>CAWUFW010001744.1:0-1310950 GCA_963921515.1 Calotriton arnoldi
GGGGCCCATTACGATACCCGGCGTAAAAGAATCCGCCAGGCATGGAAGCGGCAAAAATCCGCCCGCACACACCGCCTGAACACCGACCACGCCATTATGAGTACACAAACCGAAAACCGCCATCGGCGGAAAAATCACACAAAATACCGCCCGCCATCGTCCGAGTCGGAGTCAAACCGCCCGCCACGGACGGAAACACGCACGACAACACAAAACCGCCCGCCCACACGGCCGACACACCGCACGTGAAATTACGATCGCACCGCCAGGAGCGCGGGAAAAACAACAAATATACCGCCCGCCAGCGCAAACAACGCCGATGAGAATCGACACGGCAGAAGCCATGGCGCCAACGTACCTGCACAGAAACCATCTGCACACAAAACCAATAGCACACAACATGGCCAACAAGTCCACACAGCAAGGCACGCACAAATACACAAGCACAGTACACATCCCGAAAACACCCCCCGGACAAACAAAAAATACAAAGGCCAGAACCCCAGACACAACACACCTGAAAACAACAGACCATGAGGACACACCCACATAGGTGAGTACAAAAGCAGCACTCCCACAGACCACAACCCCTTGCTACATTGCAAACCAGAGAGGAGAGGAGAGGACACAGTGACACAGCAAGGACAGCAGCACACCACAGAAACGCACACATCACTACCACCACTACCACCACCACCACCACCAAACACCACCACCACCACCACCACCACCAAACACCGGCACCACAAACCCCCTGCACATTACACAACACACACCGCACCAGCACCACAAACACCATGGCACCACAAAGGATGCCCAAGTTCACGCCCATGGAGCTGACGGTCATGGTCGACGAGATCATCAAGGTGTACCCACAAATCTATGGGAACATGGTCCAGCACACACCACTAGCCACCAGAAACAGAATGTGGAACCGGATCGTAGACCAGGTCAATGCAGTCGGGACCCTGCCCAGGAACAGAGTCGAGATAAACAAACGTTGGAATGACGTAAAAGCCTGGTCAAGAAGAAGGAGGGCAAAAACAGAGAGCTGGCTGCCGTCACTGGCGGAGGGAATCCCGCGCTCTTTAAGACCTTCAAAGCGTGGGAGGAGAAGGTGCGAGTCGTAATCCATCCGGAGATCCTCGCCGGATTAGCAGGGGGAGTGGAGGCTGGTAAGTACAAACTAATGTATACCAGCACACCGCTATGTACTCACATGCGCAACTACCATGCCACAGCTCCCAGGGACAAACACCCCCATGTCCAGCACACAATACACAACACATCACACACACATGCAACAGACACTACCACACACAGCCCAAACCGAACAACTGTAAGATGCGTGGGGACATGTGTACACTAAGCCAGCCACGTAACCACCAACAGGTCCCCAAATATGCCAGAAGCGCCACAACGAGCACCCACCACACCCATGTGTCCGCCACAGCTGCACTAACCGACAAGTAACAGGTAAGTGGCAGGAACACAAAGTGCAGTGGGTGGGACGGTGGACAGCCCAAGTACAACACACACCAGGCCCCAGTCCCACAGCACAGCAAGGAGGAGCATCCCCCACACCCCACAGCCACGTGTCAGCCACCGCAGTGCACAACGACAGCCGAAAGGCAGACATCACGGTCCACATCAATCGGTGTCAGTGGGTGTCCAGCCACCCCCACGACCCACAACACCCCCCCACCCCCACAGACCTGCAACATGGAGCACCCCCGCTTAGAGCCATGTGGCATCCAGTACAGTGCACGCACGAACAACTTGCAGGTGGGAAACTGGACAGGGCTGGATTACTGGAGGCATGAGGACCATAACACGACCAACACATGGGACATGTCACGTAGCAGACGAACACGCAGCACCGCCCACCGTCACGAACAAGTGAACAATGTGCACACGGACATGAACAACAGACTCACACCCCACATGACCCATCACAGACATAGCAACACCCAAGGAGCCACGTCTGCATGCACAAGCCACACTGAATATAGTCCCACACGGCAGCCACTGTGCAACTCATCACACACAACCGAAACACCATTGAAGTCCTGTCCATGTAGCCCCTACTGCCTGTCAACCACACACCCCACAACTACGCCTATGTAAGACAAACAACACTAGACGCAACAGAGCGGAACAACATAAATGCACACGAACACCACTGAACCCATCAAACTCACAGACACACCATGCACATACAACATACCATCCATCCCATCCGTCAGCCCCAGTCTCATGAAAGGCATGTCATCCGCACAGCTGCCACACATACAGCAGTCACGCTAAGACACATGCCCATGACCAACCATGTGCCAGAAGTCAATTAAGCGCACGACACACTGTGAGCAACAACACACAACATGGGCCACACCCCCCCGAGCACTGCAGTGATGCACATGGCACAGGGCAGCACGCACACCAAGGAGATGGGACAACTGCAATACGTTGGCTGGCACACAACTATCACTCACTCATAACGATGCGTCCAATGCCATGTCCAGTAATCACAACAGACAGCAAATATGCAGGCCATGTCAGGCATGCACACACCTCAGACCATGCACTGTCATGCTGCCACAACACATGTCACGTTCGGCACCCATGGCTCACAGCATGTACCCCAAAAGCATATTCCCTCCCAAATGCGAATCTGGGGCATGGCCCCCATGTTGCCATATGCGTTCCTAAGCGTTCCATTTGAACCCCAAAAGCATATTCCCTCCCAAATGTGAATCTGGGGCATGGCCCCCATGTTGCCATATGCGTTCCTAAGCGTTCCATTTGAACCCCAAAAGCATATTCCCTCCCAAATGTGAATCTGGGGCATGGCCCCCATGTTGCCATATGCGTTCCTAAGCGTCCCATTTGAACACCAAAAGCAAAGTACAAACCAGACCCAGGATGGGCCAGGAGCCCGCATACACCAGAGTCACAATAAGTAGGGGCACAGCAACACACCCATCGGCATGGCCAATCCGTCCCATGCCACATGTGCACAGCACACAGTCCCATTGCCTAGCACACACAACTACAGATGCCAAAGCCACACACTCGCCTCCGGGAAACCCATGTACGAGATTGCACGAACTGCCAATGTCAGACGACTAATACATACTTCGCCAGGTGCAACACAATAACAAATCTCATTCTCTCCACAGGTGACGAACTGCTGGATGCTGGGGATGGAGACAGCAGCCAGCACAGCCAGCCTACAAGCCCCCAACGAGGACACACGGATCTGGAGGATCTGTCCTCCTCTTCGGACACGGACCACCAAGCTGGCCCATCTGGCGTGGCAGGGCCCAGCCGCTCCCCAGGACCCCTCCTACCCACCAACCCATCATCCAGGGATGCTGAACAGTCCCAGTCCCCTGCTGCCACTGTCGTTGCGGCCACACCCATGGTCATTGCGGCCACTACCACTGCCGCAACCGCCACCATCGCCGCACCGACCACCACCGCCTCCACCACCACCACGTCTTCGCTGGCACCAGCCCCAGCGCAGGTGGTGGCCCGGCCGACTGGATCCACCCTGGGAGCCACAGCGAGGACCGTGGTGTGCAATGTGGCTAGTGGGCAGGCCGGTGGCAGCAGGACTGGTAGGAGGAGCAGGGTCAGGGAAACGCCAGCCTCCCCTGGGAGCCATGCCCTGCCTCAAATGGCCAGAGTCCTTGGGGCCTATGAAGAGGCCCAAGGACAATGGGCCAGGTCTGCTACTGACACGCGGGAGGTGCTGGGGGTGCTGAGGTCCATGGATGCCCATATGGGCCAATTCGTGTCCCGTATGGACCAACTCGTGGACCTCATGGGCCAGCTGGTGGTGGCGGTGGGGTCACAGGCAAGGCCAGCAACACCACCTCCGCCACCACCTGCTAGGGCGCAGGCTCGGGCAGCAGTGTCCACTTCCCCTGCGTCCACAGCCAGTGAGCACACCTCACCCACCACCAGCAGGTCGCCACCACACACCCCCTCCCAAACGTGGAAGGGGCCGTCCGAAGAGGAAACAGATCTCCCGGGAGGACTTCGCACGCTCCAGTCGCAAGTGAGGCAGCCAGCCAGCCTTCCGCCAGCCTTCCTTGACCAGCCACTGCATTGACTTGCTCTACGATCCCACTCCACACAGCCATCTGGATGGCATGTGTGTGTTGGACTATGGACATAGAACCAGTGGGTACACCCTGATCATCACGCAGCCATGACCGACAGCTCATTGTCACTGCACGCACCACTTTTGTCATCACCTTACACACAATCACATGTCACAGTTTGTAATAAATGCACCTTTTTCACTAACTGCTGTTTGTGCCCTGTGTTTTATTTGTACGGAATACAACGGCCACCTTGGGCGGAAAGGCACCTGATGCGTGGCATGGCAATGGAATCCGGAGGAGCCTGTAGGGACCTAGGGGTGGGAGACAGAACAGGAGCACATTCAATGAGTGTGTCACACACCCATCACACAGTACATGTCAACAACTACAAGCAATGTACACACATCGCACAGAGCAATAGGGCACAATGCCACAGTCACCAACAGTGGCATACTACCCTGGCCATGGAGTGTTGACACACTGCACGCAGTGAACATACGGCCACCCTGACACAGCACACACACACCTGCACAGATACAGACACATCATCCGTCGTACATGGACACTCACCGTCAAGTGAAGTAGCGGGCGATGAGCTGCTGGCGCACATTCCCAGCTTCCTCCTCTCCGCTGTCCACCTCACTCGAGCTGTCCTGGTCTGCGGGCTGGGGCCCTGGTTGATCTCCATCATCCACAATGAGGGGGATCTGCTTCTGAATGGCCAGATTGTGCAGCATGCAGCACGCCACCACTATCTGGCACACCTTCTGTGGGGAGTACGCCAGTGCACCCTCGGTGCGGTCCAGGCACCTGAACCTGGACTTGAGGAGGCCAAAGGTACGCTCGACCACACGTCTGGTCCTCCCATGTGCCTCATTGTATCGATCGTCTGCTGGGGTGCGAGGATTCCTCAATGGACTGAGCAGCCATGCCCCATTCGGATACGCAGAGTCACCTGGGTGTGAGGGACACAGAGAACCGTTGCAATTCCAACTGGACAGGGGACAGCATCGCACAACCAGCACGCTACACCACTCCACATACTCACCGACAATACAGGCACGATCCTGTTGCAGATTGGCCATCAGTCGTGGCAAGATGCTGTTGCGCATTATGTGTGCGTCATGGGCCGAGCCTGGAAACTTGGCACACACGTGGGTGATCACCATGTCCGCAAGGCACACCACTTGCACATTCAGGGAGTACGTGTGCTTCCTGTTGCGGTACAGGTGCTCAGTGGCCTGTGGTGGAACAAGGCCAACATGAGTGCAGTCAATGGCTCCCACGACGTGTGGGATTCTGCCAAGGGCATAGAATGCACCCTTCACTGCCGCCAATTCACGAGCCCTGGGGAATCTGATGTACCTGTTCCGGTACAGCATCATGGCTGCCAGTACATCCCTCAGCACCTTGCTGAACATGGGCTGGGACATCCCTCCTCCACTGCCCACTGTGTGCTGGAATGACCCAGTGGCGAAGAAATGCATGGCGGCCATCACCTTAGCCGTGGGGGTGACAGCAGTCGGATACACCCTGCGGGGACGGAGATGGGGCTCTAACATGGCACACAGTCGATGCAGAGTTGGCCTGTCCAGCCGAAACTTCCTGATTACCTCTGTATCGTCCATGTCCGCCAGCAATTGGTATGGGCGGTCAATGTTCGGTCTCCGCCTGGGTTAAATGGCAGAGGACACATGTCAAAGCAACACGGCACATAGCAATTTCGCATACACATCACTGACATGACTGAGCAAGCACATGAGCCACAGCCCAGCTGTCAAGCTGGGACGGCACGGCCACAATACACTTCCACAGGTCTCCCAACAATGGCAATGGTAAGTGAGACATACCACTGCCATGTGCATGCACATGGGGATCTAGGCCCCAATGACTTGCGGGGCGTGCTGATGGGGACTGACTGCATATCCGTCAAGCGGCAACGCCACGGCAACATGAGTGTCTGCTGAGCATGGAACTGCTTCCGAGGCTGGATGAGTATGGCACACGACGACGACGATGTGGGCACGGGCTGAGCGGCCAATACAAGTGGGACCTGTGGCACGAGGGGATATGAGACAGTAGTAGGTGTCAGCACTGCACCCTATGTACAGCACTGTACGGATCACAGCTCCCGAAACATTGACTGGTGTCCACATTGACAGCCCCATGCCAAGACGGCTGTGTGCTTGCAGTCACACGTCACAGGTGAGAGGTTGCATTGCACGTGCAAGGTGGCAGACATACATAGTGGGAGCTGGCATGTGTGTGCATGTGTCTCCTGTTCAGGATCCACCAGATGGGCGCTGACTCTGTACTGACCATTGGACACAGCATGTTCCGTGGAAGGCTTGTGTGTGTGGGATGGTGGCACTGGATGTGCCTCCGTTGGGTGGGGGGCCATGCACAGGGCGGGTACGTCGATGATTGCGCATTGTTGGTCACGGTGGGTGCACCAACTAATATGTGTTGCCCTGTGTTCAATTCCTATGTCCGCATGATGATGGACTGTGGATGTGGGCAGACTACACATTGGTCGATGTGCTGTCTATATGCATGTGCCTTCACACCAGGCACAGCTGCCCCTGCACATGTGACCCCTGCTGGACTCGCTGCTGGGTCTGTGGAGCTGATGCACCTTCTGCGCGTGGGGCGGGCCGCTCTCCTCACTTCCCTCATTGCGCATGTCATGTCTTTGCCGCAGGTGACATGGATCATGGAGGGCCCACATGTACGCGTGGGTAGGCTACACATGATTGTTCACTGGTCGCCACCCCCAGTCAGTGTTTCGAATGGGAAGGTTGTCGTGCTGGTGGTATGTTCGATGTGGCGGATGGGCGGGCCTAGGTGCGGGCTTACATTCCGGACATGGGGGGTAGTTGGATTGGCGACTAGTTGCAGTACACACGGGACACGTCTCTTCCTTTCCACATCTGGGTCATCCCTTGTACTAACTGACAGTGATACAGTCATCTTCGCCCCAGCCCTCATGTCCTCCCCTCGCCCCCCAATATGCATGCTCACCTGCGAGGCTAGCGCTTGCACAGGCAGCCCCAAGCTCGCACCAGAGAGGGCAAGGAGTGTATGTGTGGGTCCAGTTGCACGAGTGGGCTGTCTCACGGTATGATGTGTGGCGAGACGCCGTCCACCTGCGTGGTGCCCCAAATGGAGACCCGGCCTGCATGGACTATGCATCACAGTCTTCGCCTTCCGGATCCGCCACCTGCGACACCCAGTGGCTGTGGCTGCCCTTGCGGCCAGGCCGCGTCCGTCTGTGGCTGATGGCCCACACATTCACTCTTTGGCCTCTCTGGGGAGGGCTCGGGGGTGGTGGCGCACGCGCTTGCACTTAGTCGCAATGGCATGTGGCGTGGTTGGTATGATGGGCAATGGATGGGATGGTGCGAGCCACCTCCCGTGACGTCAGTGCTGCTCGTGCTGTGGTGCGTCCCCCTACACTTCCATTTGACTTGTGCCATGCTAGACGTTGAGGTTCTATTGCCTGCGTGATATGACCAGGAGGAGCGCGAGGAGACCTCTCACACACCATGCTCCACTGCCATCCCGTGCCCTGTATCGCCTGTGCGGATTGACTATGTTGGGGTTACACCTGGTCGACTGGGGCTGTGTGTGCCTTGTCAAGGGGCATGGCGGGCGCACAACAGGATCCAGCTTGTCCACAGAGGGTGGGCTGAGGTGCGCCTGGTACCGCTTTGTACGTGTGCCCGGCTGCTGTGCACACACGTGTTCACTCCCCCCGACAGGTGTCCTCTCACAATGCCCAGGGAAGCGGTGGTGTACTGTTCATGAGCCCTCCCAACACGGCGTGCTCCAACTTGGCATGTGCGCATCTACCCGTCGCACCCACCCACCTGAGCACTGCGTCCATACGACTTCACACGACACATGTGTGTCTTCCACAGTAGTGCTACTCATTTGCGTTGACATCCAATACCAGTGGACTACATGGTCATGTCACGACTGCCGTGTACTTCACATACTCTCATCCTCTCTCATTCGTACTTGTGAAATGAGTCAGCGGAGACAGTTCTGGTTTCAAACCTTATATTGAGTCTTCTGTCCTCTGTGATGCAGTATAGTGGACACTACTGGCAGCGGAATACATGTTGAGGATATACTGAGCATGATAACAAATGGGATAGGGTGTGGGGTTACATCTGCTTGGCCAAGGCTGTGCTAATGTACATTTACGTATAGCTGCGGAGCTGCGGACTTTGACACAGACGGTATACATGTAGCCTACCAGACCGCTCGGCATCATGGGCACAGTCCATCTCAGTTCCATGTGACAGGTTTGCTGCGGTTGTTCCTCATGCACGCGTGCATGTGAGATGACATCAGGGCATGTGCTTGCGTGCATGCAGCGGCGTGCCACTTGTTGTTGCACTGTGGTGGTTACTGGACATGTCACAGTCACTGGGGTCGTGTTGTTGTTGTATGCACTTGTCGTCCATGCAAAGGTCCTGGTATGGGATTCCCGGGGCGGGGGTGGGAGGGGTGCAGCACCCACAGACTCCAGGCGACCTATTCATGTCCACTGAGCGGTGTGTGTGTCCATGTGCGCTGGATCCATGTCGTGTCCTGGTTGTTCGTGCAGTTCCGTCCATGTGGGTGCGATGCACAGAGCCCATGCCACTGCCTCCCACGATGCATGCGGTGTTCCTGGATGTGATGGGGAACAGTGTGCATGTCCCGGTCATATCCGATGTCATGGCGATGTCGTTGATGGTGTGGTTACAGTTGCCGGTTGTTTGGTATGGCTGTTGTGGTGGTGACTGGCCAGTCCGTGCGGAAGCTGAGCATGGGTGCGGGGTTGGACTTCATAGGTCACTCGGGGAACCTGCGTTGTGGTCCGACGTATTTACAGGTTGTCAGGTATGCGATGCCGTCCAGCAGGGCTTCCATGTCATTGGTGGTGTACATGTTTGCCAGCCAATGAAGCGGATGGTGGCTGTCAAGGTGTTGTTCGTAGGTTGTCCCTTGGAGGACCATGATGGGGCATGCTGGGTGACATTCGATGTAGCTGTTCTCGATGATCCGTCGTGTGGAGGCACAGTGGTTCCATTTCAGTGCACGTGCGATGTTGGCCACATACGCCATGCCCCCATAGGCAGAGCAGGCCCTGTCGTGTGCGTCCAGAGGGAGGAGTAGTGGTAGCAGGTCCGCCTTCAGACATGCCGGGTTGGAGAGGCATATCTCGACGGATGCTGGTAGGGACACCTCCGACAGTAGAAGACGGGCATGACGCAGCTGAACAATGTGATGCGGTAAGTCAGTCGGTAACTTACGTTCAGCAGGGACAGGAGATCGCATCCCAATGTATGTATCGTGTTGGTTTGGTACAGCTTGAGCTGTTCGGCGTAGTTGGGTAGGTGTGTTGCGGTTGCCATTTCGCAGCGGTTCGTAGAGGTGGCGTGCTCCGGCTGTGTGTGCAGTCTGCAATGTGCACGCTCCGGGGTTGCTGTGAGCTCTGTGTAGTCGTGGGGAGACAGGACTTGTGTTCTGTTGGCTTGTTTGGAGGACACGGGCCCTCTTCCCACATGCTTCTCAGACAGTTCAAGGTCAGTGCTGTGTGACTCCTTCCAATTAACTTGCATGTGGCCGACATGGGGGAGTGTTTTCTTCTTTCTTCCCCGTCCGTTGTGTGCTTCTGTGATATGCGCTATCTGCCCTGTGGTCGGTCTCCTCGGCATGCCTGTGTTGGTCTATTCTTGGACAATGGCTGTATTCACCGGCTTCTGTCGTAGGGCTGTGGTTTCGGTGTTGGAATGGAAGGTCATTCAGTGCTGTCTGCTCTCCCTTGTGTGGGCGGCAGGCTGCCTTTCCGCTCTGCGTTGGGCCTTGTGTGTGGATGTTATTCTTGGGCCACCTGTTGTCGGTCCCCGGGCTCTATGGTGTTCCGTTTCATGTGTCTTGTTCATATGTGCAGGGTGGTATGGGTTTTTCAGTGTGGTACTGGCGTTCCTCTTCCCGAAGGGGCCCTGCTTCTCCTAGTTGGTGTTGCCGCCGCTGTGTGCTACGCCATGTTTGTTACACTGGGGTGTGTCCTGCTGTTGCGTGTCTTCACTGACATGTGTGCGTCGGTTGTGTGGCGTTGGGTGTTGTCCGTGAATTGGGCGTTGGGGACATGTCTGTGGCCGGCCTGTCACGTGTCATGTGCGTTCGGGGTGGGGCTGATGTGTGTGCTGCTTGGTTGTGTCCCTGTCCCTGTGTGCGACGCATGCATGGCGCTGCGGTTGGCCTCTGCGTTGTGCGCATGTGTGGCGGCGTCATCGGCGCTTTGGGGCCGTGACGGGGTGGTTGGTTCCTAGTCCCAGGTGGTGTGTACACATGTGTTCCGCGATGTTAGGATTTGGCCTGTGTGTCATATGTGGATGCAATGGTGGATGTGTAGTGTGCACGCGCTGGTGGGGGGTTGTCCGCTTTTTCCGCCCTTGCACTGTGTGCGCTGTTTGCGTGCACTTGTTGTGTGTGTGCCTACCTGCGTCTCCGCGGTACGTTGCGTCCTTGGTGGTGCATCAGCAGAAGCATGGGAAGGGCCTGCAGTGCTGGATTCATGCCCGGGGTGCCGCTTCTTCGTTGTCCGTGCACTGCGTCCGTGTTTCCGCCTCTCTTTCACGTGCGGTGTCTCTTTGCCGTGGGAGCCGTTTGTTTGCGGCATCGTAATTTATGCGCCGGGCGGGACGTGTTTCGTCGGACGGTGTGTGTCAGTTGTGCTGCGCCGCTACGTGTGCGGGCGCACTTTGATGGCGGACGGTGTTGCTGGCTTGCCGGCGGTGTTTGGCCTGCTTTTCGCATCGTAATTGGGCGGGCGTGTGGACTGCTGCGTGCCGGCGGTAACTGGTGGTTTTTGCATCCGCCAGCACGGCGGTTGTGCTTCCGCCCGCCATCGTAATGGGCCCCTTAGTTTCCTCTAGAGTTTCCTGTAGTGGTAAAATAAAATAGAAAGAAGACATTTATTACTTTATAGGTTATGTATATTATTTATAAAAGTTTTTTACTTTTAGTATTATTTCTTTTAATTTAGTTTACTTACTTTTGATAGAGTTAATTTTTTGGTATATGTTGATCTTCTTATATCTGAAGTTGAATTCTTGTAGAGTTTCTCCTTCTTTAGTTTTCTTTCTTTTGGGTGTGGAATAGGAATGAAGTTTAACTGTTTATATAGTGTGTTGGATGTTGTAATTTCGATTTTATTGGTTAGTTTGAATTTGCAGTTTTTCTATTGGTTTATTTGTATTTTTTTAAAACTGTTTTGGTAGTTAGTTTCCAAATAAGGAAAACACTAATTAGTAGTAAGTTATGTATAATTTTGTATATATTTTTAAATAGCTTTTGTTATGTATTATATTATAAAATTGAATTGTAATAGTAATATTTAATATTTTTTAATGTTTAATGTAGTAATGTTGTTAATAATATTTTAGTAATTTTATTGCTGTGTTAATTAATTTTTTAGTCTAGTAAAATAGTTATTGTCATTTATTAATTTAGTATTGTGTTTGTAGTAATTTAATTAATTTTATGTAGTTTTATTTTTATATTTATTATAGTTTTATATAGTCGATATATTTAATTTTACGATATTAGTGTTGTCGAAATTTTTGTGTACGATATTTTTTACCTAATTAATGTATTTTAATGAAGTTCGATATTTTAGAATTTCGATAAGTATGTTAGCGATATTTGTGTAATAGATATTTATGTACTTCGATATTGTATCCTCGATATTTTTGTAATTATTTAAATAGGTATATATGATGTCGATATTAATGTTATCGATAATTTTGTATCGATATAATTGTAGCTCGATAATATGTCTTTCGATATTTTGTCAGTGATTCATTTGAAGGGATCTCCTGCTGCAATGATATCTTGGGCTTTCAGATTACTCTTGAATGGGAGTTACTTGATGCTGAATGATAAAGGCTGCTGTGGGATGAGACTGGGCATTGCCTATCTGGTATTGGTCTTAGAGATTGTTACCTGTGGTACACAAGTACTATTTCCACCTGCCCGCACAGTTAGGGATGCAACGCTTTGGCCTTCGATAAAGCTTACAAACAAGCGCTTGGATGCTTTAAGCAGACTGACAGCCTTATTGTTCCAATAAGATGTGGCCTAACCATCTGGAATGGAGACTTTTGATCTTCAAGTTGCAAGGTCCTCTTCTGAGATATATACTCGCTACACCGCACTAATTTCCCACATCATTTTGTGGAACTTGTGCACCACATTTTTAACATGTCTAGCATTGCAGGGGTAGTGCACTTTTTAATGACAATTGGCTCTGGTTTGGTCAGTGCCTTCCAGACGTTCTTCGGAGTTATTCCATCATTCATGCACTCCGTGCTTGGAAGCATTTTTGGAGGCTTACCGCTTGTCCTCTTTCTAGTTATCAGGACTGTGGTTTTATTTTTTCTGCCCCGCAATGGATGTCCCAACACGAGACCAAATGGGGATGGCACTACCACATATGCTTCTGTGTTGTGAATGCATAATACAGTGTTTTAGTGCACCCTTTCTTCAGAAAATGGATGACTACTGGTTCTTGTCGTTTCGGCCTGTCTGGCTACACTGCCTGCAACCCGTTTTCCACTGTCTGCTATGCACTTTCGACTGTGTCTTGGATATATGCTTGGAAACGCAACTGGTTCAATCTCTGGACACAAACCTACTGGTGGATCCCCTAACGGCTCACTTGTACTGTTTTCCTTCGTGCTTGCCATTGCTCCTGCATGCATTCTGTGAGCCTTCCTGGGATGTTTTGGCTACTGGTGATCTGGATCCTGGCTCGTCTTCTGCTGGATCAGCACTGGATGTTCCTTCCTTTGCAGATGCTGAGGGGGATGGATTGGAACATATTTGCTCTATAGACTTGATGCGTTGGGTGACTCTGGGAACATCATCTGCAGTTGCCGGTAACAGCAATGTTTTATCTACTCCTCGGAACACAAACAATCTGATTGTTTCGAGTTGTGGGAACTTTTTAATTCTGACATGTTTTGAACATTCCTAATTCTTTTTTAAAATTGCACTGCTTTTTATATGCTTTTTAAATTAGCTTTTATACTTTTAAATTTGGCTTACTGAATCCTCTTACTTTCAAACTAGCATAGTGCCTTTTTATAATTTTATGTTTTTTTACTTTGACGTATGTTTAGCAATGTTCTTAGATAGCTTTTTAGTAGTCTCATGTCTGAGGAGTGGGTGCCAAGTGGTTATCTTTGGCCTGGATAGAAATGCCATTTTACATTCTCACATTCTTAAGTTGCCTTCTCTCCCTAAACACGATGACATTTGACACACATTCATTTGGTGCACATACAGGATAATATTCTTCAAACTCAGTTTTGCTTACACTTACACTTCGTAGGTACCCTATCAAAACACCTTGAACATTCTGTACAAGGTCTAAGTTCATCATGCAAGATGTTGCTATTTGCTTTGGACGCTCGGCGACAAAGCTATCACAACAGATTAAACAATAGCGGCCTGACTGGGGCTTCGGCATTGGAATCATGTTATCATATATATACAACATCAAGCCTTTGTTTAGAGAGATAAGCATTTTCCTGGCACTGAGAGGTGGATCCATGTCAGAATTCAAGCTCAGTTGATTCCTGTTTACCTCATGCGAGGGATGCTGACCAGCTCTACACCAAGATTGGGGGCTTGATGATACTTACCCACAGGTAATGGGGAGTTAGATCACCCTATAGGGATTTGGCAGATTCACTCATCCTAGACATGATAGGTTAGAATGCCTTAGGTAGGAGTACAATATATTAAAGTACTTGTATGCAAGCATATATTCTCTGCAATAAGGAAAATGGTTGAACTGTTTAACTTTTTCACCATTCTCATAATGCTAATCACAATATTGTGTTTCCTTCTATTGATTATTGCAGCACAAGTATTTTAATCAAGAATCACAATGCTTCAATAAACAATGAAATGCTTTACTGTGCAATCTTTGTGTATATCTTTGGGTATGCATAAGTAACTAAGCGAAAGGGTTCTAGATTTGTTACCACAAGTTCCTTGGGGAGTCAGGGTTGTCATGTTCTGAGGTTGTGCATCCATTTGTTACCCTGTAAGGTTAGGGGTAAAGATGGTGCACTGTTAGCTAGCAGTATTTAGGTCAACATATTTGGACGGTGTGCGTGGAATAAGTCTCATACATTTCTGATGGTTATGTTGTCCAACAAATGCACAGTTTTAATCAGAAAAGTATAAGCAGTACTGCACTAGGTCCAATTATGTCTCAATGATTTAAGCCTGAACTCAACCCTTGGTAGCTATCTAGCACATACCAAACAGGCTCAACTAATAATCCATTTCCTCACAGTCAACCTAAACCGTTATATTGCTGATTAAAAAAAAGGGCAGCACCACAAAATAACAGGTTTACATCATGCATACTCGGAATTTTACTATTTTTTTTAGGTAAGTACAAAACTGACATAGTGCTGTCTTTTCAATCCTTACAATTGTGAATTTTTCACAGGGCCAAAAGTCCAAAGTCATAGGGTTGCTGTAATTGTGTGAATGCAACATTATGACTTTACTTTATTTTTTCATAACTTACAGTGAGCAACACAGATTTGAATTATGTCTGGCTTAACATTGCATATGAAATTATTTATATCTTTATTGCTTTGAAGACACATCATATAATAACATTATCCTCAGGTAACACCAATATTTTTGAATACCCTTTGCACTCCTGGTCATCTTTTCCTTAAATTCCATATTTTCCCTGTTTATTACTGGAAAATACATAAACCGTCTTACCCAGATACCCATGTCTTCCATAATAAATGATCTCCACTTATTGGACTTCTGAATACTCTAATTTTCCTCCTTACCAGTACTCAGATCAAACTCCCCATGTTTTATTCTCGATCTAACCTTTCAAGAATTAGTAATGTCATACGTCCATCATGGTTCTTAGTTAGCTGTCCCGTCATGAGCAGGGGAAGGTGGAGGCAACATACCATCCTCCAGGAAGTCAAGAATTTTATCATTGACTTCCCCATCCTGCTGCATCTTCTTCCATTTTCTGATCTTTCCCATCAGCTCTCATGTTCACTTACTACACTAAAGCTCGATCTGTGGATCCCTTCTGCAGTCTGTGACAATGGATTCTGCAGGGGCAGCCTCCTAATGCCAGTTCGGTGTCCTACCCTTCCCCGACTCCCAAACCTATGTCTCATTTTCCATTTTTTGATGGACGGAAGCATATTGAGTAAGCAGTGTTTGGTTGATCATTCTGGTATATTACCAGTAATCTTAGGAAGGCATTTTAGTACCTTCTTGAAAAACTCTATTATTATCTTACATATTCACGTCATATGTATGAAGAAGGTTCTTATCTGTCCGCACCTCAGATAATCAGAGGACCTCACCAGATGTAGTTTATTGATCTTTTGTTCTGTCAGATATGTGTGATGCATGGAATAGAATTGAGTTCATTTAAATCTAGCATTACACAATACTTATTTAACTTGGGCACAGGACACCTCCCAGTCCTTGCTCATGATGGGGTCCTACATGTCATGTTGATATCTCTGCCTGAAACCCACCACCCAGGTTCAATAGGGCCTGTAATGTTAGGCAAGGGTCATGTGCCCCTGGAAATGCCATCCATTTTTCCCTGGTCATATTCATCAGCTTAGTACATCGAAATAAATGAACCAGGCCAATTCAAAATGTCTCCTGTGCAACCATAATAAAGGAAACTTGCAGATATAAATTACAAGCATTTTGTGCCCCCTTCAGCTTCTTACTGAAAAATCATTGCCAATTTGTCAAAATGGATGAAGAGACCACATTTCTAACTGGTCGGTGAATGGTGGTCATTGCAAGACCCGGGCCACTGCCCTTTCCCAAGCAAAACCAACTCCCTCACAATATGCAGATAATGATTTGGGATTGCCCTTCCCCTCGTGAACAAAGTTACTAGTGTCTCATCACCCTGGGTGCCCTGCAGCAATCATTTTTTCAGATATCTCTGTCCTCCAACGACCTAGCTGTAGCTGGGATGCAATGTAATACAGCTCCAGGTTGGGTAGCCCAAAACTACTCTAGACTGCCCTCTGTGGGATCCAGATTCAGTGTATCCAAGCTTACTCAGCTGCTTGCCCCTGCTCATATGAGGGGAATTAGGAGGTAGTCTAATTGTCTGAATGTTACTCTGTTCAGAGCACAAAGAGTTCTGCAAGACATGTAGTAATATGTAGAAAAAGATCATCATGGCCACTGCTATCCTCCTCATGATAGAGAGTGGCAAAGTGTCCAGAATTTAACTGGCCCAGCAAGCTTGCCCAGTACCCTGCTCATATTATAGTTGTAGTGCCCTTAATTTGTTTGGTCCCTAGATCTCCATTTCTCTGTTTCCCAGTGCAGTTGTAACTCTGGGCAGTGTGTGATCTCGTTTTGTACCATGTCTCCTAAGAGTGAAGAGAATAGTTTTCTCTATTTATCTGAAGGCCAAATACTTTCCCAAAAACATCTGATTCCAAACACAAAATCAGCATTGATTCTCTAAGGTGTCTGAGATACACTAATGTGTCATTTGCATATATGGAAATCATAGGCATCTTGGTGCCCAACCCAATACTCCAGTCTCATAGGACCCTTCTTAGTCCTATCGTCAACAGGTCTATGTTCAAGGCAAACAGGAGGGCCAACAGTGGGCAACACTGCCTTATTTCTCTTCCCACCTTTCACGCCTTGCATATCAGTCCACCAAATTTAACCTCACCATTGGGTATGTGTAAAGAAGACACACTCCTCCCCTAAAACCGAGTCAGAATCCTATTTCTTGCAACACTTCCATCATGTACTCCCATGTCAAGAAATCAGACGTCTTCTCGATGTATAGTGTGATCAGTGCACATTCTTCTTACTTCTGAGCGGGGGCAAGTAATATGCGAATAAGTCTTCGTAGGTTTAAGAGGTGCTTCGTCCTGTCATGGAATCATACTGATTTTGATGAATGAGTGAGGGGATCATTACAGTAATCCTGGTAGCAGTACTTTAATGAATGTTTAATGTCTGAGTTCATTACTGACAATGGCCAGAAGGGAGTTGAATACAAGTGTTTGGTATCCGGCTTAAACTTCATTATTATTATGGTTTCTTTCTTTCTGACTGGGAGCCTCCCCTCTGCCAGGGCCTCCTCATAAACATTTTTCAACTTTTCTGTAGCCTGACCCTTATTCTGAGAAATTGGGTTATTAGTTGCGTAGGATGTGAGTCCTTCACAAGTAATAAGTACTTAATCTTCCCTTTACTGGGAGCCAAGTACCCATTTGTAGCAGTCTCTCCGAGTAGTGAAGTAGAGCAGTCCAAGTCCTACCCAAAAGAGGTCCTGGGGTACCCCATTTCGTTGGTATGCAACAATAACGCTCAATAAATCATTGTCCAGTTAGTGCTTTTTATGTAAAAAAGGAAAAGTATTTCATTACACAGACTACTGAATACTATGCATTCATTTACCAATATGTACCATTACATAGATGAAATACCTTTGGTGACCCGCAGAACAGATCACAGCCCCAGCAAGCCCTGAAACCTGCATTCACAATCCCACCACTTATGCTAGACACAGTATAAGGGGTGTTGCTATCAAAAAGGCTGATCTGCTCGCTTTGTCATGGTCTCAACACATTAAAAAGATCAGAAATAGGTAACACGAATCTAATGCAACATCATTAAAATAACTATGGATGGTACCATCTTTCAGAAATCTTCAATAAAACATATAACATTTCACTGTCAATATCCTAATTATTAAAGCATTATTGATTGAATTCAATGGCCACAAAAACCTTTCTTTTTACATTAAGCATGCTGCAAATGGAACTATAGGACCCAACGATAGTAGTTCTCACACTACAAAAACTATGTGCAAAGGCATAAGCTCCAGGAGTGCTTAAAACAATACAAAATGTCTCCTGGGGGCATCAATATAACACCCATCTTATGGAACAATCCTGGTGGGGGGTAATTGCACTCCTGGCAGCCCCTCAACACTATGCAAAACCATTGATGGTTCTCCTACCTGCATCTGGGGCACCACAGAAGAAAGATACGCAAATTTCAAGCCCCTCGCAGGGGCTAACAGGGTGCTCCAGCTCATCAGGCTTTGAATATTTTAGAAGTAGCTTTACTGATTTTCACCAAGGTATTTTCTTTTTAAATATGTGGTCTTGAGCCACACTTTTCAATTTCTCTTTTTCATACTCTGTGCCATGCCTACTCGGGCACCCAGGTGTTTCATTGTGTTGAGGCCCAAGAGGAGAACCCTGGGACCCCACTAACGCCTCCTAGCTCTTTGCACCTAGGAAGACAGTGCAGGAGCCAACTTTGTTCTTCTCTTCTGCCCACATGGAGCACAGATGGGTGCAGATTACCAGTGCACCGTCCCCCTCCAGACATATGCCTAGGGGGCCAGGAGAAGCACCCATCATGCTCCCGGGTCTCTGGTCTGCCATGGAAGCCTCCAACTTTGCTCTTTGATCCTGGGGAGATGGATACTTTATGACATTTTTCAATCAGACTCTGGGGGATGGGGTCCCTGGGGCCAAGGATTGCCTCATCCCATAAAAAATACTGATAGAGATATTGTGCAAACCCCTGGGGCTTGGCTCTCCCTGAGAGTAAATTTGGAAATTGTAGCAGAGCGCTACTTGCTCCGTTTTTCCTGCCAGGTCACCTGGGACCAGGATTCACGGGCCAGTTTCTCAGGCCCCGTTGGGCTGATTTTTGTAATTGTGGTATCATTTTCCCATCAGGAGCATTTTCTTCAGTCCTCCTGGCCTCTAAATTTGGCTTTTACTCCTGGAGTTTGACTTTCTACTCCAGCTGCTTGTCCTGTGCTCTATCTGAACTCCTGGCACCTGCCTTCACCCAGGAGCTTCTTCCGCAGCCCCTCTGCGGCCCACCTGAATAGTAAACTCCATGCTGCACTCCCTAGGCCCCATGGCTTAGGCCATCTTGTACAGCACCTATGTATCAACAGTAGAGTCAATGGCACTTCTCATGTAGGGGGTCACCCAGCTTCAGGACCAGTCCACAAAAGATCCAAGAGAACACTGAAGGGTCATCCCATGAAGATCCATCCCTCCACTCAGAGTATATAAGGGAGCCAGTGCCACTGGCCCTCGAGGAACCACTTCCAGTCTCTGGGTGCCAATTGGATTCAAAGTCCTTAAATCCATCTTTGCTGTGAAGTCAGGTGGTTTCTCCTGCCAACTGAGCATCCCTCTGTTGTTGTCACTCCCAGGTTCAGTGAGTTCTCAACTGTCTCTCCATTGTGTAGGTGTTTTGAAGTGTGGTGAAATGTTCTGGGAGTGGGCACCTCTGTCCAATCCTAGGGTGCCAAATCATCACTTCACCTCTGCCCCAATCCTCCTGCACAGCGTTCTGGGACATTTAAAATTTGTGGTGTGAAGTGGTCTAGGAAAATACCGTCCCTGAGCGCTTCAGCCCTGCCCCCTACTGATACATCTAGCTGACCCCTTCCCACCAAGACTTCAAAGGGGAGCCCCTCCTGTGTTTGGCTTCAGAGGTCTGGCCTGCTTCTTTTGTTTCTGTGGGCCTGGGCGTACTGAGGCCATGTGCAATGTGAAGAGTTAATTAGCACATGCAGATTTCCTACGCAGCCCTTCCTTTCCCAGAAACTGGGCCAAGCACTATAAAAACGTATATTGCATAAGGAAGACTTTGATCCGCCTGCTGGCCAGTAGAGCAATTAACTGAGCCAGGCAGGGGGGTAAAGACCTGGAATTTAATTATGAGCTGAGTCAGGGAAATATGACAATTCCCTAAATGTCATAAGGAGTGCAGTTATGATGAAAGTGACAGTCTATCTACCCTAGTTTTGGTACCTTACTGGTATTTCTAGGCCTACGTAGGGTGAAGTGGTGCTGTAGCAGATTTCACCCATAATGTGTGATTCAATAAAACACCCACTATTTTTATTTAGGCACAACAGACCTACACTATGAATTGCCACTCACATTATAAGGCCTACATCAAGTCAGCACCAATTTCTGAAGGGTTCCATTTGCAACAGGCTACCTGGGCCCAGATACCAGGTTAAGCGTGATGGAAATCTCACATACTCAGCCCGCACATTACAGCCCCCACTTGTGCTCATATGTTCGCATGTAACCAGCCCAGACCCCCTTACCCTAGCTGTTGAGCAGAAGACCTAATCTTCAAAGACAGACACTGGTGGTTTGCACCCTAATCCCATTTCCAAAGAATTTACTGTGAGAGAGACTCAGTAAGTGTGACTCACTCAAAGTAAAAGTCCAAAACCGGGTAGACAAAAAGTGAAAGATTCAAGGTCATTAAATGGGCAGAACTCATTCCCTACACTTATATAAATAATTCTTAATTATGTATAATCCACCTTCTTCTGGTGTGCTGTTTTTTGATATATCTCAAATTACTATTTTACCTACCTGACGTTCCTGCTACCATTGATGTACTTGCTCTTGTATCAGCCTGGGCAACATCAGCTCTATCCTTATCTCCTGTGGGCCCTTCTGTATTTTGATATAATTGTGCAAAGCAATTGTATAGTGTCTCATTACTCTGCCTGGGTTACTGCAACTATGCCATTTGCCTTCCTCAACCTCAATATGAGTGCACTGGGTATTTCCCTTTTCAGTAACAAGACTAACAATTTCCCTGGCCTATCTACCTCTCTATACATCTTCAGCCTATAGTATTTACTAATGAACGTGTCTAACATATCTTAGATTCTCTCTATTTCTCTTTTTATCTCTACTGCTTCTCACCTGTTTTTGGGCATTGACACTTCATGTTTCTGGAGATCTGCCATCCGTGGAGTAGTATGCATCTACCCTCTATGTTCGCTTTAGAATAAATGAAAGGGACCCTAACCATACAGACACTCCTCTGACACAACTGGTGTATGTGTCTGAGTACAATTGTCCCCTCCGCTTCTTCTGACTTTATTTTTCTCTTCATCCTTGATTTGTGTCTCCTGATGAAATGCTACTTGTACCTTACGACATCTTAGAAAAGAATGGACTCTATCAATCAATCAATCAATGCACTTCATCATTTAGAATAGCCTTCAAGACCCCTAATATTCCATGTCAGCACTTTCAGTCTTTTCTTCAGCATTGACGTGACCCTGTTTTATCCATCACTCCTCCATCACTGCCCTTCTTTCTCTTCTGATCCATGTACTGTGTCTGCCATTATCCCTCTCCTCAGGTGTTTCCCCATTCTCATTGGTCTGGACAAAATATTATTTGACAAGTTCTTAACCTCACTCACAACTATACGTAACCAGTTATAAGCTATATAATTTAACGTATCTTTGATTAACACCTACATATCAACATGTTATTAGCAGGAGATTGCAGTTAACAGCCCAGGGCCCCCAATCCTCATCTAGTGGACAGACCTGCACCACCAGCAAATGGTCTCTCCAGCCACACAAATATGGCATACTTCTATGAATTATAATGGGGTGTTGGCGTGGGCTGCTATTAAGTCAAGCAAAAAACTATTATTGTAATAATCTCAGCCCAAAGCCCATTACTTTTAGTCCCATATGAGTTCTCAGTAAAATCATCCCTGTATTTTCTAGCTCTCCTCTCACCTGTAAGAGAGCTCTACCATCTTCTCATGCTTTCAGGGATTGTCCACACTCATTTCTATACCAGCGTCTAAGTTGCCATTGAAAAGTCTTTCCTCTGAGTTAAATCCAGTTCTGGTCTCCAGTATCGGCATTCTTTGGGTCTGTACCACTACTCTTTCTGATGTTTCAGCAATCATTAGTTTCTGATGTCACTTCTTATGTCATTCAGGCCCCTTACAGTTCTTACATGTGGGGGAATCGTGGGGTTGCTCTTGGTGGACTTGGTCCCCCCGACTGGCAGCTCTAGCCAGCCAGTCCCACAAATCTCATCGAGAGGAGAAGAAATACGATTGCCCCCCTTGGATTTCCCTCAGCTTTCAGGATAAAGTAACATGTACTTCAAGTTAATTCATCTTAGTTTCTGTTTTACTGATTTGAAACATCTTCCGAGCTTTTGGACATTCTGGATGTAATCCGGGAATGTTCTGAAGCTGCTATCATCATATTTATCATCCTCCATTTTTGTCATGTGTCACAAAATGAAGTCTCTGCCCCTATAATTAAAGAACTTGTCTCTCATGGCCCTGGGAGGAGGTCCAGGGGAGCAGAGGGCCTGGGTCATGTGTGCCCTTTCCACCTCAAAGCATCTCAACAGTCCCTTGGGGCTCAAATTCCCTGCAATCCATTCCTCCATGAATGTTTCTGGTTCCACTGTCTGTCTATTCTGGGAATCCCACAAAGTAAAAAAATTCTCTGGGACCGATCCTTTGTGTTTACAGTTTTACGTTCTAGTAGTAGGGACAGTTCGGTCAGCGACTACACTGTAATCTTAGAGTTTGCTAACTATATCTTCAATTCACTCACAGATTTCTCTGATTCATGTGTTCTCTCACTGGACTTTCTGGAGGTCTACTTGCAGCAACTTGACTTTCATGGAAATGGTATTTATCTTACTGCCTAGTGTTGCCAACTCTCTGTGTGGCAACTATAGCATCATGTCTCAACCTTCAATTGCATCCAGAGGTCTCATCCACAGCTGGAGTGTAACAGCTGTCCAGGGCTGCCACCACAGGGTAAGGCCATAGAGAAATTGCGGCAGTGCAGTGGGGCAACATTAGTCTGTGAAGTATGCCTGAGTGAGGAGGGAGATTAGTAGAGGAATGCTTTCACTTCCCCTACTGTGAAAATGAAAGAGCGCTCCCACGCAGTCCTTGCACCTTCATTTAAGCCAGGAAGAGACCCGCACTCAAAGGACTTCAAACCACTTGCGAGATCGGGAGGCATTTTGAGGTGTGGCTTGCTATAAATGCCATGCCCCCTAGTGACAAAGTGCCAATTATTTAGATTCTTACTTGGCTGCAGGGGAGATCAGAGTCTCCCGGTTTCATTTTCTCTAGTGACGCTCATCCTCAGCAGCTCCTGATTCCTGCTCTGCCGTCTACCTCCAGCGACGCTCATCCTCAGTGCGTCCTGATTCATGCAACACCATCTACAGGGATGCTTGTCTTCCTGCAACACCTGTCTCTGTGAAGTCTACCTTTAATGAATCTTCTGCTCCACAACACCTAAAAGACAAAAAGAGAATGCCAACAACTGACTATTATTCAACAAACAAACTGTAATGTGTTAACGCGCCTCTCTTGTAAACTCATACTTAACATTCTTGGAAGGGATCGAACAGCAGTGCCTCATTCTCCTTCAGTCAGCACACCTTACAGGATGAATCCATAAAACCAAATGTAACCCTAAAGATGAAGAAATTCACACACATTGGTTAGGAGTGCTAGAATATAGGGCTTTGTGACTTAACGAGTACTTTAGTCGCTGAAAGATGTATGCTGAACATTCCACTTGCATTTGAGATGTAGCATTGACAAAGGGATTACTTGTGATCTCTCTTCAATGAAACTGGCTACAGGGCTCCAAAGAATGCACTCAATTCCTGACTTTAAAACTTGTGGTAAAAACCTCCAGTAAAAACCGTAGGCATTAAGCTGGGGGAGCTTGGGGAAGTGATAGAGAGAAGGTGTCTCTGAATATTCCTGTCAACCCTATTTCCTTTTCTTCCCAGAATCCCCCACACATCGCTACCAATGTCCACTTGAGTTTAGTGGTAAAGAGGAAATGGAGTGGTAAGCCAACAATCCTAGAGTGCTTACTGGGGAACCAAGATCTGGGAAGGGATAGAACCTCACGCACTCACCCATAGCATGTAGTTTCCTTTCACACAGTTGACTGGGTGGTTTACTCAGCAACAACCAAGTGTCCTTGTTGAATGGAACTCTCTTACGCAAGATCAGACCAAACCAGACTACAAAGAAGGCTGAAGAGGAATACTTCTCGTTCTCTCTGTTTCACTCCCCTTTACCCATGGGGCTGACTGACTCCCAAGTACCTAAAAGTGTTGGGTTCAGCGAACTCTCAGGTGGAGAAGGGTTCTAGCTTCTGTGAATTCCTCCCGCCTTCACGAGATTGCACGCCTAAGCAGGTTAGTGCCCAGTACATTGAAAGGGAGTTCACATCCACTATACAGGTCTGTTAAGTCGGGTTTACATCACTCTTAAAATTTCTACCCCCTTCCTACACAATCCGCTTCAGGGTTCCTCAGAGTCAGCTCTTTGGATCTAACTCAAGGGACCCTCGCATCTCGCAGTACCTCTGTAATGACCCTCCTGGTTCAACCCCCAGTTGTCACAGGTGTTTCAAACTGGGTAGGCCTCCCTGCTGCCTCTCTGCCATCCAAGCCTGCCTCACTCTTGGCCCAAGCCGCAGATTGTGAGCCCTTATTTGAAAGGCAGCTTGCTTGCTCTAGTAGTCCACCCCCTCTGCATCATCTACAGCGAGGTCGCTTCTCTCTCATTAAATGCAACTTCTTTCCAGGCTCTGTGCAATACCTTACTGCTTGTGGGGATTACACCCTGCTCCTTTTATCCCTTGGCTGGCCACTCCTGGCCTGAGCACATCCATAATCCCAACTCTTTTTCTTTTACAGGCCTGAGCAGACCGGAGTTTCCTGGGCTGCCCCTTTTCTCACTGTATGCCGAGGTTCAGCAACTTCTTTCATGTCACATCAACTCCTTATGCCCACCACCCCACTCAGGGATCTGAGCCTTCTTGAGACACAGCAAGCAGACGGCTCTTCAGGGCTGATTTTGGCATAATGCATTGGTTGAATAGAGTGGAATATATTGGATTGGCTAATAGTGGGATTTGAGCCAGCTGATTGGTCGACAGAAAGAACCAAGAGAAATATTTTGGCATGAGGCATTGGTGAGAATAGAGCGGACTTAATTGGAAACCTAGATGGAACACGAAGGAATTATTTGCTGACTGGTGTGTCGGATATGAGATGGTGTTTGATTGGTCAAGACAATGAACCAATAGATATGTTCAGATTTTAAGCTGTTATGCGAACATGCTTGATTTTAGGAATTAATTGGGCCACCGGAACACTGACCACATTGGAAACCATGATGGAAAACTAAAACAATCATTGCCGATTGGATGGTTAGGTGTGGAAATTCTGATTGGCTATTGGGAGGCATTTATAGGGAATGCAAAATGGTGTTCTTACATACCAGTTGTCAGTGAAGGAGTGGACGCACTAGGAAGAAGATGTTGACATGGTAAGGAGAAAGGCCATGAAAGAAGGTGAGTTTGTGGTCTCTTGAATTAAGGAGGACTGAGAGGAGATTTATTTTCTTAAATAAATTATGGAGGATTGTGATGAGATTAATTTTTTTACCGACACAATGTATAGAGTGGTGATTTACATTATCTGTGAGGGACAACAGTTAGATAACAGGTGGCTGCTTGGAAAGCATGTAGCTGTTTATAAAATTGAAAACTGAAGCTTACAGCTTCCTAATTTCTCCTCCATTTATACAGGAGTTCTCAGTGTTAATGACTATAAATTATTCACTATATTGAAACCGCCTATGTATCCTGCAGACAGAACATCGTATATCGTGATATTAATGTTCAAGATATATGTGCTGTAAGTACTTTGTAAAATCATCTTGATAAATTAAATGTTGTAAAGGGGAAAAGAAAGAAATTGATCATGTTATATTTAGTTCATTTTTTTCTCTATTAGGAAATGTAGGACTGGGTCATAAGGAAATAAATATTGCAACACTTTGGATTTTTGTGAGATTGTTAATTTAAAATGGGCGGTTGGGTTTCTAGGTGGGTTCAGAATCTTTAACCCCTTCGCTGCTAGGCCTTTTCCCCTCCTGTGCTAAGCCTTTTTTTGGCTATTTGGGATAGTGCGAGCTTAGGGCCCTGTAACTTTTTGACCACATAAGATATCCATGCCAAAATTGCGTCTTTTTTTTCCAACATCATGGGGATTCTTAAGGTACCCAGGGTTTGTGGATTCCCCTGGAGGGGACCCAGAAATTAGCCAAAATACAGCTAAATTTTGGTTTTTTGGGGAAAAATGCGAAAAAAGGGCTACAGATGAAAGCATCTGGTTTTTTCCCTGCAAATGGCATCAAAAAAGGGGTTGTGGTGCTGAAATCACCATCTTCCCAGCTTTCAGGGACAAGCAGACTTTTGTCAGAAAACCAACATTTTTTACACAGTTTTGGCATTTTTCTGGGACATAGCCTATTTTTGCTATTTTTTGTGCTTTCAACCTCCTTTCAGTTAATGGTAGAAATGGGTGTGAAAGCAATAATGGATCCTGGAAAGCTATACATTTTAGAAAAGTAGACAAAATTCTAAATTCAGCAAGGGGTCATTTGTGTAGATCCATCAAGGTTTCTTTATAGAAACTAACAGTTAAATATAGGAAAATTGAAAATTAGTTGAAAAAAACAGCCTCTTGCGTCAACGTTTTCACCTGTAACTTCTTTTAATTATGACAACTCTTTGAAAGCAATATACCGTTACATCCGCTGGACCTTACTGGTTGTGGGGATATATAGGACTTGTAGGTTTACCAAGAACCCGACGAACCCAGAGTCAAAAACTGAGCAGCAATTTGCAATGGCTTTTTATTATGTACCGGGTATATAGCAATTATTGTGGGAAAATGTATACATGGAAAAATCGGTATGAAAGACACCTATGTATTTCTGAAATGGGAACAAATTATAGAGTTAGAAACAGTAGATATTTGCACATTCTCAAAATTGGGAATACTCATACTAGCATGAGAATTATCGGTCATTTTTCAAAATGACTTCTTTTTTACACAATGTCTTTCATTTGGAAGGCAGAAATGCATCAAAAGTGAATAGGTAATAACAGTTACTTTAGAAATCTGAATTACCCTAAGTCTCCCGATAAAAATGGTACCTCACTTGTGTGGGTCGGCATAGTGCCCACGACAGGAAATGGCTCAAAACCCCAACGTGAACACACCACATTTTCAGAATTAAAAATTACCCTTTTTTTGCAAAGTGTCTAGCTGTAGTTTTTGAACCCTAGCTCTGCCGGCACCAAGGTAAACCTAGCAAACCTATACATTTTTGAAAACTAGACACCCAGGGGAATCCAGGATGGGGTGACTTGACTGCCTCCCACCAGGTTCTGTTACCCAGAATCCCTTGCAAACCTAACAAATTGTCAAAAAAAACACATTTTCCCCACATTTTTGTGGTGGAAAGTTGTGGAATCTGCGTGGATCCACAAATTTCCACCCACCCCGCGTTCCCCAAAGTCTTCCGAGAAAAATGGTACCTCACTTGTGTGGGTCAGCCTAGTGCCCGCGACAGGAAACGGCGCAAAACGCAACGTGGTCACACCTCAATTTCGCAGTGAAAAATGACTCTTTTTTGGCAAAGTGCTTAGCTGTAGTTTTTGAACCCTAGCTCTGCTGGCACCTAGGGAAACCTAGCAAACCTATACATTTTTTAAAACTAGACACCCAGGGGAATCCAGGATGGGGTGACTTGACTGCCTCCCACCCGGTTCTGTTACCCAGAATCCCTTGCAAACCTAAAAAATTGTCCAAAAAAACACATTTTCCCCACATTTCTGTGGTGGAAAGTTCTGGAATCAGCGTGGATCCACAAATTTCCACCCACCCCGCGTTCCCCAAAGTCTTCCGAGAAAAATGGTACCTCACTTGTGTGGGTCAGCCTAGTGCCCGCGACAGGAAATGGCGCAAAACGCAACGTGGTCACACCTCAATTTCGCAGTGAAAAATGACTCTTTTTTGGCAAAGTGCCTAGCTGTAGTTTTTGAACCCTAGCACTGCCGGCACCTAGGTAAACCTAGCAAACCTATACATTTTTGAAAACTAGACACCCAGGGGAATCCAGGATGGGGTGACTTGACTGCCTCCCACCAGGTTCTGTTACCCAGAATCCCTTGCAAACCTAAAAAATTGTCCAAATAAACACATTTTCCCCACAATTCTGTGGTGGAAAGTTCTGGAATCTGTGTGGATCCACAAATTTCCTCCCACCCAGCGTTCCCCCAGGTCTCCTGATAAAAATGGTACCTCACTTGCATGGGTGGGTGAAGGACCCGCGACAGGCAAGGGCCCAAAACCTATTGAGGCGATATCAAAATTACCTACCACAAACCAACCTGGTTTTGCATGGGGGGTCCCATGAGTTTTTGGCCCGGGGCTCGGCAGCCATCTAGGGAAACCTACCAAACCCACACATTTCTGGAAAGTAGACACCTGGGGGATTCCAGCGAGGTATGGCTTGCGTGGGTCCCCCATCATTCTCCTACCCAGAATCCCTGCAAACCTCAAACTTTTGCCGAAAAATTCACTTTTTCTCAAATTTCTGTGTGGGAAAGTTCTGGAATGTGAGTGGATCCACAAATTTCCTCCCACCCAGCGTTCCCCCAGGTCTCCCAATAAAAATGGTACCTCACTTGTGTGGGTAGGCATAGTGGCTGCAACAGGAAATGGCCCAAATCGTACTGTGGAGACTTCAAAATTACCTACAGCAAAACTACCTGGTTTTGGGGGGGGCACCTGAGATTTTGGCCCCGGGCTCGGCGGCCATCTTGGGAAAGTACCAAACCCAAACATTTCTGAAAACTAGACACCCTGGGGAGTCCAATGAGGTATGGCTTGCGTGGATCCCCCAACGTTTTCCTACCCAGAATGCCATGCAAACCTCAAATTTAGCTGAAACAACCACATTTTCCACATATTTTTGTGTGGAATCACCGTAACGGCACAAATGTCCTACCACCCAGCGTTCCCCTTGTTCTCCCGAGTAAAATGATACCTTACTTGTGTAGGTGGGCTAAAGGCCTGTGGCTAGGAAGAGCCCAAAACATAGGGATTTAGAGTATAGCACCGAGAATTCTAAGCGCTACATTTTTTTAAAAATACGTTTTTAGCCAATTCTGCTTTGGACACCCACACAAGTGAGGTATCATTTTACTCGGGAGAACAAGGGGAACGGTGGGTGGTAGGACATTTGTGCCGGCACGGTGATTCCACACAAAAATATGTGGAAAATGTGTTTTTTTCAGCTAAATTTGAGGTTTGCATGGCATTCTGGGTAGGAAAACGTTGGGGGATCCACGCAAGCCATACCTCATTGGACTCCCCAGGGTGTCTAGTTTTCAGAAATGTTGGGGTTTGGTACTTTCCCAAGATGGCCGCCGAGCCCGGGGCCAAAATCTCAGGTGCCCCCCTCCCCAAAACCAGGTAGTCTTGCTGTAGGTAATTTTGAAGTCTCCACAGTACGATTTGGGCCATTTCCTGTTGTAGTCACTATGCCTACCCACTCAAGTGAGGTACCATTTTTATCGGGAGACCTGGGGGAACGCTGGGTGGGAGGAAATTTGTGGATCCACGCACATTCCAGAACTTTCCCACACAGAAATTTGAGGAAAAAGTGCATTTTTCGGCAAAAGTTTGAGGTTTGCAGGGGATTCTGGGTAGGAGAATGATGGGGGACCCATGCAAGCCATACCTCGCTGGAATCCCCGGGTGTCTACTTTCCAGAAATGTGTGGGTTTGGTAGGTTTCCTAGATGGCTGCCAAGCCCCGGGCCAAAAACTCATGGGACCCCCATGCAAAACCAGGTTGGTTTGTGGTAGGTAATTTTGATGTCGCCTCAATAGGTTTTGGGCCCTTGCCTGTCGCGGGTCCTTCACCCACCCACGCAAGTGAGGTACCATTTTATCGGGAGACCTGGGGGAACGCTGGGTGGGAGGAAATTTGTGTCAGCCCGGTGATGCCACAACTTTCCCACACACAAATGTGTGAACAAAGTGATTTTTTCAGCAAAATTTCAGATTTGCAGGGGATTCTGGGTAAGAAAACGTGGGGGATCCACGCAAGCCATACCTCCCTGAAAGCCCCCGGGTGTCTAGTTTTCAGAAATGTGTGGGTTTGGTAGGTTTCCCTAGTTGGCCGCCGTGCACGGGGCCAAAAACCCAGGTGACCCCCCTTGCAAAACCAAATCGTTTTGACATAATTAGTTGTTTATTTCTGCAGTGTGAGAATTTTGGCACAATATTGCAAGGAAAATCTGACATACATTTTGAGGTTTGCAGGACATTGTGGATAAAATAACTTGTTGAAATTCACAAGAGAGACATCACCATGTACTCCCATGGGTTTACGACATTATCTACAGTTGGTAGGTTATTCTAAGATGGAATGTACACCTTGGCAGAGAGACTAAAAAGACAAAGATTCCTGCACAGCCATCTATTCCTCAAACACACACACATACTGGTTGGATTTGGCACGAGGGCGAGTGATGGTTCAGTATATATAATTTTTATTAACAAGAGATTTCACAAAAATGAAATGCACTGTCAATAATTAAATGGACAAAAAACCGAACCAGTGACTCGCAGCTTGTGAGCTGTAAAGCCACGTCAAGGCCCCAACCCCTTTACAGGCCATTCACACACCTTTCATACGTGATACACACAAGACCATTCACACCACCAGGCACAAAACCAACACATCACAACATTCACAAAAAGGGACAAGGTACACCCTGCTTCAGAAAGACAAAAAAGACAAATATTACTGCACAGCCATCTAATCCTCAAGCACACACACATACTGGTTGGATTTGGCACGAGGGTGAGTGATGGTTCAGTATATACAATTGTATTAGCAAGTGATTTCACAAAAATGAAATGCACTGTTAATAATTGAAAGGACGAGAAACTGAACCATTGACTCACAGCTCGTGAGCTGTAAAGCCACGACAAGGCACCAACCTCTTTACAGGCCATTCATACACCTTTCATACGTGTGACACATACAAAACATTCACACCGCCAGCCTCGGGCCCATCACATTACAACACTCACACCCGCAGACAGCGCCATTCAAGGGCCCATCACTTTCACACACCCACATTCCTGACACAGCAACTACACAAACTGATGGTTTGCGTGGAGTGGCGCTCAGCTAGCAGTGTGTGTAGTGACCAGCAGCAAGTCACTACTCGCACACCGCCAGCCAAGCGCCAGTCCACGCACACCGCCAGCCAAGCGCCAGTCCACGCACACCGCCAGCCAAGCGCCAGTCAACGCACACCGCCAGCCAAGCGCCAGTCCACGCACACCGCCAGCCAAGCGCCACTCCACGCACACCGCCAGCCAAGCGCCAGTCCACGCACACCGCCAGCCAAGCGCCACTCCACGCACACCGCCAGCCAAGCGCCAGTCCACGCACACCGCCAGCCAAGCACCACTCCACGCACACCGCCAGCCAAGCGCCACTCCACGCATACCGCCAGCCAAGCGCCACTCCACGCACACCGCCAGCCAAGCGCCAGCCTACACACACCGCCATCACATTTAGGATTTTTTTATACAAAAAAAACCCACAAACAAATTGCAAATAGATACAAATCTACTAACACAAAATCTGAAACTAAATACATTGCACTAATGCCAACCTTGAAACAGAATACATTTTTTTACACAATACAGACCAGGCAGTTCACTTTACCACTCATGGATGCTCCCAAAAATTATTTTGCGTGTGGTACGCTCTAAAACAAGCAGGCACACACAGCCCAGGGTTAGAAGGACACTCGGAGCAGAAAAGACGAGTCTCCTTCCGCAAACCTCTTCGCCAACAGACTCTACATCTCCTAGTGGGAAGTCTTTTGAAGATGTGGGAGGAATGTAATCAGGAAAGTGGCGATCTTTCAATCGAGCCACATCCTCCACCACTCCAACTCTAGGAACACTTGCCTGTTCCACTAAAACTAGGCTGCCTATTACAGACTCTTGAAACTTAGCAAAAGTCATCTTTGACTCAGGACAAGAATCCTTGAACACAACAAAAGCATTAAAGGTTTCCAAGTGGAAAAGATGGATAGCCAACTTCTTATACCAAATGTAAGCCTTATGAAGAGCAGTGTAAGGTTCCAACCTCTGATCTACTCTGTCAACACCACCCATGTGCCTATTATAGTCTAAAATGCACACAGGTTTGCGCACTTCAGCAACCTGACCACAAACAGTCACAGGTGCAGTGCTTTCATCATGGATGGTAGTCAGCATGTAGACATCTCTCCTGTCTGAAAACTTCACAGCTAGAAGCTCCTTGCAACGCAACGCACTGCACTGTCCCCGCACAAGCTTTTGACAAACAAGTTCTTTTGGGAAATCTTTACGGTTACAGCGGATTGTGCCACAAGCAACAGTGCCCACTTTGGCCAATTCCCTGAACAACCGCACACCAGTGTAGAAGTTATCTACATATAAATGGTGGCCTTTGTTAAATAATCCTCTACCAAGCTCCCACACAATTTTCTCAGTCACTCCAAAAGTGGACGGACAACCAGGGGGGTTAATGTTGGATTCCTTACCGGTGTACACCCTGAAATTAGAGACATATCCAGTCCCACTGTCACACAGCATATACAGCTTAATTCCATAGCATGCCCTCTTACTAGGAATGTATTGCCTAAAAACCAAGCGCCCCTTGAACAACACCAAAGACTCATCCACTGCTATTTCTTTTCCTGGAGCATAGATCTCAGAAAATCGATCAACAAAGTGATCAAGGACAGGCCGAATCTTAAAAAGACGGTCACAATCAGGGTCATCTCGTGGCAACGCTAAACCATTATTGACAAAATGCAGCATCCGAAGCAGAAGCAAATACCTATCACGACTCATGACTGCCGGAAATATAGCCGTTGCCATCAAGGGACTAGTAGACCAATATGAAGACATTGATGGCTTCCTTAGCAAGCCCATCAAAAAAGTTAATACCAAGAACTTCTTCATCTCTGCTAGATTTGTGGTAGTCCACCGGGTAGCTCTAGAATAGGGCTTAAGGCTGGCACTGTTGTCCCTCAAAAACTGTTCGGCATACAAATTAGTCTGCTCAACAAACTCTGCCAAAAACACATCGTCCATAAACAACTGAAAAAAATGTATCGGCAAAAAGTTCTCAGTATTCACTCTACACCCTGGAACACCAGTAAAGTCTGGCAATGCCGGCTGCACCATGCCAGGGGCAACCCAGAGGTCAGCACTTTCAACGGGAAGCCTTGCAGCCCCAGATGCCTCTTGCCGCACTACACCAACGGGAAGCCTTGCAGCCCCAGATGCCTCTTGCCGCACTACACCAACGGGAAGCCTTGCAGCCCCAGATGCCTCTTGCCGCACTACAGCAACGTGAAGCCTTGCAGCTGCACACTGCAGCCCAGATGCCTCTTGCTGCACTATCGGCACATCAATGTCCTCTTCTAACACAGGCACTTCATCCGCACTGAGAGAAGCTTCATCATCCGATGATTCCATGTGGAGAGAAAACTCACTGCCTGAATCATCCCCTCGGACCTCTGCCTCAGAATCAGAGTCAGTATCTGAACCACGGTCAGAGGAACACTCAAAAAGCATACCAACAACCTGCTGAGCAGTAATCCTGCGGCTAGCCATTATCCTTACTAAGAAAGGAGACTGCACAAACAAGTCAACAACAACTAACACTGTGCAAAATAAGTAGTAAACAAAGTGTGGCTTTAGCACAAAGATCTATATACTCAAAAACAATATAACTCTTACCAAAGATAGCTACACTCACCAGCACCTACTCTGCAGAGACACAGCAAAAATCAACGATATCCCACTAGAAAGAAAAAACAAAACCAATTACTCATAAGACAACAAAGTACACATCAAGCACTAATGCAAAAAGATTTTGACACTCAAAACACAGAAGCCAAACATACTGCTATTACTACACCATTTGCAAAAAACACATTCATGTAGGGAAATTAATCTAATTTACAGTAAATAGTACGAAATAAATTTGCTTACCAAGCACATGCAACAACACAAGCTGCAAAACCAGCAGTAACAAAACCGCAACCTGGAACAGTGTAAACAGCAAAAGCCTTGAACTAGAATAAAATAGAGAAATAAAAAAATTACTATTACATTTCACAAACAATATGACAATTAAAATTATAACACACAATGTCGCTACCCAAATGATCATTCGGCCACATGGGCCTTCAAATAGGGCTGAGAAAAATGGGGATTAGGTGAGGTTTTCCACCAAGCCACTCTATCTCCCAGGTGGGGCAGAAAACAGACAGATATTTGTCGCCCCCTGGAAAAAAAATAGATCCCTGGTGCCTACTGGGGATTTCTGCTCCCCCCACCCGGGGGCAGTAAGGACAAAAAAGACCAACTGCCACCAAGGGGGCGGGCAGAAAAACATCAACAAAAATGCTCCCCTTTGGTCGCTTCCATGTACATTTAAATGCCCCCAAATGGAAACCCTGGTGGCTAGTGGCGTTTTCTGCCCCCTGGGGGCAAAACGGCTGAAAAACGGGCCGATTTGCCCCCGGGGGGGGCAGAAAAACATTACAAAACACATGCCCCCTTTAGGAAGCGACCCTTGCCCAAGGGGTCGCTTCCATCAACAATAATGGCCCCAGATTAATCCCTGGTGCCTAGTGGTGTTTTCTCCCCCCCCCGGGGCAAAACAGCCAAAAAAACGGGCCGATTTGCCCCCAGGGGGGGCAGACAAAACATTCCTAATTACATGCCCCCTCTAGGAAGCGACCCTTGCCCAAGGGGTCTCGTCCATAAAAAAATAATGGCCACCAAAGTAATCCCTGGTGCCTAGTGGTGTTTTCTGCCCCCCCTGGGGGCAAAACGGATGAAAAAACAGGCCGATTTGCCCCCAGGGGGGGCAGAAAGACATTCCAAAATAAATGCCCCCCAAGGAAGCGACCCTTGCCCAAGTCGTCGGTTCCATACACAAAAAAATGCCCCCCAAAGTAAACCCTGGTGCCTAGTGGCGTTTTCTGCCCCCCCTGGGGGCAAAACGGCCGAAAAAACGGGCCGATTTGCCCCCAGGGGGGGCAGAAAGACATTCCAAAATAAATGCCCCCCAAGGAAGCGACCCTTGCCCAAGGGGTCGCTTCCATACACAAAAAAATGCCCCCCAAAGTAATCCCTAGTGCCTAGTGGCATTTTCTGCCCCCCCTGGGGGCAAAACGGCTGAATAAACGGGCCGATTTGCCCCCAGGAGGGGGCAGAAAAACAATTCAAAATAAATTACCCCCAAAGAAGCGACCCTTGCCCAAGGGGTCGCTTCCATTACTCAAGTAAACAAATCCCTGGTGCTAGTGGGGGCATTTCCGCTGCACGATCGCGACGCTGTGCGCGATCGTGAAGCAGAAATGCCCTGCAAAGAGACATCAGTGGAGAGGAACATCTCTTTCCTCTCCCTGATGCCTCTATGCATTCCCTAAACCCCCAGGAACGAGGAAACCTACCTTGTTCTTCGACGCTCAGGAAGCAAATGGCTTCCCGAGCGTCTGGGACTTCCTGATGACGTCAGCGTGCGCTGTGCGCGCTGACGTCATGGGATTCCGTGGCAGCGGAAACTCTTCCGCTGCCATCCCCCTTTGTGGGGGCGAAATTGGACACCCGTGGGGGGAGCGCCAGCGCTTCCCCCGTGGGTGGGTCTTATGACGAGCTGGACTCGTCATGAGCACACGTCCACTGTGTGCCATGACGAGTCCAGCTCGTCATAAGCATCGAAAGGGTTAAATTAATGTAATGTGACATGTATAGACATAAATAGAGGGAGTCTAAAATGCGATTGTAGAATTGTAAATATTTTATGTGTTTTTAAAAATAGTTTTTGTATGTATTTGTTTCACAGCCCTGATGAAGTCCTTTTTGAAGAGTGAAACGTGTTGGCTGGGCTGGATGTTTCTATTTTGTGAAGAATAATTGTGTGTTTATGGACAAATTGAAGAATTTCTTGACCCATCTGGATGGACTTTGTTATGATTGAACTGTCTTTTTATTCCTAATATGGATATTAATATAAATATTTTGGTAGCATTCCCTATTGCAATTTTTCTTTTACAGTACAAGGCTTCTGAGCAGTTGGGCCTTTTTTGGGTGCAGTGCTGAATAGGGAAATTTGAGTATTTGCACTTGCGCGGCCATAGATGGCCTATAACTTCTCTGTTTGGTTTGTGGCTCTTCAGGGACAGATGAGCACCAACTCCTCCATAGGAGAAGTAAATTGAGTGACATATGTCATTTTTAGGAATGGCTATAGACAGCTTTAGTTGTCAGAAGTGCTCACGTTATAAGTTCTTTAAAAAAAAGTAGAGTTTGGTCTTTCAGCCAGCCACTTTATCCATTGACGATTGTGTTTTTGTTAGTATGCCATTTCTTTAATGAGCTGCCCATCAAGGCCATGACATTTCAATGATAGTTACAAAGTCACATTTGTTTTTCAATTAAGTTTGGTGATGGGGCCTCAAGTAGTCTACTTTTTAAGATAGGGCCTGAGCATGTTTTCTGATGTATTTCCTGGCACAGAAATATTTAAATTGCTGATGTATGGAATTTTTGTTATTGTTTCGGATGTGCTTGCTGTATGGATGCTTTTTCCTGTCATAAAGGTGAAGTGGTATTTACTAACTGTATGTGTGCATTCATTAATTTTACATTGCTGCCATGGCAAAAAGTTGTTGGGTTTACAGCTTTTTGTTAAAAAACTAAGAACATGCATGCACATAGGCTTTCTTAAAGATGCAACTTAGATACTAGCTCTCTGTCAAAAGTACCTATAAGTAAATAGCATGCAATATTTTGCTGCTGATGCTTTTAAAGTTCAACACTTGCAACACAGATTTCGTCTTCAAACACTTTTCTCTTTGTACTTAGGTGCACAGCATACCTCTGCTCTAATTTGGGGGCCAAAGTCACAGCTTCCATAATGTTGTAGCCTAAGACGTTGTGTCATTATCAGATTTTGTTTTAATGTAGGAAGGCTTACAACTCTTACCAAACATTTCACTTAAAAATGTCAGACATATTGACTTTGTCAATGTTTGTTAGCATTTGAAATAACCACACTTACAAAACAGATACCAATCATTAAACACTGTATGTTCGGTGTCAGTGTAGTAGCTGCAAAATACATGTTGGCCTACGTTGTTCTTTATATTTTGTTCAATGAAACACAAATCCCAGAGTGGAAAGTGGTGATACAGAAAAAAGTAGAGTTGCAGTGGTTATTTTGGGCCAGCTGGTGTTGGCCCCACCTTCACTTCTTTATGGGAACCAGGTCTCTATGCGCCCTTCCCGTGGGTGACAGTCCCATCAGTCCACAGCTGCACTTCCTTAGCATGAGATTTTCATCCTGTGACAAGTGCAGGCCCAGGAAGAATGACACAGAGGTGACACTGTGCTGACAATTCACGCACTGTAAAGCAGAGCTTCCTTTTCATGTGTTGGCTGACTTACCTGTTTCTCAGAAGGCAGAGGCAGAAGACTGAAATTGCAGAACTGGTTTGATGTGAATTTTAATACATATTTTGGACAGTGATGGTACATTGTTGCCAAATATCTACTTCTCTCTTGTTGTAGAGATGGCAATGCAGGCTTGAATCATGCCCCCCATTGCTCCACTGTGGTCTTTGAGCCTTCATGCTCCCATTCTTACAGGTATCACACCTGTGAGTAACTGTTTTATTCCTACACACTGTTGATTATTTTATCACAATCTGCATTCTGTAGGACACAGCTTGCCTAAGGGTTTTATTTTTCTCTGGCAACAGTCTCCCAGGCACTTCCAAGTCTCGAAGTACTCTTGAATTCAGTGAAAGATCAAAACGTTGTCAACACTTAGTACAAGCAAACTGTCTGCCATTTCATGAGTCATTTGTACACAGGCAACTATGGGCCTGTTCGAATGGAGTAGAAAATATGCAGTTGCTTGTATACCAACGTACCTTTGTATTTCACTGCACTGCTTATTCACGAATCTGGTTGTGATTTTCTCACATGGGGGTCACATTGCACCAATACCTTATAAGTATCTAGTTGGAGATGTGGTTTATGATGTGTATAAATCTGCTCTTTTAACTGGAACCTGCTGTTCAAGTGTATTTAGGAATTCTCTAAATCATACTAATTACAGTAATTATGCTGTTTTTATCAACTATCTTGTTACAAATGAGCACTGTGTGGACCACTGTGATTGCATTTGTGTGAACTTGTAGGCCAACACCTCTGTTGGTCTCCACAGACTCAGAATTTGGTGGACAGCGTTGAATACCTTGGTGGTAGCTTCCATAATCCATAACTGTTAGACCTGGCATCCTTTGTGCGGTTCCTCCTAACTGTTTGCCTTCAGACCTCCTATTTTTGCTAACTTCGTTTTTTGCTGGCCTTAGCACTTAGCGTAATTTACCACTGCTAACCAGAGCTAATGTGCTTGTCATCTCTGCTTAAAACATGGTAACATTGACTTCTACCCAATTTGCATTTTTAATTTACTTGTAAGTACCTAGCAAAGTGCACTACCTGTGCCCAGGGCCTGTAAATTAAATGCTAGTAGTGGGCCTGCAGCACTGAGTGTGCCTCCCACTTAAGTAACCCTTCAAACATGTCTCAGGCCTGCCATTGCAGAGCCTGTATGTGCAGTTTAAACTGCCATTTCAACCTGGCAAAATAAACCTTTTTCCAGGCCCAAACGTTCCGCTTTTATACATATGTCACCCCTAAGGTAGGCTCTGGACAGCCCAGAGGGCAGGGTGCGATGTATTTAAAAAGTAGGACATGCACTTATAAGTTTTACATGTCCTGGTAGTCAAAAACGATTACATTTGTTTTTTACTACTGCCAGGCCTCTTTTTGCTAATTTCGTTTTTTGCTGGCCTTAGCACTTAGCGCAGTTTACCACTGCTAACCAGAGCTAATGTGCTTGTGCTCTCTGCTTAAACATGGTAACATTGACTTCTACCAAATTGGCATATTTAATTTACTTATAAGTACCTAGCAAAGTGCACTACCTGTGCCCAGGGCCTGTAAATTAAATGCTAGTAGTGGGCCTGCAGCACTGATTGTGCCTCCCACTTAAGTAGCCCTTTAAACATGTCTCAAGCCTGCCATTGCACATTCTGTATGTGCAGTTTAAACTACCATTTCAACCTGGCAAAATAAACCTTTTGCCAAGCCCAAACTTTCCCCTTTAATATATATAAGTCAACCCTAAGGTAGGCTCTGGACAGCCGAGAGGGCAGGGTCCGATGTATTTAAAAAGCAGGACATGCACTCCTAAAGTTTTACATGTCCTGGTAGTGAAAAACTATACTTTTGTTTTTCACTACTGCAAGGCCTCTTTGTCCCACCAGGATAACATTGGAGTTGCCTTATTACATTTTATAAGTGTAATTTCCAAATGGGAAGAGATAGCCGGCTCATGTTTTGTGTCTCTGGAATCCTAATGTAATACCCTAATTTACAGTGAAGTCGAATTTAAAATTACAATTGTGAAAATGCCACTTTTAGAAAGTTTGTTTTAAGAGACAGGGGTCCCTATCATAAATAAATAGCAAGTGTAATACAGAACAACATAATGATCTGTGCAATTTTACAATCAAAGAAATAAATGATTTATTTGAAACAAATAGTTGAAGAACAATTAAATCGACGAAGTACAGTGGGTATAAAAACGGGGTTGGAAGTCAGTCGATTTCCAGACCTCAGGCATTAAATACTAATGCAGTGACTTGGCAACATATACATATTTACAATAGTCACATAGAAAAACACATCTTGTGCTCCACATAATTTAAGGTAAGAGCAATTGGAGTCAAGATGCAGTGTGTCGACGACGTTTCAATCCCCACTAACATGGGGGGATCATCATCAGGACGGAGAATTTTTGCCTGAGAAAAAGGCCTACATGCGGTCAGGAAAGAAAGGAGAAAGAAGGGGGGATGAGAAAAAAAGGGGGAGGAGTTAGAAGATGGTTCGGCAATTGAATAACACACTATGTGCAGCTATTCTCAATCAATTATAGCAAAAACTGTGACTAGGTTAAGTGAAGTTTATACATATAGCAGCATGAAGACAAGCACGAACAATGGAGTGCTCAGTGGGTAATATGCAAGTACAATGGATGCCGTAGGAGTGGTGTGACATGCCAAGGGGTGCCTCTTAGTTACAGGGCACTTACACTACATAATGCGTCACCCGGTAGGGAGATACCGAGTGGGAGTGTCGATCTTTTCTTTGTAATTCCAGGATAGCGACGAAGAACCTAAGAACGGACATGTGCAGGGTGTTAAGTAGAATGCATCGTAGCGGTGTCCTAGAGCAATGGAATATTTAGTATCACTTACTTGGATTACATAGCCAAAGATAGGATGGTAGATACGTGAGAAGTTGTGTCCAGGCGCTTGACGAGCCGGCAATAAGAACGGTGAGTCCTAAAATCAAGGTGTCAAGGGTCAGAGTTTGTGGCGGAATTATGAAAGCCCGTATTTAATATCAGGCGAGTCAGGGTGCTTACCTCGTTGGGAACAAAAAATCGACTCCCAGGGTTAGGAAGGTGGGGTCGAAGGAGATGCGTCAGGGCGAATGCCAAGCCGGCGATGCCTAAAACCAAGGTATCAAGGTTCAAGGGCTGCAGTGGAATACGGAGTCTTATCAAAAAAAGAAAATTCCCTTCTGTGTCAAGTTCACAAAAATTAATAGTTATGATAATTTTATTAGTTTACACTGAACCAAAAATTGCACTCAAGCATTAAGTGTCATAACACGTCTAATTAGATTAAAATTCTTTATTCCACACAATACAAACAAAAGGACCCGCTTTAGGTTGCATTTAATTAGAAATACATTTAAAATCACCATAGTGATGTAAATACTACACAATGTCTGTAGCCACGATTTTTCATGAACACTTTACAAATATAAAATAAACACGCATGTATTATACATTTACAATCAAACACGGCAAAAATACAATGTAACAGTTCATCCAATATTTTTACTCCAGTAATACTGTGGTCCAAGAAACAGTAAACATATCACTCCAATTTTTCATATGCTCATTTCCTGGTGTGCATTCCTCATATGCACATAATACATGAAGTAACTAATTAAAAACAGTATATCGTTTCATTAGTCCATTTGTCGACGCGTTTTGGTGTATCTCTGATTTCCTTAACACCTTACTCAGGACTCATATAACAATCATGACTTTTTCCATAATAACAGACCATATATCTAAAAATGAACAATAAATACAATTAAAATCCATCTTTACTTGTGTGGACATAGACTAACTATTTTGGTTCAGTGCATCCTATATTCAATTGTAATTCCGATTTATAATTAATAATACCATATATTTCGTGTATCCTTGTTAAAGGGACACACCTAGTGACTCGGTTAGAAATTACTTTAAGCCTGTAGTCATGTCATATCTTACAAGATCATATTATTGATAACCTTAGTATGTCTCACCCGATGTTGTCTTTGCAGGGAGATTTCAATTGTGCAGATGAATATAAATCAGTTTGCACCTGTATACTGATCTTATTTCTTCTTAGGTTATATCAATTCACCTCCTAAGGATAACATGTCTATTAGTTACGCATTGATTATCCGATTACCTTGACTTTTAAAAAAAACACTTCCCATTACTTACTAAAATCAAGGCGGGGTTGTTTCACTCAATCAAATCAATTCAAATGTCCTTTTCCAATATGATGTACCTATTAATGGAATATTATGATTTTTATTAATAAGGCATCATACTATCTATTACAAAGTTCTTCTATTATGTCGTTTTACTCTGTGATATTTATTGAAGCACTTACCCACTATTCTTTTTTTTTTTTATCTCCAGTTTAGTTTCCAGGGCTGTCTTGGTTAGGAACAGTAAATATTTCCTTTATCACTGTTGAGGGATTAATCCGACCGTCTTTGTCAATTAGATCAAGCCGATAATCCTGAATTTAAGGCAAAAAGGGGAATGTTCTATATCACCACGACTGTTTCCTCAATGTGGCACCTCCATTTCCAATCCCCAGATGTCAATAAATTTGAAGCCCGTTCTATGATTTTAAACAATCCCTTGTCTTCTATTTATCTTTTCATCTATTTGCTATTTAGTAATTGTTAATGTTCCTCGCGTTATATCAAATTCTCCCAATGAATCAGAATGGTTATTAGCCCGTTTAACACGACCAGCATCGCGAGTCTTCATTAAAAATAAATAGTGTGTCTCCGCCGTTTTGCGTTAATTCTCTGTCGGCTTATATTATTTTATTTTATCTTTCTTGCCCCATGGTTAACCTCCGTTTAAGTTTTGTTGTTGGCAAGTGCCTTAGTTACAACTCCCTGCCCCCGGGTCCGCTACTTCGGGTATATTTAAAACGGTATGCGGAACTAAAACGTACTACTTTTCTAAATGGTAGGGGTATTATATATCCTCAACTTTAATCACTCTATCGGTGGAACTATACACCAAACCATCAGATAGAAACACTATCTTACATCATACCAGCAATCATCCTAAATGTCAGAAGGACAGTATCCTGTTTAAACAGTTTTTACGTATTCGACGCAATTGTAGTGACAGGAAGGATTTTGAAATTCATGCAAAAAAACAACAGAATAAACTCCTGGCTCGTGGCTATCCAAAAAGACTAGTTAAAGAGTCATACAAGAGAGCAAAATATTATAATCGAGCTAGTTTATTTAAAGGGAAGAATAACACCGAAAGTAATGTGAAAGGTATTGTAATGGTAACCAATTTTAATAGCATGAGTAACAAAATAAAAAATTTGATTAATAAGAATTGGTTTCTTTTAAACAACCCAGGGAAAATACCCCTTAAGAAACCAACTTTTGCATACAGGAGAAATAAATCAATTTGCAACCACTTAGTGAGGACAAATAAAGAACCAACCACTAAACACCAGAGTAGCATAACAGATGGCTCTAAACTGATGGGTAATTTCCCGTGTAGTTCATGTACGCATTGCAAATCAATTATCAAAGAACAGAAGGTGGAACTCAATGGGACTCGACATTGGATGAATGAGATGGTCAATTGTAGAACAAAAAATGTCATATATCTCATCATATGTCCCTGTCAAAAAGGTTACGTAGGGGAAACAGGCCGGGAAATGCGAGCCAGATTGAATGAACATAGATCGGCACTGAAAACTAGGAAAAAGAATGCCCCACTAGTAGACCATTGGTTAGAGAAAAACCATAATGAGCAAGATCTAAAATGGTTCTTTCTTGAAAAAGTGAAGGGGTCTGCAAGAGGAGGCAATATAGATAAAAAAAGGAAACAAAGAGAGCAATTCTTCATGTCAAAATTTTAAACATACAGCCAGGGTCTTAATAATAGAGAAGAGTGGGAAAGACTAATTAGATGATAAACGGAAAAGTTCTAAAAACATGAAATTTATTATGTATATTAACAAATATATAATGATGTGGAAAACTCATGCAGGATCTTTGGTCTAATATACAGCATTCCCTATGCAATCACAAGGCTATAAGTAGTTGTTTAATCTGACTAGTATGCTTCAGACTAAAGGTCTGAAGCCTCCTCTCTGTAAATAAGAGATAAATATCCCAAACGGCAAAGGAAAGAAATAATACACAATATATATTCATATTGTAAAATATTTCAAATGTTTTTAAATTAGTTGGTAATGATAGGTAAATCACCATGGATAGAATTGAAATGAGAGTGATTTTAATGATAAAATATGGGAACTTGCACACTTAAAGATGGCAACCAATGAGGCGGTTATTTCACGTCGGGTCATATGTACATACTCCAAATAATCTTTGAACTACTGGGAATCATGTCACAATATATAAAACAAAAATAAAATTAGGATACTAATGAAACGCTTTCTTGTAAACGGCGTATATTGAGGAATTCTGTGGAACCTTATAGACTGGTAAAAAACGTCCTTTTAAAATGACAAACAAACGGAGAAAAGAAAGGTTCGTTATTAAGATGGCCGCCACGAACATAATTAGACGTGGCGTCGCTGCGCACTAGCATAAAAAGGAAAGGCCCAAACAAACGATCCTTGTGTACAGAACCAGAATCCCGGCAAGTGGAAATGCTGACAAAAATTACAAAGTGAGCAAGAGGGCTGTAAAAGCCATTATAAGTAACGCGGGGGTAGCTATAGATATGATTAAAGTTGAGGATATATAATACCCCTTCCATTTAGAAAAGTAGTACATTTTAGTTCCGCATACCGTTTCAAATATACCCGGAGTAGCGGAACCGGGGGCAGGGAGTTGTAACTAAGGCACTTGTCAACAGCAAAACTTAAACGGAGGTTAACCATGGGGCAAGAAAGATAAAATAAAATAATATAAGCCGACAGAGAATTAACGCAAAACGGCGGAGACATACTATTTATTTTTAATGAAGACTCGCGATGTTGGTCGTGTTAAACGGGCTAATAACCATTCTGATTCATTGGGAGAATTATATATAACGCGAGGAACATTAACAATTACTAAATAGCAAATAGATGAAAAGATAAATAGAAGACAAGGGATTGTTTAAAATCATAGAACGGGCTTCAAATTTATTGACATCTGGGGATTGGAAATGGAGGTGCCACATTGAGGAAACAGTCGTGGTGATATAGAACATTCCCCTTTTTTGCCTTAAATTCAGGATTATCGGCTTGATCTAATTGACAAAGACGGTCGGATTAATCCCTCAACAGTGATAAAGGAAATATTTACTGTTCCTAACCAAGACAGCCCTGGAAACTAAACTGGAGATAAAAAAAAGAAAAAAGAATAGTGGGTAAGTGCTTCAATAAATATCACAGAGTAAAACGATATAATAGGAGAACTTTGTAATAGATAGTATGATGCCTGATTAATAAAAAACATAATATTCCATTAATAGGTACATAATATTGGAAAAGGACATTTGAATTGATTTGATTGAGTGAAACAACCCCGCCTTGATTTTAGTAAGTAATGGGCAGTGTTTTTTTTTTAAGTCAAGGTAATCGGATAATCAAAGCGTAACTAATAGACATGTTATCCTTAGGAGGCGCATTGATATAACCTAAGAAGAAATAAGATCAGCATACAGGTGCAAACTGATTTATATTCATCTGCACAATTGAAATCTCCCTGCAAAGACAACATCGGGTGAGACATACTAAGGTTATCAATAATATGATCTTGTAAGATATGACATGACTACGGGCTTAAAGTAATTTCTAACCGAGTCACTAGGTGTGTCCCTTTAACAAGGATACACGAAATATATGGTATTATTAATTATAAATCGGAATTACAATTGAATATAGGATGCACTGAACCAAAATAGTTAGTCTATGTCCACACAAGTAAAGATTGATTTTAATTGTATTTATTGTTCATTTTTAGATATATGGTCTGGTATTATGGAAAAAGTCATGATTGTTATATGAGTCCTGAGGAAGGTGTTAAGGAAATCAGAGATACACCGAAACGCGTCGACAAATGGACTAATGAAACAATATACTGTTTTTAATTAGTTACTTCATGTATTATGTGCATATGAGGAATACACACCAGGAAATGAGCATATGAAAAATTGGAGTGGTATGTTTACTGTTTCTTGGACCACAGTATTACTGGAGTAAAAATATTGGATGAAGTGTTATATTGTATTTTTGCCGTGTTTGATTGTAAATGTATAATACATGCGTGTTTATTTTATATTTGTAAAGTGTTCATGAAAAATCGTGGCTATAGACATTGTGTAGTATTTACCTCACTATGGTGATTTTTAAATATATTTCTAATTAAATGCAACCTAAAGCGGGTCCTTTTGTTTGCATTGTGTGGAATAAAGAATTTTAATCTAATTAGATGTGTTATGACTAACCCTGGGCGTAGTTTGCGTAGTAGCACTTCACGTAGCTACGCTAAGTACATTTTGAACTACACGTAGCTATGTAAATTGATTGCGTAGTGCGTAGCTGTGTGCTTGACTGCACTGTACAGTAATTGCCAAAGGCATCTTGCACAGTGCAAGTTAAGATAAAATAAATATATCTGTCCTTATATACTAAAAACGCATATAGTTATTTCACAAAAGTGAAAACGATAAATTAACAAGCAGTGAGAGAGGTGATCATTTTGGGATCCTCCCTAACCTAGGGACAGAACCAAGCAGATGCCTTGAAAACAAAAAGCACATCTTTTGAACGATTCGGTGGTGGTCCCATCCTCTTAGGACCACCCCAAGCACAGTTATTGGCAAAAATACAATCCCAACCAAAGGCCCTGCAAAGCATTATGGGACGAGATTAGCAGTGGGCTGTGAATATTATAGTATCTAATATCAAAATAATTCTACAAAGAGCTGCAGTTCCACTAGTCGTTACTAGATGTCCCTCACGAGTCAAATGCAAAAGCTTCATGAAAGGGTTTCAATGCTTTTGCATTTGACTCGTGAGGACATCTAGTAACGACTAGTGGAACTGCAGCTTGATGTATTAATAATTTCAATGCTTTTGCATTTGACTCGTGAGGGACATCTAGTAACGACTAGTTGAACTGCAGCTCTTTGTAGAATTATTTTGATATTGGACACTATAATATTCACTGCCCACTGCTAATCTCGGTCCCATAATGCTTTGCAGGGCCTTTGGTTGGGATTGTATTTTTGCCCATAACTGTGCTTGGGGTGGTCCTAGGAGGAAGGGACCACCACTGAATCGTTCACATGATATGCTTTTTGTGTTCAAGGCATCTGCTTGGTCCTCCCCCTAGGTTAGGGGGGACTCCAAAATCATCACCTCTCTCATTGCTTGATATTTTATAGTCAAAGTTCACTTTTGTGAATTGGTTATATGCTTTTTAGCATAGAAAATTGCTTTATCAAAGCATTTGAAGGTGTTTATTATACTGCTGCTACGCTATGTCAATTAGCACAGTTTTTCACTCTGCTATGTGCAATTTGCGTAGTGTGTAGTAGCACAAACTTTGCATGCTCTGTGAGCGTAGCGAAGTATTACGCCCAGGGTTAGTTATGACACTTAATGCTTGAGTGCAATTTTTGGTTCAGTGTAAATTAATAAAATTATCATACTTATTAATTTTAGTGAACTTAACACAGAAGGGAATTTCCTTTTTTTGATAAGTGTAATACTACCCGGTCCCTTTTGGTCCAACCAGGGTAAACTCTCTCATATTGTGGAATAAGGAGTGCCAGCGAATAATATCAGGCGAGTGAGGGTGACGCATGTGTCTGGGTCCGAGATACAGAGTGTGACGGATATTGGAGTCAGCGCACGTTAATTATTGGATGAGGAAGCGGCGGAAAGCGCATGCGTGTAGTAGTGAAAGTGTGTGCTGCGGCAGCGCCATGATGGAGTGGTTGATTATTAGCGGTCACCATATTTGAGTAGATATAATAGCGTAAAGATGGTAGACAAGATAGATGAAATGAGGGAAGAAAAGTAGTCATAATAGTGTCGACCAGGGAAGCATCTAGTGGTAAAAATAGTATCAATCACAGAAGTATAAATAAATCTTGTAGAAGGTTATATTGACAGTGTTCAGAATAAAGTACAGAAGTACGCGTGAGATCTAAATACATTATGCTAAATTATGGACAACCATGAATAACATAGCAACGGTATAGAGTCAATGTATGAAAGAAAAACATATTAGATACAATGAATCCATTGTGTTAAATCAATCAAATACTGATTGCGTGATGGCGAGAACAGAATTATCAAAGGTAATGGAATGATGTTAGGAAGAGAGACAGAACCAGGATGATATAGACAGAGTTGGCAAGTGGTGATGACCACTCGATCCTCGTGCGGATATCAGCACGATCCTTAGCAAGGAAGAACTTAAGATGATCCTAAGCACCAACAGCTTGCACACTGGACTCAATCGTATGGAGGACTGGACCAACTTAATTTAACAACCCACCGTCTGCTTGCAATTGTTCTTTTGGTGTCTGTTGTCATCATTATTTGTGTCTCATATTTATGTCCTTTGCTACACATATATATGATCAATGTTCCTTTACAGTCCGTCTGTACATTATAAGGTTCTGTCATCACCACTTGCCAACTCTGTCTATATCATCCTGGTTCTGTCTCTCTTCCTAACATCATCTAGGACACCGCTACGATGCATTCCACTTAACACCCTGCACATGTCCATTCTTAGGTTCTTCGTCGCTATCCTAGAATTACACAGAATAGGATCGACAGTCCCACTTGGCATCTCCCTACCGGGTGACGCGTTATTTAGCATAAGTGCCCTGTAACTGAGAGGCACCCCTTGGCATGTCACACCGCTCCTACGGCATCCATTGTACTTGCACCTTGCATATTACCCACTGAGCACTCCATTGTTCGTGCTTGTCTTCACGCTGCTATATGGATAAACTTCACTTAACCTAGTCACAGTTTTCGCTATAATTGATTGAGAATAGCTGCACATAGTGTGTTATTCAATTGCCGAACCATCTTCTAACTCCTCCTCCTTTTTTTCTCACCCCTCCTTCTTCCTCATTCCTTTCCTGGCCACATGTAGGCCTTTTTCTCAGGCAAAAATTCTCCGACCTGATGATGATCGCCCCATGTTAGTGGGGTTCAAAACGCTGTCGACACACTGCATCTTGACTCCAATTGCTCTTGCCTTAAATTATGTGGAGCACAAGATGTGTTTTTCTATGTGACTAATGTAAATATGAATATGTTGCCAAGTCACTGCATTAGTATTTAATGCCTGAGGTCTGGAAATCGGCTGATTTCCAATCCCGTTTTTATACCCACTGTACTTTGTCAATTTAATTGTTTTTCAAGTATTTGTTTCAAATAAATCATTTCTTCCTTTGATTGTAAAATTGCACAGATCATTATGTTGTTCTGTATTACACTTGCTATTTATTTATGATAGGGACCCCTGTCTCTTAAAACAGATTGTATACCATTGGTCCCTTCTGACTCACAGGGTCCCCTTGTTTCTTTACAAACTACTTTTAGAAAGTTGGCATTTTCTTGCTTAAGCCATTTGATACCTGCAGTCTGTCTCTGGGTCACATGACTGGATGTGGGTGATGGTTGGGCTTTGTCTATTCCTCCTAGACAACCACACACAATGGGTGCTTAGGAGTGACTAGATGGGCCATCACTGGCAGGATGGGAGGGAGGAACTGGGCACAGCCTCACTTACACTTAAATAGGATGTGTACTGCTTTCACACATAGGGCTGCATACCCCATTTATGAAGTCAGGGCAGAGGAGGCAGGAAACCTGTGAATTTCAAAGGGAAATCTTTAGAAGCTTATCCCACTTCAAAGGAGGAACCTGGTATAAATATTGGACCTCAGACACCAACACTTCAGTACACTTCTGGACCTGTGGGGACTTAGCCTGGAAGAAGGACTGCTGTGCTCCTGAAAGGACTGCCACTCTGCCGGACCGCTGCCCTGCTGGACTACTGCCTTGCTGGACTGCTGCCTTGCTGGATTGCTGCCCTGCTGCCCCTTGCCTAAGTCAGAGCTCTTCATGCTACATCGACAACCATCCGGGAAGCTTTCCTGCTCCTCATTGACCCCTCCACCGTGAACGGGACTCTTTGTGCTGGACTGAGAAGGTAACTTTTCAGCGGACTAACCTGGTCGCTGTACCTGGCCCATGCTTCATCGTGGCCTCCCTGAACATGTGACTTTATCTCAGTCTCTCACGACTAGATAACCGTGAGTGGCGCTTTGGGCTTTTTGGTGCTATTTTCACCGAAACCTTTAATATTGCATATCTCCAGTTCTACTGAATAGATTTTTGCTTTTTTGTCTTGTTTTATATATTAAAATCTACTCTATTTGTCCAATCTGGTGTGAGATACCTTACGTGGTGTGTTGTCCTTTTATTACTGTTTACACACTGCCTCTAATTTAAGTCTGACTGCTCTGTGCGAAGCAAAGGGTTGAGCACAGGTTAATTTGGGGTTTTGCTTGTAACTTCACCCTAACAAGACTTGTGGTTGCTGCTTAAGCAGAGTTTTTCTACCCTCAACCAGTAACCCAATTTCTTACACCATTGTTTATTTTTGCCTAGACTACGGGAACTCTCTCTGTTTCGGCTTTGCAAATACTTCAAGATTTTGGGGCTCACCGAATTGTGGGCATCCTACATCAGGACTCTGTTTGTGGTTATCTTTTTAATTTTCATTGGTTACTCATAGCCAACCAAATTACTTTTGAATGTTTGCCTTTGTCATTATGCCATTCATGACTCAGGATCTCTTTTTCTGCAGCAATGCCTCAAGTGGTATGTTCCGTCATGCACTGTGTATTCCATCTCTGTTAAAACTGCTAGTCCGACCTCCTATTTTCCCCAGAAAACAGGGAGAACTGGCATTTCCATGGAAGGCTTAATACAGGAATAGCTATCAAGTTGCTCACTGAGACAATTTTTCTTGCCTTCTGTAAGCGTCTGAAAACTTGGCTATACACCTCTGCACTTTAAGGTGTGCAGTAGTTAACATTTGTTTCACCACTAGTGGCAAAACACTCCCTGGGGTGTCCATTATATTTTACAAATGAAATTTAATTCATTATTTCATTCAAAAATAGTTTTTGAAAGAAAAAATCATTATCAAGACCTTTTTGTGGACATTTTCCATAAATGATTTGCAGGGAAGATATTTATTTTTACATGACATTTGCATAGAATTTGCATTATGTTGACATTTTGCACACTTAGTTAACTTCACTTCTTTGCAAATGTTTGAGGTTTATTAACTTTGCATTAGTTTGGTGGAGAAATATCACTTTTCCTCATCTCTAACATTAACTTATCTTTGTGTGATATTTTTAAAAATAACACGGTCCTCAAACTAATTATTTTAAAATCTGGCCATAGGAACAGGAAGTTAAGTAAGACAAGAACTGTAATTCAAATTTCATTTACTTTGTTAAGAAAAGAAACATACTTCCGTACTAATGTAGTCTGTGCCTGTTTATTATCCCATGACTACCAAAATCCATGCTTTATTTTTCTTCAAATTTGTCTTATTGGATTTAAATGATGAACTTGGAAAACGTCGAATCAAAGAAAACAGTCTATATCCCAAAACATGGAAAATTGAATTGAGACGGCCTTGAAACAAACTGAAACAGACTTATCATCTTCTCCTTCAGAAGAAAATTCGATTAGGACTTCTTTAACAAGAAAACAACAATTGAGCTTGCTGCTGCCTTTTTGTCAAAATAAAAGAAAGAACAGTGAATACATTCTATTTCTCCTACATATAATCCAACAAGCGAATGTTTAAGTGCATTTATGAACACAAACAGAACAACGCACTCAAACAGAATAATGAATGAATCGTATCTTTAGATTAAAGATGTAGCATCATGGACTGTATTAGAAATAGTACAATCTTAGGGCCTATCTTCAGATTAAAGATGTAACATATTGGACTGCATTAGAAATAGTACAATTTTAGAGCCTATCTAGCACAAATGAATGCATGGCGAAACATTTAACTAATCAGGGACATTAGTTAAGCTAATAATGCACCTTTGCTTTTAGTTCATTGTCTGATAGATCAGCAGAGAAATTTAAAGGTAAACATTTTTGTGAATTCACCTAAAGCACAAGCACATAAATTACGGGTCCGCCTAGTGCGCTGTGTCCTGTGGGGGCGGTTACCTATTTGTGAAGGGTCTTACACACAAATGCTTCTGCACACCTCTCAAATTTCACACTTAGCACAGACCTCTCACCTTACCTCTTCTTCTGCCAATATAACTTGTAATTTAGGATCTGGCTCTTTTCTCTTTGAATCAAACAATAGCCGATATCAGTGTATACAGCTATGTGTCTGCTTCTCACCCTGATCCTATTGGAAGTTCCCAAATCTTTCTAACATTGCTAACCATAGAAATATCTTCCCTAGGACACTACAACTAGTAGTCTTCCACTGGTGTCTGCTGTTGGTGAGGAGGACATGGGCAAAGTAAAATTGAAAGAGGATAATGAACATACATGCCAAACTTCCCTTTCCTCAGCCTTTTGAAAAACGACTTTAACATTTGTTACAGTTAAAAATGATGTCCCTGCATGCATATTTACAGTGATATCAACATGCGCACCGACTGATGACCGGCTCATGATGTCCTCTCTTCTGATTCTATTCTGTGCAGTTAAAATGCTGCTTCTTGTTGCTACTTGTTTCATATAAGATGTACATGCATAAGAAGGACACTAATCTTTTTTTACAGGATGTTTGTGAAATTTAGATTTGCGAAGTGGAGAAATTTTAATTTCACCAATGTTTGCATGCTGGAGCCGTATTACATAAAGTGCCCCGGGGGCGCAGTGGGTGTTTGCTCCCTCTTTTGCGTGCCCCCAGGACACTTTGGTATAACAAAAGGGACCGTAGACACTTGTGCGGCCCCTTCTGTAATACCAATAGCGTTAGCGCACGTAAAGCGCGAGTACTATCTTCAAGGGGGAGTTCCATCATTTGCATGGGGGCGCCCCCTTTGAAATGAGGGAATCCCTTTGCCTCTGCGCCTGCGCCATATTACAAATGTGGGCGCAGAGGCAAAGAAGCTGTCAGGAGGCGCACTGACAGTGCGCCACCTCAAAGTTGGTGGACTGTCAGTGCGCCCGCTGAGAGAAGCCAACTGGCGGGGGTGAAGGGGGTCCCATGGACTCCCCACACATCCCCTTGCAGGCGGGTGCAGTCTCTGACTGCACCCGTCTGCAAGGGGATCGCTAATCCCCGTTAAAAGTGCAGGTGGTTGCCTCCTGCACAGTAAAACATGGAGCGCCTGCTTCAAATCAAATTCTGACTTTTTGGTTTCATTGTAGAGAAACCCACCAATTAGTAAACTGCAGTGTGAGAAATTACCTACTTTCATTCCGAAAAATCAGTGTGCTAATTTTATGAAATTATACGAAAGTTGCATACAAAAGCACACCATTAGTGCTAAAGTCGCGTGAGATACCGACACGAGAGTGGTTCATGTAGAACATATCTCTAAGTTGTACCTTTACTGCTCTCGAATGATCTTATATTTGCGAATCAGAATCTTGATTGGTGTAATTATGCAAAACTTTGTTTTCAAAAAGTTCACAGATTTCAAGGTAGCACCAAATTAGTGAATTTATTTTGCTGCCATAATTAAAATTACACACAATTCTAATCCTAATCATAATTATATATTATCCTCCTAAAAGGATATAAACGAGTTCTTTAATTTTACTGAAATCGAACTAAGGGGCATATTTACAAGGGAATGGCAGAGTGTGTTGTTAAGCACAAAATGCTAACGCCACGCTCCGCCATTCCAAAAACGCAGCAATGCGCTGTATTTAAAAAGATAAGGGGCACCCCTGCATTTTCCCTAGCACTGGAGCTAAATTAAGCCACCTAGCGCCAATGCAGGCATCCTTGTACCATGGTGCAAGGGTGCCTGCGTTGAGGGAGTGATTGTTTATGTGCAGGAAGCTGTCCCTTTCTCCACATAAACAATCACAAATGGCAATTTGTAACTTCTATGTGTACTGGATTGTGCAGCACACATAGAAGTTGCAAATCGTAATTTTTTTAATGATTGTTTATGTTCAGGAAGGTATACCTTCCTGCCCATAAACAAACCTTCATGGCGTTTTGCCATTTCTGTGTGTGCTGCACAATGCAGCACACTAGAAACAGCAAATACATGGAGAAATTAAGCATTTCTCCTCGTTTCTCCACGTTAAGAGCAGGTTTTCCCTGGTCTTAAGTTTGGCGCTGCCTCCTATTTACACCAATCTTGTAAATAGGGGGCAGTGTCAAAATCAATGGGTGTTGCGGCAGAATGCCCACAGCAACACTCATTGCCCACCCCTTTCACGCTAAAGGCCTGATTCCGAGCTTGTAAGGAAGGGCTCCGAACGGGATCCACAGTGTGTGAGTCCAATTCGTAGCCCATGTTTCCGACCGAATCGTCCCCGTTACAAATGAGCAAGTACGATGCGAAGATCGCGGCCGCGCCGACCGACTCGTTTCCGAATGTGAAGCTATCCATACGACTCATACGGAGCCGAATTGTGCTGCGCAATGGAGCCGGATTCAGAACGAGTGAGTACGATGCACGATTTGGACAGCTGCATCAACTCGGTCTCAGCAAGACAAAGCAGCTGTCGGAATCGGACTTCGGGGGGCCAGAGCAGGCCCCCCTTCACCCGGAGCCCTCCAATTCGGTCACAGAGGTGTGCGCATGGGTCCCCCGGAGCCAAGCATGCACAGTGTGGCGGGTAAAACGGGGTGCCCGCCACGGGGTTTATGCTTTTCCGCACCCACCCCTTTTTTGCGATGGGAGCCTGTGTACGTGTCTGTACACAAGCTCCCATAGAGTGCTATGGAAGCGCATTTCGCTAGTTAAGCCCGCCGGGTCCAATTCGTACGGAGGGCTTTCCTAGCAAGATCGGAATCGGGTCCTAAGTGTAGCGTGAAAGGGGGCCTTATTAACAAGGCGGCATTAAGCCACTTAACGTGTCTTAACGCTGCCTTGTAAATAAGGAGAAGGCTTTATCACCACAGGAAAGTCAGAAAAAGTGACGTTCCTGTGGCGGTAGGGGCTTGTAAATATGCCCCTAAATATGTTTATAGAAAATGGAAAGGTTATTTTACCTGAAAATCAGAGGCATGTCGAAAATAAATCTATCACAATTTTCACTGCTCGTGGTAAATTTACGTGTCTCATTTTGGAATGTTAAGACTAGATAATAACTACATCTTCTATTTCCCACTCTGCATTATATGATGAATAATAAAACTGATTTGTGGTAATATTTGTATGTTGCAAAAGCTTTGTGAAATGTCTGCCTTTCCCCTTCTTTGTTTTTCCAAACTTATCTGATATCTATATTTTGACGTGAAAAGTAATTCGACCCTATCCAGGTCCCACTTACTCATGATATGCTCCATTGTAAATGACTACAGAAAACCACAATAAAGAGGGGGTGGCAGTAGGTCACTAATGACAAACAATCAACTTGCACAGTACAAACGGCAGACATACATAATTACTAAAACGTGTTTACCTTTTGGGCAGAATTACATGCACTGCACCGCTGTCCGAGCAATTTTGCTGGAGCATTCACAGACAATGCCTAGTGCAAAGTATACTTTTCAATCAGTGCAAATTACATTTATGTTTTGATAGATATGTGCAAAGTTCATTTTAACAGAAATGCAAAACTGCTCAGTCACTGATCTAATGCATGTAGCCTTCCGATGGTTGGTTGTCATGCAAAGCATTTGAAGAAAAAACTGCTTTCTTCCATAGTTCCCTACTCATTGGCCGCTTATTATAACAACTAAAAGTACTCCATTCACTTGGTTAAAATTGTAAGATAAAACCTAGGGGCATATTTACGTTCCCTGGCGCATCCCTGCATATCAGCAGGGATGCGCCAGGGAAAATGCGTCACGCAAGTTTACCCTTGCGCCACGTCCGATGCACCGCATTTACAATGCGGCGCATCGTGGCGCAAGGATAAGCAGATGCGTGACGCATCTGCCGGCGGAAGGTTGGCGCAGTGCTGAAGTTGTGTCGCAAGCGCGACGCAACTCCAGCACTGTTCCAACCTTCCCTATCCCTAACATGGTGCGTCAATCCTTACGCCTGCTTGAAGCAGGCGTAAGGATTTGACGCACTAGCGTCGGAAAAGTGACTGCGTGAAATCTTGTAGATTTCACTACGTCACTTTTCCGAGGCGTTCCTGCGCCGGAACGCCCCCCCCTGCGCCGGTACGCCCACATGAAACCTGATGCAGGTTTCATGTGGCGCAGGGGTTTACTACGTGACGCATCTCCCTAGATGCGTCACGTTGTAAATATAGCGCAACGCGGCGCATGGTTTGCGTCGCCGCTGCGTCACATGCGTGACGCAATGGCGGAGCAAAAGTGGCGCAAGGGGCTTGTAAATATGCCCCCTAATTCCTAAATTCTATCAAATCCAAATATTGACATAAAGGCAAATCAAAGTAACACCCTTGCTTACTGTTGTGGAAACATTATCCATTTATTTGCTAAATGTAGTCAGAATATTTCGATTGCCATTTGACTACAAAAAACTTTCCATGCTATAAAATTTCTATGTGCTAGATTTCAATCTACTTAACTATAATTGTATTGCATAACTTCTACGACCACTGAACGTACGTGCCCTTCGGAATAATACTCACCACATTATGTTCTTATCATAACTTAGCTAGCTTATCCTGGTTTTGCTTGGTCCTGATCCTAGCAAGCCAGTAGTGACAAAATCAACAATTAGCTTTAGCACACGTTTGAGGAAAGGATAAAAAGACGTGCTTTCTCGCTGAATGTAAAAGCAGGAACTTCTTTAGATATTGCTCGACTTTACTGCTAGAAATCAATCGATGGTAAACAAAAAGCACATTATTGCTCAAAGAAAAGAAATATTTTCCTGCTCTACTGCTTTTATTTTCCATTTTTACCCTGCCTGTCTGCTTTTTTTAGCGTGTTCTCTAACTCCTGACAATGAGGTGCAAATGTCGTGCCACTATTGTTTCTCGAGCGTTGCCACCTCCCTATTTTGTTGGTAGCAGATGGCATGCATGGTAAAGTCTACACACTCAAGGAGAGGACATTTTGCTGAGGGCAAATGCTGCATTGGCATCAATAGCACCATCGCACCCAAGTGACATATTATGCACTGCTTGCAGACATAATTGCCTAAGAGCAGGACCTCCTCAACCTGCTCTAAAGAGATTCTTTCTATACAACCTAAATGTACAAACTTAAGGGCATATTTACTAGGAAGTGGCGGAGCACGTGTTAGCCACCTTGGCTTAACGCCGCGCTCCGCCACTTCCAAAACGCATGGCTTAACCGTATTTTAAAGGATACGGTGCAGCCCTGCATTTCCCCCTGTGCTGGTGCTATTTTTAGCTGCTTAGCGCCAACACAGACACCCTTGCACCATAGTGCAAGGTGCCTGCATTGTAGGGACACCTTCCTGCACATAAACAATCTGAAATGGCATTTTGAATCTTCTATGTGTGCTGCTTAATGCAGCACACATAGAAGTTGCAAAACTTAATTTTTCTAAATTGGGTCACCTTCCTGCACATAAACAATCAATGGCCTTTTGCTGTTTCTATGTGTGCTAAACAATGCAGCACAGATAGAAACAGCAAAAAAGAGGAGAAATGAAGCATTTCTCCTCGTTGCGCCTGTTTAAGATCAGGTTTTCCCTGGTCTTAATTTTGGCTCTGCCCCATATTTACGCTGTCCTTGTAAATATGGGGCAGAGTGAAAATCAATGGGTGTTGTGGTGGAATGCCTGCCGCAACACCCATTGCCTGCCCCTTTCACGCTAATTATAGCTTGAAAGGAGGGCTTATTTACAAGGCAGCATTAAGTCACGTTAAGTGGCTTAAAGCTGCCTTGAAAAAAAGGCGAAGCCCATATCACCACAGGAACGTCACTAAAAGTGACGTTTCTGTGGTGATAGGTGCTTGTAAATATGCACCTTGAACTACACAAACATTGCAAATTCTACACTCATAGTTATACCTTTAATTTATAATCTACACACCACCTTTACAGTAGATTCCTATAACTTTATTTATTCATATTTTATTACACAACACCTTCAAATTGTTATACCTCACACATCTCCATGCACATTCAACTCGATAGCCACACTACATTAACTATAATTCGTGTCTTCTCCATGCACTCCTTATATCATTTTATATTATACAAATTATGCCATATAAAATAATAGTATTTGCAATAACACTTATGAGATGGCACATCACATCATTTGTAAGAATACAATGCACAGTAGGGTGGCGAGTTATAGTCAATGTAGTGTGGCTATCGAGTTGAATAAAGTGTGTATCGAGGTGTGCCAGTTATATTAATTTGAAGGCGTTTCATAAATTATATGTTAAAGGTAAAGGTATAAGTTTAAAATTTTACATTTTTGTGTACTTTAAGTTTGGTTTGTAGATAAAGAATAAATAAAGTTATAGCACTGTAAATGTGGTGCATAAATGATAAATTAAAGGTATAACTACAAGCACAGAATTTGTAATGTTTGTGTAGTTTAAGTTTGGTTTGTCTAGAAAGAATAAGTATAGTTTTCAAAAGTATAACAAAGGTTTAACCAAGGTTTTTTACATTTATTTAAAAAAAAATTTAAATAAAAGTGTGTTTCAAATCGTAAAGTCTATTGTCGTCGAGTGGAGTGTTTTAAAGTGAATTGTCATACAGTAGATTGGAGGAAAATGGATTAAATAATTTTTCCAGGACAATAAGGGCACAGCTGAACTTTTTCAGTTTGGGGGCCTTTAAGGCCTCAGTCCGTGGGAAGATGGTGGCCTTTATGGCCGCACAGTCAAAAACTCGAAGGACTCGCATAGCTGAACTACAGCTGGCAGTGGATACTGCTCTGCTGCAGAAGAATGCCTCTCTAAGGGGAAAAGAGACAGTCGAGAGGCAGCTTAATAAAGCAAAACAGGAGTTAAGAGAGTTTTTTATTATAGAAGAAATTAACAGCTCTCGGACATTTCAGCAGCAAGTTTACAAAGAGAGTCGAAAGGTAGGTAAATTGTTAGCTTGGTCGACAAAAGTAAAACAGGAAGCAGCATTAATTACTGAAGTGCTGGAACCTGGTACAAGAGCCCTGGTGATTGACAAGGAAAGGATTCCCCAAATATATTTGGAGCACTACGAACAGTTATATGCTACTAAATATATGGTGGGGCATGAGGTAATTCAACATTATTTTGACGATATTAACCTCCCGCATTTATCCAATACTCAGGCAGAGGAGATTCAAGTAGATATTTCAGCACCTGAAATTCAGCTAGCACTTGCCACAATGTCGGGAGGAAAAGCCTGTAGAAAAGTTGGATTGCCAAGAGAATTTTATAAGGTGTTTGCCGAGGAATTAACACCTTTTTTGGTTTTGCTTTTTAACTATGTGAAAGTGGGTGGTTTGGTTCCCACAGCGTTTAAATAATCTATTATTGTCAGTTTTATAAAGGGCAAAAACTCCAGAGACATCAATTCATTAGACCGATCAGTTTACTCAACTCTGACTATAAAATTCTAATGATAATCTGGGCGTGTCGTTTTACTCCAGTCGCACAAAAAGTGATCCACAGGGATCAGACAGGGTTTGTTGCAGGGAGGTTAATATCCACCAATACAGGGTTTTTAGTCCAAGCACTTGATTATTTTAACACTAATCAAAACTCCAGCTCTTATTATGATGGTTGACACAGAAAAAGTGTTTTGATTTGGTGAATTGGGATGCTCTCTTTTACAGTCTAGGCAGGTTTGGGATTCCCCCCCAGGTTGTAAGTATGGTATGTAATATTTATCAAGGGGCGCAGGCACAGGTTTTTATTAACTCTAACCTGGCGGGGACAGTAAATGGAAACCGGGGGACCAGGCAAGGCTGCCCTCTCTCCCCTGTGCTCTTTACTTTTTTTATCGAACCACTGGCCATTAGGATTCGAAATAATGTGGTGACAAGACCACCCATATTAGGAATGTCTAAGTTAAAGTTGTTTGCGGGTGAAATCATCCTCTATCTTAGCCCGGAAAGACAGAACATTGAATCAACACTAGCAGAATTTGCTCAATTCAAATTAATTGGAGGGTATAAAATTAACCATAATAAGACCGAAATTTTAACAATTAATAGTTCGAGTGATTTTCTCCCCAAGAATCTCAAACATCAAGCCCTTCTTTCTAATCCTATTCGTTATTTGGGGATATACGTTACCAATCAGTATGCGATATTTATAAATTGAATTATGAAGTCATGCGGAAAAAAATCAAAAATCTGCTGGAGGAGTGGTCGTTACTACCTCTCACACTGATTGGCCGTGTTGCCCTTATAAAAATGTCCATTCTACCTCTACTTGTTTTTCTTTTTACAAAATCAATTTGATGTATCTTAAAGAGTTGGAAACGATTTTCCGACAGTTTGTCTGGAGTAAGAAGGTACCGAGGGTAAAACTGGCAGTGCTCCAACTGGAAGTTAACCAGGGTGGGCTTGCACTTCCCCAAGTCCGTACATATTATGAAGCAGCCTTTCTAGATATATTAGTCCGTTCAATTGACTATAAGGGATTGGTCAATAATTTTTTTTAGATAAAATTGTGCAGGAAGCCAGATCTCAGATTCCGGTTTTCTTAAAAACAGTTAAATTCCCCCAAAAAACATGGTACAAGACTTTGCAGGAATATAGCACTAGACTCCAGACTTTTTACTATAAGCAGGCTTGTTCCACAGGGTACTACTATTTAAAGCTTACAGAATGTAAAAGTGTGGGCCTCCAAATCCAGAGCAGCCATCTAAGGTTTTTGAATGCCAACGGTTTTAAAGAACTGGGTCATTTTTTAGTGGGCGTCAGATGTATCACTTGGCAAGAGGTCCAAGGTAGGTGTGGAGACCGGAGTAAGTTGTTTTTCTTTGGATATATTCAGATTTCACATCAATTAAATAAGTGCGTCCTTCCATCTAATTCCGGCCCAACTCTGCTTGTGATTGCTCTATTCAGAGCAAAGTTAAGGGGGGTGGGAAATTGGTATCGCCTTCTACGGTCCCGAGGGGAGTCTATGGTGGTTAACAAATTCCTAGAATAAGTGACCCAGGAGACACAATGTATTTTCTCTAATCGGGACTGGCAAGCCATTTCATAACTTGGCAGCAAGGCCTTAAGAGCAGCCGATTTTAAAACAATGGCTTTTTGTCACGCTGGATGGCGTACTATACCCCCAAAGCTCTTCATAAGATGCTTCCAGAATTAGAGAATAGATGCTTCTGCTGCCAGGCAGCAGGTGAGGTAGGATGGCTCCACACTTTTCTTACCTACCCAAAGCTAGGACAATTTTGGGAAAGAATCTTCACTGCTTTAAGCTGTGGTTTGCAGAAAATAATCGATCCTGAGGCAGCTGAAGCACTCTTTGGTATCGTTAGGCAGAGACAAAATTTAGCAACGTCAAGAGGGGAGGAGACATTTATAGCAATTGCTTACCTTGTTGTGCGTTCTCTGATACTTCTGAACTGGAGGTCCTCCAAGGCACCCACCTATTCGGAGTGGTTGAATAAAATGATACGAACAAGGAGATTTGAAGAAGTTTATGCTAAGAGAGTTGGTGCTATTAAAAGATGTACTACTGCATGGAAATATATGGAGCTGTTAGAAACAATACAGTAAATTGGGGCTATAAGGCAATGAAAGTCTTTATCAGCATAAATGCATTTTATGGGCTTGAACCGGACTATTTTTTAGGGCTTGAAAGCACTGCACTTTATTGAAATATAATTGGTTGCACTTTAGCAAGTTTGTATTGAAGTTTAAGGCTCAGCACCATATACAGTTTGTAAATTGGCACGTTGCACTTTAGGGAAAGGTATATTCAGAGAAGCCTATGTTAAGAGAGTCGCTGCCATAGTAGATACACTATTGTATCAAAATAAATGGGGCTGCAATGTACTGTATTGGCTCTAGTGGAGTCGAAATTACTGCACTTTATGGGCTTGAACCGGACTTTTTTTAGGGTTTGAAAGCACTGCACTTTTTTAAATTATAATTGGTTGCACTTTAGCAAGTTTGTATTAAAGTTGCAGGCTCAACACCATATACTGTTGGTGAATTGGCACGTTGCACTTTAGGGAAAAGTATATTCAGAGAAGCCTATGTTAAGTGAGTCGCTGCCATAGAAGATACACTACTGCAGTGAAATAAATGGGGTTGCAATGTACTGTATCGGCTCTATTGAATTTGAAAGCACTGCACTTTATAGTAGTCGATGTATGATGGAACTGTTTTATTCAGATTGTGCTTAATTTAATATGTTATATATTGATGCACAACTTTCAAATTGTCTGCATTCATTCGTTGTTTTATCTTTGTTTCCGCTCAATAAAAAAAATAATTTAAAAAAAGGTTTAACCTAGGTTTTTTACATTTTTTTTTTTTTTTTTTAATAAGAATGTGTTTCAAATCGTAGAGTCTATTGTCATTAAGTGGAGTGTTTTAAAGTGAATTGTCATACACTAGATTGGAGGAGAGTATTGAATATTGTAACATCTTACAGTGGAAGGTCGTATAGTAGAGAAGACTGGAGTGGAATAAAAGTGGTGTGGTGTGGTGTAGCATTTAGTGGAAGTGAAGTAAAGTGTCAAAGAGTGCAGTGGTGTGTTGTATAATACAGTGGCATAGAGTGCTGTAGAGTGGACAGGCTTTGCGTAGAGTCGAGTAAACTGTCATAACTTTGAGTGGCATCTTGTACAGTACAGTGGAGCGGTGTGTGGTAGAGTTTTGGAAAGTGTCATAGAGTGGAGGAAAGTGTTGTACAGTGGAGTATAAGGGCATATAGTGGAGTCAAGAGTTGTACAGTTTACTGTAGGAGTATAGAGTGGAGTAGAGTGTGGTAAAGTGGCACAGAGTGTAGTTGAGTCTTGTAGAGTGGAGTTGCATAGAGTGGAGTAGAGTGTGGCAGAGTGGATTGGTATAGAGTGCAGTGTTGTACAGTGCCATAGAGAAGGGTACAGTGTCACGCAGTGGAGTAGAGTGGAGTGAAGTCCAGTGGAGTATTCCATTATTTAGTAATCATTTTTGACAAAACGTTGAATCTACAGGCAAGTATTGCTCACAAGATAAATGTACCCAACACCAATATAACTGAGCCTTTAAAACTAAATAAAACTTCAAACCGTCATTTCAAAGGCTATTTCATCTATACTAGATTATGGGAACTGTCTTCTCCATGATTTACCAACAGTTCACATCGCCCCTCTGAAGGCAACTTTTCATGCGGAAGCAAGGCTGGTGTCTGGCATTCAATGGCTGGACCTTATTTTCCCGGTTTCTCTTTAGACTGCAGTGGTCGCCCATTAAAACTAGGATTTTCTTTAGATTGGTCTTTGCAAAGTATCTGAGATTCCAAACTACCTGGCTCAAAAATACATTGTTTTTAGAGTATTGTACTCCCTATAAAGGTTTGACTTCCTTCCCCTTGAACTCCAAATTTTCAAAAATCTACATAAACTTTAAACTCATTCTGTAATGATTTAACAAAAGTCTGGAATTTTACTAATCATGAGGTATGGAGTGTCTGATGTTGTGCGAAAAAAACGCCTGTTTCAGTGGCAATTGCTGGAATAACTGTGATGATTTTCAATACGACAATACACATGAACACCTCTCTGGCATGTTGAAGTAACATGTTAGGAATATACAAATGTATTTATCTGTAGATAGACCTGTATTACCTATTTGTACATATGTTAAACTGAAGGCTCAACTCTGTTGTGGGCTTCTTTTTAACTCTTATGTACATATCCGTGTATTGCTAGTGTGAAAAATATATGGTGCTTTAATATAGCCTTATATTCTGAGAACAAGTAAAACCTAATACTATTCTATTTGTAAAGTAATCAGACACCACATGAGTTTAGTTTGCGCTAAGTAAGGTATTTAATAAATGACATACTGGGCCCAGACAGAACAGACACTTTTTGGAATGGGGTTGGTCAGACTTCCTTTAATAGGGCATCCCCTCTGATGTTACTCCCTCTGACAGTGGTCCACCACAAGGTTTTTCTCATTAGTGCATATGGTGGTGGTTCCACTGTTGGAAACACCACATTTACATCTGTAGACATACCTCTAATGCATGAGTTTTGGGAATTCACAAGCATTTCTAGTAGTAGTCCACAAAGATGTGCCAGGGCGGAGTTCGCAGAGCTTCACTCTGCGGAACTCCACGAAGTGGCAGAAAAACTCTGCTGCGCTCCATGGAGTTCCGCCAACGGCAGAGTCTATTATTAAGTCGCGTTGCTCGCACTGATTTTTAGTGCCAGGAGTTTGTCCCGTGCTCTAAAATCAGCGCAAACAGCACTATGCGTCGCGCCAGAGGGCGCTGCTGTTTTCTGCCGCTCGAGTAGACATTCTACTCGAGCAGCAGCTTCCTCAACGAAGTGGCAGACTTCTCAATGCAAGTGATCGTGACCTGCCGCCTCTGCCCGCAATGAGAAATCTCCCCAGGAGGAGGTCTAGCGTGTTATGTATCTCGCAAGCGCTCGCCAATTTACCTTTGGCGAGCCACTCGAGGGAAAAAACTCGACTACTTGTCACTCCGCTTAGTTTTTTGGAACTCCTCGGGCAAAACTCAGCAGAATCCGCCCGCAGAGCGGAATTCTTCACCCACCCCTACTTACTACTAGGAATGGCATGTGGTAGCTGCTATTTTCCCAAAGCTGACTTATGTACTGGTTATAACTCCTCACTGAGGAGATAGCAGCTCACTGTACCAATGCAGATTTCTTCTTTTCTTTTTTTCTATGGGATATCATTTGTCTCCATAGAGAAACTTCTTCGCATAAAGCCCCCAAGAGTTTAGAGATGTTTCATTCCCCTTCCCACCATAGGAGGAGAGCTAATCCCACTTGTTGTTAGAGTAAGCCTCTGACAATATCCAGGTGAGAGGTTTGTGAATACCAACAAACACAGGAGCTTTAGGGCATTCTCAAACGCACAAAGCAAATCAGGCTTTTAACCTCTCACTGCACATCCCTTGCATGGAGCTTACTGCTACTTAATTGTAAGGAGTGGTGGTATACAAATGCTCAATAGTAAAACCATTTTCCCCTGACAGGTATCTTTGTGTGACTTGCTGTCTTGTGTAAATGGAGCCATTTTTTACTATTTTCCGTGTAATTGGAGCCATAAGGATTAGGTTTACCGGTGTAAGTGGCTTCATGAATCAGGCTCTTATACTTTTGCTATAACAGTTTTTTCACTCAAGCACATATTTTGAAACAGTGTTTAGCTTGTTTATTATTCTGAAAGGTAATTCATCTGCCACACATTTTTATTTGGCATTAAACATGAATTTTAATGTGACAAAACATTGAAAAATGTTACAGTCCTGAAAAAGTGGACTAAAAAGGGTTTGAACTTCAAACTTATTTGTCTTTTCCTTGCAATTTATGAGCATTACGGAAGTGAGCAGGCATATGCAAGGCAAATGTAGTTTGCAACCATAAAGGGCAAAATCCCATAAAGACATATTTTGATTTACAGAAAAGGAGGACATAATTTTCTCTAATTTCTCCTCTTTGTATATTAGTCCTGTTCAAACCTGGCCTAGGATATACAACATAGTTGGAGCAAATTCGGGAATGGTAGGAGGATTTTCACCCTGCCAGGCAAACACAAATGTGCCTGCTTAAGTGTTGGTCATGCAGTTACATACGGCAACTTATTCGGATGTTTTTCATTTCTTTAGTGGCCTATCCTAGTGAATTCTTATGGCGTAACTTGCTTCATAAAAGGGTCAACCATGAGCAAACTCAATGAAATTACTCATTTCAATATCCCTGAAAGAGAATTTTTCATCCTCTGTGCATGTTGGTGAGTGTAGGGATGAATCCAATTGTATTCTCCTATCACTTCCAATTTTTGTGTGAGTCATTAACATTAACATGCCCAGTGTATTCCATGTGTAATTTACATATATTGCAGATGGCATTTTTTAAGAACGTAATGCAGAAGTAAGTATTATTTCTTTCTAGACATTCAGACAAATTTATCTACAAGTAAGATCCAAAGTAAAACAGGACTGTTTAATTCTCAAATTATGTGCAAAAATACTTAACATTTATAGGTAATATAATGGACCAAACCAAGTTTCTCTACTTGGCCATTAAGGGCCCAACTCACAAACTCCTTCTGTGAATAACTTTATTTACTTCTGGAAAAGGCAATAGCTTATGCATTCATACCCGAGGCAAAAATTACAAAGCCAGATGGGTTTAAGGAATTGGTGAGGAAAATCAAAAGCTTCTATGTAACTCATCCATAATTGATGCAAGAATTTCTGTAGCCTGCCAATGAGTAAAATGTAAGCAATTTGGAAGAGGTGGGAGTACTAAGTGGTGTGAACTTCGAACTAAGTAGTTTCGAAGGAGTGGTTAAGGACAAACAATGTAAAATGTCCTAAAGTCCAAAACGTTGTAGGCTTTAGCAGCATTCAAAATTTTTAAATACATTTGCATGTCTTTTGTTAAGACCTAATTTACTCCTAAATGGACTTTACATAAAGCAAAATGTGCATGATTTATGTAGGAAGAAGCGTATTTTTATTAGAGGAAAGACAAATATTATATCCCCGTGTACGAGTATCTGACTACCAATTCCTGTTAGAATTTATTAAATATGCAAGTTACTTATTTGAGGTGCAGGCGAAAATATATGTGAAAAAATTACTCATTTGGTAGGTTAATAACTTTTTTTAAAAGGTTCCTGAATTGGATCTTACGATAATAATTGCACGATGGAGAGGATAAAGCTTGCACATGTCAGCAAAAGATTTGTCTGTGCTGAAATTCCATGCAAGCAGATCAGAGTCAGTAGAGGTCAGTATAATACATTTATTTTTCCTGCGCAATAATACTGTCCTGTCATAAACATGAGATTCAAGTAGCCTGATTGTAGAAAAACAGAATGTTAAACTATGGGAGATAGAGGCCAGACTGAGGTGGCTGATCTCCAATAATGCCCAATCAATCTGACTCCCAAAATGTAAGCAGTTTTTTTGAGGAATCTCTGGCTCACCCTTGGTAAAATGGCAGAAGGAGTTAGGCCTTGCTCAAAGAAACTGCATAGGATACACGTGGAACATTTGAGCAAAAGTAAGGGATAAAAAGTGTGTGTTAAGACAATTATCCATAAGACCGGTACACCTTTGCAGAAAATTATAAAAATTCATTATGTCAACTAATTCAATCTAAAGCCATGATTATCTGAGTTTCTCCAAGCTCTTAGAAAGCCTACCAGGTGACCTTTAACTGCGACAACCAAAAAAATCATATTGAAGAAAAGATCAGAAGCTTCATATCATGTGCAAACCCTAAATTTAAAAACAACATTTTAAAAATTATGACCCAAGTTTAAAAATAATGGACAAGCAATTAAAATATGAGCAATAGTACATTTCATTTCAAGAACACAAATACAAAATCCGCCACCAGTCTTTATTTTGCGGCTAGACAGGGAAATCCTTTACCTATATAGTGGGTTACCTCACCTATATTAGAAAACTGCATGCCTGAGTGATGGATCAGACAGCTAATACAGGTATGAAAAACTATCAGGATTATCCAAAGTTTGCAGTGTCAACCGTGTAGAATGTGATGCAGAAGTCCATATAATAGCAGCACAGCCTCTCATTTATTTCAGTGGACTTCTTTACAATTGCCCACAATGGTCAGTTGTAGAGTGACCTGCCCGAAGGCCTCCCTGCTCTGGTGGCAAAAATTATGGTCCATGACCCACTCCTCAAGGTGAGACAACAGAATTTAAAAAAAATCTTCTCTGAAACAGAAAAAAAATTGGTAAGCTTATAATTTGCGGTGGTTCTCCCATCAGCTTTCTGGTGGCAAAAAGTATGGTCCATGACCCACTCCTCAAGGTGGGACAACAGAATTTTAGAAAAGATCTTCTCTGAAACATAAAGAAAATTGGTAAGCTTATAATTTGCGGTGGTTCTCCCATCAGCTTTCTTCAGTAGTGGTTTAAAACTGATCCCCTCCACTATTCCAGGATGATTCCCATTTTAACTGAAATAAAAGCTGGAGGTTTTCTACCCACAAATCAATATTTAGATTTATTATAGGCGCTGGTATATTTTCAGGTCCAGCAGTTGTTAGAGGCCACGCCTCTTTTCATCACCACTCTGCAAATGTTCCTCGTGGTGCACTACTAGTTGGGGGATGAAGTCCCCTTGGCTCCAGAGGGCCCTTGGGGACCAAGAAGCCCCCCTGGTACGTCCTGTAAGTCCTACACAGTGGAATTGCTGAGAGCTGGTCGGACCACCGCCTTTCTCCACTACTCTGCAAACATGACTACTAGTTTAAAACCATAGAAATTCACTGAAAAAACAAAGGTCACAGGGGATGTTATAGTTAGGAATTAGTATTTAAAAAACCTTAGAAATTCACTGCAAAAAACCAAAGGTTACACGGACGTTATAGTTAGGAAATGAAAAACAAAAAACCTTAGAAATTCTTTGAAAAAAACAAGGGTTACAGACACATTATAGGTAGGCTCAGATTTCACTCGTACAAAACCAGAGAAATTCAGCAGTTATAGTTAGCTGAGCTAACTATAACTCTTGCCCCCACAATGCACTACTTATGACCTCACATATTATATCACTCATGACATGGTCAGTGACATCACTGATGACATCTCAAATGACATCACTGATGCCTTCATCCAGTGACTGAGTGTTTTTAAAAAGTTTATGAGATGTAAATATATATAACAAGGTGTATTGGTGAATTTTAGAAATAGAGTCTCTAGTTGGCAGAGGTGGGTACCTTTGTCCAAATAGGGACCCTTGCTTCTAGTCAGGGTAAGGGGGATACACTTCTAAAATAACCCCTGCTCACCCCCTTGGTAGCTTGGCACGAGCACACAGGCGTATCTCAGAGGCAGTGTGTAAAGCATTTGTGAACACATACATTCATACAGTGAAAACGCTACAAATGGATACCATACCAGTTTAGAAAAATAAGTAATTTTTATCTAGACCAAAACAAGACCAAACGACTAAAATCCCCAATACAGTAATAAAAATATGACTTTCAAATGGTAGAAATAGTTCAGTTCAAAGCAAATTGCAGATGCAACACTTTTCACACAAAGTACCTTGGATGTGTCACGCAAACAAACAAAACGGGCCGCAGGGAAGGTGATGCGTCGGTTCCTTACACTCAGGGAAGGTGATGCGTTGGTTCCTTGCTCCGGGGGAGGTGATGCGTGGGTTTCTTACTGCTGCGCATGGGAGGTGATGCGTTGGTTCCTTACCGGAGAGGAGGTGATGCATTGGTTTCTTACTGCGTGGGGAGGTGATGCATCGGTTTCTTACTGCGTCCCCCAATGATGCGACAGACTTGGCGCCTCGATGCAGTGAGTCCAGGACCATGTCTGGATTCTTGCAGTCGCACAGCAGGACTTGCGTCGGAACCGGTGCGGTGATCTCGCACTTTGGAGATCGTTGCACTTGATGCAGCGTGCGGCGATTTCTCGAGCCGTGGCAGGTGCTGCGATGGTTTCTTCGGTGCTGCGTCGGAAACAAGTACGGATGCGTCACGCTTCTTTGATGTTGCATTGATTTTCCAGCTCCCAGTGGAAAACAGTGCTCGAGAGGTCCAAAACAAAAGCAGGCACCTCTTGCAGACCAGAACTCCCAGCAAGGAAGTTCAGTGGAGCTGGTGGTGAAGTCTTTGTGTCCCTGAGACTTCAGAACAGGAGGCAAGCTCAGTTTCAAGCCCTTGGAGATCTTCCTCAAGATGGGGACACAGCAAACAGCAAAGTCCTTTTCTCCTTTCCTTGTCAACAAGTAGCCGCTGCAGGCCAACCCCAGACAGCAAACAGCACAGGGGCAGTATTCCTCCTCAGCTTTTTCCGGCTCTTCTCCTTGGCAAAGTTTCCTCTTGATTCCAAGAAGTGATCTAAAAGTTTGGGGTCTGGGCCCCTCTTTTTATACACAAAAATCTTTTGTTCTCTGAAGGCAGAGAGTGTCTGTACTCAGCCAAAGCCAGTTCTGTCCTCACTGGTGCAGCTTCCTGGCAGGAGGTAGAGACAGCATTGTTCAAGGCAGACCAAGCCCATTCAGGTGAAAGGAAATCTCCTCCCCCTACTCTAAATGCAGCCCAGGTCTATTCAGCCGAGCCCGGACTCATCAGGCTCTCTGGAGCCACTGCTCCTCCCCAGGCCCTGACACTCAAAGCCAGACATGCAATACACAAACCTAGCAGAGGCATACTGGATGGCTAAGCAAGAAAATACTTACTTTCTAAAAGTAGTATTTTTAAACACAGAATGTAAAAATCACCCTCACTAAAAGATGCATTTTAACATTCTGAGTTCAGGCATATCAAACTTTATTTTCCTACCTTGTTCCCAGGGGTAGTTATGTTTATAAGATGTTATAAACAAACTCCCCATTCTACCCTATGGGAGCAGGTAGCCTTGCAATAGTGAAAAACGAAATTGCCAGCATTTCACTATCAGGACATGCCACACACATCAGGGCATGTCCTACCTTTCACATACAATGCACCCTGCCCACAGGGGTACCTTGGGTCCACCTTAGGGGTGACTAACGTGTAAGAAAAGGGAAGGTTAGGGACTGCCAAGCGTGTGCACTTGCCAAGTCAACATGGCAGTACCAGACTGCCCCCAGGCTCTGCAATGGCAGGCCAGAGTTACATTTTACAGGCTGCTTCTCTGGGTGGCACAATCAGTGCTGCAGCCCACTAGCAGCATTTGATTGACAGGCCCTGTGCACACACAGTGCACTGTACTAGGGTCTGACTAGTAAATCAAATATGCCAATCAGGGAATCACTAATCCATAACAACAATTCACAAAGGGAGCACTTGCACTTTGGCACTGAACAGCAGTGGCAAAGTGCCCAAAGCATTTAGACCAGCAAAACAAAGTCTAACACACAGCAAAACACAGGAGGCAAAGGCAAGAAATACAGGGAAACCCACGCCAATGGTGCCAGGTCTAACAGTGAATCAGTGGGTGTATGAGTGCCTATATAGATGATTCAGTGGGTGCGTGACTGACTGTATAAGTGAGTGATTAGGTGTCTCAGTGAATGTATGGGTGAGTGACTAGGTTGTGTGAATGCTTGTATTAGTCTATCAGTTGGTGTCTAAATGGCTGTATGGGTTGGTGTGTGGGTACGTGAGTGGCTGTATAGGTGATTGATTGGTTGTCTGAGTACCTGTTTGAGTGTCTGTGTGGGTGGGTGAGGGGGTGTGTGACTGCCTGCATGGATGAGCGAGTGGAGGAGTCAGTGGCTGTATAGGTTAGTGAGTGCATCTGTGAGGGGTTGTATGGGTGACTGAGAGTGTGTATGACTGTGTCAGTGAGTGAATGGATGTGTCAGTGGTATATGGGTGAGTAACTGCATATGTGAAAGGCAGCATAGGTGAGTGTTGGGGTATATGAGTGACTGTATGTGTGAGTGAGTGATTGTGAGAGTGGCTGTATGGGTGAGTGTGTGCTTGTGTCAGTGACTGTATAGGTGAGTGAGTATGTTTTAGTATCTGTATGAATAAGTGAGCGGGTGTGTGTATAACTGTGTAGGTGAGTAAGTGGCTGTGTGATTGACTGAAATAAAAGCTGGAGGTTTTCTACCCACCAATCAATATTTAGATTTATTATTGCTGCTGGTATATTATCAGGTCTATCAACAAAGGGTGACAAGGGGGGGGGGGCTTTTTTGTTTAAGGTCCAGCATACATGCCCAAGGATAAGTACGAAGAAGAGGGTATGCAGTTCCTGAGGGCGTGAAGATACACAGAATCAGAAATACACCAAGTGTCACTGAGGGGTAAATGACCCTACAGGAAAAGGCGAGAGGGGAATGCCCCTCTTCGGAACTAGTGCCCTCACACACCCAACCAGCTAGGTGTCATTGCTGGATTAAATACTCATGCACAAAAATGTGCAGCCGCTCCCACAGCTTCCTGAGCTCGGGTTGGCTCAAATGCCTCCAATGCCTTTGGCACAGCTCTCGCGTGCACATCAGTGATGGCGAAGCCCAGAGCCTCTCGATCTCATGACCGATGGGCCCTCGATCACGGTCAGTTGAGCTCCTTAATAACAGTTTTAAGACCACAATCTTGCTGCTTGGACCCTTCCAGAGACCTGGCTACCAGGAGCACAGCATGTTGCTGCATCAGCCTCCTTATTGTCTTGTTGGCCTCCTTCAACCTTCTACAACAGCTCAGCAATCAGTAATCTACTCAATGTCCTAGGTATCTCAGAAGAAAATATGTCACAAGGATGAAGCATCTTCTCAGCAACTGACTTCTCTCAATTTCTAAGTCGGAATACCAATAGTTTGTTTTTAATAAAATGCCTGCTACCTGAGACTCGTGAGAACCAAAACCATACAGTTAAGAATTAAAGAGCTGAAAAGGTCATAAAAATGCTAGATAAAACAGATAATTGGTAGTGCTACAAACATGAAGGGATCACAAGTTATAACTGAAACAAAAATATTTAATTAAAACAAATCAGAAATCGAAATTCAATGTTAGACTCTGGTGTGTGTTAAACCAAGGCCTGGGGAGTTTTTGCAGACAACTTCCTAGAGATTGCGGCTGGGTAAAGTTATGAATCTATTCCAATAAAGTGCTTTACTTTCAGACTTAAAAACTTTTCTGGAGGTCGAAGATTGGTGGAGCAAAGCTGGAATCTGTAGCTGAGGGGCATCTATGAGGTTGGATATGTTTGCCAAATCTCAAATATTCCACCAAAAATGCTAGACCGAAGCTGCTTAAGTAATGTATGTTCCGATTCCCAAAATTACATTTTCAGTGTCCTGACTTTTAGAAATATATTCTGCAGCACGGTTACATTCATTAAACAGTATCCAACCATTTCTGTTTCTGGTCCAACAGATTCTCTGGTTTCCACACAACACAACTTCTTGTCTCCACAGTACCATCTGCCCAATCCTGCTGAAGGAGAATATTTGCCACATTTCCTGTGGGTTTTTTCAGCCCAGGACGGAAGTTCTTCAAGGGCAAGCAGGCCTCAGTGGAAAGCCTTGAAACCCTTTAAGTCTGTAGGTTACAAGAAGGTTAACCATGGACAGAGCTGAGGGCTTCTCTCTTCACAGGCCTCTATCAGGAAGACAGAAATTCCTCATTTAAGCAAGTAATTAGATGTATTACTTACCCCCTTTCAGGAAGTTTCTTCTTTAACCAAACTCTGAGCAATTCTATACATGGATGTGTGCAGTACACTGCGTAATAATTTGTGAAAATCACATTTATTATTTTAAGCGTTCTCAAGTGTTAGAAAGGCAACACAATGCTTTTATATAACTAAAAAATATATATAAATAAATGCAAGCTCTGCATTTAAATGTAATCAGGAGCTTTATGGTAGTGGTAACAGTCATGGGGTTTCCGTGATGTCATTATTTACTGCCACTCACGCAATTATATGTGTTGATTCTTGTTTCTTGCATATCTATGTGCATGTACAATAAAGATAGTTTAGATACGAACGTCTGGTGTCAGTATGTTATGTCGTTAAGTAATTTGTTTCGCCCAATTCTGCACACACCAAAGGATTTAATAAAAATTATTTGAGACAATTAATACTGCGATTCCATCTCGCGATCCACAGGAAATTAACTAATTACATAACACTTTGTGGAAGGTGGCATTCCATATAGACAATTTGCAAACTCTCATAGAACATTCCCTGTAAGAGGTCTTCAATTTGGATTATTTTACAAAACTGCATCGTATCTTGCATTTTCACATCCTCTCACCCATAATGGAGAGAGCAAGGGTCCCATTTATATCACATTTCACGTAAAAATGTTTTTTAATGCATTTTACACAGTTTGTATTAGATTTGTAATTAGATACATTAAGCACTATCCGGTCACATGAGAAGACCGGGGGCTGAGAGACTCATTTAACAGGCAATTACCTTCCTGACAACGGGAGGTATATGGTCTACCTGTTCAGGCCGGTGGCGGATCGACAGTGCAGCAATGGCTGCCAGAAAACCATTTATAGGAGACACCACATCAGGTGCAAAGATGGCTGCCAGCCAGTAATTCAAGTAGGTAAAGTGAGTTACAAAGAACGAAGAAACACAAATTACAAATGGAGAACCTCGTCATGCTTTGCAGGTCTCAAAAGGGGTGCTTCCAGGCAGAAGAGCTGAATAAGCCATTTATCGGATAAGTGGTTAATTAAAATGTACAACATTCGTATTATCTCATAGTGCATAAACATCATATGCAAACGATTGAATGGCTGCAGGCACATCTGCCATGGATTTAATTTAAAACTGATACACAGTATTAGATTTGTATTTTGGCACGCGACCGAAAGGTTCTCATATGTTTCAAGTATTCAGTTTGACATTTTTCAAAGCAACAAATAAATGGCATGAAATCAATGACCTTTGGCTTATTCGTCATAATTGGTTTATAATTGTCATGATCTCATAAAATACAAACTGCCCGGAGGACTACCTTCATTTAATTTGCTCAGGTCGCTAGGGCACTTTGTAAAAAAAAAATGTTCCCACAACAATTGAAGGGAGGTAAAAAAAATATGCATTTTCTTGAACTTAGAATTTGCACATTTTTACTTTGGGCATGTATAATTCATATCCCTCTTTAATTGATTCATTGAATAACAAATTACAGAAAATCAAATTGATGACGCAATTCAGGCTAGGATTACAACTTTCAATGCGCATTTTTGGGCTGTGGTTGAATGTAGGCTTCTCGGTGGAATAAAAGAATTGTAAGCAGTCGGCTGTATCCGTGCTGGATTGTGGGCCAATTAATTAAATAGCAATAACATGGCTTTTCCTTCCATTTCCGAGGCTATTGTCAGTCATTTCTTCATGTTAAAGGGAGGTTCCTATCGATGGAAATGACGAGTTAAGATTCGTTCACCCACAGTCCCTGTCTGGATCACATTAAGTTTTTGGCAATTGAATGGCCAACAATTCAAAACACAAAATACTCGGTCCTCTTGTTTTTCCAGTGTAACCCTTACCGAAGTTGAATACTACATTTAGTGGTTAACCTGTCTTTTTATAGCATTCGAAGACTATTTTATGCCAATTTTAGTATTCAATAGTGTTCTTTTTGGGAAGGCTAGTGCATGAAGACTACTGATATGTGAGTGGTACTTCTTGAATACTAACAGAATACTAAGCACATACTTATTTGTAATCGCATAGTCTTCATTTACAATGCAGAACATTTAGTGAATACAAACAATTTGAATACTACTGGACTTTACCCAGACTACTATTAACATTCTATTCAAGCTGCATGCTGAATGGTAGATTGGTGCCTTATTTATTATACTATTTGTATGCCTTATTTATTATACTATTGTGGTGTTTGTGTAGTGTAGGGTAGTGTTTTAGGGTTTAGGGTAGTGCTGGGGGATCGTGCAGGGTAGTGATTGAGTGTAGGGACCGGACTGGGGGTTGGGGGAGGGTCGTGCTGGGGGTAGTGTTTTAGGGTTTAGGGTAGTGTTGTGGTGTTTGTGTAGTGTAGGGTAGTGCTTTAGGTTTTAGGGTAGTGCTCGGGGGTCGTGCAGGGTAGTGTTTGAGTGTGGGGACCGGACTGGAGGTCTGGGGAGGGTCATGCTGGGGGTAGTGTTTTAGGGTTTAGGGTAGTGTTGTGGTGTTTGTGTAGTGTAGGGTAGTGTTTTAGGGTTTAGGGTAGTGCTGGGGGGTCATGCAGGGTAATGTTTAAGTGTGGGGACCGGACTGGGGGTCGGGGGCGGGTCGTGCTGGGGGTAGTGTTTTAGGGTTTAGGGTAGTGTTGTGGTGTTTGTGTAGTATAGGGTAGTGTTTTAGGGTAGTGCTGGGGGGTCATGCAGGGTAGTGTTTGAGTGTGGGGACCGGACTGGGGGTCGGGGAGGGTCGTGCTGGGGGTAGTGTTTTAGGGTTTAGGGTAGTGTTGTGGTGTTTGTGTAGTGTAGGGTAGTGTTTTAGGGTTTAGGGTAGTGCTGGGGGGTCGTGCAGGGTAGTATTTGAGTGTGCAGACGGGACTGTGGGTCGGGGGAGGGTCGTGCTGGAGGTAGTGTTTTAGGGTTTAGGGTAGTGTTGTGGTGTTTGTGTAGTGTAGGGTAGTGTTTTAGGGTTTATGGTAGTGCTGGGGGGTCGTGCAGGGTAGTGTTTGTGTGTAGGGACTGGACTGGGGGTCGGGGGAGGGTCGTGCTGGGGGTAGTGTTTTAGGGTAGTGTTGTGGTGTTTGTGTAGTGTAGGGTAGTGTTTTAGGGTTTAGGGTAGTGCTGGGGGGTCGTGCAGGGTAGTGTTTGAGTGTGGGGACCGGACTGGAGGTCGGGGAGGGTCGTGTTGAGGGTAGTGTTTTAGGGTTTAGGGTAGTGTTGTGGTGTTTGTGTAGTGTAGTGTAGGGTAGTGTTTTAGGGTTTAGGGTAGTGCTGGGGAGTCGTGCAGGATAGTGTTTGAGTGTGGGGACCGGACTGGGGGTCGGGGGAGGGTCGTGCTGGGGGTAGTGTTTTAGGGTTTAGGGTAGTGTTGTGGTGTTTGTGTAGTGTAGGGTAGTGTTTTAGGGTTTAGGGTAGTGCTGGGGGTCGTGCAGGGTAGTGTTTGAGTATAGGGACCGGACTGGGGGTCGGGGGAGGGTCGTGCTGGGGGTAGTGTTTTAGGGTTTAGGGTAGTGTTGTGGTGTTTGTGTAGTGTAGGGTAGTGTTTTAGGGTTTAGGGTAGTGCTGGGTGGTCGTGCAGGGTAGTGTTTGAGTGTGGGGACCGGACTGGGGGTCGGGGGAGGGTCGTGCTAGGGGTAGTGTTTTAGGGTTTAGGGTAGTGTTGTGGTGTATTGTGTAGTGTAGGGTAGTGTTTTAGGGTAGTGCTGGGGGGTCGTGCAGGGTAGTGTTTGAGTGTGGGGACCGGACTGGGGGTCGGGGGAGGGTCGTGCTGGGGGTAGTGTTTTAGGGTTTAGGGTAGTGTTGTGGTGTTTGTGTAGTGTAGGGTAGTATTTTAGGGTTTAGGGTAGTGCTGGGGGGTAGTGCAGGGTAGTGTTTGAGTGTGGGGACCGGACTGGGGATCGGGGAGTGTCGTGCTGCCAACCCTACTTTATATTCATTTTGATGACATGCATTCTCACACTATGGCAGTAAATCTAAAATACAAATGTAAGGTATAGGCAGAGCGGAGGTTCCAGGGGGTACTGGAACCTAAATAAAAAATGAAGACTCGGTAACCAGTTTACAAAGGTATGCAAATATGCAAATGGTCTTTAAAGACCTGTGAAAAACTCGGGCGTGCCGGAGATAAGACTCCAGACACTGCCCAGCCGAGCCCACAGCTGCACATGAGACACACGGGGGGGGGAATAATTGACCTTCATAAAGAGAACAGAACAGTTGTGTATAAATTCAATATTATAATTTTTTTCAGTTTTGTATAGCACAAAGTCAACCCGAAGGTATTTGAGGGATTTACAAAAGCACCGGTAACTCATGAACACGTTCATTTTTGTATACACGGCACGATTAGGTAATTTGCCCAAAATCACAAGTTGTTGATCCGAGACTGGAAACCTAGAACCTGGCCGTTTCGCCACATCCCTCCTTATTGTATAAGTATTGTAAGCAGCCGCAGCACAATTGAACATTATAATACACCCTTGCACCCTTCTAAAGTCAGATCTTCTCATTTCCAGACTCCGAGCCGACATTCTTCTATTATTCTTTTAAATGATAAGTTCAGTTTTTCGCTACGTTTGAATAAATTAGTTTTACCGTCTTCTTGTTACTCTCATGTGTTCAATAAAGTTTGTTAAAATAAACTGGACAAGGGCTATACTGCAACCAACCTTGTAGCCCTGTCTCCGCCTCCCAGGCTGTTTCGGCCAATCAGTCACGGCAATTGGTGTCCAAACAAGCAGCACTGGCAAGCCGACAGCTCGCTGGCCTTTGTTCTACATGGAGCTGAAAACGAGGGAAATTTGAAGCTGCGAGCATGGAGCTAAAACCGGAGGAATTATACTCTTATTCTCTTTGTGTCTCTTTTGAGATAAAAACGAAGAAATGTGCAGGTTTTAAATCAAGTACGAATGGCAGGATGGGAATTGGTGTAGGAGAGATGGGAGAGACGCGATGGCCGAGGTGAGTGACCCAGGTCAAACAGGATTACTTTAGAAGCCATCCCAGAGTCATTGGAAGATCATCCAACTACTTTAGAAGTCATTTTCACGTCATCAGACGTCATCAAGCTCTTAAAGTCATCAGCAGAGTTTTGAAACTTGAGCCTGATGATTTGAAGATGACTTGAAAATTAGTATCTGATGACTTCACAAGATGTGATTAACCCTGATGATTTCAGGATGACTTGAAAATGATTATCTGATGACTTCACAAGGTGTGACTGTTCCTGATGATTTGAGGATGACTTGAAACTGAGTACCTGATTACCTCACAAGATGTATAGCTACTGGTGGTTTTAGGATTGTTTGAAAATTACTGTCGGATTATTTGACTAGCACCACAGTCTTCTAATTAAAAAGACTGGTCCGTGATAATTTTAGGATGATTTGTTGATTGCTTCAGAAACATGTCCAACTTTTTAGTTTATTTATTTATTTTTAGAGACGTTCAACCCTTTGGAAGATTTCAGAATCTCTTTTTTACTGCATAATGAACACCATTTACACATTACTGCATTTTCAACTCTGCGATTAAAACTACAGTGCACGCATTAGCGGAGACTTCGATGCTAGAAGGCCTGGGTGCTATGCAGATAATAAATCCCAAATTCAGTTTATTTCCAAACAGTTGCTTTTTATTTATGTTAGCTCAAATTGTATGGTCACTCAACTCAATGCCACTCTGCTTCACTCAACCCTGCATTACTACACGCCACTCTGCTTTACTCCACTCAACACCACTCTGTTTTACTCCACTCCATACCACTTAACGCCACTCTGCTTTACTCCACTCAATGCCACTCTGCTTTACTCCACTCAATGCCACTCTGCTTTACTCCACTTAACACCACTCTGCTTTACTCCACTCCAGTCTGCTTTACTCCACACAACTCCACTCTGCTTTACTCCACTCAACGCCACTCTGCTTTACTTTACTCCACTCAACACCGCTCTGCTTTACTCCATGCCACTCTGCTTTATTCCACTCCACTCAACGCCATTATGCTTTACTCCACTCACTCTGCTCAATTACATTCTGTTTTACTCCACTCCACTCTACTCAACGCCACTCTTCTTTACTCCACTCAACGCCAATCTGCTTTACTCCACTCCACTCTGCTATACTCCACTCAACATCACTCTGCTTTACTCCACACCACTCCATGCCACTCTGCTTTACTCCGCTCTGCTTTACTCCACTCAACGCCATTCTGCTCTTACTCACTCCACGCCGCTCTGCTTGACCACTCCACACCGCTCTGCTTGACCACTCCACGCCACTCTGCTTTACTCCACTCCCATCAACGTCACTCTGCTTTGCTCCACCCAACTCTGCTTTAGTCCACTCCACACCACTCTGCTTTACTCCACTCAATGTCACTCTGCTTTACTCCGCTCTGCTGTGCTTTACTCCACTCTGTTTTACTCCACTCCACGCCACTCTGGTTTACTCCACTCCACTCTGCTTCACTCCACTCCCCTTTTCTCCACACCACACCACACCACTCAACGCCACTCTGCTTTACTTCACACTGCATTACTCCACTCATCTGCTTTACTCCACACTACTCTGCTTGACTCCTCTCCATTCAACGCCACTCTGCTTTACTCCTCATTCCATAACACATAGGTAAAAGGTATTGCCATTTATAATACAAATAGCTCTAACACCAACAAATGCACGACCGATTGCATTTTCAATGCTTGTTGAAAGGTGCATTATAGATGGTATCCAACTTCTTGCTTTGTGCTTTTTTTGTTCCTGATATGTAAGGCACCCAGGCTTGTTTTAACACTGTTTGCATTATTCTATATACTTGTTTTTTCATGATATAATACTTGATTGACATTTTAGGGAGAGATTTACCTATTTGCAGATGAATAAGCAATAGAAAATATTGGACTGATTTAATAACGTTGTTTTGACATTTTAACATAATTGCCCAGAGCCTTTGCACACTGATTCTGATGTGGACGTAGGCTGTTCAATTTGGGAGGCCAGACTGGCTGTATCAAGTGCCCAGCCCTTACTGCCTCGGAGTAGAACAATGGGCCACATTTGGGCAACTTTTGGTAGGATCCAGGCAACCATGCCGCAGCCATTCCTAAAATTGGTTGGAACGAACGGAAGCGGAAGCCGAGTTGCACTAGTCTGAGGCCAAGTGAGGAGACTAACGTGCTGCTGCACCGGAGTGTGTGCACATGGATCGGGCTGAGAGGAAAAAAGAAAATTGCTCCTTTTGTTGGTATTTTTTGGGTCGGGGCAGGTGAGACATGGAAGTGAGGTGGGTGTGATTTCCCGCCTCTCCTCCACTTTGGGGTACTCTGCACTTGCCGCGCTTTTGTTGCTGTGTGTGTGTGCGTGGGGGGGATGGGGGGTGTTTGGGGGAAGCGAGGGGGATCTGCGTCCAGAGAAAACGTTCAAACGTTTGAGACTGTATTTAGTTAGGAAGGGGCGACGAGCAGTATCCACGCTGATCAGAGCCCCTCAAGATGAAAATGGCCCGATTAAATGTTCTTTAAATAAGTCTGTCGAGATGTTACGTTCCCTATGTTTGCTTCGGAATCCTAATAACACTACTGTGTAATTCTGGAAGCAGCCTTTGCAACCAGAGATCAGCAGGGAGAGATGCTGCAGACAGTTCTCCGCACTGCTGATCCCGGGGGCTCCCTGGGCGTGGCAAGAAGAAGCCACTGGCGCCAGACGGGCCTGCACCAGGGCGTGGATGGCGCAAGGCTTCATGGGATACTGGTTGGCACTTGCTGCTGCGTATACGGTTCTCGCATCGTCTGGGATGGGATGCAGGAACTGCGCGCCCGTGCGATGCAGGCTGGTTGTAGCTTCGCCAGGTGGTTAGCTTAACTGGTAAATAGCACGTGTCTCCATCCCTCTCAGAGCGTAAGAGAGACGACAGTGAGTTTAAAGAAAGGTAAAATACGGCTGTGTCATTGCACTGAGAGGTACTCCTTGTCTTGTCTCCTGGCGTAGTGCCCCCGCATCAAGTCCCGCAGTGGCTTCATGTGGATGTTAAAAGCATAAATGCCTGGGTAGACTACTGGGGTACTTTTATAAGGGAGAAAGGAGGCAAAACATGCCTGGACCACGCCCCACAGCGTGTGGAAAGCCACCGATCGATCTAAACGAGCGAGCAGGCTGGCAGCCCACAATCCAGCACAAACATGCATTTCATTTATTTTAATTGTGTAGTTTTCTCGCCCTCACACCAAGACCAGACTGACGACAGAGCGCTGTACCGCCTGATACGATCCAACTAAAACGCAGCCCCGATTCGAATGTAAAAACAAAATACCCAACAGCAATTGTGCCATCAAGCACCACTTGAGGGGACGCTGCCTCAGGGCGCACTGAAGTGAAGAAGGTTGGCGCTATACAGTCCTGTGTGAGCTGCTACCTCAAGGGTGCAAACTCAGTGTTTGGCTGACCTACTGAAGGGCGCGTGCGTGCGTTCAAAGCTACTAGAGCAGTGCTTGGCTCTTGGCCACTTTTATGTATGCACGTGAAGTCTAGCTAACACTTCAGTAAATAAACTGCGACTCAACATTTACTGCTTTGGAAAGGCGACAGTCAGCTATAGAATAACTCTATTCTACTACAGTACTTACTGGCAAGGTTTGGTGCTCTGACTTCAAAGGCTGGTAAATACTGGGGGGCATATTTACAAGCCCCTTGCGCCACTTTTGCGCCGCCGTTGCGTCACGCATGTGACGCAGCGGCGACGCAAACCATGCGCCGCGTTGCGCTATATTTACAACGTGACGCATCTAGGGAGATGCGTCACGTAGTAAACCCCTGCGCCACATGAAACCTGCGTCAGGTTTCATGTGGGCGTACCGGCGCAGGGGGGGGCGTTCCGGCGCAGGAACGCCTCGGAAGAGTGACGTAGTGAAATCTACAAGATTTCACGCAGTCACTTTTCCGGCGCTGGTGCGTCAAATCCTTACGCCTGCTTCAAGCAGGCGTAAGGATTGACGCACCATGTTAGGGATAGGGAAGGTTGGAACAGTGCTGGAGTTGCGTCGTGCTTGCGACACAACTTCAGCACTGCGCCAACCTTCCGTCCGGCAGATGCGTCACGCATCTGCTTACCCTGCGCCACGATGCGGCGCATTGTAAATGCGGCGCATCGGACGTGGCGCAAGGGTAAACTTGCGTGACGCATTTTCCCTGGCGCATCCCTGCTGATATGCAGGGATGCGCCAGGGAACGTAAATATGCCCCCAATTGTTATTGAGATCCAGTTCAAGGGCTTTGGCTTGGCATGTTCCAAACTATGCATTACGAGAGTCAGAAGTATACTAGCATATGGCAGGTTACTGACTCGGCCCCAGCACAACCAGCATTCAGACTGAAACAGCTGCTTTTAGGAAAATCTCCCAGTTTCACTTTCACTGTGGCCACTCTGTCATGCCCTTTTCCACGTTTTCTGGATACAGTACAGATTCGGTCAGATTTTGATTAATTTTTCCTGTGTGAAGTGGGGGATTTGGTGTTAGGTAAAAATCAATATTATATTTCCTTTTCAGAAAAGGGATTCAAAATCATTATCTTTAGTTTTATCGCAAGGCTCAAAGCATTAAGACAATGAGTCCTTAAGCCACATTGACATTATCGTTGACAGCCAGTGCCTATTTTAGTAATTGAGTTAAATCACTGCATACTTCGTGAGAAGTGTGACATGCAGTGATCATGGGTGTTGCTAGCGCTGAGGCATCCATGTCTCCTTATTGAACCAGTTTGTCGTGGCTGAAGGCAAACTGAAGGTGCTGGCAAAAAGCTGTGAGGGTCTTTGGGGACACGAAGTGCAGGAAAATCATTGGTATCCATTCAAGAGGATTCCCTCCATGGAAATAGTGCATGAGATAGAGAAGAATCTGCTTATCATTTTCAACCCCCCACCCCTCCCCGTCCTTTGGTGCTGTTTTTATTAGGTCTAGCTTGACAGAGCCTTTTTATATTTTGATCAAAACTCAAAATGGGAGTCAGAACTATTGGCTTTGCCAATGCTCATTTCTTGAAGTAGATGGGGGATTAAGTGTGTTTGTGTGTTTGTTTGTGTTTAGTGAAGGAGACATTTCAAGAAACAAATCTATCAAACGAGCAAACGTGCATCAAAAGACAACCACACTGTTTCAGTACCATTTTTACCACCTTCTAATGGGTGAAATTTGACGTTAATTATTTATTGGTGTTGTGCAATAAACCCACAAGTGTGTAAGGTTGAAATTCAGACGTGCAAGAAAGCTGGGAAACCGTCTAGCATTGACTAGGGAGCGAAACGCTCAGCCCCTCCCGGTTTTAGGAAGAGTAAACATTCATTGAAAGAGTGGTGAGCTCTTGCTGCTGGCACATGCAGGTGCGTGAAAAGCTGCATTACATTTGCATCACATCGGCATCCCAGCCTGTGGTGCTTTCTGTTTTCGAAAGAGACTCTGCCATTGAGAAAATAAGGGGCATATTTACGTTCTCTGGCGCATCCCTGCATATCAGCAGGGATGCGCCAGGGAAAATGCGTCACGCAAGTTTACCCTTGCGCCACGTCCGATGCGCCGCATTTACAATGCGCCGCATCGTGGCGCAAGGATAAGCAGATGCGTGACGCATCTGCTGGCGGAAGGTTGGAGCAGTGCTGAAGTTGTGTCGCAAGCGCGACGCAACTCCAGCACTGTTCCAACCTTCCCTATCCCTAACATGGTGCGTCAATCCTTACGCCTGCTTGAAGCAGGCGTAAGGATTTGACGCACCAGCGTCGGAAAAGTGACTGCGTGAAATCTTGTAGATTTCACTACGTCACTTTTCCGAGGCGTTCCTGCGCCGAACGCCCCCTGCGCCGGTACGCCCACATGAAACCTGACGCAGGTTTCATGTGGCGCAGGGGTTTACTACGTGATGCATCTCCCTAGATGCGTCACGTTGTAAATATAGCGCAACGCGGCGCATGGTTTGCGTCGCCGCTGCGTCACATGCGTGACGCAACGGCGGCGCAAAAGTGGCGCAAGGGGCTTGTAAATATGCCCCATAGTGTGTTGGGTCATTTTCAGTTACCTGTTGGTATAGAGTATGGTTGTTATTTTCATCTTTTGTGACAACTCTCTACATTAGCAAAAACAACAATTGATGGACAGAATGCAGAACAATGTCATACATTCACCCCAGTACAGAGATCTGGGCCTAAATCCATCGTTTTTTTGCTCACCATGCCATTCCAGTTTGAACCCAGCCATATGCAAATCAGTCTTGACCCTGTGCCCTATGGGAACAGTCCAGCCCGAACTGCCAGACAAGGTCCTCCCTGGACTGGAAACAAGCATCCTAGGACCGGTTTCGGGGTTTCACCCCTCTTCAACCAGGATAGCTTGACTCCAGCGGCATGGAGAGCACGGGACCCACGTCTGGGCATACCCGTCCCACTCGGGGTGACAAATGCAAAAACAACAGTTGATGGACAGAATGCAGAACAATGTCATACATTCACCCCAGTACAGAGATCTGGGCCTAAATCCATCGTTTTTTTGCTCACCATGCCATTCCAGTTTGAACCCAGCCATATGCAAATCAGTCTTGACCCTGTGCCCTATGGGAACAGTCCAGCCCGAACTGCCAGGCCCGGTCCTCCCTGGACCGGAAACAAGCATCCTGGGACCGGTTTCAGGGCATCACCCTTCATCAGCCAGGCTAGCTTGAATCCAGTGGTGTAGTGAGCACGGGACCCACGTCTGGGCATACCCTTCCCACTTAGGGCGACATATGCAAAAGAAACAGTTGATGGACGGAATGCTGGACAATGCAGTTCGGGCTGCACTGTTCCCATGAGGCACAGGGTCAAGACTGATTTGCATATGGCTGGGTTCAAACTGGAATGGCATGGTGAGCAAAAAACCGATGGATTTAGGCCCAGATCTCTGTACTGGGGTGAATGTATGACATTGTTCTGCATTCTGTCCATCAACTGTTGTTTTTGCATTTGTCACCCCTAGTGGGACGGGTATGCCCAGACGTGGGTCCCGTGCTCTCCATGCCACTGGAATCAAGCTATCCTGGCTGAAGAGGGGTGAAACCCCGAAACCGGTCCTAGGATGCTTGTTTCCAGTCCAGGGAGGACCTGGCTTGGCAGTTCGGGCTGGACTGTTCCCATGAGGCACAGGGTCAAGACTGATTTGCATATGGCTGGGTTCAAACTGGAATGGCATGGTGAGCAAAAAAATGATGGATTTAGGCCCAGATCTCTGTACTGGGGTGAATGTATGACATTGTTCTGCATTCTGTCCATCAACTGTTGTTTTTGCATTTGTCACCCCGAGTGGGACGGGCATGCCCAGACGTGGGTCCCGTGCTCTCCATGCCACTGGAATCAAGCTATCCTGGCTGAAGAGGGGTGAAACCCGAAACCGGTCCTAGGATGCTTGTTTCCAGTCCAGGGAGGACCTGGCTTGGCAGTTCGGGCTGGACTGTTCCCATGAGGCACAGGGTCAAGACTGATTTGCATATGGCTGGGTTCAAACTGGAATGGCATGGTGAGCAAAAAAACGATGGATTTAGGCCCAGATCTCTGTACTGGGGTGAATGTATGACATTGTTCTGCATTCTGTCCATCAACTGTTGTTTTTGCAACTCTCTACATTAAACATTATCCAAAGGTCAAGTTACGTAAGTTACAACTTTGGCATAACTCTGCAAGGTGTGCTTTCCCACCCAAGGGTGACAGGAGTGAACTTGATTCAGTGCAGCAGCGATGAATGTGAAAGACAGGGTACTGTAAAGAATATTATAAAAACAGCAAAAAGACACGTTATAAATAACAAGAATAAAAGGAACATTTCTAACATTGATAAAATGTCATGTAACATGTAATCTAGAACCTAACACCCCAACATCTCCTTCTATGCACTATACTAAGAGAGCATGGAAGGCAGTGCAACTTGCAGTCTAAAGTTTCCTAGGGAGAAGAGATGCACTGCATACCTTGTTGACAGCAAAGGCTGTCTTTATCAGCAGAGGTGTGAAGACAGTGTTCCCCCTTGAAGGGCAAACACATGCTATGGTAGCAGTTGGTCTGTCTTCCTCTGGGACTCAGCTTTATAAGCTTCAGGCAAGATGTAGTATCTGTGAAGTGTGTTGGCAGTAGGTGAGCACATCTCTTCAGAATTACGGGCAACAATCAGGGAGAAGCATCTCTCCTGACAAGTGGTAAAAGGGTAATAATCATATATTAAATCTTATCAGAAATTGGAATTTTTTACATAATTTTAGGAAGGTCTGACATAGATAATGTGCATTAAGGTGTGCATCAAAGATGTTTCCTTATGAACATATGAGGTAAAAGGACGTCAATTAAGACTATATTATTTTGGTTATATGTCTGTATGTGTTCTTATTTAACCTTGACATGTAGGGCTTGGCCAAGATGGCGACCAGAGCGGATGCAGCCTAAGGAGCTCCGCCTCCGCCCGTGTAATAATCCTGCATTATCCTGCCTGTCCGGGCCTGGGGGCACCTTAATCGTGTATCCGTCTGTGGTGAAGGAAGAAACACCCAAAAAATCAAGGGGTTGAGCGGCTTCCGCAGTGTTGGGCCCGCGCTTCCCCGGGCACGGAGTAATCTGAAGTGTTGCTGGGAGCCTGGCGGTTGCTGGCTGGAAGCGGGGCGGAATTGCTGGCCTCCCTGCCCCTGATTGACGTGGCTGGGTCCATGGATTTTCCTTGCTGCCTCTCCGCTTGCAAACTTACACCCAAGGTTTGAGAGGACGGAGCTGCGAGTGGGCCTGCCCGGCGTTCAGAGCCTGGGCCTGGCTTGGACTGGAGTCGGAGGGGTGGCTACGTGTGAGGATGCTCCACTCACTACCTGAGGCTGAGAACTTGAGGAATGTGGGCTAATGAGGTGAGGAGGAGACGTGTCCGGACCCCCTCCCTGGTGTTGGAGCCCTGCTAGGGGGGTGCGGGATGCCTGAAGTCTGGCGGTGTTAGGGGGTGCCAGTAAGCCAGGAGGCCTGGAGTCGCCTGGTGCCGCCCTGTTCCCGGGCCTGTGGAATCAGCCCTGCACCCACTGGTTTTGGAGACTGAGACGCAGCCTCCGGTGGGGGCCAAGAGTGTCTGTTATATTGAGCGCCGCTGCTCTGGTCCAGTGCAGGAACGTACTCGCATCGAGGGCCCGGCTCCGCCCAAATCCCCGGTGATGACCGAGTGAGGAGAGGTCGGAGGTGTTGTGGCTGTGCTGGTGGAGGGGGTCCGACATGTTGCGGGGGCACATGCAGGTGGTGGGACCAACCAAGACCTGATCCTGGACCCCCAAGATAGAGGTGAGGAGACTGGGCCTAGAGCGGAGAGACTAACCCTGGTGGGCCCAGATGAGCAAAGGGCCCCAGCTGTGAAGGGACGGCGGGGTCAATAAAACGACTAAATAAAGGAACATGTGGGAATAAGGCCTCTGCCCCAGCACCAAAATTATACTCTGGGCACGTATATTTCTTCAAGTGGCAGCGATTGGGCCTGAAGGTTACGAGAAGTGCCGGCCATAAAGCGTCTGTGGTTCCAGTGTGTTGGGTGTCAGCAATTGGGACGGGAGGCCCTGAACAGACTGAGGGGGTACACGGCAGAGTTGTCTTAGTGATAAAAATTGCAGTGGCGAATGCTACGAGCCCTATTGTACCCTAACAAGATAGGGCAACAATACGGGGTGCAGAGGGCCCATAGGATATAACTTCAACTGTCCAGAAGTGCGCAGTAGGCACATAGGGCTGAGGTGGCCCCCAGATCTGCTACTCCTCCCGCAGGTGTCACAGAGTTCCTACCTCGTCAAGAGCACCTACACATGTGGCTACCAAAGTTGAAAGGGAATAAGGCCCACCTTTGTCACATAGAGCTAGGGTGTGGGGCGGATGTCCGGCTCCCTCCTTCTGCTGGGAGGAGAGCCGTGCCATGGGCAAAGATAGACCTTCAAGGGGGGCCCAGCAGATGAAAATGGACCATTATACGGTGCGAGTGGCCCCACTGAGAACTGATCAGATACAAGCGGTGCATACAGGGGCTGACGTGGATCGACCGGAGCCTACAGGGGCACAAATTCTTGCGGCAATTGAAGCTTCTAGTGCGACTGTCCAGGCTAAAATAGATGAGGTATCAACGAAATCGGACAGTTGCGCGCTGACCTCCGCACTGTCACGGACGGCTCATTGGCCACAGAACAAACTGTCAGTAAGATACAGACCGAAGTAGCCACACTAAAGGCAACTGTAGCTTAACTGTCACGTAAGACCGTGGCTCTGGAGCGCCGGGCCGAAGATGCTGAAGGGCGCTCCCGCAGATGTAATCTGCGCTTCGTGGGATTCCCAGAGGGCGTGGAGGGAAAAGAGCCGGAAACCTTTCTGGAGAAATGGGTCAAGGAGGCACTCCCCACAGCTGAGCTCTCCTTGATCTTTATTGTGGAGCGGGCACACCAGGCCCCTTTGGCGCTACCGCCACCGGGGGCTCAACCCAGGACCCTAATAGCAAAAGTTTTAAACTTTAAAGACAGAGATTCCATTCTTAAAGAGGCCAGACGGGAAGGAGACCCTGCCTTCGGTAATCAAAAGATCCGTATATTCCCAGATTTCTCTTGTTTGGTTCTGCGGCAGAGAGCGTCCTTTATTGGTGTGAAACAAAAGATGGGAGCCATGAATCTACAATATATGCTCCTTTACCCTGCAAAGCTGAAGGTCCTACATGCAGATCGGGCGCACTTCTTTGCGACCCCGGAGGCGGCATAGGATTGGTTGCAGGTACACGGTGATGAGTGGCTCCCGCACAGTGGGAGAGAGGTGGGGAGATCCACAGTCAAGCCCAGAGGAGGAAAAAGAGGTAGCCGTCGCAGGAAGTCCCAGAAACCCTCCAGATCCACACAATGGGTGGTGGTACGTGGGAATGGCTCCTTGGAGCTGGAAAGAGCAGATTCTAGTGCTGAGGGCAGAAGATCTCCCTGAATAGACCAGTTGGCACAAGAAGCTGAACGAGATTCTGCTCGGGCGCTGGTGAAGGTGGTAACGGCCACAGGCTCAGAGACAAACACTGGTGACATTGTCAAAGACACTCCGCAAATGGGACGCTCCTGAATGAACAGTGATTGCTGCTCGAATTTAAAGGAAGTTGTCTGCACATGGGGATTGGGCCATGGACCGGATGCCCCCCTTTGAATGACATACTGTGTCGCACGATGCTTCCCTTCCACACTTTGAAAAATGGAGAGATGGCCTGTGACAGACGCAGAGACTAACGGGCAGACAATGCCTCCCTTTCTTTCTCTCCCTTTTTTTTCTCTTCACCTACTTCTGTCTCATTTTCTCCCTTTTTTTTTGTATTATTGATTCTTCTTATTTTGGTTTCGGTATTAGATATGATTGTGTGAGTGTGTTGTGTTGATTGATAGGTGAATGGAAGGGTTTGAGTGACGATCGGGGTTGAGGGGGGCGCGCCTATTGAACGCATTTTGTGTCTGGGGGTGCCATCCCTGGCCTTGGTAACATATACATATTGGATGATTGCATGAGGTTGGTGTGTCATGGAGACGAGAGTCAGGAAATGCATGAGGATATTAATTGCATTATTGTTTTTGTTATGGAGATTTATTGATATTTTAGATGGTGTTTGTTCATTGATAGTAATTAAGGGCGGGGGTGGGAGTTTGGAGATTATGGGGCCGATTCCGATCTCGGCCGGTAGGGCTCCGAATAGGATTCGGCTTTACCGGATCCGATTCGGAGCCCTTTTTCCCGACCGAATCGTACGCGGGTCCGGCCGAGCGAGTACGATGCGAGTCGCCGACCGACTCGTCCGGGCGACCCGACCGCTCCGACCGACTCGTACCCGGATCGTACCGCTCCGACCGACTCGCTCGGACCCGATTCGCACCGCGCAATGGAGACGTTTTCCGGCCGGGTAAGTACGATGCGCACCTCGACCGCTCCGACCGACTCGCGCCGTCCGACTCGAACTCGCTGTCGGAGCCGTACTTTGGGGGTCCGTGTCGGACCCCCTGTACGCGTACCCGTGCGAGGCGCACACAGGGGGACCCATGGGTCCCCCTACCTGTGCGTGTACGCCGCGAGCGCTCGCGGCGTACTCGATGTAGGGGCGCCCTTGTCCGCCTCGCACCCATTGAGGCAATGGGAGCCCGCGTACGCGTTGTACGACCGGCTCCCATTGAGTTCAATGGGAGTCCGACCGACTCGTGTCCGGTGGCATACGAATGCATCGGACTCGTTCGGTCGGACTGCACGGGTCCGATTCGGTCGGAAATCTCTCCGGGTCCGGCTCGGTCGGAGAGATTTCCGGCCCGAATCGGAATCGACCCCTATGTGGGGATGCACGCTTTGTTTGTACAGTGTCTACCCGGAGGGGGGGGCGGGGTTAAATGTTCGGTTTACAGTTCTCTCTGGCAGTGAAGGTGGCAGTGCACAGGCCGTACACACATTGAATAAGACCGGTATGGGCTGGATGACATGGGACAACACAAAATCATGACAGGGAATGTGAGGGGGCTAAATTCGTTTGTTAAACGATACAGAGTACAAACATATCTGCGGCATCAGGGCGCCCAGATTGCTATGTTACAGGAAACACATTTATTAGACGCTGAGATACAAAAACTTCACAAGAAATGGAGAGGACAGCTGTTTGCATCTACCTACTCTACTTATGCTAGGGGAGTGGCTATCTGGGGTTCACTGATAGAATGTTGACCCCAAAATATCCACATACACAAATATCTAGTTATAAATATCGATGTCAAAAATATCGACATCCTATATTTATAATGGTAAGTACAAAAATATCGGGAAAAATATCGATGTAAAAAATATAGTTGTACAAAATATTGATTTTAATATATATATAAAAATAATATTACATAAATTAAATAATCAAATTAACTTAAAAAAATTATTTAGATTTAATATAAATTGTAACAAATATAACATATAACTAATTAAAAAAATGTAAACATACATATATAAAATGTAATATATATATATATATATTTACTTTAAAACAATTAATAAACTATTAATTTTAATTTATTTTATAATTATATAAATATATAAAAATGTACAAATAAATATATATATACATACACATATAACATAAAAGCTAATAAAAAAACATTATATTATAAATTAAAACATTAAACTATTTAAAAGTCTGTAAACTTAAATTTTGCACTCCAGTGAGTGCAACAGTAGGGAAAGTGTTGGATAGCGGAGGGGTAAAAATTACTATTCCCACTCCAGTTAGTGCAACAGTAGGGAAAATGTTGGATAGCGGACTAGTAAAAATAGCTATGCCCACTCCAGTGAGTGCAACAGTAGGGAAAGTGTTGGATAGCGGAGGGGTAAAACTTACTATTCCCCCTCCAGTGAGTGCAACAGTAGGGAAAGTGTTGGATATCGAAGGGGTAAAAAATACTATTCCCACTCCAGTGAGTACAACATTAGGGAAAATGTTGGATAGCGGAGGGGTAGAAATTACTATTCCCACTACAGTGAGTGCAACAGTAGGAAAAGTGTTGGATAGCAGAGGGGTAAAACTTACTATTCCCACTCCAGTGAGTGCAATAGTAGGGAAAATGTTGGATAGCGAAGGGGTAAAAATTACTATTCCCACTCCAGTAAGTGCAACAGTAGGAAAAGTGTTGGATAGCAGAGGGGTAAAAATTACTATTCCCACTCCAGTGAGTGCAACAATAGGGAAAGTGTTGGATAGCGGAGGGGTACAAAATACTATTCCCACTCCAGTTAGTGCAACAATAGGGAAAGTGCTGGATAGCGGAGAGGTAAAAAATACTATTCCCACTCCAATTAGTGCAACAATAGGGAAAGTGTTGGATAGCAGAGGGGTAAAAATTAATATTCCCACTGGAGTCAGTTCAAAATTAAAAACAAACAAAATATCAACAACAACACGAAAGATTTTTAAAAACAAAAAAAAACGTATATAGAAATATAAAAAATTACAAAAGATAGAAACATATTATAATGTTAAATAGATATAACAAATACCTTATATTTAAAAAAATTACAAATATTTTACAATCAAATAACTATTTTTAAATAGAACTTATTTATAAACAAAAACATTAATTATTACATACATTTATTCTTTTTTATTTCCTACCCTATAAGACCACGCAATTCACAACACACATCTAAAAAAATGTAAATGTACCTCCATAATTAACCTAATTAATTATCAATTAAAGAAATATTATTACTTAAAAACAAATTAAAACAGATAAAAATTAATTTACTCCCCAAACGTTACCCCTATAAAACCAAAACCCACACACAAAATAAAAATAAACAATTACCCTAATTAATTATCAATTGATGAATTAATATTAATGATCAACTAATTCTTAATTAATTAAACATAAATTACTTTCCACCCTCTACTCCAATAAACACCACAACCCACACCTAGAAATCATTACACAATTTCCATAATTAATTTTAAATTAATAAATTAATATCAATTAACAACTCATTAATTAATTTAAAATAATTTACTTCCCACCCTTTACCACTATGAACCCCACAACTCACATCTAAAATTAATTACACAGTTGCCATATTTAAATGTTAATTAATTAATTAGCATTAATTAACAAATAATTATTAATTAATTAAAAATAAATTACTTCCCACCCTTTACCCCTATAAACCCCACCACCCGCTCCTAAAAGAATGACACAATTAACATAATTAATTACCAATTAATTAATTAATAATAATTAACAAACAATTAATACATGACTTCCCACAATGAACACAATACAATTTAAATTAAAAAAAGTATTATTAAATAAAAAATAATAATTCATTTATGATAATTAAATTACTTCCCACCCTATTCCCCTATAATCCCCATCGCCCGCTAGTAAAAAAAATAACACAATTAACATAATTGCCAATTAATTAATTAATATTAATTAACAACCAATTAATAAATAATTAATAATAAATTAATTCCCACAATTAACACTATAAAATATAAATTAAATAAATAATAATAAATAAAAAAATATTAATACATTTATTATAATTAAATTACTTCCCACCCTATTCCCCTATAAACCCACAACCTGCTCCTAAAAAAATGACACAATTAACATAATTACCAATTCATTAATTAATAATAATTAACAACCAATTAATAATTCATTCATTCCCACAATTAACACTATAAAATCTAAATTAAATAAATACTAATAAATAAAAAATAATAATTAATTTATTATAATTAAATTACTTCCCACCCTATTCCCCTATAAACCCACAACCTGCAACAGAACTAAAAAACGCAAAATTGAATTAAAATAAAATTTATAACTATTAAACATTTAACACATATATTAAAAAACAAAAGCAATAATTTTAGAAAAAATAGATCACATACATTTAAAATACATACTAAAATACATAATTGATTAAAAAATCGATCTTTTAAACAACTATGGGGCTCATTACGATACCCGGCGTAAATAAATCCGCCAGGCATGGAAGCGGCAAAAATCCGCCCGCATACACCGTCTGAACACCGACCACGCCATTACGATAACACAAACCGAAAACCGCCATCGGCGGAAAAATCACACAAAATACCGCCCGCCATCGTCCGAGTCGGAGTCAAACCGCCCGCCACGGACGGAAACACGCACGACAACACAAAACCGCCCGCCCACACGGCCGACACACCGCACGTGAAATTACGATCGCACCGCCATGAGCGCGGGAAAACCACAAATATACCGCCCGCCAGCGCAAACAACGCCGATGCCAATCGACACGGCAGAAACCATGGCGCCCACGTCCCTGCACAGAAACCATCCGCGCACAAAACCAATAGCACACAACATGGCCAATAAGTCCACACAGCAAGGCACGCACAAATACACAAGCACAGTACACATCCCGAAAACACCCCCTGGACAAACAAAAATACAAAGGCCAGAACACCAGACACAACACACCTGAAAACAACAGACCATGAGGACACACCCACATAGGTAAGTACAAAAGCAGCACTCCCACAGACCACAACCCCTTGCAACATTGCAAACCAGAGAGGAGAGGAGAGGACACAGTGACACAGCAAGGACAGCAGCACACCACAGAAACGCACACATCACAACCACCATCACCACCACCACCAAACACCGGCACCACAAACCCCCTGCACATTACACAACACACACCGCACCAGCACCACAAACACCATGGCACCACAAAGAATGCCCAAGTTCACGCCCATGGAGCTGACGGTCATGGTCGACGAGATCATCAAGGTGCACCCACAAATCTATGGGAACATGGTCCAACACACCCCACTAGCCACCAGAAACAGAATGTGGAACCGGATCGTAGACCAGGTCAATGCAGTCGGGACCCTGCCCAGGAACAGAGTCGAAATTAACAAACGGTGGAATGACGTCAAGAGCCTGGTCAAGAAGAAGGAGGGCAAAAACAGAGAGCTGGCTGCCGTCACTGGCGGAGGGAATCCCGCGCTCTTCAAGACCTTCAAAGCGTGGGAGGAGAAGGTGCGAGTCATCATCCATCCCGAGATCCTCGCCGGATTAGCAGGGGGAGTGGAGGCTGGTAAGTACAAACTAATGTATACCAGCACACCGCTATGTACTCACATGCACTACCACCATGCCACAGCTCCCAGGGACAAACACCCCCATGTCCAGCACACAATACACGACACACACATGCAACAGACACCACCACACACAGCCCAAACAGAACAACTGTAAGATGCGTGGGGACATGTGTACATTCAGCCAGCCACGTAACCACCAACAGGTCCCCAAATATGCCAGAAGCGCCACAACGAGCACCCACCACACCCATGTGTCCGCCATAGCTGCACTAACCGACAAGTAACAGTTAAGTGGCAGGAACACAAAGTGCAGTGGGTGGGAGGGTGGACAGCCCAAGTACAACACACACCAGGCCCCTAGTCCCACAGTACAGCAAGGAGGAGCATCCCCCACAGCCACGTGTCAGCCACCGCAGTGCACAACGACAGCCGAAAGGTAGACATCACGGTCCACAGCAATCGGTGTCAGTGGGTGTCCAGCCACCACTACGACCCACAACACCCCCCAGCCCCACAGACCTGCAACATGGAGCACCCCCGCTTAGAACCATGTGGCATCCAGTACAGTGCACGCCCGAACAACCTGCAGGTGGGAAACTGGACAGGGCTGGATTACTGGAGGCATGAGGGCCGTAACACGACCAACACATGGGACATGTCACGTAGCAGACGAACACGCAGCACCGCCCACCGTCACGAACAAGTGAACAATGTGCACACGGACATGAACAACAGACTCACACCCCACATGACCCATCACAAACACAGCAACACCCAAGGAGCCACGTCTGCATGCACAAGCCACACTGAACATAGTACCACACGGCAGCCACTGTGCAACCCATCACACACAACCGAAACAGCATTGAAGTCCAGTCCATGTAGCCCCTACTGCCTGTCAACCACACACCCCACAACTACGCCTATGTAAGACAAACAACACTAGACGCAACAGAGCGGAACTACATAAATGCACACAAACACCACTGAACCCATCAAAACACAGACACACCATGCACATACAACATACCATCCATCCCATCCGTCAGCCCCAGTCTCATGAAAGGCATGTCATCCGCACAGCTGCCACATATACAGCAGTCACGCTAAGACACATGCCCATGACCAACCATGTGCCAGAAGTCAATGAAGCGCACGACACACTGTGAGCAACAACACACAACATGGGCCCCCCGAGCACTGCAGTGATGCACATGGCACAGGGCAGCACGCACACCAAGGAGATGGGACAACTGCAATACGTTGGCTGGCACACAACCAACACTCACTCATAACGATGCGTCCAATGCCATGTCCAGTAATCACAACAGACAGCAAATATGCAGGCCATGTCAAGCATGCACACACCTCAAACCATGCACTGTCATGCTGCCACAACACATGTCACGTTCGGCACCCATGGCTTACAGCATGTACCCCAAAAGCATATCCCCTCCCAAATGCGAATCTGGGGCATGGCCCCCATGTTGCCATATGCGTTCCTAAGCGTCCCATTTGAACCCCAAAAGCATATTCCCTCCCAAATGCGAATCTGGGGCATGGCCCCCATGTTGCCATATGCGTTCCTAAGCGTCCCATTTGAACCCCAAAAGCATATTCCCTCCCAAATGTGAATCTGGGGCATGGCCCCCATGTTGCCATATGGGTGCCTAAGCGTTCCATATGAACCCCAAAAGCAAAGTACAAACCAGACCCAGGATGGGCCAGGAGCCCGCATACACCAGAGTCACAATGAGTAGGGGCACAGCAACACACCCATCGGCATGGCCAATCCGTCCCATGCCACATGTGCACAGCACACAGTCCCATTGCCTAGCACACACAACTACAGATGCCACAGCCACACACTCGCCTCCGGAAACCCATGTACGAGATTGCACGAACTGCCAATGTCAGACGACAAATACATACTTCGCCAGGTGCAACACAATAACAAATCTCATTCTCTCCACAGGTGACGAACTGCCGGATGCTGGGGATGGAGACAGCAGCCAGCACAGCCAGCCCACAAGCCCCCAACGAGGACACACGGATCTGGAGGATCTGTCCTCCTCTTCGGACACGGACCACCAAGCAGGCCCATCTGGTGTGGCAGGGCCCAGCCGCTCCCCAGGACCCCTCCTACCCACCAACCCATCATCCAGGGATGCTGAACAGTCCCAGCCCCCTGCTGCCACTGTCGTTGCGGCCACACCCACGGTCATTGTGGCCACTACCACTGCCGCAACCGCCACCATCGCCGCACCGACCACCACCGCCACCACCATCACCACCACGTCTTCGCTGGCACCAGCCCCAGCGCAGGTGGTGGCCCGGCCGACTGGATCCACCCTGGGAGCCACAGCGAGGACCGTGGTGTGCAATGTGGCTAGTGGGCAGGCCGGTGGCAGCAGGACTGGTAGGAGGAGCAGGGTCAGGGAAACGCCAGCCTCCCCTGGGAGCCATGCCCTGCCTCAAATGGCCAGAGTCCTTGGGGCCTATGAGGAGGCCCAAGAACAATGGGTCAGGTCTGCTACAGACACGCGGGAGGTGCTGGGGGTGCTGAGGTCCATGGACGCCCATATGGGCCAATTCGTGTCCCGTATGGACCAACTCGTGGACCTCATGGGCCAGCTGGTGGTGGCGGTGGGGTCACAGGCAAGGCCAGCAACACCACCTCCGCCACCACCTGCTAGGGCGCAGGGTCGGGCAGCAGTGTCCACTTCCCCTGCGTCCACAGCCAGTGAGCACACCTCACCCACCACCAGCAGGTCGCCACCACACACCCCCTCCCAAACGTGGAAGGGGCCGTCCGAAGAGGAAACAGGTCTCCCGGGAGGACTTCGCACGCTCCAGTCGCAAGTGAGGCAGCCAGCCAGCCTTCCGCCAGCCTTCCTTGACCAGCCACTGCATTGACTTGCTCTACAATCCCACTCCACACAGCCAGCTGGATGGCATGTGTGTGTTGGACTATGGACATAGAACCAGTGGGTACACCCTGAGCTTCACGCAGCCATGACCGACAGCTCATTGTCACTGCACGCACCACTTTTGTCATCACCTTACACACAATCACATGTCACAGTTTGTAATAAATGCACCTTTTTCACTAACTGCTGTTTGTGCCCTGTGTTTTATTTGTACGGAATACAACGGCCACCTTGGGCGGAAAGGCACCTGATGCGTGGCATGGCAATGGAATCCGGAGGGCCTGTAGGGACCTAGGGGTGGGAGACAGAACAGGAGCACATTCAATGAGTGTGTCACACACCCATCACACAGTACATGTCAACAACTACAAGCAATGTACACACATCGCACAGAGCAATAGGGCACAATGCCACAGTCACCAACAGTGGCATACTACCCTGGCCATGGAGCGTTGACACACTGCACGCAGTGAACATACGGCCACCCTGACACAGCACACACACACCTGCACAGATACAGACACATCATCCGTCGTACATGGACACTCACCGTCAAGTGAAGTAGCGGGCGATGAGCTGCTGGCGCACATTCCCAGCTTCCTCCTCTCCGCTGTCCACCTCACTCGAGCTGTCCTGGTCTGCGGGCTGGGGCCCTGGTTGATCTCCGTCATCCACAATGAGGGGGATCTGCTTCCGAATGGCCAGATTGTGCAGCATGCAGCACGCCACCACTATCTGGCACACCTTCTGTGGGGAGTACGCCAGTGCACTCCCGGTGCGGTCCAGGCACCTGAACCTGGACTTGAGGAGGCCAAAGGTACGCTCGACCACACGTCTGGTCCTCCCATGTGCCTCATTGTATCGATCGTCTGCTGGGGTGCGAGGATTCCTCAATGGACTGAGCAGCCATGCCCCATTCGGATACGCAGAGTCACCTGGGTGTGAGGGACACAGAGAACCGTTGCTATTCCAACTGGACAGGGGACAGCATCGCACAACCAGCACGCTACACCACTCCACATACTCACCGACAATACAGCCACGATCCTGTTGCAGATTGGCCATCAGTCGTGGCAAGATGCTGTTGCGCATTATGTGTGCGTCATGTGCCGAGCCTGGAAACTTGGCACACACGTGGGTGATCACCATGTCCGCAAGGCACACCACTTGCACATTCAGGGAGTGCGTGTGCTTCCTGTTGCGGTACAGGTGCTCAGTGGCCTGTGGTGGAACAAGGCCAACATGTGTGCAGTCAATGGCTCCCACGACGTGTGGGATTCTGCCAAGGGCATAGAATGCACCCTTCACTGCCGCCAATTCACGAGCCCTGGGGAAGCGGATGTACCTGTTTCGGTACAGCATCATGGCTGCCAGTACATCCCTCAGCACCTTGCTGAACATGGGCTGGGACATCCCTCCTCCACTGCCCACTGTGTGCTGGAATGACCCAGTGGCGAAGAAATGCATGGCGGCCATCACCTTAGCCGTGGGGGTGACAGCAGTCGGATACACCCTGCGGGGACGGAGATGGGGCTCTAACATGGCACACAGTCGATGCAGGGTTGGCCTGTCCAGCCGAAACTTCCTGATAACCTCTGTATCGTCCATGTCCGCCAGCAATTGGTATGGGCGGTCAATGTTCGGTCTCCGCCTGGGGTAAATGGCAGAGGACACATGTCAAAGCAACACGGCACATAGCAATTTCGCATACACATCACTGACATGACTGAGCAAGCACATGAGCCACAGCCCAGCTGTCAAGCTGGGACGGCACGGCCACAATACACTTACACAGGTCTCCCAACAATGGCAATGGCAAGTGAGACATACCACTGCCATGTGCATGCACATGGGGATCTAGGCCCCAATGACTTGCGGGGCGTGCTGATGGGGACTGACTGCATATTCGTCAAGCGGCAACGCCACGGCAACATGAGTGTCTGCTGAGCATGGAACTGCTTCCGAGGCTGGATGAGTATGGCACACGACGACGACGATGTGGGCACGGGCTGAGCGGCCAATACAAGTGGGACCTGTGGCACGAGGGGATATGAGACAGTAGTAGGTGTCAGCACTGCACCCTATGTACAGCACTGTACGGATCACAGCTCCCGAAACATTGACTGGTGTCCACATTGACAGCCCCATGCCAAGACGGCTGTGTGCTTGCAGTCACACGTCACAGGTGAGAGGTTACATTGCACGTGCCAGGTGGCAGACGTACATAGTGGGAGCTGGCATGTGTGTGCATGTGTCTCCTGTTCAGGATCCACCAGATGGGCGCTGACTCTGTACTGACCATTGGACACAGCATGTTCCGTGGAAGGCTTGTGTGTGTGGGATGGTGGCACTGGATGTGCCTCCGTTGGGTGGGGGCCATGCACAGGGCGGGTACGTCGATGATTGCGCATTGTTGGTCACGGTGGGTGCACCAACTAAGATGTGTTGCCCTGTGTTCAATTCCTATGTCCGCATGATGATGGACTGTGGATGTGGGCAGACTACACATTGGTCGATGTGCTGTCTATATGCATGTGCCTTCACACCAGGCACAGCTGCCCCTGCACATGTGACCCCTGCTGGACTCGCTGCTAGGTCTGTGGAGCTGATGCACCTTCTGTGCGTGGGGCGGACAGCTCTCCTCACTTCCCTCATTGCGCATGTCATGTCTTTGCCGCAGGTGACATGGATCATGGAGGGCCCACATGTACGCGTGGGTAGGCTACACATGATTGTTCACTGGTCGCCACCCCCAGTCAGTGTTTCGAATGGGAAGGTTGTCGTGCTGGTGGTATGTTCGATGTGGCGGATGGGCGGGCCTAGGTGCGGGCTTACATTCCGGACATGGGGGTAGTTGGATTGGCGACTAGTTGCAGTACACACGGGACACGTCTCTTCCTTTCCACATCTGGGTCATCCCTTGTACTAACTGACAGTGATACAGTCATCTTCGCCCCAGCCCTCATGTCCTCCCCTCGCCCCCCAATATGCATGCTCACCTGCGAGGCTAGCGCTTGCACAGGCAGCCCCAAGCTCGCACCAGAGAGGGCAAGGAGTGTATGTGTGGGTCCAGTTGCACGAGTGGGCTGTCTCAGGGTATGATGTGTGGCGGGACGCCGTCCACCTGCGTGGTGCCCCAAATGGAGACCCGGCCTGCATGGACTATGCATCACAGTCTTCGCCTTCCCGGATCCGCCACCTGCGACACCCAGTGGCTGTGGCTGCCCTTGCGGCCAGGCCGCGTCCGTCTGTGGCTGATGGCCCACACATTCACTCTTTGGCCTCTCTGGGGAGGGCTCAGGGGTGGTGGCGCACGCGCTTGCACTTAGTCGCAATGGCATGTGGCGTGGTTGGTATGATGGGCAATGGATGGGATGGTGCGAGCCACCTCCCGTGACATCAGTGCTGCTCGTGCTGTGGTGCGTCCCCCTACACTTCCATTTGACTTGTGCCATGCTAGACGTTGAGGTTCTATTGCCTGCGTGATATGACCAGGAGGAGCGCGAGGAGACCTCTCACACACCATGCTCCACTGCCATCCCGTGCCCTGTATCGCCTGTGCGGATTGACTATGTTGGGGTTACACCTGGTCGACTGGGGCTGTGTGTGCCTTGTCAAGGGGCATGGCGGGCGCACAACAGGATCCAGCTTGTCCACAGAGGGTGGGCTGAGGTGCGCCTGGTACCGCTTTGTACGTGTGCCCGGCTGCTGTGCACACACGTGTTCACTCCCCCGACAGGTGTCCTCTCACAATGCCCAGGGAAGCGGTGGTGTACTGTTCATGACCCCTCCCAACACGGCGTGCTCCAACTTGGCATGTGCGCATCTACCCGCCGCACCCACCCACCTGAGCACTGCGTCCATACGACTTCACACGACACATGTGTGTCTTCCACAGTAGTGCTACTCATTTGCGTTGACATCCAATACCAGTGGACTACATGGTCATGTCACGACTGCCGTGTACTTCACATACTCTCATCCTCTCTCATTCGTATTTGTGAAATGAGTCAGCGGAGACAGTTTTGGTTTCAAACATTATATTGAGTCTTCTGTCCTCTGTGATGCAGTATAGTGGACACTACTGGCAGCGGAATACATGTTGAGGATATACTGAGCATGATTGCAAATGGGATAGGGTGTGGGGTTACATGTGATTGGCTGTTGCATGTGGGATGTGGGCTTCAGAGTGACATCTGCTTGGCCAAGGCTGTGCTAATATACATTTACGTATAGCTGCGGAGCTGCGGACTTTGACACAGACGGTATACATGTAGCCTACCAGACCGCTCGGCATCATGGGCACAGTCCATCTCAGTTCCATGTGACAGGTTTGCTGCGGTTGTTCCTCATGCACGCGTGCATGTGAGATGACATCAGGGCATGTGCTTGCGTGCATGCAGCGGCGTGCCACTTGTTGTTGCACTGTGGTGGTTACTGGACATGTCACAGTCACTGGGGTCGTGTTGTTGTTGTATGCACTTGTCGTCCATGCAAAGGTCCTGGTATGGGATTCCCGGGGCGGGGGTGGGAGGGTGCAGCACCCACAGACTCCAGGCGACCTATTCATGTCCACTGAGCGGTGTGTGTGTCCATGTGCGCTGGATCCATGTCGTGTCCTGGTTGTTCGTGCAGTTCCGTCCATGTGGGTGCGATACACAGAGCCCATGCCACTGCCTCCCACGATGCATGCGGTGTTCCTGGATGTGATGGGGAACAGTGTGCATGTCCCGGTCATATCCGATGTCATGGCGATGTCGTTGATGGTGTGGTTACAGTTGCCGGTCGTTTGGTATGGCTGTTGTGGTGGTGACTGGCCAGTCCGTGCTGAAGCTGAGCATGGGTGCGGGGTTGGACTTCATAGGTCACTCGGGGAACCTGCGTTGTGGTCCGACGTATTTACAGGTTGTCAGGTATGCGATGCCGTCCAGCAGGGCTTCCATGTCATTGGTGGTGTACATGTTTGCCAGCCAATGAAGCGGATGGTGGCTCTCAAGGTGTTGTTCGTAAGTTGTCCCTTGGAGGACCATGATGGGGCATGCTGGGTGACATTCGATGTAGCTGTTCTCGATGATCCGTCGTGTGGAGGCACAGTGGTCCCATTTCAGTGCGGGTGCGATGTTGGCCACATACGCCATGCCCCCATAGGCAGAGCAGGCCCTGTCGTGTGCGTCCAGAGGGAGGAGTAGTGGTAGCAGGTCCGCCTTCAGACATGCCGGGTTGGAGAGGCATATCTCGACGGGATGCTGGTAGGGACACCTCCGACAGTAGAAGACGGGCATGACGCAGCTGAACAATGTGATGCGGTAAGTCAGTCGGTAACTTACGTTCAGCAGGGACAGGAGATCGCATCCCAATGTATGTATCGTGTTGGTTTTGTACAGCTTGAGCTGTTCGGCGTAGTTGGGTAGGTGTGTTGCGGTTGCCATTTCGCAGCGGTTCGTTGAGATGGCGTGCTCCGGCTGTGTGTGCAGTCTGCAATGTGCACGCTCCGGGGTTGCTGTGAGCTCTGTGTAGTCGTAGGGAGACAGGACTTGTGTTCTGTTGGCTTGTTTGGAGGACACGGGCCCTCTTCCCACATGCTTCTCAGACAGTTCAAGGTCAGTGCTGTGTGACTCCTTCCAATTAACTTGCATGTGGCCGACATGGGGGAGTGTTTTCTTCTTTCTTCCCCATCCGTTGTGTGCTTCTGTGATATGCGCTATCTGCCCTGTGGTCGGTCTCCTCGGCATGCCTGTGTTGGTCTATTCTTGGACAATGGCTGTATTCACCGGCTTCTGTCGTAGGGCTGTGGTTTCGGAGTTGGAATGGAAGGTCATTCAGTGCTGTCTGCTCTCCCTTGTGTGGGCGGCAGGCTGCCTTTCCGCTCTGCGTTGGGCCTTGTGTGTGGATGTTATTCTTGGGCCACCTGTTGTCGGTCCCCGGGCTCTTTGGTGTTCCGTTTCATATGTCTTGTTCATATGTGCAGGGTGGTATGGGTTTTTCAGTGTGGTACTGGCGTTCCTCTTCCCGAAGGGGCCCTGCTTCTCCTAGTTGGTGTTGCCGCCGCTGTGTGCTACGCCATGTTTGTTACACTGGGGTGTGTCCTGCTGTTGCGTGACTTCACTGACATGTGTGCGTCGGTTGTGTGGCGTTGGGTGTTGTCCGTGAATTGGGCGTTGGGGACATGTCTGTGGCCGGCCTGTCACGTGTCATGTGCGTTCGGGGTGGGGCTGATGTGTGTGCTGCTTGGTTGTGTCCCTGTGTCTGTGTGCGACGCATGCAAGGCGCTGCGGTTGGCCTCTGCGTTGTGCGCATGTGTGGCGGCGTCATCGGCGCTTTGGGGCCGTGACGGGGTGGTTGGTTCCTAGTCCCAGGTGGTGTGTACACATGTGTTCCGCGATGTTAGGATTTGGCCTGTGTGTCATATGTGGATGCAATGGTGGATGTGTAGTGTACACGCGCTGGTGGGGGGTTGTCCGCTTTTTCCGCCCTTGCACTGTGTGCGCTGTTTGCGTGCACTTGTTGTGTGTGTGCCTACCTGCGTCTCCGCGGTACGTTGCGTCCTTGGTGGTGCATCAGCAGAAGCATGGGAAGGGCCTGCAGTGCTGGATTCATGCCCGGGGTGCCGCTTCTTCGTTGTCCGTGCTCTGCGTCCGTGTTACCGCCTCTCTTTCACGTGCGGTGTCTCTTAGCCGTGGGAGCCGTTTGTTTGCGGCATCGTAATTTATACGCCGGGCGGGACGTGTTTTCGTCGGACGGTGTGTGTCAGTTGGGCTGCGCCGCTACGTGTACGGGCGCACTTTGATGGCGGACGGTGTTGCTGGCTTGCCGGCGGTGTTTGGCCTGCTTTTCGCATCGTAATTGGGCGGGCGTGTGGACTGCTGCGTGCCGGCGGTAACTGGTGGTTTTTGCATCCGCCAGCACGGCGGTTGTGCTTCCGCCCGCCATCGTAATGGGCCCCTATATTTTTGCAAACGATATTAATAACTTCAATATTTTTTAAAACGATATTTTTTACCTTAAAGTCGATATTCTTGACCACGATATTCTTGCTGTCGATATTTCTGTGTCACAATATTTAGAGTAAGTCGACATTTCCAACTCGATATTCTGTCTCTGCACCGCTATCTGGGTGGCCCCACAAGTTCCGTTTAAATTGCGTAACTACCTGGCGGATGTAGAGGGCAGATATGTAATAGTGTATGTTGAGCTCGATGGTGTACAGGTATGCCTAGCAAATGTTTACGCAACCAGCGTGGATGATGGCGAGTTCTATGGTGTCATGGAGAGTCTGCTTCTCCCGTATATAGGGATCCCTCTAATATGGGCTGGTGATTTTAATTGCGTGTTGGATTGCCTATTGGATAGACAGCCGCCGAAACAACACACAAAGCCCCACATGTCGAATTCCTTGAGAGAGGTAATGAGTAGGCTAAACTGTGTGGATATATGGCATGAAACACACATGGGGGACTGAGGCTATACTTGTTATTCACCGGCCTGCAAGGTGTATAGCAGACTCGACCGTTTTCTGCTCTCCTGGGAGGCGTGTGGTGCGGTAGCACGTACTGAGATGTTGGGCCGGTTTTTATCAGACCACGCTCCGGTATTGTTGGAGTGGGGACCGGAAAGACATAGGCCGAGAGTCCCGCTGTGGTGTTTACAGCCGACACGTTACACGATCTGTTATTTAAAGAGGAGCTCAAAGAGGTCATTACGGGTTATTTTGCCTCTAACTGGTCGACCACCAAGACTAGAGGTGTGGAATGGGATGCGTTCAAGGTGGTTACCAGAGGGGATTGTTTGTCCAGGGTGGGAGGCACCAGGAAGAGATTGGAGTCGGAATTGGCGGCCGCAGAGGATAGACTGGCTACTCTACAACACGGGGAGAGAGTGTCAGGACAGGATCATGGTTCACTATTGCAGGAACAATGCCAGGTCGGTGAGATCTGGGATAGGTTGGACTGCTTAGTTCGCCGGGAATATCGCCAACTCTTACATAGAGAGGGTGACCGATCCGGGAGACTGTTGGCATGGTTATTGAAGCAGGAGCGCCCACCCCCTCTGATGCTGACGTTGTGCCGCCCTGGCGGCGATATGGCGACTACACAGGCCAGTATTAACCAGGTGCTATTTCACCACCTAGCTACAACATATAGCGAGGTCCCAGAGACAGAACGGCCTGTAGATAGGGGGTATCTTCCAGGTGTTCCCCTCCCGCACCTAACGGATGAGTAGATGGAAGAACAGCCTGTAGATAGGGGGTATCTTCCAGGTGTTCCCCTCCCGCACCTCACGGATGAGTAGATGGAAGAACTGGAGGCAGCAATCTGCCTAGAAGAACTGCGGGAGGCGTTGCGAGCCATGGCCCGTCTTAAGTCACCAGGGCCGGATGGAATTCCTGTGGAATTCTACCAGACGTATGCTGATGTCTTGCTTCCACGCCTATTAGAAATCTTACAAGAGGCTAAACTGGCTGGGTGTCTACCGCAGTCTATGAGGGAGGCATAGATAATCATGCTTCCTAAGCCTGCCCAGAACGTGGAGGACCCGGGTTCATATAGACCTTTATCCATGCTGGGGGTAGATGCTAAATTGCTTGCTAAAGTCCTGGCCATAAGATTGAGCAGAGTTGTGACCTCGTTGGTTCATGAGGATCAGTGTGGGTTCATACCTGGGAGGGGTACGCACATGAATATACGCCGGCTGTCTCATGTCATTCACTCACTGGCTAACAGTGACATCCGGGCAGCAGTTGTTGCCTTGGATATTGAAAAAGCTTTTGATACACTATGGTGGGAATATCTCTGGGAGGTGCTGAGAAGAATGGGTTTTGGACAGGAATATATTGCGTGGGTTAAACTGCTTTACAATAGACCGAGAGCCCGCGTGCGAAATGGAGGTCAGGTTTTGGATATTATAAAAATTGAACAAGGCACGCGACAAGGGTGCCTGCTATCGCCACTGCTTTTTGCACTGGCGATGGAACTCCTGGCTGTGGGAACGTGGAGTGACATGGCACCGTGGGGTGTAGTGGTAGATGGCCGCACACACGTGATTTCATTGTTTGCGGATGACGCGCTCCTATACGTTAGACAGCCAGAGGAGGCGATCCCAGTACTCCTGGAGACTTTGGCCTCCTTTGGTGCTGCCACTGGTCTCTATATCAATCATCGGAAAATGATACTGTTCCCGTTAGCTGCCCTCACGAGGGGATACTCCCCTGGACCTTCCCGAGGTGGGACTGACATGGGAGATGGATCATTTTAGATATCTGGGCATTCAGGTAGCTCATCAGCCAAATGCTCAATACGAGCTAAATGTGGGTAGGGTCATTGCGGGACTTAAAAAGTCGGTACAATTCTGGAACAAGCTCCCACTGTCCGTCATGGGAAGGGTGGCTGTGTCAAAAATGGTGATGCTGCCCTGCTGCCGGTATGTCTTGCAGAATTCTTTCTGCTGTATCCCGAAGTCCACATTTGACACACTCAATAGCCTACTGATTTCACTGGTGTGGGCAGGTGGAAGCAGAAGAGTCAATCTAGAAACGCTCAAGCTAGACATGGACTCTGGGGGCTTGGGTTTACCTGATTTTAGGTTATACTATATGGCTGGATTGTAACAGTATGCAGCGCAGTGGTGAATGGAAGATCGCACAATGGACAAAGAGCTACTGGGGGAATGGAACGATGGGTCACGGTTACAAAGATTTTTAATGATGAAGAACACAACATCCTCGACTGCTCCCAATCCGGCTTCAGAAAAAACAACAGTACGGAAACCGCCCTCCTCGCCGCAACAGACGACATCCGCACCCTACTGGAGAAAGGAGAAACAGTAGCCCTCATCCTCCTCGACCTATCAGCGGCGTTCGACACAGTCTCCCACCGCACCCTAATACGCAGACTCCACGACGCAGGAATCCAGGACAAGGCCCTCGACTGGATCCGCTCCTTCCTCTCCGGCAGGACGCAGCGGGTCAGACTCCCCCTTTCCTCTCGGACCCCACACCTACCACCTGTGGAGTCCCCCAGGGCTCCTCCCTCAGCCCGACGCTCTTCAACGTCTACATGGCTCCACTCGCCCCCATCGTCAGAACCTACGGACTCAACATCGTGTCATACGCAGACGACACCCAGCTCATCCTCTCCCTATCCAACGAGCCCAACACCGCCAGACGCAACTTTCGAGAAGGCATGGAAGCCGTCGCCAAATGGATGAAAAACAGCTGCCTACAACTAAACACCAACAAAACAGAAGTACTCATCATGGGCCCAAACCCCGATGCCTGGAGCGACACCTGGTGGCCCCCCGCCCTCGGAAACCCGCCAACCCCCACGGACCATGCACGCAACCTGGGAATCATCCTGGACTCCGAGCTCAAAATGGACCGCCAGATCAACTCTGTCTCGTCTTCCTGCTTCCACACCCTCCGCCTCCTTCGTAAGACCTTCAAATGGATCCCCTCGAACACCGAAAGACCGTCACTCACGCCCTGGTCACCAGCAGACTCGACTACGGCAACGCACTCTACGCCGGAATAAACAAAAACCTCACCCGCAAGCTACAGAACATCCAGAACGCCGCCGCAAGACTGGTCCTCAACCTGCCAAAACACTGCCACATCTCCCAGCACCTGCGCACACTCCACTGGCTCCCTGTCGAGGCGAGAATCACCTTCAAGATGCTCACCCACGCACACAAGGCCCTCCACAGCACCGGACCAGCATACCTGAACAGCTGACTCAAATTCCACGCACCCCAAAGGACCCTACGATCAGCCCAGCTCTCCTACGCCGTTGTCCCCCGCACCAGAAAGACCAGATCGTGAGGCCGCTCCTTCTCCTTCCTCGCGGCCAAAGCATGGAACACCCTTCCGCTCCACCTCAGACAGACAACATCGCTACCCATCTTCGCAAGAAACCTCAAAACCTGGCTCTTTGACAGACCCCCTCCTTGATGGATGGAACCTGCACCCCCCCCACCCATAGCGCCTTGAGACCCTTACGGGTGAGTAGTCGCACTTTAACAAACCCCTGATTGATTGATTGATTGATAGAAGGTCCTCAGAGATTGCCCCCACATCGTGAGGCAGTCGCTGTGGTCTGGGAACAGGCAGTACTCCGCAAGGCACCCTACGCTGTAGCACTCCCGCTTCGATGGCTACAGGGATTTCAGAGCATTCAGGCATCTATGGATATTTCGAAATGGTATGAGGGAGGATGCATATCGGCAGTGGATCTGTACCACAATGGAAACTTCCTGACTTTGATGAGGCTCAGGATTGCTTTCAGGTACCAGCAGGGCATTTCTTACAGTACGCCAAAATCTTGCGTACGGTCCGTTAGATATGTACCACCTTCCCGGAGGAGCCACAAGAATCGCACATATTGGCAACACTGTTAGACCCCGGTTCTAGAAGGGCCCTGATATCGCGTATATACAAAGCCCTGAAGGAAGACCGTACAGCTGATTTATTGGTAGTCAGGGGAAAATGGGATGAAGACTTACCCCTACCTTTGACAGACGGGGAATGGAAGGGAGCTCTAAAGCAGGTGGCTGAAGCAACAAGTAATGCCAGATTCAAGCTTATCCAATTCCATTATTTGCATCGCACGTACCTGACCCCACAACGCCGTGCGCGGTTCACCCCGGGGCTGGTCCCATCCTGTCCTCGATGCGGCACGGACCCTGCCACATTCCTCCATATAACATGGACTTGCATACGATTGCAGCAGTATTGGAATCAAGTGGTACAGACTCTCCGTTCTGTTATAACAGTGCAAATAGAAGCCACTATAAAACAGTGCCTGTTGAGCGTATTCCCAAACCCAAAGAAGGGGACACGTATAAGGCTTAAATTTGCACTGTTAGGATTGGTTCTGGAAAAAACGAATTGCAATAAACTGGATCCGTTCAGCGCCCCCTACACTGGATAAGTGGTGCTCTGATATGCATGAATGGGGTGTGGCTGAAGAATGTCGCCTTAGGGCTGTGAGAGTTGACGGAAATGCTGAAAGGGATCTGACTGAATGGGGACAGATGCTGACATAAATGTCCTCGACGATAGCCCAGAGCCAAGACGTTACTGCGCCCACACAAACGCTCACCAACGACATGTTGACTCCTAGCATAGTGCGAATGCCTCCTCCTCACCTATACTATTTTAACAGTGCCAGTTCGCCTGTCAATCCAGATAACGAATGTTATTACTGCTGTCCGCTGCTGGGGAGGGGGGAGGTGGGTGGGGGTTTAATCTTGTTGCTGTTTTATTGCTTTTCTATTAGGTTTAATATATATAAAAACGTTAAAATGCATTGCAATGTACAGTACACCATGGGATGAGTAGAGCTGATGACGTTTGGCATGGACACCACTGTCACAAAAGTATGACAGTTTTCCATGCAGAGTGTATATGCTACATGTCAAAAATGTGATGTGATGCAATGTTGCTAATAAAAACAAGTTTAAAAAAAAAAACCTTGACATGAAATTAAATTTGACTGATCTAGAATTTGAATTTGAATTTGAATGGGTATTTATAAAGCGCAACTGTCACTCCGAAAGTAGCATCCTGGCGCTGTGCGGGCGAGAGTTAGGTAGGCAAGAGCGCTCCTATATGAGCGATAAGCAAAAATCATCTGAGGATCCAAAGATCCAGGTTTTCATGGCCTTTCTGAAATGAGTTTCTGTTTTAGTCAGCCTTAAGTGCATGGGCATGAGATTCCAGGCTTTGGTTCCTAATGTAGCTATGGTTTTTGAAGGGCCCTGCCTTGGGTGGGGAGGTCATGCTCCATACCAAATTCTTAGATTATAGCAGTCTCCTAAACATAAGCTGCATAGTGCAATAGTTAACAAACACCATACATGTGTACTCCTCACCCTGGAAGAAAATTTTGTGATCTGATTTAGGGGCATTTTCAAAAGGACCTACCGCCGATTTATCTCCACCTTAACGCATCAAAAGCGGAGATAGAGTTAATGCCCCATTCACAAGTGGGTGCAAACTGCAGACATCGCCAGTATTCCCGCGATAACTGCCCCAAGATTTATCTCCATGGTGGACACCACCAACTAACCCTAATGAGATGCAGAGTAGGCGTTCCCGTGCAAAAATACACGAAAAAACCACAACACCACTTTCACAACGAACTGCCAGATCTGCGAAGCGAACCAAAAACAGGCGATAAGCCGCGGTAGCAGCAGGGATTTAATACCTGCCTCATGCTGGTGTTAAGCAGGATGACTACCTGCAGCACGAAAGGGAGCCCAGCTCAGAGCCACATTGGAAAACTCACAGATGCCATGGAGACAATGAACATGCAGCTCGGAGACCCAAGAGGGCCACAGCACCCACTGCCACCACTCCCAGCCCCCCCCCGTAGGAAGGTGGAATCTGACTATATGGTTGCCCCCACTTTTTTTATGGTGTTTTGCTGGTTTATGACTTAGTTGGACTGGGATCCTGCTATTCAGGGCCCCAGTCTATCTGCTTTCTCTGTAAAATGGTTTCCATGTGCCTTAGGCACATCACTGATTGGGATCTGGAGTGCCCTTATAAGTCCCTAGTATATGGTATACTATGTACCAAGGGCATAGGTACCTCAGAGGCCTGCCAGGGGCTGCAGCATGTATTATGCCACCCCTGGAAGGCCATCCAAACTGACACCACAGGTCTGCTACTGCAGCCTGGGTAAGGTGGTGCATGCACCCCTTACTGTGATATAGGTTACCTATATCACGAAATACATACACACATATAAACCTATAAGTCACTCCTAAGGCAGGCCTTATCAATCCTAAAGGCAGAGTGCGTGGTTCCTATGTGAGAGGGTGCCCCTGCATGAGCAGGGCCCCTCTGCAGCGTTCGGAGACCATCTCTGATGCTGTTTGTAGTGCAGCCTGACCATATACTCTTAAGCGCATTATATCCTCGCGGTAAAATGCTAACTTTGGAATGGCTGCACCTAAACATGTCGTGTTTGGTGTCAAACATCTTGGAATACTACCCCCCACCAATCCTGGCAGCGGGGGTAGCATTCCACCCTTCTAGAGGGAAAGACATGTTAACTCTGACTAGTCCGGTAACTTCTTTCCAGAGCCCTGGCATCACAAAATGGATGCTGCTGCCACAGACACGAGTCTGGCCTCCTGCTGCTGGACGAAACTCCGGCAGGGGAGGCCTGGACAATAGGTTTCCTGTCCCAGGGAGGTGTGACCACCTCCCCAGACAGGATAATGTGTATTGGGGCTGGGCGGGAGCACTTTCGGGTGCTTTGAAGTCCTGCACTGGGGGCACATTTGGTGTCCCTGTGCATACCCCAGTTCAAACCGGATCAGGGGCTTGCAGCCCCTGCTTTGGCGCGAACTGGACAAAGGGAAAGGGGTGTAGCCACCCCTCTGCCCTGACCCACCCATAGGTGGGGCCACAGAGTAGTCCAACCCCTATCTTTAGTATAAAGGTAGGAACCCAGTCCTTAGGACTTTAGATTATACCTGGACGAAACTCTGAAACTGAATCCTGGACCTTTGACGCTCTACGTCAAGATTAGAGGACTGAAGAATCTCCCTTGGGGTCAAGGAGTGACTCCCCTCCTTGGCAGGCACCAAAGAAGCATCTGTCCGGTTCGCATTTCTGAAGCTCCCGTCGGACGCCGAAGTCATCGCATCACCAGAGGTAGATTCTCAGACTTCCCCGAGGCTACCCTGAGTCCCCAGCAAAGCTGAGGCCCGTGGCTATCGTGGGTGACTTGAGACCGTGACCCCTGGACACCGAGCACATTTGCAAGTGCATCCTCTTCTGGGTCTCCCAAGAAGTCGTACTTTGGGCTCTGAGTAGCCCTAGCCTCCAGCACCACCTGCACCGAAGATCACTGACCCCCACTCCACGAGTGTCCTGTAAGCCAGATCCACGTGCAGTGTCACGAGGCTCCTTCGCGGTCGCTAGCCCATTGGCTAGTAGCCCTTAATGAAGGCCAATCCTTTTCTTACTTGGCATCCTGGTTGCTCCAGGCCTGCCCTTACTTACCCTTGCTGGGTGAGTTCCACAGACCTTGCTGGTCTGCACCATCAACGATCTACATCTTCACCGAGACTTGCCGTTGCCAAGGCTTGTTGGGTCCAATCCGGTCGCCGACACCTCAGCACTCGACAGACATCGTGTACCAGCCCGAATCCTGCTCCTGGTTGCCGACAACGCCTCCTGGACCTCGTGGCTGAAGAGTCAAGACAACCGTCAATGCACCTGAAGCACTCGACATCGGTGGGCATCTGTCCATCGCCTTCCTGGTCACTGGCTAGTGACCCAGACTCTGTCCCCTCTGCTTTCAGGTTCTTCAGAACTCTGATCCACTCTTGGATCCACCCGGACACTTTTCTCTTGGCCGCCAGCAGCACTTTGCAGCAGATCGCCATTCGAATCGACGACGAAACCCGACCCCGAAAGGCACCTATGCACCCGGCTTCCCTGGGTGAGGTAACACGAGTACTCCGGTGCTCCCGTGGGTAGAGACTCTTCAAAGTCCTAGATCTCAAAGGGTTTTGTCCTAGTCCTCTTTTAAGTGTCCCTTTTCTCTATTTTCCAGATCCCGACTTTCTCCATAGAAGTTAACGGCGTATCGCGGTTGTGTATTTACACTGCACGCGTCTCCCGTGGGTCCCCTGTGTCACTACCTTGGGTGGTTCCTTGTGGTCCAAGCACTTCTAGAGGCTCTAGGCCTAGTGTCTAGTTCAGTCGTGGTTCGCATACCACTTTATTGGTATATGGTTTGGTACGCCCCTAGGGCCCAAACGTGTATTTGTGCTATTACTGTGATTTAATAACTTATAACTTATGTACTTCGAACTCTAGCCTCATAAAGAGACTAGAGGGTGTGTTTAGCAATAAATACATATATTTTGAATATATACCTGGTGTGGTGCTCTTTCATTTGATCACTCAAGAGATTATAGACTGGTAAAACAAGCTGCTTTACATTCCTTCAAGACTTAGCCTGAAGGCTGCTCTCCATAGCTACCACTAGGATAGCTTTCAATAAGGTTGTCTTTAACCTATCTCCAATAAGGGGTTGTTTGGACTGGTGCAAGGTGCCCACTATAATTAGTGGACAGCATATACCAGGCCAACTTCTCACATTGGTGTGCAGCGTGTGGGATTCCAGCTTGCTATTGTTTTACCAGATAATCTCAATTGAATTGATCAACTGAAAACCACTAAAGGTACCTAAGGTACATATAATTTAAGCTTAGAATACAGTAAGTTCTACTGAACTTAGAGTTGTGTGTTAAGGGATAGCACAACCCTTTCTACAACTCAAGAGAGTTTAGTAGGCCACACTAGAGTAGGTAGTGCATACACCACACCACACTAGTAATGTCTTTAAGGGCAGGATCCAAAGAATCCTTGCAGGAAGCCATTGAGCTTCCACCCTCCAAGTATGATACACTCCCATTCTTGGAATTGAGAGCTTTATGTAACTTGAGAAAAATAAGGACAGGCCAAAGCCCCACCACCCAACACCTCAAGGAGTTGTTGGTGGCTTATGACCTTAGTAAGCCTGTAGGGACTGAAGGGGTAGGAGCTGAGGGTGGGGCAGAAGAAGAGGACGAGGCCAGGGGTACCAATACCCCCAGCCCCCTCTGAAACTGGCCAGGAGGGTGACAATGACCCTGACCTGGATAACCCAATCCCTCCTGTGGATGATGATGAGGATGATCAAGATGATGCCCTCTTTGTCCCCCAGGAAGGATTAAGAGTGTGCCCAGAAAGTCTAGATCTCCTTCTCAGGAGTCTAACCACTCTGGCACCTCTATAGGGAGCTCTGTCTCCTCTCACAGGAGGGAATCCTCTCATGAGAGGAGAACCAGACTGGTCCAGTATGAGGAAACTCAGCTGGAAATCAGAAAAAAGCAATTGGCTTTAGATAGGGAATCCCTAGATCTCCTTAGAGAGAGAAGAAAGTTGGGACTAGAGTCCCATGGTGGCAGCAATATCCCTAGAGATAGGGACAGGTCTTATGACCATAGAAACCTAAACAAGATTGTCCCTCCCTACCAGAGTGGGGATGACATCCACAAATGGATAACTGCACTGGAGAGGGCCTGTAAAGTTCAGAAGGTCCCCCAGAGGCAGTGGGCAGCAATCTTGTGGCTCTCCTTTGCAGACAAAGGTAGAGACAAGCTCCTCACTGTAAGAGAAGAGGATGCTGACAATTACACAGTCTTGAAGAGTGCTCTGATAGATGGGTTTGGCCTAACCACTGAACAGCATAGGTTGAAGTTCAGAGACACCCAAAAAGCTCAGACTCAAGACTGGGTTGATTTTGTAGATTGTGCTACAAAGGCTCTGGAAGGTTGGATACATGGCAACAAAGTGCATGACTTTTTAGGATTGTACAATTTGATTATGAGGGAGCAGATCCTTAATAATTGTCAAAACCAGCTTTTGCACCAGTATCTGGTGGACTCTGATCTGACCTCTCCCCAAGACAAATGGGTCAGAACCAGAGTCAAAACTAGAAATCAGGGTGGTGACCAGAAGAAAGATTCTACTAAGTCCCAAGAGAAAGGTGGGGATAAATCTAAGGATAAGTCCCCTACAGGGCCCCAAAATTCCTCTCCTGGGGGTGGGTCCCAAACTCCTTCCTCTCCTGAAAAGAAACCATATTGCCATGTCTGTAAAAAGCCTGGGCACTGGAAAACTGATCCCAGTTGCCCCAGGATTGGCAATAAAGAAAATGTTCCTCCCACAACTACTACCACCCGTCCTGGTACTACCAGTAGTAATCCTCCAGTTGGGAGTAGTGCACCCAAAACGTTAGGTGCTTTTGCAAGAGGAACAGAGGTGGGCCCTAGTTTAGACAGGGACCCCTCAACAGACTCCTCTGACTCTGATGGTGGTATAGGATTTGCCACCTTTACCATGGGTCCCATAGCATTGGGCAGGTACAGATTGGAGCCAATAATTAATGGTCAGAAAGCTGTGGCATTTAGGGACACAGGGGCTAGTGTCACCATGGTGGCAGGGAAACTAGTCCCCCTCACCAGTTTTTACCTGAGTTTAAGTACCAGGTGACCAACATTGATGGTGTCAGAACAGATCACCCCATGGCCTGACTCAATCTCAGCTGGGAGGGGGTCACAGGCCCAAAGAGAGTGGCAGTGTCCCCCACCTTACCTGTAGATTGCCTGATGGGCAATGATTTGGAAATTTCAGCCTGGGCTGAAGTTGAACACCAAACCCATCTTAGGATGTTGGGCGTCCCTGTAAAGGTTAGTGGGGCTGTGATGGCCACAGCCCCAGCCCAAGAATTTGGAGAGATGGAGCCTGAAAGAATGGCCCACTCTCCCCCAAAAGAGAGCACAAGGGTTGAAGAAAAGTCTTCTTCCCCCCAGACAGTAGGTAAGGGTCAGCCTCCTCAGGGAGCTGACCCTACCCCTAGTGAAGGAACTGCCACAGAGGTAGTCAGGTCTGGCCTGGCCACCCCCCTGATGGCAGAGGACCCTTCCAAGGTGGTACCCAGTCTGGAGCAGGTAACCTGCCCCTCTCTACCCTGCCTCAGTCAGCCCAGGGCTGCAGAGGTCAGGGAGGTCAGTGGACCCCCAGGGCCCCCTGTCCAGAGGAAGCCCCCATCAGCAGATTAGGGGCACCCAGTCTAGTAGCCCTAGCCAGGTGAAAATTCCTCTACACACTGAGGGATCCCCCATACCTTTATGTAGGGACCTCCCCCAGAAGGACTCTGGTAGGCAAGGGCAAACATGGGACCAGAAGGTTCCAAACCTGCCATGTCCCTCCAGTAGTCCATCCAAAGGGACCCAACCCCCAGCTGTAGGCAGCCAAAGCTTGACCCTTAGAGCAAAGTGCAACTCAGTCATGGAAAGACAGGCATACATGGTGACCAGTGATCTGAGGAAGCTGAGGCCAACATTCCTAGGGCCTCACTTCTCTACTCAGACACCTCACCAGCCTTGTACTTTACCTAAGCACACCACAGGTAGTGATTCCCCATGGTGGAGACCCTCTCATACCCTTAGGGTGAGGGATTGCTTAGTGGACCATAAGACAGGGGGCAACCATTCTAGTGCAGGTGCTTCCTTATATGACCACTTAGTCAATGAAGGCTCAACTGGCCAAGGTTAGCCTTATCTCCTTTCATTTGGGGGGGGTTATGTAGGAAGGTGGAATCTGACTATATGGTTGCCCCCACTTTTTTTATGGTGTTTTGCTGGTTTATGACTTAGTTGGACTGGGATCCTGCTATTCAGGGCCCCAGTCTATCTGCTTTCTCTGTAAAATGGTTTCCATATGCCTTAGGCACATCACTGATTGGGATCTGGAGTGCCCTTATAAGTCCCTAGTATATGGTATACTATGTACCAAGGGCATAGGTACCTCAGAGGCCTGCCAGGGGCTGCAGCATGTATTATGCCACCCCTGGAAGGCCATCCAAACTGACACCACAGGTCTGCTACTGCAGCCTGGGTAAGGTGGTGCATGCACCCCTTACTGTGATATAGGTTACCTATATCACGAAATACATACACACATATAAACCTATAAGTCACTCCTAAGGCAGGCCTTATCAATCCTAAAGGCAGAGTGCGTGGTTCCTATGTGAGAGGGTGCCCCTGCATGAGCAGGGCCCCTCTGCAGCGTTCGGAGACCATCTCTGATGCTGTTTGTAGTGCAGCCTGACCATATACTCTTAAGCGCATTATATCCTCGCGGTAAAATGCTAACTTTGGAATGGCTGCACCTAAACATGTCGTGTTTGGTGTCAAACATCTTGGAATACTACCCCCCGCCAATCCTGGCGGCGGGGGTAGCATTCCACCCTTCTAGAGGGAAAGACATGTTAACTCTGACTAGTCCGGTAACTTCTTTCCAGAGCCCTGGCATCACAAAATAGATGCTGCTGCCACAGACACGAGTCTGGCCTCCTGCTGCTGGATGAAACTCCGGCAGGGGAGGCCTGGACAATAGGTTTCCTGTCCCAGGGAGGTGTGACCACCTCCCCAGACAGGATAATGTGTATTGGGGCTGGGCGGGAGCACTTTCGGGTGCTTTGAAGTCCTGCACTGGGGGCACATTTGGTGTCCCTGTGCATACCCCAGTTCAAACCGGATCAGGGGCTTGCAGCCCCTGCTTTGGCGCGAACTGGACAAAGGGAAAGGGGTGTAGCCACCCCTCTGCCCTGACCCACCCATAGGTGGGGCCACAGAGTAGTCCAACCCCTATCTTTAGTATAAAGGTAGGAACCCAGTCCTTAGGACTTTAGATTATACCTGGACGAAACTCTGAAACTGAATCCTGGACCTTCGACGCTCTACGACAAGATTAGAGGACTGAAGAATCTCCCTTGGGGTCAAGGAGTGACTCCCCTGCTTGGCAGGCACCAAAGAAGCATCTGTCCGGTTCGCATTTCTGAAGCTCCCGTCGGACGCCGAAGTCATCGCATCACCAGAGGTGGATTCTCAGACTTCCCCGAGGCTACCCTGAGTTCCCAGCAAAGCTGAGGCCCGTGGCTATCGTGGGTGACTTGAGACCGTGACCCCAGGACACCGAGCACATTTGCAAGTGCATCCTCTTCTGGGTCTCCCAAGAAGTCGTGCTTTGGGCTCCGAGTAGCCCTAGCATCCAGCACCACCTGCACCGAAGATCACTGGCCCCCACTCCACGAGTGTCCTGTAAGCCAGATCCACGTGCGGCGTCACGAGGCTCCTTCACAGTCGCTAGCCCATTGGCTAGTAGCCCTTAACGAAGGCCAATCCTTTTCTTACTTGGCATCCTGGTTGCTCCAGGCCTGCCCTCACTTACCTTCACTGGGTGAGTTCCACAGACCTTGCTGGTCTGCACCATCGACAATCTACATCTTCACCAAGACTTGACGTTGCCAAGGCTTGTTGGGTCCAATCCGGTCGCCGACACCTCAGCACTCGACAAACATTGTGTACCAGCCCGAATCCTGCTCCTGGTCGCTGACAACGCCTCCTGGACCTCGTGGCTGAAGAGTCAAGACGACCGTCAACGCACCTGAAGCACTCGACATCGGTGGGCATCTGTCCATCGCCTTCCTGGTCACTGGCTAGTGACCCAGACTCTGTCCCCTCTGCTTTCAGGTTCTTCAGAACTCCAATCCACTCTTGGATCCACCCGGACACTTTTCTCTTGGCCGCCAGCAGCACTTTGCAGCAGATCGCCATTCGAATCGACGACGAAACCCGACCCCGAAAGGCACCTATGCACCCGGCTTCCCTGGGTGAGGTAACACGAGTACTCCGGTGCTCCCGTGGGTAGAGACTCTTCAAAGTCCTAGATCTCAAAGGGTTTTGTCCTAGTCCTCTTTTAAGTGTCCTTTTCTCTATTTTCCCGATCCCGACTTTCTCCATAGAAGTTAACGGCGTATCGCGGTTGTGTATTTACACTGCACGCGTCTCCCGTGGGTCCCCTGTGTCACTACCTTGGGTGGTTCCTTGTGGTCCAAGCACTTCTAGAGGCTCTAGGCCTAGTGTCTAGTTCAGTCGTGGTTCGCATACCACTTTATTGGTATATGGTTTGGTACGCCCCTAGGGCCCAAACGTGTATTTGTGCTATTACTGTGATTTAATAACTTATAACTTATGTACTTTGAACTCTAGCCTCATAAAGAGACTAGAGGGGTGTGTTTAGCAATAAATACATATATTTTGAATATATACCTGGTGTGGTGCTCTTTCATTTGATCACTCAAGAGATTATAGACTGGTAAAACAAGCTGCTTTACATTCCTTCAAGACTTAGCCTGAAGGCTGCTCTCCATAGCTACCACTAGGATAGCTTTCAATAAGGTTGTCTTTAACCTATCTCCAATAAGGGGTTGTTTGGACTGGTGCAAGGTGCCCACTATAATTAGTGGACAGCATATACCAGGCCAACTTCTCACCCCCCCCCCCGGCATCCCCCGGACATACACATACCGTGCTCGACACAAGAGCCACAAAAAGCGCATGATGTCGCACACTGACAAAAAATAACACACATGTGTGGCCAGAAGAACGAGAAACAGTCACACAGCACTGAAGGAACAACCAAAAACTTTATTGAAATACAACACAAAACACCAATGCGGAAGACTCCTGTCGGGTCCGTCCGGGACAATGTCGATGTCACAGCCTGGAAAATAAAGCACAAAATCAGAACGTGTGCCATGCGCACATCAAAGGAGCGAGACACAGAGAAACAGAGAATGAAAGAAAGGCAGAGAGAGAAAGAGAGAGAAGGAAAGGAAGGGAGAGAGAGAGAGAGTGAGAGAAGGAAAGGAAGGGAGAGAGAGTGAGAGAGAGAGAAGGAAAGGAAGGAGAGAGAGAGAGATTGAGAGAAGGAAAGGAAGGGAGAGAGAGAGAGAGAGAGAGAGAGAGAGAGGGAAGGAAGGAAAGGAAGGGAGAGAGAGAGCGAGAGAGAGAAGGAAAGGAAGGGAGAGAGAGAGTGAGAGAGAGAGGGAAGGAAGGGAGAGAGAGAGAGAGAGGGAAGGAAAGGAAGGGAGAGAGAGAGTGAGAGAGAGAGAAGGAAAGGAAGGGAGAGAGAGAGTGAGGCCCCACTGTTCACCTGCTGCCACCAGTGTGTCTCCAACCACGTGCCGGGATACACTGCAAGCCACCAGGTCTGCAATCTGTAATCGAGGCCAGAGTCAATCATGGCAGAGTCCATCACACAGCACACAGCAACAACACCTGTCCGTCCCTGCGCACGCATGCAGCCGCACCCTACCCCCTCCCACCGGCCGGCGCTGGCTGTCCGCACTTGCGCACCCCGGGCCCACTGCTCACCTGCCACCAATGTTGTGTCCACCAGTGGGCACACCACGTGCCCATGCAAGCTCCAGGCCCCGGTCCCGCCACCATGGCATGGTCCACATCATGCGGACCCGCCCGCGGCCCAGAAGGTCCCACACATGACGCTGAGTCCTGAGGCCTCAATGGCAGAGACCACATCAGTGCAAACATCATCATCGCAGGCTGCACACCCGCTCAGCTATTTCGGTGCCACTAACCCTGTGCAATCCCAGTCAGCGCCACATGGTGGTAGGCCCGTGACGGGCGCAAGGCTTCGGGTGCCGCTAACCCTGTGCAACCCCAGTCAGCGCCATGTGGTGGTAGGCCCGTGATGGGCGCAAGGCTTCGGGTGCCACTAACCCTGTGCAACCCCAGTCAGTGCCACGTGGTGGTAGGCCCGTGATGGGCGCAAGGCTTCGGGTGCCGCTAACCCTGTGCGCAACAACTCATGGGCTCTTTATGATTGAGAACCGTGGAGCGTCCGTCATCCAGTCACCACCGGCAGTGGGGAATGTGACATTGTCGGCCCCTTATATTGGCGGGTCACATGGCCTGTGACGCCTGTGCCGGATGGGTGTGGTGTGTGTGCAAACCTGCCCTCAGGGAGTGGCCGTGACATGCTGACAACTAGACCTGTGACCTGCATACCACCAGCGTGTACGCCTGCGACATGTAGCTATGTGGGCCCCCCCTCTGAGTGTAAGCGGAGTGGTCTGGCCTGGGCAGGGCTTGCAACAATGACTCGGGAGCTCTGGGCATGGTTCAGTCCATGTCCGGACAAGGAAGTGACTAACGCTGTGTCCCTGTTGTAGTTTCTACGGCACCCGGAACACAATCGGCAATGTAGCACACTGTGACTGGCATCCCACTAGATGAGCATCATTGACGTAAGGGAAATCACTGTCCCTACATTCATCCACACATTCATACATGAATGATGAAAGACATGACACAGCAGTGCGTTTCTGGATGTTTAATGCACATCCAGTGGAGTTTGGCAGCTGGAGCAGTACAGGGCCATGCCAAGCCCACTACACAATATGGGCCCGTGGAGGGCCAGCCAGAGTCCATCCGGGGATGACAAGTACTGCAGAAGAGGAAGGGTACAGTCCGCAGTGTGGTCGCCATGTCATTGGTCATCAAACAGGATATGGCAGTCCATGTTGCGGTCCAAGGTGAGTGCAGTGGAGTGTATCGGGGGTCAGTGGAAGGTCATGGGGCCATGTGCGGCACCAAGCAGAAACAGGCAAGGTGGCGGAAATGAATGCTAGTGCCTCCTTCTGATCTCAATCCCATCCACGTCCTCGGATGTGTGCTCTGCCCCACCTGTGGGTGTTGCAGTACCGGCTGCGGCACTGTGTGCCACTGACACATCAGGGGCCGAAGGAGCATTGTCGGCCGCACTGTGTGGCAGTGACACATCAGGTGCCGGAGTGGATACGCCTGCTGCACTGGGAGGCACTGACACACCAGGGGGCGGAGATGTGGATGGTGTGGGGGCAGCAGTATTCATCATCGCCATGCCTTGTGGCAGCAATGCCATGATGAGGATCTGCAGGGCATGGTAGATCCCAGCTACATTTCACTGATGTTCAGCGGTGGCTGCCATCCTTTCAACCTCCATCCACACCATGTCCTCCATGAGCCTCCGCATGTGTGCCAGCTCACGGCTGGGATCGCTGGAGCCACTCTGAGCGGACTGGTGTTCTTGTCTCCGAGTCATGACTCCAGCGATGTCAGTCAGGGCTTGTTGGAGACCATGGAGCGGGCCGTGGGTGTCTGTTAGGGACTGGAGCTGGTCCCTGATGGGACCTAGACACGCATGGATGGTGTCCAGTTTGGTAGCCATGAGGTCGAACCCCACCCGCACCTGCTCAGCCATCTCCCTCTGGCCCTCCAGCACACGGCGTTGGAAGGCCATGTGTTGTTCGTGGGGGTCTTGGGAGACAGCCGGGGTTGTGGGTGCCTCCTGCTGGGTGGTTTGGGTAGTGGGTGGGGTCTCCTCGATGCAGCTGGGCTGCCCTGATCCTGGAGGTGAGTTGCGGAGGATGTCAATGATGTCTTGGAGGGCTTGGGTGTCGATGCTGGGGGTGTCCTCCTCGTCATCAGTGAAGAGTGGCTGGGACTGCTCTGCAGGAGGTGTTGACGGTGCCCCTGCAATGTGAAGGGGAGATGGTGTATTATAATGTGCCCACATGTATGTAGCCGCATGGTACAGGTTCACATTCAGACAGCATGGCATTGTACATTGTGACCATCTGTGGATCAGGGCCATGATCCAGAGTCATTGTGGGTGTGCACTGTGCTCTGCTTGATTGTGCATGTGTGCCATTGTGGCCATCTCCACCCGGGACGGTGGTCACTCACCCTGTTGCGGTTGTGTTGTGTCCTGTCAAGCAGTGTCCGGTCCCCCGACTCCGGCCACAGTCTCCACACTGATGACTGTCGACACCAGCTCCTCCATGTCATCCAGCTCCAGCTGTGGCGCTGGGCTCCCACCTCCAGTCTGCATTGCTGGCTTCTGGTTGCCTGCGAGTTTCTCCTTGGTCTTGCGCTTGATGTCAATCCATCGCCTCTTGACCTTGTCCATTGACCTCTTGTGCTCTCCGACGGCATTCACCTTGTCCACGATGGCCCGCCATATTCCATTTTTGGTGCCCAATGACACGTTGGAGGTGACGAACAGTTGTTGATGATGTTCCATCACCTCTGTGACCAGGATCCTGTTTTCCTGCGGACTGAACTTCGTCTTCCTCTTCTTCTTGTCCTTGCCCTTCCCTGTCCCCGAGGTCCCCGGCTGGTCGTCCGGGGTGCTTGTGGGGTTGCGCTCATCCTCTGCGCCTGCTCCGGCTGCCTCCATGGTGCTTCGGTGTTGGTCATTTTGTCTTTGTGTGTTTTTTCTACTTTTATAGTGATTTTTCCCGCCTGCCATGTGCTTATTGCAGGCCTGGCGCTGCTTATCGCTGATTTCCTCATCGCATGTTTTTTTGCGTTGAGGTTTGGGTTTTTATCACCGTCGCAGTTGTTGTATCGCGGACATTGTCCGTGGTTTCGGGAGGCTATCGCATGGTGCCGTCGTGTTGTGAATTCCACGTTAACACAGGGTTATTTTCCCGCAATAGGCTGCGATGTGTAAAGTTGCGTTAACATTTTTTGGAGATGTTTAGCACACATTCTTGTGAATATACCCCTTAGTGTTTGGCAAATGTGATGGAGTAGCATGCGACTGACCTTTGTGCTCATCAGAGAACTTGCCGGGCTGATGCTTCATTGTTAGACTACCTGCCTAGGAAGTACGGCCTCATTATGGTTGTCAGGGCTTTTTTCCACTGTCCTCACCTTGACCCCTAAGCTGCTGGTTCAAGACTACCCATTTCATTACACACACACTATTTTTCATGAGCCATGTCTCCCTGTTGATAATGCATTTTTTCGGCAGTTTGCGTGCATTGTGCCTTGAGGAAAATTCTCTCTGCGCCATATTTGACTGGGTCCTGATAATGATCCTGTGCTTAAAATAGGATCAAAACATTGTTGACTTGCATGCATCCCTATTCTGTTGTATACTATAATTCACAAGTCAAGCTGTTCTTTACTGCTACGATACACACTTTGATCACCTTTGTCACTAGGTGTTTATCACACTTCAAGGAGCACCAAGCACGTTTGTCACTAGCACCACTTCATCATTTATTAAATTTTTGCTTTTTTACATTTTATTTGTACATTAAATTACCATTTGGATTTGACAATAGTTTGCTTGAAATACTCCATTAGGGGCCATTGTTCATGCACTAACCTAATATTTCCCTGGTCCCTAGTGACTCTGCTGTTTCCCTTGTATGCTTGTCACAACCCCTCATTTAGAGAGGGGCAGACCTAAGTATTTGATCAATGGATCCCCTGATGGGTGCATCGACAGAATACTTCCTTTAGAGGCCTGATGGAGTAGGAACCATTGGAGGAAGGACATCAAATTGTCCACCCTATTTAGGGTAGTCAGTGCAATGCCTTTTTCCCCTGTCTGTCACCATCAGGAAAACCTGCAGTGAGGGACAGGAAAAAACAATTATGACTCCCACACCATGGGCAACAAACTCGCACTTCGAAAGCTTGTTTCTTAATAAAAAAAAATATATATATAGTTTGGTGGACAGACGGCAAATCCGACGGAAGCCATCCAGCACACTTTTAATACATTGGAAGGAACAACAGTGATGGACTGTCCCGTCAATGTACAGAAATGACTGCTGGGCTAGTATTTATCTATGAATTTGGCAGGTGTAGTACTAATGAGATCGTGGAGGTAAAGTCCTTCACCATCCCGAAAAACACTGCTCCATCTGCTAATCAGTAAACCAAGCCTATATTTGCATGAGACCAATATACACTTGTAATGTAGATGTACAGTGGAAAGGGGTGCTTCTATTGATAAAGCATCCTCTGCCATTTCTGGTACACAGACCAGGGTGGAGTTAGGGATACTGAGACTTTGTCCTATGGCAACTGAATGAGGGCTTCCATGGAATAGGTTTTAATCATATCAATGTAGTGGAACACTGTTAGAAATTGGGTAACAGGTTAGGTACAGGCTTAGCCCTGGTCAAACAGTAACTACAAACCTAGTCAGGGTTAGGCACAAGCAAACCCCAAATTAACCTGTGCTTATTCCCCTGCTATAATGGCACAGAGCGGTTAGGCTTAACTTAGAGACAATGAACAAAGTATTTGTGCAACACTACAAACAGTAAAACTGTGAAAACACCACACGCAAAATATCTCACACCAAGTTAGGAAAATAGAGGTTAATTGAATAAATAAAACATGACCAAAATGACAAAAATCCAAACAGTACAACCGGAATGATGAATTTTTAAAGAATAAACTGTAAAATAGCACCTAGAAGCAGAAAGCGCCAACCACGGCTATCTGGACCAGGTCAAATTCTTCAGGCCAACCACAATAGCGCATGCGTCAGATAGAGTCCCAGATTAGTCCCGCTAAAGTTTTACATTCTCAAGTTTTGTACTAATTTCTCAATCAGATTGGAGAGAGTCACAAGGAGCAAAGAGAGTGTCGTGTGAAGCAGTCGGCATGGAGCGAAGGGCAGGCCGGTGTCACAGACAGGAGGGCTGGAGCTTCATGTTCGTGGTACCCCATGAGCTGTCGATGCTGCTGTGCGAAGAGACAGGCTGGCGGTGGCCCAAGCGGGATTTCAGCGCGAGCGGTGTGGTTCTGGTGTGAATGGACACATTCGCGCCACGAAGAGCCCAAAAAATTGATTTAAAGAGCCTGTGAGCCACACAAAGGGTCCAGTACCTGAGAGGCACCACTTTGGGGTCAGGCACTCATAGAAGACGGGTCCAGGTGCATTTGGAGAGACTTTTATGTCCCTGACACTCAGATCAGGAGGCCAGCAGACTAGCCCTTTGAGTCTCTTTGCGGTCCTGGATTCAAGATGAAGTTGGAGCTCAAGTTCTTCTTCCCCAGGCAAGAGGGCAGCAGTAAGCCGGGCAGCACAGCAGGGCAGCAGTTACTTCAGAGCAACAGTCCAGCAGAGTGGCAGTCCTTGTAGCAGTGCAAAACCAAATGGGATGATGGACGGAGTGTTGAACATTGGAAAGCACTCACCCCCAGTCAACTGATCTGGGTTTAATCCATCATCATTCTTTAGCTCACTCCGCCACCCCAGTTCAGACATGGCCATATGCAAATCAGTCTGACCCTGTGCCTCATGGGAACAGTCCAGCCCGAACTGCCAAGCCATGTCTTCCCTGGACCGGAAACAAGCATCCTGGGACCGGTTTCGGGCTCACAGCCCTCATCAGCCAGGCTATCTTGAATCCAGTGGCAAAGTGAGCAAGGGACCCACGTCTGGGCATACCCTGCCAACTTAGGGCGAACAATGCAAAACCAAAGGGGATGATGGACGGAGTGTTGAACATTGCAAGCACTCACCCCCAGTCAACTGATCTGGGTTTAATACATCATCATCCTTTAGCTCACTCCGCCACCCCAGTTCAGACATGGCCATATGTAAATCAGTCTGACCCTGTGCCTCATGGGAACAGTCCAGCCCGAACTGCCAAGCCATGTCTTCCCTGGACCGGAAAAAAGCATCCTGGGACCGGTTTCAGGCTCACAGCCCTCATCAGCCAGGCTATCTTAAATTCAGTGGCAAAGGAACCTGGAAACCAGGAGCAGGTAAGTGGAGCAGATGCGACGAGGCCAAGAGCCGCTGCGCATGTGGAAGTGACTTTTATAGCCGCTTGTGCACATGGCAGTCAGAAGCACATGTGGCGGTTGGAGCAAATGTTCGAGCGACTGTGTGCGGCTGTTGTGACACTTTGGTGAGCACTCATGCAAGCCACATGGGTTGTTTTAGAGTCTGCAGAGTTCAGAGTTTGTTATTTCAGTGCTACCACTGCCACCAGGGATGTTTAACATAAACAGTGAATCATAAGTACAGCATACATTATAAACCTACCACTGCCACCAGTGATATCATGGCAACAAGGTGTACATACACCATAACCCAAATAATTCACATGTCATAAAACTTCAGTAAAACACTTCATAAACCCTGGAGAGGGGGCCACTCTTTTAAAGAAAATGGACCCAGTGGTCCAGGAATCTTAGCCCACAAATTGTGCATTATAGGCACATGCTGCAGCGAGTGCTGGAACCCTGATAGTTCCCCCCGCCCCAAGGGTCTCTTAACTGGACATAGTTTATGGGGAAACACAGCATGAAAACGAAAAATCAACCTGGGGCATGAAAAAAAGAGGCGGGCTCCCAAGACCAGTCTGCAGGCCATACCCTTTCCAATCCACTAAATATTCTAGATTACCTTGGATGCTATTAGAATCTAGGATTCGCTGTACGTCATGTTCTAGATGACCTTGGATGGGGATTGGTGGAGGTGGAACACCAGGCCTGGTTTATCGTTGGTAGGGTTTTAACAATGATAAATGAAACTCAGGATGAACGTTGTATTCTGCAGGTAAGAATAGCTTAGCGGATACAGAATTGAGCATGGGACAATTGGGAATGGGCCGATGAAACGTGGTCGGAATTTGTGAGGATCATCCATGTTAAGGTTGCGGGTTGATTGATAACCTAAAAAGGTCTCCCTCTTTGAATTTTGGCTCTTGTTTGCAGTGTTTATCTGCATGTTTCTTCATTACTTGTTTGGCTTTAGCAAGACAGTCAGTGGCTATTTTTTGTATTTTGACGCAAGTTTTCTAGTCTGTCTGCTACAGAGGAAACCAAAACTGGTGGAGCAGTGTAAGTAATGGGTAGGAATTGTGGATGATGTCCTGTCAGGAAGTAAATGGGGGAAAGACCAGTGGCAGTGTGTTTGCTGTTATTATACACACATTCTGCTAGGGGTGGCAGTTAATCCCATTGACTAGTTACGGAGGCAAGTAAACAACAAAGGATTTGTTCTAGGGACTTGTTCACGCGTTCTGTTTGCCCATCACTTTGGGGGTGATGGCAGAGGATTGAGCTACTTCAATTCCCAGAGAAGCACATAAAGCCTTCCAAAGGTTTGATGTGAATTGTGGGCCGTGATCGGTAATGATTGGTCAGACCATGAAATCTGTATATTTGACTTAGTTCTTCGGTAGTTGGAAGCTTTCCCAGGGGGTTGAAATGCACCATTTTTGACAATAGATCCACCACAACTAGCACTGTTGTGTATTTATTCTTTGGGAGCAAGTCAGTGATGAAATCTAAACTGATTGTGTGCAAGGGAGCAGGAGGTTTGGGCAATGGCCGCAATAACCCTAGTGGCGCTGTATGAGATGCTTTATTTCTGGCACAGTTTGGGCAGGTGAGTACATATTTCTGAACATCTTGAGGCATTAACTTCCATCAGAAGTGTTATTTGCAATTGACCAAGGTTTTATAAATGCCCGTATGTCCAGCTAATGCAGTATCATGGTTCCATTCTAAAACCTGTTGCACAAGTTCCACGGTTGGAATAAAGAGACATTGTTCATGATGGAATAGATCATCCACCACGGTTTGCTCTGGGTCTTGAATCCATTCCACAACATTTAGTTTCTTTAACTAAGTTTAAGTGTGGCTAGAAAGGTGTCAGGACTACATACTTCAATTATCTTATCCGGGGGGGATAATACTGGGGAGATTGCTGTCAGTGGATCTCAGTAGTGCAAATCCATATTGGGATATGTATATCTGACTTTAGTTGTTTGGACCCTGGTCGATAAGTAATGATAAAGTCGAACTCACAAAAAAAATGCAATCATCGCATTTTTCTTGGCGTGACAACTTTGACAGAACTGAAAGATTGTAGATCTTTGTGATCTGAATAAATTATGAATGTATGTTTGGCACCTAAGAGATGATGTCTCGATTCAGAAAAGACCTATTTCCTGACTCTGGATCCCTTTGGGATAACACTCCACCGATAGCCACCTTGGAAGCATCTGTTTCAACAAAATATGGCTGATCAGGATGCTGCAACACAGGAGCAGTGGTAAATGCTCTTTTTAGAATCTGAAAGTCTGTTCAGCAGCGTCTGACCAGTGAAAGGTCTTTCCCTTTTTGAACAGTTGGGTAATGGGCACTACTATGTCTGAAGAATGAGCAATAAGCCTCCAATAGAAGTTTGCAAACCCCAATAGTCTTTGCTCTCCTTCATTAAGTTGGGAGTGGGCCAGTTCACTACTTACTTCCACCTTTTTTGGATCCATTGTTATTCCTGATGAAGAGAAGGCATATCCCAGAAAGTCAAGAGACTTAACATGGAATGAACATTTGTTTAATTTAGCATGCAAGCTGTGTTCCCAGAGGCATTGCAAAATTGCACACACATGTTGTTTGTGTTCTTCCTCATCCTGAGAATAAAAGAGAATGTCATCTATGTAGACAATAGCACATAAGGACAGAAGGCCGAAGGACTTAAATGATGAAGTATTGGAATACCGCTGGTGCATTCCAGAGACCAAAGGGCATCACTGTGTATTCAAATAATCCAAATTTCATGCGAAAGGCTGTTTTCCATTCATTGCCATTTTTGATGCAAATGAGATGGTATGCCCCTCATCAGTCTGATTTGGTATAATAGATGGATTGATGGACCTGGTCTAATAAGACCGGGTGAAAGGCAAGGGGTATCTATTTTTAATGGTGGCCTTATTCACTGCTCTATAATTGACACAGAACCGTAATTCCCTATTCTTTTAAGGCACGAAAAAGAGGGGGGAAGAGATTGGGGAGGTGGAATGTCTGTTGAACCGCAGGTTCAATAACTCTTCCAGATATTTTTTTAGATATTGCATCTCAGGTTCTGTAAGGGCATATATTCGGCTACAAAGAAGAGTGGCATCTGGAATGAGGTCTATTCTACAATCAAATGTGCAGTGTGGTGGTAATTGCATTGCCTATTGCGGGTCAAATACATCTTTGAAGTCCTCATAGTGCATGGGCAATTGAGGTGTGTCTGTCTTATTCCTCATAGCACAATGTAATGGTTTGGGTAGGTCAAAGGCATCCGGATAACAGGACATCCTACAAAAACCAATCAATCTTTGGATTATGAGCTTCCAACCAAGGGATTCCTAATATTACCCCAAAAGTTGGGGTATTTATGAGGTCTAAAATTATCTCTTCCGTATGACCATTTTCACAGATCACAGTCAATGGCTTAGTTTGAAACCTTATTGTCCCAGAGTATAATTCTGAGCCATCCACAGCTCGCACTGGATCTGGTCCTGCAACAGTTTTCCCTTTCTTGGATTTTGCCAGGTAATTTCATGCATAATGGCCTGACTTCCCACAATATAGGCATACGTTTTGTTTGCATCTATGTTCTTTCTCTTCTACTGTAAGAGGGGCCCTCACCCCGCTAGTCTGCATGGGTTCAACATCTAAAGCTTTTCCTTCAGACTTTTCACGTTCAGTCTTCAGGACAGCCACTGCCACTTGCGGGGTCTTTCATGATTTCACTCTCCTAAGCGGTGGTCCAGTTTCACCACTAAGTAAATAAACTCAGCACATTCTTCTGGTAGGTCTACTAGATGGGCTAGAGAATCTTTGAGATCATCCCGCAACCCACGATAAAATAAGGAAGTCCTTTTTTCTTTGGGCCAGTGTGTTTCAGCCACTAAATGATTCAGCTGGGTGAAATACATGAGAACATCTCTGGAGCCCTGTCTTAAATTTAGTAACTCATGGTCACTAGATTGCGTGAATACACATTTGGAAAATAATGTTTTCACAGCATTTTTGAAAGCAGGGAAGTTATATCACACTGGATCATTGTTTTCAATTAGTGACATGGGCCAGGCAGCAGCTACGCTGCATAGTTAGGAAATTATAAAGGCCACCTTGGTAGCATTTTTTGGGAACACATGGGACTTACTCAGAAAGTGTAGTTTACATTGTCCTAAGAAAATATCAAACTTGACACTATCCCCATGGAATTGTTCAGGTGTAGCCAATGGGATAGGCACAGGCGTGGTGACAGTAATATTTAATAGAGGGTATTGCACAATATTAGAATCTGTGGACATGCTTGCTTTGCTAATATGATTCCCAAACTTAACTGGTTGAAGAACAGAATGGGCCTCTTTGAACACAGCATGCTTCCATGAGGGGAATGTTGTGGTTTGTATCTCTGAAGTTCTCCCTTAAGCCTGTATTTTCACCACTCAATTTGGAGGCCTTGTTAGGCTCTGGCTACATCTACTTCCCTGGGTGGCTCCTCTGATAAGGCCTGGGCCAAATCCCAGGGATTAATATAATCACAGCTGTCCATATCGCCCAAAAGGAATACAGATTTTTGCCGCTTGGCCTTCTGTTAGTGTTCTAGGCTGCACCGCTCACCTGAATTCCAGGTGGTTCCGATGGGGCAAGGCTGGATCCCCTCTCTAACCGAGCACTAACCTCAGCGTTAGATGAGAGACTGTGCACTGGTGTCAGTATCCAAGGGGAAGGGGGAATAGGATAAACAGTACAGAAAGCTGTTGAAGTAGGCTTTTTTCACCTGGTCACTGCACTGCTGCTTCAGCACTGATCACTATTTATCTGCTTCAGCACCCCAGAATGTTGCAGAGTAACTGCACAGGGTATCTGTCAATGGAAAATAAACAATTATCTCTGTTTCCTTGTGAGCGTACATATATTACATATTAGTCTAGAGTTGTCCTGAATCGAATCTCACTCTAAAAACACAGGATATTGCCTAGGAACTACACCCTGTTCTTCTCATAGATCACATTTTTGGGAGATTCATGGAATAATGTGACATATTTTGAGCAATGCGACAAGACATATTGTTAGAAATGGGGTTTCTGGTTGGCTAGGTTATGCACTAAGCCAGGCAGAACCCACCACTCTAGTCAGGGCAAGGGAGTTACACACCCAAGATAATCCCTGCTCACCCCCTGGTAGCTTGGCAGAGCAGTCAGGCTTATCCCAGAGGCAATGTGTAAAGCGTTTGCGCAGCACACACACACACCAGTGACACACTAGACACACCACAAAAAGAGACTCGACACAAGGTTATATTAAAAATATCCTTTGTATTGTACATAAAAACACATTAGACCATAAATCACTGCGTAGCACATTAGACCACATAACATAAATCACTGCGCTACTAGGTGCTTGACATAAAGATGCACCTTGGCTCGTGTCCTTGCTCTAATTTGCGTTTTGCACAGACCTTTGCTGCTGAATTAGCCTCACTTGTTTTTAAAAAGATTTTAAATTGTTTTTAGCAAATTATATGTAATTTGAATCTGATCTGTGGTGGGAGGTGGGATTCGATTCCTGGAGGGGAGGTATCCCGAGGCTCCTGACCGGACACTCTGTGGCGGCCATTTTTGCTCAGGGTGCGGTCTAGTTGTCAAACTGGGGAAGATAAAACGGGACGCTGCGTGAGCACGCAGCGGACGCGCCGCTGGCACGCCAAAGGCGCGGCTAAGGCAAGCCTGTCAGCGTCCCGGAGGACTCCCGGCACCGGGAGCGCTGCCGGTCGCGCTCCAGTAATTCCTCATCGCATAAGTTATGGGCGAGCAAGTCTACTAGCTATTGGTAAGTGTGTGAGCTACCGCTCCCACTTTTCTCTTACTGTAGACACTGACAGCCTTGCCTGCACACATTGTAACTGGGCTGCCTCCCCCCCCTTGGCGCAGTGTGAGAGAGGGTGGAGGGAATTCTGATTATCGCGGACATCATGTTCAGAACCCAGGGGAAGGGAGCTATCTGAAGGCCACTCTGCTTAACACCCGATCGATAAAAAAACACGAGCTTCAGCTCTTTGACCTCCTAACTTATCTAAAACCCAATATTATGTTTATAACTGAAACTTGGCTAAACGACGGTTCCAATCCCACCATCGCTAATGCGATTCCTCCTGGATATCTGATCATAAGAAAGGATTGGCTAGGGGGCAGGGGCGGGGCGTGGCTATAATATACAAGAACATTTTCTCATGCTCCCCACCACCTATTGCAGAGTTAGAAGGGGCCGAGGGGCTCGGCTTCTTTCTGACCGTGTCATCCCACCAATCTATTGCTGGCGTAGTAATATACCGACCGCCGGGGCCGGCAGGATTGTTCTTGGAGTCAATCGAACCTGCCATCGCCCCTATCGTGGCCAAATACAGGCATTGCTTGGTATTGGGGGACTTTAATATCCATATGGACCAACCAGTGGACCATGAGCCCGCGAGGCTGCGTGAATCCCTAGGCGTCCTCAATTTGACCCCCTACGTCTTACTTCCAACTCACGAAAGGGGCCACATTCTGGACCAGATTTTTTCTATGGCCAGGATTGAAATGGACCCACCCCTCCCCATTATTTGGTCGGACCATTTTTTGCTTACTTTTCGAGTGCGCAAAGAAGGAGGTAGGCCTCAATCATATTGCAAGCCGCGCACCAGCAGGTGTAGGCCTTTTAACCAGCTCACTTCGGAGGCACTGTCTAGTGCACTGAGGCACCACCCTATTCCATTTAGCGGAAACTTGGAGAGCGATGTGCTCTCTCTAGAGAGCTGGCTTCAGGATCGCTCCATGGAATTAGCCCCTCCCATAACCCGAGCAGCAAAAGCCGGCAGAGCCTCAGCTCCATGGTTCACGGAGGCTCTTAGGAAGAGCAAAAGCTCTTGTAAATGTCTTGAGAGAGCATGGAGGAAGAACTTTAATCCCGTGGACAAAATCACCTACAAATTGGCTCTGAAAGTTCATGACGCCAAAGTCCGTGATGAAAAGAAGCTCTTCCTGGCCACAAAAATTGAACAAGCTGGAAACAGTAGTAAGGAACTTTTTAAGATTGTAAAAGATTTTTCCTCCCCGAACGCAGTTGACAGCCCATTCACCCCTACTAGCGACTGGACTAACCATATAGCGCGCTATTTTTACAACAAAATTAAAAACATCCAAGATTCTTTCATGGGGCTCCCTCATGTAATGGAAGTTAATTCAGGCCCGCCCCCCTGTACCACTCCCAATGTAGGTGCGTCCCTCTTGCAGTTTCCTCCCATCCCGCTGGCCAAATCTCTCAAGATAATGAAAGTCCTTAAATTCGGTTCACCCTCTGACCCTTGCCCAGCGATAGTATTGGCGTCCATCGCTGAGGTGATCAATCCAGCTGTGAATTCGGTTCTGAATACCTCTCTGTCTGAGGGATTAATGCCTGAAAGCTGGAAACATGGAAAAATTCTCCCGCTTTTAAAGAATCCTTCAGCTGACCCGTTGGTAGCCAGTAATTACAGACCAATATCACTGTTACCTTTCTTCTCCAAGGTTCTGGAGAAATATGTAAACACTGTCATCACAGAATTTGTAGAGGTAAACCATGTACTGCACCCGAGTCAATCAGGGTTCAGAGCTAACTTCAGTACAGAGACGGCCTTACTGGAAGTCTCTGAAACTATTAAAACAACACTCGACAGAGGGGGCAAAGCGGTACTGATACTATTAGATCTCTCCGCGGCCTTTGATACCGTGCCCCATGATCGACTCCTGCAAAGACTGCGGGATTGCGGTATCGGGGGCAAGGCCCTCAGATGGTTTACCTCCTTTCTGGATTGTCGCCAGCAAACAGTATGGTCCCCTCCTTTCTCGGCTCTCAACCCCTCTATGAAAGTAGGAGTCCCACAAGGATCACTTTTGAGCCCCACCCTGTTTAATGTATACATGGCCCCCCTTGCGCTCTTAGCAGAAAATTACGGCGCAAAAATAATATCCTACGCTGATGACACGCAACTGTTGTTCACTTGCGAAAAGGGCACCGCGCTTAGAGGAAGTGAGATTAATGCCTGTCTGACTAAGGTATTTGCCTGGTTCAGACAGAACCAACTGATGTGTAATCCAGAAAAGTCGGAGATTATTTTCTTCGGCCATAACCCAGGCGAGGAATGGCGCCAATGGTGGCCTCAGAATATGTCTCCCCCGGCAAGCTCAGTAACCACCGTGAAAAATCTTGGTGTCAAACTGGACGCTGACATGTCCATGAAGTCCCAGGTCCAAACGGTGGCCGGTACTTGCTTTGGGGTACTGAAAAGGTTGAGGAATTTCCTCCCTTTGCTCCCTGTCCAACACAGGAAGACGGTGGTCCAGGCCTTGATCACATCTAGGCTGGACTACGTCAATGTCCTGTATCTTGGCCTTCCGGACTATCTACTTGGTCGCCTGCAGGTAGTACAGAATGCGGCGGCCAGAGCCATAAATATGGTCGGCCCCAGGACACACATGTCCCCCCACCTAAGATCTTTGCACTGGTTGACGGTTCGGAAGAGGATCCATTTTAAAGCTTTAGTTCTGGCCTTTAAGGCCCTTCACAACTCAGAGGCTCCCTACATCAGGGACAGGATTCAGCATTATGCCCAGCAGCTGTTGGCCATCCCAAAGTTTTTGCGCGCTCATATGGGTGGTCGCTCCTTCCAAGTGGTGGCTTCTCAGCTTTGGAACAGCCTGCCACTTTCTCTAAGACAGGTGCAGGATCTCCTAGTCTTTAGGAGAAAACTAAAAACCTGGCTCTTCCAACAGTAGAATGAGGTATATCTGTCTTTGTGCACACTACCTGTCTTAGGGTCCTTTCAGTGCCGGGACACTCTATGGAGTAGCTGTGCGCTTTATAAGTACCCAGTAACATAACATAAACCACATAAGACCATATTTACATGGATTACTGTACCTCTAGGCACTGGTCATCAGACTGCATCAATCACCTAGATCGTAAATCACTCTGCCACTGGTAATTGTCATCATACCACTTGTAGTACACTGAAGGAAGATACTCATTAGTTGCACCGATCATAAAAATCGCTTCACCATAATGCAATGGTCATTCCAATGCGTAGATCATACATCACTTTGTAAATACCATGACTTTACATGTAAATGCAACATCTGGAAATGATAATTGTTATCCTGTATAAGGCCTAAGGCATACATCATAACCTTAGGGCATGAAATGCAGTAGTTAGGTCACACATGAATCACTAACCATCTGTGTGCAGGAATCGCCATACATCCCCCAAAGTTACAAGTGGGATGAAGATCACAAGAACCATGTGGCAGTGCTCCTGCATGCTTTTAAAACGTTATACGGTAATGAAGATGGGCTCCGAGGCAGTTGTGTGAGAGCCGGTATGGTGTTGAGAATAACTCCTTTCTTCGGGGGGGTGGGGGGTTTCAGGGGTATAAAAAAAAAGGTGTGCAGGTCCATGCCTGGTTTAGCCTGCACACATGACTAGATCACCGCCAAACACCTGCCCTCCAGTTGTAAACAATCCAAGACTGGGGCCCGCGGATGGGCGAGGCAGTCGCTCCTCCTGTGGGGCTCGCTCCCTAGCAGAGAATCAGTGCCGTGTGCTCTAAGGCAAGCGAGGAGCCCCTGGGCAGCTGCAATGAGGTTGGGCAGCCCGGTCCCTGGGGCGAGGGTGTGCACAAGCTCTGAGCCCTCGCAGGGCTCCCGGTCACCACACTGACAGCGCGCCTCCCTCCACAGCCCTGCCCGCAGCACAGTCTCTCTTCAGGCCGGGGGCCCTGCCCACCGCTGACTTCAGTCCCAACTGGGGTGGTGTGGTGAGCAAAAGAATGATGGATTAAACCCAGATCCTTGTGACTGGGGGTGAATGTTTGCATTGTCCAGCATTCCATCCATCAACTGTTTCTTTTGCATATGTCGCCCTAAGTGGGAAGGGTATGCTCAGACGTGAGTCCCGTGCTCACTACACCACTGTATTCAAGCTAGCCTGGCTGATGAAGGGTGATGCCCTGAAACCGGTTCCAGGATGCTTGTTTCCGGTCCAGGGAGGACCTGGCTTGGCAGTTCGGGCTGGACTGTTCCCACAAGGAACAGGGTCAAGACTGATTTGCATATGGTTGGGTCCAAACTGGGGTGGTGTGGTGAGCAAAAGAATGATGGATTAAACCCAGATCCTTGTGACTGGGGGTGAATGTTTGCATTGTCCAGCATTCCGTACATCAACTGTTTCTTTTGCATATGTCACCCTAAGTGGGAAGGGTATGCCCAGACGTGGGTCCCGTGCTCACTACACCACTGGATTCAAGCTAGCCTGGCTGATGAAGGTTGATGCCCTGAAACCGGTCCCAGGATGCTTGTTTCCGGTCCAGGGAGGACCTGGCTTGGCAGTTCGGGCTGGACTGTTCACACAAGGAACAGGGTCAAGACTGATTTGCATATGGTTGGGTCCAAACTGGGGTGGTGTGGTGAGCAAAATAATGATGGATTAAACCCAGATCCTTGTGACTGGGGGTGAATGTTTGCATTGTCCAGCATTCCGTCCATCAACTGTTTCTTTTGCATATGTCGCCCTAAGTGGGAAGGGTATGCCCAGACGTGGGTCCCGTGCTCACTACACCACTGGATTCAAGCTAGCCTGGCTGATGAAGGGTGATGCCCTGAAACCGGTCCCAGGATGCTTGTTTCCGGTCCAGGGAGGACCTGGCTTGGCAGTTCGGGCTGGACTGCTCCCACAAGGAACAGGGTCAAGACTGATTTGCATATGGTTGGGTCCAAACTGGGGTGGTGTGGTGAGCAAAAGAATGATGGATTAAACCCAGATCCTTGTGACTGGGGGTGAATGTTTGCATTGTCCAGCATTCCGTCCATCAACTGTTTCTTTTGCATATGTTGCCTTAAGTGGGAAGGGTATGCCCAGACGTGGGTCCCGTGCTCACTACACCACTGGATTCAAGCTAGCCTGGCTGATGAAGGGTGATGCCCTGAAACCGGTCCCAGGATGCTTGTTTCCGGTCCAGGGAGGACCGGGCTTGGCAGTTCGGGCTGGACTGTTCCCACAAGGAACAGGGTCAAGACTGATTTGCATATGGTTGGGTCCAAACTGGGGTGGTGTGGTGAGCAAAAGAATGATGAATTAAACCAAGATCCTTATGACTGGGGATGAATGTTTACATTGTCCAGCATTCCGTCCATCAACTGTTTCTTTTGCTCTTTCTAAAAGTGGCATTTTCAAACACGGGATTTAAAAACGACCTTTACCAAAAGGTGCGTAGTAATTCTGAGTTCAGAGAGTCCAAACTCCATTTTCCTATCTTGTCTCAATTGCAAGTTATGTTATGTGCTGGATTGAGGCCCTAACATAGGTGCGCTGTTTCAGAGGCTCAAATCCTTCGTGCCACAGAGACAGGCAGGACCTTTCACCTACATTGGCCCTCCCTTTACAAATAACGAGCAACAGAGTCTGTCCCTTATCTGACGTGTGCTCTGGGTGCAGAAGACGGTCCATTCTAAATACGTCATATCCATGTCCAAAAGTGACTAACCTATGTCACAACGAGTTCTTAGACAAAGACCCTTCGCTCTTGGGATTTTCCCTAGCACAGGATTATTGATTTCTCCAAGGACTCATTAAATATGCATGAACCACTATTTCCTAAGGGTTCATTCCTGACGTCTTCCTCTGACCGACTGTACGTCAATACTAACACTCCAAGGCATCTATCAGGTATAAATATACCTCCCTTTGCCCAAGCAAACTAGAGAGGACCGAGACTTTCCATGCCGCCACTCTGACCTGAGACGCTGCAAATTGCATCATGCCACAGCTCCAGCTGGCAGAGGTCCATCCACCCATCCTGGGGTGTCCAGCTCAACACCAGGATGAAGTACCACTGAGGTAATGGGGTAGGACTAATTCCTAGGGGGATTCTTGGCTCTCTAAGACCTACACACATGCTAGGTACACCTAGGTACATCTAGTTAGGCATCATAGGGGTATAGGCTTTATCTTAATGCATTCTGCATTTCATGTATGTGTTCATTACTATTGCACAATGGTAAAACTGTACCATGCATTTTTATTTAACTGCACTGCTGGCCATATTTCTCTGCTACTGTCCAACAGTTGTCGCAGCACATATAACCAGTACTAGAACAACAACTGTGCAATACATTTTATTGTAAACACACCCGACTGTTTCTTCTATGTACTCCTCTGAGATGAGTGACTGAATGAAAAGTAGTATATTGTTTCCACGATCCTGAGGGATCAGGGTTTTATGTTATGTGGTTGCCAGAAACTATTCCCTTCTTGTCTTCAAGAAGTTTCTAGTGGCCTCTGAGCTAGCTGGCACAGGTAATTAAGTTTAATATAATCGATAGGGACATACCGACCTTAGTCCTATGTCAAACCTATAGGTTATATTATTCCAATGCGCAGAGCCTATTAGGGAAATAGGAACTACACTACATGACGCCCAAACGTGAATTTGGCACTTATTTAACAGTAGAATCTGAGTAATTCAGTCATGCTTATTCTCAGAGACCCCTACTCACAAAACGCCAGAGACGTCAGGAGTGGGTAGGCACAAAATTCCGCCACAGCTGAGTAGGCAATCTTCCTATGTATTGGCTGTAGGTTAATCAAGCTTGAAGGAAAAAGTTCCCGAACAATTGTGCCTTTTAAAACCTTATCATAAAACCCTTTTTTAGGACATTTTGTTTTCACAACACAATGTCTGTCGAGGCAGCTGCTCCTGTCACTGGGACACAGGTCTCAAACGACGAAGAGGAAGCAAATGCAATACATTTTGCACCCAAAATCAGGCATACACTCACACAAAAACCCCTCAGACATGGTTTAACAGACCGAGAGGGTACAGTGATATTAATAGAGGCACACGAAGATTATCAAACAGATGTGTTCTATTCTTGGGTTACATTCCCAGCAGTAAATGCAACAACTCAGACTTTTCATTCTTACATACATGAAAAAGTCCCAGCGGTTTACACTCCGTTCGAGGAGATTAAGATTCCGCACACTGACCAGGACCACAATTTCTGGTTTAATGGCGCCCTACAACAAATAAATAAAACCAGGTTCGGTCCACTAGGTAGACCATGAGCTACAAGGCCAATATTAGCTGGCTACACACCACATCCTGACATTGACATAATGCCACAAGATGCACTGCTCTTACAACACAAAGAGTTGGTAAAACTCTTAAAGAGCCATGACGCAACTCGTCATGAGGACACTTGGTGTCCAGCCCACAGTAGCTACAAATAACACGGCTCCAACACAGAGCACCGCTACTAAAATCACTCCACAAACATTACACACAGTAATGGGCAAACTGCCCACAAAATGTGAACAGATTCCTTTCTGGGTAGCTTAGAAAATTACCCAGTTAGAAGCAGTATTTCCAAATATGGATAGTAGGCAGGAATTAATCATTTAAAGCACACAAGGGCTTGGGCTCCGCACATTCAGGGGTAATAGCTACTATTTCTTCATTGCAAACAGTGCTATTGGTGGCCAGGGTTCAGAAGTCAGACTATTGGCTTTGTCTTGAACTGCAAAATCTGCAAACAAATGCCAGGCTACACAATCACAAGACCCGCGCAGGTCCCATTGCTAGACAGCATCGGACTGTCCACTTGATCGTGTCATGTAACAGGACCACTGTGGCCCCTCAAATTTTGAGGTGGCTTAAAAATATATCTTGATGGCAGTGGATCCGTGCTCAAGTTTCCTATAGGTATGGCCTTAGCGCTCGGCTGACGCTCAAAACTGTTATAAAAAGATTTGCGAGTCCATAACAGGAGATACGCAATCAACGTTACACCCTGACTGTGGCTCCACGCTTAGCTCTCGGGCTGACAAAGAGGCCATGGAAGGGATGGACGTAATATTGCGGTACTCCTCTCCAACGCCATCCTGAGGGAATTTAGGTAGAGGAGAGGAAGGACTGGGGCATAGAGCAATCCTTAACAGCTAGGGTATTAGGCGGGGCGCTAGTGAGGTCAAACACTTATATGGATTCAGGGGGCAATACACACCCAGCCAAGAAGCTCTCTAGGAGGTCTGACTCCATTTACGAATGTGGGAACCTGATCATAAATGTGAAGGCACAGTGGTGGATGAAAACCATTCTGTATCTATGATCGTTTGGCTGTTTTACAGGAACTAAAGGAAACAAAGAAACAAACAAAGATTCTGTCAAAGTGAAACAGGCCGCCACTGGGAAGTCGAGGTAATCACGGCAAGACCTGTCTGAATCCCAAAAGTCGGGGATCTGGGCAGAGAGAGATAAAGATTGCGGACACAAAGGAATTTGGCCCCTCATACAGGAAAACCTGTGCCATTCCTTGAAGTGAAAGGAACAAGAACTGTACTTTTGCCGCATCTTGCCGTGAAAAAGTAAAAACAGATTCATTTCAAATGAAAGAATCAACCAAAACTATGTGGCCAATACTGAGCAGTAGGCCTCGTGAACTCCACAGTAGTAGACGTCAATCTCACTACTATTCAAGAACTTCAAACTGAAAAGCTCATCACGTTTGAGAAATCAAATCCATGGAGTGGGGGACTATGCAACAATGCAATGGAACTAGTTCTCCTTGAACCAACCTTTCAAATTCAAGAAAAAAGTCAAGACAACACTCAAGTTGCAATTTGGCCAAAAACAAATGTGTACACCAACGTTTTTTCAAGAAAAACATCAAATAATAAAAGCTTCAACGTTTTTCAAGAAAAACATCAAATAATAAAAGCTTCAACGCTTTTCAACAAAAGCATCAAATAATAAATGCTTCAACGTTTTTCAACAAAAACATCAAATAATAAATGCAGCAACGTTTTTCAACAAAAGCAACAACTAATACATGCTTCAATGTTTTTCAACAAAAACATAAAATATTAACTTCACCATCTGAAAGTTTTTCAGCAAAGACATCAACTATTAATTTCAACATTTCAAACGTTTTTCAACAAAAACAGCAGAAATAACTTCAACTAAACACGATGCAATTTCAACAATTAATCATACTGGCTATTTCATTAACTGTGATACGTTTTCCATGGCTCCACGGAACAGGAAACGAAGCCTGCCAAAAACAAACAACGAACATACAAGTACAAACTTTTGAACCTTTTCTTTTTCCAAAAAGATACAGACCTGGCTTCACCATGGGTAGAACTATGGAGTATTTCTGGGTTCATCTTTTTCTGTTCTAGCTTTGCTTAGAGCTAGCTTTTAGTATGACTCTTAGTGGACACTTTTCTACAAAACAGACTAAACATAAAACTGAAGACACATCCATTTTAAATTCAAATGCAAAAGAGACTTATAAATGTATTCGGCCTGAACAAGCCTTTGTATTCTAAATGATGTATTTAATCATCCGGTTTTTAATTCTGATTAATGTATTTTGAACTTTCATTCATTTTCATTCATTTTATCATTCATTCAGTGATGTCATTACCTGCAGTAAATTTTTCTGAAAATTGGGTTACTGATACAGTGAATAATATGCTGTCTGTTTTAGGAATAATTGCTACATTTTCAGATCATGAAATGTTAGAGATTTATTCTTATTGTGACGCTTTATACCTGTTACCTTCATTAAGGTTATCAACTCCTACACAATTGTAATGCATCTAGAAATGTGGTTGTTTAAACACCAGTAGGAACGTTGCCAAACACCACCAAACACCATTGCACGGGGGTGGAATAGTTGACATACATCAGCAGGGGCAACATTAGATGCCATTTACAAAACAGACAGGACAGACCCAGTTAGGAAAGTATGGGTGGTTTGGCCTTTTGACACAAATACCTGTCACAAAAATGATTCCTGAACATCACCAAGGGACTCAGTATACATAAGCCAGACCTACGTTATGTACAGATAACATCCAGAGGTAGTGAAATCCTACAAGTGTAGGGAAGTTGTGCCCTTTTTGGCTAGAAGCCCCAACACTGAAAGTAGTGAACCAAAAGTTTCCTTTATAGAGTTCAAATGCTTTGAGCAATCTGAAAACCATGCTTGTGCAGCACTTTTATTTTTCATTTCACATCAGCTAAAGAAATATTTTTTCCTTTTTGCAAAATAGCACTCTTTTGATAAATGTTATCTTTCACACACAAGCAGTGTGATGCACCTTGGGAATATCTTGCAAACAGGAACTATGCTTTTCATGGTTTCTAATATTTAAAAGACCAGTCTGAAAAGACTGCAACTGCAACATACCTGTTCTCTGATGCCTGTTTTTTGCAGTGAAGAATGCGTGGTCATCATCTGTCTGATACTTCCAAAGGAAACGCCAGCGGCATTTACCACCAGGCTGGAACTGCTGAAGTCCCATGCTTGGCTGTGTCCCAAGCATATTCCCATCAAACCAAAGCATTCCTTGCAAAATCCAGAGGGTGCCTTTTTGCTTTCTTTAGCTAGCACCAAGGTATCGATTACAGCACCGGCTGCCTCAGAACCAGCAACTGGCAGCACTGCTCATTCTGTGCTCCCACAACGATTCTGCGAGGTATTACAGAGGTCCATCCCCTGCAGTAACTATCAACAGAAATGTTATGTCTCTCAGCCACTTGTTATCTCTCATTTTGCTAAAACATGTCCTGAAACACATTTTTTCTCTTATTGTTTCAACTCTGACCGAGTGCTTGGAGCATTCCCTCTAAAATGACCTTTCTTTTTCTTTTTTTTTTTCTAAAGAAAGCATGGTCTTCTGAACAGCTTGTAAGAGTTTTCAATTTTATAAACAGGAACTTTTATAAGTAACTACTGACTCTAAGAGAGTATTTTTTAATGACACTATAGATTTTTCCTGTCTCCACAGAGTCTATAGTAATTTTACATATTTTAACAGCTGCTATTTTTTCAGCTCATAAACAACACTCTCATGCAACTACCTGCCAATCATATGCTAATGCCTATTTTAGTCACGTAGTTTGCTTTTAATGGGTTATTCACGATTGTCCATAGATAGGAGTGGGTGTTATGTGTTGAATTGAGGCCCTAACATAGGTGCGCTGTTTCAGAGGCTCAAATCCTTTGTGCCACAGAGACAGGCAGGACCTTTCACCTACATTGGCCCTCCCTTTACAAATAACGAGCAACAGAGTCTGTCCCTTATCTGACGTGTGCTCTGGGTGCAGAAGACGGTCCATTCTAAATACGTCATATCCATGTCCAAAAGTGACTAACCTATGTCACAACGAGTTCTTAGACAAAGACCCTTCGCTCTTGGGATTTTCCCTAGCACAGGATTATTGATTTCTCCAAGGACTCATAAAATATGCATGAACCACTATTTCCTAAGGGTTCATTCCTGACGTCTTCCTCTGACCGACTGTACGTCAATACTAACACTCCAAGGCATCTATCAGGTATAAATATACCTCCCTTTGCCCAAGCAAACTAGAGAGGACCGAGACTTTCCATGCCCCCCCTCTGACCTCAGACGCTGCAAATTGCATCATGCCACAGCTCCAGCTGGCAGAGGTCCATCCACCCATCCTGGGGTGTCCAGCTCAACACCAGGATGAAGTCCCACTGAGGTAATGGGGTTAGACTAATTCCTAGGGGGATTCTTGGCTCTCTAAGACCTACACACATGCTAGGTACACTTAGGTACATCTAGTTAGGCATCATAAGGGTATAGGCTTTATCTTAATGCATTCTGCATTTCATGTATGTGTTCATTACTATTGCACAATGGTAAAACTGTACCATGCATTTTTATTTAACTGCACTGCTGGCCATATTTCTCTGCTACTGTCCAACAGTTGTCGCAGCACATATAACCAGTACTAGAACAACAACTGTGCAATAAATTTTATTGTAAACACACCCGACTGTTTCTTCTATGTACTCCTCTGAGATGAGTGACTGAATGAAAAGTAGTATATTGTTTCCACGATCCTGAGGGATCAGGGTTTTATGTTATGTGGTTGCCACAAACTATTCCCTTCTTGTCTTCAAGAAGTTTCTAGTGGCCTCTGAGCTAGCTGGCACAGGTAATTAAGTTTAATATAATCGATAGGGACATACCGACCTTAGTCCTATGTCAAACCTATAGGTTATATTATTCCAATGCGCAGAGCCTATTAGGGAAATAGGAACTACACTACAGTTACACTTGTAAAAATGGTACAGTGCAACCCCAATGACAAGCCTATGGGACAGATAGCCTTTCAATAGTGAAAAAAGGAATTACACAATATTTCACTATCAGGACGTCACACACACTAGTACATGTCCTACCTTTCACATACACTGCACCCTGCCCATGGGGGTACCTTGGGCCTACCTCAGGCGTGCCTTACATGTAAGGAAAGGGAAGGTTTGGGCCTGGCAAGTGGGTGCACTTGTCAGGACAACATGGCAGTTCACAACTGTGCATGCAGACACTACAGTGGTAGGTCTGAGATACATTTACAGGGCTACTCATGTGGGTGGCTCAACCAGTGCTGCAAGTCAACTAGTAGCATTTGATTTACAGGCCCTGGCACACACTGTGCACTTTACTAGGGACTTACCAGTAAATCAAATATGCCAATCATGGATAACCAATCATTGTCACAATTTATACAGAGAGCACATGCACTTTAGCACTTATTAGCAGTGGTAAAGTGCCCATAATCCTATAGCCAACAAAAACAGGGTCAGCAAAATAGGAGGCAAAAGGCAAAAAGTTTGGGGATAAACCTGTCAAAAGGGCCAGGTCTGGTAGCTTTTGCGTTAGCAATTCTGGTAACAATAGCCAAAGTCTGGGGGGCGGAGCTTGCTGCAGCGCAAGATGGCCGTGTGAAGAAGGAGCTCCGTGCGCCATCGGCACCACGCAACATTTATCCTGACATTCGGCGCTCCTAGCCGAACACACTAAGGAGATGTGAGCAGATAACACTTGGAGCTCTCTTTTGATACCGCTTTTGCTGTGATAATAGCCCCGGACTTGAGAGAACGCAACCTGGGCCTCAGGCGCGCGACGGAAGAGTGGTCGCGGCCTGGAGAACACTCGCGCGCATTGGAGCGTTGCAGCTGCTGACTCTATTGAGCCCTGGGCGCCTCCCCTCCGACGGGGACAGGGTCGCGGTCGAACCCCTGGTGCTGGGATTCGGGCGCTGCTGGAGGAGCCTCTGGGGTCCGCTGTACTTCTGAAATGGCAATCCCGTCTCCGTTACCCAGCGGCCGAGTGGAGAAGGCCCGATAGCGGGAGGCGATTCACCTGACTTCACGGAGCATCGCTCCGGCGCGCTCCCCTACTCCTACCAATAAACGTAGGCTGCACGCCTGGAGGACCCCTGGGCTCGAGAGCTGTATGTTCCACTCAGAGGACATTTCTGCAGTGGCGCCTCGGAGGTAAGACCCCAAGCCTCCTTGCATAATACGCTTCAACGACGCCAGTCGGACCTTCCTGGGGCCTACCCGGCTTAGCGCGCTACTCCTACGTGACTGCGGCCCTCAGCCTGGGGACTGTGCCCGGTGCATTTGCTGGACTGCCTGGGGGGGTCGGTTCTCTCTGGCACCGGGGGGGTACCTCTGCCACCTGTGGATCCACTCCTGCGGGACTGCCTCTTGTGGGTCGGCAGAACGCGGTTGCCCTGTCCACCTCGGGGGCCCCTCTAGACCTGTGAAGATCAAAGTGGGCATGCAGAATCCATACGAAGCCTGCCCTTGAGCTGCGACACCCCGCCCGGCCTCCTTCCCCTGCCCTCCTGGGTCTGGGGGTGAGCCAGAGGCCCCGGACGAAGCGGCTACCTGGTGACCGGGGGGCGGAGGAGACACAGCAGCAGTTATGTGGCCCTGGGCGGAGACCGGGGGGCCCCAATACCTTAAAGCGTACTGCACCTACATTGCCATGCTGCTGCAGCCCCTGACCATGTCTGGGAGGCAGCCAACCCTCTCACACATTCATGGACTTGCAGGGTTGACCAGACACCTCATACAGCAACTGCGAACAACTAGGAGGTGGTAACGAGGTGAGCCTAGCGCACCCGCACTCCCCACACCCCCTGCGAGTGGCACACCCTTGCTGTCCAGGCCCACCGCCGCCGCACAGACTTGTAGACAGGAACACCTAGTGCCCGCGGCCACAGGCCAGCCGACCACATACGAACATTACCAAGGCAAGCTAGCCAACAGGAATACCACCGCGGGGCAGGTTGCACCCTTGAGAAGCCTGGCCCAGTCGTCTAGCAGAGAATGGACTCAAAGAGTGCAGCCTACGGTGTCCCTGATCCAACCCACCTTGTCACTGCTGCCTGGGAGACGGTCCTGGTGCCTCGTGAGCATAAGTCATGGGTAAGGTTGACAAGACACAGACGAAACTGCTCTTTGATCCCAAAAGAACTAGAACCAGGGACACAGGAGGCGCCTGTTCTGCTGACGCCCAGGTGGAAGCCTCGGAAGATGAACCAGGGGAGGTGAAACAAATGTTCGCAGCAGTCCAAACAAGTTTACTGATGATAGATGGGAAGATCGATTCGCTGGCCTTCCGCATGGACAGAATGTTAGAACGACTGGACAAACAAGCGGAACGCATAGACATGACAGAACGCAGAGTCACCGAGGTGGAAGAGGCGCAAACCGAAACGGACTTGATTCAAAAACAGATGGCCAAGGTGCTCACGACCCTGCAGGACAAAGCGGAGGACCTGGAAGCCCGATCCAGGAGAAGCAACATCCGCATAACTGGCCTTCCGGAGTCCACCCAGATGACCAATGCTGAACATTTCATAGAAAAACTCCTAATTACTTCGCTGGGCCGAGACGCCTTCTCAGATATCTTTGTAGTGGAGAGGGCCCACCACTCGCTGGGGCCGTGCCCACCACCGGGGGCCCCCCCACGCCCGATGATAGCAAAATTGCTGAATTATCGAGACAGAGATTCTGCCCTGTGGCGGGCTAGGGAGCTGGGGGAGGTTCAATACGAGGGCTCGGCAATCTCCCTTTACCCAGACTTTACGATGAAAGTCCAAGAAGCGAGACGCCATTCACCGCTGTTAAAAGACAACTCCGGGACCAAAATATCACCTATGCCATACTCTACCCGGCCAGGCTGAGAGTCACCCTCAATGGATCATCTCGTATCTTCTCGGAACCTAAAGTACTGCAAAAGACACTAAAAGACCTTTCAAAGAAAGCGAAGAGAAATGCAGCTACGGAAAACCTGGCAGAGGCAGCAGATGGAGCCGTAGAGGGTGGTCAAGACGACACAGAATGACACTCCGGGACGCGGGGGTTTCCCCCCCCCGAGGGAATGTCCTGCTGGGGTGGTCGAAGGAGTACATAAACCCTTGTTGGCTAACCGAATTTTGTGCTATCGGACTGCGGTGCCCCCGACATATCTCTAACCTGTAAGCTGTTGCCAAGAGACATGCCAACCAGAGCCCTTGCAAGTATCATTGATATTTACCTGCTTGGATGCATAGGTAACTGTTTATCTTAACACATAGTAATTGCTCCTAGATATTCCAGTCTCGCACCCTTTTCAGGAAAATATTTTTGATGGTTATAAATGTTTGACAGCGATCCCTGCTTAATTACATGCTAAGGCCGATAGAGGCCCAATTAAGTCTGAATGTCAGCACTTATTCAGAACTACGTGGATTAATGCTGATGGTTGCTCGAAGTGCTGTGGTAACATCCGCCCCCACGTGTTACACACTTTATGGCTTGTTGCCCGATTTTTCTAAGGGAAGGGGACGGGGTGGGGGGTCGCTGACTGAGCTTAGTTGGGGATTGCACAGCGTGGGAGGGGGGATGTAGTTTCTTGGGGTTTCCCCCTTTTTTTTGGTTTATTATTGGTTTTATTTTTTATTTTGGTCACGATGGAAAAAATGCAAAGGGAACACACAATAGCAAGTCTGGGAGGCTTATCAACTCCCACTTACTCTTCACTAGGGAACGCCTACACACTGCAGCTGGGTCCCCACCGCCATCTCCCTAGCCCTAATGGAGGATAGACTACAGTTGCTGACTTGGAAGGTCAGAGGCCTCAATGACCAAAGCAAAACCAGGAAAGTTATGGCATACCTCGCTAGACACAACATTGATATAGCGCTGTTGCAAGAAATGCATCTCCCCATGACTAGTCTCCCACTAGCTCGCAAACGAATTCGTGGGACCTTTCACATGGCAGGCTTCACCTCGCACGCCAGAGGAGTGCTTACTTGGATTAACCCAAGAGCTCAACTTGCCCTAGAAGAAATACACACAGACACTGGTGGTAGATTCACAATATCCACATGTAGGGGAAGAGGTCTGGTGTGCATCCTAATTAATGTGTATGGCCCAAATTACGACTGCCCTCAATTCTTCCATGACCTGTTAAATTTAGTGCGCCAATTACCCACGCTTCCGCTTATTTGGGGGGGCGATTTTAATTGCGCACTGAACCCTGACATTGACCGATCGGGAGGCCCGACACGACGCCAGTCTATGGCAGCTCGAGCAATCGCAGACATCCTCACTGAGCTCGAATTGACCGATGTCTGGCGCTCTCGCTACTCTGAAGCTGGTGGATTCACACACTACTCCGCCCCTCACAACCTACATTCTAGGATCGATTATTGGTTCATGGCACGATCACTTGGGCATGCCACCCGAGACTGCGAGGTGCTTCCTCGCTTATATTCTGACCACTCACCAATACTGCTCATATTAGCATCCCCAACTAAACGCCCCCCTCCATTCACCTGGCGGTTCCCCCCGTATGCCCTACTAGATGAAGTATTCAGGGCCGAAATATCAGAGGCCGTAGACACCTTCTTTACCACAAATGTCGGGTCAGTCGAGCAGTTTGCCACGATCTGGGAGACGTTTAAAGTCTATATTCGCGGGATAGCAATATCCAAGCACTCTGGAGTGCTTAAGTCCATTAGAGGACGACTCGCTCTTCTAGAACAGGACTTAGCCAGACTTGAAAGGGAAGTTCTGGTGGAAGGTAACACTCAATCATTGGAGGCTCTCAAGTCCACTTTGGAAGAATATCATCTGGAGGCCGATAGAGAGGTTAAACTGTTGGGAAAATACGCTATAGCGAGAACTTATGGAGAGGGGGAACGCCCTGGTGACTCCTTAGCGACCCTTATGAAGAGACGTCGCTCGGCCACTCAACCCATAGAGCTCACTTCAGACACGGGTGAGAAGATAACCGACCAGGAAGCGGTAGCGGAGCGCTTTAGAGCATTCTATGCTGAATTATACCGCTCCCGATCCCATGACACAGACGCAGACATGCTGTCCTATCTTGAACATATAAAATTGCCCTGGCTGTCGAACGACCACAGAGCGTATTTAATGAGACCTCTAGAGACCTGGGAAATTCATGAAGCTCTGGGTTCAATGCGCTCCGGCGGAGCGCCGGGCCAAGACGGCCTCACCGTGGCGTTCTACAAAGAATTCCAAAGTAAACTTACTCCCCACCTGATCTCCCTGTTTGAGGAGCTGGGAGAAAGCTGAGCCATGGCCCCCACAATGCGCAAAGCCCTGCTGATTGCTATTCCAAAACCGGGGAAATCACTACATGATTGTGCTGCATATCGTCCCCTATCCCTTTTAAACTTTGAAACGAAAAATTTCGCTAAAATCCTGGCAAATCGCCTAGCCCCCCCTTCTTCCAATCCTAGTGGGCCCGGAGCAAGCAGGCTTTGACCCGGGTAGAACATTAACCCATAATTTATGCACAGTATTTGGCGCAATTCAACATACTAATCCTAATACCAAAGTAGCCGCGATCTTCCTGGACGCGGAGAAAGCGTTCGATTCGGTGGAATGGAACTTCATGCTACTGGTGCTCGAGCGCATGGACCTGGGTAGACTATTCCTGCAACTGGTGAGAACACTTTATAATGCCCCAACTCCCCGCGTACGAGTGGGCAATATAGTCACGGCGCCCTTGGAGATATCTAGAGGTACACACGCAGGGCTGCCCACTCTCCCCGTTGCTATATGCCCTGGTTGCAGAACCACTGGCCTGCGCCCTTAGGGAATACCATAGCCACAGAGGGATCAGGTTCCCCGCATATAACCTTACAATTTCATCCTATGTCGATGATACCCTTCTGTATGTCCGGGACCCAGTGATTAATCTCTCTCCAATACTACGAGAAGCTGTGAGAGATGCGGGGAGAGAAAAGTAGATTTTTTACACTCGGCATGGACCTGCCCCCCTATTGCAACCTTCTGGGTAACATTTTTTGCCAAACTAAGCGACATCACAGGCGAACAGATTGGCCCGGACCCACTATTAGCCATACTGGGTTACTCGAAGCGTCTTAGGAAAAGTATTAGGCGTCTAGTTGACATGGTCCTACTGATAGCTAAACGAGTGGTGGCAATGCACTGGGCTCGTGGCCCCCCCCCCTTGACCCAACGGACTAGAGATATGTTGTTTTGCAATACACAAACTGAACTACACAGCGAATTACTGCCTCCCAGAAGCCGACCAAAAAACTTTTGGAGTTTATACAACACCTACCTAGAAGGCCAGGCATGATAAGTTCGATAACGTTACGTATGAGTATACCCAACCTTAGGAAGGACACACATTTCACTGGTTCCTAATAGCAAAAGTCTCTGTAACATCATAATTCTTCCACCATGTAATGGATGCTTATAACTGTGGTGACCTATTTTGTATGATTGCTTTTACATGTGATTTCCCGATTGTTTATTCATGATATAATTTGTCAACGCTGATTTGGTATCTTTTTAATACGTCTTCACTTTCCTATTTCCATCCCCCCCTCTCTTTCTGTTATCTTTCTTTTTGAATTGTTTGTAATGAAAAAAATTTGAATAAAGAAAATAAAATAAAAACAATAGCCAAGGTCTTTGTCTCTTTGGTAAATGCAAGTCTCTGTTGCGCTAGCGAAAGTATTTATAATGTCAGCAACCAAGGCCTTTGTCTGTGTTTGTAAATGCGAGTCTCTGTAGTGCTAGCAATAGCAATTATGCGGGTGGCGTGCCGCGCTATGCATTTGCATCAAACCTTGTTCATGTCTTTGTTTATTCTTGTATTTTTCTTGCGGGAAGCGGAAGACCGCAAAGACCGGAGTCCGAAGCTGCAGGTCATCAGGAGGAGGAGCCAATGTCAAAAAGTCATAGCGGAAGTCGCCATGGGATCTGGGAGCTGTTGAGACCAGGAACAGGTAGGTGGAGCAGATGCTATAAGGCCAACCACCGCCATGCGCGTGGAAGCGGCTTTTATAGTCGCTTGTGTACATGGCAGTCACAAGCACATTCGGCCATTGGATCAGGTGTTTGAGTGGCTGGAAGCGGCCAGGTGCGGCTGTGGTAATACGTTGGTGCACACTCGTTCAAGCCATGTGGGACCCAGATGGATGTTTTTAAAGTGTGCAGAGCTCTGTGTTGCAGTGCTACCACTACCACCAGGGATGTTACAGTGAATCATAAGTACAGCATACATTACGAACCTATCACTACCACCAGGGATATCATGGCAATAAGGAGTACATACATACACCGTAACCCAAATAATGCACATTTCATAAAACTCCAGTAAAGCACTTCATAAACCCGGGGGAGGTGGGTTACTCTTTTAAAGAAAAAGGATCCAGTTGCCCAGGAATCTTAGTGCATGAGTTGTCCATCATAGGGACATGCTGTAGCGAGTGCTGGAACCCTGACATAAACAGCACAACTGTCAACTACACCCAGTCATGTACAAGAGATAGGATGCAGGCACCAAAGGGCTAAGGCAAGAAAATGTCAGCTTTCTAAAAGTGGCTTTTTCAGAATTGCAATTTAAAATCTGACTTCAGCATAAGTTAGGAATTTAAATTGTGATTCCAGAGACATAAAACTTGAACTGGGTGTATCTTCCCATTTGGAAATTACACTATCCAAGAGATAGGCCTTGCTGTTGTGAAAATTAAGTTAATAGTTTTTCACTACCAGGACATGTAAAACTTAGAAGTACATGTCCAACTTTTTAAATACACTGCACCCTGCTCTTAGGCTGTCTAGAGCCTACCCTAGGGTTGACATATGGAATACAAAGGAAGGTTTAGGCCTGGCAAAACGTTTGTTTTGCCAGGTCAAAATGGCAGTTTAAACTGCATACACAGGCTCTGCAATGACTGGCCTAAGACATGTTTAAAGAGCTAAATAAGTAGGTGGCACAGTTAGTGCTGCTGACTCACTAGTAGCATTTAAGTGATAGGCCCTGGGTATATGTAGTGACGCTTTACTAGGGCCTTGTAAGTCAATTAAATATGCCAATTGAGTATAAGTAATTCTACCATGTTTTATGGAGAGAGCACAGGCACTTTAGGACTGGTTAGCAGTGGTAAAGTGCACAGAGTCCTAAAGCCAACAAAAATAAATTCAGCAAAAAGTAGGAGGAGGAAGGCAAAAGTTTGGGTGTGACAACACACACATGTAGATGAAGACAACTCAAATACTGAAAGCTGGATTCATACAGCTGTGATCACCATGGTATGAAAGTGGTAAATATTTGATGAGTCTATTAGTAGATAGAAATCAGCAGATGAATAGAGTGCATAAGCAATTACCAGTTAGGTCAAGATGTGAGCTGCATTAATTCCATAGCCCTGTATTGGGTGTTCATTTAATAGGTTATTTTGGCTAATATAAACACAATCGACAGTACACAGTTAATATAGTGTAATATTTTTTTTAATAATCATGAGGGGGGGGCGTGGCTGGACCGCCGCAAGATGGCCGCAGGTCCCTGAAGCTCCGCTCGGTGTTGGAGATTTTCTTCAATTTACAGCGGCGGCCGAAAATATGTGCGGATTACGGATTCAGGAGCGCGCGGATTGGGAGACGAGGTAATTTCCACTTTCTGGACTGTTTCTGTGTTACTCACCTCATTCTCCCTTCCGCGCTGCTCACCTCAGCACCGGCGGTCGCGGCTGCCATTTTGCAATACCGGAGTGCGTCGTAGATGAATTTCCTCCAGCATGACGCTTGATTTTATGAGGCAATTTTATTCTTCTTTTTTTTTTTTTTTTTCTCTTTTTCCTCTCTTCAAAGGTAAATGACTTTGGATAGTCTTGGAATATGCCTGTACTTTGCCTCCGCTGCCTGCATTTTTTCAGCTAATTGCTACCTGATGTTTCAATTACCGGTCTTGGCAGTGCTTTAAATAGTTCATTTTTCTGAGGAGATATTTGCAATATAATCTGGTCTTTGTTCAAGTGGTTGTTCCTGACACTTTCCTCAGTCTATTTATAAATGCTGTCGCATTTCCACTAATACTCTCATATTCTAAGTTTTATGAGGTAATTTTGACCACTATTTGTTCAGCTTCTTGTGCCTTATTGTCGCCACAAATCTGAACGTAGCTCTTGGATATTGCTTAATAAGTAGTGTCAGTATATGGAGTCCTCTACTGCTTCTACCTTGAAGGCTGCCACCACGTCTACAGCAAAGCCTATTGGTCGGAAGGATACAACTGCTCCTCATAAAAGGCATAAAAAAGACCCTGGCTCTCCTACCAAGTCTCCTTTGCCTCTCACTTTGGAAGATCTCATGGAGGAAATTAAACACTTGAAACCTTTTGTCATGGAGACCAATGTCACCCTTCAACGCATTGAGGAAAAATGGTCTACGTTGGAGTCTAGGGTGTCTGAAGTAGAACAACGGATTAGTGATGTTCAGGACGCTGCCACCAAAATTGATAGTATGTCTAAGGAAATAACGCTTTTGAAGCAGCAGACTGAGGATTTGGAAAATCGAAACAGACGCAACAACCTTCGAATTTATGGTATTCCGGAGGGAGCAGAGGGATCGGATATGCTTGCCTTTCTTGGAATCCATATTCCGAAATTGGTGGGTCTTAAAGAGGGGATCCATCTCAATCTACAACGGGCTCATCGTCTTGGACCCAAATCTTCTGGTGTGTCAAGTTCTGGCCGACCTAGAGGTATAATTGTTCTTTTTTTAGAATATACTGAACTTATGATGGTGTTATCTGCAGCTAAGCAAAGAAAACAAATACTATGGTCTGGTCAGAGAATATATATATCTCAAGATGTGTCTCAAGCAACTGCAGCTCGTCGGAAGGAATTTTTGTCATTTCGACCAACCTTAAGATCTATGAATGCAAGATACGGTCTTGTACACCCATGCTTCTTTAAAGTCACTTATAAAGATCGAACTTATTCTTTTGAAAGTCCACATGACCTGAGGAAATTTATTTTTCAGCATAAGGGTGAAGCGATGGACATGGAAGAAGCTTAAGTTTAATGTATTCTAGATACCTTTTCTGTTCAGCATTTGATATCCTTTCTATGTCTCTGAGATTTTACTTGATTTATACTTTATGTTATTATTTATTAATGTCATTATAACAGTAATCATATAATTAATGTTATTGTTGTGTTTATGGTTGTATTCTTTTTTAGTTAATGTATCAGCTTCTTTCTTTGTTCTTCTTTTTGTTAATATTAATTTATATCATTCCTTTTTTACAGTTAGATGTTGTCTACCCTGAAATTCCTCCCCTGATTTGATGTATGACCCACTGCTTATTCCCCTTCCTACTTCTAGTGTTTCATGTTTTCCTCGTGTCTGGTAAGTTGTCCCCTTTGACCACTTTTATATAATTTATTTTATTTTTGTCTTTTTAACTTGTTGTTTTGTTGCTTTTCTCTTATTTTTGTTTGACAGATATTTCCTTCTTTACACACTCTCCGCTTTTTGTATAATATTGAATGTCTCTGATACAGTTTTTTTTTCTCTTTATCTTAAATGAATGTTGGCCTGTTGTCCGTCTGCAGTTTGTGCGTTTCTCCAACTCCTCACTTTATTTCTTCACATTACATGTGTCTCATTCTACTTATGACTAAAGCCTTTGGCTTTCTGTCATCCTTTTTCTTGCTACCAACATTCTTCTTGCTTTTCCTGGCTCCTTTTCTTATTTTTCCTTACTTCTTTTCTTTTTGTACTTTCTCTTTTTCCTTTTTTCTTCTTTGCTTCTAATTGTATCACAGTTTTCATTGAATTTTATACTTAGATCACTTTAGATGCTATATAACTCTGAAGAGTTTGATGTTACTATTAGTTATTCTTTGGCTGTATTTGCTTATTACGTTTATTGACTTGTTACAATGGTGAATTCTCTTAAGAATATTTCCTGGAACGTTAAGGGTCTACGTAATCCTATTAAGAAGCAAAGAGTCTTGACCCACTTGGCATGCCTAAAATGTAATAGTGCTCTATTACAAGAAACTCATTTGATTGACAAAGATTTGAATTAATTGCGTAAAAACTGGGTCGGTCAAATTTTTTGTTCCCCAGCCCTTGACCATAAAAATTGAGTCATTATTCTGGAACATAAATCTCTTCCTTTGATTGTGGAGAAAGTAAAGAGTGATGATGAGGGTCGTTGGGTTTTATTGTCTGCTACTCTACATCATATGCCTGTTTCTATCATAAATATTTTTGGTCCTACAGGTATAGATGTATTCTTTTGGAATCAAATGTCAGATGTTTTGCGCTCATGTTCTAATTCAAACTTGATAGTTGGTGGAGACCTCAATCAAATTCTCGACCCCTTTTTAGACAGGAAGTCTCAAATTAAATATGTACCTAACAAAATGCAGAAAACATTTACATGTTTTATACATTCTAGGGGATTGGTTGGTGCATGGAGATTATACTTTCCAGATATGCTGGAATATACATTTTTTTCACCAACGCATAAGTCTCAGTCCAGAATTGATTATATATTTCTTTCACCTCCTTCTAGTCGCTTCACTTACACATGCTGAAATTGGGTCAATTTTAATTTCAGACCATGCTCCAGTTATCATAGATTTAGATGTATTTCTCAAAACCTCTAAATCTAATAGATGGCGGTTTAATAATAATCTGTTGAAGGATAACAACTTTTTACAGGATTTTAATTGTTTTATTAAAGAATTTTTTTCGGCTCAATATCACACCGGATATCCCATTTGATACTGTTTGGGATGCTTTCAGGGCCTCTGCCCGAGGTCATATTATTAATTTTGTTTCATTAAAAAAAAAAAAAGCGAGTAAGGAGTCCTCAACTTTACTCCATGTCATTAAACAGCTAGAACATGAATTTTTCACTACCAAGGATGATAATGCGTTACAGAAATTGATGAGTGCTAAATTTGAGTTTAATAAAAAGTCAACTGAAGAGGCTGCCGGTACACTACTAAAAATTAATTCAAAGTTTTTTGGGGGACGCAATAAGGCTGGCAAATTACTTGCCAATTATTTAAAACTTAACTCTCAGAAATCTAAAATAGTTAAGATCTTAGATGATAGTGGAAACTCATGTTTTAAAGATAAAGACATTTTGAAATGCTTTACAGATTTTTATACTAATCTTTATACGCCAGATCACTTTCCAACAGATGAGGCATTGGATGCATACTTTCATTCACTCCCGCCAAGATCACAACAGACACATGATCTTTCTTTTCTAGATGAGCCAATTTTGATATCTGAACTGAGGTCTGCTCTTAAGGCTTTACCCAAAGATAAAGCTCCGGGCCCAGATGGCTTTACTGCTGATTTTTATTCCTGTTTTTCTTGCCTTTTGCTTCCCCACCTTCTCACTTTATATCAGTCTTTTATTCTGCAGGACAAGGCTAAAGGAACCTTTCTAGAGGCTATGATTTGTCTGATCCCTAAAAAGATAAAGACCCCTCCTTATGTGCCAATTATAGGCCATTATCCCGTATCAATTTAGACTGTAAGCTTTTTGCTAAAATCTTATCAAATAGACTCTCCCCTTTAATTCCTGATATGGTTGGACTTGAGCAGACTGGTTTTGTAAAGAGCAGGCATATGACATATAACTCCAGATTATTTCTTGATATTCTACATATGGCCTCTTCAACCATCATTCCTATGGCAGCGGTTTCTTTAGATGCCGAAAAGGCTTTCGATCGTGTAAATTGGAAGTTCATGATGCGGGCCTTACAGTGGCATGGCTTTAGCCCAACTTTCCTTAAAAATATCAGAGTACTGTATTCATCACCGATGACATCTGTCTTTCTAAATGGTTCCCAATCTTCATATTTTCCCCATTTACGTGGTACTAGACAAGGATGTCCTCTTTCTCCATTGCTTTTTATTTTGTCCCTAGAACCCTTTTTGCATACATTGCGTAATTCAACTTCGTTTCGTGGTTTTCAACATAAGGACACTGAGGTTGAGTTCTCAGCATATGCTGATGATGTAGTTCTTTATGTTTCTGACCCAGAAACATCGATTCCTGCCTTCGCTAATCATTTATCAGTCTATTCTGATTTGTCTGGATATAAATTAAATTTTTCAAAATCAGAAGTACTCCCTCTCAACAAATACTGTCAGAAGGGTATGTTTGATGGCACTGGGTTTAAATGGTCTCCACATCATATTAAATGTTTAGGTATTAAATACTTTACTTCCATATCCAATACAATAAAGATTAATTTAGATGAACTTCATTGTAAGATTCTTCAAATGACAGAGAAATGGTCCCCATTATATTTATCCTGGTGGGGAAGGCTGTCAACTATCAAGATGATGTTTTTACCGGTTATTAATTTTTATCTGTCTATGCTACCTATTAAATTACCGGTTAAGAGTTTTAAGTTGCTTAATAAATCAATTACTGCATTCTTATGGAATGGTACAAAAGCACGTATTTCTCTAACGTCTCTTTGAAACCTAAGGAGTTAAGAGGTGTAAATTTCCCCAATTTTCAGCAATATCATAGTGCCTTTGTCTTGAAACAGGTACTGCCATATTTGGACGGCACTGATTCTCTGCCTACTAATATATGGCGCAGATTGTAGGACTCACTTGTGTCGCCATTTCCGTTTTATTCATTACCGTTTTTTTCGAAACCTCCTCGAACTTTTTCTTCTCCGCCTATTAGATACTCAAGCCAGTTGTCTTCCCTTATTTTTACACAACCCTTATCCCTGTTACAACAATTTCTAGAATCTTCTATATGGAATAACAAAGCCTTAACAATTTCTAATTGAACTATTTTTTGGAAAAATTGGGTACTGAAAGGAGTGCTTCAAATAAAACAACTGATGTGTGATACGGTTCCTCTTACCTTTTCTGAAGTTCAGAATAAATTTGCTATTCCCTCTACTTATGCTGTTAAATATGAGTCTCTTAGAGGTGCTCTCGGACGGGCCATCTCCACTCTCAATTTGTCCCAGTCTCCCGACAACTTACCTTCTCCTGCTCCACTTGTAATATCACCATCTCTCAAAGCTTCATATATATATAAATATTTGCATTACACTGTTCCTTTTCGTTCTAATTCCAAGGTTGAGATATTGTGGGAATCTGATCTTCATCATTCATTGTCTTTACGGGACTGGGGTCTCATTTGGAATAAAATACACCACACATCTCCTAACGCTAGCACTACACAAACCCTTTATTATTTTTATAATAGGCTATATATAACTCCACACTCTTTGCAGAAATACAATCCAACACTCTCTAACATGTGCTGGTCTTGTAAACCTGTTCCCGGTACATATTTACATATGTTTTTTCACTGTCCACTTACCGTTGCTTTTTGGAACAAGTTTGCAAGACTATTTCCACAATTTGTACCATTGATTTTCCCTTTGATGTTAAATGTATCTTTTTGGGTAGTTTGTCACACATGTCGCAAGCACGTTCTAAGCTAGGCAAATTTTTAGATTTGTCACTTGCGATTGCTTTTCAAGTCATTACATCCAACTGGAAATTTGCCAAGGATATTAATGTCACCAACTTTTGGAATCTTCTTTGTTCTCATCACCGATTTGACATAGCAGCAGCTACATCTGCATTACAAGTGATCAACAAGGACCTTTTTTGGTCCCCACTTACTAACTACTTAAATAATAAGCGTAAAACCCTCAGTGATTCGACTAGGATTTTCCATCCCCCATGATGACTTTCTTCTCTAATTTGTGTAACTACTCATCTATTTATTTAATGCTGTTATTATGAGAAATAATATGTTATTAACATGTTTTTATTGTATGAATTAATATTTTATAGGATATAGGTTTATTTAGTGCTATATACATAAGATACGCCTTTTTCTTTTCTTTTCTTCTTTTCTCTTTCTTCTCTTCTTTCTTCTTTCTTCTCTTCTTTCTTCTTTCGTCTTTTCTTTTTCTTTTTTATATCCAAAAACAAACAAAAAAATATCAAAAAATGTGATGTTTTCAGTACAGAATGATCTCATTTATTAATTGTATAATTTATTTCTCCCTTTTTATTGAATGTTAATAATTTTTGCCTTTATGGGTAACATTATATTTATGGTCTGATTATTTCTTCTATGAAATATCTAATTCTGTACATTCATATTTTATTCAATAAAGCTTTGTTAACTAAAAAAAAAAAAATAATCATTAAAATGTTGCCAAAATGTACAAATCAATCTAATAGTACTTGTATCACCCAAATTCATTAAGGTGTTATGTACATTTGTTTTGATCATAATGCAATTGTTGCTAGTAAATGCATTGTGAAATATATTAATAAAATAGCATTATATGTAATTGAGACTCTATCTCGTTTGATTTGCTGTTTCAGTGGAATACAGGACTACCTACCAATCCTATCAATGAGCCTCAACTCAGGCGTGAGCTCTAGTGTCATGTTTGTGCTTGAGTTATTCCTTACCAAAACAGTGATATATTGAGAATAACATCTTTTTGTGCATAATCTGGAGTAGTCAGCTTCTTAGTTTACTGCACATTACATCCATTTAAAAAATAAATACCTTTATTGACATGGCAAATTAGCTGAATACTATAGAGGTAATTTCAGAAAAGTGTGAAGCTTGTGTACTGGAAAACTGTAGCACAAGATTTTTTGGTCATACACCCTAAGAGGATGGAAAAAGGAAGCTAACACATGTGGAAACAGAAATCACTTAATAAACATATGGCTGCCACTCTTCCAGCCCTATCTTTAGTCAGATGATGGCATTACTTATTTAGACTACAGTACCCCTACCTAAATAGTGGAAGTTGAGACTGCCCACAATCATCCTTTTATGCCTCCTAATGTACAGAAACACTCAATGACAATGGACCAGATACTGTATTGGTCTTAAATTGTGTAGATAATTAATAGTGAGACTCCTCGATTGAAGGGAACAGGAAGGTGCACTGGAAAATATATTCATTTCTGTATGCTGGATGAACTGGTCACCAGCACACTCCTGGTAATGACTAGTGGATATAGAGTAGGCAAGGGTGGAGCTTGCGGAGTTTCACTCTGCGGAATTCCATGGAGTTACCTGAAAACTCTGCGATATTCCACAGAGTTCCACGAGCAGGCAGAGTGTAACACCAGTCAACTCACTGCCCACAATGCCCACAGCATTTACAGACTGAATTTGGTCATACATAGAGCAAACATAGAAGTATCATGTGTAGACCAGTCAGTGTCTCATCCCAGTCCAGTCCCTACCCCAAAACCCTTGACTGCCCTTGCCCTTACTCACGGTCAACTCCTATAGTTCATCGCCACTCATGCCATGCACGGTGCTGCTGTGCCAGCTGCGCTGCCCCAGCGGGGACCCTGAAGGTTTGAGTCCAAGAACAACAGGAGTAGCCGCATCCCTACTGGGGAGGCCGCGTCAGCCATGGCGCCCGGAGGTGGGGCACTGGACAGCACTGGATGGCAATTGCAGGTCTGCGAGACTCAAGAACGGAATAAGGCGTCACAACGCAAACACTGAGACCCTTGTGTTGAGCAGGCCTCTCTCCAATTGCCTGATTCCAAACAGCGCAAGAGCGGTGACCATAGAGCGCGGGGGCTAGAGAGACCATTGCAAGGTATATTGCCGCAAATAGGAGAGGTGGTCACTGTAAGGTAGCTTCCTGTGGTAGTGCCTGCTGGAGACACTGCCGAAAATGGGCATAGGGGCACTGCTAAACAGAACAATGCCTCCGACCATAGAGAGCATGGCATAAACAAAGCGTCGCCTGAGAGGCGTGTAAGGGCAGAGAGCTTCCAGCGACCATAGAGGCATTGATGGGATAGAATGTCTTATGCATTCCTTGTTTTGGATTAATAGCAGTCAGATCGTTTCCAGCATCCTAACATTATGAGACCTCCTGACATTCACTTGGTTACAGTTGTTATGGGTGAAGGCACAGTGTGATTGATTGGTATATGTTTACACAATTCAGTACATTTTCCACACTTGAAGTAGCTCTCAAGGTCAGTTGATGTTTGCTCGACCTCAGTTAATATGGAGGTGTTGGCACTGGTATTTCCGAAATCTATCCCTGCCACCTTGTATCAGCGGGTTTAGTTCTGCGGCTAGGTGCATGCGTATAAACATGGTTTACCTTGTGTTTGGAACAGGTTCTATCGGGGGTTCAATATCGTGGATACTCGTTGTGGATTTCCATTACTTTAGGCATGTGCATGACCTTTTCACAGTACACACGCCTCTACGTGGTTACAGAAGCGTGATCACTCACTACTCACTTTTAAACTGATGTTGACAGACGGTTCTCATAGCTTTTGTGGCATGTACTGTTTATGGGGCTATACGGTGAACCTGTTGAGATGAGGTTGGCGATCAACTCCGCTCCAGTGGCAAGTGGAGGAGTTTTTGCCGAACTCCACACTCTAAGCAGGCCCACCACTAATATAGACTAACGAGCCAGGAAAGGAAAAATGATGGAACTTTATTTCCCTGTGGAGCTATGGAACAGGTTAGGGCCACTAATTGAGAAAGTACATTAGTTCAAATAACACTATATTTTAAACAATCTTGGAAATAAATCAACAGACATTAACTGGTGATCATTATCCGATCTCACTGGCTGAGGAGACTGTGATATCTGCCCTGTGCACAGCACTGGATTGTATTCTGTACGTCACATTCTGGGTCTATTAGTTTATCACACTTAGCACCCAGAGTGTTACAGTGGGGCGCGCCATTACTTTTTATAGAAATACCTCTCAAAAATTATTAGGGGTCATAACTATGTGCCAACCCTATCAAATTGTTTGGGTTAATCACCACTGTTTCCCAAAAATTCTGAAAGGTTCCTTTCTAGAAAGGCTTATGTGATGGTGAGCCCAGTGGTTCCAGGAATGACTGCTGGAGCCAGACAGCTTTGACTGAAGTGCACCATTAATAAACATGACCATCACTTCATCTTTACAAAGTCTCCATAGATTTGTTAGAGAAACTCAGGATAAAGTTTTGGTTTGAGCAGGTTCACTTGGTGGACAGCCGTGTTGGGAATCACAGGTCTATGCAATCACCTGGAGCATGTGTATGTAACTGCCAGTAAGTAGGTAAGTTGCTCAGAACAAACAAAACAGGTTTTTGGAAGTTCAAATACACACAGGGCCAAATTCACAAAGGTAAATGTAGACCTGAAGTCTAAGTTTAGACCTGAAGTTTAAGGGCCCAATTCACAAAGGTAAACTTACACTTCAGGTCTAAGTTTACATTTGTGAAATGGGCCTTCAATCACAATGTCCTAATGTGTTAATCATGTCATAGTGTGCGGTGCAGTTTGAAAAACCTTTTACATGCCATGGGTTCACACACAATGACAGGGTTGCCTGACAGTTGTAAATGTGCAGACTGATATATACTAGAGCTGAATCCTGAAGGCAATCTGATGTGATTTGGTTTGCTTCATCTAGACCAAGTAGAGAATTACTTGCAGGTTAATTTGAGACTGGTCTTCACAGATTATGTGGACCTCTGAAGTACATATACATAAACAAGGGCACTAAAGTAAGAGACGCTAGCCTCTGAGGACAACTGGCAGCATCTGAGGATTGATGGAGAAATATGGAATGAACAAATTAAAAAAAAGGTTATGATATCTGACCCAACAAATACACAAGCCAGAAATATATTCAAATGTTGTAGAAATACATGTGGGCCATTTTCATTAGGGGCACTATACAGCATTTATTGAGGCTGACTGTGACTGCAGAGTTCTTATGGGCCACTCCTCTCCTGATAAAATCCACTCAAGAAGCGCAGACTTTCCCCCTCAATGATAGAAGGCAAAACTTCATCCTTATCTGTCTTTCATTCTAGTTTCTCCCACTCCGGGCACAAGCCCAGCTACATTATCGCAGTACCATATTCCATTACTCACACAGTATGACACAAAAACACTTCCCACTTAGGCCAAACTCATTCCACACGCACTTCAAGCAAACACAAAAATAAATTAATGTAAACCACATGCATTATGCCCCTCGCTCCTCTTTATTCCATTTCAAGGTTAAGTGCAGCAATTGCTGTCAGTTTAAGAGTAGCAGTATAGTTATCTACTTAGGTCAAGCAGCAATCCAACACTCTTCCAACCAAGTACTATCTATGGTATATCATTATATTTGTCCACCAATGCACATAGGCACATTGTCAGGGGTATGAAGCACTATATAAAGGCAACTACAATAAAATGCAATAGCACCCGGTTCCTCTCTCACCTCCTGACCCTTTCCCCAGCCTCATGTCACCCAACAAGAAAATGACTAAAACCATTCTACAGCTTCCCTGTCTATGCCTGCCACATACACTCAAAAGGAAATGTAGAACCATTTGGCACAACTCAAGAGTGGCACAGCAAAATATAGCAAAGCTTCCAGTATCTCCCAACCTCAAGGATGGTTCATTCAACCTTAGCCAATCTAGAGGTGGAACAAGAAATGTAAGTGCTACTCTGTCTAGACTGAAAAAGAGAATGCTTACTTTTGTATGTAATCCTTATGAACGATAACCCATAAAAGCTGAAAATGTTTTGTGAGAATTGCATTTTAGAATATATATTTCGCAATAATGTTTATTCACATAATCCTGAAGTGGGCAAAATACAAAAATTTACGTTTGGTTAAAAACAAATGCAGCTACGGTTCGTGTAGGAATACAAATATAAAGTCCCTGATTCTCAGTTACATTGCATTAGTTACACCTGTGTAACATACATTTGTGTATAAACATGAGTAAGTATTATTAGAATTAGATGTAATGCTGTAATTTTATATATGGTATTTCCACACCCGGTTTCCCAAGGACATATTTTCTGTGGTCAATCATGGAGGAGGACTCCGTCCCTGAAAAACGGCCTGGCATACGGAAGTTACGTGTGCAAATCGATGTAGTAACACCGATTTCCATAGTAATACTCCGTTCCATAAGGGTACACTCAGAATACAAAGATAATTTTGTTTCCTGGAGTTACCGATCCCTGAGGTGTTGATGTGTCTATGTGTAATTACCACCCTCAGGATGAGGACCTACTCTTTTCTGTAAGTGTATATTCCGATTCAACATGTATCCGACTAACTGAAACATATGAGTATTTTAAATAGGTGCATTTCAATACCACCAAAATCAACAATTTTGTTGATGAAAAGTCCTGATTGATAAAGTTCAAATCTTCATACATTTTCCAGTGCAATTGTACTTCGATGCAATATTAAAGTCTTGTGATTCGATTATACCTGGGACATAAAATTCTGCTTCCTATGCACCCCTCTATTATGCCATGGATCCGAACTTTGGGATGTGTAGTGAAGTCTGCCCCACCCCCTGTAATGTTCCCCAGTTCAAACTCATTGAAATTTATTAGAGGAAAAATGAATGCAAAATTCTGACGAGGAATACGGAAATTTAGTGGGAAAAGAATCGATTCTTCAGGTAATTCTTCATTACCCCCAGGTCCCTAAGTCCTCGTCCCATTCATTGACAATGTGGAGATAACCATCTCCCCCGACAGAAAAAAAGACCAGAGGAATGCTGGGACCCTAATACTGCCCCTCCCACCAGGAGTACATAAGCAGTACTTACTCAGCATCCCGCCTGTTCTTTTTTTCTGTCTGTCGATAGAATGGACTTGGATGTGCTGGTGCTGCTCCTGTTGGGCAGGGGTGGAGGTTCTTCTCTCCTCCCCCCGCCCGGATGCCTGGCTGTGCGGGCAGGGGGGGGTGTTTTCTGGCCTGCCTCCTGGCCTGCCGGGCTTGCTGGGAGGCAGGACTGTTCATGGCCGGCTCTGCCCCTTGCCGCCCGGCCCTTTGCGGCTGGTGCGCGGCCTCCCGGTTGCTTCCGGGTCGCATGCACGTCTTCCTTTGGCCTGGCCGGGCGGGAGACGCGCCGTGCTTGCTGGTTTCCTGGCGTTCCCGGCTCTGATGGGACCGCCGGCTTGGATCCTTTGGGCGGGCTGTTGGGAGGGGGGCCGTGTTCTTGGTGGTGTCTCGGCCCCCGCTCCGGGTAAGTACCGCGCAGCGGTCTTTTTTTTCCCCTTCCTACTCTCCCTGTTGTGTGGTTTCGTGCCCGCCTTCCTGTCCCTTCATTTGTTTGGTGGGGGGGGGCGCGGCGCTGGGAGGCGGTAGGTGGGTTTGTGCTGTAATCACCAGTTGCTCAAACTGTTGCCATTGAAGCGTCTGACGCAAGCTGGTGCATATCGTGTGGTGCTCGTGTATGGTTTCGCTGTAGTAATCAACCCCATGCACTGATTACGTATTTGGAGTTTGGCGTTTTTTCACGTTGACCATGTTGTGCACACTAGTGGCTGAACGGGTGGTATTCGCCACACATCACATTGCCATGAGTTGAATTTGTGTGGCTCCAGCGGACTGTTTACACCGCAGTGTGTGCTCCGCGCTGAGTTGCGACCTTGGAGCTCGGTGGCCTCGATTCTGGACTCGGCGTCCCCGCTTGGCTTCCTGCTTCCTACTGCCCTTCCTGCCTTGCTGCGCCTGCTCTCGTCTGGTCTCATACACGGTACTGTGTTCGTCTGTGATGCAACTGGTGCTCATGTGTGTGTTGTGCACATGTTTGTATTGTACCAGTCCTTCTGATACTGTCCGTCACATGGTTCCTGTGCAGCGTGCTCTGCTTTAGCTGTTGTGGAGCGTCTGGCCGGGTTCATGCCTGGGTGGGTGGTTGCCTGGCGTTACCGGGTGCTGTTGGCTTCCATTGCCCTGGTTTTGGCTGGTCCTCTGCGCCTCTGGTCGTGTCCTTTGTGGTTGCCTGGCTCTGGCCCGGTCGTCTTCCGGGGCTGTTCCTCCTCCTTTTGCCGTGGCCTGGGTGCTGGGGGTGTTGCGTCCTGCTGGGTGCTGCCTTGGGGCTGGCCCCCACGGCTCTTTTTTGTCTCCTCGGGCCCTGCAGCCGGTGGTTACTGGTTGTCTGCCTCTGTTGCTGCCCTCTTGGCTGTCCTGGTTTCCTGCTGCCGGCTGCTGGTGGGGTTGCGCTGCTGCTACGTGTTCCTTCTCTGCCGCCCTCCGTGCCACCCTGACTGCTCCTGCACTTCTGGTCTCGGACGTTTGGCGTGTGTTGCTTCCTGGATGTGTGGCTGCCTGGGGCTGCCAGGTGCTGTCGGCCTTTGAGTTGGGTGTGGGTTGCCTGCGGCTGGCATGGGGCCTGTCGCCCTTCCGCCCCCTCGTCGGGTGCCATCCATGTTTTATGTGTTGGTCTTCTTGGCTGTTGTTCTGCGGTGCTCCCTCGTTGGCCTATGGCATTGCCGCCCTGTGGGTTCCTGCTCTCTGGGTTTGATGGGGCCCCTTTCTTCTGGAGCGGTTTCTCATGCTTTGCTGTGGTTTGCATGTTTCTGGTCTGGTACCCTGCTCCTGGGTCCCTCGGCTTCGGCCCTCCTGTTCGTGCTCTGGTGTTCCCGGGCCCGTTCTTCGGGTGCGGCGGCCCTGTTGTCTTGGTCCGGGGTTCATCCTGCTGTCGGTCCCGGTCGGTCTGTGGCTCTGTGCCCGCTGGGCGTGCCTTGGCGTGGTCGGTCTCCTCTTTAGGGAGGGGGCTGGCTTTCCTTTCTTGTCCCCTCCTGCTGCACTGGCTTCTGTGTGCTCCTGTTCTTGGGAGCCCTGTGTGGCCTGGGGTTGCCGGGGTTTGTGCCCGGGGCCCCCTGCGTGTGCGGTACTCTTTTCTTCCGCCCTGGCTTTGGCTGCGTGTGGCCTGGGGTGTTTGTCCTCTGCCTTTGGGCTGTTTCATGCGGTCTGGCTGGCTGCCGCTGTGTCCAGATGCTTGTCTCTTCCGGGCTGGGGGCTGCTGTCTCTTGCGGTTCCTGGCTTCCGTGATATCCTTGGCTTGGCCCTTGTGTTCCCCTTCTGTTGCACTCCGCTTGCTTCTCGGGGGTTGCCCTGGTTCGTCTTCATGGCGTTCTGGGCTCTCCGCTGTTCGCATGCCTGCGTTTGTTGGCTGGGGCTTGCTTCGGTGGTCTCTGCCTTCTCTTTGGGTCGGGCTTCACCTGTCTCCTGGTTCCACCGGTGGTGCTGCTCGGTCTGTGGTTGCTCCTGCTGCGGCCCCTTTCTGCTGGGTGCTTCTGCCTGGTGCCTGTGCCCTCCTGTTTCGCTGCTGGTGCTGGTGTTCGGTCCCTGTATTTTCGGGGCCCGTTTCGTCTGTGTACTCTTCCTTTCGGTGGTTGGGCGGTGCGCCTGGGGCCCCCTCGCAGCCTGGCTGTTGGCTGGTCTTTTCTTTCCCTGGGGTGCCTGCACCCTGGGTGTGTGCCCCTCATGCCCTGGCGTTTTGGTTGGTGGTGCGCCTTGGGCTGGTGGGGGGTTGGGGGGGTCGTTGTTCTTGCTCCGGTTCCCCCCCGTGGTGCGTTCCGTGTGGCGGTTTGCCTGTGTTTGCTCCCTTTTCCGGGGGTCCCTGGGGGTCCCTGGGGGTCCGGGATCCTTGTTCCTGCTGTTTGGGCCGGGCTGTTTTTCGCCGGTGCTTTGTCCTGGTCCTTGGCACCTCGTTTTCCTGCTCCTCTGTTCTCCCTGTTGGGGGTCCGCCTGGGTTCTGGTGAGGTTGCTTGGCCTTGTGCTTGTTTCCCCCTCGGTCCTTTCCTCCCTGGGAGCCTTCTTTTGGCCCTGCGTCCTTGCCCTGGGCGTTCTCAGGGTGTCCTGGCCTGACACGTCGGTGTTTCGGCTGTGCCCTGGTGTACCCTCCTGGGCCTCGTCCTGCCCGCTGTTCTTCGCCGGTTTAGTTGGTTGGGCTGGTGTTGGGCTCCTTTTTCTTCCGTTGCCACGGCTCTCCTCCTTGGTTTGGCCCTTCTTGTGGCTGGCGGTGTTTCCGCTCTGTTTGCCCCTGGGTTGCGTCTGGTCTCGTTCAGGCTTGTGGGGCCCTGGTGTTCTGTGGTCCCTTCTGGCTCCCGCTGGCTCTGCTTGGTGCGTTGCCTTCGCCTCGTCCTCCGGCTCGTGTTGTTGGTGCTGGGTTCATGTCCTTCGCTTTCCTTCAGGGTTGTCGTGTCCGGGGTTGCCTCCTGTTCCACCTGGTCTGCCGGCTGGGGGCTGGAATGGCTTGGCCTCCGGCTGTGCATCCTGGGTTTTCACTGACTGTGCTGTGGCTTCGGTGCTGCCTCTGGGGTGTGTTTCCTGGATTCCCCGGTCCCTTTCCTGGTGGTTGGTGTCCTGGCTCGCTCCTGTCTTCCCTGCTGGCTCCCTCGGGTTCTGCTCCCGGTGTGGGGTGCCTTTCGGCATGCCCCCCCATCCCTGTTGGGGTGGGGTTGGGTGGTGTTGTCTGTCCCGCTGTGGTTCGGCGGGTTCGTGCCTGGTGGGTTCCTGTTTGGGTTCTGCCTGGGGTTCCTAGTTGCCCTGGGCTTGCGCCCTGCCTGGTTTTTTCTCTCCCTTTGGGGTTGGGGGTTCTGGGGTTGTGGGGGTTGGCCCTGTCCCCGCCCTGGCTGTGCCTGTTCGGTTCCCTTTGTTGGTTTTGCAGTTTTTGCTGGCCTCTTTGTTGTTTGGTCGGCTGTCTGATGTTGTTTTTGGGGTTGGCCTCCTCTGCCCCTGCTGCTCTGGGGTTTTGTGTCCGGTCCTGGTGCGGTTTGCTGCCTTCTTCCCTGTGGGGCTTTGGCCTCCTGGGGTTTCTGCTGCTCCTGGGCTCTCGCAGTGGCTCCTTCCTTGTTGGCTGGGTGCTTGTGCCTGCGCCCCGTTGCCCGACCTTGGCTTCTTTCTTTGGCCTTCTCCGGGGCGGCCGGGGTTTGCTCTGTGTCTGTGCAGCTGCCGGGGCCTGTTTTCCTTCCTGGTGGTTCTGGGGTGGTCGGCCTTGTCCGGTGGCTTCCCTTGGCTCTGTCCTTTTGGGTTTTGGGCCTGGTTGCTCTGTCTTTGGTTTCTCTGGTTGGCTGCCTCCTTGTTGTGGCTCTGGCCTTCTGTTTTTTTCTTGGTTGTTTCCGGTCCTTGTTTGTGTCCCTGCTGTCCTGTTCTGGGTTGCTGGCCGGTTGCTTCCTGCGGGTCCCTCTTTCTGTGCTCCCTTGGGTCGCTGCGTTTGGTGTGGTTTCCTGGGTGCGCTTGGGGGTTCGGAAGGCCGGGTTTTCTGCTTTGGTATTCTCCACATTGTCAATGAATGGGATGACGACTTAGGGACCTGGGGGTAATGCTCTATTACTTACCGGTAATCTTCATTACTCTGGGTCCCGTTGTCCTCGTCCCATTCATACGCCCCTTCCTCCCTCCCGGGCGGCCGGCCTTCCTGTGGGGGCTTGGTTGTACAGGCGGGATGCTGGGTAAGTACTGCTTATGTACTCCTGGTGGGAGGGGCAGTATTAGGGTCCCAGCATTCCTCTGGTCTTTTTTTCTGTCGGGGAGATGGTTATCTCCACATTGTCAATGAATGGGACGAGGACAACGGGACCCGGAGTAATGAAGATTACCGGTAAGTAATAGAGCATTTTTAAGAGGAAACTTCTGATATTGATGTAGTTACTGCAAGCGCTAGATACCGCACCGTGAGGTTCCTGTTTTTACCGTGTGCTTTAGGTATTGTGCGCTATGCCAGCATACTCTTTAAGCAGAGCCCTTTCCAATGTTGTAGAAAGATTTGGAGAAAAGTAGATTAAAAAAACGCGCTTCAGAAACACAGTCAAAAAGGAAATAAAACATTACATCTTCACGTGTAGATTTTTCTACGTATCATGAATGCTGATTAGGTTGTAACTGCAGTAATTAAACATTTGTTTTTAAAATGTTCTCCAAGTTGTTTCTGTGGCAGCAGAACCGCGTTGCATTAAAGCATCAAACTCCCTCGGGGTGTGCTGCGGCAGGTGCGCTGTACAATACAGTACAGCATATGAAATATGCAAAGATTGGTAGGTCACGAGCATAGTTGCAAAACTGACAAGATAAATATGTTTATGAAAACAGGGTATTACGAGAAAACGTGATGCAGTTTCAGGAACGGAGAAAGGGTTTGACTCCCTGAATGGTATTTTCCTCAGAATCAATGTAATGAGAAACATTTGTCAGAAACAAAAGGTAAATCGTTCATAGGGAATGCTAAACCTCTGAAGCAACGACAAAGTGAAAATGGAATCTGTGAACTCTTTTTGACTTTCTTTTGTAGCTTAAAGTGATGAATGGCGACAATATTAAAGTATTTAATTTTGTTCAAGCATGAAAAACACTTTACAATGCTTTTGTTTTCCTTACTCCATTTTTGCTTGAAAAAAGGCTGCAGCCGAAGGCGGCAACGTTTAGCCATCACATTTATATATGATGTTTTCTTAAAGAATAGACCTATATAGATTAAAGGTTATATTTTCCGATGATGAAACGATTCTGTGCTATCATGCAGTGAGTCACGAGATGGGTACACTTCCTGAAATGCCCTCTGTTTGACCATGATTGCTAGTGTAATATAATCAGCATCTGTTCCTGCTTTGCAACCATTTTATATCTAATAAAGCTGATCAAAGGGTAATTGTGACATTAGTTGAAGTCTTCGACAAAAGTCTTCAACAGAAACACAACCATGTGATGGACTAAATATAGTAAAGCTATTACTGATGGGTGCAATGCCAAAACAATTCAAGCAACCTTTCATGGTATATTTTCTTTTTGGAGAATTTAGCCTCCTCATCATAACACAACTATACAATGCCACTGACAGCATCAAGTGACATCATAGCGCATATAAACAATGGTTTTATGTCTTTTGTTAAGAGGTAGTTCTATGTAACAAGGGAACCCCAGAGTCATCAGGGACCTTGGGTAAATGTTGTAATACAGGACAGTGGTCCCCTAGACATCAATTTAACTATGCTTTCAATCAGATGGTTATTTATTCATGACACCAAGCAAAGCTTCCTTTGTAAAAACAACCAGCGGCTCAGTGGGTGTGGGTGATAGAACGTGATCGGTGCTCTCTCATCAGTGATCCACAGTGGCGGTTCCTCTGCTAAGGCGGAGGAGCGTCACCCCACTGCTTTTTAGCAGTGAAATAAAGAGAAAAAAAAAATGATAATAACTCGCATTATTAACATTTTATTTTCTCTAACTTCTGCAGCTTTGCGTGAGGGGCAGGGGAGGAGTGGTAGCACCATCCTAAGTACGCTATGACTGCTTGGCTGGCCCTCTCGGGCCGCCCAAAACAAACTTGCGCACTTTGCACGTTCTCCATGCAGGCTGCATTACAGCCTGCATGGAGAACATGCCCAGGCTCCCAATCAGTGTCTGAGCACCGAAAAACGGCTCTCAGACCAATCACAACGCTGCTAAGGCAGCATTGTGGTTGGCTGACTGGGAGCCTGGGTGTGCTTCCTGTTGTTTAGGTCAGCGAAGGAGGACTACGGAGGAAAGACGCGGCGAGGAAGCGGCGAGAAGGTAATTTTTTTGTTTTATTTTTTGCTGCCTGCTTCTCCCGAGTCCTCCTCCCCTCCTGCCCCCCTACCTCCGATCCGTGCTGGCCGTAGCTGGTGATACACACATGTGACATTAGTCATAAAAGTGTGTATCTAAAAACTATAACATCATGACCTATTGTTGCATTGTATACAAAATAAATAGGATCCGTAATGACAGTTGACCTTTCGAATCCTTAAACAATATCGGGATCGGGACATAGCAGAGGCCATAGATAATGACAGGCTCTGGTATTGAGGCCACTGACGAGGAAGGAGAAGAGAGGATACTGTGAGGGCAGATATGCGTGGTGTAGAGATACAAGACTATGTCGAACTGTGTTCTTCCTATGACCCATCCTCTTCTTTTATTGGCTGAGTGTCAGGTATGACACCCAATGAGAGCAGGAGATAGAATCTGAAAGGTTGGCCCTGGAAACGGCATGACTGAAGGTGAGCTGATTGTTTGCCCCAAGACAAAGTAATAGTCCCATTTTTGGCAGCACCAGGCTGCCACCAACACAGCCTCAAACACAGACTGTGCATGTGAGGTTCATGTAATATTGAACTCATCCACCTTCACATGCCCAGTGTGTCTATAAGTATACAAAAACTGATGGATGGAATGCTTGAATTAATTTCAGCCACTGGTATTTACTGGGGCCGCATCCCAGTCCATTGTTATTTTACACACAATACCAGTCCAGCCCAACCTACCAAGCTAGGTCCTCCCTGAACTAGAACACAAGCAACCCAGGGCCAGTTCGGCTGGACTGTTTCCATAAGGAGCAGGGTCAAGGCTGATTTTTATATGGCTGGGTCCAAACTGAGGTGGCATTGTTGGCAAAAACGATAGATTGGGATGCAGCCCGAGTGTTTGCCAGTGGCTGAGATTATTTCATGCATTCCATCCATTACTTTATTTTTTTATGCCCTAAGTGTGATGGGTATGCCCAGACGTGAGTCCTGTTTTCACTGTGCCACTGGAATCAAGCTATACCTGGCTGATGATCCCATTATAAGGGCAAAACTAGTCCTGGGTTGCTTGTATTCTGGTTCAGGGAGGAATTGGCCTGGCAGTTTGGGCTGGACTGATTCCATGAGGAGCAGGGTCAAGGCTGATTTGCATAGGGCTGGGTACAAACTGAGGTGGCATTCAGGGTTAAAACGATGGATTGGGATGCGGCTCAAGCGATGACTGGTGGCTCAGATTAATTCAAGCATTCCATCCATCACTTTGTTTTTTGATGCCCTAAGCGTGATGGCATGCCCACATGTGGGGCCGTGCTCACCGTGTCACTGTAATTAAGCTATACCTGTCTGATGAGCCCATAATAAGGGGAAAAATGGTCCTGTGTTGCTTGCATTCCGGTTCAGGGAGGGCCTGGCCTAGCAGTTCGGGCCAAACTGTTCCCATGAGAAGAAGTAGTGTCAATGCTGATTTGCATATGGCTGGGTCCAAATTGAGGTGGCATTGTGGGCAAACGAGGATGGATTGGGATGCAGCCCAAGCCCATCCATTATTTTGTTTTTTGATTCCCTCAGTATGTCTATAAGAACGTTGATGCTCTGCTGCTCTTCTACTGCCAGACTGAGCACTGGAAGAGCTGCAGATCAACTTGTTCTTCACTTCCTTGTCTTCTCCGAGTTTGGTGGGGCAACGGGCTTAACAGTCCGCCTCTGATGAAAGAGTCTGAAAAACCTCAAACTCACAAGCTTGGGGGCATTCACAAACTTATTAGGCGAGCAATGCCTTGTTCTGCCTACCACCCACTCCTTGAATAGGGTTTACTGCTGTGTTATTCTACACAGCCATGGTGGAGAATTAGACAGAGTAAAGCCATTGACACCTGTCAGGAATCATTCTGTGAATTGCTGACAGGCACACATGAAGACATTTTCTGCAGTAAATATTTGTTTGCACTCAAAATTTGAAAAAGGCATACACAATTTAAAAAGGTCGATAGATTGAGCGTGCAGATTCATGTTTATTCCAAGCTGTAACTCCTTCATCTGTAGAAACTTAACAGCATGTATTACCTTCCTTTATTAAGATTTGAACTACATTATAAATACACGTCTTTCGCGGTTGATAGAAAACAAACACATCTCCACATTTGAAATCAAAATTAAAATCCCTGAAATCCCTTTGCTTCGATTTCTGCTACTGTCCAAGGATGACACCCAATTTGAAAATAAAAACAAACTAATATAAACAAGCCTTTCAATCTAAATTGCAGTCATTTTATAACAACCTCTTCTTATCCAGGTTTTCGTTACTATGAAAAAGTGTATTTCTCATTCCACGAAATGATAGGGTAGAGAAGGAAAGGAATTATTTTCCATCAGCATACATGCATGAAAGGCAGAGCGTTTTACACATTCAGAATTGATTTATTTGCAAATTTTTATTCAGCTGCTTTGCCGATTTTTTGTTACAGTTTCATTATAGGTGCCTTTTCTGGTTCCTTGCTGTACCTTTCTCATAGTCTGAACATCTGCCAAGTGACTTTCAACTATTCACTCCAAATTCAAATTACCCATGAGCTAACGTGAAAGAAACCCAAAACACAATGTGAAGGCAACTAGGCATAAACGGCCTGATGGACCCATTCGGAATCCAGGGATGTGCAATTTGCACACTGAGGGGGGCTTGCAAATGTAAATGCAATTTGCGATGCAACTAGGTACTAATAGGATGCATCGTAAATTGTCCATTCACAAGGGTTTGGAAAAAGGCCTGCCTAATGACTATTAATAAGGAAGGTTAAAATAATGACCCTGTGTGATTGGCTTCCATTGCAGGGATGGTGATCTGCAAGACACTGCACGCCTCTTCAAGTCCCTTTTCTTTCCATAACAGGAAACTTTTTTTTTTTAAAAAGGAACCCGTGTCCATTAAAGGCAATCACTTTTACGAGCCTGAAACATTTTCTGACTCGAAAAGTTGTATTTTTTACATTGTGAAAAGCCCTTCTGTGGTTGTAAATCCTGTGATTTTGCTAATCGCACGGGTTGCAACTGCAAAAGGGCTTTGTACATTTGGCCGTATATTTCTGAGCTTGATTTATTAATTCCAGGCCATTGATTAAGCCTGTTCATAATACTAAAACAAAACAAATCCATCTCCCAACAATGCTGGTTTATTGAGACACGTGGCAGACTCTGAGCATCAATTCTTTCAGGATTCTTTCGAGCCCCTGACAATCCCATTTTCATTTGGGTTTGTAAACATATATTTGACAGAGACGAAAGACCAAGTCAAGCAATACCATCCAAGAAAGATCCTGTTTCATTTGGATATTTATCTGGATGTTACTTTTTTTACCCAGTGTCCTTCCAACATTTTCTTGCATCTTTGCATAAAAAACAAGCCAATTGCACGAGCGCGGAAACAGTGCCACTGTTTAGTTTATATTGCACATGGGCTCTTGTTACTGCAGAAACAGCGTTGCTCAAACTCCATAATTTACCAGAATCAAATCTGTCTATTATTTTCCATAGCTCGCCAGAATGATGTCATTATTTTTGATTAGACTTCTGTTTCATGCAATGGCAATCCAATTCACAGGCTGGATTTACTCTCCATCTCCAATTAGTCATTTTTCTCCAAGCATGCATGTTCCTTTGAATAATCAGGACACAATCAGCATGCAACCTACCGAGTATAAATGAACACAAACACACCAGGCAATCAGCTGCCCAGTTCTAGCTTGCTATTCCAAGTTGAGGCTAAAAAACACACTCCTGCAGAAAAAGCATTCTTCTAAAATTACTTCTGAAAAGCTAAAATATTTTCACTAGATCCCCAATCACTGACAAATGTAAATTACATTTTACTTTCATGATCTTTTACTGCACACATATTACTCCTATTAATAATATACGTGTTTCTGCTTAAAATATTTTTCATGCCATACTATATTAAGTAATATACCAGTAATAGCAAACCAATTGATCAGACTTTTTCATAAGTGCTGTCAGGTACACCTCATGCATTTTGCCTAAAAACTGGTGGTTGCTCGTGAATAGCTCATCAAGATGAGACAAGGAAACCGCTTTATTTGTGTAGATCGTGGGACATCACCCAACCTGTCAGTTTCTCTCAAATGAGAACAGTAAATTTGTTCCAGTGGTTCCCACCAGCACTCTTTCCTGCACACCAGGACTCTTGGTTCCTCCACTGAGCAGCATTCCTGATGACATGGATCTCCAGTAGACCTGGGGGGTTTTGAGGTCTGGTTTCACCAGCAGCTTTCACCACTGAGCAACATATCCCTACATAAATATATTTACACATATGCTGATGCTATTTGGCCTCGATGCATGAGAAAAAGAAGTAAGTGCTGCTTTGCATGCCCTCCAGTTATATGTCAGTTACACTGAGGACGCCAGCCTTAAAAATCATTGTCCAATCACCAAGCAGCTTCTAATAAGCTGCCTAGAGATTGGCCAATGTATTGTTAGCGCGTATTTTCATCCACTTTGCATGCGTTTGCATCTGATTCCAACCCTCCATGGTTACTTTCCCTTTCCTTCTAGTACAACACAGGGCATAATAGAGGAGTCTGAGGGTGAGGACCACTTCATAACAGCAGCAGGAAGGGACTTGACTCCCACACCTTCATAGGAGCCAAGACATGACGAATGGTGGAGGCAGTAACAACTGGGACATACAGGAGGAGCCGGGACACTGAACTGAGCAATCTTGTGCACAGTAGTATTGGGACCAACATCTAAAGAGATGCTGTACAAAACCCCTAGGAAAAGAATGGTGAGAGAAGTTTAGATTTTTAGATGTTGCATGGAAGAGATGGAAGGACTGTAGCAGTAACAGAAGAAAAGGCTGAAGGTTGATGGAGGAGAGAAGAGAAAATAGTGCAATAGAAGTGAAGAGAAGCATTGAGAAAGGGAAGATACAGGAGGTGCCAGAAGGGCAGAACATGGAGCAGTATGGAAGGCGAGAGGTTTTAAGTTCTCTAATGAAACAAGGATGAGATTTATTAGATCTATTATGCTAAGACAATTTCACTGGAGCATATTCATCAGCCAATCTGTGAGAGTTTGATGGAACCAATTCACAATGTTCCTAAAGCAACTGTTAACTGCCATTTCAGACTTTCCCTGTTGAGTAATTGAAGCAAGTTTCTCTACAGTTACATTTTTAACCCCTTTACCGCGGCCGAAATTCCGCCGCAGTGCGGCGGCTTTGAAGAGTGGGCGGGGCCGCGTCGGCCAACGGACGTGCGCAGCACTACGGAGGTAGTGCTCGCGACGGCCGTTGGCCGACAGAAGCAGCGTTAAGATTGCTATAAGGGATCATCTTTAGTTTGGCATGAATTGTGTTTTATCAGTGTTTCCTCCACCAAGCTGAAGTTAAGCTAATAATGATCTGAACAATCAAAAGAAAACATATTAAACTGCCCAAAATTGTACAAGAATGTGATCACCCCATCTAGGATATGTCCTTTTCATCTAAAGAAGCAGGGACTTTGGTAGCCACAGTACTTTAAGTGTCTTCAAACAATTGATTTAAGTCACTAAGAACTTCCATTTTAGAGCTAGATTTCATAAGAGGAAGGCAGAGGTCAATGAGTGCTGATTCAAAGTCAACACCTGGATTCCGAGGGTGATGGAGGAGAAAACAAAAGTAGGGGTTCTGAATGTAACATCTGAAGATGTACTGTCTGTCATATGTGTGAATACACTGATGTGAGAAAATGAACATTGCCAGATATTTTTAGCACTTTCTTGTAAATAATCCCTAGCCCTTCTCCGGGCCTAAACTACAATCTTGCCTTAGCATATAATGACATTCTGACACAACATCCATAACATCTGGATCTGAGTTTTCACTTAACCAAGTCTCTGTTAAAACCAAAGGGCCCAATTCACAAAGGTAAACTTAGACCTGAAGACTAAGTTATACCTGAAGTCTAAGGGTCCAATTCACAAAGGTAAACTTAGACCTGAAGACTAAGTTTAGACCTGAAGTCTAAGGGCCATATTCACAAAGGTAAACTTAGACCTGAAGACTAAGTTATACCTGAAGTCTAAGGGTCCAATTCACAAAGGTAAACTTAGACCTGAAGACTAAGTTTAGACCTGAAGTCTAAGGGTCCAATTCACAAAGGTAAACTTAGACCTGAAGACTAAGTTATACCTGAAGTCTAAGGGTCCAATTCACAAAGGTAAACTTAGACCTGAAGACTAAATTTACCTTTGTGAATCGGGCCCAAAATGTCTAACTTATAGGTTAAAATTACTTCATTATTTCAGTGTTTTGCAGCAGCAGTGACCCAATGACAACAATGCACATTTTAAATGCATGGGAACTAATTACGTCACCTTCACATCAACAGCACACTCTACTGGGTGCTGTTTACGTGGAGATCACCTCAAAGTACCCAGGGCAGGGAATCCCTTTGGTGCTGGCACCGGAGGGATTCTCTTCAATTGATTTCAGGTCCAGGTGCTGTGAAGAGCTTCCCCAGCAACCCAAAGCTGTTTTTGTTTTCAAAATGATGACCAGCGCACATGGTGCACTGATGTCATCAAGCAGAAAGTGAAAGTAAATTAAGCTAATCTACTAATTTCTCTTTCACCTGCATCGGTGCTTGGGGGCATATCTCAGCTCCAACCACCAATTTCAATGGGAGAGGTATTGATGGAAATGGCAGAATCCAAGAGTGACCCCTGTAGCAATGGGCTACTGCTCCACCCTTCCCCAGGCACAACAGTCTTTCTGCCCCACCAGTGGGCAGATAAAGGGTGTTTAGCCCCAATATGGCTTTAATATATACAGAAAGTGCACAAGGCACCAGGGAAACTTTAGCCTCAATAGAAAAATGGGTGGTGGAAGTCCCCAGACATTGTGGGGGTAGAAAGTCCACTAGACACTGGGAATAAAAAAGTGCAGTGAACGACCCGGCCACACATCTGGCAAAGCCCTTGCCCCATGCAGTCTTTCTGCCCCTGGGGGTGGATTAGGAGTCTGCCCCTTCCAGGCAGGGTGACAAAACACCAACTGACACTAGGGAATTTCAGGGAATTCTTTTGGGGAGGTAGACAGCTCCCTGAGGTCATGGGCCTGTGCTCCCCATCCCACCCCCTGAGCACAACAGTCTTTCTGCCCCCAGGGTGGATGAGGGTGATTACCCCCCATATTGCCCCCCTAGGAGACAGAAAGCACACTAGACAGTGAGAATGTTTTGTTAGAACAAAAGAAAGAGCAGGGGGGGGAACCCAGGTATTGCATAGTGCCCCTACCCCAGAATAGGTGATCCGTCTTTCTGCCCAGGGGTATATAGGGTGGGTTTAACACTAATCTGTGCCTGAGTTGGCAGTAACTCCACTAGACACCAGGGAAAAATTAGGAGTAAAAAAGATGGGGTGGGGCAGCACAGACATCAGGCCCACAAAAAGAAGAAGCTGTGGTGGCCCACCTAGTAAATGGATTCTGTCCCCACACTCTAGAATAGGCCCAACAGTCTTTCTGTCCCTCCAGGAGGATGGATTGGGGGATTACCACGGGTGGGGGCAGAAAACCCACTAGATACCATAAATATAGATACCAAATGTATGGCTCAGGAAGCACCAGCGCCAGAGTAATTATAGTTAGGCCAGATTTTTCATAGTAAATCCATTTTATGTTTTCTTAATAAATTTGGCGTAGTTCGACAAATCTGCATTAAAGTTTAAAAAAAAAGTTAATTCCCTTTGGCACCTTCATAGACAGTTTGGTGCTTGAAGGAAGTGACCTCCTTGGTGCCACCTGGGTCACTGTAGACCACCTCTCAGCCTTCCAATCAAAATGAAGAGTCGGGGAGTCAGTGGAGAATATAAACCAATAACTTTTTTATTCGTATACACTCAGGGCGGAGCCCCGTCTGCACAGCCTCCAGGCTCACACAACAGAACAGTAAAATACAAAAAGAAACAGTTTGTGTTCTCGCAACTCAGCACAGTCCAAGGCCGGTGCACCTGGTACTGCGATAAGACTACCAGACAAGTGGGAGAGGGCCTCTATCTAGGCTGAAAGCTATGTACTGGCACTAACTGCACATTATTGCAGAAACTAAACTTAGCAAGAGACATTTCTTCAAATAAGTAAGAATTAGTTTTGATCATCATACAAAATGGACGACAGAAAAGCAAATGGTGTAGCAAATGCTAACTTATACAAGGCACTGCGTAAGCATTAACGGTCCTAATCTAACAGACCCTCCTTTTAGCATGAGCTAAAACAGTTGCTAACAAACGAGGTAATTAAGATATACATATGTAAAAATCATAAGTATAACGATATGGTCAAAGTAAATATCAATGGAGCATCCGAGGCTGAAACATCAAGGTACAATAATTATGGGCATTCTTTACATTCAACATCAGGCAAAGAAACAGCAAGGAGAGATGACTCCTCAAATATCCCTTCATCTATCTTCATAAGGTCATCAATGTCTGACTGAATCATTATAGCAGCATTAGTAACATGAGCTGACATTTTCGGCTTCGGTGTGAAAATAGTTGTACAGTATGAACAACATAAGGGAAGACATTGTATGAGAACACAACAGAGCACCAACACCTCTATAAGATAAATAACTTTCTCAAGGATCCAACCCCAACCGCCAAAAAGAGACCAAGTCCAATTGCCACTTTCCATTCCCTTAACATTTTCAAGAATATCCATTATGTGTTTGGTAATATTCTTTTCCATATTCTTGATCCCGACCACACACTGATCGCCAACTACTGAGCATACACCACCACTTTTAGCTAGAATGAAATCCACTGCTATCTAGTCTGTTCTGAATATATCCGCATACATTCCAACTGAGTAGTGATGTCGCGCAAAGCTTCTACTGTAGTATTAGATAGAATTTGCAGCTTGCATCCAAAATATTCTCTAGCCTTCTTACCCCTGGCCATGGAAGTACCACCCAATGTGAAAATAGAAGAAAGGATATATCCAAAGGTGATACCATTGCTGTAATTATTGACCTCTATATCGGTCACTCCCTCACAGAATTCTTTTGTTAGTGTCCTTTCGACCCATCTTGTTTTAGGTTTTGCATGTTTACAGGGCACACCCAAAGGCAATACCATTACAAGAGCCACATCGTCAGTACCATTATGGACATTGGAATAAGTCCCATTAGACAAGAAGAAAAACCCTGGGTGTGCATAAATCGGCCCGTCATAAGCCACTGTGGTGTACCTGGAATTCATCCCGAAGGTACTTGGATCCTCTTTATTCACTAAGGGGAACGCATGTTTGTACAATACTATCCCTGAACAATTTATATACAATGAGGTGTCCATACTGTTCACAATGGGGCAACAAGCAGGGTAATAACCGGCCTCTCGAGGGACTGTCAACTCCTTGTAATGCCAACCCACTAGTGTTATGTTATGTTCTTCCATGTAAAATTTATCACAATATGTATTGTTGTCAAAACCTGGATACCCCACCCCCAGTGGCTTTCTATGGTATAAACATGGCCTCGGATAATCAAAACCGAACACTCCTTTTACTTCTGCAAACTGAGGTGGCCGAGTATATGTATAATTAACAAGTGACAATGGATATGCCGCCCATAGACTAGTGACAGATCAAGTGGGGTAACAGGCAGTCCCTTCACCAAAGAACCTCTTATGTGTGTCCAGAAATACATTCCTTGGGGCAGTTCTTTTATTTCGTCTAGGGGAAATTACCTTACCCATATTGCGCAGAGGCACACTTTGAGCATCTTCCAAAACCCATGAAACCCCACACAGTATTATTATCACCAGTATCACAAGAACAACACATGTTATTTTACTTTTCTTCTACCACATCACATTACATTGTACAGTAACAATTGGCTGCTCCTCCTCAGTAACTTTTCTGCCAAAGGGATGCGTAGTAAACTCAAAAGATGAAAACACAAGGAAATACAAAAGTTCTCAGTGTCCGTCAGAGCCTCACTGGTACAGGCTCCTATTGTCCATCAATCAGTTGGCGCTCTTGAGCACCGGGGATGGAGCTTGCTCTGTCCTAAGTTCTTCTCCTAATCTATCCCACGTCGATAAAGGTGGTATACTTTCAGAGTATACTTTTTTCCTAACTAATGTTCATACAATGAAAACAAAGCAAGTGCAGAATTTTCACTTATTTCAATTGTTGATGGTACTGCTATTCAGTACTACCTATCTTGCACAGTCCATCCCTAATCTTTCTTTTCCTTATGTTCAGTAGCCCTCAGCCGAGGACGCAAATGGTACCTGGCAGCCACAGGCACCATATGATCACTGAACAGAGGCTCTTGGATAGCTCGTATTTCTGGCGGGACAGCCTCGTTCAGAATGTCGTCATTCTCCTTCTCTGTTTGTGCCCAAGTAAGCTGGGCGTCGCTGAATGGGACAAATCTAGGCACTTGCTCACATTCAGTGTCTCCTACTCCTTCCTTGACCCACTGGTCATGTGGAAGTGGAAAAGGGACCCTCTGGCAATGAGTGGCATGCATCCAATTCTTTTGGCCAGCAACCTTTACAGCCATCCGTGTCACCAACAGAACTTGCTCAGGACCTTTCCAGCGGGGCTCCAAACTTTTCTTCCTCTGGAAATTTCTCACGAGGACAAAATCCCCAGGCTGGATGTTGTGGCCGGGTCCCTCTGGTATAGGAGGTAGGGAGTCACGTACCTGCTGGTGAATAGAACGCAAACTTTCGGTCAATTGTCCAAGATAATCAAGCAACACAGGATATTCAATATCAGAATATTTGCGGGGACGTGGGACCCCCCAGACATTTGCCGCCATCCAAACATGACCTCGTAAGGTGACAAGCCTGTTATAGAATGTGCTGTAGTTCTAGTTGACAAAAGAGCTAATGGTAAAGCATCTGGCCATTTCAACCCTGCCGCCTCTTGAATTTTTGCCAGTTTCAGTTTGAGAGTACCATTGTACTTCTCAACAAGTCCCGCTGACTGTGGGTGATTAGCAGCATGACATTTTTGTTTGATGTGCAAGCCTTCACATACTAATTTAATCACTTTCCCATTAAATTGACTTCTGTTGCCCGTCCAGATAATTCAGGGCATACCAAAACGAGGAAGGTACTCTTTAAGGAGTACCTTCGCCGTTGTGATGGCTGTATTGTCTTTATTAGGGTATGCCTCAACCCATTTACTGAATGCGCATATGACTACTAGGACGTACTTGAGATTGTTGCAACATTCTAATTCGATAAAGTCCATTTGAAGGACTTCAAAAGGGAATGTAGGTGGTGCGAAATTACAGTATGGTGTGGAGACACCCTTCCCTGAATTGTGCATCATGCAGACCATGCAGCTTTTTACTAACTGCATAGCCGTCCTAGAAATGTTGCTGTTGCACCAAACTGGAGCCAATAATTTACAAATTACTTTTGCACTAATGTGGGCTGGACCATGTGCCATAGTAACCACAGGGAGCACATATGCATCGGGTAACATCCATTTCTCTTCTCCAGACTTGTCAATCCAACACCCTTCGTCATTTAACTGTGCTGTACTTCCCTGCCATATCGCTAGTTCTTCCACGTTTCCTCACTTTGTATCTCTTTCACACTCTCAACTGTATTTTCAAACATAGTGTTCTCAGGAACACATCTAGCTGGACCTGCAACAAACATTCTTTTCATCTTGCTTCGAGCAGTCTCTTTTGCTGTCTGATCTGCAAATGCATTTCCTCTACCTACATCGTCATTCACCTTTTTGTGGGCGCTACACTTGAAAATCACCATCTTCTTCGGGAGTGTTAAAGCAGACAAAAGCCGCAATATAAGGTGTCCATGTTGGATTTTGGTGCCATGTGAGGTAAGGAACCCTCTCTCTGTCCACAGTAGCCCAAAGTTGTGCGCGACCCCGAATGCGTACTGGCTGTCTGTGTAGATATTTACAACCAAACCCTCACTCAGTTCACAAGCTCGTATTAGAGCCACAAGCTCTGCCGCTTGAGCAGACTGATAAGGAACTCAAGATGTTTCCACCACTGTGCGCAAAGTAGTAATAGCATAAGCTGCAGTAGTTGTGCCATCTGGTAATTTAAAAAAAGAGCCATCAACATACAGTTCTCCTTGGGGGTCAGATAAGGGAACATCAGTCAGGTCTACCCGTCCTTTCGTCTCTTCCTCCATTCGGAAAATACAGTCATGCTTATCAAGTGAATCACTTTCAGAAGGGAGGGGTAGTAGCATGGCTGGATTCAGAGTGGCACATTGTTTAATCGTAGTATGCTTAGCAAACAATGTCAATTCATAACCAGTAAGATGTGCACTGGTGAGGTGGTGTGTCCTTGTTTTATTCAAAAGTGTATCCACAGCATGGCGTACCATAACTGTGAAGTCAGTATTGAGTACGAGTCCAGCCGATTGTCTGATCGAAGTGGCCACATCCGCGACCGCTCGCAGACAGCTCAGAAGGGCTCTTGCGACAGGATCAAGCACAGCAGTAAAATAAGCGCAAGGTCTCTGTCTATCCCCAAATCTTTGAGTCAAGACAGAGAGGGCGCAACCAGCCATCTCGTGGACGTAAAGGACAAAAGGCTTTCTATAATCAGGCGTGCCAAGAACTGGAGCAGAGCAAAGCGCAGTTTTTAGTTGCTCAAAAGAATGTTGACAATCAGGCATCCAAGGTAAAGGCTCATGCACGTCTTTCATTATTAGTGCAAGCAAAGGTTTGATTAAATAAAGAGTAGTTATGGATCCACTGACAACAGTAATAAGAAATGCCTATGAAAGCGCACACATCTTTTTGAGTTTTCGGAAGGGGCATTTTAACAATGGTACTAATGCGTTCTGGTGTTAACCTTCTACCCTCCTTCGACAGTAGGTGACCTAAATAGGTGACCTCCGTCCAACAATACTGAAACTTCAAGAGGGATACCTTGTGTCCATGATGGGCCAGATGTAACAATAATTTCACTGTACTATCCCTACAACCTTGTTCCGTGTCAGAAGCTATTAAATAATCATCAACATATTGAACCAAAACATTACCTGGAGAAAGCGATAGTGAATCCAACTAATCTTTCAATGCTTGACTATAAATACTAGGACTTTCAGTATAGCCTTGAGGAGCGCGACAGAAGCGAAAGCTTTTCCCAGCTAGTGTAAACCCTAACAAATACCTGCTATCTTGGTGTATAGGAATGCTAAAGAATGCATTTTTCAGATCTATAACGGAGAAAAACTGTGCAGTGGATGGAATCATTGTCAAAAGGGTGGTAATGTCAGGAACTACTGGGAATTGTGGAACTACTATTTTATTGACTTCTCGCAAATCAATCACAAAACGATATACTTCATCATCTTTATCAGAAGAGTCAGAAAGCACCCTTTTTAAAACAGGAAGGATGGGACTATTACATACATTACCCGTGGTCTCTTCAACAACTCCTTTACGTATCAAATCCTGAACTATTTGAAGAAGGGCTCGCTCTCCTGCCTGTGGTATTTTATACTGTGGGATACGGGGCAGTATGGCATTGTCCTTAACCTGTATAGAAGCTGGTGGTATATGCAAGAGACCCACATCGGTATCACCGGTGGCCCACAACGTAGGGGGTACTTGATCCAATTCAGGAGGAAGGATCGCATTTTTAGATAGACACTGTCTAATACCTACATCCGGGCCCATAGTCATATAGACTCCAGCTAGGGAACAATAAATAGTAGCATGCAATTTCTTTAGCAAATCCAAACCCAACAAATTCTCACCACAATTAGATGTTAAAAGAAATGAAGAATCCACAGTAAAAGGACCAATAGATAAGAGCAAGGGGGCGTAAGATGGGGTTTACAACCGGTACTCCTGAAAAAAACACCAAAACATTACTCTGGCCAGACAGGGGTGCCCCAGGGACCAGGTGTTGGGCAGTAGAACTTTTCGTGGAGCCTGTATTAAGCAGAAACTCCTTAGGGGAGCCATGCAGATCTATTTTGACATAAGGGCAGCGCTGATCTACAGGTATCTGAACTGGTCCCGTACCCTAACCCTGGCTGTCCTCGCTGAAAGACGTCCCTATCACGTCATCAACGTCATAATCATCTTTGTAGTACTGACTGTCTCCAGCGTTATCAAAATAATTGTCAGAATGATCTGCAGGGGCAGAAGTACATTGCTGCCTATCTGTCAGGTTCCACCTTACAGAATCCTCGGGATTGTGCTGATGCTCAAAAGGGGTCCACCTCTCGACTGCCCCAAGTCCGGAATATAAATACACGCGGACTAGTGGGATAGTCAAGCGAGGGAAGGAAAGGGTAGGAACAGCAGGGAGGGATACCTATGGATGATACAGGAAAAACATCGTAAATACCCAGTTTGGTGCAACAATATAACAAAACAGGTGAACGCTCTGTGAAGTATATCTAGTGAATCTATAGAGCACTCTACCTGTAAAGGAAATTAAAGAGGGGATTCTACCAGAAGATAGAAGAGGGTGATTGCCGACTTCCAACATGAAACACTATACGGAGGAGAAAACATCCATCAGTATTACACATACACCACAAATCTCTCTGTCATAGGAATAACATATTTACACCACCTACCCTGGTCATGTGTGGAATAGTCCCAAAAGCAATATAGGAACTTCCTGATGCCCTCTTATCTCTCTCTCCTAGGAAATGGTATATAAGAACAGACCATGCATGAATAAAACCAAAGAAGAGGTGCACATTACATGGCCATCTTGATTTGAGCATTGGTGAGCTAGTATAAGTAAAACAAGGTTCATAGATCCACAGGTATAGTGAATTCAACTGAAAGTTAATACATAATCCAAGAAAGAACCGCCAAAAGAAAAGGATCCACTCCCTGCATGAGAACCCAGGAGCCTCTGGTCTCGCCAACACGGAGTGACAAACAAAGGATCGGAACGCTGTTAACCACACAAGCACCTCTCTGCAAGGAACCGCTGACTGTGCGGTTCCGCCAACAAAGAAGCAAGGAGCTCGCCCTCCAACGGACCAGCCAATCCAGAAAGGAACAAGTCAAATGTTGCCCGCTAGGCTTCTCTGCATGAAACAGCCGAAAACGCTGTTTTCCCCAACAGAGAAGCGTGGGCCAAGAAAGCGCTGAGAAAGCCTGTTCTCAAGCGCGCATGTGCCATAAATTTTAAACAAAGGACAAGAACAAGGTGCGGGGGGCACCCTTACCGCCTTGGATATCAGGGTAGAAACGCTGCTTCAGACGAAGGAAATCCAAGAATAATCGGCAGCGTTTGGAGCATCTGACGTCCCTATATCCGGGTTGAATCAGCGTCTGAGTCACGTGGAGCGTGCTCAGGCTATGGACGCTGGGAATTGTAGTTTTTTGTCGGGAATTCCTGGTTCTTACTTCGTTATCGGGCAGTCAGTGCTTTACCAGCCTACGGATCCTGACAGTCCCTCCCCCTCGAGCCAAACACTGACTGACACCAGGCTTGTCTGGATACTTTCTGTGGAACGCCACAACCAGACGTGCAGCATGCACCGCCCCCGCTGGTTCCCACGAGTCCTCCTCAGGACCGTATCCCTTCCAAGAAACCAGATACCACAGCTTACGACGAACCACCCTAGAGTCCAATATTCCCTTAACCTCATATTCGGGGTCCTGTTGCACCCAAATGGGCATGGGTTGCTTCTTAACTGGGCAATGAGAAGGTTTTAGCAGAGAAACATGGAAAACAGGGTGGATACGAAGGTTAGCAGGTAGTTGTAGTTTACTGCCACAGGATTGACATGTTTGATAACTCTGTAAGGGCCAATGTATTTTGGGCTGAAGGCGCTGTACTTCTTAAACCTGATGTTTTTTGTAGACAACCAAACCCGCTCCCCCTTTGTGTATGTGGGACCTGGTCTCCTATGTTTGTCTGCCTGGGATTTATACCGTACCTTGGCACGGAGCAAATTGTTCCGTGTCTCAAGTAGGGTTGTGCGGAGCTGCCGCAATCGTTGATGAACCTCCGGGAGCTTAGTGTTCTGTCTGGGGAGTACCAATGGGGTGAACGTGGGTGAAAACCATACGTGCTGAAGAAAGGTGTATGTAGTGTAGATGCATGCTTGGCACTGTTGTACGCTATTTCCGCCACCCATAACCATTCCACCCAAGCTTCTGTTTGACTGCTGACATAACACCTGAGAAACTGTTTTAGGGTTTGGTTCAGCCTCTCGGTCTGGCCGTCTGTCTGGGGGTGAAAACTTGTAGACAATGAGGATGTTATCTTTAGTTCAGAGCACCAGGTTATCCAAAAGAGGGCGGTGAATTGAGCTCCTCTGTCGGAAACAATCACTTTGGGAAGGCCGTGTAGCCTGACGATGTGCGTCAATAACAAGTGTGCCAAGAGACCTGCAGAGGGAACCTGTTTGCAGGCGATGAAATGACCCATCTTCATTAGGTAGTCGACGACTACTACAATTGCTGTACATCCCTGGTCTTTGGGCAATCCCACAATGAAGTCCACAGAGAACCTCTCCCACGGAGCTTCCGGTGTGGGCAAAGGTTGGAGAAGGCCTTGGGTTTTGTTATGGTCTGACTTCATTTGAGCGCACGTGGGACAGTTTTTTACCCACAACAATATGTCGGGATGAATCATGGGCCACCAGAACTGGCGTAACACCCTCTCCACGGTTTTCTTTCCCCCTCCGTGTCCGGCACAGGGAAGCTCATGACACCATCGGAATACGGTCTTTCTTAACTCCTTGGTAGGGACCAATATCTGCTGGTTTTATAGCGGTATGCCCTGTCGCCACTGCCATTCTGGGTGGTGCTTCATCCAGCTCTTCCACGCAAAGGACCGCATCCCTTGTTTTACTTTCTGCAGGAATTCATCCGCTTGGATGACACAGAGGACTTGACTGGGTTTCAGAATCGCTCTTTCAGTCTCCACCGATTGATGCACCGGGTTTTCTTGTCGAGTCAGAGCGTCCACTTTTTTATTATCTTTACCGGGTCTGAATGTTACTATGAAGTGAAATTCAGCAAAGAACAGCATCCAACAAAGCTGACGCGGAGTAAGATGTCTTGCCGCTCGCATGAATTGTAAGTTGCAATGGTCCAAATAAACTGTCACCTGGTGAGTTGCTCCCAACAGCCAGTGTCTCCATTCCAGAAAGGCGTCTCTTATGGCAAGCAGCTCTTTCTCGGCGATGGTGTAGTTCTGTTCTCCCTCGCCACCGTCCCTCGCATTCGAAGAACTACCACCGGCGGCAGATCCTTCTCCCACCTCGCCGCCAAGACCTGGAACACCCTTCCACTAAGCCTACGACAGACCCAAGACCTGCTGACCTTCAGGAGGCTACTCAAGACCTGGTTGTTCGACCAGTAGCAGCACCCCCCCCCCTTTTTTTGCTCCCCAGCGCCTTGAGACCCTCGCGGGTAAGTAGCGCGCTTTACAAATTTTGTGATTGATTGATTGATTGTTCGGCGGGGTTAAGCTTCCTAGACATGTAAGCAATGGGGTGTAGATATCCTGTCACTTCGTGTCTTTGGGACAGTACGGCCCCTACCGCTACATCGGAAGCGTCTGCTTCCACGATGAAGGGCAGTTCAGGTTTGGCATGCGTGAGGACCTGGGCTGTAGTAAAGGCTCTCTTGAAGCGTTCAAAAGCTGTCTGTGTCTCTTCTAACCAAAGGAAAGGAATCGACTTCTTTGGCAGTTTAGACAGTGGAGATACCATGTCAGAAAACTGTTGAATGAACCGCCTATAAAAGTTGGCGAATCCCAAAAACCTCTGGATATCCTTTACATTCTGAGGGCGAGGCCATTCAGTAATGGCCTTAATTTTCCTCTCTGCCATCTCTTGTCCTGTAGGAGGGAGCATGACACCCAGAAACTCTACGGTGGTAACGTGGAATTCGCATTTGCTTATTTTGCAGATCAGCTTATGTTTTCGTAATGCCTGAAGTACTTGACCTACATGGACTATGTGTTCCTCTTCGTTGGAGGAGAAGATCAGGATGTCGTCGATGTATACCACGATGAAGTGGTCCAAAAAATCCCTCAAAACGTCATTGAGAAAGAACTGGAAAGCCGCTGGGGCGTTGCACATCCCAAATGGCATAACAAGATGCTCAAACAATCCGAACCGTGTTTTGAAGGCCGTCTTCCGTTCGTCGCCTTCCCGCATCCGGACCAGATGGTATGCCCCTCTGAGGTCAAGCTTGGTGTAAATGTTGGCTGACGTGACTTGTTCCAAAAGAACCGGAATCAAGGGTAAAGGGTATTGATTCTTAATGGTGATGAGGTTCAGCGCTCTGAAGTCAATACAACACCTCAATTCTCCATTGGCTTTCGGTATAAAGAAAAGGGGTGAAGCAGCAGGAGAGCGGGAAGGACGAACGAAACCCAATGCAAGATATTTATCCAGATACTGACGTAGGTGTTGGGTTTCAGGTGCTGTGAGAGCATAAATCCTGCTGCAAGGAACCACTGCTCCCGGAACCAGGTCTATCCGGCAATCATAAACCCGGTGGGGAGGGAGTTCCTCCGCCTTGGTATTGCTGAAGACCTCTGCATATTCCACATAACATTCTGGTAGGAGCACATCTTTTTCGGCCGTGGTTGCGATGTGATGCCGGAGGGCCAAAGCTTGGGAAGGGCTCGTGAGCGGCTGGTTACACTGGTTCTGACAGTATGTGGACTGCATATGTATTGTTCTGTTGGTCCATTCTATGGTGGGTTCGTGCTTCTGCAGCCAAGGGAGGCCCAAAATGACTCCATACATGGGAGCTTGAATGATGTTAAACGCTAGTCTTTCATGGTGGTATCCGTCGTATGTCAGTTCGTATTCAGGGGTGACATAGGTGATGGGTCCGGATTCCAGCTCCTTGCCATCTACCGCATGCACCCTTTCGGTGGTGGTTTTGTGGATGAACTGTACCCCTAGCCTCTGTGCTTCCTCTCTGTCCATGAAGCATCCCGTTGCTCCGGAATCCACCATCGCCTGTATTTGCTTTTTCGCCTGATTTATTTCAATGGTCAACGGTATAAAGAAATGCACAGATTCTGTAAAGACGTAGTGGTTCACTGAAGGGATCATACATCCGCTTGATGGTTCCCCTTCCGGCACCCTCAAGCTCTGGAGTTTTCCGCCCCATTCCCAGCTACTACAGTGGCCACTTGCCCAGGTTTAGGACGTCCGTATTTGGGTTTGACAGGACAATCACGGAGGTAATGGCCTTTTTTCCCCACAATACAGGCACAGGCCCTGTTTACGTCGGTGGTCTCTTTCACTGAGTGTCAATGATGCTCTAACAGCCCCAATATCCATGGGTTCAGGTTTGGGGTTTCCATTGTCTGAGGGACGAGCACGGTCTCCCTGTGGGTGAAACCGGTCCTTTTGTTTGAGGTCCCCTCTTCGTTCTTTTAGCCGGTGGTCCAACCGCAGGGTTAATTCAATAAGAGCAGCGCACGTTTGAGGTTGAGGGTCTATTTGGGCGATAACGTCCTTCAACTCATCTCTGAATCCCTGATAGTAAATGGCGGCCTGTTTGGATTCAGGCCAGTCTGTCTCTGCCACGAGCCTGCGAAAATTATTCAGGTAACTGATTAGGTCTGACTTCCCCTGCCTAAGTTCCAATAAGTCCTTATCTGCTGAAAAGGTTTCTGCCCGACGATCGAATGTCTTCTCGAAGGCTTCCCTGAATGCATCCCAGTCATAGAGCAACGGGTCATCACGCCTAACAATGGGGACAGACCACTGTGCTGCCTCGCCTGCCAAGTATGAAATCACAAAAGCCACCCTTGCCTGGTTAGTTGCAAATAACTTAGGTTTACATGTAAAGTGCAGTAGCGCTTGAGTTATGAATACCTGAACCTTATTAATGTCCCCATAAAACCTTTCAGGAGGGGCTAATGGTATTTGTGAAGGCATTTCTACCACGACCGAAGGAGGTGCGGGGTGAAAAGACCCCCCAATATCGAAAGGGTTTCTCTGCATCGATTCAACCCTGGCCTGTAAAACAGCGGTTTCACGACGAGAGGCCGTGAGCTCCGTTTGTACCAAAGCCAAAGCGGCCATGACATCCTCCAAGGTAGCCATCTTTGTCACTAGCACAATCAAGAGGATAAACAATTCGTGGGCCGATTATTCTGTCAGGTTCCGCCTTCCAGAATCCTCGGGATTGTGCTGATGCTCAAAAGGGGTCCACCTCTCGACTGCCCCAAGTCCGGAATATAAATACACGCGGACTAGTGGGATAGTCAAGTGAGGGAAGGAAAGGGTAGGAACAGCAGGGAGGGAGACCTAGGGATGATACAGGTAAATACCCAGTTTGGTGCAACAATATAACGAAACAGGTGAACGCTCTGTGAAGTATATCTAGTGAATCTATAGAGCACTCTACCTGTAAAGGAAATTAAAGAGGGGTTTCTACTAGAAGAGAGAAGAGGGTGATTGCCAACTTCCAACATGAAACACTATACGGAGGAGAAAACATCCATCAGTATTACACATACACCACAAATCTCTCTGTCATAGGAATAACATATTTACACCACCTACCCTGGTCATGTGTGGAATAGTCCCAAAAGCAATATAGGAACTTCCTGACGTCCTCTTATCTCTCTCTCCTAGGAAATGCTATATAAGAACAGACCATGCATGAATAAAACCAAAGAAGAGGTGCACATTACTTTCGGCACTTTGAAAACACTCCACTAGAGGAGTTCAATAATCACATGGCCATCTTGATTTGAGCATTGGTGAGCTAGTATAAGTAAAACAAGGTTCATAGATCCACAGGTATAGTGAATTCGACTGAAAGTTAATACATAATCCAAGAAAGAACCACCAAAAGAAAATGATCCACTCCCTGCATGAGAACCCAGGAGCCTCTGGTCTCGCCAACAGGGAATGACAAACAAAGGATCGGAACGCTGTTAACCACACAAGCGCCTCTTTGCAAGGAACCGCTGACTGTGCGGTTCCACCAACAAAGAAGCAAGGAGCTCCCCCTCCAACGGACCAGCCAATCCAGAAAGGAACAAGTCAAATGTTGCACGCTAGGCTTCTCTGCATGAAACAGCCGAAAACGCTGTTTTCCCCAACAAAGAAGCGTGGGCCAAGAAAGCGCTGAGAAAGCCTGTTCTCAAGCGCGCATCTACCATAAATTTTAAACAAAGAACGAGGTAGGGGGGGCACCCTTACCACCTTGGATATCAGGGTAGAAACGCTGCTTCAGACGAAGGAAATCCAAGAATAATCGGAAGCGTTTGGAGCGTCTGACGTCCCTATATCCGGGTTGAATCAGCGTCTGAGTCACGTGGAGCGTGCTCACGCTATGGACGCTGGGAATTGTAGTTTTTTGCCGGGACTTCCTGGTTCTTACTTCGTTATCGGGCAGTCAGTGCTTTACCGGCCTATGGATCCTGACACTATCAGTACCACGGCCCCTATTTCCGGAACCTTGTCCTCGAGTGGACGAAACTCTTTGCAACAGTACAGGGCACTAGCTATGCCAATGACCCTCCTCCTTACAATACGCACACTGTTTCTGTCCCAAAGGTGTAGCTGGAGGCTGTCTAGTACGAGGAGGCTGTGGTTGGGGTCCCCATCCCCTGGTGTTACCTCGATATGCTTGTTGCAACAATACCTTAGTCTTCAAATCTTTATGCTTTTTATCATTCCTGTCTTTCTCCTCATTATCTCTATGCTCATAATATTGGGCCATATTTAAAATCACAGAAGGGGAAGACGTAGACCAAGTACTCTCAGATGCCTGATGTCAGGACATTATTTTGGTAGGAGATTAATGACAAACCTATCAACAAATAGACAAACTCCTCCTTCTGTAGACATATCCTGTCTACTATAATCCAAAAATGTTTCCTCAATCCTAGTGAAAAAATCAGACACACTCTCGTCTTTCTTCTGCCGGCAGGCAATCAATCTATCCCAACTAACTTTCCTAGGCGGAATAAAAGTATGCATGTACACTATTATAGGGCCGGGCAAAGCAGGTAACTCAGCGCATGGTTTATCTCCAGGCTTCCTATCTCTATCCCAACCCTTAATCGCGTCCCATGTTCCACCCCACTCAGCAACATGATCTTGGGTATGTACCTGCCGCCAAATATCACCGGAACTAGTAAACCAAAAAACATCTCAATGTCAGCAAGGGTTATTACGGTAGAAGAAGCCCCCTCTGTTAATTCCTATAATAAGCAGTAGGATTTTTCCTAGGGTCGGGCAACATAGCTTTAAGAGCCAAAACCTCACTTCTCTTCCATGGGCTATAAACCCATTGTTCCTGAAAGCGAGCAGGCACAGCCTGTGTGGTAACTGTTCCATGCTGATCTGTTATTGCAGGAATTTCCGGATGGTAAATTGGGTAATGTAATGTAATGTAATGTAAAGGTATATTTATATAGCGCGGCTATCACTCCGAGGAGCATCTTGGCGCTGTAACGGAAACCAAACGATTGAGCACCAAGCTGGTTTACTGCTAACGGTATAAGATGAACTTCTCGCATTGGGAATTGTGTTATTTTAGTGGGACTCTTATCATGCAGTTTGTCTCTATAATTCAACAATGTGGAAATGTTTATATACAAAGATGTTGGTTCCAAACTATGTACATAAGCACCTTCATTGATATCAAATAATATCTGGGGAACTTCCATTTCAATATGTATGCGCCAGAGTTCAATTAAGGTGGAAGACAAATGTTTGAGGGCATGTTGTTGCAAGATGGGGTCATAGTCCTGCATCACCTGCCAAATATCTGTGAGACTATAGACTGGGTGTTAGACCTGTCAGCCCTAGGGTGGTCTTGCCCTGTTTTTTTTCCCTTTTGCGCCTCATTTTTGCCACCATATTTTTACTGGACCTAGGTCTCCGGGCGCCTTGCCACTGCTAGCCAGTGCTGAGGTGCAGGTGCTCTCTCACTCAAGTTGGCTGCCACAGGCCCCTGCTACTGCAGAGGGGCCTTACACGGATACACACTAGTAGCCAGGGTCAGGCTGGGACATAGGGATACAGTATCCATTCCATCCCCGCCTCTGGGCCACATAGCCAGACATGTAGAAAGTTCCAGAACCTTCCGGGCTGTGGGAGGAGTTATGTTTTGCCGCCTTTGGGAGGGTCACCTGACCTAGGGGTATAAAAGGCTTGGAGGGAAAACTTTTTAGTCAGTTGAGTTGGGGCACCACTGATCCTGGGGGAACCTCTGCCGGAGTACAGGCTTTAGGGTCTAGGGGGGAGACCTACACTACTGCTGCTGACAGGGCTTAGGCCCTGCTGTAGTAAGTTAGCTGAGGAACGCCCACCACCCACTGACCTTGCCCAGCGTGAGGGGACCCAGGGAACCACCTTCAGCGTGCTGGGAAGAACATCAAGCACTCCCAGAACCACCAACTCATCCCCCCCCTCATAAGAAGAAACTTCTGACAAGAAACTTTTGACAAGAACCTTATAATAAGAAACTTCTGACAAGAAACTCCTGACAAGAAACTCCGAAGAAGCAACCAATCTGAAACAGCCGCAAGAAACCTTAATCTGGGGAGGCCTGACCGTCCAGCAAGGCCTAAAACCTAAACTGCCACACTGGGGATCACCAGGTAAAGCGCAGTGCCCTGAAGCGCTAGACCTTCACCCCCTATCTATTCCTGCCTGCTGCTGGGCTGCCCCCCAAGAACCTTTCCAGTCAGCCCTGCCCACAGGCTGCTGGTGCGCCGCGCGTTCTGTCTCCACGAGGGAGAAACTGCCCCCCCCTCAGGTCACTGACCTTGTGAGGAAATCACCGCCGCGGCCGCCGCCGCGTGAGGAGAAGTGCTGCTGTGAGGAAGGCCCTCCTCGGGGCCGTGTGGTGAGGTGCGCCGTCCGCGCCCTCACCGAAGGAAGCGCTGTGGTGAGGGAGGCCCTCGAGTGGATGTGGTGAGGTGCGCCGTCCGCGCCCTCACCGAAGCCTCTAAATATCCCCAAAGTCATCACCGACGGGCCCGGGGCCCCACCGCCGCCGTCGCGGCCGAAGAAATTACCGCCGCAGCCCAAGGGGGCCGCGTGAAGACACCACGGCCTAGCGCGATCCGCGAGGCCTCCAGGCCCCGACGACGCCGTTGCTGGGCAACCGGGGACGCCGGCCGCGCCCCCAAGAAGGCCGTGCAGCGATTGGGCGCCGGCCCCCGCCACACCCCCCAGCGCCGACGGAGGCCGAGGAAGAGCTCCGGCCGTGCAGAGGGAGACGGGGAGCCGGCCGGAGAGGACTGCCGGCTCCCGCTCCCCTTCCCAAAGTCCCTAAAGCCGCCAAGTCACTCACCTGATCCCGGGGGCCGGAGGAGGGTGATACCGGCCCCCGCAACGTGCCTCAAAGTCACTTCCCTGATCCCGGGGGCCGGAGGAGGGTGATACCGGCCCCCGCAACGACCCATAATTCCGGCCAAAAGGGCCGAGGTACCCCGACCGGGCCCCGCCCTCCAGAACACGGGCCGGGCCTGGAGATCGCCAGTCGCTAGGAAGCGCGACCAACGACCACGCACCAGGTGAGCCCAGGAGGCCCCTAGGCCCACAAAAACGCCACTGGGGGCCGGGGGCCACATTAACCCTTGAAGTAAATCTGTGTCACTTTCCCCATGAGGCGAGGCCCCGGAGAGGAGTGGGCCTAGCCTGGAATTAACCCCTAAGGGACATAGAAGCCCCAGAATACAGGACATGTTGAGGGGTTCCCCACAGTGTTTATTAATTTAATGCTGATGCCTATTGTAATTACTGCCTAGGCCTATGCTGATAACTGCAAAGTCTTTACCTAAGGGGGAAAGTGATTAATTAAATTGAGCTGAAGTGTACACCGCCAAGAGTTGAAGTGTTTTATGTTACAGGTGTACTGGAATTGCGACGCCCACTGTACTGAATGTGGGTGCGCCTAGATTATATGCAGGCCTATTGAAATGTAACGTGAAAAGCCTTCTTTTAAGTAATTGAATATGCTTGAAGTGAACTGCATGTTTAGGCCCATGTTTTATTAATGCATCTTGTGATCATTATTGGTGCTACGTTTAAGAGATAATTCCTGCGGCCTCTTAGTGGCCTACAATGTTGATGAGCTATGATGCTTTATTAAGAATGTGCACCAGTTGAGTAATGCAATGAATTTAAATGTAGATCTGAATTAATCTGCCTCATCTGATGCTACCTTGATTTATATATAAAAGATCTTGATTTTAAATACACAAGCCTGGTGTGGTGTCATGTTATTGCGTTCGCATTCCTGAGTCAAAGTAAGAGTGTGCTGCACAACTGCCTTACACATTGCCTTCGCGTGCTTTCCCGCCTCGCGCCATGCTACCGTGGCGGACTCGGTAAACCCGGTTCCAACACTGGGTTACAAGCCCATTTTATCGCCTGATCCGCTACTTCCTTCTTCTCTCTATCTCCCACCCCAGATCGCATTAACGGACCCGACCGTTCTCTTAATCTGATGGGATCCCTATCTCCTGCGCGGCGCACTGGCGTGTCAGTAATTAAGGTCGAGGGGGGATGTATTACTGGGTCAGGTGTAGTAGGTATCGCAACAGTTAAAGAGTGTGACGGAAGAGGAGGAGCAGGGGGCACACTAACTGGAGCAGTGGGTGTAACGGCTGTAGGGGCAGATGCACCTAGTGCCTGTGACTGCTGATGGGGAATAATGGGATAGACCCTTTCGGGGGCATATGGAGGCGGAGGTCGAGTATCTAACAGAGCATCCATGAAAGTATCCTCACCCTCCTTAGCCACATAAGGCTTATCAATGTGCAACCAGAATCTCCTATCTTCATGTTCTATACCTGCCTCCTGCTTTTCTTTATCATAAGCTACAGCCTTTTGTGTAAGTGTTTGCATCTTTTCTTTTCTAGCATCTCTTTCCGAGTTCAATCGCCTCTGTTGGGCCTCTTTCTGCCAAGTGTGAAGGGAATCAAACGTAGATTGTCTACCACGTTTTTTAAACAACTGTTCCTGTAGAAATCCTATCCTTTGTTCATCAAAAGAGCCCGCCAAAGGCCACTGCAACTCGGCATTGTCCCTCGTATATTTGTGCCGTAATGTACTAAACATAATAGGGCCAAGACCAGGTTTCACATACATGTCATAATTAGGACTACCCTCAGGAGGTGTAGGTTGGGATTCTGCCAACCGTGCATCACTAGAACAACAACCACAAACCAAACTCCGAACTTTGCTGAAACCAGGCATCACAAAAGAATAAGGAAACAAATCGTTACATTACCTGGCAAAGTATTTGCAAACACTTTTTACCAAAACAAACTAAATACCAAAACAAAAGCAAATCACAGTGGTACCACATCCATATAGAACCAAAACAGACTCACCTGACATACGAAGTACAAAGAAACCAGTTCTCCACTGCCGACTCTTCGGACCAAACAGTCTGATGAGGGTTCGCCATTTAGGACCCCAGTCGGGATGACCGCTAGGCGAGGCACCATCCGGTGGAACAGAGGCAGCAGCTGCGAGTAACAGAAACTCTTCGTGCAGAGATCCCTGAGCCGTGAGTCCGACTTGACAATGTCCTCGTCCTCCCCTCCATCCGCGGACAGGAGATGGGTCAACAACGCAAAGGAGTCCCTGTTCGGGTGCCAACTGAAGGAAGTGACCCTCTTGGGGCCACCCGGGTCACTGTAGACCACCTCTCAGCCTTCCATACAAAATGAAGAGTCGGGAGTCAGTGGAGAATATAAACCAATAACTGTTTTATTTGTATACACTCAGAACGGAGCCCCGTCTGCACAGTCTCTAGGAGTGGTACTGTCGTGGCCTGGAATCCTCAGGATCGTACGTTGCTCATTATGGTCCCTCTCTCGATACCCCCACGGTCTGATTACGTAGACACAGACTCTATGGAGTGATCAAGTGGGGGAAGGGAAGGATGGGGACAGCGGGGAAGGAGACCTGTAACGATAACAAGAATGGTTTGAGAAAACAACAGTTCGATACGTCTTCCACTACCCTGACCCCCCTCCTATTCTACCAGGATGGGTAACAGTACCTGTAAAGGAAAATACGTCTTCTGGACTGCTAGACAATAGTGCGAGTCGTAGAGCTCCGCTCTGATCAATGGATTAGCTGTGAAGGCGGAGACAGGGGTGCGGAAGAGCTGTCCTCCTGCTCTCTCTCTATACCCCTGCTGTCGATACACAAGGAAAGAACACAATTGACCACAGTGCATAAGAGAAAGCAAACGAGAATAATTCCAAGCACACTATCACAATACTTCTTGGACTGTGGCCGGACTCTGCTCGTCGCCAAGAAACACGGAGGTCCTCTCCGTTACTCTCAGCAAATAGTCCCCCTTGCTGAGGGCTGTATATCACCTGTGTAGGACTCTCAGGTTTGTGAATACTCATGGATAAAGTCATAAAGGATATACATTTGAAAGAAACAATAACAAGGATGGTATCGCAATGCTCCCTGCTATTGCGAACCAAAGTCTAGGTCTGACTGGAACAAAGTCTGCTGGGTGTTCTCGCCGCACGAGCTGGGAATAGCTCTCCAACGTGAGAGAATACCACACAAGAATCCTTAGATCAAGGACAGTCACTGTTCCTTACAGTGTATACGTAAGCCGGGAGGGGTGAACACAGAATGGCAGAAAGGAACACTCCCTCTGTGATTCCGGAATGGAGGCTGCTAGTGGTTTGCTCCGCAAAGAACCGGAAAGGAAGGTTCAACCAGCGGAGCAAACAGTAACGCAGTGCTAAATCCGGACATGTGCCACAACAGGTTAGCATACGGAAATAGGCGACCCAAAGGACAAGGAAACGTTGGTGCACAAAGCACCCTTACCGGACCTCCTCTCGTCATGGGAAATGCTCAGCTGCAACAGTAAGCGGCACCAAGCCGATGCCCCGGAAGCTCTTTTCTCCATAACGCCTCTTTGCGCGTGATGACGTCACCAACGTCAGAACCGCGGAGACACATGGGAACTGTAGTTCCTACCGGGGCAGAGTACGAGCTCCGGTGCGTCGCGTCAGTGTTCTCCCAGCGCCCTTCCAGTGCGACGTGACAGTACATCCCTCTCCTGAAGAACACTGACAGAGACATGGCTTCCCAGGGAAGCGTTTGTGAAACAGGTTGACATAACGAGGTGCGTGGACCCCTATAGCGGGCTCCCAGGAGTTCTCTTCGTTCCCATATCCCTTCCAAGCTATCAGGTACCACAACCTTGTGCGGTATATCTTGGAATCTAGGATACCCCTCACTTCATGCTCCATCTCTTCGTTCACCAACACAGGAGGCGTACCTTTCTTAGCTGCTGAACGAGAGGGTTTTAGCAGCGAGACGTGGAATGCCGGATGGATTCTCAAAGAGGAGGGTAAGGCCAACTTTACCACTACGGGGTTTATGAGTTTAATAATCTTATACGGGCCGATGTATTTGGGATTGAATATGCTATGTCTTTTAAACCTGATGTTCCTGGTGGACAACCATACGTATTCTCCTTGCTTATAGACGGGCCCAGGGCGCCTGTGTTTGTCAGTACAGGCCTTGTAGTGGGTTTTAGCTTCTCTCAGCCTATTCAGTGTTTCTTTTAATGTGTTCTGGATGTGGGTTATCCTCTCCTGTACCTCAGGGATGTTATCAGACCTGAATGGATGCAGAAAGGGGATGAATCTAGGGTGGAACCCATAAGTGCAGAAAAAAGGAGAGTGTTTCGTAGAGCTGTGTGTGGAGCTGTTGTAGGCTATTTCTGCCAACCACAAACTGTCTACCCATGCCTCCGTGGTGTTATCCACATAACATCTCAGGTATTGTTTTAAGGTTTGGTTCACCCTCTCGGTTTGGCCATCTGTCTGGGGGTGGAAACTCGTAGACAGGTTAGGCTTTATCCTTAGGGCTGCACATCACACCTTCCAGAATTTAGCAGTAAATTGAGAACCGCGGTCTGAAACCACTACTTGAGGTAGCCCATGTAACCTCACTACGTGCACCAGCAACAACTGGGCTAACTGTCCAGATGTGGGTATGTTTTTGCAAGCGATGAAATGGGCCATCTTGGTAAGGTAGTCCACCACTACCAGTATAACCGTGTGTCCTTTGTCCGAAGGCATCCCTACTACAAAGTCCAGGGATATATTTTCCCACGGGTGGTCCGGTGTTGGGAGGGGTTGCAGAAGTCCAGCTTGCCGGGTATGCGAGGTTTTCATTTGGCTACAAACCGCACACTCCATAACCCATGAGCGAATGTCTTTATTAACGGTGGGCCACCAAAATTGACGTAGCACCCTCTCCGTGGTCTTTTCTATGCCGTTATGTCCCGCGCTAGGTAGGGTATGACACCAGTCGAAGACTCGCTTCCTTAGCGAAGGGATCGGTAATAACAGTTGTTTCCCTTGAACCGGAAGACCTTCTTTCACCTTCCAATCCTGGTTCTTTTCCGGCCAATTCTTCCATCTATCGGTATGGATGTTACGAGCGATGCTCTTAAGAAAGGGCTCCGTAACTGTGGTGCATATAACCTTCTGCGGATCAATGATAGCTTTCTCCAAGAGCTCTTCAGAAGGTTGGGAAATAGATTGACGTGTTAAGGCATCGGCTTTTTTGTTGTCCTTCCCAGGTCTATATGTGACCAGAAAATTGTATTCTGCAAAGAACAGTGTCCATCGCAACTGACGGGGTGAGAGATGTCTGGCTGCTGTCATGAACTGGAGGTTGTGGTGATCCGTGAACACAGTGATCACGTGTTTGGCTCCCATAAGGAAGTGTCTCCACTCCTGGAATGCGTCTTTGATAGCGAGGACTTTCTTCTCGGCTATCGTGTAATTACGTTCGGCAGAGTTGAGTTTTCGTGACATAAATGCCACCGGGTGTAATTGGCCTGTATCAGGATGACGTTGTGACAGCACTGCTCCCACCGCGTGGTCTGACGCATCCGCTTCTACGATGTAGGGACATTCTGGATCCGCAAGCATCAACACCGGGGCGGATACAAAAGCCTCTTTCAAAGCCTCGAACCCCCTTTGTGCCTCCTCTGTCCATTGAAAGGGGACCTTCTTCTGCAACAAACGTGTGACGGGAGCCGCCAAGTATGAGAAACGGCCGATGAACCGGCGATAAAAATTAGCGAACCCAAGGAAACATTGGATGTCTCTGAAGTTCACTGTTGTAGGCCAATCCCTCACGGCCGTTATCTTCCTTTCGGACATTTCCTGCCCCATCAGGGTCAGCATAACTCCAAGAAACTCAACAGTGGTGACGCCGAACTCGCACTTGCTGATCTTACAATACAGACGGTGGTCTTGAAGGGTCTGTAAGATAGTGCGCACATGTGTCTTGTGGATCTCAACGCTGGACGAATAGATCAGAATATCGTCTATATATACCACCACGAAGTGATCCAAGTATTCTCTTAACACGTCATTGAGAAAGAATTGAAACGCAGCGGGGGCGTTGCATAACCCAAAGGGCATGACGAGATATTCGTATAGGCCGTAGCGTGTCTTGAAGGCCGTCTTCCACTCGTCGCCCTGGCGCATCCGCACTAAATGGTAAGCCCCCTTTAAATCTAGACGTGTGTATATAACCGCCTTTTTTACTTGCTGCAGTAAAACAGGGATCAACGGTAGCGGATACCTGTTCTTCACCGTGATAGCGTTCAACGATCTGAAGCCGATGCAGGCGCGCAGTTTGCCATTTGCCTTAGGAATAAAGAACAAAGGGGAAGCCGCAGGGGACTTAGAGTTGCGTATGAATCCTAATGCCAGATACTTATCCAAATAGGATCGAAGGTGAATGTTCTCGGGTTCGGTTAATGCATATACCCATCCTGTGGGTACGATCGCCTCTGGCACCAAGTCTATCTGGCAATCGTATTGTCTGTGTGGTGGAAGAATCTCTGCCTTAGCTTCATTGAATACGTCCACGTATTCTTGGTAATCTTCAGGCAGCGTCACCATGTGTTCCGCTGCAGTAGCGACGTGATGGAGCACTGCCAATGCTTTGGAAGGGCTGTGGGTAGGTGGGGTACAATGCTTAGAGCAATATTCGGAGGTAAACCGCAGGGTCTTCTCCACCCAATCCTCCTGGGGATTGTGCTGCATCAGCCAGGGTAAACCCAATATTACTCCGTATTGGGGGGCTTGAATCACGTTGAAGACGAGTCTTTCCAGATGGTCAGTTCCGTGAAGAACCTCAAGGGTATCGGTTTGGAAACGGATAGGACCGCCTTCCAGACGTCTTCCATCCACGGCAAACACTGCCTCCGGTGTTTCCTTTCAATGCAACGCGAGTCCCAAAAGCAAAGCCTGCTCTTGATCCATAAAACAACCGGTAGCTCCGGAGTCTAACATAGCTTGTACTCGGCACCACTCATCCCTTACCAACAGGGATATGTCCACAAAGAAATGTTGTCTGGTACACGGGGTGTCACCTACCAGTGAAGGGATATAGTTCGGCTTGAAGAGTTCCCTTCTTCTTTCTTCAAGCTCTTTCGTTTCCCGCAGCTATCTCGGAGGTAACGGCCAGTAGTTTTTTAGGCTCCATGCGTGGGAACTTTGGTCTTAAAGTACATTCCTTTATAAAATGGCCTTTCTTCCCACAGTAGATACACAGGCCTTTCTTTCGCCTATAGTCTCTCTCTTCGTTCGCTGAGGCGGTGGTCCAGCCTGAGAACCAAACTTATCAAGTCTTCGCAAGTTGCTGGTTGTGGTTCGATTTGGGCCAACACGTCTTTCATTTCTTCCCTTAATCCTCGATGAAAAATGGCGGCTTGTTTGGCCTCTGGCCAGTCGGTTTCAGTAACCAATCGACGGAAGTCGTTCAGATAGGCGATAAGATCCCGATTCCCTTGCCTCAACTCCAGTAGATCTTTATCGGCTGAAAGAGTGGCCGATCTGCGGTTGAAAGTTCTTTCAAAGTCTTTAATGAACGAATCCCAATCATATAGCAAGGGGTCATCCCTCTTCACTAGAGGAACCGCCCATTGAGCTGCATCCCCTACCAAATACGAGATTAAGAATGCTACCCTCGCATGGTTGGTGGTGAACGCCTTGGCCTTACATGAAAAGTGTAGTAGTACCTGTGTGAGGAAAACATGCACTTTACTGCTTTCCCCATGGAACCTTTCGGGTGTCGCTAAAGGAACGGGTGTTTGGTATTTCCACCACCAATGGTGCTGTGTGGGATGCCAGAGGTATGCCTGCATTAAAGTGATTTCTCTACATTCTGTCTACAGTAGCTTGGAGGGCAGCCATTTCTGCCCTAGAGGCTGCCAGCTCCATCTGCACTATGTTTAACGCTGCGATAACGCCCTCTAAGGTAGCCATACCTCAACGTACGACCGGGAGGATTAGAAAACGTGGGCCGCTTACTCTGTCGTGGCCTGGAATCCTCAGGATCGTACGATGCTCGTTATGGTCCCTCTCTCGATACCCCCACAGTCTGATTACGTAGACACAGACTCTATGGAGTGATCAAGTGGGGGAAGGGAAGGATGGGGACAGCAGGGAAGGAGACCTGTAACGATAACAAGAATGGTTTGAGAAAACAACAGTTCGATACATCTTCCACTACCCTGACCCCCCCTCCTATTCTACCAGGATGGGTAACAGTACCTGTAAAGGAAAATACGTCTTCTGGACAGCTAGACAATAGTGCGTGTCGTAGAGCTCCGCTATGATGAATGGATTAGCTGTGAAGGCGGAGACAGGGGTGCGGAAGAGCTGTCCTCCTGCTCTCTCTCTATACCCCTGCTGTCGATACACAAGGAAAGAACACAATTGACCACAGTGCATAAGAGAAAGCAAACGAGAATAATTCCAAGCACACTATCACAATACTTCTTGGACTGTGGCCGGACTCTGCTCGTCGCCAAGAAACACGGAGGTCCTCTCCGTTACTCTCAGCAAATAGTCCCCCTTGCTGAGGGCTGTATATCACCTGTGTAGGACTCTCAGGTTTGTGAATACTCATGGATAAAGTCATAAAGGATATACATTTGAAAGAAACAATAACAACAGTGTATACGTAAGCCGGGAGGGGTGAACACAGAATGGCAGAAAGGAACACTCCCTCTGTGATTCCGGAATGGAGGCTGCTAGTGGTTTGCTCCGCAAAGAACCGGAAAGGAAGGTTCAACCAACGGAGCAAACGGTAACGCAGCGCTAAATCCGGACATGTGCCACAACAGGTTGAGCATACGGAAATAGGCGACCCAAAGGACAAGGAAACGTTGGTGCACGAAGCACCCTTACCGGACCTCCTCTCGTCGCGGGAAATGCTCAGCTGCAACAGTAAGCGGCACCAAGCCGATGCCCCGGAAGCTCTTTTCTCCATAACGCCTCTTTGCGCGTGATGACGTCACCGACGTCAGAACCGCGGAGACACATGGGAACTGTAGTTCCTACCGGGGCAGAGTACGCGCTCCGGTGCGTCGCGTCAGTGTTCTCCCAGCGCCCTTCCAGTGCGACGTGACAGGTACAGAGGGAACTAAAGGTCCACAAGCAAAGAGATACATTATGTACATTTCGTGGTTGATTAAGAACACGCCCACAGTGGAATTTTCCAGGCTCACACAACAGAACAGTAGAACACAAAAAGAAACAGTTTCTGTTCTCGCAACTCAGCACAGTCCAAGGCCGGTGCACCTGGTACTGCGATAAGACTACCAGACAAGTGGGAGAGGGCCTCTATCTAGGCTGAAACCTATGCACTGGCACTAACTGCTCATTATTGCAGAAAGAAACTTAGCAAGAGACATTTCTTGAAATAAGTAAGAATTTGTTTTGATCATCATACAAAATGGACGACAGAAAAGCAAATGGTGTAGCGAATGCTAACTTATACAAGGCACTGCGTAAGCATTAACGGAGCCAAATCTAACAGTGCTGATCCATTAAGCAGGTGCCAAAAAAAGGGTCCCAAAACAATAATTTCTAATATTAATTCCCACGTGAAAGATTTCTCTCTGATAGACAAAAATGTCTAAATAGAACTACACCAAATTTGGATCAAAGTTAGAACTTTAATCGGAAACTGTGCTTTTCATGATTAGGTGTAAATCTATTCAGTAGCTCTTGACAAATGTGTGTGTAAAGAGGTGCTCAAGTAGGGTATTAAGGGTTTAACCTCCAGCAAAAGTTATTGATAGTAGGAGAATATTGGCCTTATCGATATTTGGAGGCTTAAGGGTGGCAAAGGGGGGAGTCCTCGGGGGAGGTTCATCTTTCATAATAAAAAATACGGCCATCGGTCTAGGTTAGACTTCTTCCTGGTAGACTCTTTTATCAGCAAAAACACTACCAGAGTTACCCATATAGCAGAGCACTTGTCGGACCATTCGGCAGTTAGCCTAGAGTTAACACTAATGAATAGGTCTTCTCCTTGCAGATGGACCCTTAACCGTACACTCCTTTGAGACCCACATGTAGTTGAGAAGTTAAAAATTACCACAAATGATTTTTTTCTCTTAAACAAAGCATCTGCTCCCTTGCATATAGTATGGGATACTTACAAGGCCTTTTTAAGAGGCATTTTAACTAGTTTAACTGCTGCCCAAAATAAAAAGGTAAGGGAGGAAATTAGTAAACTTGAATCCTCAGTGTGGACACTCCAATTAGAACTTGAGAAGGCTTCCAACGTTTAAACTTCGAAGCAAATTGAGCAAAACTTACAACTAGCAAGACAAGAACTTGCAGATTATTTGGAGGTAATAGTGAGGAGGAAATGGGAAGCCAGCAATCTTTCCCACCATGAAGTTGGGGAGGATTGCGGCAAATTGTTGGCCTGGAAAACCAAATCTAACCAGACAAAAAAATATGATCAAGGCAGTTAGATGTGTAAACATCGGTAAAATAGTCTCAGATGATTCTGAGATCGAAAATGCTTTTGCACAATTCTTTCAAGTTCTATATACAGAAGACCTGATTGGGGGGGGAGACCAAATTGAGAACTTCCTGCAAGACTTAGAACTTCCATCCCTACAGTGGGCCTCCAAGGATGTCTTGAATGAGGTTATTACCCTTGAAGAAGTCTTTAAAGTTATAAGTAACTTAAAAAAGGGAAAGCAGCTGGTCCCGACTCTCTCCCAAATGAGATCTACCTGATTCTAATGGAAGAAATGGCGCCCATTTTGTTACACCTTTTTAACTCAGCTTTTTTACAGACAGGATCTCCCGCCTTCCTGGGATGAGGCCACTATAAATATAATCCTCAAACAAAATAAAGATCCTAGGGCCTGTGAGTCTTATAGGCCTATTTCCCTCCTGAATAGTGACTATAACACTTACACACAGATTTTAACCAAGCGGCTCGAGAAGGTGATGGGCACATTGTTCACAGTGACCAGAGAGGCTTTATTAAGGGAAGGCAACTATGTGAACTAACCCACAACTTAATAGGGGCAATAGATTTGGCTGGAAAGCATGGTGGACCTTTGACAGTACTAACTTTTGATGTTGCTAAGGCCTTCGATAGGGTCAGGTGGTCCTTTCTGTATAGGATGATACAGCAGTTTAATCTAGGAGAGGTTTTTTCAGCGGCAGTTAGCTCTTTATATAAAAATCCCTCAGCCAGGATTTTGGTTAACGGAATTATTACTAAACCCATATATATTGGAAGAGGGACCAGGCAGGGGTGCCCTCTTTCACCCCTCCTTTTTAACCTTTATATTGAGCCATTGGCATGCAAATTAAGGGCATGCAAGAATATCCATCCCTTTGTTTGCAATGGATGAGAGAAAAAAATTGGTTTGTATGCCAACCACTTGATGAACTATACAGGGGACTTGGTCAAATCCCTCCCGGCAATTTGGGATACTCTGGAAGGGTTCGGAACGGTGTCCGGTTATTGTGTTAATCAGCAAAAAACTGAGATAATGCAATGGAATACGCAATACACTAGTGATTTGGTAAGGCAAGAAATAAGGTATTTGGGAATCCAAGTAGTACACGATCTAGACAAATTAGCTCAGCTCAGTTTCAACAAGGTAACCTCCGGGGCCAGGAAGCTACTTAAAATGTGGGGCGGTCTTCCACTTTTATTTATAGGTAGATCCAATCTACTAAAAATGTCAATTCTCCCTAAATTTACTTTTTTGTTTAACGCAATCCCGGTAGAATTCAAAAGAGAGTGGTTCAAGAAGGTACAAGGTGAATTCAGTGGTTTTATTTGGAGGGACAAAGGATCCAGAATTGCTTGGAGGAAACTCCGTAGAAAAAAGGAACCCAGTGGTATTGCAAGTCCAGATCTCTACCAATATTATCGTGCTTTTCACTTAAAGAATGTACGTCAGTTGTTGATGGACTGTTCCTTTCTCTCACCGATTTTGAGAGCCCTTACTGCTGGTCCTCCTGGACATGGGGATTTTTTCCTCTTTAAATTTGGTCATCCGAAGTTCTTCAAACAAGTGACACTGAAGACCCTTGTGGATGCATGCAAGCTGTCGTATCGAGTAAGGATCTCTTTAGAGATACCTTATTACAATAGTTTTGCTCCGATATGGGACTCCCCCGGCACCTCAGCATGCCTCCTTGATGCACTTGCAACTCCTTTGAGTAACTGTGGTATCCATAGATGTGGACAAATAATAGATGATAATCAATTAGTATCCTGGCAGTATCTGGTAGACATTTCCGAGGGCTCCGTATCAAAATTGAAATACTACCAATTAGCAAGCTGGGCAAAGGGCCTCGCAAAGGATGGCAAAGGAAACAGTACTGGGAGGAAAGGATTCAAAAGTGACCGCTCCTCCGAAAGGAGTTTCAGACTGGTACTGGATGCTAATCCAGGCCGCGGAAGAGGTGCAAGGCCAGCTCACGGAGATGTGGAAGAAGGAACTGCCAAACCAGGACCTTGAAACACTTTGGCAAGTATCTATGTCTTATTTATGGCTATGTGTAAAGGCTGCGCCGCTTAGAAGAAATCACCTGTTTACTGTCCACAAGCCCTATTGGACGCCAAGCAGATTGTCGAACCTGGTAAATTCAGTGGCAAGGAAGTGCCCCAAGTGCAGCGAAGAAAATGCCAACGATGTACATATGTTCTGGCAGTGCCCTCTAATCCAAATCTTCTGGCATAAAATTGGTAAGACTCTTTCTGAGATTATGGGTCAAGAGATTAAGGTGAGCTTGGCTTTGGTAATTTTTGGAGTGGGTGGTGGAGGGGGGATAACAGGCATTTTTTAGGGCACTAAAATCACTTATTTTCATTTTAATTTTGCTCACACGAAGAGAGATTTGTATTAAGTAGATTCTCCCTTGCCCCCCCGCCCCCCAGAGTCAGAATGGTTGTGTTCAGTACAAAGAATATCTAAATTAGACCAGGGTACCTCCTACTCAAAGAGAACAAAGTTCTGGGAGATTTGGGATGACTGGTATAACCATCACCTTGTTGGTATTACCTCTTAAGCACTGTTTTTCTGTATATAATTCACGGGTCCAATGATTAGCAGTATGCTACACTAGTCGCATGGGATTAGGGCTGCCATTTTTCGGTTGCAATGCTTCCCTTTTTCAACTATATTTGTGTAGGTAGCCTAGGTGTGTGACTTGGCTGGTTGTTTTTGGCCCGGGATGTTCACATTCCTCCCTGGGGGAGAGATCGGGCCTGCACAGCCATAGTTTTAGATCTTCCTGGCACTTTAGCAAAACTACAAATGAGGACTTAAAAATGTTTTATCAAAGAAAAAAAAGATAGTCGGATCATTGATGTCCAGATCTGCTCCGATTGGGAGACATTACAGGATTCATGGACCTGGTCCCTGTGTCCTGAAAATGAATAAAAAAATATAAGGGGGCAGGGTGAGCACAACTTGACTTCCAGAGGCAAGTGGGGTGCCCCTCAGGGACCCCTCCTTTATTGGCTGGTCACAACATGGTCAATATGTTGAGGCTGACATTAGAGGACTCAGGACATTGCCGCATTGAAGTGCTTTGTAGTAAAAGTCTGTTTTTGAGTGTCAGAAAAAGGGACACAAATTAAGAGCGATGACAGATTTTAGTCACAATACAAATCATTTGTTGGTGGTGCCATGCTAATTCTAGGAATTGTGATGTGTGATGCTACCCTGAGATCCTCCTCTGGGATTTGATGAACCATGTTTGAGAGAAAGCCGTTTTCTCTCATGATTTTCTCAAAGATGTCATGGAAAGTGCTTCAGAAGCTAAGATGACATTTTCTATAACCTTACACTGTTTTTCTCAGCCATATATGAAAAAAGTCTGATGTACTGAGTAAAGCATGTACTTTCAACTGCAGCCCCAGACACTCAATTGATTACCCTGTGTTCCACTGCAGCATTACCACACTATTCTAATGAACTAGAGCACTACTATTCTGTATTTATGAAGAAGGTGTGGTACACCTGAATGCAATCTTGATGAAATCAACGCTGTAAGATTGAAAGCATTTCCTTTAGAAATTAACAAAATGAGGGAGTTCATTCTGTCATAGAAATTGTAGTTAATTATCCAGAAAACTAAAATGAGGAGAAATATTCTTTACATTCTCAAATATCTTCCTCAACAATGTCAGCAAAAAGTCTACCATTGTGAGTGAAATATGGACTTCCAACACCAATGTCGGAGTGTGTCGGAGAATTCCCCAGTGTTCTGCTGCAGCTTCAACACAGTGTTATAATGAACAACTTGTGTTCTAGAATTCTGTATTTATGACAAGTGTGGCACACCTGAATGCCATCTTGATGGAATCAAAGCTGTAAAACTGAAAGCATTTCCTATGGGGGGGTACTGTAGTAAATGAACAAAATGAGGGGTTTCTTTTTGTCATAAATTATGGATAGTGCTCTAGAAAGCTAAAATCAGGACACATGTTCTATGATTTCTCAATTATCATCCTCATCAATGACAGTAAAACATTCTGACACGTAGAGTAAAACATACAGCAGCAGTTACCTCCCTGATGATCAACTGCAGGCTCACAAAATAGTTGTAATGAACAACTAGAGGGCTGGCATATTGTATTCAAGACAAATGTGAGGCACTGCTGAATTTAAAGCTTTTCCTGAGGAGCAGTTTGAAGTAAAGCAGAGCATTGAGATGCAAATGCAAGTATTCAACTTGTGGGTTAAAAATGTGAGGGACGGTAGGGGTTCTTGGTCATTTGAGGCATAATGTATTTTGAAGAGACTAAAATAGTTAAAGAAAGAGACATCTGCATAAGTACAGAATGCCTATTCCACATATTTTTACTCACCATGCCCATCTTCTCAGTCGCTTAACAGCTCCCTAATTTTAAAATAGTAACAATTTTTGGGACAAATTTTAGGCGCAGCACTGAGATCCTGCTCACACAGGGTTGGGTGCTGGGCAGATTTAGATTATGATAAGAAAATACACATTAATTGAAAAAGTCAAAGGTTAAAGCTTCAGTTCCTTATACAATACTAGTTCTTGCACATCAAAAACTAACAGGGTAAATGCAAATAAATTGGAGCACAGAGTGTGTATGATACAATCACATACATTTTGAAATTAATAGAAAAGAGAGACAAAACTCCACATGAAATTGCACAGCATGTAATCTCTGGCATGCTGATGAACTGTGATATAACCCAGGTTCAACTGTAATATGTTGAAGGCCACAGCTAATATACATCAAGTTCTGCCTTGTTCTGTGCCATCGTTCTGAGCCTTCCCCATTCTACAGCGTATTTACTCCTGGGCTCCTACCAATCTGTTGAGTGTGCAGCTGCAATGAGATAGTATGACGTCTCTGGGTCCCCATACATCACTTCACCTCCTGGTCTCACATAATAGAAATGATTTCGAAGAGCAGTTCACCCCCTGAACATTGTAAAGCAAGCATGCCCCTCATCATGATAGCCGTCGCACAAAAAATGCAGACAATCATTACTTCCACCAGGCTTATCTAATGTTGTTCATTGGGCAGGGATGATCTAATGCTTGAGTGCTACCTTAAAAAAAACTCAATAGCTGAAGGAGCTGACTAATGCCCCCTCTAAGTATGTTTCCCTTTAGGCTGATCCTATGATGGAACTCCAAAACAATAATGGCTGAAAGGGGATGACACAAAAACAAAGGTTCACAGTTCTCTGTGACCAAAGGCACACAAGCACTGAACAATAAAAGGCTGACCACTATGGCAGAAACAAGCTGGCCCAAAGCCTGCCTGTGTATAATATTTATTTCTGGATCACATGAGTTCAGGCAGAAAGTAACATTCTTACATGCCACACACCAAAAAAAAAAAAAAAAAGTTTAATATTTAAATTAATGGCCACCCAGTAAGTGCATGCTCTTGTTATTTGGGTGATGAATATAATAAGGCCTAGAATATCTGTACCTGATAATGTAAAATACTAACAATGGGTATCTCATACTAGTAGGTAGCACTGCCAATGTGGGGCTTGGTATTACTAGATAATACCATGATAGGGATTTGTGACATTTATGAATATTCCCCCCTTTAACCTCTGGTCAATTAGCACACACCTTTAAAATAGCTGTATCAATTTTAGTGGGATGTTTTCCTGCCTTGAGAAACTTCTTTTTAAAAAAAACAACCTTGGTGTCTCCAAATCTTCTCACTTTATCCCAAGTATTTTAACAAAATCGTTGTTATTTACGTCTGTCCAATTGGAAAAAGTGTATCATGCATTATCGAATTACACAGTACCATTCTCCAAGTTTTTACACCTTATGTGTGAGTGCTCAGAGCTGTATATGAAGAATGTGGAATGGTCTCTCATTGTTTCACAGCTGTTGGAGACACAATCTGGTCTAAGGTAACGTTTGTGATGTATTTGTGAATATGTTGAGTGCCACTCATTGGATGTTGAAGGAATACCCATGTGGTTACTCACACATGTGCATTTACAGAGGTACATTTTCTACTGTATTCACCAATGTTTGTTTGTGCATATCCCAAGATCCAAAAACTAAACACTCTCAATTGTGGGATGTCTATATCAGATCCTAGGGTTACAAATTCTACGTTTTTTCCTTGCTGCAATGCCAGTGCAACCAGTTCCCACATACAACTCTCTTCAAGCTGGTTTTCTCTCCCCGAGGCTATAGCTAACAATGAAATCCACTCCCAAGACCTCTGCCAAATGGATGGCCATCTGTACAATGGTTGATGATTGGAGGTCTTCTATGTATACATTGGTAGGCATAAACCTAGATGGGTAACATAGGAGCACTGAAATAAAGTGTGGATCTAACATTTTCATATAAAAATGAAATTACATTTAACTTATTTCCAACTGAATTATATTTAACAGACATCTACAATTGTATTCAAATAAGATTAAGATGTTTTTCAAGATTCACATGAAGTTCACTTAAGTTCCAGAGCTCGGATTAGAACCTAGCTCCCAAGTAGTTCCACAGCTTAGCCATTGAACCACATCTCCTACTTACTGTAGGGGAGTTGACCTTTTGTCACTCTCTCTGTGAGTTTTGTAAGCTCTGTCAGAGAATGCTGAAGTTGTCGTTGCCAGGCCTAAAAAGGCCCTTACACCTATTGTAGCAATTTGTAGTTAAGAGTGACAAAACAAATGCTAAATCTGCAGATACATACTCCCTGTGCTTTCTGGGGCAGGGGCAGAAAAAACAAAGGACCCTATATGTGATTGATACCTACTATACCCACTCATTTGATAATCAGGCATTGCAGACTTCATTATGAGGTCTTCAAATTTTGGTGTGGTAGCTGCTCTCCCTAGAGTTACTGGGAATATCAGTACCTCCAGTTGGGCAGAGATACTGGGGGATTACAAAGTGAATCTGAGAGTCCCCACAGAAATGAGGAAAAATCAGCAGAATAAGGACAATTGCTCCTCATTCTGTAGGTTCTTCATCACTTCCACAGAGTTTTATCTAAAAAGTGTGGATGCTTTAAGTAACTACAGTGTCCATGAGAAAACAATGGGTCGGTTAAATTACCGGGCTGTGCCGCCGGATTATTGAGAAGGGATCGCGAAGGCTTGCAATATCGTGACCAGAATATTGAAAGTTAAGTAAGTAGAGATTTTCTATATCTAACTCTGCATATAGGTACCTTTACGATATATATGTATACACATCTTTATGGTGCACAGATGGGGAGCTAAGAATAGTAAATCTATACTTCCTTTATATGCACTTATCTTTCAATATTTTGTCCCTCGATATTCTGTCCATGATATTCTGATACAAGTTCAATCAAATACTAGGGAACAGGGGCAATAACTCCTGATAATTTCCCAATCAGATATGCCATGGATCATATAATGAGCCCTTGCTCTTCTTCAAATGCAGACGCTCCAGGATTGTATTAGCTTTTATTCAACAGCCAAAGATGGTATGAAGAAGTCACTGAGACACCTTCTTCAAATAGGAAGGGATGCAAATGGCAATTCAAAACTTTTTTTATTTTCTCAGGTCTTGGGTGAATAACCTTTCTCCCCCTGTATCCTCATCTACTTCTACTGGCACCCGCTGTCTTCGCTGAAGGACAGCACACATCTATCGACTACTTTTGTCAATATCTATGCAAAGAGTCATGAGCGCTCGCGCTGTGAGTGGCATTTTGGATGTGCGGAAAAAAAGCCTCTTCCGTAGTTTTCTACGAAGAGAAATACTTTCATAATGGCATGCAGTAAAATCAATAAAGGTTTCCTACACCTCTCAGGGGTTTAAATGAAAAAGGGATCTCAACACCCCCAGAGCACCTTGTGAATACTTCAAATTCTCTCAGTTATTTTTGGAATGACCACAGTAATTCTGTAATTGGCGACTGGCATGGCTGTGGAAGTGCTGTGCATGTACATGAATGACCATTGAGTATTAGAAGGTGAAGTCATGGGTGTAAAATGTTAAAGTGGCACTGACTCATACCTTTTAGAGCTGAACCTCTACTTAATGTAATCAAGCAAGTAATTTCGATTCGATGCCCATCATATAATTATCTCTGTCCGTGTGAGCATTGCAGGGTTTATATTCTTGGTTTATGGGTTTTAAGTTTGCTTGTGACGCTCTGATTTTGGTGTGTGTGTGTGTGTCTGCGCATAAAACAAACATTTCATAATTTTCAAAGCATAACATTTTTTCAAACATGTCGGCATCACAATGTATACTGCAGAGTAGAAACAACACATTGCAAGGCACACACATAGAACGGAAGACGTGCTATAGATGACAAAGCCTCATTGAACGCTCGTTTGTCTTAAAAAGGTTGTACAATTGTACTTAGGAGGAATGTGCATATTATAGAGTCAAAAGCAGTTCATCGTAGAGCGGCAAAAGGGACTCGAGATTTCAAAGTATTACAAAGAGAAATATCAGCTAGGCTAGGAAATCAGTGTTCATGAGAAAGTGTTAATGAAGGCACAACTTACATTGAAAACCGAACAAGATTTAACGAAGGAATTGCGCTCTGATGACGTGATAACAGGGGCGGCTCCTCCGCTAAGGTGGAGGAGCATCGCCCCACTGGTCTTTGAGGAGGAAAAATAAAATTATAATAACATAGTTATTATCATTTTATTTTTGCAGGTTCGGGGCTGGATTAGGGTGGGGCGGGGCTGGATTAGGGCAGGTGGGCTGGAGGCACAGGGGGAGGAGTGGTTTTCACACTCCAAGTGCGCATGACTGCTTGGCCGGCCATCTTGGCCCGGCCAAACAGTAATGCACACTGTGCATGTTCCCCACCAGGCTGCATTACAGAGCCTGGTGGGGAACATACCCAGGCCCCCAGTCCCCATCTGAGCGCCGATCCACAGCGTTCAGACCAATCACAACGCTGCATTGCAGCGTTGTGATTGGCTTAGTGGAGCCAATCACATTGGCTATGGGGAGCATGGGTGCTTCCTGGTTCTGGGATTCTCTGAGAAGCGGAGGAGAGACACGGCCAGCGGAAGAGGTACATGGTATTTTTTTCATTTTTATTTTGGCCCCCCTCCCCTGCCCCTTCTCCCCTTGCACCTCCACCTCCCCTACCACCTCCCCTTCACCCTCATTCCTTGCCAGCCGTTACTGTGTGATAAACTGGAGATTTCAACACAACTTGCACTCACTTTGTACAATACAGGCGCTTATAGATCAAGGAAAGTTTCCCTGAAATGCCTCTGGGTGCGTAAAAGAGTATCATGCTTTGGTAATGAAGGTTTTCTGGTTTGTCGGACTAGTAATGCATAAAACACCGATAGAATTTTGTTTTAATTAATTTCATGTACTTTGATGTTTCTTAGTGACTACATCCTAAGTGACCCATGAATATTACAAGTTGTTCTTTGGTTATCCATGAAACTGGGTTTATCTGCTGCACTACAGGATATTCGTAGTACACACACAAGGACATTTCTATAACAGCTGTAAGTAAAGCTTCCAGGTTCACCTGTATCTTACCGGAATTTCTTTGATGCAATACCTTTCATCAGTTCTTTTTTACCTTTCACGCCCATATCAAGCTTAGCAGTGACTTCATCCAAAAAGACTTCTGACTTGGCCTCACAGAACACTTTGGAAGTATGTACAAAACATTTTTGAGGTCATGCAAATCGGGCAGTTTGTGACCGCAAAAATGCATTTACAAATACCAAAATGCGATTCTACAGAATCGTAATTTTGGTTTGCGATTCAGTATTTGGAAGGGGGGTGGTTAATGCGTCCCTTCCAAATACCAGATCACAGTGGTATGTAGTAATGTTTGGCGACCGAAATGCAGTTCTAAAAAATTAAGATTTTAATCACACTTCAACAGAGGTGGTAACCTTTTCGCAAATGGGAAGGGGTCCCTGTGATGACTATCGTTCCTAATGGGCCACAAACGGAGACATAGGTCATTAATATTCATGAGGTAGGCCGATTTGCGACCCACTAGGAATCACTATTTTAAATTTGAAACTTTCATACATTAGAAATTGTGATTTTCAAATTGCAATTCAGTAAAAATAGCAATTTGGAAATTACATTTCTTAATGTTAGAACATCTGGCCCCTGGGCTCAGATATAAAAATGTATTTGCTGGTTGCAAACCCTGTGATTCAGTAATTCGCAGGAAATGCAGCTAGTAAATGTGTTTTTCTTATGTACTAAACCCATTTAGTGATTTTGTAACAGGTTACTGATTTGCTTAATGGGGTTAAGAAACTGTACTAAATCGGTGATTGAAAGTGACGTGTTTAGGGTGTCCCTTCCAATTACCGGTTACTTACTAATGTTTTGAGACCGAAATCTAGACGCAAAACAATAATATTTTACTGAAACATCGTTTACCACGAAACCGGAACACCGCATGCCATTAAAACGCAGTCGTTATACAACGACCGTGTTGTTACAATGCATGCCATTTGGGGAGAGGAGTTGGCCTAACCGCTAGGGCGGTCGACCTCAAATCTGGGGAACCGGGTTTGAGTCTCGGCAAGGACGCGCAACATCCTGTGATTCTGGGCAAATCACTTAATCTCCCCATGCCTACCAAAAATGTATGTGTCCTCATCTAACGCAACTGGTGCTCGTGCAAAGCGCTCTGATACCCGATACCATCGGGTCAAGTTCGCGCTATATGAAACTCCGTTAAATAAAAAAAAATACTCCGCAAGTCAGAACAACAACTTGCTCTAGGTGTCAGAAGGTGTTGGATTTAAAATCCAACACCTTCACTACTGTAAAACAAACTTTGACAGTGGACCCTACAGGAACCTAGCACCTGACCCGCTATCCCTAATTAATATCCAAATGGTGGGAGTCCCCAACGAATTATGTGTGCACACTGCTGATGCACCCACTGTCACGGTGCAATCCCATACAGGATTTTAACAATTTCAAATAATAGCAAAGGTGTACCACTTAACAGGAAAACAATACAGACACATAACAAATTATCAGGTCCGTATCCATAACATTTTTTCTTTAAGTTCTTCTTTTATTCAAGATGTTTTAAAAAAAACAGTCATAACGGAAAAGAACAGCCGATGCGTTTCGTCCAGACAGATGGACTTCTTCAGGGCATAGGGGAGAGTAAGGGCACTCCTGAGGAATATCAGCATCAGAGTGTCCGTGGTAGGTAAAATCTTAAAGCAGGAAGGCAAAAGTTCGTTCCAACAATAATTTTTGAAATAACAATATGTGCTTCACTTGGGAGCAAAAGAGGCCAGAGATACAATAACACCGGCAAGTATGAATCTGGCAGCCTCACCACAATCAGGTGGGCCGAAAATGCAAAGGACAGTTGCCAAATCCAACCTTCATAGGGCTTGGATCTGATCTGAGGACGCATCCTGCGGCGTGATAACGGTAGAGAAAAGTTGCACAGACTGGAGTTGGAATAGTAAATTATACTATTCCAACATCCAGCGCCCCACCTAGAGCAAGTTGTTGTTCCGACTTACGGAGTAATGGCATGCGTTGTAACAACACGGTCATTTTAATGACCGCATTGTAATGGCATGCGTTAAAAAAGCATGCAAGGTAATGTGGCATATTCCTGAAGAGTAGTTGTAACCCATACACAAATGTGAAAAGGCCCCAAGGGACTCCTTCACCTTTGTGAATGGTCAAAAACATTTTTAGCAGTAGGTAGTGCTCCATGGGACCACTGCTTACTCTTAAAAAGTTTACAAAACCTTCATTTTTTAAACGCAGCCCGTTTTCCTATATGGAAAATAAGCTGCATAAAAAATGCTTTATTTAAAAGCAATCACCAGACCTGGTGTTCTGATAATCTCAGCAGGCCACCATCCCTTTGATGGCAGTGAATCATAGTGGGGCACAATATGTGACCTACCTCATTAATATGATAGATCTGATACCCACCCACTACTATTTGGATTTTTAAGAGCTGCCTTATTAGTACATAGGTCAGCTCTTAAAAATCATTACTGGATGCAAAAATACTGGTCGCAAATTGTGACCAATATTTTCCAACCAGTAAATAGTACATATGGTCCAATGACTTCTGCTACTGATAACTCATAGCACTTGTGGGTGAGGCATATTCCAATTTTTATTGTCCAACAGTCATGAGAAATATGTGTGGAGCTCAAAAACGCACCAAACATAACAGTGCATAACAACATGCTCTTGCAAGTAAAATCCATTTGTGCATGTGCATACTTCCCAGCCTTTTATAGCAGTTTTGCCGAAGAGACTTCCAGTTACAGCGGAAGACTCACAATTCTTTTTTTTTTTTCCACATATGACATTATTTTACCTTTTAGCCATGTATTTGAATCTGTATGTTTAAAGCACACTATTAGAAATTGAGGTTTATGGTTGGCATAGTATGCACCCTGTCTAAGCAGGAGCAATAATCCTAGTCAGGGTAAGTCAGACACACAACCTATATTAACCTGTGCTCACCCTCTGGTAGCTTCACACAGAGCAGTCAGGCTTAACATAAGAGGCAATGTGTAAAGTATTTGTGCACACTTTAATTACAGTAACACAGTGAAAACACCACAAAAAGACTCCACACCAGTTTGGAAAAATAGACAATATTTATCTGGTTAAAGCAAGATAAAAATGAGAAAAATCCAATCAGTAGAAGTCAAGATATGAATTTTGAAAAACGAAATCCAAAAACCGTGCTTTGATCTCAATATCACTTAAAGCTTACTTGAGGTTGCACTAGACTGGGGTAAATCCAAAGCTCAAGCTGATCGCAATGGAGGGCAGGCTGGCTATGGCACCCATGCAGGGCCTGCTGAAAAGTACCTTTGTATAGAGCAAGCGTTGATGTCGAAGACTCAATGTATTGGTTTCAATTAACGTAGTTGGTTTGGTGCATTGTAGTCGAGCCGCACAGTCGGTGTCAAACGATTGGCGCTGCGTCAAAGTCGAGCCTCGGAACTGCATCTACGAACCAGCGCTGCATTGTCACAAACCTTGCAGTCGAGACCCACATCATTGTTGAATCGCCGCTATGTCGGAGGGCACTACACCAGTTCCTATCGGCACAAAGGGGTCACTGTTTCGTTTTTTGCAGAAAATAGCTCCAAAACTCACTTCTGAGGCACACAACTGGAGGTGGCACCTCAGGCAAGGGTAGGACTCAGAGGTGGCAAAGTCCGGCAGCACCAGCAGAGTTGCAAGAAATCTTTTGTGACATCTGAGACTTCAGAGAACAGTAGGCAAGTCAACAAGCCCTTGGAGAAACTTGGGTTCAAGGATGTAGAGAACAGGTCCAGTCCTTCTCACTCCCAGGCAAGAAGCAATACGCGTCAGGTCAACACAGCAGAGCAGGTAGCAAAGTGGCAGTCCCTTCTACAGAACAGCAATGAGCAGGCAGCAGGCCAACACAGCAATGCAGGTAGCAAAGTGGCAGTCCCTCCGACAGCACAGCAGCTCTTCTTCCAGGCAGAATGTCCTTGGTTCAGCCAAGTTCTGTCTTGGTGGTGTCAGGGGTCAGTACCTACACGCAAATGTGCCTTTCAAGTTGGGGAGACTTCAAAGAGGCCTTTGAAGATCACAAGGTCCCTGCCCTTACTGCCCTGGCTCCAGACTCACTACAGGGGGGGTATGCAGGTCTTTGTGTGGGGATAGGCACGGCCCTATTCAGATGCAAGTGTCAGCTCCTCCCTCCCAATCTACCTCAGGAGGCCCATCAGCCTGGTGATTGGCCATCAGAATACAAATGTCAGACCCCAGCTCCCTTTGTGTGACTGTCTAGAGGGAATGCACAAAAGCCCAGTTGTGGTGAATGGAGCCATCCTGCCTGCACTATGACTGTAGAATGTATGGAGGTCTGAGCCTTTATTGGAAGTTGAAACTGTTTAACTGTGGGGGGAATGACTGGGCTTATTTTGGCTGAATGAAGATGAGGCTTAATTGTATGAACATGGTAGCAGCCTGACAAGTTGAAATTTTCTTTGGTATCTAATCAATCAACCAAACGGTTGCAGTTGCTTAGTATCTATCTTTAAGTCTCAGGAACATTTATGAAACACTTACACTCACTGAATAATGTCATCAGTGATGTCATCAGTGATGCCATTTGAGATGTCATGAGTGATGTCAATGACAAATATCATGATAGATGTAATCTGTGAGGTCATAAGCAGTGTATTGCAGGGATGTAAGTTATAGTTAGCTCAAGTAACGATAACTGCTGAATTTCTACAGTTTTGTGTGTGTAAAATCTGAGCCTAACAATAACATCCCTGTAACCTTTGTTTTTTCAGTTAATTTATACGGTTTTTGAATGCTATTTCCTAACTATAACGTCCCTATAACCTTCGTTTGTTTTGTGAATTTCACCTGTTTTCTTAATATAAGTTGGACTACAATTTCACCTATAAGTTCAAATTATTAATATATATCTTTCAAAGTTTATAAATATATTTTATTTACACATTTACTCTTATTATACATTTTAAAATTAACAATTAAGAAATCAACGTAACGTAACTTATGTAAACTTCCTATACAGCAAGTCTTTCTCTTTTTTGTATTCATTTTATGGGTCTACAAATCTGCTACAATGCCACCATGAATCCACCGCAAATCCAGGAACACATCTAAACCTAAACTTCTCATTGTTTAAAGTAAGTCTCCGCCCATCCACATTTGAAACCACACCCTAACTTAGTTATTTGGGTTTCACATCTCTCTGGAGACAGTCTGAAAACCACAGCTCCATCGTTTATTTGGCTTTACTTAAAAGTAAGAAAGTTTCTAAGTTAAGATGTCTTCTGCTGAAGATAGAAGAGAAGGGAAAGAACAGGATGAAGAAGAAGAAGACTTACCACCTCCAAAGAATTCCTCTGATGTTTGAAAAAATTCCTCCACCCCTACAGGAGAAAAAAGAGTTCTTCCAAAATTTGACCAATGCATTCTATGCAGCAAAAAACTGTCAAGAGGTATGGTGAAGAAGTATTTACATGGCACACCCTCTATTTGGAAACACCTGAAAACCATACATGCAAAGACTTATAACACAGGATGATAAGAGAGAGGTAAGGTGGTGTATCATCAACAGCTAGCTGGACAATCTCTGGGACCCTTACTTCATGACCAGATGGTTACCACCCCCACTGTTTCTTCAAACTGCAACACATGGTCACTCATTGTGGCAAATATCATATGCCAGTTGCACTAAAAATGTCAATTGTTGCCCAGTTTGCGGATGCTGTCACCAAGCATAATAATTGTTTTCCACCTCACTGTTCCATCTTCCATTCCTCTTTAAACACACGTAGATATCTGAAAAGCAAATATAGAATGCATTTAACTTTACATTACATACTATTAAATTACATACTATAAGAAAGTGAGTAGCTATATAAGTGGTTATGTCAGTATGTAAGAGGCTGTGTAAGTGTCTGAGTATGGGTGTATGAGCATCTGTACAGGTGGATGACTGGGAGTATGAGTGGTTGAGTGGATATATTGTCGTGTAGTTCCTATAGTACCCCTGCAGGACCTGCGCGTTTGGATAACATAAACCGTGGGCTTGGTGTTTGACTGATTCTGTGCAGCCCCACCGCGTATGTTAGCCGGATTTGCATTAGCTAGCTCACAGTGCCACTAGAATCTCCTCTTATCGGGGAGAGATTAGTTCCTGGCAACCTTAGATCATGACAACCCTGATTCCTCAGAATCGTGTAAACAATGTACTACTTTTCGCTCAGTCACTCGTGGTTACTTATTCGGTTTGTCTCAGAGAGTTACACAGAATAAACAGTCTGGGCGTTTCAATAAGTATTTATTGAACAGTTGTCATTCTAGTGTAAAATATATGTGCTGTAGCAATCAGCAGACAATAGCAGAGATATATTATCAGCAGTACGATAAAAGTGAAGAGATAGAACAGTTCTACCATATTGCAATAATCATGAATACATACATGAATATAAACAGCATTATGAAAATGTGCGTACTCCTACAATGCCTAACTAGATATACCTGAGTGTACCTAGCATATGTGTAGGTCTAAAAGCCTAAGAGCCAAGAATCCCTCTAGGATTTAGTCGAACCCCATTACCTGAATAGAGAGAGTATGGGACCTCGTCCTGGTTTCGAGTTGGACACCCCGCAAGAGCTGTGTTAGACTGCTGTCAGCTGGAGCGACTGCATGCAGGAGCCTCAGCATCTCTGGTCAGTGTGTCAGCATGGAAGTCTCGGTTCCCTCTATCTTACCATGGCAAGATGTGGTGTATTTATACCCTAAAGGGTCTCGTCCCTCAGTATGGTTTGTATTGGTCTTTGTTAGACATGAGGAAGACGTCAGGGGTGAACTTTGTACATACATATTATGCGGGAGATGTAGCTGGTGAATGCTCATGCATAATTTATGAGTACATTGTAGGCCTGTGTTCGTGAAAGACCTTGCAGTGTCCTAACCACAGACTAGATAACGTTCATCCCTCAGAGTTCGTTGTGTACTGTAGGGAACTAATGTAGGTGAAAGATCATGCCTATATTAGGGCATAGGAGATCATGACTATAATAGGGCATAGCCGATCATGACCAAAATAGGGCATATACGACTATGACCATAATAGGGCATATGCGAATATGACAATATACGGTATATATGAACGCGTCTATATTAGGGCCTCTATATGAAACATAACAATATGAGTGAGTGTATCAGTGCCTCAGTGGGTGTGTCACTAGATGTGTAAATAGCTGTGTGACTGGGTCTTAGTGACTGTATGGGTGTCTAAATGGGTATGTGAGTGGCTGTATGGATTGGTAACTGGCTGTGTTATTAGGTGTTTGGTTGTGTAACTGTGTGTGTAAGTGGCCCAGTTAGTGGTATATATATATATAAGTGTTGTTTGGGTGTGTGAGTGGATGTGTAAGTGTCTCTACCGCTGTCTGACTGGGTGTGTGAGCGGCTGTATGGTTTTGTAAATAGGTATGGAGTGGCTGTATGGGTGGGTGACTGGATGTATAACTGAGTGTATGAGTGTGTAATTGTGTGTGTTACTGACTGAGTGCTGGGTAGATGAATGGCTGTATAGGTATGTGAGTGGGTGTGACCGTACCTCAATGGGTGTTTGAATGACTATGTAAGTAGATGTATAGCTGAGTAAATGGGTGTGTGAGTGGTTTTATGGATGTGTGAGTGAGTGTGTCAGTCACAGTCTGGCTATATGAGTGATGTTTACACAAGTGCTTTTGTGGGATTGTAACTAGGTGTGTAAGTGCCTGCCTGACTGTGTGCGTGGGTGTAAATTACATACTATTAAATTACATACTATAAGCAAGCACCCACATCTAATTTCAAACACATTCATTTATACTGGATTAATAAAATAACTATATTTTCAGTATAGCAATTCCTCTTCCTCTTTTGCGGCTCACTATATTTTAGTTAATGTTCTCATCTAACCTTCTTTCTATTTTTCCCTTTACTGTAGTGTCTAGAAGCTTCACATTTTCTTTCAGCTTATATACACTCATAGTTTTTTTAAATATACTTTTTTATAGTACAACCTAATTAACATTCCTGTAAAATCTCTTTGCTGTTTTCCAACTTTTATTTTAATATCTATTAACATCTGTTTTCAACTGCAAAATCTCTAGTCAGAAATATGGCAATCCTCCTCCACTGTCAGTAGAAAAGCACCTAAAATGGCTACTCTTTCCACTGTGCTCTCACTTACACTCCTGTACTTAGCAAATCACAGACTTCCTTTCATCATTTATTTTTGACAGACCATGTCTAAATGGTCACTATTTTGTAACCCTTTCCACTTTTCCTGTAAAGAAGCTCAATTCTGTTGGGTTTTCATGGATCCGCAGATCCACCACTGATCTCATTGTGGCCTCCCGTGTGGTTTGCAGTGGATCCATTGATCCACACAAAAGACCTTAAAAGCATTAAACAATCTGCTGTTAATGCTTTTTATTTATATTTTATTTTGCAAAATATTGTTAGTTACATGACATACACTCCCTACCGAGCAAGTTTTGTACACTAGTCTGCTTTTCCTTTTCACACTGCTGTTTCTTTTGCTCCCTTTCTCCCACACTCTTTTAGTTTCCATAGTAACCATGTTTTCAATAGTCTCTGCCCAACAGAATGCCAAAAGTTCATAAGACTTTCTCTCAACAGCATACTAGCTTCACATTAACTGTAGCAGGTGTGGTTGACTGTTTGCAATACCAAGCATATCCCAAACAACATTTATTTTTATTTTTGCAAAGCCAATTACAGAGTTAGTTACTTTTGATCTTAAAGCCACTACCTAGTTTGAGTTCCCTGTACATATCCACCATCCAATCAAATATATTTTTTTATATTTTACTTGCTGTCCTCCATTGTAACTGCTTTTCATCTTCAAAACTGTCTCATTCTTCTGCAGCCTTTTTCTGTGTGCTATTCCCCCTTGCCTCTAAAATGGTCAGAGTCTGGATTGTGGCCCATAGTTTTGTGTTTTGGGCCAGAGAGAGTACTAGAAAGAGTACCATTGACAGTGACCTAGGTTTAAAGGAATATAGACATTACTTGGGTTTGCAAGAGAGGTTTAAAGTAGCATCAATTGCTGCCTTTGGTTGAAAGCATTGCAGATTGCCAACATCCAGACCTCATGATTGTGCACTGTGGTGGCAATGTCCTAGGAACAATTACTGGGGTAGGACTGGAAATCCAAATGAAGAATACCTTTGGTAAATTGATGTCAATTTTCCCACATAATGCCTTGGTTCTCCAACATTTGTCAAAGACAGAAGTGGAAGTGATCAACCCAAATTTGGCCACAGTCAGAAAAAACCAGGAAACATGTCAATAAAGCTGTTTCTGCATTTCTCTGAGACCACAACATGGGCTCTATATACCATAACAACTTACGCTTTGACATGGACTGGCTGAGTCCATTTCACAGACACAGGCAACAGGGTGTTCCTTAACAACAACTTAAAAGACTGCATCCTGTCTATGTGTAATTATTATCATCTACACACCATAAGCACAAATAGTATTTTCTGATCCAACCCTTTTCCCAAACACTGGTTCTTTTTTGTTTGCAAATCTTTTTTTCTAATTTCTCACTCGAAACTGCATATCCGCCATGGATCCTCAGCCAAATAAGGGGTCTGCCAGCTATGTTACAGGCAGATCTGTGGTGGATGCGCAGATCCGTATCCAACCTAAAGCACACATTCAATACAAAACAACAACACATTTAATACAAACATATCCTATTATACGTTATGTAACTGTACCACTGCCTGAGTGTGAGTGTGTGAGTAGCTGTGTAAGTAATTGTGTGGGTATGTGAGAGTCTGTGTGACTGTGTACGACTGTGAGTGGATGTATGAGTGGGTCTCTGGGTCTGTAAGTGGGTGTGTGAGAGGCTGTATGAGTATGTAAATGGGCATGCGAGTGATATTTGGGTCTGTGACTGGGTGTGTGAGTGGCTGTATGGGTGTCAGAGTGGGTGTGTGAGTGGTTTTCTGGGGCTCTTTGGGGCTCTGAGTGGGTGTGCGAGTGGCTGTATGGGTGTGTTAGTGTGTGTGTGTGAATGGTTGTGTTGGTGTATAAGTGGGTGGCTATGTGAGTGTGTGAGTGGCTGTATGAGTGGTACTCTGAGTCTCTGAGTGGATGTATCAGTTACTGTATGGGTGTGTGAGAGGGTGTGTCAGTGGCTATATGGATGTGTGACTGTGTGTGTAAGTGTCTGTATAGGTGTATGAGTGGCTGTGTGAGTGGTTTTCTGGGTCTGTGAATGGGTGTGTGAGTGGTTGTATGGTTGTCTGAATGGGTGTGTGAGTGGTTGTCTGGGTCTCTTGGTGTATATTTGTGAATGGCTGTATGGGTGTGTAAGTTGGTGTGTTAGTGTTTGTGAGGGTGTGTAAGTGGATGTGTGAGTGTGTGAGTTGGTGTGTGAGTGCCTGTGTGGGTGTTGAGTGGCTCTCTGAGTCTCTGAGTGGATGCATCAGTGACTCTATGGGTGTGTGAGTGGCTGTATGAATGTGTGACTTGGTGTGTGAGTGTCTATATGGGTATGTGAGTAGGTGTTTTAGTGGTTTTCTGAGTCTCTCAGTGGGTGTGTGAGTGGCTGTATAGATGTCTGAATAGGTGCATCAGTGATTTTATGGGTCTCTCAGTGGGTGTGTGAGTGGCTGTATGAGTGTGTAAGTAGGTGTGTGAGTGGTTGTGTGGGTCTGAAAGTAGATGTGTGAGTATGTGAGTGGATGTATGAGTGATTATCTGGATCTATAAGTGGGTGTGTGAGAGGCTGTATGAGCATATAACCAGGTGTGTGAGTGATTTCTGGGTCTCTGACTTGTGTGAAAGGCTGTATAGGTATCTGAGTGGCTTTCTGGGTCTCTGAGTGGGTGTGTGAGTGGCTGCAGGCATGTGAGTGGGTGTGTGAGTGGTTGTGTGGGTATGTGAGTGAGCGTGTGAGTGCCTGTGTGCATCTTTGAATGGGTGTGTGAGTGGTTCTCTGAGTCTCCGAGTATATGTATCAGTGACTGTATGGGTGTGTGAGAGGGTGTGTGAGTGGCTGTGTGAGTATCTTTATGGGTGTGTGAGTGTTTTTCTGTGTTTTTAAATAGATGTATGAGTGGCTGTATGGGTATGTGACTGGGTGTGAGTGACTGTATCAGTGTGTGAGTGGGCATATTGATGTGTGAGTAGGTGTGTGATTAGTTGTGTGACAGTGAGAGACAGTATGTCAGGGGGTCTGTGAGTGGGTGTCTGTGGTTTTTATTTGGGATCTGGATCCACAGATCCTTCACCGATTCACACGAGGGTCCACACTAAGAACAACAGTGGATCTGTGGATCCTCACACCACCCCAAAAAAACATTTCTGGACAATTTATTGCACATGAGTGGTCCTTCACAGACTCTTCCATTAATCCCATGGAGTATACCTCTATCCTGACCTCTTATATCCTATTTCTTTGGTATTTTCCCCCGGGAACCATGTCACGATTCACAAAATAGAGGCTGCAACTTTTCACTCAGGCTGTGGCCAGCCAATCCTGGCATTGATATTGGCGTGTGAATCCATGGATCCACTGAAGGGGATCCGCGTCTCTAGATATATATAAATCTTTTTCCTTTAATAATTCGAAAACTATTGAACAGATTTACACCAAATTACAAAAGGCACTCTTTCTCGACCAAGATTTAGCTTTCTGCCAAATTTGGAGAAATTCAGTTCAGTGGTTCGGGCTGTAGTGGTGTCTAAAATCCCTATAGAAAACTGCATGGCAAAATCGTGTTTTGGGACCCCCCCTTCTTCTCAGCTCACGCTTGACAAATCACTCTGAAACTTTCGGGATAGCAGCTGAAATGAGTGGCAAACTAGTTTAGAAAAGTTCATGAAGATTTGTCGAATGGTGCCAAAGTTATTAGCAAAACAAAAAATACTTTTCCTATGGAAAGTAGGTCCTAAATATAAGTACCTACTAGCGACTGCCCATATGTTATATATATATAAATATATATATACAGCCTAAAAAAAGGTTAAAATGATGTTATAGATAAGTCTTGAAATAAGGTAAAAAAACTAATGTATAAAAATTGACGAATCTGATATCCACCAGTTATCCTTTACTGAGCTAACTATAACTTCCAGCCCCACTATGCACTGCTTATGACCTCACATATTACATCACTCATGACATGTTGAATTACATCATTGATGTCATCACTGAAAACATCTCAAATGGCATCATTGATGACATCAATGATGACATCATGGAATAAATGTGTATTCCCTTATAAAGTTGTGGACTTAAAGTAGGTTAATATGCTACACCTGTGGACAATTTTCTATTCATATTAATGGGAATACCCTCTTAAAGACTTCACATAACCAGTAATTTCCAATGTATAGGTTGGCAGGTATACATTTGCCACTGTAAAGACACCTTCTGTCAAGCCATATAGACAAAACTCTATAGTTTAGTAAAATACAGTATACACATTCCTGAAATTGGCATAATGGCATACAATCTTAAACTTATGCTTGAAAACCAGTATGATGTAAACCACCATTAAGTAGGACACCTCTACATTCTCCATTATTGAATAATCTGCAATGCCTGAAAATCTCTACTGAATTTGGAGAAATAAGCCTGCACAGATTCTAAAATGTGTCTATACCACTGCATTTAACTATTTTACATGGGAAAATGCTCAAATGTGCGCTGTGGTTAATGTATTAACAACAGCTATTTTGGGCTTTCTCAACAATTTCTTTTTAGTAGGCTTTGGCTTTAATCCACAACCTACTTTCAAATTCACCTCTTCAACCTAAATCATGTCCGCTCAGCCTTTAGCTGGTTTATCATGGAGTTCCTGTACCTCCCCAAACTTTAATTATTTTAAATGGCGCATCATAATACTTTTCAAATGCATAATTACACTTGTCCCCAGGGTTACGTTATTTCTGTGCAATCAACCCACATGTATACATTCAGTAATTCTATTTTATGTTATCTTATGAGTACTTGTAAAGTGCACTATCACCCTAGAGGGTATCCTGGCACTCTGCTGTAGGTGCTAGTCTAGCCGGGCCCGATGAGGGGTCTATTTGAAGAGCCAAGTCTTTCGTTTCTTGTGGAATTCAAGAATTGACGCGGCTGTTCTGATGTGTAACATTAGGTTGTTCAAGGCTTTATGAGTGATGTAGGGGAAGGACCAATCACTGTGTGGGAAGTGTACAAGTAGGCCGAGCAGAGGTGTCGAGTTAGATTGGCTATTGAGATATGCTGGGCCAGTGTTGTGCAGTGCTTTAAATGTGTGTGAGTGGAGTTTGAATTGTGCTCATTTGTGGATTGGAAGCCAGTGATGGCTCCTGAATTGTGGTGTGATATGCAAGTGTCATAGTAGGCTGAGAGTGATTCTGTCTACCAAATTCTGGGGGGTTTTAAGTTGTCTGATATGTTGATAAGTTCATCCAGAACTTAGGCTGAGCATGGTAGCAGGGAAATGGGTATGTAATTGGTGACCATTGCTAGGTCAGCAGAGGCCTTTTGAGCAGAGGGAGTATGGTGGCATGTTTCCATGTGTCTGGAAAGATGGCTCACAAGATTGCGGCATTTAGGATCAGGGTGAGCTTCATGATGATGGGTTCTAGTTGCTTGATGAAGGTATGGTGGGGGCAAGAATCTAATATGGCTCTGGAGTGAATGAACTGCATAGCGGGTGTAGTTACATCATTGGAATGACGGCACATGCCGATAAAGTGGTTACATTTGATGAGATGGGGAGTTGAGTTGCAAGGTCTATCAGATTTGGTTGGTTGTCATATGTGGTGGCAATCGTGCTGTAGAAGAATTATGAGTGCTTGTTGCAGTTGTCCTGTGAGGGGGTGATGCTGTTGGAGGTGGCCACTGGAGATGTGAAATCTCTCACAATGGCAAATATCTCATTTTTGCTGTTGGTGCTGGAGTCAATGTGGTCTGCGAGCGAGGAGCATAAGGAGGCCCATATCTGTTGATGGTAGTGTCTAAGGGTGGATTTAAATGTGGTCCTGTCGATATTGTCTTAGCTTATTCTACATCTGTGCTCCAGTTGTTGCAGTGGCACTTCATCATCCTGAGTTCCTCTGTGTACCAGCAGGCTAATGGTCTGGATCTTGTGGTTCTGTTGGACTCAAGTGGAGCTAGGATGTCAGCATAGGTGGTTATCCAGTTGATGAAGTTAGTGATGGAGTCAGATTGGCTGCTGCTGTGTTCTGGATGGGTTCCATGAGTTTGAGCATTCAGTCTTCCTCTGGAATGTTGTTCCAATCTTGAGTGGATGGACTGGCAGGGATTGTTCTGTGTTTATGTGGGAAGTGAATGGTGTACTAGATAAGGATGCGACTGGTTCAGGTGATCGGAGTGGGTTTGTGAACCAAGATGTTGTTAAATGTTGTGAAAATTGGGTCTGTGAGGTGTCTGGCAGAGAGAGTGGGCCCTTTCACATGCTGGATGAGGCCAAGGTTTCCTAAGTCTTTGAGTAGTGCAGTTGTGTCCAGGTTGGCATGGTTTTCAGGTGGAAGTTTTGGTCACCGAGGAGGATGAAGGTGCTTGGATGAGGGGTGCAACAAAGTCCACAATGGTGTCAGCAAAGTTGGTGCATTCTCTGGATGCTCTGTAGCAAACAGTGCTTCTCAGGGCAAAGTAGGCTGAGATGTGAAGTCCGAAGGCTAGGTGTTCCATGTTACTGGGGGTAGAGAAGCTCATTGGGTCCTCCAAGACGATGGTGATTCTGCCACAAGGCTTGTGTTTTCTTTCTTTCCTAGCAATCTTTTATTTGTAGATTATGGATTTGGTGATGTGAGGGGCTGACATAGGGTTCAGCCAGGTCTCAATGAAGAACAGCAGGTCTGGTGCATAGTAGTGCAGCATGTTTTCACTCTCCTTCCCATGTATGGTGCGAGAGCTTATATTAAGGAACATGCATGAGTGTGAAGTGCTATGCAATTGGTAGCTGATGAGTGTCGGTATAAGAGAGTCTATCCTGTATGAGTGTCGGTATAAGATAGTCTATGCTGTATATCACTATGGTGTTATCACTGATATCATCATAAAAGTCATAATTTATGTCATTTGAGTTGTCATCAGTGATGTCATCAATGATGTCATTTAACATATCATAAATGATGTAACTTGTTACTACTTTTAAATTAGGGATCTGTTAACGGACTTAGGAAATGTTCAGGCTGGACTAAACTGATAATTTGGAAATGGGTTGTACTCATACTGGTCTTTCTCTTTAACAATTTTTAGTCCCTTTGAAAAAAACATTATGCCTCTGTTTGCTAAAAACTCACACCTCCCCTCACATTTTTAGCCATCTGGTTTGATGCCAGTATTAACATCTCAATGCCCATTTACTTCAGACTGATCTTCAGGATAGGCCTTATATTAAACAGCTCTTATTCAAAATTGCTAAAACTCACACCTCCCCTCACATTTTTAGCCATCTGGTTCAATGCCTGTATTGACATCTCAATGTTCATTTACTTCAGACTGCTCTTCAAGATAGGCCTTAAATTCATCAGCTCTTATTCCAAGAAAATGGCACTCAAAGTGCCTTATTTTTAACTTGAATACAAAATGTCAGTGTTGTAGTTGTTCATTATACATCATTTGTCGTGTAGTTCCTATATTACCTATACAGGATCTGCGCTTTGGATAACATAAACTGTGGGTTTGGTGGCGGACGGATTCCGAGCACCCCCACCGGATACGTTAACCTGTCTGTATTAGCTAGCTCACAGTGCCACTAGAGTCTCCTCTTATTGGGGAGAGGATAGTTCTTGGCAACCTCAGAACATGACAACCCTGATCCCTCAGGATCGTGAAAACAATATACTACCTTTCGCTCAGTCAGTCGTGCTCACTTAGTTTGTCTCAGAGAGTTACACAGAATAAACAGGCTGGGCGTTTCAATAAGTATTTATTAAACAGTTGTTATTCCAGTGTATAATAGATGAGCTGCAACAACCATTAGACAGTAGCAGAGATATATGATTAGCAATACTACGAAAGTAAAAGGATGGTAAAGTTCTACCATCTTGCAGAAATCATGAATATATACATGTACATAAAACACATGATAAAAGTGCATACTCCTACAATGTCTCCCTAACTAGATGTACCTAAATGTACCTAGCATCTGTGTAGGTGTTATGCCAAGAATCCCTCTAGGATCTAGTCCACCCCATTACCTGAGAGTTAGAGAATATGGGACCCCGTCCTGGTCTCGAGTTGGACACCCCGCGAGGGATGTTAGACCACTGCTAGCTGGAGCGTCTGCATGCAGGAACCTCAGCGTCTCTGGTCAGTGTGTCAGCCGGGAAGTCACAGTCTCCTCTATCTTCCTAAGCAAGATGTGCTGTATATATACCCATAGGTCTCCCCAGGTGTCCTACCTTGCTGTGTTACTGGGTCGGCCTAAAGGATGACGTTGGGCCTGAACTTTATACAGAGATATTATACAGGAGATGGTAATCCTACTGTTAGTCCTGCTGTGCTTCCAAGAAGCCTCATGCATAATGTATGAGAATCAAACCAGGGAAAAACCCGCGTTCTGAATGCAGTGTCATATCTAGGTAAAAGGTCAGTGCCTTAGAACCATTATGTATGTAATGTAGGGAAAGATGTAGGTGAAAGGTTGCGATGTTACCTGCGCCTATATAGGGTACCTATATGGAATATAACACCCACTCCTCTTCTGAATGGACGACATATGTAACCTATTACTGTACTACTAATATTACTAGATAGTGGTACGCACAAAGTTTATAAAAACATCTTTTGAATGAAAATGTTTAAAAACTTCAAAAAAAATTCTAAAAACTTTAAAATGTTTTTAAAAATTTGCAAGCCCTAGCTCTAAAATGTCCGTTGATATAGTCCGGATCACTATAAACATTATAAAGCCATGAATGCCCAAAAAATGAAAGGAATGTCAATTTAGTGTCAAAGTTCCAAATATGAGCTCGTTTAGAAAAGGGCAAATTTTTCCCAGCACACGACTAGCCAAAATGAGTTCAAATGTTTATGTGTCCTGGCTGGTAGACGCAACATTTTCGTTGCTTGCTTCCGCAGTAGACGGCCCCTGTAGCACCTCACAAAGCACATCAATTGAGCACAGATGTTCCACGCTGTCCACAGCCGGTGCTGGGGCAGCCTGTGCGACGTCCAAAGCCTGGGTGTCAGAGCAGGAGCCGGTGTTCATACCAACAGGTGAAGTTACTACCCGTGGTGGCTCAAGGAATGCCGCCATCAACATTGGAATACGCTGAGGACACTGCAGAACATGGGCTGTTATCGGGTCCAGTAACGCATTCAAGTCCGGTTGCGCACATGATGGGAGTGTCAAACACAGGTCTAACAGGCATTCTTCTCCGCAAAACAGGCATCGGAGAACAGGTAAGATGCAGTCCATCCAGACCGGTCGAAATGACAAGAACCAAGATTCACTTAGTTCTCTTAGGCGAGGCGTGCCTAGAAGTTGTACCATGCGGTCACGGTATTTACGCTCCAGGAGTGTTCTTTCCATCGCCTTGGTGACTGGGACGTCCATTGCGTAGCAAATAGAAAACAATCGGGATACCTGCTATTAGAAACAGGATCAGCGGAAGTCCTCCAAAGAGGCTTCCGAATACGGAATATATGAAGTTTGGTATAACTCCAAGTACCGTCTGAAAGGTGCTCAGAAGTCCAGAACCTATGGTCTTAAATAGGTGGACAATGCCCGTCGTATCAGACATGTTAAAGATGCGATTCACCATTTCTGCGAAATTGAAAGGGCAGTTAGTATGAATGAGCGCCTGTATCTCTGCCGAAGACCTTGCAAGTTGAAGATCAAAGGTCTCTCGAGCGCGGGGCGTGGCCAAGCCGTGCACGAAGATGGCCGCCTAATCTATCGGCTCCGCCGACCGAGCTTCACATCCGTCACAATATCCGATTACCTGTCCCCTGATTACCGCGGAACCGCTGGATTCTGTCTCTGGAAGGGCCAGGCGGCTGATCGATCCCCGGCGTGGCTCAGGTGGGGCAGCGGAGACAAGGCGACGCGACCGATACCTGCCGGCCGGACGGGGGAGTTGACACGCGACCCGCCAGCTTGGAGCGCAATTAGAGGAAGAGCCCTCGGCGTCACTAACGGGCCGAGAAACAACGTGCGGACACCCCGCTGCCACGAGCGGGAGGTCCCAGGCTGCGGCTGCTTTCCGCCGCGATTCCCACGGAGCGGAGAATACGCCGCTGGGGGTCTGGCGTTACCCAGGACTGAATGCTACAGAGGCCTGTGAGTGCGGCCTATAAATATCGCCTGCGGCTGCGGTGCGGGTGGAGCGAAGCGGGTGCCCTCACCCGCGGTTGGCTGGAGGAGAGTGGTGAAGGGGGCTCTGCTCCTGTCCTCCGGGGAGACCTCACACAACCCCAGGTACCGGCAGCATTGTGGGGCTGGAATTAAGAAGCTGTGGTGTCACTGCCTGGGGGCATACAGCGAGACTGCGTCCTGGACTGCGACCGGAGTCCCACTACTATCTCTGGCTTGGGCCGTACTGCGCAACCTGGGAGTGAGTCGATGCGCTGTGGTGACCCCCGTGACTGACTGGTGCAACCGTGCTGCGGCCCTGCATGGTTGGCCGCCACTGCCGTCGCACTGATATCCATGGGCCACTGCTGATCGCCTCCGGTGGCGCGATCCTGTCCTTCCACCGGCAATACGGCGAGTGCACAGTTGCGGTAAGCACCTTGGGCGGTCTAACGTTGGCCTGAACACGCTCTAAGGCGGAAAGTTCATCGAGACGCGGCATTTGCGACAACGACCTGGCCCCTCGAGGACTGGCTGGGGCAGAGGGAAGACACCGGCGACTCTACTCCCAGACACTGCATATTGGTCCCCGAGTCCTCAACAAGGGAGTACGGTAGAAGAGACCTGCATCCAAGATGGCGGGGGGTCGCGGCTCAAAGGCAGCGCTCCAGGCTAAGCTGACGAAATTTGCATGGGATGGAGGTCCCAGCCCGAGCCCTAAAGGGGGGTCCGCCGTTTCCGAAAAACCTGAGACTGGAGGGAAGAGGACGGACCCGACACTGCAGGACATTCTGGACGCCATTGTTACCGTCCGCACGTCCTTGGAGTCGCGGATTGACTCGGTCTCCACTGAGGTGTCCCTCATAAGGGAAGATATGCGCACCATGAACTCCCGACTAAAAGACGTGGAAACCAAGGCTTCCGCCCTGGTGGAAGATACATCCGAGCTACATAGGAAGGTGGAGGACCTGCAAACGCATGCCGCAAAGCTGGAGGCACAGCTGGATGACTACGAAGGGCGCTCCAGGCGTAATAACGTCCGTATAATTGGTGTACCGGAGTGCGCGGAAGGACCGTCTGCGGACCTCTTCGTGGAGGATCTGATCGTTAACCACCTCAAACCACGCGGGCTCTCCAACTTCTTCTCGGTGGAGCGGGCGCACCGAGTGCCCGGGGGCCGGCCGAGACCTGGAGCCCCCCCACGGCCGCTTCTTGCACGGATCTTCAACTTCCGCGACAGGGATGTTATCCTGCAATGTGCCCGTTCTAGTCCGCCAGTGGAATTCCAGAACAGCCGCATCACCTTTTTTCCAGACTTCACCCTCAAGGTGCAACGGCAACGACGAAGCTTCCTGGAAGTAAAGAAGGTGCTCCGAGAGAAGGGCGTGAAGTATGCAATGATGTTCCCGGCCAAGTTGAGGGTGGAATCGGAGGGCAAATACTGGTTCTTCACCACCCCGGAGGAGACCTGGGACTGGCTGGAGGGATGGCGAACGGCGAGCCGCCGCAACCACAGTGCCCGGGGTGTGAGGATGGACGATGATACCCGAGCTTCTGGTGGCGGCTCGCCACAGACTGACTTGTTGGAGGATACGGGCGGCGCCGAATAATTGGTCTGTATGTTTTTTGGTTTTTTCTTCTTCCCTTTGGTGGCTTTGATTGACGCCAGGCGGACAGTGAACATAGGGGTCGGATTCCACTGCGCATAATGAGACTGCTGCACGTCAGACGGAGATAATCTGCCTTAGCTATTTTTGTGGCCCTGAACTTTTGCCTGCTCCCCTGCTGCCCATGTGTGGGGGTCGAGGGGGGGTGCCTGGCCCTTGACATTGCCCTCAATGAAGACATGTCCAGTTGCGATGGTTCAGACTTGGGACAGGCGCAGACTCTTTGGGGATTTGTGCTTGGTTCGGCCATACGGCCCCGTACGTTCTTGGAAGGGTGGGCGATAGGCACTCTGCTAGTTTGGGGGGCGGGAGGTTGTGTCACCGCCGAGCAGGGAGGCAGGGAGGGGGGGTTTGGGGAGTACATGCTGGGGCAAAGGGGAGGCTGGGGGGGGATTGTTGTGGGATGTTATTTTTAGTATTGATTTTGTTTAGACATGTCCTTTCCAACTGGTCTCGACAGCAAATGACGACATTAGGATCTTTGATCTACTTTCTCTGGCCGCACGATCGTTGGTACTGTTTTTGGATCCAGACATGTTCTTTGTTGTTGGTGTTTGTTTTGTTCCACACTGGTACACAATATTGTTCACCTCTCCATTTTCACACTCCTCTCACATGTCAGCGGTGCAGCTGGCGTCCACCTAGAGTAACCACACCCCGGTTTGCCTATCCGTCATTACTCGACTCCCATTAGATGGACGTGACGACCCGTGGTCTGACACTTAACTTGTCCACTTGGAATGTTAATGGATTGGGAGACAAAATTAAGAGGGGCATTGTGTTGCAGTACATTAAGCGCAACGCTCTTGACCTGGTGCTACTACAGGAGACGCACCTGATAGGGAATTCCTGTGGCGCTCTGAACAGGAAAGGGTATAAAATGGTAGTCCACTCTGGCTTTACCTCGGGCTCTAGGGGGGTGGGGATTTTGCTTCGTAGGGGCTGCCCCTACATCATCCATAACTCCTGGATTGACCCCCAGGGCAGATATGCCGCGGTCTCGGGTACCTGGGAAGGGCGTGTCGTTAACGTCGTTTCTGTATATGCCCCCCCGGACTGCAGCGCCTGACGCTACGCGACTTAGGGACCCTGCTGCTGGACCTCCCACTTGGGGTGCTGGTGCTGGGAGGGGATTTCAATCTCACAATGGTTGGCTCTCTAGACCGACTTCCTCCCCGAGCGGACGCATCGAGAGGATCTCAATTGTCCGAGTTCGCGAATGCCTTGGGGGTGGTGGATGTTTGGCGGTGGTTCAATCCGTTGCACACCTGTTTCACGTTCCAGTCTGCGGTGCACGGTAGTCAGTCGAGGATAGACTACCTATTTACTCATGCCCAGGATGTTCAGCACTTCACGAGATCCGGCTGCCTGGCCCGTGGGATCTCCGACCATTCCCCCGTCCTGGCGACTCTGGGCTCTCGCGGTGGGGACGCCCTGCTCTATTTCCCTACACCCGTGGGCACTCAAAATTCCGCACATCCGAGACGCTCTCCGTAAGGACACTGAATATTACTTTGCAGAAAATGTTGGCTCAGTCGACACTGCAGTGACACTATGGGAGCCTTCGGGCGGTCATTAAGGGCAGCGCTTTATCACTCATGGTGGGGCATAGGGCTGAGCGAACTAAGAGGATATTGGAATTGGAGGCCGAGGTCTCGAGATTGGAGGAGTCGGTCACCCGACACCCTGACTCCACTACAAGTCATAGTCTCGCACTTAAAAGACAGGACTACCGACAACTTCTCTTTGAGGACGGGACGGTGCGTTTACTAGCCTCCCGCCACAGGATCTATGAACAGGGAGAACGGACGGGCAAGCTCTTGGCGTGGCTTGAACGACGGGAGCAGGCTGCTAGATGGGTCCGCGCGATAGCGAACTCAGAGGGTGCCCTTATTACTGATCCCCAACAAATAGCGGACATATTTGCTAGTCATTTCGAGGAGGTATATACTAGCTCTCCCACGTCACAGGCCCCCCTGTCAGCTGACCTGTTGGTTACACTCGATATCCCCACTATCCCGCCGCAAGATAGAGAGACTTTGGAGGCAGACATTACAGTGATGGAGGTTCAAAAGGCCATACAAGACGTCCGTTCCGGGAAAGCTATGGGCCCCAACGGGCTTCCCATCGAACTATTTAAGCCCCTGTCAACATTATTGGCTCCCCATTTGCTCAATCTATATACTGAATGCTTTCAGTCGGGTGTTCTACCCGCTGAGATCCGCACTGCCACTATTGTGGTCATCCATAAGCCACATAAACCTGTCGATGAGTGTAAATCATATCGCCCTATATCCCTTTTAACGGTTGAGGCTAAGATCCTAGCCAAACTCCTCGCGAATCGCCTCCTTCCCTATATCACTGACTTAGTCCACCCGGATCAATCCGGATTTATGCCGGGGAGAAATATGGCCCGGAACCTACGACGGGTACATGGGGTCCTCGGCAGGCTGCACACCATCGAGGAAGACGCGATTCTTCTGTCACTGGACGCCTCCATGGCTTTTGACACCATCGAGTGGGAGTTTCTTTTCGCTGTATTGGCCCGCCTGGGGTTCGGCCCCAAACTTATCCGTTGGATTCGGCTACTGTATACTCAACCCACGGCTCATGTGGTAGTTAATAACCATCGCTCCGCTACTTTTTCGCTCCAGCGAGGCACGCGGCAGGGCTGCCCCTTGTCTCCGCTCCTTTTCGCCCTTGTCTTGGAACCGCTCGCGGTGTGGGTCCGGGGAGATCCGGCGATCCGGGGGCTTAAATGGACGGCATCTCACGAGGACCGCATCTCGCTGTATGCTGACGATATCCTCTTATACTTGGCCTCCCCTGCACGATCGCTGCGACGGGTGCTCCATATTTTTCACATTTTCACTCCGGATATCAGATAAATTGGTCTAAGTCCCAGATGTATGCGCTGTGGGGTTCCCCCCCGGCGAGCCCCCGGGGCTTTAACATCCCGGTTGCCCTGGGGGGCTTCTGATACCTGGGCATTTTCGTCACGCCTGACTCTGATCTCTTCTATGAACACAACTTACTCTGACCTCTCCGGCATTTCAAATCCGACGTAGTGCATTGGCGTTCTCTCCCCCTCACACTTCTTGGACGTGCGTCACTGTTCAAAATGTTAGCGCTCCCACGCTTTCTCTATGCCCTGCAAAATACCCCTATCACAATCCCAGACTCTTATTTTTCCCAAATTAACGATGCATTGCGGGGACTCTTATGGGAGGGCCGTCCACCACGGATCGCAATGAGCAAACTCACCATGGGTTGGTATGATGGGGCATCGGCTCACCGGATCTCAGGTTGTACTATCAGGCGTCTCAATTGACTGTAGTTAATCGTTGGGTGTTTGAACCTCGCGATGAGCCTAGCTTCCGTACAGACCATTGGCTTTTGGGGCGGGGTGGCTACAACAGAGCACTCTACACCAACCCCCGTAAACTTAACCTAACAGGCCCCACGGCGCGCACGGTCGAGATCTGGCATGAGGTTACCAGAAAACTAGGATGGGGTAGGCGCCTGACGAAGGCGACCCCCTGTGGGAGCCCGACATTTTAGGTCACCTCAGCGCTTGCCCAGGGTTTGACAAATGGGATTTGATTGGAATCTCCACAGTCCTAGACATCTGGGCTAAGGGGAGGCTAGCATCGTTTCCGGAGCTCCAAGCTAAATATCACTTGGCCCCATCAGAGACGTTCAGATACCTGCAAATCCATCATGCGGTGTCCTCCGCCCTGCCGAGGGATAGTCCTCTTCCCGACTCGTCCCCGTTGGAGGACCACCTGCTGTTGGATCCCATGGACCGAAAGGCCATCTCGCTCACTTACAAAAAGCTGGTCAACAACCGCCCGACCCGATGCTGAAACTGCGGGAGGGGTGGGAGAGAGACATGGGAGAGATGGAGGACGACGCGTGGCGGGACGCTCTTGCTTCACCCCGAGAAATTGCCATTCCTATGCGCATGAGACTTCTCCAACTTAAGATCCTTCACCGAGCATATTTTGATGCCAAGCTCCTGTTCAGGCTGGGCAGACGCCCCGATCCATTCTGTCTCCGGCACTGCGACCAGGAGGGTACCTTTTTTCACATCTTATGGGACTGCCCACATATTCAAGACTACTGGGTGACAATCGCTCGTCAACTTGAGAGGGCGGGAGGCAAACCCTTGGGGTTATCTCCCCAACTGTGCCTACTTAATATTTGGGGGACGTCTGATCTTACACATGATGAACAGGCATGGGCCTCTATGGGCTTCATTATAGCGAAGCGAAATATTGCACGACACTGGGGGGTGGCGACGGTCCCACACATGGTTGACTGGGCAAGGGACATGGACTCCGCCATGGTGGCCGAAAAAGCAGTTTTCAAAGGACGTGGCTGCCCTAAGAAATGGGATCGGAAGTGGGGGAAATGGAATAGGTACAGAGGGGACATCTGCATCTCCCCGACGGTGGAACTCCAAAGAGAAAGGCGAACACTAATGGCCCAGTTGACGGCGGAGGTACTGGCCTCTCCTCCTTAGAGGTGGCGCTCTCGATCTCTCCATCCACCTGCTTACTGTTGCGATCTGTTTGAAGTTTATGTATACCGTGATCTCTTATCGCTGCCTGGTGAAGGGTTTAATGAGTATTGCTCTGCATGGACCCACATTACACCACGAGATGAACGACACTATATTTCTTCTTGTATGTGGAAGATGGGGTACCTCTTACAGTGACTTTATTTTGTATGTACTGGTTTTTGGGTTTTGTGTTAAAATGCAATAAAAATTTTAATAAAAAAAAAAAAAAGGTCTCTCGAGCGGAGGTTAAGGGCACAGATTTCTGTAGAAGCATGGCTTTCATTCTGCTTAGAGTATCAAACCGTATTAAGGAAACATTCAGTGAAGGCCATAACGGCGCCTCCCTGACTGTATGTGTTGGTGGAAACAATACTTGCATACAACAAGTAACCCTGGAGCTCACGGTTACCAGATATGCGATGCCCGGGAGCATGCCACAGCAGCCTTGACCGTTCAGCATCAAGTAACTCCCATTTGAAAGTAGCCTGAATGCTGGAGTAATCACTGCAGCTGGGGCACCCTTCAAATGACAGGACAGGTTTGCTACAGAACCATTACAAGCTCTGTGCAACATTATATCCTGGCATATGAGTGATCCACTTAAAGCATTCTCGCAGTTTGTACTGCTTAGAAACACTTCTTGATCCCCACTCCGGCATCGAAATCTGTACGGTAATTCCCAAGATTCCTTAATGTATTCCTTAGCCATTTCTTCATATCTGCCTGCCTGCTTTTGTTCAAGGCAATATTGAAACTGAAAAGTAGTGACCGGTAGAGTTATGTGGCCATGGATTAGCCATTCTGTAGACGGTGATTCTGCCACTGTGAATAGTAATGTATCCAGTTGTTTCGATACGCAGCATTGTATATTTTGCTCCCCTTTGTGCCATTTCTATCTGTTTATCTGTTAGATTGTATTCAGAAAACAGAGACGTACTGTTGATAAAACGCCAAGGCACGTAGCCTGCACGCAAAGATTGTAGCGTCCAGCTTAACAGCATAATAGAACGTAATTGAGATTGCCCGTGTTGTAATATGGTCAAATTTAGTTCCAGTATGTCTATTGCAGAAGATACAGTGTTGCCTAAGGAATATATCCTGGAGGTCAATGTTGTTAACCCATTTTCTGCCACTGCTAGAGATTTCTTAGATTTATACGGTCTATCGCCCGTAACTTCTCTGCGGCCTCTTGTTGGGATATTTTCCAAATTTCATTGTAGACAGCATAATAGAAACGTTTCTGACGTGGCTTCCTGGGACCCATTAGAAAATCCCTAAGATCCACATCCTGTGCTAGTAAGGTTAAGTGTTGTTTCACCTGTGTGAGTGTTGAGGTTTTTAGCCAATCGAGGCACAACTTCCCAACACTGTAGGATGTCACTACCCCTGGATGTTATCTTTGTACATAACGTGGATCTGGCCTATGGAAACTAAACCCTTCGGTTTTACCCATGAATCTTGCCTGACAACTATTTGTGTCTGTGGGCCAAATCAACCATTTTTTCCAATTGGGGTCTGATCTGTTGTATTGTATGATGTCATCTACTGTAATTTCTTCCTGTGATGTTATGTTGCCCTCGGTATGTGATGGAGTCGGAAACCGAGGCGTGTTCAAGTCTTTGCTCTTAGCTAGTCCAAGGCAAGACGTCTGTTGCACTGTCTCGTTCAAAAACATGATTTGTTGAGGGATGAGGCATGCTCTAAACAAAGCTTCTGTCCCCTGCACCTGCCAATCTCTAGTACCCCAGACAGATTTTAGGTCTATGGTGTCTTTCCATAAGTCGAAACCTTGTTCAGACAACTGGATAATAAAGGAAGCAGAGTAAATCTGTTTGGTGTTTGTCAACATATTTTTCTGTGCTGATATTGGTGCAACCTTATAATAGTATGAGGCTGGGTCAGACATATTAAACCCCGAAAAATATGGACATTTCTGTGTAAATGTTTTTGAACTGCCTTTCGGTGGTGTTGGACAATGTTCCCACTGGTGAAATGTGAACACCTTAAAAGGATTAGCAGATTTATGTAAAAAATGCTGACCATAATGTTGATAACAATACATAGTCTTGAAATCTGATGTGTCTTCCAATGTTTCACTACTAGAAAACGCAGCAGATTTTTCCAAATCAGATAACATATTATTTACAATTTCAAAATCCCAATCATCAGAAAATGTACTTGAAGTAATGATATCACTCAATGATATTTTAAATAAATGAGGAATTCTTAAAATTTCAGTCGGACCAAATATATTGAAATCAACCTTGTCCCACACTATACCATCAGGTATAGGAACTGCTGTAATGTTCACTGATGACAAGTCTCTTTGTTCTCGATGAGATGATTGGTGTGGTTTTAAAAGTAAGTTCACCTTTTGGGCTGCAGAGTTTTGCCGAATGTATTTCCCATTAATAAGCATACTAAAAACTATTACCAAGCCTACCCAGAAAAGAAAGAAAAGTATCCCGGTGATTATCCATAGTTCTACCCAGGGTGACACCAGGTAAGTCTTTCTAAGAAAGTGCATAAAGTCTGTAACTTGCTATTTGCGTGATTTTTTGGCTGGCGTCGTTTCTGGTTCACTTGGATCCAAAGAAAACGTATCAAAGTTTATGAAGTAGCCAGAAGCAATTCGATCAATTGTTGGAATTGCATCAGGATTTGTAGAAATTGTGGTTTGCTCTTGTCGAGGCACGTTGACGTAGACATCTGTATTTGGTCGAATAGCGAGTTGTTTTTGATTTTGAGTTTGATTTTGAAGTTGAGCTTCAGGTTCAAGGGGAACGAGTTCCATAGCATTGTTGCTTAGTCCTTCATCCCGTGTTGGAGGCTCTTCGAACGTGATGAGTCTTTCCGTTTGAACTTCTTGGATTGTAGCGAGAGGAGGGCATCTGCTACTATGGAGCCCACTTGGCCTACTGCTTACTATCGGCCACATGGTGTGGTTTGATTAGGTCAATTGAGACAAATCTTTTCTCCTATTTTCCGGCAAGAGGCGGTAGAAGTACAGTTCGTGTTCCTTCAATTGCTAGGACCGGTACAGGTTTTCTGTATGATGGCCCAAATTCTTTCTTGTCCCCTATTTTCTCTCTGACCAGATCCCCGACTTTTGGGATCCAGACAGATCTTGCCGTGACTGATATGACTTCCCCAGTGGCGGTCTGCTTCAGATGGACATTTCTTTGTTGTGTCCTGGGTTCATTTAGATCCTGTAAAACAGCCAAACGATCATGGATGTCAAAAGACTTTTCATCCGCCACTGTGCCTTCACAATTAAGATCAGGTACCCACATTCTTGTCCCAAATAGGACCTCATAAGGAGTGACACCCCCTAGAGAACGTCTTGGTATGTTGTTAAGTGCACGCTGAACTCCATACAGATGTTTTACCCAACTTTAACCCATGCCTAATACTCTAGCTGTTAAAGATTGCTTTAAGCCTCGGTTTTTTCTCTCCACTACCAAATTTCCCACCGGATGGTACGGAGATGAGTACCGCAATGCTACACCCAATCCTCGAATGGCCTCCTTGTAAGTCCAAGAGCTAAACGCAGGGCCCTGGTCAGAATGTAATGTGCCAATTGCGTATGTCCCTATAAAGACTCACAAATCTTTTATAACAGTTCAAGCGTCAGCCGAGCGCTGGGGCCACACCCATAGGAATCTCGAGCAGCAATCCACTGCAACCATGATATACTTTAAGCCCCTTTACATTTTAAGGGGCCACAGTGGTCCAGGTAAGTGCATGTGAATGGTCAGTCTGATGCTGTCTAATAATGGGACCGGTGCTGGGCGAGCTACGGCAGCTCCATTTATCTGTTGACAGATATCGCAGTTTAAGACGAAGTCTTTGGTCTGCTTTGTTAATCCTGGCCACCAATAGCTTTGTTTCAGAAAAGAAACTGTTGCCGCAGCTCCTGCATGTACAGAACCCATCCCTTCATGTGCTGCTAGAATTAAACCTAACCTACGATCCATGTTTGGAATTACTCTATCCCCCACTCCAGGAATTTGAGCAAATGGAATGTTATTGGCATCTAACTTGTAGGAGTACTTGAGTGGAAACCTTTTTGGTACTGCTCCGCTGTTTTTGCAGGTTGCATTAATAGCTACCATAATCTCACCATCTATTCTCGTTTTAGAACGAGTGATTGCAGCTACAGAAGCCGTGCGTACAGCCCCCTTTGCGGCTTCACCAGCCAATGAATTCCCTTCAACGTGAACGCCATCACGCTGATGACTCAGTGTATGTATCACGTGAGCCCTCGGTAGTTCGGTTTTCAACTCCACTACCTGTTCCCATAGCATTTTATGCTTAATTGTGCCACCTTTTGCGTCTTTGAACCCGTTTTGAACCCAGTACTGCAAATATTCATTGTAAGACTGCATACAGTAAAAGGAATCGCACACAATTAGTGTGGGGAATTCTCGATCTGTATTTACCAGTGCCAGTATCAGCTCTTGTAACTCTGCCAACTGTGCCGTGCAGTCTCCTAGGGACTGCGTTTTTGTGCAACTTGGGTGGAACTTTCCATCCTGCATGCGACCTTTAACGATTGCACACGCTGCGCTCTATTGTTGCTTACTCCCTATGGCCGGTTGAGCAGATCCGTCAGTGTAAATGATATATTCATACTGATCTAGAGGCATTATTTCGTTTGGTAGAGGATATTCTTGTTCGTATTGCAGGAATGCTCGTGTCTTTACATTTGGGTCGTACCTGTATTCTACATCTTTTGCAGTGAGAGAATTAGCCCATTGTATCCATCTCGGATGTAAAGCTTTAGCATTAGGAACGCTTGCCTTTGTCACAGCCTCTAAGGCTGGAACCGGAGTTACTACTATTATTCGTTTCCCCTGAGCCAGTGCTCTTTCTCTCACTACAGCAGTCTGTACTGCTGTCAGAATCTTTTCTGTAGATGCGAAGCGCATCTCAGCATTTTTCGTGAAATGGGGGTGCACAGATCATAAAGTCCAATAGCCAAGTAGTGATGTATAAAATCAATTTCTTTATTCCAATTTAACCCCTTCGCTGCTAGGCCTTTTCCCCCCCTGTGCTAAGCCTTTTTTTGGCTATTTGGGGTAGTGCGCGCTTAGGCCCCTGTAACGTTTTGACCACATAAGGTATCCATGCCAAATTTGCGTCCTTTTCTTCCAACATCATGGGGATTGTAAAGGTACCCAGGGTTTGTGGATTCCCCTGGAGGGGTCCCAGAAATTAGTCAAAATACAGCTACATTTTGGTTTTTTGGGGAAAAATGCGAAAAAAGGGCTTCAAATGAAAGCATCTGGGTTTTTCCCTGCAAATGGTATCAAAAAAGGGTTTGTGGGCCTGAAATCACCATTTTCCCAGCTTTTAGGGAATGACAGACTTTTGTCAGAAAACCAACATTTTTTACACAGTTTTGGCATTTTTCTGGGACATAGCCTATTTTTGCTATTTTTTGTGCTTTCAACCTCCTTCCAGTTAATGGTAGAAATGGGTATGAAAGCAATAACGGATCCTAGACAGCTATACATTTTAGTAAAGTAGACAAAATTCTGAATTCAGCAAGGGGTCATTTGTGTAGATCCATCAAGGTTTCTTTATAGAAACTAACAGTTAAATATAGGAAAAATTGAAAATTAGTTGAAAAAAACAGCCTTTTGTGTCAACGTTTTCACCTGTAACTTCTTCTAATTATGACAGCTCTTTGAAAGCAATATACCATTACATCCGCTGGACCTTACTGGTTGTGGGGATATATAGGACTTGTAGGTTCACAAAGAACCCGACGAACCCAGAGCCAATAACTGAGCAGCGTCTTGCAATGGTTTTTTATTATGTACCGGGTATATAGCAATTATTGTGGGAAAATGTATACATGGAAAAATCGGTATGAAAGACACCTATGTATTTCTGAAATGGGAACAAAATTTAGAGTTTAGAAACAGTAGATATTTGCACATATCCGAAATTGGGAATACTCATTTTTACACAATGTCTTTCATTTGGAAGGCAGAATGCATCGAAAGTCAATAGGTAATAACAGTTGCTTTACAAATCTGAATTACCCCAAGTCTCCCGATAAAAATGGTACCTCACTTGTGTGGGTAGGCATAGTGCCCACGACAGGAAATGGCTCAAAACCCAACGTGAACACACCACATTTTCACAATGAAAAATTACCCTTTTTTTGCAAAGTGCCCAGCTGTAGTTTTTGAACCCTAGCTCTGCCGGCACCTAGGGAAACCTAGCAAACCTATACATTTTTGAAAACTAGACATGCAGGGGAATCCAGGATGGGGTGACTTGACTGCCTCACACCAGGTTCTGTTACCCAGAATCCCTTGCAAACCTAAAATGTTGTCCAAAAAACCACATTTTCCTCACATTTCTGTGGTGGAAAGTTCTGGAATTTGCGTGGATCCACGAATTTCCACCCACCTTGCGTTCCCCAAAGTCTTCCGAGAAAAATGGTACCTCACTTGTGTGGGTAGGCATAGTGCCCGCGACAGCAAACGGGGCAAAACGCAACGTGGACACACCCCAATTTCACAGTGAAAAATGACCCTTTTTTGACAAAGTGCCTAGCTGTAGTTTTTTAACCCTAGCTCTGCCGGCACCTAGGGAAACCTAGCAAACCTATACATTTTTGAAAACTAGACACCCAGGGGAATCCAGGATGGGGTGACTTGACTGGCTCCCACCAGGTTCTGTTACCCAGAATCCCTTGCAAACCTAAAACATTGTCCAAAAAAACACATTTTCCTCACATTTCTGTGATGGAAAGTTCTGGAATCTGCGTGGATCCACAAATTTCCACCCACCCCACGTTCCCCAAAGTCTTCTGAGAAAAATGGTACCTCACTTGTGTAAGTAGGCCTAGTGCCCGCGACAGGAAACGGCGCAAAACGCAACGTGGACACACCCCAATTTCACAGTGTGAGGTATCATTTTACTCGGGAGAACAAGGGGAACGCTGGGTCGTAGGACATTTGTGCCGGCACAGTGATTCCACACAAAAATATGTGGAAAATGTGGTTTTTTCAGCTAAATTTAAGGTTTGCATGGCATTCTGGGTAGGAAAACGTTGGGGGATCCACGCAAGCCATACCTCATTGGACTCCCCCGGGTGTCTAGTTTTCAGAAATGTTTGGGTTTGGTACTTTCCCAAGATGGCCGCCGAGCCCGGGGCCAAAATCTCAGGTGCCCCCCCCAAAACCAGGTAGTTTTGCTATAGGTAATTTTGAAGTCTCCAGAGTACGATTTGGGCCATTTCCTGTTGAAGCCACTGTGCCTACCCACACAAGTGAGGTACCATTTTTATCGGGAGACCTGGGGGAACGCTGGGTGGGAGGAAATTTGTGGATCCACACAGATTCCAGAACTTTCCACCACAGAAATGTGAGAAAAAAGTGAATTTTTCAGCAAAATTTGAGGTTTGCAGGGGATTCTGGGTAGGATAATGATGGGGGACCCACGCAAACCATACCTCGCTGGACTCCCCCGGGTGTCTAGTTTCCAGAAATGTGTGGGTTAGGTAGGTTTCCCTAGATGGCTGCCGAGCCCCGGGCCAAAAACTCATGGGACCCCCCATGCAAAGCCAGGTTGGTTTGTGATAGGTAATTTTGATGTCGCCTCAATAGCTTTTGGGCCCTTGCCTGTCGCGGGTCCTTGACCCACCCACGCAAGTGAGGTACCATTTTTATCGGGAGATCTGGGGGAACGCTGGGTGGGAGGAAATTTGTGGATCCACGCAGATTCCAGAACTTTCCACCACAGAAATGTGAGAAAAAAGGGAATTTTTCGGCAAAATTTGAGGTTTGCAGGGGATTCTGGGTAAGAAAACGTTTGGGGATCCACGCAAGCCATACCTCCCTGGAATCCCCGGGTGTCTAGTTTTCAGAAATGTGTGGGTTTGGTAGGTTTCTCTAGGTGGCCGCCGAGCCCCGGGCCAAAAGTCATGGGACCCCCCTTGCAAAACCAGGTCGTTTTGTGATAGGCAATTTTGATGTCGCCTCAATACGTTTTGGGCCATTGCCTGTCGCGGGTACTTGGGCCTCCCACCCGAGTGAGGCACCATTTTTATCGGGAGACCAGGGGGAACGCTGGCTGGTAGGAAATTTGTGTCAGCCCGGTGATGCCACAACTTTCCCACACACAAATGTGTGAAAAAAGTGATTTTTTTCAGCTAAATTTGAGGTTTGCAGGGGATTCTGGGTAAGAAAACGTTGGGGGATCCACACAAGCCATACCTCCCTGGAATCCCCCGGGTGTCTAGTTTTCAGAAATGTGTGGGTTTTGTAGGTTTCCCTAGATGGCTGCCGACCCCGGGGCCAAAAACCCAGGTAACCCCTGTGCAAAACCAGGTTGGTTTGTGATAGGAAATTTTGATGTCGCCTCACTAGGTTTTGGGCCCTTGCCTGTCGCGGGTAGTTGACCCACCCACACAAGTGAGGAACCATTTTTCTCGGAAGACTTTGGGGAATGCGGGGTGAATGGAATTTTGTGGATCCACACAGATTCCAGAACTTTCCACCACAGAAATGTGATGAAAATGTGTTTTTTATACACATTTTGAGGTTTGCAAGGGATTCTGGGTAACAAAACCTGGTGAGAGCCAGTCAAGTCACCCCATCCTGGATTCCCCTGGGTGTCTAGTTTTCAAAAATGTACAGGTTTGCTAGGTTTCCCTATGTGTCGGCTGCGCTAGGGCCCAAAATACACAGTTAGGCATATTGCTAAAAACAAATCCGTTCCTAGTCGGCTTTCTGCTGCCCTGGGGGGGATATCGGGGGTGGGGTTGCCCCGATATGCCCCCAAGGGGGGCAGAAACACTGTGGCTATTTTTTTGGGGGGTAGGGGCATTGGTATGCCCATTCTGGCCAGCCCCCACCCCCACACATAAAAAAGCCAGCGTAATCGTTGGCGTCTAGTGGGCTTTTTGCCCCCCTGGGGGGGGCAGATTGGGGGCTACTGCCCCATCTGCCCCCCAGGGGGGGCAGGACGGCTGTAAGTTTTGCGGGGAGGGGATGGGGCATGGGCATGCCCGTTTTGGGCAGCCCCCACCCTAATTCCAATTTGCCCCAAAAAACTCCCTGGCGTCTAGTGGGCTTTTTGCCCCCCCCCCCGGCGGGGCAGATTGGGAGCTAATGCCCCCATCTGCCCCCCAGGGGGGGCAAAAAGCCCACTAGATGCCAGGGAGTTTTTGGGGCAAATTTTAATTAGGGTGGGGGCTGCCCAAAACGGGCATGCCAATGCCCCCACCCTAATTAAAATTTGCCCAACAAAATCCCTGGCGTCTAGTGGGCTTTTTGCCCCCCCCGGGGGGGCAGATTGGGGGCTACTGCCCCATCTGCCCCCCAGGGGGGGCAGGAAGGCTGTAATTTTTGCGGGGAGGGGATGGGGGCATGGGCATGCCGGTTTTGGGCAGCCCCCACCCTAATTCAAATTTGCCCCCAAAAAATCCCTTGCGTCTAGTGGGCTTTTTGCCCTCTCGGCGGGGCAGTTTGGGGGCTAATGCCCCCATCTGCCCCTCAGGAGTCCACTAGACGCCAGGGAGTTTTTGGGCAAATTTTAATTAAGGTGGGGGCTGCCCAAAACGGGCATGCCAATGCCCCCACCCTAATTAAAATTTGCCCCAAAAAATCCCTGGCGTCTAGTGGGCTTTTTGCCCCCCTGGGGGGTGCAGATTGGGGGCTTCTGCCCCATCTGCCCCCAGGGGGGGCAGGAAGGCTGTAATTTTTGCGGGGAGGGGGTGGGGGCATGGGCATGCCTATTTTGGGCAGCCCCCACCCTAATTCAAATTTGCCCAAAACAAATCCCTGGCGACTAGTGGGCTTTTGCCTCCCCGGCGGGGCAGATTGGGGGCTAATGCCCCCATCTGCCCTCGGGGGGCAGAAAGTCCACTAGACGCCAGGGAGTTTTTTGGGCAAATTTTAATTAGGGTGTGGGCTGCCCAAAACGGGCATGCCAATGCCCCCACCCTAATTAAAATTTGCCCAAAAAAATACCTGGTGTCTAGTGGGCTTTTTGCCCCCCGGTGGGGCAGATTGGGGGCTACTGGCCCATCTGCCCCCAGGGGGGCAGGAAGGCTGTTATTTTTGTGGGGGTGGGGGCATGGGCATGCCCGTTTTGGGAGCCCCCACCCTAATTCAAATTTGCCCCAAAAAACTCCCTGGCATCTAGTGGGCTTTTTGCCCCCCCCGGTGGGGCAGATTGGGAGCTAATGCCCCCATCTGCCCCCCAGGGGGGGGCAAAAAGCGCACTAGATGCCAGGGAGTTTTTTGGGCACATTTTAATTAGGGTGGGGGCTGCCCAAAACGGGCATGCCAATGCCCCCACCCTAATTAAAATTTGCCCAACAAAATCCCTGGCGTCTAGTGGGCTTTTTGCCCCCCCGGGGGGGCAGATTGGGGGCTACTGCCCCATCTGCCCCCCAGGGGGGCAGAAAGGCTGTAATTTTTGCGGGGAGGGGGTGGGGGCATGGGCATGCCCATTTTGGGCAGCCCCCACCCTAATTCAAATTTGCCCCAAAAAAATCCCTGGCGACTAGGGGGCTTTTTGCCCCCCCGGCGGGGCAGATTGGGGGCTAATGCCCCCATCTTCCCCCCAGGGGGGGCAAAAAGCCCACTAGACGCCAGGGAGTTTGAGCAACTTTAATTAGGTGGGGGCTGCCCAAAACGGGCATGCCAATGCCCCCACCCAAATTAAAATTTGACCAAAAAATCCCTGGCGTCTAGTGGGCTTTTTGCCCCCCGGGGGGCAGATTGGGGGCTACTGCCCCATCCGCCCCCCAGGGGGGCAGGAAGGCTGTTATTTTTGCAGGGGAGGAGGTGGGGGCATGGGCATGCCCGTTTTGGGAGCCCCCACCCTAATTCAAATTTGCCCCAAAAAAATCCCTGGCGTCTAGTGGGCTTTTTGCCCCCCCAGCGGGGCAGATTGGGGGCTAACGCCCCCATCTGCCCCCCAGGGGGGCAGAAAGTCCACTAGACGCCAGGGAGTGCATAGGCTTTAATTAGGGTGGGGGCTGCCCAAAATGGGCATACCAATGCCCCCACCCTAATTAAAATTTGCCCATAAAATCCCTGGCGTCTACTGGGCTTTTTGCCCCCGGGGGGCAGATTTGGGGCTAATGCCTCTAGCTGCCCCCCAGGGGGGCAGAAAGGCTGTCATTTTTGCAGGGGGTGGGTGGGGGCATGGGCATGCCCATATTGGGCAGCCCCCACCACAAATTATAATAAAAAAAAAAACCCTGGTGTATAGTGGGCTTTTTGCCCCCCCGGGGGGGCAGATTGGGGGCTACTGCCCCCAACTGCCCCGCAGGGGTGGCAGAAAGGCTGTAAATTTTGCGGGGTGGGGGCATGGACATGCCCTTTATGGGCAGCCCCCACCCTAATAAATTATGGGGCAAACAAAAATATCCCTGGGGTCTAGTGGGCTTTTTGCCCCCCCGGGGGGGCAGATTGGGGGCTACTGCCCCCATCTGCCCCCCAGGGGGGGCAAAAAGTCTAAATCGCACCAAAAAAATTGGGGGGAGCAAAAGCCCTTGCCCAAGGGGCTGCTCCCCCCTCCCTGGTGTCTAGTGGGTGGATCCCTGCTTGGGGATCGCCCTCCTGGGGTGATCCCCAAGCAGGGATCCACTGGGGAGGGGTACAATTGGAAAGGGGAGATTCTCCCCTTTCCAATGATACCTCTCCCGTCTTTCTACGTGCCCGGGGGGCTGAGATAGCCCCCTGAGCACATAGAAAGTGAAACTGAAATGAGCCTAAGGGCTCATTTCAGTTTCGGTTTCTGTGCAATGAGGACAGCGCGACGTGCGCGCTGATCCTCATGACACAGAAACCAGGGAGGGGGCCTCGGGAGCTGGGGAAGCTCTTCCCCAGCTCCCAAGGTCACAGGGGTGAAATAGAAATCCCTCTGCTGTCTGCAGCAGAGGGATTTCGTGCCCCTGGCCTCATGACGGAATGGTTCGGTCATGAGCACAGGGGCACCGATGCTCATGGCGGAACCATTCCGTCATGAGCATCGAAGGGGTTAAGTAAAATTCAGCAAACTTGCGAAACACCAGCCAACGCGTTTCTTTCCCATACTGGGAACTTCATCAGGCAATGAAAGAATAGCACGTGGAATGTACCCTTCACAACAACCAATGTAGACGTTCCGTAATATCTGGAAGTGCGTATCTCCCACAGTTAATCTGCGTCCATTTAATCCTTATAGACCGTAGGTCTCTTACAATGTATTCTATTAGGGGCGGTCCCGTGTAATGCACTGGAGCCAATCGAACAAGCGACAGGTATGATAAATCCTGCCAAACCGGAATCTGGACACCGTATAGATTCCGGTTTGGCAGGATTTATCATACCTGTCGCTTGTTCGATTGGCTCCAGTGCATTACACGGGACCGACCCTAATAGAATACATTGTAAGAGACCTACGGTCTATAAGGATTTTTAATGGCCGCAGATTAATTGTGGGAGATTACTCACTTCCAGATATTACGGAACGTCTACATTGGTTGTTGTGAGAGGGTACATCCCACGTGCTATTCTTTCATTGCCCTGATGAAGTTCCCAGTATGGGAAAGAAACGCGTTGGCTGGTGTTTCGCAAGTTTGCTGAATTTTACTTAAATTGGAATAAATAAATTGATTTTATACATCACTACTTGGCTATTGGACTTTATGATCTGCGCACCCCTATTTCACAAAAAATAATCTTTTGATCTGGAGCACAGTAGCGTCACACAACGGCTGGCGTGGGGGCTGTTAGCTCAGTAAACTTACTGACTGGAACTGGCGTGAGGTGCGGAACGAGAGATCCGCCGTTGCTCTATTGGACAACGCATCTCAGCATTTGTGTACAAATGTGATTTGTATGAAATTGGTACTGTCTCACCTTCATTATATGTTAGATAGGTGTACCCAGATTGACCCGCAACTATACGGATCACCAGGTTGCATACGTTTACGCGTGTCTGTAAGTGTTTGGAAGCTATCATGTCAGCTTGTAAGGAACGAAGTGTATCTGTATGTTCCTGTGTCCATTGTTTTACTGAAAAATCAGGTTTTATTAAATTGTAGAAAGGTTTCACTCTTTCTGCGTAATCCAAAATGTATGTTCTACCAATATTTAGGAATCCCAGAACTGACTAAATTTTTCAATGATTTTGGAGGTTGGAGCAGCGCGCATTTTTCAAAAAAATTGGCTGCCAGGCTTTTTCCTTCACTTGAAAGCTCATATCCTAAAAACAGGACACTGAGATGGGCAATTTTTGATTTTTTAAAGTTGAATTTGTAGCCCTCAGATGCAAATCCCAAAATGATGGTATTCACTCTGTTCAAGTGTTCCTCTAGGTCATCGTCCATTAGATAAATATCATCCACATAGGACAATGCCTCTTTGTCCAATTTTTGAAGTAACTCAGTTACTCTGGCCGAAAACAACCCCGGGCTGTTCTTATACCCTTGGGGGAGTCGACAAAATTGCTGCTGAGTCCCTAGCGCTGAGAAGGCTGTTAGATACCTGCTTTCAGGTGCTATATTTTGGCAGAAAAATCCATTTGAGATATCAAGTGTTGTTTTATATTTTTTCCGCACAATTTTATTCCTTAATGCGGCACTGTGTGCATTTTGGACTGCAAATGTCTTAGTGCAAGTGTTTAAATGTCTGTAATCTAAAACTAGACGATATGAATTGTCAGTTTTCATGACAGGAAACAAAGGATTGTTCATTGGTGAGGTGCAAGTTTCAATCACTCCTTGGTATTCAAGTTGATCTAAGATCTCCCTGACCTGTTTTTTAGCTTCTTGCTTTATTGGATACTGCCTCTGTGCAGTTGGAGTATTTTTAAAAGGAATTATGTGGTGGGTTGAATCCTCATCCCATCCAACATGGTTTTTATATAATGTCGGAGCCCGGGCTACCGCCCACTCCTGCGCAAATGTGTGTTGCAAGTGCCTGGGAATATGGTCTGAGAAGGCCGGAGGTATTACCGTTTCTCCTTTAGGGCAATCCATGACGAATGCTGGCGGCCAATCTTGTTCAGCTAATAAAATATCATAGCCAAACGTCAGGTTCTCCCAAAAGAGACCTCTCACTGTTCTAGATCTGTCCCCCTCCATTTGGAGCATTATTTAATATACTTTATGTGGGACGCTTACCCTAGTATTGAGTGTTTCCACTGTGATATAATCATTCAAGTCCGCTGTCACCAGAAATTCCTTCAGGTTCTGGCAAGCTATTGTTATTTCTGCCGCACTGTCTAGCATCGTCAGAGCCCATTGCCCGTTCAGTAGTCGAGTCCTCAGAATTCTGGGCATGTCTGATCTTTAGACCTGCAACCTTCTTCTTTTTGAACTGTGGCTTTTGCTTTGGTTTCTCTTCTTTTTTAGAAGTGTACTCTTGAGCGTGCTGCTTGTCTCTGAACTTTGTACCCTCTTCTTGTCTTTCTGACCGTCCTTCCCTCTCGGAGTTTTTCGATGAACCCTGAACGGAACTAGAGGAACGTGTATCAGTATCCTGATACCTGTCAGGTTTCCTAATGTTATCCCTATTCCTAAGGTTGTACCTCTTTTTGGAAGGCCCCTGTGGAGGAGATCTACCTCGGGATTGAGATCTATTTTCTTTAAAGTTCTGTTGTTTTTTATTGTCCCACTTTTTCTTAGTTGAAGCAGGTGTCTGCTTGGAAGTGTCCTTTTCAGGACTGCCCATCAGTTGTGGTTTTAATGCTTTCCCACCTAAACTGTCTCTGCCTAATTCTGCATATGCAGTTTCAATTATTTTGGGTAGTTCGTGTTGTTGATCTATAGGACTGAACTCCCTTAGGCGTTGGCGGATTGCCACCGAAGCTGCTTCCCCTTTAATATTAGCTAGTATTATGGCTGATACCTGATCATAGTTAGCTAGTAACTTCATCCCTAAGTTTAGGGCAGGCTCTGCTCCGTACTCGTTTTGTATTTGTCTTAATACATCTGGTACTACAGCTAAGGATGGTATACCATGAGTTCTGGTATAGATGGCAGCAAAGACTGTACCCCAAGTGGTACAATCCTCTAAATGTGGTGTTATCCCCATGGGCAAGCAGATTGTTAGCATTCTGTGTTTTTCATAAGGGGTAGTATTCGGGAACACTGCCTCTAGCTGCGTTATTTTCTGAGCTACCCAGAATGGTATTTGTTCACGTTTTGTGGGCATTTTACCCATCACTGCGTGTAATGTTTGTGGTGTAATTTTAGTTGCTGTACCCTGAATTTGAGTTCCATTTGTTGCAACTATTGCTGGTTGGACTGTGAGTGTCCTCATGACGAATTGTGTCAAGTTTCTGTAGATTTTGATTAAATCTTTATGTTGTATGAGTAAGTCTCCTGGTGGCATTGTGTCCATGTCAGGATGTGGTGTGTAGGCCGCTAATATTGGCCATGTTGCCCCTTCTCTTCCGAGTGGGCCGAGTCTCACTCTTCTTCTTATGTGGGGTAGGGCACCTTTAAACCAAAATAAATGTTCCTGGTACGTGATCGGAAGCTCTATATCCTCGAACGGATAATATTCCGCTGGTGCATCTCCTTCCGTGTAGGAGTGAAATGTTTTTGTTCTTGCATTTGCTGCTGGGAATGTAACCCATGAATAAAATACCTCTGTTTTGTTTGATTCGTTGTGCCTCAATCACGAAAACCACTATGCCACCCCTAGCTGATAAACCATGCGCTAGTAGTTTCAGGGTGACTGTATTTCTAAAATTTGGTGCAATACTACGAAAGTAAAAGGATGGTAAAGTTCTACCATCTTGCAGAAATCATGAATATATACATGTACATAAAACACATGATAAAAGTGCGTACTCCTACGATGTCTCCCTAACTAGATGTACCTAAATGTACCTAGCATCTGTGTAGGTGTTATGCCAAGAATCCCTCTAGGATCTAGTCCACCCCATTACCTGAGAGTTAGAGAATATGGGACCCCGTCCTGGTCTCGAGTTGGACACCCCGCGAGGGATGTTAGACCACTGCTAGCTGGAGCGTCTGCATGCAGGAATCTCAGAGTCTCTGGTCAGTGTGTCAGCCGGGAAGTCACGGTCTCCTCTATCTTCCTAAGCAAGATGTGCTGTATATATACCCATAGGTCTCCCCAGGGGTCCTACCTTGCTGTGTTACTGTGTCGGCCTAAAGGATGACGTTGGGCCTGAACTTTATACAGAGATATTATACAGGAGATGGTAATCCTACTGTTAGTCCTGCTGTGCTTCCAAGAAGCCTCATGCATAATGTATGAGAATCGAACCAGGAAAAAACCCGCGTTCTGAATGCAGTATCATATCTAGGTTAAAGGTCAGTGCCTAAGAACCGTTATGTATGTAATGTAGGAAAGGATGTAGGTGAGAGGTTGCGATGTTACCTTCGCCTATATAGGGTACCTATATGGAATATAACACTGTGGTGATGCTACTAGGGAGTTAACTGACAGACAGACTGCTGCTGGTGTTGGTGGTAAATGGTCGACTCTACAAGTCAGAATGTTTTACTTAAACGTATGCGGAACATACTGCAGCACTCATAAAAAATGTGACCTCATTTTAGCTTTCTAGAGCACACATCGTAATTTCAAAGACAAAAAAACCCCTTCATTTACTGCAGTATTCTTTGAAGGAAAAGCTTTCAGTTTTACAGCTTTGATTCCATCAAGATGATGTTCAGGTGTGACACGTGTGTCATAAATTCAGGCTGTTAGCACACTAGTTGTCATTAGAAATATGCCAGGTGGTAAACTCCGCTCTGCCGGCGGAGTTTGCGGAGTTTTGCTTCTCCATGCTCCGCTTGGAGTGCAAAATTTGGCAAAAAAAACTCTGTTGATCGCCGGCGGAGCGGAGTGTACTGGCATGTGCCACCGCTCACCCCTACAGTCATTGCATGCAGCAAGCAACGTGTGAAAGTCTGCTCCACTTTGGGGGATTGCAAAATGTATGGGGGATTCCATGTGGTGTTTTGCTCTAAAGCCATTTTTCATTGGCCAGCAATTTCATCATTTCGTCATGTCAACCAATCAGAATGGCTGCAATCATTTGTTGCTGTCCCATGATTTAATGAAATCAAATGTGCATCATCTATGCAAGAAACGTTTCACTTACCAATAACTGAGAGCACAAGAATGTTCGCTGCTCAGCCCTAATTTTAAGGCATAGAGTGCACCTCTAAATAGAGCATGGTCAAGGCACTTAATTCCTTCCTGGAGAAGCGTGACACATTACCCTACCTGCTACCATGGTCTCTAGTGGTAGAGGCTCTCTGCAATAAACTGGTATTTAAAGTGTGCCTGGAACCGGCTGAAGCGACCCAAGGTAGTGAGATTATGTTATGTTATGCAATTTGTAAAGCGCATGGCTTCCTCAGCAACGGGGCATCCCAGCACTAGTTCCTCAGAGAGCCAAAGTGTGAAGAGAGAACCAGGGGAAAGAGAAAAGGCCCGACAAAGTACTTAGATGGAAAACAACCAGAGCTTTCCAAAAGGACAAGTGGTTCTGAATGTGCCTCAAAAGAAGAGGAAGGGCATTTTACAGGGCAGGGGCCTTTGCACTGTAAGACCGGCACCCTGTCCTTACTCTTTTAACACGTGGCACACAGGCCAGATTAAGATCAGCAGAGCGCAAGGACTGTGAGGGAAGGTACAGTCTCAGCAAATTGGATAAAATGGGGGCCCCCTGAGAAAGTAAGATCTTATGGGCGAAGTTGCTCGGTGACTATGAGAAGAGTCGACTCAGTACTATGCCGTGACCTAAAACCATTCTGGGAAATATCCAAAATGTGATTTTTTTCGTAGCTTTGATCTTTAATTAATACCCAGGAATGAGGACACTAACGAAGTAGGTCAACATAGCTGGGGCACGTTTACCACCCAAGTATTGCCCAGAATGCTTTCTAGAACTGGGAATGTGGTGTCTGTGCACCACAAACTTAGCTTGTCTAATGGTATCGCATAGCTCATTTACAGGCCCATTCTAGGGCTTCCTCCACAAATAAAATACACCCCCAGAGTAGTAGTCAAAATCGTTTTCTGGCTGAGTGATGCTCACTAGGACCAGAGCTATACTGAAGAGGACTACCTGGCCACATCCTAAGAGGGCCCTTGTACTCAGGGGGCCCTAAGTCTGTGCAGAGTTTACCAATGCACTACGTTGGTTCTATTGCTGGTGCCTTGAAACAACTGATTGGTGAAATTTTTCATCCACTAAATCACACTGAGATGCATTGAATCACAAGTACCTGTAAATCAAGCACAGAAATGTGCTTGATTTACATTGCATTGCTTAGTGCAATATTCGTATTGGGGTTTCGGAATTCTTGTTTACTCTGTGCTAACGAAAACAAAGCTATTTCTTTAGTGTTCTCTTTGAATTAAATTAAATGAATCCAGCTGGCACTGAGTTGCAGAGTGCCACCATCTAGTGTTAAAACTACAGTATGATTTTGTGTTGAATTTTTTCTACAGTGGTTAATCCGAATCTGCATGATTTAACCATTGTGTGAACGGGCACTTTGAGCAGCTCCACCTGCCTGCAGATCTCCGCGTAGCAGGCAGAGTTTTTTTGCCGCTTCGCAGAGTTTCGCGTAGCAGAACTCTGCGCGCTCTGCCCAGTCCTAATTAGAACTTTGTGGTAAAGCTGCAGTTGTTAATTATGGAGTTAACTGGCAGGGTGCTGTTGCTGTTCAAACTACATGTTTTAGTCTGCATGTCAGAATGTTTTAATGAATTGGATGAGGTCTATATATGAGAACTCAGAAAATATATAGTTGCAGTTTGGTCAGCATTTCCATAGGAAATGCCTTTTTTCTTTTGCTAATAATTTTGGCCCCATTTGACGAATCCTTACTATCTAAAAAAGTGCTACTTTGTGGCTAGTTTGTGAATGCAAATTTTCAGGGTGATCTGTCAAGTGGAGGCTGGGATAAAAGGGGGGCTCAAATGCAAAATCCCCATGCATTTTGCATAGGCTTTTGTCACAAGCGTTTTCATAAAAACTGCTGAACGGAATAACACCACATTTGTCAGGAAACTAGATCTTGGTTCACAAAATGTGCTTTTTGTGATTTGGTGTAAATCCGTCTAGTAGTTTTTGAGTAATTAAGCTCAAACAATATTTGTATATCTGGATGGTTGGGGTTGAGGGACACCCAATTTTCAAAAATAGAGCATTCGCTCCCCCTGTCGCTCCCCCTGGAGACACATTCCTATGGGAGCAAGTGCTCTGAATGGCTGCCAGCAACATGAGAAAAATGCTGCTGGCAGCCATTACACTCGGGGACTTAGGGGCACATGCATCAAAGGTTTTTGCGATCGCAAACGGTGCGATTCGCAAAAATCGGCCGTTTTTCGATCGCAAATTGGCCTTTGGAGATGCATGAAAGTGTTTCCTATGCGCAATTTAAGAATTTGCAATTATTTGCGAATTCCTAAATTGCAATTGCATTTAAGGAATCGCAATTTGCGCTTCCTTAAATGCAATGCTAGAAGCACTTTCAAATAGCGATTTCGCTAATTGGGACCGCAAATTACAGACAAATCAAACTTGTCTGTAATTTGCAAAACTTTGAAAAATGCACTAAAATGCATTTTTTTAAATTTTAGGTTACACACACACATGCCCTTGGGGCATGTGTGTGCGCAACAAATGTGCACGGATCAATTTCAGGGGTGCAACAGGGTGTCCTTATGACACCCCTGCACCCTTGGAATTGCATGCTCAATTTGCGAGTACCTATTGGTACTCGCAAATAGCGCCGCACTTTCCCATTCATTCCTATGGGCCTGTAGGCCCATAGGAATGAATGGGAAGCCATTCCTTATTTGCGACTCGCAAATTGCGAGTCGCAAATAAGGAATGTGTAGGAATCGCTATTATTTTTGCGATTCCTACATGCATAGGCTTTTGCGAGTCCTTAATTGCGAGTCCTTAATTCTCGCAATTAAGGACTCGCAAAAGCCTACTTTGATGCATGTGCCTGTAAGTCCCCTGTCTTGAAGTTTAACAAAAAAAATAACATAATGGGGCAGGGTAGAGATACCCTGCCCCCCTACGCCCTGTGAGGGGGACCCACAGGAGCTCCCCGTTAGGGCCAAAATACAAACAAATTCAGCTATTTTTGCCATTACCCTGCAGGAGTCCAGCGGGGCTGTGGCAAAAAACAAACCTCGAAATGGCGTACGCCATTATGTATATGTTATGGTTAGGGGTGTGAGTAGGGCCCGAGCTCATTTTGGGCCCCCGTGACCCCGTCCTCTGGTGCCAGGTATATTATTGAAGGGGAGTGTGGTACACGCCCCCCTCCCTGGGCCGTTTTTGGCCCCGAGGATCCCATCCCCCGGGCCCAATGTATTAGTTAAGTGGAGATGAGCATGCATCCCCCTTGCCGAGCCTAAGTAGGCCCGAGCCATATTCAGAAATAAAGGGGAGAGGGGCAGCACATCCCCCAATGCTCAAACCTTAAAAAAAGCCCTGGGGACCGCCTCCCCCAGGGCCAGTATTTTAATTAAAAGGAAGGTGGGGCCACTTGCCCTCCTACCTGAGCCTTTAATGGTCCTGGATTCCCCATCTCCTGGGGCTGGCTCACTTACGGTGTCCTGGGGAACCCACACCCAGGGACACAGTAGTTTCTCTGCCCGTACTAGTGGGGGCAGTGAAACCCGTGTTTGCTCCCGTCTGGTGGGATCACTTTTAAATCTCCCACCAAACAGGAGCAAACATTATGGGCCTGAATACGAGTTTGGCGCAGCGGTGCCAGCTCAACGCAGCGGAGCTGCGCCAAACCCGTGCATGGTCCACCAGCCGTATTGCGAGTTGTAAAAGTACAATTTATCATATGGTGGGCGGTCCTTTGGCCTTTTCCATGGCAGTGTCTTGAAAAGAGACACCGCAATGGGAACAGCCAAAAAGTTCCAGCACGGCATGGATGGTGACATACATGCCGTGCATCGTACTCGACTCCTCCCTCTACATGAATCGACAGGTCAACGCCGAGACCTCCAGCTGCTTCAACACCCTCCGCATCCTCCGCAAGACCTTCAAATGGATCCCCCCCGAGGCAAGGAAGACAGTCACCCACGCACTCATTACCAGCAGGCTGGACTACGGAAACGCCCTCTATGCCGGCATCAACAAATCTCTACTCCGCATGCTCCAGACAATACAGAACACCACCGCCAGACTCATCCTCGGGGTCCCTCGACACGAACACATCAGCCAACACCTAGGCAAGCTCCACTGGCTCCCCGTCGAGAAAAGAGTCACCTTTAAGATACTCACCTATGCCTACAAATGCCTACACAACACCGGACCCCAATACCTCAATGACAGAATCACCCTCCACGTACCCAAACGAAACCTCCGCTCCACCAACCTCCTCCTCGCCAAAACCCCGCGCATCTGCAGAGCCAGAGCAGGGGGAAGATCCTTCTCCTACATCGCGGCCAAGACCTGGAACGAGCTCCCCACCGACATCAGACGTGCCCCCTCCATGAACACCTTCAGGAAGGCTCTGAAGACCTGGCTCTTCGACTGAATCGGAGCTGCTGACCCCCCCCCCAGTGCCTGAGACCCTCACGGATGAGTAGTGTGCTTATAAACCCCCTGATTGATTGATTGATTGATTGATTGTAGTGCTGGAACTGGGGGGAATTCAGACAGGGGTGCAAATGTTGTGCCCCCTTGCATGTACCCCCATGATGGGGCAGATATGGGTGCCCTGTAGGGCCCCCTTTAATCCTACCCTGCCAGCCTTTTCATGGTGGGGCTCCGCCATGAAAATGCTGGTGGTCCAGGAACTCGAAATATACTGAGCAGGACTGCGCCAGTCCCTGCTCAGCATAAAGCGTTGTGCCGCTCCAGCGCCACCACAAGGGAACCAGCCACCGCCAGACTCGCAATCAGGCCCTAAGTCTCTCCCAGCAGGCAGGAGATTTAAAAATTCTTGTGCCAGCTGGGAACAGACGTGTTCCATTACCCATCCCGGCACTGATGCGGGCAGGGAAACAGAACACATATTGTTCCCGCTTGGGGGAAACATGCATAAATAGCTGCTCCCTCGGTTGGGAGCAATGCCAGCTCCTGCACCATGCGGTGAGATGGTTAGGCCCATGGGGGCCCTGGGGCTTCCCCATCAGCCCCCATTGTGTGCTTGGTGGGTGCCCTGGGAGAGCACTGGAGTATCTGCCTCTTTATAATGCAGGACCTGGGGGCTAGAGTCCCCCGGGGCCAAAATAGGCTAAAATAGCAGGGCCCCTTCCCTTTCAAAAATGGCCAACCCCACTCTCATTTAAGAAAATGGTTGGCCCTGGTGGATGGGGTCCCTGGGGCCTAATAAGACTTGGGGAGGGGGCATTGAAACGTGCAAACTATAACTGGTGAATTTCTGTGGATTTTGAGCTCAAAATATTAATGTTGTCACTGAGATATTCACCTAACTATAACATCACTTTAACCTTTGTTTTTTTCAGTGAATATATATATATATATATAACCAATTACACTCCCTTGTGCCCTAGACGCACAACAAACAGGAACGGACAACTTTTTCAGCTGGTGCCAGATATTACTTTATTATTTAAAAGTTAAAGTGCAATGCTACTCATGACGCGTTTCGGGCCTCCTGGCCCTTGGTCACATGACCGCATTACGTGCATACCGAGTTTTTATTGGTGGAACAAACCTCACCTGACCCCACATGTGACAACTGCAATGGAGCTAGAGAAAATACTCAAACTTGCGGTTCAAGATTATAGAAATGAACTAGTTGAACATTTAAGGTAATAAATACATTATATTTATGTATAAATACCTACACTATAAAACTATTGCATATTTGATGTAAATAAGTTGGATAACCCATAATAACTATTATAGTAAAAGTCATAGCACAAATGCTAAAATTACAGTGCTACTCCAACTTAATGATGCTGTCAGATATATTTCATATTTAAAAACCACAAGAATAAATAATTGTTGATAAAAATTAATAGAATTTCAAATACACTTAGTAAATACAACATAACAATGTCTGTGCAAATACTGCATGTGCAAATAATGCTGACCACCAATGGCCATATCTATTATTCTTATTCATATATATAGCTCTCATATAAGGTCACAATGTGCAAAAAGTTGTGTGTAAATAGTGCATAAACCTCTAAAGTGTCTGTAGTGCAAAAAATTGATTAAAAATATATTATGATCGATGGCGGAAAATCAGAGGATATTCATGTTATAACGAGCAAATCTCATTCAAACATCGCCAAGTTATCAACTGACTAAGGGAGCCCCCTTAAAAATAAGACTAGAAGTCAAAGTTAAAGACAAAATACTTGTCATATAGGCTACCAAGGCTAACAAAAATTAGGTGTTATTGTACATATTCATAAACTGAAAAATATACATTCAATGTAAGGCCAGAATCAAAGCTATAACGAACTCTTATTGCACCAATAGTACATACACTGCCATATGATGACTTATAAATGATCTAAGAACAGTACCAAACAAACAGATAAATATGCAGACAATAGCATTACTTAAAAATCTCAGTGAAATTTTAAGGAGTTTGAAATATATTTAAAAAAATTGTTAGTACTCTGATGGAGGTATACTATTCAAAGGAAGTTATGCATATCCTCTCCTGTATTAAGACCATGTGGATACCTAGGGGCCGATTCCGATCTCGGCCGGTAGGGCTCCGAATCGGATTCGGCTTAACCGGATCCGATTCGGAGCCCTGTTGCCCGACCGATTCGTACGCGCGTCCGGGCGAGCGAGTACGATGCGAAATCACCGACCGACTCGTCCAATCGTCCCGACCGCTCCGACCGACTCGTTCCCGGGTCGAACCGCACCGACCGACTCGCTCGGACTCGACTCGCACCGCGCAATGGAGACGTTTCCCGGCCGGGTAAGTACGATGCGCGCCGCGAGCAGTCCGACCGAGCCGCGCACTCCGTCTCGAAAGAGCAGTCGGAGCCGTACTTTGGGGGTCCGTGTCGGACCCCCCTGTACGCGTAGCCGCGCGAGTCGCACACAGGGGGGACCCATGGGTCCCCCCTACCTGTGCGTGTACGGCGCAAGTCTCTTCGCCGCGTACACGCTGTAGGGGGCGCCTTTGTCCGCCTCGCACCCATTGAGTCAATGGGAGCCCGCGTACGCGTTGTACGACCGGCTCCCATTGACTTCAATGGGAGTCCGACCGACTCGAGTCCGATGGCATACGTGCGCATCGTACTCGTTCGGTCGGGCTGCACGGGTCCGATTCGGTCGGAAATCTCTCCGGGTCCGGCTCGGTCGGAGAGATTTCCGGCCCGAATCGGAATCGGCCCCCTAGTGTCGAGCTCGATGATATATTTAGACTCCAACTGACATAACCTTTTTTCTCTATTACCTCCTCTCTTGCTTAGAGGTACTGTATCAATCACGAAATATTTCAAACATTTAAGATCATTCCCATGTTCTGATTTAAAATGTCGGGCCACTGGATAAGTCGGATCTGAATTTACAATGGCCCGTAGATGTTGTAAAATACGGACATGTACCTGTAACTTTGTACTCCCTATATATTTAAGACCACAGTTACATTCTAAAACATACACCGCATATTCCGACCTGCATGTGTAGTGCCCTTTTATCTCGATGACGGTTGATGTAAAGGGAGTAATGTAAGTAGTAGTATTGATACCAAATTTACATGCACGACAAGTGCTGCATTTGTAAAAACCTTTTTTCGGGACCAACCAACTAGTCATATTGTCCAATTCTGGACTGGTTTTTACCAAATCATTGCGCATGGAGTATGCTTTTCTAAAGGTAAACACAGGTTTCTCAGGGAGCACTGTTTTTAAGGTACTGTCCGTGAGTACTATAGGCCACTGTTTCATAACAATAGATTTAATTTCCTGGGCTTGCTTACTATAGGTAGTGATCAGTCTGCACTGTCTATTGTCTGTACTATTGGTGTCACCACAGATATAATTTCGAGTATGCTTGGTATTAGTCTGGTTTTCAGTACCTTTCAGTAAATTTAATCTGTTAGTTTTATTGGCTTTTTTCATGGGTGCATCTAATTTAAACGAGTTGTACCCTCTTTCTAAAAATCTCTGCTTAGCTGCTAGCTGATGTAACTTAAGATCCTCTTCCGTGCTACATGCTCTACGAATTCGAAGGAATTCTCCGTATGGAAGGCTAGTGATTGTATGGGCCGGGTGAAAGCTCTTAGCATGCAGTAAGGTATTACCGGCGGTGGGCTTACGATATAAACTAGTTTCTATTTTTTCAGCGGAGGCCTGTACTTTAATATCTAGAAAATGAGTACTGACTAGATCTATGTGAGCTGTGAACTGCAAGTTCATGTTATTGATATTTAACTTATTTACAAAATCCTCGGCTTCACTAGATGTGCCCCGCCAGATGACAAAAATGTCATCAATATATCGCCACCATTTCACCACATGTTTCTCCCATGCGCTGCGATGTTCTTTGCACAGGACATGCTCCTCCCACCAACCAACGTGAAGACAAGCGTAGCTGGGGGAGAAGCATGCCCCCATAGCTACTCCTTGTAATTGCTGGAAAATTGCCCCATCAAATGTAAAAATATTATTGTACAAGCACCATTTGATCATGCTAAGCAGCATTTTGTTGTGAGAATATAAGTCAATTGGTCTTTTGTTAAGGTAAAACTCTACTGCATTAATGCCATCTTGGTGCCTAATGCTTGTATACAAGGATGTGATGTCTAGAGTAAGAAACATATATTCATTGGACCAGGATTGTGCATTTAGATGTAAGAGGAAATCGTTGGAGTCTTTGATATATGTAGGCAGGGATGTTACAAACTCTTGCAGGTAATAATCTACATACTTAGATGTGTTTTCAAAAATACTATTTATAGCAGATATTATAGGCCTGCCCGGGACTGGACTAACCCCTTTGTGCACCTTTGGTATGAAATATATAGTAGGCATTACAGGATAATCATTGTTTAAAAATGCGAATTCGTCCTTGCTTATTAGGCTTTCTCTTCTCCATTTGTTCAAATCTTCTTTGTAGTTTTTGCTGATTTTCTTAGCCTCTACTTGATTGATTTTGCGATAACATTCCAAATCATTTAGATGCCGATAGGCCTCCGTCTTATATTCCTTTTTATCCCATAGCACAATATTACCTCCTTTGTCACTTTTATTTATTATCACTGCAGAATTATTTTTTAATTTATTCATCAGTTGGAAGTACGGTGCATTTTGCTTGGGAGAGGCCTTGTTATGCTGTTTTGATGAAGTATACAGTTTCTTGAGTTCTTCCATGACTCTATCTTGGAAAATATCGATTGCGTCACGCGGCATATTTGGAATGAACGTAGATGGAGCTTTAAAAGGACTGTGACATGATGATGACACGCTCATGTCCTCCATGTAAGCCAAACTTTGAGTGCTTGCTGCAACGGGTGTATTGATGTTACTTTCACTCCCTAATGAATGTAAGGTTTTGAGGAGTGACACATCCCCCGCTGTTAATCCAGTACTAGTGCTTTGGATTGCCAATTGGGAATCTAGATCTTTTTTGGATTGTCGTTTTATAGTATAGTATTTCATAAGTTTGAGCTTTCGTATAAACTTAAAAACGTCAATCCTCGTTTCCCCATAGTTGAAGCTGCTCTCTGGGCAGAAACTTAGTCCCAATGCAAGGAGTTGTTTTTCCGCTTGGTTAAGCTGTACATTAGTTAAGTTGATGATTGTCCGATCAACATCGGTTAGCGCTTCTGCCACCGTTTGTTCTGCTGCCCTCTTCCTTTTGTTTTTGCAGCATTTACGTCTCTCTCTCCTTCTAATGTTCCTTTTGTGTTTGAGGTAATTTTGATGTTCCGTGGTCGTAGGGACTATTTTCTCTGTTCCCGTATAAAATCCATTTCTTCTTCATATGTTAGGACTCCCATGTCCACTCTAGAGCTTGCGACATTTTCTCCACTTAAATCGGATTCCGAGTCACTTGGTATAGTGCTGCTTTCTGACATGGACAGATGTATTTCATGGGGAGCCACTTTGGTAGAACCCTGCTGCAGCTGTTCATATCTGACCACTTTTTGTTTACGTAGGGAATCGAATTTGCGCGCGAAAGTGAACACCTGCCCCTGTTCATAGTCATTCTTGTCGCGCGCAAATTTGTACGCTTTCCTATTTTTGATTACCTCCTCTTGTTTTCTCAAACGCTCGTTCATGTCTTTCATGCTTTTATCAATAAATTCTTTATTGCTGGGATTTTCCAGTTTACTTATTTCCAACTTAATCCGAGCAATTTCAATGATATTGGTGTCCCGATCTATTTTGGCGTATTTAATGAGTAAACACACAAGATGCATGGACGCCTCTAGATTGCTCTCCGCCCATTCCTTTAGGAGAAGAGGATTAGGACTCTCAAAACTAGGGGCTAACATGATTCGGAGGCCCCGTGGAATTCTTCCTGCTTCATGATACTTTTCCAGCGATTTCACTTCCCACCATTTGGTGAGCTCACTCCGATTATTTTTTTCTAATAGTCTCAATAAACTTTTCACATCCATGTGTAAACCACTGTCAGTTTTACTTGTGCTGGCGTTTTCACGGACTTGAGGTAGATTGGTAAATAACTCCTCTGCCGCCATCTCTCTCTCACGTAAAGCGTCGTTAGACATTGCACTTGTGGTTATAACTTATACAAATGTTCGTATTGTGTGCTTTATTTTATCACACGTAGTCTCTGGCCACACAAACAGCACCTCCCCACCTGCATACGATATCCGATATAGACTTACTGCGTGTACTCCGGCGTCTCTTTTAGTTCTCCAACTTCCAGAAACTCCCTCCGACACTGCAGTAGTAATCCGTTGGTAATGCAGGGGGCCGTTCTACAAAGCTCCGACCGAGCCTAATCCTTGTGGCTTGTCTCAGAACAGCCTCTTCCGGGTGAGGGGTCCGTCGAGAGGAAACAAGCCCGTTCCTCGAGGTAATATCCAATTACACTCCCTTGTGCCCTAGACGCACAACAAACAGGAACGGACAACTTTTTCAGCTGGTGCCAGATATTACTTTATTATTTAAAAGTTAAAGTGCAATGCTACTCATGACGCGTTTCGGGCCTCCTGGCCCTTGGTCACATGACCGCATTACGTGCATACCGAGTTTTTATTGGTGGAACAAACCTCACCTGACCCCACATGTGACAACTGCAATGGAGCTAGAGAAAATACTCAAACTTGCGGTTCAAGATTATAGAAATGAACTAGTTGAACATTTAAGGTAATAAATACATTATATTTATGTATAAAAACCTACACTATAAAACTATTGCATATTTGATGTAAATAAGTTGGATAACTCATAATAACTATTATAGTAAAAGTCATAGCACAAATGCTAAAATTACAGTGCTACTCCAACTTAATGATGCTGTCAGATATATTTCATATTTAAAAACCACAAGAATAAATAATTGTTGATAAAAAATTAATAGAATTTCAAATACACTTAGTAAATACAACATAACAATGTCTGTGCAAATACTGCATGTGCAAATAATGCTGACCACCAATGGCCATATCTATTATTCTTATTCATATATATAGCTCTCATATAAGGTCACAATGTGCAAAAAGTTGTGTGCAAATAGTGCATAAACCTCTAAAGTGTCTGTAGCGCAAAAAATTGATTAAAAATATATTATGATCGATGGCGGAAAATCAGAGGATATTCATGTTATAACGAGCAAATCTCATTCAAACATCGCCAAGTTATCAACTGACTAAGGGAGCCCCCTTAAAAATAAGACTAGAAGTCAAAGTTAAAAACAAAATACTTGTCATATAGGTTACCAAGGCTAACAAAAAATTAGGTGTTATTGTACATATTCATAAACTGAAAAATATACATTCAATGTAAGGCCAGAATCAAAGCTATAACGAACTCTTATTGCACCAATAGTACATACACTGCCATATGATGACTTATAAATGATCTAAGAACAGTACCAAACAAACAGATAAATATGCAGACAATAGCATTACTTAAAAATCTCAGTGAAATTTTAAGGAGTTTGAAATATATTTTAAAAAATTGTTAGTACTCTGATGGAGGTATACTATTCAAAGGAAGTTATGCATATCCTCTCCTGTATTAAGACCATGTGGATACCTAGTGTCGAGCTCGATGATATATTTAGACTCCAACTGACGTAACCTTTTTTCTCTATTACCTCCTCTCTTGCTTAGAGGTACTGTATCAATCACGAAATATTTCAAACATTTAAGATCATTCCCATGTTCTGATTTAAAATGTCGGGCCACTGGATAAGTCGGATCTGAATTTACAATGGCCCGTAGATGTTGTAAAATACGGACATGTACCTGTAACTTTGTACTCCCTATATATTTAAGACCACAGTTACATTCTAAAACATACACCGCATATTCCGACCTGCATGTGTAGTGCCCTTTTATCTCGATGACGGTTGATGTAAAGGGAGTAATGTAAGTAGTAGTATTGATACCAAATTTACATGCACGACAAGTGCTGCATTTGTAAAAACCTTTTTCGGGACCAACCAACTAGTCATATTGTCCAATTCTGGACTGGTTTTTACCAAATCATTGCGCATGGAGTATGCTTTTCTAAAGGTAAACACAGGTTTCTCAGGGAGCACTGTTTTTAAGGTACTGTCCGTGAGTACTATAGGCCACTGTTTCATAACAATAGATTTAATTTCCTGGGCTTGCTTACTATAGGTAGTGATCAGTCTGCACTGTCTATTGTCTGTACTATTGGTGTCACCACAGATATAATTTCGAGTATGCTTGGTATTAGTCTGGTTTTCAGTACCTTTCAGTAAATTTAATCTGTTAGTTTTATTGGCTTTTTTCATGGCTGCATCTAATTTAAACGAGTAGTACCCTCTTTCTAAAAATCTCTGCTTAGCTGCTAGCTGATGTAACTTAAGATCCTCTTCCATGCTACATGCTCTACGAATTCGAAGGAATTCTCCGTATGGAAGGCTAGTGATTGTATGGGCCGGGTGAAAGCTCTTAGCATGCAGTAAGGTATTACCGGCGGTGGGCTTACGATATAAACTAGTTTCTATTTTTCCAGCGGAGGCCTGTACTTTAATATCTAGAAAATTTGTACTGACTAGATCTATGTGAGCTGTGAACTGCAAGTTCATGTTATTGATATTTATACATACAAAAAAAGTTCCCCTGCTTCTGGTCCATCTTGGAAAGTTTCAGGGTGACCCGTTAAAGCACTTTTCCTATGCAATTTCCAATATGAATTTTAGGAAGCACTGCAGAGAAAAAGGCAGATTTGGACGGAAGCTACATTTTTGATCAGAAAGCATGCTTTTTGTGATTTATTGTAAATTGGTTCAGCCATTTAAAGAAATTAAGTTTCTAAATATTATGATACCCAAATGGTTGGTCCCGCAACGTACGTCAATACCACAAATAAAAAAAAAAAGCTTTCATATTGGCAAAGAGGGTTTTTTTTCCCTGTCAGACCAATTGGTCCTGGGGAACCGAGCAATCTGAATGGCTGTCCGCAACTGAAACAGAAATATTGCATCTGTCATTTCAAGACTCAGGGACTCGGTGCTCATGTCCTGTATTTTAAAAAAAACCATACAAGTGTGGAAGGGAGGATACCCTGAACCCCTGGCCCTTGGGGGATAGATCCGCTAAACCAAAAAACAGTAAGTAGATATTGCATAAATCGCAAAACAGTCATGAAATAATAGCTCACAAACCGAATACAGTGCTCATGACTAGGGGTGGGCGAATAATTCCATTCCACCGGCGGAGTTTGTGGAGTTTTGACCACTCCATGTTCCGCTTGGAACCGGAACTTCTGGCAAAGCTTAGCCAACCTCCGCGTGGTGGATTTTTTCTTGCGCCTGGCTCGCCAACTTTAAGTTGGTCAGTGTGAACAAGATTTTTCATCCCCATGCGTGATTTTCAGGCACTATAAATCCTCCCAGTGAAATTTCTCAATGTGGGCGGTAGGTGGCAACCGTTTGTTTTGAGAAAACTTCCACTCAAGTAGAAAATCTACTCGAGTGGCAGAAAGAAGCAGCACCCTGGTGCACCACGTGGTGCCATTTGAACAAGCTACCAATGCTAAAAATAATTGTGAGCAGACCGGCATGCCGAATTCTGATCGCTCACTGAACTCTGCAAAATCTTGCTGATTTTTTATATAACCCTGTGGAATTCGGCAGAGTGGAACTCTCTGAGTTCGCCCACCCTATTCATGACCTCACCATAATGAAACAGATCCATTTATAATTGTTTTAAATCCTACAGATCAGATCACATATCGCATTTCTCTTACCACTTTGACAGAGAGGCTATAAATGTAGAATCATTATGTGCTTGATTATGTTTTGTTGTTTAGTTCCATTTTGCTTTTAGGTGTTATTTATTGGTATAAATATTATGAGATCATAATCATTACATCTGATATGCAAACTATGGTTACAATTTATGGACTGTGCCCCTAATCATAACCTGTGCATTTCAGTGGTTTTTCAGTTTTCATTCATAACCATAACTGCACCTTAACTGAGATTTTTTAGGTGAGTTTCTTGGGGATTGTAAACATATGTTGAGGTGTTATAACCAACACAAACCCTTACATCACTTTAATCTTTGTTTGTTTCAGTGACTTTTTGTTTTACTTTCATCATATACGGCATCCAAAAGTTCCCTATGCTAACAATTTATGGACAGTCATCCCCAGCTTCACAAGGACTTTAACCATGCTCAGAGGGGGTTGGCCGCAGAGCCTGGGTTGTCTGGAGGGCTTTGCCTCTAATCATGACCTGCACCCAACATCTGTATGATTGGCCAACTCCCACATCACATCACATGACTGTCAGCCATGTGCAGTGGAGATTGGCCAGAAGGAACTCTATGAGCAGCCCAACTTGGGGTGCACAGTTGAAGACTATGCTAGCAAGGTTGTCTATAGGGTCTGGCTTTTAGTCGGTGCACCCCACCCTTTGCCAATGACTTATCATCAGCTGTGTGTGACATTCAGCAATGAGCAGTGGGATTGCCCACAGTGCCTAGCCTCCAGACTGTCCTTGCCCCCAACTGATTGCGGATGACTTCAGCATTGCACCACAGTGTTGGAAGCAGGTTCTGGCCTCTGGTCAGACCTTGCCTCCAACTTCCAGTCTGCAGCCAAACTTTGCTGGTCACAGATCTCAGCCAATGCGCAGTGGGGCTGTCTGTAGGGCCTGGCCTTTGGCTATCCCCTGTGCCTATCTCTCCATTGGAGGTCAACAGCCACAGTTTTGATTTGCATGGCTGTTGAGCAAGTTATGGATTGTGGAGCTAACCATAACTGACTAATTTCAGTGGTATTTAGGTTTTATTTTGGAACGATTGGGTCCTCAGAACTTCTATGGGAGTCCCGCTGTATCGCAACTTTAAAAGATAAGGGCCTCTGAGTCTCCGAGTGTGCTTTTTCCCTTCAACCAATTTAGTTATCAGTCCTGTGGTGCCAAGTGATCTTATTGGCTAGATGTAGCTTAAAGAAAAATGCCGCAGCCACCATTACAGTCCCTGTGTCTAATAGTGGGTGGCTCCGCCAGTAGAGTTTGCCGAGTTTTGCCAACTCTGTGCTCCGCTGGGTATGCGGAGTTCAGGCAAAAACTCCGACTCCGTGGCGTAGCGGAGTTTGCCCCTATGACCCACCCAAGGGGTGAGGAGTAAAGGCCCAGCACTTACCTGGTCTGGCGTTCTCTGCCATGCCCGGGCTGCCCTCCTCCCCACCATGGTCTCCTCACCGTCCTCGCGGTGGTAATTTAGCAAACCCCTAAGTTGTACGTCTTGCGAGACGTACAACGTAGGGGTTTGCTAAATTTCTACCGGCGAGGAGACCACAGTCTGGAGGAGGGCAGCCCAGGCATGGCGGAGAACGCCAGGCCAGGTAAGTGCTCACTGCTCATGTAGGGTGGAGCGGAGTGGAGTTTTTAGACAACTCCGTGGAACTCCGCATAGTGCCACTTCGCCAACTCCGCCGTCCCTTACCTGTGTTCTGAAGTTGCCCTGAATTTGTTTAAAAAATAGCATATAAGGGGGCAGGGTAGGGGTACTGTGACACCTTGGCAGTTGTGTGGGGTACCTCCCAAGAGGTACCGCAGGACTCTTGCTGGTGCTGCTACACAAACAGCACCAACGTGGTAGAACAGGATCACTCAAGCGTCAGTAAGTGAAGCTTGCACTGTCCATCGGTATCATGTGGGTGAGCTTGTGGGGTGGTAGTGCAAGAGTTCCACGGTACAGCAAAAAACATTAAACAAAAAAATAAGAAAAATGTGGAATGGGGTCCCCTGACCACAGAAGAAGGTTGTGTACAGTGGCAGTTGGTCACCTGCAGATGGCTGGGTACAGGACCTGGCCGTTAGCTGGGTCCTGTGGCCAACAACACACCACGCACGGTCAATGGTCATGCATGGTGGAGGGTTGGCCATCTGCAATGGGTTAGCCACAAGCTATGCCCCCAGCCAGCCCTCCACTGTGTACAGACAAAGGCCATGTGTGGTGGATTTGGACACCGACAGGGGTTTGGGCCCTGCTGCCAACCCCACAACATGCATCGCCAAAGGCCTGGATGGAATGGGATTTGCCATCTATGGGGTGGTCAGGCTCAGGTCCTGCAACCAACCCCATGCCACGCTTGGACAAAGGCCACTTAAGTTGGAGTTTGGCTAAAATTACAAAACAAATAATGATTAAAGTGACATGATAGTTAGTATGGTAATATGGTCAGTATGGTAATAAGAAAGCTCCAGACAATGCAAAACTCAGCAGCCAGACTGATCCTCAACCTGCCCAAACTCACCTACATCACCTAACACCGTTGTAACCTCCACTGGCTCCCTGTATAAAAAAGATGCCAATTCAAGATACTGACACATGCCTACAAAGCGCTCCATGACCTAGGACTAGCATACATGAACCACTGCCTGAACTTCCACCAACCATCTAGAAACCTCCACTCTGCCTCCCTCGCACCCGCACAGACACTGTGCATCTGCCGTAGCCATACCGGAGCCCGCTCCTACTCCCACGGGGTGCCAAGTCCTGGAATGCCCCCTCCACCTCCAAACATCACCCTCACTCACAAACTTCAGGAATAGACTCAAGACCTGGCTTTTTAATTAACCTCAGCAACTCAGCGCCTGGATACCCTCAAGGATGATAACCTTCGCTTTACAAATACTGATTGATTGACTGATAAGATCTTACTTTATGTTAATAAACCTCCAAAATTGACAAATTGACTGAAAAAACAAAGGTTAAAGTGACATTATAATTAGCTAATGTACTGAGATTGTAGCATACATTAAAAAAAAACAGAATTTCAATGAAAAATGGAAGGGAAATTGATGCTATGATTCAATGTTGAAAAAAAGTGTTTAAGGAACTAAAAAACACTGAAATTCACCTTTTATACTTTACTGAGCTAACTAAAACCTAGGCTCCCTCCGTGCTCTGCATATGGCCTCACATATTACATCATTCATGACATGTTAAATGAAATGACTGATGCCAGCACTGATAACATCTCAAATGGCATCATTGATGACATTACTGACTACATCATCTAACGGATAAGACAGTTTGCTATAAGCTTTTCATACTGGACGGTATTTAGAGAGGTACATCTACATCCAATTTTCTATAACCTCTGTATTATGAATGGGCATAACATTTCACAGTACAAGTGGAATATAAATCATATCTGAGAAGTCAGCCACATTAAATAGTTGTTATGCTCTTTCTTGCTGGTATTTAGGTGCATAAGAAACGTAATGGCTCTGTTTAGTCATTATTTGCACTAATGAGATGTGTCTGTTAAATATCTCACCAGACATAGAATTTTAATTCAACCTCTACACATCTTTGCATTAGCCAATGATAAGACATTCAAAAACAGGCACTATGGACAACCGACAGTACTAGCATGCAGTAAGGTATTACCGGCGGTGGGCTTACGATATAAACTAGTTTCTATTTTTCCAGCGGAGGCCTGTACTTTAATATCTAGAAAATTAGTACTGACTAGATCTATGTGAGCTGTGAACTGCAAGTTCATGTTATTGATATTTATACATACAAAAAAGTTCCCCTGCTTCTGGTCCATCTTGGAAAGTTTCAGGGTGACCCGTTAAAGCACTTTTCCTATGCAATTTCCAATATGAATTTTAGGAAGCACTGCAGAGAAAAAGGCAGATTTGGACGGAAGCTACATTTTTGATCAGAAAGCATGCTTTTTGTGATTTATTGTAAATTGGTTCAGCCATTTAAAGAAATTAAGTTTCTAAATATTATGATACCCAAATGGTTGGTCCAGCAACGTACGTCAATACCACAAATAAAAAAAAAAAGCTTTCATATTGGCAAAGAGGGTTTTTTTTCCCTGTCAGACCAATTGGTCCTGGGGAACCGAGCAATCTGAATGGCTGTCCGCAACTGAAACAGAAATATTGCATCTGTCATTTCAAGACTCAGGGACTCGGTGCTCATGTCCTGTATTTAAAAAAAAACCATACAAGTGTGGAAGGGAGGATACCCTGAACCCCTGGCCCTTGGGGGATAGATCCGCTAAACCAAAAAACAGTAAGTAGATATTGCATAAATCGCAAAACAGTCATGAAATAATAGCTCACAAACCGAATACAGTGCTCATGACTAGGGGTGGGCGAATAATTCCACTCCACCGGCGGAGTTTGTGGAGTTTTGACCACTCCATGTTCCGCTTGGAACCGGAACTTCTGGCAAAGCTTAGCCAACCTCCGCGTGGTGGATTTTTTTCTTGCGCCTGGCTCGCCAACTTTAAGTTGGTCAGTGTGAACAAGATTTTTCATCCCCATGCGTGATTTTCAGGCACTATAAATCCTCCCAGTGAAATTTCTCAATGTGGGCGGTAGGTGGCAACCGTTTGTTTTGAGAAAACTTCCACTCAAGTAGAAAATCTACTCGAGTGGCAGAAAGAAGCAGCACCCTGGTGCACCACGTGGTGCCATTTGAACAAGCTACCAATGCTAAAAATAATTGTGAGCAGACCGGCATGCCGAATTCTGATCGCTCACTGAACTCTGCAAAATCTTGCTGATTTTTTATATAACCCTGTGGAATTCGGCAGAGTGGAACTCTCTGAGTTCGCCCACCCTATTCATGACCTCACCATAATGAAACAGATCCATTTATAATTGTTTTAAATCCTACAGATCAGATCACATATCGCATTTCTCTTACCACTTTGACAGAGAGGCTATAAATGTAGAATCATTATGTGCTTGATTATGTTTTGTTGTTTAGTTCCATTTTGCTTTTAGGTGTTATTTATTGGTATAAATATTGTGAGATCATAATCATTACATCTGATATGCAAACTATGGTTACAATTTATGGACTGTGCCCCTAATCATAACCTGTGCATTTCAGTGGTTTTTCAGTTTTCATTCATAACCATAACTGCACCTTAACTGAGATTTTTTAGGTGTGTTTCTTGGGGATTGTAAACATATGTTGAGGTGTTATAACCAACACAAACCCTTACATCACTTTAATCTTTGTTTGTTTCAGTGACTTTTTGTTTTACTTTCATCATATACGGCATCCAAAAGTTCCCTATGCTAACGATTTATGGACAGTCATCCCCAGCTTCACAAGGACTTTAACCATGCTCAGAGGGGGTTGGCCGCAGAGCCTGGGTTGTCTGGAGGGCTTTGCCTCTAATCATGACCTGCACCCAACATCTGTATGATTGGCCAACTCCCACATCACATCACATGACTGTCAGCCATGTGCAGTGGAGATTGGCCAGAAGGAACTCTATGAGCAGCCCAACTTGGGGTGCACAGTTGAAGACTATGCTAGCAAGGTTGTCTATAGGGTCTGGCTTTTAGTCGGTGCACCCCACCCTTTGCCAATGACTTATCATCAGCTGTGTGTGACATTCAGCAATGAGCAGTGGGATTGCACACAGTGCCTAGCCTCCAGACTGTCCTTGCCCCCAACTGATTGCGGATGACTTCAGCATTGCACCACAGTGTTGGAAGCAGGTTCTGGCCTCTGGTCAGACCTTGCCCCCAACTTCCAGTCTGCAGCCAAACTTTGCTGGTCACAGATCTCAGCCAATGCACAGTGGGGCTGTCTGTAGGGCCTGGCCTTTGGCTATCCCCTGTGCCTATCTCTCCATTGGAGGTCAACAGCCACAGTTTTGATTTGCATGGCTGTTGAGCAAGTTATGGATTGTGGAGCTAACCATAACTGACTAATTTCAGTGGTATTTAGGTTTTATTTTGGAACGATTGGGTCCTCAGAACTTCTATGGGAGTCCCGCTGTATCGCAACTTTAAAAGATAAGGGCCTCTGAGTCTCCGAGTGTGCTTTTTCCCTTCAACCAATTTAGTTATCAGTCCTGTGGTGCCAAGTGATCTTATTGGCTAGATGTAGCTTAAAGAAAAATGCCGCAGCCACCATTACAGTCCCTGTGTCTAATAGTGGGTGGCTCCGCCAGTAGAGTTTGCCGAGTTTTGCCAACTCTGTGCTCCGCTGGGTATGCGGAGTTCAGGCAAAAACTCCGACTCCGTGGCGTAGCGGAGTTTGCTCCTATGACCCACCCAAGGGGTGAGGAGTAAGGCCCAGCACTTACCTGGTCTGGCGTTCTCTGCCATGCCCGGGCTGCCCTCCTCCCCACCATGGTCTCCTCACCGTCCTCGCGGTGGTAATTTAGCAAACCCCTAAGTTGTACGTCTTGCGAGACGTACAACGTAGGGGTTTGCTAAATTTCTACCGGCGAGGAGACCACAGTCTGGAGGAGGGCAGCCCAGGCATGGCGGAGAACGCCAGGCCAGGTAAGTGCTCACTGCTCATGTAGGGTGGAGCGGAGTGGAGTTTTTAGACAACTCTGTGGAACTCCGCATAGTGCCACTTCGCCAACTCCGATATCCCTTACCTGTGTTCTGAAGTTGCCCTCAATTTGTTTAAAAAATAGCATATAAGGGGGCAGGGTAGGGGTACTGTGACACCTTGGCAGTTGTGTGGGGTACCTCCCAAGAGGTACCGCAGGACTCTTGCTGGTGCTGCTACACAAACAGCACCAACGTGGTAGAACAGGATCACTCAAGCGTCAGTAAGTGAAGCTTGCACTGTCCATCGGTATCATGTGGGTGAGCTTGTGGGGTGGTAGTGCAAGAGTTCCACGGTACAGCAAAAAAACATTAAACAAAAAAATAAGAAAAATGTGGAATGGGGTCCCCTGACCACAGAAGAAGGTTGTGTACAGTGGCAGTTGGTCACCTGCAGATGGTTGGGTACAGGACCTGGCCGTTAGCTGGGTCCTGTGGCCAACAACACACCACGCACGGTCAATGGTCATGCATGGTGGAGGGTTGGCCATCTGCAATGGGTTAGCCACAAGCTATGCCCCCCAGCCAGCCCTCCACTGTGTACAGACAAAGGCCATGTGTGGTGGATTTGGACACCGACAGGGGTTTGGGCCCTGCTGCCAACCCCACAACATGCATCGCCAAAGGCCTGGATGGAATGGGATTTGCCATCTATGGGGTGGTCAGGCTCAGGTCCTGCAACCAACCCCATGCCACGCTTGGACAAAGGCCACTTAAGTTGGAGTTTGGCTAAAATTACAAAACAAATAATGATTAAAGTGACATGATAGTTAGTATGGTAATATGGTCAGTATGGTAATAAGAAAGCTCCAGACAATGCAAAACTCAGCAGCCAGACTGATCCTCAACCTGCCCAAACTCACCTACATCACCTAACACCGTTGTAACCTCCACTGGCTCCCTGTATAAAAAAGATGCCAATTCAAGATACTGACACATGCCTACAAAGCGCTCCATGACCTAGGACTAGCATACATGAACCACTGCCTGAACTTCCACCAACCATCTAGAAACCTCCACTCTGCCTCCCTCGCACCCGCACAGACACTGTGCATCTGCCGTAGCCATACCGGAGCCTGCTCCTACTCCCACGGGGTGCCAAGTCCTGGAATGCCCCCCTCCACCTCCAAACATCACCCTCACTCACAAACTTCAGGAATAGACTCAAGACCTGGCTTTTTAATTAACCTCAGCAACTCAGCGCCTGGATACCCTCAAGGATGATAACCTTCGCTTTACAAATACTGATTGATTGACTGATAAGATCTTACTTTATGTTAATAAACCTCCAAAATTGACAAATTGACTGAAAAAACAAAGGTTAAAGTGACATTATAATTAGCTAATGTACTGAGATTGTAGCATACATTAAAAAAAAAACAGAATTTCAATGAAAAATGGAAGGGAAATTGATGCTATGATTCAATGTTGAAAAAAGTGTTTAAGGAACTAAAAAACACTGAAATTCACCTTTTATACTTTACTGAGCTAACTAAAACCTAGGCTCCCTCCGTGCACTGCATATGGCCTCACATATTACATCATTCATGACATGTTAAATGAAATGACTGATGCCAGCACTGATAACATCTCAAATGGCATCATTGATGACATTACTGACTACATCATCTAACGGATAAGACAGTTTGCTATAAGCTTTTCATACTGGACGGTATTTAGAGAGGTACATCTACATCCAATTTTCTATAACCTCTGTATTATGAATGGGCATAACATTTCACAGTACAAGTGGAATATAAATCATATCTGAGAAGTCGGCCACATTAAATAGTTGTTATGCTCTTTCTTGCTGGTATTTAGGTGCATAAGAAACGTAATGGCTCTGTTTAGTCATTATTTGCACTAATGAGATGTGTCTGTTAAATATCTCACCAGACATAGAATTTTAATTCAACCTCTACACATCTTTGCATTAGCCAATGATAAGACATTCAAAAACAGGCACTATGGACAACCGACAGTACTATGTTACAGTACCTTACAGTTATTTGTGAAATGAGAAGAATGGCATATACAAAATTAACAAAGTTTGCAATCATACTGTGACTTGAACCATCTGTGAGTCACCAGAGATGTGTACTTTGCATGTTCTCCATGCAGGCTGCATTACAGCCTGCGTGGAGAACATGCCAGGCCCCCATTCCCTGGAGGAGCGCCGGACAATGGGTGCTCAGACCAATCACAACGCTGCATTGCAGCGTTGTGATTGGCTATGGGGACCCTGGGTGCCTCCTGCTTCCTGTTTTCCACAGAAGAAGCCAGGAAGAGGACTGAGAGGACGGAGGAGAGGCGGCAGCGGCCGGCCAGCCGGCCTGCTGGCAGGTAAGTGATTTTTTTCTTTTTTTTTAACCCTCTTCCCCCTCCCCACCCCACTTCTGCTTCCCGGGAGCATCTGCCACTGAGTACTTACTTTCTTTTCGAAAACAATCAAGAGGTTTAAAGAGTAATATGAGAAGCAGTATCTCGGATGAGGTGATCAGTGATGTCATTTACCATGTAATATCAGAGGTCATAAGCAGTGCATGGTGGGGACGCCAGCCATAGACTGCTCATTAAATTCAGATGGGTGAAGTTCTGAGTTTTTTATTTTTAAACATTAGGTTTTGCATTATTTCCACACCTAACTATAATGTTGCTTTTGCTTTTTCAGTGAATATGAATACACACACACACCAAGTAGGCAAAGTAGCTTTCAACTCGCATTTGCTCACCTCGTTTTTTTCAGTTACTGCAATTTTACTGGTAAAAGGCAGGTGTTATGAAGATTCCAGGGTAATAATTATTTCCTAAATGTTAGCAAATGTCCCTTCTGATTCAATGACACTGGTAATGAGTTTGCCAGTGTTTGGCCAGAGATTTCAGGAAGACCTTGCACAGGATTTCTTGTTTATTAAAAGTGGTAAGCGCAAAGTGACTATAATGACTGTTGAATTAAAGTACTAATGGCTTGCTGCATTTCAAGTATGTCTTTTATTTTCATTATTTTGGCGAGTATATACTGGGGTAAAAATGGTGCCTGGGTCAAATGATAAAGGCTGTCAAATCAGCCGTAACATGTATTGAAAACGAGAGCTGCTGCTAATTAACAGTGCTGCTTCCATCCATTCTGTAAGTGTGTGCTCCAAGGTGCCAATAAAAGATGGAATTTTCTTCCCTGAGTGCCAGTTCTCTTTCAAAGGGGGTGAGAAGTGTTGGAAGAATATATATATATATATATATATATATATATATATATATATATATATATATATATATATATATATATATATATATATATATATATATATATATATATATATATATATATATATATATATTCACTGAAAAAACCATAGGTTTTAGGGACAGTTATAGTTACTTGGACATTGCACTCGTAAAAAACCCGTGAAATTCCCCCATTATAGTTAGTTCAGCTAACTATAACTCGCGCCCGCAATGCACTGCTGATGACGTCACATATTACATCACTCATGACATGGTCAGTGACATCACTGATGACATCACTGATGACATCTCAAATGACATCACTGATGACATCATCCAGTGACTGTGTGTTTCTGTAAAGTTTAAATATTTTTAATATATATAGGAAAAGACGTATTGAAGAATGAGTGGGTGTGTAAGTGTCTGTATGGATGATTTAGTAGGTGCGTGACTGACTCTATAAGTGAGTGATTTAACGTATCTTACTGAATGCATGGGTTAGTGACTAAACTGGGTGAATGTCTGTATCCGTCTGTCTGTTGCTGTGTAAGTGGCTGCATGGGTTTGTGAATAGCTACATGAGTGTCTATATGAGTTATTGATTGGTTGTCTGAGTATCTGTATGGGTGCCTGAGTGTTTGTGTGGGTGGGGTGTGTGCGACTCTGTGCATAGATGTGTGAGTGGGTGATTCACTGGGTGGATGGTTTCAAGAGTGCATCTGTGATAGACTGTATGGGTGGGTAAGTGTGTGTAAGAGTGTGTTAGTGAGTGAATGTATGTCCCAGTGGTACATGTGTGAGTAACTACATATGTGAAAGGCAGTATATATGTGTGTTGGAGTATATAAATAGCTATAAGCGAGAGTGAGTGATTGTGATAGTGGCTGTATGGATGAGTGTGTGCTTGTATCAGTGATTGTATAAGAGCGTAACAATGTGCTAGTATTTGTATGATTAAGTGAGCTGGTGTGTGTATAACTGTATAGGTGAGTAAATGGCAGTGTGTTTAATTATTTGCATGACTGACTAGGTGTGTGAGTACCTCTATGGATGAGTGGCGGTGTTTGAGTGTCTATATAGGAGTAAGAGTGCATATGATAGTCCTGTACTGAGTGACCATAAGTATGAGTGACTGTACGGGTGAGTGAGTGGATGTGTGTGTGTAGACCTAAGAATCAGTGAGTGGGTATGTAGTTATTGGTGTTGGAGTGTCTATGGTTTTGCGAATGGCAGTCTGTAATTTAGAGTGGGTGTATCAAAGGTTATATTAGGGTGTGAGGAGGTGCATCAGATTATCACGTGGATGATGTCATCAGTGATGTCATTTGAGATGTCATCAGTGATGTCATCAGTGATGTCACTGACCATGTCATGAGTGATGTAATATGTGATGTCATCAGCAGTGCATTGTGGGCGCGAGTTATAGTTAGCTGAACTAACTATAACGGGGGAATTTCACGGGTTTTTTACGAGTGCAATGTCCAAGTAACTATAACTGTCCCTAAAACCTATGGTTTTTTCAGTGAATTTCAAAGGTTTTTTAAATGCTAATTTGTAACTATAACGTGTCTGAAACCTATGGTTTTTTCAGTGAATTTCAAAGGTTTTTAAAATGCTAATTTCTAACTATAACGTGCCTGAAACCTACGGTTTTTTCAGTGAATTCCAAAGGTTTTGTAAATCACAATTTTTAAAAGTATTAATTGTTATATTAATTTTTTTCATACTGATTTACTACATATTTAGAAACAATTTTTTTACATATTTTATTTTTTAAATTACATTGTAATTACATTATACATTACATTACAAAAAATACTTTCTCAGAATGAATTACTTTAGTTTAAATACTTTGCACATAGGCAATAGACTTTTAAGTACAGTAGTTACAGTTGTTGCAATGGGCAACACATTTTCAAACACAATGCAACATTCAGCTCAATGTGAATTTCTAGTTAAATGCAATTAGTTACTTTATGGATTACTTTTCTAACCACAGGACTGGATCCTAGATTCAGTCCTGGGACATCTCCTGTAAACAGTTGAGTAAAAGCGTTTTGGTTACAGTACTGATTTTTAAGGAATATTATTGTATTTTAAAAGTTGACACTTAGAAACTTTTTCTCATATAGTCACCAATGTTATCCTATGGAAGGAAATTCACTTAGCAGGTAAAAACTGTTATCGTTACTTTTTCTTACTCAGTGTTGGATCCTGGATCCAGCACTGGTGCATCTCCTGTAAACAGTTGAAAGAATGCGTTTAAGTCATACAGGCGATTTTTAAGGAATATTTGTAGTTTGTAAAAATCAACACTTTGAAACTTTTTGCTGAAAACCAGACAATGGATTCCTATGGAAGAAAATATAAGTTACTGGTAAGTACGGTTAAAATTACTTTTCAGGGTCAGTGCTGGGCTAAAAGATGCAGCACTGGGTTCTCTCCTGATAACAGGTGATTAAATCGGAATTCGTATTTCGGCTGATTTTAGAGGAATATTTTAAAGTTCCAAAACTCCACACTTAGAAGAATTTCCAAGTGAAACCAGTCAATGTTAGCCTATGGAAGGAAATTCAAGTTACTGGTAAGTACGGTTAGAATTACTTTTCAGGGTCAGTGCTGGGCTAAAAGGTGCAGCACTGGGTTTTCTCCTGATAACAGGTGAGTAAGTCGGAATTCGGATTTCGGCTGATTTTAGAGGAATATTTGTATGTTTCAAAAATCAACACTTAGAAACTTTTTCAGCAAAAAGCAGGCAATGATATCCTATGGAAGGAAATTCAAGTTACTGGTAAGTACGGTTAAAATTACTTTTCAGGATTAGTACTGGGCTGAAAGATGCAGCACTGAGGTCTCTCCTGATAACAGGTGAGTAAATCGGAATTCGGATTTCGGCTGATTTTAGATGAATATTTTAAAGTTCCAAAACTCCACACTTAGAAGAATTTCCAAGTGAAACCAGTCAATGTTAGCCTATGGAAGGAAATTCAAGTTACTGGTAAGTACGGTTAAAATTACTTTTCAGGACCAGTACTGGGCTGAAAGATACAGCACTGAGGTCTCTCCTTATAACAGGTGAGTAAATCGGAATTCGTATTTCGGCTGATTTTAGATGAATATTTTAAAGTTCCAAAACTCCACACTTAGAAGAATTTCCAAGTGAAACCAGTCAATGTTAGCCTATGGAAGGAAATTCAAGTTACTGGTAAGTACGGTTAAAATTACTTTTCAGGACCAGTACTGGGCTGAAAGATACAGCACTGAGGTCTCTCCTGATAACAGGTGAGTAAATCAGAATTCGTATTTCGGCTGATTTTAGAGGAATATTTGTATGTTTCAAAATCAACACTTAGAAACTTTTTCAGCAAAAAGCAGGCAATGATATCCTATGCAAGGAAATTCAAGTTACTAGTAAGTACGGTTAAAATTACTTTTCAGGACCAGTACTGGGCTGAAAGATACAGCACTGAGGTCTCTCCTTATAACAGGTGAGTAAATCGGAATTCGTATTTCGGCTGATTTTAGAGGAATATTTGTATGTTTCAAAAATCAACACTTAGAAACTTTTTCAGCAAAAAGCAGGCAATGATATCCTATGGAAGGAAATTCAAGTTACTGGTAAGTACAGTTAAAATTACTTTTCAGGACCAGTACTGGGCTGAAAGATGCAGCACTGAGGTCTCTCCTTATAACAGGTGAGTAAATCGGAATTCGTATTTCGGATGATTTTAGAAGAATATTTGCACAATGGTGAAGGAAGGGGCGGGGCCTGAGGTGACATCTGTGCAAACGCGCCCCGTGGCACGTTTTAAGTTGGGGGATTAAGTCCCCTTGAATCCTGAGGGTCCCTAGGGGCCAACTAGCCCACCAGGAACCTCCAATATGCGCCAGGGGCTGCGTTGCAGAGACGTGTAGAGAGGCCACACCCCTTTTACACCTCTCTGCAACGCAGCTCTGTGGCGCTTTCTGGATGTACCTGTTGGGCTAGTTGGCCCCCAGGGACCCTCAGGATTGAAGGGGATTTAATTCCCCATCTTAAAACGCGCCACGGGGCCTGTTTGCACACATGTCACCTGAAGCCCCGCCCCTCCCTTCACCACTGTGCAAACACGCCCCGTGGCGCGTTTTAAGTTGGGGGATTAAGTCCCCTTGAATCCTGAGGGTCCCCGGAGTCCAACTAGCCCACCATATACCTCCAAAAGCGCCACAGAGCTGCGTTGCAGAGAGGTGTAAAAGGGGCGTGGCCTCTGTACACCTCTCTGCAAGGCAGCCCCTGGCGCATACTGGAGGTTCCTGGTGGGCTAGTTGGCCCCCAGGGACCCCCAGTATTCAAGGGGAATCAGTTCCCCCTCTGCAAACGCGCCAGGGCGCGTTTGCAGAGTGGTGAAGGAAGGGGCGGGGCCTGCGGGCCTGATCGTTTTTTTTTTTTTTTGTCGCCTGAAGGGGGCTGTGTGGCCCCCTTCCTTTTCCTGTTTTTGGGCCCTGGGGACCCCATCCCCCAGGGCCTTACCCCTTTTTTTGTAATTAAAATTAAAAAACGGGAAGGGGGCCGCGTGGCCCCCCTTCCCTGGGCCTGTATTGGCCCCGGGGACCCCATCCCCCGGGGCATGGCCTCTATTTTTAATTTTATTCTTTGGAGGGGGCTGTGTGGCCCCCCTCCTCTGGCCATTTAAGGCCCCGGGGACCCCATCCCCGGGGCCGGCCATACCCTTTTTTTTAAACTTTGGGGAGGGGGCTGCGTGGCCCCCCTCCCGGGCCACTACTTGCCCCGGGGACCCCATCCCCGGGGCCTGGCCTCTCGTTGGGGACTGTGGGGGTCCCCAAACCCCCACAGTCCCGCCGGCTCCCCGTGTCCTACGGGAGCCGGCATTGCTTTACACATGGGGAGCAGCTAACATGCTGCTCCGCATGTGGAAAGCAGTCGGCTTTGGATATTGGAAGAGAGAGCAGGTTTCCTGCTCTCTCTTCCAATATCCAAGCAGTTTGCAATGACAGGACGGGAGCCGCGAGGCTCCGTCCTGTCATTGCAAACAGCAGTGTCCCGGGGTAGGCACCCTGGGACACTGCAGGAGCCGGCCCTGGGGGTGGCGGTCCCCAGGGCCATCAAGGGCTCCAGGAGGGGGCCGCGCGGCCCCCTCCCTTAAATTGCACAGCCCCGGGAGGTGGTGGTCCCCGGGGCTCTGGGGGTCCATAATGGACCCCCACATTTATTTTATAAGTGCCCCGGGGAGGTGGTGGTCCCCGGGCGTGTGGAGGCTGGAGCCCCCACACACCTTATTTAAATTAAAAAGAAGCCCCGGGGGTGGCGGTCCCGGGGCTGCGGGAGGGCAGAAGAGCCCTCCCGCACCATTTTTCAATAAAGCCCCGGGGGTGGCGGTCCCCGGGGCTTGGGGGGCCCTTGAGGCCCCCACACATAAAATTAACCCCCACCATGCCCCCGGGACTTGGGCCACCCGGGGGCAAAATACAATCGATGCGCGGGAGACCGCGCTTCGATTTTTTTTTCGGCAGGATTCGCGCATCCTGCCGATTTTTTTAAAAAATGTTTTGTTTTTTTGCCCAGGGGGTCCTTGTGGGACCCCCTGAGCAAACCTAGGGGTCAGGGTGTTTCTACCCTGCTCCCTTTGTGCGCTTTGCGCACTTGTTTCTGTCCCTCGGTTCTACCGAGGGACAAAATGGCTGCCAACACTTCCTGATTTGGAGTGTTGACAGCCAATTAGCATGCAGCTCGTGATCGGGAGGGTGCGCGAATCCGACGCGGCCATAGATATCACTATCTTTTTACTTTTGATTTTCTCAGCAACTACTGAACGGATTTACACCATTTAACAAAAAGGGTTCTTTCTGAACCAAGAACTACCTCTTTGACAAATTTGGTGTAATTCCGTTCAGCAGTTCGGGCTGTAGCCGTGTCTAAAGTTTCCTATGGAAAATTGCATGGGGAAAACGTGTTTTGGGACCCCCCTTTTTTCTCGGCCCCCGCTTGACGAATCCCCCGAGACTTTCAGGGTAGGAGCGGACCGGAGCGGGCCATAAAGTTTGAAAATTTTGCGAAGATACGTCAACCGGCAAGAGAGTTATTTCAAATAGAATGTCGCGGATTTCCTATGGATAATAGGTTGTAACTATAACTATCTACTGGCGACCGCCAGTAGATAATATATATATATATATATATATACATATATAGATGCATATATATATATATACATAATAATATATTTCCTGTTTTCAGTTTCTATTTTTGGTAAATTCTGGTGGGGTTTTTTCAGTGTTTTCAAGTGATTTCAATACCTTAAAAAAACAGTGGTTATCAGTGGTTACACATTTTCGCGCCATTAAAAACAACAGAAACAGTGTTTTTCTGGTGTTTATGGAACTTTTTGCTTTTATTATTGCTTGCTTTCTGCACGGAAGGTACATGGTATATAGACAGTGTACGTACAGTGTATATGAGGTCCAAATACATTTTTACAAATCAAACTTATCGTAGTACACCATACAATACTTCTTCAGTGAGTCTTTTGTCATGCACGCTCGCTCTTTCCTTCCCATGTAAACTTTTATCTGTGAAAAGGCCCTCTTCAACATTGGCACTTGAGACAGGCAACGCCAAAATAGCCAGTACACAATTTGCTAACTCTGGTCACTGACATAGCTTTCCATGCCAATACTGGTGCACCTGAAGATTGTGATTCTCTGTGACAGGTTCTGCAACATATGCATTGAACTGGGCGCATATGCCCTCAGAGTTATCGAAGCCGTCAAAATTGAGGCAGCACTTTTGAAACTCCGGAGAAAATTTCCCTTTACGGAAGGGATCCATATCTTGTGCAGAGTACCACAGTGAGGCTTCATTGACTTCAAATGCCATGGTTGGCGAAGGGCTATTTCTCATACATTGTAAAATAAAAGTTCCTGAATTGCTCCTCAACATTTCTTTACTTACCAAGTGGCAAGCACTTTAACATGGAACATGTTGCAGTGACAAAGCCACTAAAAGTGTCACTCAGCCTACTCTCAAGGAGATGTTCACATCTACACCGATTATTCTGAACACTTGGTAGACAAGGGTGTTTTCAGACTCTAGTTTTTTTTATTATGTGCACTACAGCAGTCATGCTTTCCTGTAAAAATCTAAAAATGCAGTAGAGTGTACTTTTCTTCAAATCACATTTCTTCCCTTTGGCATCATCACTCGACTAAAGTTCTGTAAACGGTTGTCGTGTGGATAATATAGCATTCATGGCCTCTAGGACTGAGAACCAACTAAGTGACACAGTTGGGATGACTCTTTCTTTGATGCCACACAAATCACAAAATGAGAAATATTTGCGTTTTAGTTTCTGCGCATAACAAAACAGTGCACCAGAATGGACTAAAAAGTCAATAGCATTCTTCATTAACTCTAAAGATTGTAAAGATGCTTTCAGCATACCATCTAACAAGTAGCAAGGATCTCTTACATGGAAGCACTTTAGCTCAGGTATTGATTTTGACAGGTCATTACACAACTTTTTCACATACGTAGCTGAATCACTGTAAATACAAACAATATCACTCCAATCTTTGTAGAACTTGGTAGGAACTTTTTGCAGCAGCATTCCAAGTGACACTGTGTTCCATGTTTTCTAAAAGTCTGGTGTCATGTTTTCACCAGTATCCCGGATGCTTTGTGACTGCACTCTTTTCACTTATACCTGTCACTATACCTTGCATTGAACGTTTAAAGCCTGGGTCGTTTGGCAATTCACCTACTATCAATACTGACTCACTAGAAAAGGGGGCTAATGTACCAAGGTTTTTTACCCATTCTCTGTGGGTAAATGTGATGGTACATATTGGGAAAGATTCTTATGGAACCTACATTTTTCCTATCAGTGAAAGACTCAAACGTAGCCAAAATATCAAATATGATTTTGATATTTCCTGATTCTCTACAGTTTATAAAATAAACAACACCTAAAACATGCTTCTAACCCCTGTATCTTTAGACCAAAGACCTCAAAACTGAAAAAAGGAAGAAGAAACAATATTTTGGTGACATCCCTAAACAACAAAACTCAAGCAGAATATTGTTAGCCTAGTCTTTCTTACTGCTAACCTATATAAGAAAGTTTCATTGTATTGGCCCCTTCAGGAAGAAATAAAAATTACTCTTTCACTCTCTTTTTCCTATCTTTGAATGGCTTTTAGTTTGTGGTTGTGCAGGTTTTTTTCCAGTGTTTATATGTTTACACTGGTGAGTGCTATTTCCCTTCCGGTGGGGTCTTATCAGTTATTATAGGTTTAAACCTAAAACCGGACAGCCTATATATCATTTATATATATATATATATATACATATATATATGTATATATATATGTATACATGTATATATATATATATATATATATATATATATATTCACTGAAAAAAACACAGGTTTCAGGGACGTTATAGTTAGTTGGACATTTCACTCGTACAAAACCAGAGAAATTCAGACGTTATAGTTAGTTGAGCTAACTATAACTCGCACCCCACAATGCACTGCTCATGACGTCACATATTACATCATTCATGACATGGTCAGTGACATCACTGATGACACCACTGATGACATCTCAAATGACATCACTGATGACATCACTGATGACATCATCCAGTGACTGTGTGTTTCTGTAAAGTTTAAATATGTTTTATATATATATAGGCCAAGGTGTATTGAACAATGAGTGGGTGTATGACTGTCTGAATGAATGACTTAGTAGGTGTGTGACTGACTGTATAAGTGAGTGATTAAATGTGTCTTACTGAATGCATGGGTTAGTGACTAAACTGTGTGAATGACTGTATCAGTCTGTCAGTTGGTGTGTAAGCGTCTGCATGGGTTGGTGAGTAGCTTCATGAGTGTCTATATGGGTTATTGATTGGCTGTCTGACTATCTGTATGTGTGCCTGAGTGTCTGTGTGGGTGGGTGGGGGGTGTGTGACTCTGTGCATAGATGTGTGAGTGGGTGATTCACTGGGTGTATGGGTTCATGAGTGTATCTGTGAAGGGCTGTATGGGTGGGTGAGTGTGTGTATGGGTGTGTTCATGAGTGAATGGATATCTCACTGGTACATGTGTGAGTAACTACATAAGTGAAAGGCAGTATATATGAGTGTTGGAGTATATAAGTGACTATATGTGAGAGTGAGTGATTGTGAGAGTGGCTGTATGGATGAGTGTATGCTTGAGTCAGTGATTGTATAAGACAATAAGTATGTGTTAGTCTCTGTATGAATAAGTGAGATGGTGTGTGTATAACTGTATAGGTGAGTAAATGGGAGTGTGATTGATTCTTTGCTTGACTGATTACGTGTGTGAGTAAATCCATGGATGAGTGGCGATGTGTGAGTGTGTGTATAGGTGTATGAGTGCAAATGATAGTGCTGTATTGATAAGTGACTGCATGTATGAGTGAGTATATGGGTGAATGAGTGGATGTGTGTCAAGACCTAGGAATCAGTGAGTGGGTATGTAGTAACTGGTATTTGTGTGTCTATGGTTTCGAAAATGGTAGCCTGTATTTTAGAGTGGGTGTATCAAAGGTTATATTAGGGTGTTAGGAGGTGCATCAGATTATCACGTGGATGATGTCATCAGTGATGTCATTTGAGATGTCATCAGTGATGTCACTGACCATGTCATGAATGATGTAATATGTGACGTCATTAACCCTGGGCGTAGTTTGCGTAGTAGCACTTCACGTAGCTATGTGAAGTACATTTTGAACCACACGTAGCTATGCAAATTGCGTAGTGCGTAGCTGTGTGCTTGACTGCACTGTACAATAATTGCCAAAAGCATCTTGCACAGTGCAAATTAAGATAAAATAAGTATCTCTGTCTTTATATGCTAAAATGCATATAGCATTTCACAAAAGTGAAATCAATAAATTAACAAGCAGCGAGAGAGGTGATGATTTTGGTATCCTCCCTAACCTAGGGAGAGAACCAAGCAGATGCCTTGAAAACAAAAAGCACATCTTTGAACGATTCGGTGGTGGTCCCATCCTCTTAGGACCACCCTAAGCACAGTTATTGGCAAAAATACAATCCCAACCAAAGGCCCTGCAAAGCATTATGGGACGAGATTAGCAGTGGGCAGTGAATATTATAGTATCCAATATCAAAATAATTCTACAAAGAGCTGCAGTTCCACTAGTCGTTACTAGATGTCCCTCACGAGTCAAATGCAAAAGCTTCATGAAAGGGTTTCAATGCTTTTGCATTTGACTCGTGAGGGACATCTAGTAACGACTAGTGGAACTGCAGCTTGATGTATTAATAATTTCAATGCTTTTGCATTTGACTCGTGAGGGACATCTAGTAACGACTAGTTGAACTGCAGCTCTTTGTAGAATTATTTTGCTATTGGACACTATAATATTCACTGCCCACTGCTAATCTCGTCCCATAATGCTTTGCAGGGCCTTTGGTTGGGATTGTATTTTTGCCCATAACTGTGCTTGGGGTGGTCCTAGGAGGAAGGGACCACCACTGAATCGTTCACATGATATGCTTTTTGTGTTCAAGGCATCTGCTTGGTCCTCCCCCTAGGTTAGGGGGGACCCCAAAATCATCACCTCTCTCATTGCTTGATATTTTCATTGTCAAAGTTCACTTTTGTGAATTGGTTATATGCTTTTTTTTTTTAAGCATAGAAAATTGCTTTAACAAAGCATTTGTATGTGTTTAATATACTGCTGCTACGCTATGTCAATTAGCACAGTTTTTACTCTGCTACGTGCAATTTGCGTAGTGCGTAGTAACACAAACTTTGCATGCTCCGTGAGCGTAGCAAAGTATTATGCCCAGGGTTAGACGTCATGAACAGTGCATTGTGGGGGCGCGAGTTATAGTTAGCTCAACTAACTATAACGTCCGAATTTCTCTGGTTTTGTACGATTGAAATGTCCAACCAACTATAACGTCCCTGAAACCTGTGTCTTTTTCAGTGAATTTCAAAGGTTTTTTAAATGCTTATTTCTAACTATAACATCCCTGAAAACTATGGTTTTTTCAGTGAATTTCAAAGGTTTTTTAAATGCTAATTTCTAACTATAACGTCCCTGAAACCTATGATTTTTTCAGTGAATTTCAAGGGTTTTTTAAATGCTAATTTCTTACCATGCCTACAGAGGTAGGACGTGCAGAAAGAGGAAGAAAGGCGCAGAAAGAAGCAAGAGAAATGCAGAAAGAGGCAACAGAAGTCCAGAAAGACAAAGAAAGATGCAGAAAGAAGCAAAAGATATGCAGAAAGAACCAACAGAGGTGCAGAAAGAGGCCTTGTTGCAAAGTCATCCTGTGCCCCCAACTTTTTGCTGACGGGTACTGGTAGTAACTGACTCTGACTAACCAGGCCTAGAGCCAGTGCTATGCTAAAAGACACTTAGAATACAGTGAAAACACCTACATACACTAGGGTACACTATGGGTTGGGGTACCCCTGTGATTGGCATGACCTCCCCTGTAAGGCCCTAGTGTATAATAGGGCAGGGGGATTAAAACTACCTCTAAGTCAGAGGTGCAGAAACATGCTACTTTAACTAGTAGTCGCGTTTGCAGAGTGGTAGAGAAAGGGTGCTAGGCCTCCGACCAGCGCTCAAGAATTCCGCTGCGTAGGACTTACAGGAGGTACCAGGAGGGCTTCTTGGCCCCCAAAGTCCCTCAGGAGTAAAGTGGACTTCATCCCCCATCCCGTAGTCTGCCAGGAGGTGCGTTTGCAGAGTGGTGGAGAAAGAGGGCATGGCCTCCGAAGACGTCTTAGCAATCCTACTGTGTGGAACATAGTGGAGGTAACAAGAGGGGTACTTGGCCCCCAAGGACATCCTTGGGGGCTAACTACCCCTCCTATTACCTCCAGTAAGTACCACACAGGCCAATTTCGGCCCCGGGGACCCCATCCCCCGCGGCATGGCCAGACTTGTTTTTTTTATTTAATAAAATTGGAGGATGGCCGAGTGGCCCCCCTCCTCAGGCCAATTATGGCCCTGGGGACCCCATCCCCCGGGGCTTGGCCATTATTTAACTTATTTTTTTGAGGAGGGGGGCCACGTGGCCCCCCCTCCCCAGGCCAATTTTGGCCCCGGGGACCCCATCCCCCGGGGCCCGGCCATTCATGTTTTTTAAATAAAGGGAGGGGGGCCATGTGGCCCCCCTCCCGGGCCACTTCTGGCCCCAGGGACCCCATCCCCGAGGACCGTCCCTCACGTTATAGACCGTGGGGGGAGCCGCAATGCCCCCACGGTCCCTGCCGGCTCCCTGCATCCTGCGGGAGCCAGCATTGCTGTTGGGCAAGTGGAGCTGCTGACATGCAGCTCCCCTTGTCCAAAAGCAATCTGCTTTGCTTTCTGGAAGTGAGAGCAGGGCTTCCAAAAAGCAAAGCAGGGTTTGCTATGACAGGGCGGGAGCCGTGCTCGCGCCCTGCCATAGCAAACAGCAATGTTCCAAGGGTGGGCACCCCGGGACATTGCAGGAGCCGGCCCTTGGGGGTGGCAGTCCCCAGGGCCATCAAGGGCCCCAGGAGGGGAGCCGTGTGGCCCTCCTGCCAAGGTGAAGATAGCCCCGGGGAGGTGGTGGTCCCCGGGGGTCCGCAATATACCCCCGTATTTAAATAAAGTGCCCTGGGGAGGTGGGGGTCCCCGGGGCAGTGTGGGGGGCTCAAGCCCCCCAACACTAATTATTTTCAAAGCCCCAGGGAGGTGGCAGTCCCCGGGACTTGGGGGGGGCCCGCGAGGCCCCCGCCCTTATTTTCATTATGCCCCGGGGAGGTGGCAGTCCCCGGGGCTACAGGGGCCCCCACTATATAATTCCGCATTGCCCCCAGGACCTGGCCCACCCGGGGGCTTAACAATAAAGAAGCGCAGGAGTCTGCGCTTAATTTTTTTTTTGTTTTCTCGGCTGGATTCGCGCAAAGTATATATTCTTTTTAATATTTGGCGCGAATTTGGCCAAATATTAAAAAGAATATATACTTTTTGGGCCCTGGGGGTCCTTGTGGGACCCCCTGAGCAGGCCTAGGGGGTCAAGGTGTTTCTACCCTGCGCCCTTTTCTTGTTTTTCACCTTTTTTTCTACTGATTTCTTGTGACTCGGTTACTGAGTCACAAGATGGCTGCCAACACTTCCTGGTTTGGAGTGTTGGCAGAAAATCAGAAGTCAGCTCATGCTCGGGAGGAGTCGCGACTCCTCCTCGGTGCTCAGATATCGATATTTTTGTTTTTTAATTTCTCAGCAACTACTGAACGGATTTACATCATTTAAAAAAAAGGTCACTTTCTGAACCAAGAGCTACCTTTTTGCCAAATTTGGTGTAATTCCGTGCAGCAGTTCGGGCAGTAGCCTGTTCCAAAATTTCCTATGGAAATTAACATTGAGAAAACGCATTTTGGGACCCCCCCTTTTTTCTCGGCCCCCGCTTGACGAATCTCCCCCAAGCTTCCAAGACAGGAGCTGACCGGAGTGGGCCATTAGTTTTGAGAATTTCGCGAAGATTCGTCAACCAGCGCCAAAGATATTGGCAAATCAAAAAATGCTTTTCCTATGGATAATTGGTCCTAACTATAACTACCTACTGGCGACTACCAGTAGGTAATTTACATATATATATATATATATATATATATATATATATATATATATATATTCACTGAAAAAACCATAGGTTTTAGGGACAGTTATAGTTAGTTGGACATTGCACTCGTACAAAACCCGTGAAATTCCCCTGTTATAGTTAGTTCAGCTAACTATAACTCGCGCCCCGCAATGCACTGCTGATGACATCACATATTACATCACTCATGACATGGTCAGTGACATCACTGATGACATCACTGATGACATCATCCAGTGACTGTGTGTTTCTGTAAAGTTTAAATATGTTTAATATATATAGGGAAAGGCGTATTGAAGAATGAGTGGGTGTATAAGTGTCTGAATGGATGATTTAGTACGTGAGTGACTGACTCTACAAGTGAGTGATTAAACGTATCTTACTGAATGCATGGGTTAGTGACTAAACTGTGTGAATGTCTGTATCCGTCTGTTTGTTGGTGTGTAAGTGGATGCATGGATTTGCGAATAGCTACATGAGTGTCTATATGGGTTATTGATTGGTTCTCTGAGTATCTGTATGGCTGCCTGAGTGTTTGTGTGGGTGGGGTGTGTTTGACTCTATACATAGATGTGTGAGTGGGTGATTCACTGGGTGCATGATTTCAAGAGTGCATCTGTGATGGACTGCTTGGGTGGGTGAGTGTGTGTATGGGTGTGTTAGTGAGTGAATGTATATCTCAGTGGTACATGTGTGAGTAACTACATATGTAAAAGGCAGTATATATGTTTGTTAGAGTATTTAAATGGCTATAAGTGAGAGTGTGTTATTGTGAGAGTGGCTGTATGGATGCGTGTGTGCTTGTATCAGTTATTGTATAAGAGCGTAAGAATGTGCTAGTATTTGTATGAGTAAGTGAGCTGGTGTGTGTATAACTGTATAGGTGAGTAAATGGGTGTGTGATTAATTTTTGCATGACTGACTAGGTGTGTGAGTACCTCTATGGATGAGTGGCGGTGTGTGAGTGTTTATATAGGTGTATGAGTGCATATGATAGTCCTGTACTGAGTGACTGTAAGTATGAGTGACTGTACAGGTGAGTGAGTGGATGTGTGTGTAGACCTAAGAATCAGTGAGTGGGTATGTAGTTTTTGGTGTTGGAGTGTCTATGGTTTTGAGAATGGCAGTCTGTAATTTAGAGTGGGTGTATCAAAAGTTATATTAGGGTGTGAGAAGATGCATGAAATTATCACATGGATGATGTCATCAGTGATGTCATTTGAGATGTCATCAGTGATGTCATCAGTGATGTCACTGACCATGTCATGAGTGATGTAATATGTGACGTCATCAGCAGTGCATTGCGGGGCGCGAGTTATAGTTAGCTGAACTAACTATAACAGGGGAATTTCACGGGTTTTGTACGAGTGCAATGTCCAAATAACTATAACTGTCCCTAAAACCTATGGTTTTTTCAGTGAATTTCAAAGGTTTTTTAAATGCTAATTTCTAACTATAACGTGTCTGAAACCTATGGTTTTTTCAGTGAATTTCAAAGGTTTTTTAAATGCTAATTTCTAACTATAACGTGCCTGAAACCTATGGTTTTTTCAGTGAATTTCAGAGGTTTTTTAAATGCTAATTTCTAACTATAACGTGCCTGAAACCTATGATTTTTTAAGTGAATTTCAAAGGTTTTTTAAATGCTAGTTTCTAACTATGCCAACAGAGGTAGGACATGTGAAGAAAGAAGAAAAACGCACAGAAAGAAGCAAAAGATGTGCAGAAAGAACCAACAGAGGAGCAGAAAGAGGCCTTGTTGCAAAATCATCCTGTGCCCACAACTTTTTCAGACGGGTACTGGTGGTAACTGACTCTGACTAACCAGAGCCAGTGGGGGTTTGCACAGTGGTGAAGGGAGGGGGGGCCTGAGGTGACATGTGTGCAAACGTGCCCCGTGGCGCGTTTTAAGTTGCGGGATTAAGTTCCCTTGAATCCTGAGGGTCCCTGGGGCCCAACTAGCCCCCCAGGTACCTACAGTTAGGACCACAGAGCTGAGTTGCAGAGAGGCGTACCGAGGCCATGCACCTTTTTCACCTCTCTGCAACGCAACTCTGTTGTGCTTACTGAAGGTACCTGGTGGGCTAGTTGGCCCCCAGGATTCAAAGGGAATTAACTCCCCAACTTAAAACGCACCACAGGGCGTGTTTGCGCACATGTCACCTGAGGCCCCACCCCTCCCTTCACCACTGTGCAAACGCGCCCCGTGGCGCGTTTTAAGTTGGGGGATTAGGTCACCTTGAATCCTGAGAGTCCCTGGGGCCCAACTAGCCCACCAGGTACTTCCAGTAAGCACCACAGGCCTGCGTTGCAACGCCTGTAACAAATTGTGCAGTTGTGTTTAGGTAGTGAAGAGGGTCGTGCTGGGGGTAGTGTTTTATGGTTTAGGGTAGTGCAGTGGTGTTTGTGTAGTGTAGGGGGTCATGCTGGGGGTAGATTTAGGGTTTAGGGTAGTGCAGTGGTGTTTGGGTAGTGTAGGGAGTCATGCTGGGGGAGTGTTTTAGGGTTTAGGGTAGTACAGTGGTGTTTGGGTAGTGTAGGGGGTCGTGCTGGGGTTAGTGTTTTAGGGTTTTAGGGTTTAGGGTAGTGCAGTGGTGTTTGGGTAGTGTAGGGGATACTGCTGGGGGCAGTGTTTTAGGGTTTAGGGCAGTGCAATGGTGTTTGGGTAGTGTAGGGGGTACTGCTGGGGGTAGTGTTTTAGGGTTTAGGGTAGTGCAGTGGTGTTTGGGTAGCATAGGGGGTACTGCTGGGGGTAGTGTTTTATGGTTTAGGGTAGTGCAGTGGTGTTTGGGTAGTGTAGGGGTTCGTGCTGGGGGTAGTATTTTAGGGTTTAGGGTAGTGCAGTGGTGTTTGTGTAGTGTAGGAGGTCGTGTTTTAGGGTTTAGGGTAGTGCAGTGGTCTTTGGGTAGTGTAGGGAGTAGTGCGGGGGTATTGTTTTAGAGTTTAGGGTAGTGCAGTGGTCTTTGCGTAGTGTAGGGGGTTGTGCGGGGGTAGTGTTTTAGGGATTAGGGTAGTGCATTGGTATTTGGGTAGTGTAGGGGGTCATGCGGGGGGTAGTGTTTTAGGGTTTAGGGCAGTGCAGTGGTGTTTAGGTAGTGTAGGGGGTCGTGCTGGGGGAGTGTTTTAGGGTTTAGGGCAGTGCAGTGGTGTTCGGGTAGTGTAGGGGGTCATGCTGGGGGAGTGTTTTAGGGTTTAGGGCAGAGCAGTCGTGTTCGGGTAGTGTAGGGGGTCGTGCTGGGGGGAGTATTTTAGGGTTTAGGGTAGTGCAGTGGTGTTCAGGTAGTGCAGGGGGTCATGCTGGGGGTAGTGTTCTAGGGTTTAGGGCAGTGCAGTGGTGTTCGGGCAGTGTAGGGGCTCGTGCTGGGGGTGGTGTTTTAGGGTTTAGGGCAGTGCAGTGGTGTTCGGGCAGTGTAGGGGGTCGTGCTGGGGGTGGTGTTTCAGGGTTTAGGGCAGTGCAGTGGTGTTCGGGCAGTGTAGGGGGTCGTGCAGGGGTGGTGTTTCAGGGTTTAGGGCAGTGCAGTGGTGTTCAGGCAGTGTAGGGGGTCGTGCAGGGGTGGTGTTTCAGGGTTTAGGGCAGTGGTGTTCGGGCAGTGTAGGGGTTCATGCTGGGGGTGGTGTTTCAGGAATTGGGGCAGTGCAGTGGTGTTCGAGCAGTAAAGGGGTCATGCTGGGGGTGGTGTTTCAGGGTTTAGGGCAGTGCAGTGGTGTTCGGGCAGTGTAGGGGGCGGTGCAGGGGTGGTGTTTCAGGGTTTAGGGCAGTGCAGTGGTGTTTGGGCAGTGTAGGGGGTGGTGTTTCAGGGTTTAGGGCAGTGCAGTGGTGTTCGGACAGTGTAGGGGGCGGTGCAGGGGTGGTGTTTCAGGGTTTAGGGCAGTACAGTGGTGTTCGGGCATTGTAGGGGGTGGTGCTGGGGCTGGTGTTTCAGAGTTTAGGGCAGTGCAGTGGTGTTCGGGCAGTGTAGGGGGTCGTGCTGGGGCTGGTGTTTCAGGGTTTAGGGCAGTGCAGTGGAGTTCGGGCAGTGTAGGGGTTCGTGCTGGGGCTGGTGTTTCAGGGTTTAGGGCAGTGCAGTGGTGTTCGGGCAGTGTAGGGGGTCATGCTGGGGCTGGTGTTTCAGGGTTTAGGGCAGTGCAGTGGTGTTCGGGCAGTGTGGGGGGTCTTGCTGGGGCTGGTGTTTCAGAGTCTAGGGCAATGCAGTGGTGTTCGGGCAGTGTAGGGGGTCTTGCTGGGGCTGGTGTTTCAGAGTCTAGGGCAATGCAGTGGTGTTCGGGCAGTGTAGGGGGTCTTGCTGGGGCTGGTGTTTCAGGGTTTAGGGCAGTGCAGTGGTGTTCGGGCAGTGTAGGGGGTCGTGCTGGGGGTGGTGTTTCAGGGTTTAGGGCAGTGCAGTGGTGTTCGGGCAGTGTAGTGGGTCGTGCTGGGGCTAGTGTTTCAGGGTTTAGGGCAGAGCAATGGTGCTCAGGCAGTGTAGGAGGTAGTGCTGGGGGTGATGTTTCAGGGTTTAGGGCAGTGCAGTGGTGTTAGGGCAGTGTAGGGGGTCGTGCTGGGGGTGGTGTTTCAGGGTTTAGGGCAGTGCAGTGGTGTTCGGGAAGTATAGGGGGTCGTGCTGGGGGTGGTGTTTCAGGGTTTAGGGCAGTGCAGTGGTGTTCCGGCAGTGTAGGGGGTCGTGCAGGGGTTGGTGTTTCAGGGTTTAGTGCAGTGGTGTTCGGGCAGTGTAGGGGGTCGTGCTGGGGTGGTGTTTCAGGGTTTAGGGCAGTGCAGTGGTGTTCGGGCAGTGTAGGGTGTCGTGCTGAGGGGTGGTGTTTCAGGGTTTAGGGCAGTGCAGTAGTGTTTGGGCAGTGTAGGGGGTCGTGCTGGGGGTGGTGTTTCAGGGTTTAGGGCAGTGCAGTGGTGTTCGGCCAGTGTAGGTAGTCTTGCTGGGGGTGGTGTTTCAGGGTTTAGGGCAGTGCAGTAGTTTTCGGGCAGTGCAGGCGGTCGTGCTGGGGCTGGTGTTTCAGGGTTTAGGGCAGTGCAGTGGTGTTCGGGCAGTGTACGGGGTTGTGCTGGGGCTGGTGTTTCAGGGTTTAGGGCAGTGCAGTGGTGTGCGGGCAGTGTACGGGGTTGTGCTGGGGCTGGTGTTTCAGGGTTTAGGGCAGTGCAGTGGTGTTTGGGAAGTGTAGGGGGTCGTGCTGGGGTGGTGTTTCAGGGTTTAGGGCAGTGGTGTTCGGGCAGTGTAGGGGGTCGTGCTGGGGCTGGTGTTTCAGGGTTTAGGGCAGTGCAGTGGTGTTCGGGCAGTGTAGGGGGTCGTGCTGGGGCTGGTGTTTCAGGGTTTTGGGCAGAGCAGTGGTGTTCGGGAAGTGTAGGGGGTCGTGCTGGGGGTGGTGTTTCAGGGTTTAGGGCAGTGCAGTAGTGTTCGGGCAGTGTAGGGGGTCGTGCAGGGGGTGGTGTTTCAGGGTTTAGGGCAGTGCAGTGGTGTTCTGGCTGTGTAGGGGGTTATGCTGGGGGTGGGGTTTCAGGGTTTAGGGCAGTGCAGTGTTGTTCGGGCAGTGTAGGGGGTCATGCACGGGGTGGTGTTTCAGGGTTTAGGGCAGTGCAGTGGTGTTCGGGCAGTGTAGGGTGTTGTGCTGGGGCTGGTGTTTCAGGGTTCAGGGCAGTGCAGTGGTGTTCAGGCAGTGTAGGGGGTCGTGCTGAGGCTGGTGTTTCACGGTTTAGGGCAGTGCAGTGGTGTTCGTGCAGTGTAGGGGGTCGTGCTGGGGCTGGTGTTTCAGGGTTTAGGGCAGTGCAGTGGTGTTCGGGCAGTGTAGGCGGTCGTGCTGGGGCTGGTGTTTCAGGGTTTAGGGCAGTGCAGTGGTGCTCAGGCAGTGTAGGGGGTCGTGCTGGGGCTGGTGTTTCAGGGTTTAGGGCAGTGCAGTGGTGCTCGGTCAGTGTAGGGGGTCGTGCTGGGGGTGATGTTTCAGGGTTTAGGGTAGTGCAGTGGTGTTCGGGCAGTGTAGGGGGTCGTGCAGGGGCTGGTGTTTCAAGGTTTAGGGCAGTGCAGTGGTGTTCGGGCAGTGTAGGGGGTCGTGCTGGGGCTGGTGTTTCAGGGTTTTCGGCAGAGCAGTGGTGTTCGGGCAGTGTAGGGGGTCATGCTGGGGGTAGTGTTTCAGGGTTTAGGGCAGTGCAGTGGTGTTCGGGCAGTGTAGGGGGTCGTGCTGGGGGTGGTGTTTCAGGGTTTAGGTCAGTGGTGTTCGGGCAGTGTAGGGGGTCTTGCTGGGGGTGATGTTTCAGGGTTTAGGGCAGTGCAGTGGTGTTCGGGCAGTGTAGGGGGTCTTGCTGGGGGTAGTGTTTCAGGGTTTAGGGCAGTGCAGTGGTGTTCGGGCAGTGTAGGGGGTCATGCTGGGGGTGGTGTTTTAGGGTTTAGGGCAGTGCAGTGGTGTTCGGGCAGTGTAGGGGGTCGTGAAGGGGTGGTGTTTCAGGGTTTAGGGCAGTGCAGTGGTGTTCGGGCAGTGTAGGGGGTCGTGCTAGGGGTGGTGTTTCAGGGTTTAGGGCAGTGCAGTGGTGTTCGGGCAGTGTAGGGGGTCATGCAGGGGCTGGTGTTTCAGGGTTTAGGGCAGTGCAGTGGTGCTTGTGTAGTGTAGGGGGTCGTGCTGGGGGTAGTGTTTTAGGGTTTAGGGTAGTGCAGTGGTGTTTGTGTAGTGTAGGGGGTCATGTTTTAGGGTAGTGCAGTGGTGTTTGGGTAGTGTAGGGGGTCGTGCTGGGGGTAGTGTTTTAGGGTTTAGGGTAGTGCAGTGGTGTTTGTGTAGTGTAGGGGGTCATGCTGGGGGTAGTGTTTTAGGGTTTAGGGTAGTGCAGTGGTGCTTGTGTAGTTTAGGGGGTCGTGCTGGGGGTAGTGTTTTAGGGTTTAGGGCAGTGCAGTGGTGTTTGTGTAGTGTAGGGGGTCATGTTTTAGGGTAGTGCAGTGGTGTTTGGGTAGTGTAGGGGGTCGTGCTGGTGGTAGTGTTTTAGGTTTTAGGTTAGTCCAGTGTTGTTTGGGTAGTGTAGGGGGTCATGCTGGGGGTAGTGTTTTAGGGTTTAGGATAGTGCAGTGGTGCTTGTGTAGTGTAGGGGGTCGTGCTGGGGGTAGTGTTTTAGGGTTTAAGGTAGTGCAGTGGTGTTTTTGTAGTGTAGGGGGTCATGTTTTAAGATGCAATGCTCCAATACCTGACCAGTCTGCACTACATAAAACTGCAAAAAAACTAAAAATAAAAAGTGTTTTGCACACTTTTGTCATTGGGCTATATGTGGGCTACATCTGGGTAATATTTGTGCTACATTTGGGCTCTTTTTTCACTGGTGGCCATCTTGGAAGACTTCTTTGTTATGAAGTTTCCTAATTTCTTCATTTACTGCAGTCTCCTCAGTAGGAAATGCTTTCAGTTTTTTACTTTGATTCCATCAAGAAGGCATTCAGATGTGTCTCACATCTGCCATAAATTCAGAATGTTAGCACTCTAGTTGCTCATTAGATCACTGTAGTAAAGCTACTGCTCACCAGGGAGTTAACTGGAAGTCTGCTGCTGGTATTGAAAGTGATTGTTTCAGTCTGCATGTCAGAATTTTCTAATGAAATAGAAGAGGATTTGAGATCTCACTTAAAACATGCCCTAATTTTTCTTTCTGCAGCACTAACCATAATTTCTATTTCTAAAAGAACCCCTCATTTTGTTCCTTTTTAAATTAAATGTTTTAAGTGTTACCGGTTTATTCCAATCAAGATGGCTTCAGGTGTGCCATACTTTTGTCATAAGTAAGGCTGTTAGCGCTCTAGTTGTTCTTTAGAACACTCTGGGAAGCTGCAGTAGAACACAAAGGCATCAACTGGCAGGCTGCTCCTGTTGAAATATAAAAGGAAGATATTTGAGATCACACTTGAAATATGTCCTAATTTTTCTTTCTACAGCACTAACCATAATTTCTATGACAAAATGAACCCCATCATTTTGTTCCTTTTTAAATTAAATGTTTTAAGTGTTACCAGTTTATTCCAATCAAGATGGCTTCAGGTGTGCCATACTTTTGTCATAAGTAAGGCTGTTAGCACTCTAGTTGTTTTTAGAACACTCTGGGAAGCTGCAGTAGAACACAAAGGCATCAACTGGCAGGCTGCTCCTGTTGAAATATAACAGGAAGATATTTGAGATCACACTTGAAACATGTCCTAATTTTTCTTTCTACAGCACTAACCATAATTTCTATGACAAAATGAACCCCATCATTTTGTTCCTTTTTAAATTAAATTGTTTAAGTGTTACCAGTTTATTCCAATCAAGATGGCTTCAGGTGTGCCATACTTTTGTCATAAGTAAGGCTGTTAGCACTCTAGTTGTTCTTTAGAACACTCTGGGAAGCTGCAGTAGAACACAAAGGAATCAACTGACAGTCTCTGCCCTTGTTGGATGTACATGTTTTACTGAGAATGTCAGACTTCATTCTCACATGAGTGAGAAAGATAATGTGAATTTACAGAAAATATGCTCTCATTTTAGCTTCTGGAGCACCTTCCAAACCTCCATGGGACAAGCATGAGAAAATAGTGTTCTCTCAAACATGATTCATGATATCCCAGCAGAAGGTTTTTCACATGGTAAAATCACCTTAGAATACACCACAATTCCTAAAATTAGTATGGTACCATCAACAAATAAATTCTAATGTAACTAAAGCCTGTTATCACCCTTTATAGTTCTCCTTTTGGTGACCCTCAAAATCTTCTATTCACTACAATGCATTTCAATGAGGTACTATCATTTATATTGGTCCCAAGATGGCTGCCAGCAATTCCAGGATGAAGTGCTAACAGCCAATCAGATCTCACGATGACATGTGTGGTTAGGCTCCGCCCAGATATATATGTGACTTTACTTTTGATTTTCTCAGGAACTACTGAACGGATTTACACCATTTAAGCAAAAGGCACGACACTGAACCAAGGGCTACCTCTTTGCCAAATTTGGTGTAATTCCGTTCAGCAGTTCGGGCTGTAGCTGCGACTAAAGGTTCCTATGGAAAAATGAATGGGGAAAACGCGTTTTGGGACCCCCTTTTCTCGGCCCCCGCTGAAGTATCACCCGAGACTTTCAGGATAGGAGTGGACCGGAGCGCCCCAACAAGTTGGAAACTTTCGCAAGATTCGTCAACCGGCGCCAACGTTATTTCAAATAGAATGTCGCGGATTTCCTATGGATAATAGGTTTTAACTATAACTATCTACTGGCGACCGCCAGTAGATAATATATATATATGTATATATATATATAAATATATATATATATATTATCTACTGGCGGTCGCCAGTAGATAGTTATAGTTAGGACCTATTATCCATAGGAAATCCGCAACATTCTATTTGAAATAACGTTGGCGCCGATTGATGAATCTTCGCGAAAGTTTCCAACTTGTTGGGGCGCTCCGCTCCTACCCTGAAAGTCTCGGGTTGATTCGTCAAGCGGGGGCCGAGAAAAAGGGGGTCCCAAAACGCGTTTTCCCCATTCATTTTTCCATAGGAACCTTTAGTCGCAGCTACAGCCCGAACTGCTGAACGGAATTACACCAAATTTGGCAAAGAGGTAGTTCTTGGTTCAGACTGGTGCCTTTTGCTCAAATGGTGTAAATCCGTTCAGTAGTTCCTGAGAAATTCACAAGTAAAGTCACATATATATCTATGGCCGAGTAGGGTCCGCGTACCCTCCCGATCACGAGCTGCATGCTAATTGGCTGTCAGCTGACTGTCAACATTCCGATTCAGGAAGTGTTGGCAGCCATTTTGTCCCTCGGTGGAACCGAGGGACAGAAACAAGTGCGCAAAGCGCACAAAGGGGGCAGGGTAGAAACACCCTAACCCCCTAGGCCTGCTCAGGGGGTCCCACAAGGACCCCCTGGGCAAAAAAAAGCATTTTTTTTTTTAAAAAATCGGCAGGATGCGCTCAGGGTGTGCGGATCCTGCCGGATAAAACAAAAATCGAAGCGCGGTCTCCTGCGCTTCGATGTTAATTTGCCCCCGGGTGGGCCAAGTCCCGGGGGCACGGTGGGGGGGGTTAAATTTATGTATGGGGGGCCTCTAAGGGCCCCCCAAGCCCCGGGGACCGCCACCCCCCGGGGCTTTAACAAAAAATGGTGCGGGAGGGCTCTTTGCCCTCCCGCTGTCCCGAGGACCGCCACCTCCCCGGGGCTTCTGTTTTATTTTTTTAACCTGTGTGGGGGCTCCAGCCCCCACATGCCCCGGGGACCGCCACCTCCCGGGGCACTAAAAATTAAAAATGGGGGTCCGTTTTGGACCCTTGAAGCCCCGGGGACCACCACCTCCCCGGGGCTTTGAAAATGTGGGAGGGGGGCCGCGCGGCCCCCTCCTGGAGCCAGTGATGGCCCTTGGGACCGCCACCCCCCAGGGCCGGCTCCTGCAGTGTCCCGGGTGCCTACCCCCGGGACACTGCTGTTTGCAATGACAGGACGGGAGCCTCGCGGCTCCCGTCCTGTCATTGCAAACTTGCTTTGGATATTGGAAGAGAGAGCAGGAAACCTGCTCTCGCTTCCAATATCCAAAGCTGATTGCTTTTCCACATGGGGAGCAGCATGTTAGCTGCTCCCCATGTGGAAAAGCAATGCCAGCTCGCGCAGGAGGCGGGGAGCCGGCTGGGACTGTGGGGGGATTGGGGACCCCCACAGTCCCCAACTAGAGGCCAGGCCCCGGGGGATGGGGTCCCCGGGGCCATAAGTGGCCAGGGAGGGGGACCACGCAGCCCCCCTCCCCAAATTTAAAAAAAAGAAAAAAAAGTGCAAGGCCGGCCCCGGGGGATGGGGTCCCCGGGGCCTTAAATGGCCTGAGGAGGAAGCCACGCAGCCCCCCTCCAAATAAAAAAATTAAAAAATCGAGGCCATGCCCCGGGGGATGGGGTCCCCGGAGCCAATACAGGCCCAGGGAAGGGGGGCCACGAGGCCCCCTTCCCGTTTTTTTTTTTTTATTTAAAAAAAAAATGCTCAGGCTCCGGGGGATGGGGTCCCCGGGGCCAAAAGTGGGCAAGGGAAGGGGGGCCACGCAGCTCCCCTCCCATTAAAAAAAAAATAGAAAGAAAAAAAACGACCAGCATCGTGCCGGAGGCCCCGCCCCCTCCCTGCAGTACTCTGCAAACGCGCCCCCTGGCGCGTTTGCAGAGGGGAACGATTCCCCTTGAATACTGGGGGTCCCTGGGGACCAACTAGCCCACCAGGAACCTCCAGTATGCGCCAGGGGCTGCGTTGCAGAGACGTGTACAGAGGCCACGCCCCTTTTTACACCTCTCTGCAACGCAGCTCTGTGGCGCTTTTGGAGGTATATGGTGGGCTAGTTGGACTCCAGGGACCCTCAGGATTCAAGGGGACTTAATCCCCCAACTTAAAACGCGCCACGGGGCGCGTTTGCACAGTGGTGAAGGGAGGGGGCGGGGCTTCAGGTGACGTGTGCAAACAGGCCCGTGGCGCGTTTTAAGTTGGACAATTAATTCCTCCTCAATCCCGAGGGTCCCTAGGGGCCAACTAGCCCACCAGGTACCTCCAGTAAGCGCCACGGAGCTGCGTTGCAGAGTGTTGTAAAAAGGGGTGTGGCCTCTGAACACCTCTCTGCAACGCAGCCCCCTGGCCATACTGGAGGTACCTGGTGGGCTAGTTGGCCCCTAGGGACCCTTGGGATTGAGGAGGAATTAATTGTCCAACTTAAAACGCGCCACAGGGCGTGTTTGCAGACATGTCACCTTAGGCCCCACCCCTTCCTTCACCATTTTGCAAATATTCCTCTAAAATCAGCCGAACTACGAATTCCGATTTACTCACCTGTTATCAGGAGAGACCTCAGTGCTGCATCTTTGAGCCCAGTACTGATCCTGAAAAGTAATTCTAACCGTACTTACCAGTAACTTGAATTTCCTTCCATAGGATATCATTGCCTGCTTTTTGCTGAAAAAGTTTCTAAGTGTCGATTTTTGAAACATACAAATATTCCTCTAAAGTCAGCCGAAATACGAATTTCGATTTACTCACCTGTTATCAGGAGAGACCTCATTGCTGCATCTTTCAGCCCAGTACTGGTCCTGAAAAGTAATTTTAACCGTACTTACCAGTAACTTGAATTTCCTTCCATAGGCTAACATTGACTGGTTTCACTTGGAAATTCTTCTAAGTGTGGAGTTTTGGAACTTTATAATATTTCTCTAAAATCAGCCGAACTATGAATTCCGATTTACTCACCTGTTATCAGGAGAGACCTCAGTGCTGCATCTTTCAGCCCAGTACTGATCCTGAAAAGTAATTTTAACCGTACTTACCAGTAACTTGAATTTCCTTCCATAGGATATCATTGCCTGCTTTTTGCTGAAAAAGTTTCTAAGTGTCGATTTTTGAAACATACAAATATTCCTCTAAAATCAGACGAAATACGAATTCCGATTTACTCACCTGTTATCAGGAGAGAACCCAGTGCTGCATCTTTTAGCCCAGCACTGACCCTGAAAAGTAATTCTAACCGTACTTACCAGTAACTTGAATTTCCTTCCATAGGATATCATTGCCTGCTTTTTGCTGAAAAAGTTTCTAAGTGTCGATTTTTGAAACATACAAATATTCCTCTAAAATCAGCCGAAATACGAATTCCGATTTACTCACCTGTTATCAGGAGAGACCTCAGTGCTGCATTTTTCAGTCCAGTACTGATCCTGAAAAGTAATTTTAACCGTACTTACCAGTAACTTGAATTTCCTTCCATAGGATATCATTGCCTGCTTTTTGCTGAAAAAGTTTCTAAGTGTCGATTTTTGAAACATACAAATATTCCTCTAAAATCAGACGAAATACGAATTCCGATTTACTCACCTGTTATCAGGAGAGAACCCAGTGCTGCATCTTTTAGCCCAGCACTGACCCTGAAAAGTAATTCTAACCGTACTTAACAGTAACTTGAATTTCCTTCCATAGGCTAACATTGACTGGTTTCACTTGGAAATTCTTCTAAGTGTGGAGTTTTGGAACTTTATAATATTTCTCTAAAATCAGCCGAACTATGAATTCCGATTTACTCACCTGTTATCAGGAGAGAACCCAGTGCTGCATCTTTTAGCTCAGCACTGACCCTGAAAAGTAATTCTAACCGTACTTACCAGTAACTTGTATTTCCTTCCATAGGAATCCATTGTCTGGTTTTCAGCAGAAAAGTTTCAAAGTGTCGATTTTCACAAACTACAAATATTCCTTAAAAATCGCATGTGTGACTTAAACGCATTCTTTCAACTGTTTACAGGAGATGCACCAGTGCTGGTTCCAGGATCCACCACTGAGTAAGAAAAAGTAACGATAACACTACTTACCTGCTAAGTGAATTTCCTCCCATAGGATAACATTGGTGATTCTATATGAAAAAGTTTCTAAGTGTCAACTTTTAAAATACAATAATATTCCTTAAAAATCACTACTGTAACCAAAACGCTTTTACTCAACTGTTTACAGGAGATGTCCCAGGACTGAATCTAGGATCTTGTCCTGTGGTTAGAAAAGTAATCCATAAAGTAACTAATTGCATTTAACTAGAAATTCACATTGAGCTCAATGCTGCTTTGTTTTTGAAATTGTGTTGCCCATTGCAACAACTGTAACTACTGTACTTAAAAGTCTATTGCCTATTTGCAAAGTATTTAAACTAAAGTAATTCATTCTGAGAAAGTATATTTTGTAATGTAATGTATAATGTAATTACAATGTAATTTAAAAAATAAAATATCTAAAAATAAGAGGCCCCCATACATAAAATAAACCCCCCTCCCAGCATGCCCCCGGGACTTGGCCCACCCGGGGCAAATTAACATCGAAGCGCGGGAGACCGCGCTTCGATTTTTATCGGCAGGATCCGCGCACCCTGAGCGCATCCTGCCGATTTTTTTTTTTTTTAAATGCGCTTTTTTGCCCAGGGGGTCCTTGTGGGACCCCTGAGCAGACCTAGGGGGTCAGGGTGTTTCTACCCTGCCCCCTTTGTGCGTTTTGCGCACTTTTTTTTACTGCTTTCTTGTTCCTCGGTTCTACCGAGGAACAAGATGGCTGCCAACACTTCCTGGTTTGGAGTGTTGACAGCCAATTAGCAGACAGCTCGTGATCGGGAGGGTGCGCGGATCCTCCGTGCCCATAGATATATATGTACTTTTACTTTTGATTTTCTCAGCAACTACTGAACGGATTTACACCATTTAACAAAAAGGGTTCTTTCTGAACCAAGAACTACCTCTTTGCCAAATTTGGTGTAATTCCGTTCAGCAGTTCGGGCTGTAGCCGTGTCTAAAGTTTCCTATGGAAAAATGAATGGGGAAAACGCGTTTTGGGACCCCCCTTTTTTCTCAGCCACCGCTTAACGAATCACCCCGAGACTTTCAGGGTAGGAGCGGACCGGAGCGCCCCACAAAGTTTGAAAATTTCGCGAAGATACATCAACCGGCAAGAGAGTTATTTCAAATAGAATGTCGCGGATTTCCTATGGAAAATAGGTCTTAACTATAACTATCTACTGGCGACCACCAGTAGATAATATATATATATTCACATATATAGATCTATCTATCTATTGTATTGTTTTGAAATATAAATATATACAGATACATTCTAGAACTGGATACCAAGCAGCCGGGGGTTTAAATACCAGTGAGGACATGTATACCTACCTATGATAATTTTCACTGAATATTTATTCAAATATTTATTTTAGTATTTATTTAGTTATTTATGTGGTTATTTATCATGGAAGTCTGTTCAGACTGACTACCGGTTTAGATACGGGTTCCTCTCCCCATATATATTTATATATTTATTTATTCGGTAGGGTTGAGATGGCCTCCAGGAACGTGTTATAAGTTTTATTTGTTAGTGATACAATGTTAATAGGGCTTCATTTTCACTTATGAGTCACTATTTTAATCTTGTGCTAGATCGGAATAAAATGTTGAATCATCTTTTTTATAACATTAGGAGTTTTTAGCTAATTTATTGGGATTTTAGGTTGAAATGATTTTACAACAATTTTTATATTGTGTATTCATTTGTGGGAATCAACCTTATGACCTTCTCAATTATTAGCCTATTGACTTGATCTCCTTTGCAGTATGCATTATATCTTGACATTTTGTTTGCAATTTTGAAATAATTTTTGCAAGGTACTAGGGAACAGGCATTAGCCTGTACCAATTTGGGTGCTAGCAACTTTTTTGTACATATGGATTTATTTTGCACTCATTTAGCACTTTTTTGCACATATTAGGATTTTACAAGGGACTTGCACATCAGGATGTTCAGGGGATATATACCATGCACTTAGTCACTTTTAATCACATAGAGCAGCGAAATTGATGTTGATCCATAGCTAGGATATATACACATGCATGAATCAGGGGTTATGCGTATGTATTTATACAAAAACTTATCCCTCTATCATTATATTTTAACCATGTGTGTTTTTGATTAATGTATTTTATAATGATTTGATATCCTAGTTGAATTTTTATACTCATATTGTACATGATTTTATGCATTACGCTGTAAAATGAATATGTAGTATGTCTATTATGTCTATTGCTGCTATCAATTTGCATTTGCACTTTAAATAGAGGTAATCCCGCCCCAGGCGCTGACATGTGATCAAGGCCGTCTCTTTCGGCCGAAACGCGTCATGGCGACATGGTGATTGCTGATTAAAATCACTGCAATGAATATGGGTCTACTCTTGCCTTATTTCGAATGGATGTGAAGCGGTGGGCAAGCATGCAACTATATGCCGGGGCGCGCTGGGTGCGCGACTCCCGTGAAAGTTTTTATATTCTAAAATGATATCTATGTGTCTTTAATGTACATATTAGGGCAAGAGATTACCTAAGGTATTGATAAAAATAATATACTTCTACTTGTAATAAAGTTATATTACTTTTAAATATATTTTCGCGGAGTCGCGTCGGGTGCGTTCTTCATGCGCGCTGGGTGCGCGCATCCCATGTGACCTTAAAAAAAAGGATTTGATTGGTTCATAATATTTCCCACTGTAACTATTGAAGGACCCCACCCATTTTAATTATTCTGTTTGGAGCAGTTGATGAGAGACATCTCTTCTCCTTCCAGAGCTTGTTTTGGATTTTTTTGGGTGTTATTTGATTTTTTTGGGTGTTGCTTAAAATCTGAACAGTTGCAATGGCATCTGAGCAGCAGGAAGTTCACCTTTCTTCAGATGAAGAAGTGTTGGAGGGGCACCAGCAAAGAAAAGACTGGAATCAGTGGTATGGAAGTTTTTACGTTTCCTGCAGGAGAAAAGAAAGTAAATGCAAGGAAAGTCACGTGCAAGCTGTGTGAGAGGGTCCTGTCAAGAGGCAGTGACAAAAAATATTCATGCGGCACAGCTAGCATGTACAAGCACCTACGCACTATCCATCCCCGTAATCTTGCTCGGGAAGAACTAAAAAGAGCAAAAGAAAATCCAGCACCAGGTGTTGCAAGCACTTCAGGAGCGTCGTCATCTATACCTCCTTTGAACATTAGGCCTGAATTCGCCTTTCTGGAGCAGCACTGCATTAAGTGCAAGAAGGTAATCTGTTATGGCGAGCAGTCGGTGGATGCTGTTTGTGCTGCCCAAAGAAACCACCGTTGTTAATTTTTTGTTTGTTTTTTGTTTTTGGAATGATAATTAATTCCAAAAGTTACCTCTTTACTTTGTTCCTTTTTTTGTTCAGTTTTTAAAAAAACACCCAAAAAAATACAAAATTGTTCAAAAAATACAAAAAAAATACAAAAGAAAAAAGAAGAAAAAAAAAAGTTCTTGTCAGAACTACCTTATCTGGTTAAAAAAAGAAAAATAATTGCATGTTAATGTCTGAAAGCTTGCTTGAATATATGTGTAGAGTATGATTGACTGAAAGAATGCATTAGTGGTGTATGGTGAATTTATAAGTGGTTAGGTATTGGTGGAGTGATGGGATAAGAACATAGTGCTGGATGGGTGATTGAGGAAGTGCATGGGAGTGACAGGAGGAATCGTAGGCTGCATGGGTAGTACCTTAGTTTTTACAAGAGTGTTCCAATAGTATGTATGTGGTTAGAGGTCTGCATGCATAGTGTATAGAATGTTGTAGGTGTACTTGTGTTAGTGCCTAGGCCACTCTGTAACGACATCACTAGTAATTGGAATGATTACAGTGCTGGAAGCAGAGTGCATGGTCAAGTTATAAGTGGTTAGGTATTGGCGGAGTGATGGGATAAGAAGATAGTGCTGGATGGGTGATTGAGGAAGTGCATGGGAGTGACAGGTGGATTGCTAGGCTGCATGGGTACTAAGTGGGTATTTGCAAGAGTGTATCAATAGTATGTATGTGGTTAGAGTTCTGCATGCATAGTGCAGAGAATGTTGTAGGTGTACTTGTGTTAGTGGCTAGGCCACTCCATAACGACATCACTAGTAATTGGAATGATTACAGTTCTGGAAGCAGAGTGCATGGTCAAGTTATAAGTGGTTAGGTATTGGCGGAGTAATGGGATAAGAAGATAGTGCTGGATGGGTGAATGAGGAAGTGCATGGGAGTGACAGGCGGATTGCTAGGCTGCATGGGTACTAAGTGGGTATTTGCAAGAGTGTATCAATAGTATGTATGTGGTTAGAGTTCTGCATGCATAGTGCAGAGAATGTTGTAGGTGTACTTGTGTTAGTGGCTAGGCCACTCTATAACGACATCAATAGTAATTGGAATGATTACAGTGCTGGAAGCAGAGTGCATGGTCAAGTTATAAGTGGTTAGGTATTGGCGGAGTGATAGTATAAGTAGATAGTGCTGGATGGGTGATTGAGGAAGTGCATGGGAGTGACAGGCGGATTGCTAGGCTGCATGTGTACTAAGTGGGTATTTGCAAGAGTGTATCAATAGTATGTATGTGGTTAGAGTTCTGCATGCATAGTGCACAGAATGGTGTAGGTGTACTTGTGTTAGTGGCTAGGCCACTCTATAACGACATCACTAGTAATTGGAATGATTACAGTGCTGGAAGCAGAGTGCATGGTCAAGTTATAAGTGGTTAGGTATTGGTGGAGTGATAGGATAAGTAGATAGTGCTGGATGAGTGATTAGAAAAGTGCATGGGACAGACAGGAGGATTACTAGGCTGCATGGGTAGTAACTTAGTAAGTAGCTGGTTAGAGGTTTATATAGATAGTGCATAACTGAATGTTGTACTGCATAGATAGTGTTTGGATTACTTAATCTTACCTTTACAGTAGTAGATATCAAATTTTTCTAAACATTTTTTGTAGTTGTTTTTTTATAAACTTTAGATTTATGATCTGTGAAAGAGAAGAAAAAATACAGTTATAATGTATAATATTATAATTTTATAAACACAACATAATGTAAGCATAATTTAAATTATTTTGTTTGCTTTTTTGCTGTTTTCAGAATATATTGAATTTCACTATAAATAGTGATTTCAATGTTACTCATCACATAACAGCGGGCAAAAAAAAAAAACAATCAAGAAGATTGTTTAAAAAAAAACAAATCTGTGTCAAAAATATTTTCAACATAGTGAACTATCTCTGCACATTGTATAAAAATAACATCCTCAATAACATAGCATATAATACAAATCACACATATATAAAATGGTTCTTTGTAAGAGAATTTTGTTACTACAAGATAAAAGAAGCATACCAATAATTCAATCAGTAATTCTTCATAATTTCCATATACTGTAAATGATGTTCTTTAAAATATATGGTGTCAGAATATCCCAGAAAAAGTGCTTAATTCACATTAATATCTTTCCTCTAGGCCAAATGATATTCCTGAAATCCTTTATACTGAAATTGTCCAAAGTAATCGTATTAATACAGTTTAACATATTCCCAATAGGCCGAATTATGTTCTTAGAACTTTGGCTTTAAGAATATTAGGTATGAATTTGGTAATTCGTTCGGCAAACGATATTTAAAAAGTAAATGAGCATCATTACAATATGTCCATCCTTTATTGCATTTTAAATAGACAGTGTAATGTCCAGATGTTGTAGAAGGTCCATTGTGGAAAATAATTGCTACTGCTACAAAAGTTCTTCCTGATATTGATAGTTGACTTGCTACAACATTTTTAATTAAAGTTTCCAATTTTCTTTCATCAGCTGTACAACGTTGTATCATTAAAATTATATATTGTCCAAATTTTTCTATAAATAGTGTTGATAACATTTCTGATTTGCATTGCATACACTCCATGTTTTGATTTGCTGCTTTAACTAATTTGTTGAAAGACACTGTTTTACAGTCTGGTATTGTTAAATATATAAATCTTTCAGTGTCTATGTTAGTGGTAGAAGTAAACGTACAATTTTCACATTGATGTTCCCATTTATAACGAAGTCCAAAAAGATTTTCAATTTGTATTCCTTCCTCTTCTAATACTGCAAGCATATACATTAGAATTTCCTGAGCATCTTGTTGCACATTCTGTGTAAATTGCGTAGAACCAGAACATATATCTAAAAGTTTCCGAATATCTGAAACACTTTGTATTTTACTTTTATCAGTTCTCAATTTTTCAAAAATAGAATGCAACAAGGAACAAAACCTTTTTTCATGATTCTCCATAATTTGCTGTTGCAGATATTCTAGAAAAAATACAACATTTACCACTACATTAGCATAGCAGTTGATACCTGAACTATTTTCTAACTGATATCCGACAATCTCTTCAATACTGTCCTTTTTCTTTTTGCTTGAAACTTCAACATTATCCTGATTTTTTTTCTTCTCTTTAACTTCACTACAGATATTCGCATACCTTCCTTTTCGACCTTCTACACGCTTTTCATATACAGGATATTCACCTAAATTGGGCGCATACAGTCTCCTTAACCGATTATACTCTCTTACACAATTTACATCTGCACTAATCTTTCTCTCATCAAAATCAATCAAATGCAATCCAGATAAAGTTCTGACTCTGGACAAAGCAACATATGCCATACCCTCTTTAAATACGGTACTTCCAATGTTTACCAAAGCACTGTCTCCACTTAAAACTTGAGATTTATGAATAGTCACCGCATATGCCAAAGAAAGAGGAAACTATTTTCTACGAGCATACAAATCTTTAACAAGCAAAAAACGAACCGAACAACGACCAATTTGTTTTACTTCTTCAATTTGATCAAATTTGATTTTCAAAAATTCAATTCCATCTCTATTTTGATAATTAACAAAATCAACAACTTTACCCATTGCACCATTTACTAAACCTTTTTCCACATCCAAATTACGCCGTAAAATAATGCGACAGTTTACACATACATATAAATTCTTTTCTAAACCAGCAGTTTTAGATATAGATTTTTCTAAAGAATCCAATTTTGTTTTCAGTTTTTCAGTCAAAATAATAGTAATTCGTTCATGCTCTATTTTATCAATGGCTTCCATTTTTATTATTTCTTCATTTTCCAGCTTTAAAAGTTCTTCATTGAATGTACAACACTCTCGCAGTGTTGGCATGAGGCAGATGATAGATTTATTTTCTGCAATCTTTTTGTAAATTTTTGCAGGAACTATATTTTTATTTGGAAACAAGTTGGTAAGTAGACGACTTTGCAAAGCTTGTTTGCCATGTTCTGTCAATACTCCAATTCGTATAGCTTGAAGAATGGTTCCATAATCTTCATCATTTGCTTGTCGCATATTTTTAATGAGTTCTTTGTACTCAAAATATGACCAAATGTTAACGTTTCCAACACTTCCCAAAGACTTTCTGGTGTCTTCGTGCACAAGCGTTTTAAATACTGGTTGCCCTTTTACAGGAGTAAGTTGCAGTAGATCACCAAAAACTATCACATGTTTTCCTCCAAATAAGACATCGTATTCTGTTTTTAAAATTTGCTGCATTCTTAAATGCACAAAGGCAAGCATTAAGTTTGAGACCATGCTCACCTCATCAATAATTAGAAGTTTCATTTTCTTTAGCACTCTTGAAACTTCATAACAAGCTTCTCCAGATAGCTTGTGATATTCCAATTTATTTTCATGTTCCACAGGTAGCATTAGTAAACGATGTAATGTAATTCCTTTAATGTTGTGTGCTGCCAATCCAGTTGGAGCAGTTACAACACAAGACAAATGTGAGTCAGTTATTTTCTGTAGATAAGTGGTCAAAACTTTAATCAAGAAACTTTTTCCTGTACCAGCTTGACCACTGATGTACATTCGGATAGGTTGAAATGATGTGCATGTGCATTCTTTCTTTTCATGAAGAAAGCCATGGTCGATCTGTTGTGTAACTTGCTGATATATTTGTTTCTGTTCAATATTTAGTTGTTCTTCCAAGTTTTCTAAGTCCATAATATCTTCTTGAGCTTGATGCATTGCTGTTTCCACTTCATTCATGGCGATTGCTGCTTCATTTTCAAGAATTGGTTGTCCTAGTGGATCTTGACTCAGGGGAGCAGAACTTTGACTGTCTTGAGAACTGTCTCTAGCAATCTCAGCTGCAATAGTAGCTTCTTGATCAATTTCTTCAATCAACATTTTGAGATAATTTGCAAAAACTGGGCATTCAATGCTATCTTTACATGCATTGAAAGAATCTTCATAGCACTGAAAATCTCCAAGTAATTCTAATTCTGTACGCCAAGGCTTGAATAGTTGCAAAAGTGCTAAATAGTAAAATTCTCTTTTATCAGCAGTATCACAACTCAGTTTTCTGTGATTAATCAGATTTCCTTTAGTATGTTTCACCAAACATCCTTCTGAACCAATCACTGCATATTTTCCTTCATTTATGTTTTCTGTAGTATTTTTTTAAAACTGTAAAATTGCAGCACTTCATAGAGACATATGTTCTCAAGATGACGACTTCTATTTGGATAGTATGTATCCAACATGTTTGTTTTGACAATATCTGTACTTCCCGGTTCATTTACTGCTAAATATTCAATTTCTTGTACAGATTTAAGTACTCGATTTCGTGTTGCAGCAAGACCTAGACTCACCCAAATGATCCCTCTTGACTTTGAATATAAACTTGCGGATGACAACCGATCCGAGCATTCGTACGCTCCAATCTCTCGATGGGATAACATCTTCAAACTGAAACTGTACAATTTCTTACTAAGACTCTTCTCGTGAGAAATTTCTTCCCACATTTCTTTCAACTCCGTCTTTTCTGATTTTGTTATGTATGATGTTACATACCGAGCAACAGCAATGGAATTATCCGCAACATACTGGATATCCATATTAGGATTCCACATCGAGAGAATAACTGGATTATAATCATTGATATACTTTGATTCTTCACTTCTTTTCAAATTGTAAGTATTTTTGGGTGATTTTCTAGTGATGGTATGTCTCACTGCTGACATGAAACTGTTTACTCTTCCTTTGGATATTACTGGACGTGGAAATCCAAAACGACATTTGGTATAAAACTTTTCCTTCGACTTGTATTTCCGTCGACAGTATTTGCCACATCGATGACTTTGGAATCGTAACACTTGTTGCCTTAAGTTGTTTTCTTGTGTTCTTTTTGGTATAGCACATGTAACATAATCTTCAATAAACGATAAAACAGTATCATCCGAATTAGTTCCAAATTTGGGTGCATCTTTGATCCATAAAAGCATATGTATATGAGGAGCACCTCTAGCTTGATACTCCTTTCTCCAAAAGGAATCAATAACTTCTCCAAGAGGAGGATTCTTTTTATTGCAGATAAAAGACATCATAGCTTCAAACCTATGATTGAAATATCTGCATACATTTACAGGATCCAAAGAACACAATTCTCCAGGTGTCTTGTATTCAATATTTTTAATATTTGAATTTGCTTCTCGAAGAAATTCAAGTAAATCATCCCAAGCGTATTCAGCACAGCTTAGGGTAACGAACCACGTAGGAGTTCCTAAGTTCCTTAGCATGCATTTAAGTTCTCCATAACGACGATACCAATACTCATTAGTACCACGCTGACATGCCATCATATTAATCAGTTGAGATTCTAAATGATCGACTCTCTGATGTACTTTATCCATAAATTCCTTTGCAGAAACATTTTGAAGATGTACTCCTGTTTTTAATATGTGGTTGACTGCATATGAAAGTCCAGACAAGTCACTCTCAAACAAAAGATGAAATATATATGGGATACATTGTCGAAATCTTGGATCTTCTGCATACAATCTTGTTGTCCGATATTCTGATGCAGGAATCTGTACTGATCGTTCGTCATATCATCCACCTTTTCTAGTTGGAAACAGCTGGGGAAAACAATGAGCTTCCAAACTTTTTTCCCAAACACTCATGGGAGTCCCCTTCGCTTTCTTCATTTGGAATAATTCAATAGTATTACCCATGACTTCTTTCGAATGAAGTGGATGTACACTATAATGTTCATAAATTTCTTCACTTTTGGACATGTCCACTTTCTCAATTTGACCACTTGACATTTCACTATCATCTCCTAAAAGTATTTCTTCTTCTTCCACATACACATTTTTGTAGTAATCATTGTTTTTTATAAGATATAATGTTGCCTTTTGCACTTTCCTGACATCCACTAATCAGTTGACTGGGGGTGAGTGCTTGCAATGTTCAACACTCCGTCCATCATCCCCTTTGGTTTTGCTATCCACTAATTCCTGCCATATTTTCTTACTCTTAGTAGGAACACCATTAACTAGAATAACTAGTGGTTCACTTTCTACATTCTGTACACCAATAGTTTCAATATTTTTCTTTAAATCTAGTGGTAAATATACAACTCTACCTTTTAATCCTCTCTGTGAAATCTGTAGGAGACAATTTACCTGTTTTAGGCTCCATACGAACAATAGCCTGAAATGGGTGCACACATTGAATCAGAATAGATTCATATGTGTTTAAATCTATCAGTTCTGGAGGAATAGTTACCAACTCTAGATTATTATGGACAGCTCTAGCAGGCATTTTATTATCGTCTAATTTGTTATAACAATATTTACAAATACGCTGATCAGTACCCAAATAAAAGCAAATCCTCTACCAACAAATAAGTTGCAAATTCCATCCACTTATTATTATTTTCTCTTTCACTTTTTAAATACAGATCAACACTCCTAGTCTGATTTCTATAGTGAGTTCAGTCGGCAACAAATACAAGTGTAATTTGGTCTTTCACACGAAATTACCTTAAACTTTGTAATTTGTTCTTCAAACTTCTCTGTACTACTATTTTCCACATTTTCTTCAACACCTACTTCTATCAATGTCTCACTTTGTCCACTCTCTTCTTGAGGACCAAAGTAACAAAACTCTATTTCATCACAAACTTTTTTAACATCTGATACTGACCCAAGCAAAAGAGCACTGTTTAAGTCATTTAAAATTATTGCTGGACTTTTTGCGTAATACAATCTTCTCACTAACTTCCGCATTTGAGAATGATGTACTGCTAACATTCTAAAATGATGAAAAACACTTTGACATACTTTTCTTGAAAGACAAGCCAGTGAATGACCTTGCAAACCAGTATTTTTTCTCACTCTGCAAGGATCTAGTCCTTGCAACATCTTAATCTTTTGTTTAATACTTTTTTACTATAGTGTTGTAAGAAATTGTGAAAAATCTCAATAGATTCCTGTCGTATACTACAAATACTACTACAATCCCAAGTATACACTGGAGCTTTAGAACATCTCCCTAGAACTTCATCAGCTATCACTTCTTCTTCATTTCGGGGAACCATCTTCTCTTTCTCAATTGGACAACCATTTCTAACCTCATAAGCTCGACCACTGGTATCAACTGCAAGCAACAATGTATTGGTTTGAAAATAACTCTCTTCATTAAAAAAAGGCTCTGAGCTTGAACTGTGTTTCCATTCGCCCAAAAAAATATCACAAAAGTTACTTCTGTTAATTAGTCTCTTCTTCCTACTTTTGGCCTTCATAAAATGTATTGGCTTATCAAGTGATCGAATTCTATTTAAAACTAAAATGAATAATTTCCTTTTTAATTGAAAAGCCTTCTCCACAATACTTTCAATCTGTTTTTTCTTTTTATAAAATGCTGATCTTTTTTATATTTCTTCACATCTTTCAACAAATTAGACACAACTCTATTGTAAAATATTCTCTTTCTAATTTCTTCATACTGAGTCTTCCACCTTTTACCATACAATATTTCCTTAGAATATGATTTCCCATTATTCTTGCTTTTTTTCTTCTTATTCTTTTTTGTTGTTAAGGCATTCTTTGCACTTTCCACACTGTGCACACTGTTTCTAGGCTTTGAAATGTTTTTAATAAATTGTTTTGTTCTCTTACCGCAAGATTTTTTCTTTTTCCCCACATGTTGTTGTTTATCTAATTCTTGCTGTTGTTGTTTCTTCAAATAAAACTCCTTTTTTGTTGTTTCCTCTTTTCAGTTTTTTTAGCCATGGTAAGTTTTTTTTTAATGATGATGAACAATATCTGTTTAAAAAAATATATATATAATATTATTAAAATAAATCTATAAAATATACTATTTTATTAGTAAACAAACATGTTCTACATAAAAACCATTTAAACACTTTGGGGTCGATTCCGATTCGGGCCGGAAAAAGCACCGACCAAGTCGGAGCCGGAATTTATTCCGACCGACACGTACCTGTGGCGCCCGACACGCCAAGTACGATGCAAAGCGTGCAAAATCTGACCGACACGTACCGAACCCAAGCCGAACGACCGAGCCGCACGGAAAACAGCAATCCGGCCGGAAAAACACGCGAATCGAACCGACCGACACGCACCCGGAACAAATCCGACCGAAACGTACACGCGAACTCCAAACCGCAAAGTACGATGCAAGGCGCGAAAACCACGACCGAGTCGGACGGAGGACAAGCCGTACGACCGACACGCATACAAAACCGAGCCGAAGTAACACAAAACACCGCGACCGACGCGTACGCAGCATAGAAAACTGCACAAACACAGCGTGAACGAAACGGAGAACACCGTACGAGACAAATGCAGGGTCCGACTCGGTCACAAGAACGTTTCCAACATGCACAGACAGTACAAAGGAAAAATGACACAAAAAAGGCCAAACATGCTATTACAAAGCCAATAAATACTGGGGGGGGTGGGGACAGAGAACAAAGACACACCCACAACTCCACCCATATAAAGGACACAAATCCCAACCATGATCCTTTGCAAATGCCATTCCACTGCCAGCACCCAACAGACAGCAACCACACACCCACAGCTCATCCCTCACACAAGCCACACACCATCAGCACACCAACAAATACCTACCTCACATACACCCAGCAAAACACACTCTCACACACCCTCACCTGCACACCAACACACACATCACTCACCATCACCACCCATCACCATGCCCCCCAAGAAGAATCACAAGTTCCTAGATTGTGAATTGGAAGTCATGGTAGACGAGATCCTCAGGGTAGAGCCACAGCTGTTTGGCACACTGGTCCAACAGACCCCCATCTCCCAGAAAACCAAGATGTGGGAGAGGATCATCAACAGGGTGAACGCACAATCACCATGTCTGCGCACAAAGACCGACATCCAGAACAGGTGGTATGACGTGCGCAGGAGGGTACGGGACCTGCTCAAGAAAGACTACCTCCTGAGCCAATACACCGGCAGTGGCCCTCCTGCCAAGCCAGTATACCTCAGGCCCTGGGAGGAGAAGGTGCGGGCCATCCTTCCGCCAGTGAGCGTATATGGACTAGAGAACATCCCAGAGCCTGGTGAGTACACAACAAATGTACACAATATTATGCCACAATACACACACACATCACTGTCAAGGGAGAGTCAAACCATGCACTCATAGCAATTACACAGCAACCAGAACAGAATCATCCCAAAATGTGTATGTCAGTCAGAGAAACACAACACATGCCATCTCAAAGTTACATTCAACCGTGCCATCACATGTACAAACACAACTACAACTACAGCTAGGCAGTGGCACAAATAGAACTAACAAACACATCCAGACATGTAGCCACCACAACAACACCAACACACAGTGAAGACCACTGAAAGGAAGGAATTCTGTGTATGCTGGCCAAGTCAGTGTAGCCAATAGCATCATGGGAGTCGTAGTCACACATATTGCCCCCCACAACTGTCCCATCAACACCACCATGAACCATGCGCACATCACAGGGAGTGGAGAAGGACTCACAAGATGGCTGACACTGGCAACTGCTGTGGGGAGCACAAGGCCCTGCTGGCAACTGTGCACCAACAAACAGCAGGACACCACTGACTGACATCCTGAGAGACAACTTCCACTCCCTGCAATGGAAGCACGTTCCATGGTGGGATATCTGGCTGGCTGGGTGGGAAGGAGGACTCGCACCACTGACCATAGTCACAAGCACCTCCCCTCACACACACCCTCAACACATACTCCACAGAACCCACCTGGGAGAATGCAATGCCACACATCCTAACTCAAGGTCCCACAAAGAACCTCCACCCTGGGTTATGTTGTGTGAAGCACAGGGACACTCATGGGACTTTCAGCCAAACAACTGCCAGGACAACACTCCCAGCCATCCTGTCAGCACAGGCAGCCCACCCCACAGGGAAGCAGAGTCAAAAGGAAGGAAGCATGGGCATGCTGGGAAGGGGGTGGAGGCAATAGCATGATGGGAGTCGTAGGCACAGCTCTACATCCCCCACCACATGGCCCAGCAAGCTCACACTCACGCATGCACATCCCACAGAGAGTAGAAAGGCCCATCAAAGATGTCTGACACTGTTGCTGTGTCGTGGGGAGCACAAGGGCATGCTGGGAACTGCACACCAACCAACAGCAGGACACCACTGTCAGCCATCTTGCCATTGCTCTCACACCCACACACACTGAACTCCCCACAAAACCAAGTAAGCATGGGCATGCTGGGAAGTGGGGTGGAGGCAATAGCATGATGGGAGTCACAGTCACAGACATAGCTCACCCCCACAACTGTCCCATCAACACCACCCTGAACCATGCTCACATCACAGGGAGTGGAGAAGGACTCACAAGATGGCTGACACTGGCTACTGCTGTGGGGAGCACAAGGCCCTGCTGGCAACTGTGCACCAACAAACAGCAGGACACCACTGACTGACATCCTGAGAGACAACTTCCACTCCCTGCAATGCAAGCACGTACCATGGTGGGATATCTGGCTGGCTGGGTGGGAAGGAGGACTTGCAGCACTGACCATAGTCACAAGCACCTCCCCTCACACCCCCTCAACACAAACTCCACAGAACCCACCTGGTAGAATGCAATGCCTCCCATCCTAACTCAAGATCCCACAAAGAACCACCACCCTGGGTTATGTTGTGTGAAGCACAGGGACACTCTTGGGACTTTTAGCCAAACAACTGAAGGACAACACTCCCAGCCATCCTGTCAGCACAGCCAGCCCACCCCACAGGGAAGCAGAGTCAAAAGGAAGGAAGCATGGGCATGCTGGGAAGGGGGTGGAGGCAATAGCATGATGGGAGTGGTAGTCACAGATATTGCTCAGCCTCACAACTGGCCCATCAACACCACCCTGAACCATGCTCACATCACAGGGAGTGGATAAGGACACACAAGATGGCTGACACTGGCTACTGCTGTGGGGAGCACAAGGGCATGCTGGGAACTGCACACCAACCAACAGCAGGACACCACTGTCAGCCATCTTGCCATTGCCCTCACACCCACACACACTGAACTCCCCACAAAAGCAAGTAAGTATGGGAATGCTGGGAAGTGGGGTGGAGGCAATAGCATGATGGGAGTCACAGTCACAGACATAGCTCACCCCCACAACTGTCCCATCAACACCACCCTGAACCATGCTCACATCACAGGGAGTGGAGAAGGACTCACAAGATGGCTGACACTGGCTACTGCTGTGGGGAGCACAAGGCCCTGCTGGCAACTGTGCACCAACAAACAGCAGGACACCACTGACTGACATCCTGAGAGACAACTTCCACTCCCTGCAATGCAAGCACAGTCCATGGTGGGATAACTGACTGGCTGGGTGGGAAGGAGGGCTGGCTGTCAACCAAATACAACCAATGCAGACCATGTTCACACCCCAACAAATACATAGAAATGCCCAAATAATGCAGGACAATGTGCCACACCAATATCAACCCCTGACTGTGACGACTTAGGACAATGCAATGTACAGGCCCGCACCCAGAGGCACAGTCACAACTGTCAGGTGTGTCAACCATTGATGCCTGCAGAAACATAACATACATTGTGTGTGTCTCCCAAAAACAGGTGATGATGGGGACACAGCAGCAGACGCTGAGGAGTCCCAGTCCCAGGCTCAAGAGGATGCGGAGCTCACTGGTGTCGTACAGCCTCTGCCCTCCTCGGACGAAGAAGACCAACCTGGCACATCCGGTGCAAGTCTACATGCAGCACCAGCAGGACCACCAGCTGCAGCACCAGCAGGACCACCAGCTGCACCCCCTGCACCCACCCCTCCAACGACTGTCACCACAAATACCATCCCTGCCGACATGGACAGAACAAGGAGCAACACCAGCACAGGGACCCTGGACCAACCTGGGGCCATGGGCACCACCACCACCACCAACCCCCAAGGTGGACCAGGGTCATCTGTGCGTGCCACTGCACGCACTGCACATGTCAGCAGGGGTGGTGGGAGGGGTGGGAGACAGAGGTCGCTGCTTGCAGAGGTTGCTGGTGTGCATGATGACCCATAACTGGTACGCATAGCTGATGCGTACCAGTCCAGCACCGGAGATCTCAGCCAGGTAGTGGGGCTGCTCAGAGACATGAAACAGCAGCAGGCTGCCCATCATGCCCGCTTGGACTCTCACATGTCCCACGTGGAGTCACACATGTCCCGCGTGGACTCACACATGTCCCGCGTGGAGTCCAAGTGGGATGCACTGCATGAGATGACGGCGGTGCACAGGGACATTTTACAATGCCTCCGCCAGATGAACAGCAACCAGTCCACACCTCCCTGTGTGCCAACAACATCTGGTGCTGAACAAACTGCAACTGCCACAGGGAGGGAGGATGACTCTGGCGGAGAGTCCCCTGCACCGCAGCAGCCTGTACTTGAGGGCCCCCCCAAAGAAGAGGGGTCGTCCGAGGAGGAGCAAGTGAGAGGCCGATGGCCAAGCGCAACTCCCAGGAAGCCTGAACCTGTTCTGGATGTTCACCTTTGTGCACAGACTGTTCACCCTGTTGACGGCAACACTACTCCCACACATTGCATGGGGAGTACAAGTTGGACCAATGTCTCAGACAACTGTGGCCCAGATACTGGGGATTTTGTCTACCAGGACTTTCAATTCACCTAGGAACTTCTGATTGCAAGATTTGTGTACAGCACTACCCATCCTATGCACTATTCACACAAATGTATCACAATAAACACACTAATACACCATACTTGCCTCTGTTGTGATTCCAACGTGGGTGCTGTTATGGGGATGATGAACTGCAAAATTACACTGTGTATGCGAACTGCAACAGCAAGTACAACACAGGCATGTGAGTAAAGGCAACGTGACACATATGAGGGAGACACACCACCAGGGCTACACAACACATACACACCTAGGCCATCTGACTCATTGCCTACACTGATGTTGCCAGGGAAGACGGTGCAATGCACAGACACCACACCCATTCCCAGTTGTAGTCAAGTAGCCCACAGGTGCAGTAAGCAAATGGCAGTCAAATGTGTGACCACAGACAATGCACATCATCACAAAGTGAAGCACAGGTTTATTACACAGTTGCAACATGTCGTAACCACTACAGATGCAAGGTAATCCCACCTGGCAGCGGGCACACAGTCAACAACTGTAGACGGAAGGAAGTCCATGGGTGTGGCGCACATCACCTGTAGGGACACAACAGCTACCACCCTGGAAGTGCAATCATGTCGTCGGTGGACACAGTTGACCAAACGAATCTGAAAGTACCCTGTGAAGGACCGAAATGACACACAGTCAAAAGCAATGGAGAACAGGACAGAACAGCAAAACTCATGCACAATACATGTTACAAGATACCCACCCAGAACCAAGTTAGCATGTCAACACTGTTGGGGAGTACAGCCCACCTGTAAGCACACATCGCAATACACATCCAGTCAAGTAGCCCATGGACACACTCCAACAGCACCAGAGCACCACCTACACATATCATGCCAACTCACATCATTGACATGACACCTCAGGATTCTCACATTCAGCTAAAGAAGTTGGTGATGAGCTGTGTGCGGACATCACCCTCATCATCATCATCATCATCATCACTGGCATCGTGGTCCAGGCCAGGATCCTCCACAGGTGGCGGATGTTGGTCATTGTCATCCTGGATGAGAGGCAACTCCTTCCGCACTGCCAGGTTGTGGAGCATGCAGCAGACGATGATAATCTTGCACACTTTCGCAGGGGCATATGGGAGGGACCCTCCGGTCTTGTCCAGGCAGCGGAAGCGGCTCTTCAGGAGACCAAATGTCCGCTCAATCACTCTCCTGGTCCGACCATGTGCCTCATTGTAGCGCATGTGGGCTGGTGTCACAGGGTTCCTGAGGGGTGTCAGCAACCACGGCATGTTGGGGTATCCCGAGTCACCTACAGACAGACAAGTGCACATTAGCTGACTTGGAAAAGTGGGCGGAATACTACAGATCAGATCACACACAATGGCACAAAGTCAGTACACACCGACAAGCCAGGCACGCTGGTTCTGCATCTGTGCCATCATCCTGGGAATGCGACTACTCCTCATCACAAAGGCATCGTGTGCTGAACCAGGGAAACGGGCACACACTTGTGTGATGGTCATATCTGCAAGACACACCACCAGTGCATTGACCGAGTGGTAGTGCTTGCGGTTCCTGTAGGCCTGCTCCTGGGCCTGTGGTGGTACCAAAGCCACATGTGTCCCATCAATGGAGCCAATGACATGCGGCATCCTCCCCAGGGCATAGAAGTCACTCTTCACGTCAGTGAGTCGTCGCAGTCTAGGGAAATAGATGTACCGGTTCAGGAATAGCAACATTGCCGCCAAAACATCGCGGAGCACACGGCTCAACATGGTCTGTGACATCCCACCAGCAGTCGCCACAGTATGTTGGAAGGTACTGGTGGCAAAGAAGTGTAGGGCTGCCATCACCTTCACCTTGGGGATCAGCGCTGTAGGATACGGCCGGCCAGGCTGCAAATGTGGGGCCAACTGCACTGCCAAATCCTCAATCAGCTGCCTGGTGAAGCGGTACCGTCGGATGCTGTCCCGTTCCACCATCGTTGCCAGGTCTGGGAATGGTCGATGGACAGCAGGAGCCCTGCAGTGCAGAGGAGAAGTAAGCAAGATTGTCAGTCAGCCCACATATGCGGCATTGAACACACTCAATATCCCAACATACATCATTATGAGGCACAACTACATGAAGTGTGCAGTTCCGTAAGGACATGTATGGTACATACATGGCCAACATCTGTCATCACGGTCCAACAAGTGGCATCAATAAGTCCCAGGTTGGCCCATTGGATATCATGAGGCCGTGTCACAGTTCCCATCTCCTGCTGCCGTGTCACAATCACCCCCCACAGTGATATGTGAGAACAGATGTGCCCCAGGCATCACAGCTCAACGACAGGTACATTCCCAGGGACCCTGTATTGCCACATGGACACTGGCATTACACAGCAAAACAACTATGACCCCCACAGGTAGTGGTCCCACTTGCCACTGCAGGACAGACATGGACGTCTGTGACACACACACGCACAACATCAAAGTCCATGCACACACAACGTGGATGTGGAGACTATCTCCCATTGTGCACATGAAATCAGAGACATTGTAAACACTACATGCACACAGACTGTGGAGGACCATCACTATTGTGCCACTGGGACACCCTGGCTCAAACATACCGTCCCACATGGGACTCACGGGGTATGTGACATGACATACACATACACCACCGTGAAATGTGACCATGGCACATGCACAGATATGAACAGTTGCACATCACAGTGGTCATGTACACGTAACACCCAGGATCCTGTCCCCATGAACACGTGCACAGCCTGGGGGTGGCTGCCCCCAGGTGACACCCACAGGACAACATGTACACCAACATACACACAATAGGAAATGCAGCCTTACATGCCTTATCATACAGTTTGGACAGGCTGTCGTGTTGTAGGTGTGCCCCTCACTCCCTGGGAGCTATCTGTGGCTGGCATATGTCCATCTGAGACAGGCATGGTGACATATGCCAGTCACTTGTACAGGGATGCGTTGAACAGCAATGGACCGATCGGTGCACCCGGCCGGCCCATTGCATTCAATGTGTGCAGGTACGCGTTGTACCCCTGTACGCGTTGATCAGCAATGGACCGAGCGGTGCCCCCGGCCGGCCCATTGCATTCAATGTGTGCGGGTACGCGTTGTACCCCTGTACGCATTGTACCGCAATGGACCGATCGGTGCCCCCGGCCGGCCCATTGCATTCAATGTGTGCGGGTACGCGTTGTACCCCTGTAGGCGTTGTACCGCAATAGACCGATCGGTGCCCCCGGCCGGCCCATTGCATTCAATGTGTGTGGGTACACGTTGTACCCCTGTACGCGTAGTACCGCAATGGACCGATCGGTGTGCACCCATTGACAATGGCCTTGCCTGGCAACGGACGCGTTTTCGAAATTCGAACGAGTCGGTTGCTGGAAATTCCGTTGGTCACCCACAACAATGTTGCAAAATCATGTATGTCATGAAGTTGAAGATTTGAAGGATGCTGTGGGCGTGTATTGGTGCTGCTATTCCATGGATTGGCCAGATTCAGAAGATGCAAACGACTTGGACCTATCACTTTGGACACAAGGGACAGTATCTGCCTCTCCAGCACATATATATTGCTGGCTGTTCCCCTGAGAGCTCACTTGCCTGCACTACATGCTCCAGGACAACATCTGCCACTGCACTGCTGCTGTCTCTGCCCCTCTGGACCCTGCAATGGCACGTACTGTGGAGAGAGCCCCAGCCTTCAGCCTTGAGGAGAACCAGGCCCTGCTGGACAGCCTACTTCCACAGTACAGCAAGCTGTATGGGACACCAGGGGAGCAGGTGAGTGTTCTGTGCACTGCCTTTCTGAATGTGCATTTTGTCTGACTAGCAAGGCTGAAAGTCTGCACGCCACTGGCAAGCAGGCTCACTGAGTAGTTGTCACCCCCCATAGTGTGTAGTGACATGCACTGGACAGGTATGGTGCAGTGACAGTGCATTTGAACAAGGTTTTACTTCCCATGCAATGATACCATGTAGTGACGTCTGGCAAAGTGTCCATGGGCAGCGTTACACTGCCTGTGTACATCATGTGCCCCTGTGAATGAGACATGTATATACAACTGTGTCATGCACGGATATGTTGCATGTGTAGTAATGGCCTTTTCACTTTGTCATCCTGACAGGTTAATGCCCATCGGAAGCAGGAGATCTGGAAGGACATCGTCCGGGTTGTCCGGTCCGTGGGGGTCTACAAGCGCCGGATCCGCAACTGCCAGAAGAGGTGGCAGGACCTTCGGGGCTGGACCCGGAGGATTGCATGGGTCCAGCTGAAGCTGTCGCCTCCTCGCAGGAGGGGCGGAACACGGACCCTGACCCCCCACATGCTCCAGATCCTGGCGGTGGTGTTTCCAGACCTGGATGGGCAGCTGAAGGCCAGACAGCAGCAAGGAGGGGGTGAGTCAAAGACTGCACTGTGAACTCTGTATTACATGCTTTGTGCCCTCCTCTGGCCTGGTTCAACTGCCACAGTACAGCAGTCATGTTGTCCAGGAGCCATGTCCCTCTATTGTGCACTGCCCACTCCTCATCTGATACCCAGGTGTGGCCCTTACATTCAGGGAATTGTGTCACTTGGGACTGTGTCCTTGCAGTTTGCTTCACTAAAGGTGGGAGACAGCATCTGTTTCCCTAACTCTGTTGTGGGCATCATGGGTGGGTTCATTGTTCACACAACGCCTGTGTTCGGACATGTAATCTGCGTGTTGCTTTGATATGCGGTCCACTTGCTGAGCTGAGCCACCACATGTGCCTGGGGTATGTGGCACACGCCCATGCAGCGGGTGGGAACAATGTTTGGGCCCCAGGAGTGTGCAGATTACGTGTGTCACACATACATAGCCAGCTATCCACTGTCCAGGGCTCATCCCTCATTCATGTGGGGCAGGACAGTCATGCCTACTCCAGGCCATGCAATGCACTCTGTACTCCCACTCCCGTGTATCAGCTGACACATTGTGCGCAGTGATTTGACCCCTCAGGTGTCTGCCTCTGTGTCAGTGTGCTGTGGATTAGTTGCCAGGACTGCTGGGGTGTTTCTCGGTAGGGGCTCAGCATGCCACTGGAGATGTGACCATAGGAGACGATACTTGTGTGTCACATAGGTGTTTGATCAGCTGCCCGTGCAGACTGGGGTATGGGAATGTGAAGTTCAGGCAGCTGTTCCCCATTCACAGCAGATTGTGAGGGGCTCAGGTTCAGAGGGTAGTGTCACAGGTCTCCCATATGTCCAATCGGTATGACCTGGACAGATGAGGGTTAAGATGATGTGTTGTGTGGGGGATGTACATGTGCACTTGTGCAGCTCCAGGACTTGCATTCCCCATGACCTACTATTGTGACACAGTGCAGAGTGTTGTTGTCTGGCTGCCAAGTCATACATCACTGAGACAGTGATGTATGACTTAGCAGTCATGCCTCCGCCATGGCATGTGTCTACTTATTGGTGATCCTGCAGGGGAGTGACATGTGCTACATGCACACCATTGTGGCGATGGCTATCAGGACATGGGTGCATCATGGTGTCTGTCGCTGGTATGCATCACATGCATATCCTATTTGACTCTGGGCGTCCCTTTCATCCGGAAACCTGTACTGACTCAGTGGCAAGAGTTGTGATGTGTGCATGTCCACATGCTACACCGTGTCCTCTGCACTGTCCAACTACTGTGTAGTTGGTGCATGTGTCCACACTGGGGTGTTGCTATCCAACAGACACCAGACAGATGGGTGCAAGGCCATGTGGGATGTGAGTGCCATGGTTGGCATCAGACTGACAATTGGCTTCTCCTGTTCAGTTAGGGCACTTTTAGCAATGTACAACTAATGATGCCAGGGCTTGCTCTGTAATGTGCTGTGCTCACAGTGGTGTGTGCGTTTGGTGCAGGTGACTGATGTCTGTCTGTTTCCTCATTGTTTGCAGATACATCCATGGCCACGGAAGGGGACAGCTCCATGGACCAGGAGGAGCCGGAGAGCCAGACTGGGTCAGCAGCCGAGGAGTGGTCGGAGGGACCCAGTGGCACGGAGGGCGAGGGGAGCCACACCGAGGAGTCCTCAGCACCATCCACCTCAGCTGAGGACCAGAGCAACTCGGAGGATGACTCCCTTATGGAGGCGGGTGTCAGCAGCCACCACACCCCAGCTAGTGTTGCTGTCCCCGCCACCACCAGCACCACCACCGCCCTCCCATCGGCTCCCATTCCCCAGGTCCGTGGAGGCTCCCATGTTCGGGAGCGTGTCTCCTTTGGGCCAGGCACCGCACCCCCTGCCCCTGTGTCCCCTGCTGCCCTGAGTGAGGAGTCTGTGTACCTCCTTCGCCAGCTCCATGTAGGGCAGACAGCCATGCTGAGTGTCCTCCATGCGCACACCGCTCTGTTGACTCAGCTGGTGTCGTTCATGGAGGGCATCTCATCGGGCATGTCTGACCTACAGAGGGGCAATAGGTCCATGGACTCCTCCCTGACGGCAGCAGTGTCCCTCCTCAGACAGTCCCTCACCCCTCCTGCCTCTGCTCCATCCACACTCCCCAGCACCTTACCCATCCCAAGCACACACACACCGGCACAGGCACACACCAGCACACACACATCCAGCACACAGACACACACGCCACAAACAAAACGCACACGCACGCACAGTCAGGAGACTGAAACCAGACTCACAGGGGATGGGGCCCTGGAACACACACACACATCCACGAGCACTGCGCAGTCCTCAGTTGCCTCTCCCTCCAAAACACCCTCCCTTGCCTCACCTGCAACTCCAAAGACCCAGCGGCTCTTCCTCAGTGACCTCGGCCTCTTCCCCTCCGATCCAGCTGATACAGCATTCAGGGAGAAGAGGAAGCCCACCCACATGGAGCAGAGTGCCCCTCGCCCCCGGACACCCTCCCCCAGGCGCAGACAGACTGAGGCCCCCACCCGCAAGTCCCCCCGGAGTCGTAAGAGCAAGACCCCGCCGCCGCCCTGCAGCTCAGGCACCAGGTCTCCTTCCTCCATCCCTCAGGCCCCCACTCCACAGGTGCCCCCACCACACCCTGCCCCAGGTTCCCCCACCCACAGATATACCATCCCCAAGAGGATCCGGCCTTCTCCCCCTGCCACTTGCTCTCCCGACACCACACCCCCCGCTGCGCTTGTCTGTGCCACTGATGTGGTGAGGGTGTCCTCCCCCTCTGTCCAGCCCACCTTGCCTGTTCCCCATTCTCCTCCCCTGGTGGTAGGCACTGCAGTGGAGTCCACTACCACCCTGTCTGACTTGGGCACTGCAGTGGCGGACCTGTCCACTCCATCTGCAGGGTCCACTGCAGTCGTGCCGGCACCCACAACATCTGAGTCATGCCCCCCAGTTGTGCCGGCACCATGTCAGACACCTCCACTGCAGTTGTCAGTGGCTCTCCAGCACCCACCACCCCTTCCCTGCTTCCTCCTGGTGAGCCCTGATCCTGTCCCTGCGGTGCCTGGCCTGCCCCCCCGGTTGCCCCTCCTAGTGGATTGTCCCTGGTTTTGTGCAGGCATGTGTAGGGTGACATCTGCCACTGTCACCCAGTTTGGACTTTGACAATGGACTGGCCATTGGCCTTTGTGTTTTTTCTGGACTTTGTTTTCATTACACACATATGCTGAATAAAGCAACTTTCTGTTCTCTAGTGCTTATGCTTCTGATGTACATGTTGATGATGATGCTAAACATGCCCTTGCTGCAGTGATGGTGATATTTGGTCTCATGATAATGAAGTGTTACTGTGCAGGAACCCATGTGGTCCAGGGGGAATGTGTCCTATCCTGTGGTGTATCCATGTCATCCATAGCAGCATCTGAGGGTGTCATGTGTTCAGTATTTGGCAATGGGATTTCCTACTTAGATTAGCTATTTCACATCTGTGGCTTCCATCCCTGCATATCTGTTGTGCCTGCCATTGTTCAATTCGTCTACTTCCCTGACCGTGTGGCCATCTCCACTGGACATGCAGGTTTGGGCATCAATGGGGAAGGACTCATCCGTGTTGTCAGTGCAACATTGCTATACAAGTGTGTTGGATCTGTGCTGATGATTACGTTGGCACTTCCATGACCAGGCTGATGTGACGGGAGCCCTCATTTGGTGCTAATTGTTGATTGTGTGACCAAGTGCTCAGCTGACATGATGGGGCCCTACTGAGGCAACATATGGCACAGCTTTCCTCACACAGGAGTGGAGTCCCCTCATGGCAGTGTGTACTCCTGTGACATTGCCTGCGCCCAAGGTGTGTGTTGTATGTGCATGTCTGTGTGTTGACTTCCGTTTAGCTGTGCATGCTGTGATCCCTAGTGTTGTACCTGTTTGTGATGCTTGCTGAGTTGACCTATGTTCCCCCAAAGTCTTCTCCCTGGGTTCTCTGTGATGTGGGTGCATGGCACATTACTGGTCATCAGGGTGTCACCCATAGGTGTGTTTGCTGTCAGGGCTGAGTTTGTGTGCAGACGCAGATGGGTCACAGTCAGGTTTCCCCTTGGCACTTGTTGTTTGCCCCTGTCATGTGATTTCCAGTTTGTGTTATCTTTCAGTGATTGTGACACGTTGTGTGTGTGACTGCTGGCACTCCTCAGGGTCCGGGCTGCAATGTTGGTTGTTGTCTATGTGTGTTCTTTGTGGGTGACCTTGGCTTCTTCATTGGTGTGTGACTGTGGCTGGGATCCCATTGGTTGGTGTGGTATTGCCGTCATGTCCATGTACAGCGTAGTGTGCAGTGTGTCAGACATTCAGGAGTCTTGTTGAGTGGCCATGTGTGATGTGTTTCTGCACCTTGGTTCCCACCCACCCCCTGGAATAGTCATGGGTGCATGTGCAATGTCACCAGTGCATGTGTGCTTCACTGCTGCACATTGTTGGAGGTCGAGGGGTGTGGTGTTGAGTGTGTGCAGATGAGAGTTGTTGCCCGGCTAGGCCCCTGCCTCCATGTTGGCCTTGGCTTACTGGCCATGCTGATTGATTTGTGCTTGTGTAGGTGTGATGGTAGTTTGTTGCTCAGGACACATGACTGTGGTTCACAGTGTGAACGACATTTAGCTTTGTCATCACAGTGGGATTGTAATGCAGCCCAGGGTCACCACATTGTGGGGGCCCTGGGGGTAGTGCTGTGGTGTGTCTGTGTCTTGCTGTGTCAGTTGCTGTTCCTACGTGCCTGTGTGACATGTGTGATTTGTGCTCCCTCTCATCTGACAATGCCTGCTTGCCCACATAGGGGATTTGGATCCATGAGTTACCTTTGTGTGGCACTGTATGCACATCTGTATGATTGGTATTCAGGTCTCCTCATGTGTTGTGTGGTTGCCTGGGGACACTGGCACCCCCCCTCACCTTTTGTGTATGATGTGCAGTGTGGGTCTGCCTGTTTGTGTTTGTGCATCTGCACCACTGCATTGGCATATCTTGGGTGTGCCATTGGCTGTATGTAGTTTGGTGGGTTTCCCCTGCTGTCCCTGGGACTCCTAGGTCATCGGTCAGCACAATGATCATGGTTTGTGTGTCCCATTGCTGCCATGGTATGGTATCTGTTCACCTCACATCTACAGTCTCCACAGGGTATCTGCATTTGTGTGCCCATTGGTGCAAATATGTGGGTCTGCATTCTGATGGTCACTTCTGTCATTGTGTCATTGATGAATGTTGACAGTGTCAGCCCCCATGGGTGTTGTTTGTCTGCACATGGCCAAAGGTATGTCTTATTTGCACTGCAGTATTTGGCTCCCCCAATTTATGTTGCAATGGGACACATGCACTACTTTGCCACTGCTGTGTTTTTTGTTCTGTGACCAGGAATCATCCATGCAGTTTGGCAGTTGCAGCTCTTTCTTTGTCAACACTTACCTTTTGGTCACTGTGATGATGGGGGTTTGGACCCCATTGCCACAATGTTCAAAATGTGCTTCAGCTATGGACCCCACACTTACCTTTTGGTCACTGTGGTGATGGGGCGTTAGACCCCATTGCCACAATGTTCAATATGTGCTTCAGCTATGGACCCCACACTTACATTTTGGTCACTGTGGTGATTGGGCGTTAGACCCCATTGCCACAATGTTCAGAATGTGCTTCAGCTATGGACCCCACACTTACCTTTTGGTCACTGTGATGATGGGGGTTTGGACCCCATTGCCACAATGGTCATGGCCTGCTTGCATTGTGGGGGCCACACACATATATGTGTGGCACATGTGCTAGGGGGTCACATTGTATGTTCAAAGTCATGTTCAGTGTTGTAGGCATTTGACACAGTCTACACACGCTTGTCATGGTGTTGGGGGGATGTCTTTTTCTTGCATTCCCTAGGTTGTGGTGTGCTGGTTGTGTCATGCATTGTCCATCCTATTAGTGGGGGTGGTAGTGGTGGTAGGCATCCAGCCCCCCCTGGGTGAGGGTGGTAGTAGTGGTAGGCATCCAGCCCCCCCTGGGTGAGGGTGGTAGTAGTGGTAGGCATCCAGCCCCCCCTGGCTAAGGGTGGTAGTAGTGGTAGGCATCCAGCCCCCCCTGGGTGAGGGTGGTAGTAGTGGTAGGCATCCAGCCCTCCCTGGGTGAGGGTGGTAGTAGTAGTGGTAGGCATCTGGCACCCCCATGGCTAAGGGTGGTAGTGGTGGTGGGCATCTGGCACCACCCTGGCTAAGGGTGATAGTAGTGGTAGGCATCCAGCCCCCCCCTGGGTGAGGGTGGTAGTAGTGGTAGGCATCCAGCCCCCCTTGGGTGAGGGTGGTAGTAGTGGTAGGCATCCAGCCCCCCTGGGTGAGGGTGGTAGTAGTGGTAGGCATCCAGCCCCCCTGGCTAAGGGTGGTAGTAGTGGTAGGCATCCAGCCCCCCTGGGTGAGGGTGGTAGTAGTGGTAGGCATCCAGCCCCCCTGGCTAAGGGTGGTAGTAGTGGTAGGCATCCAGCCCCCCTGGGTGAGGGTGGTAGTAGTGGTAGGCATCCAGCCCCCCGGGTGAGGGTGGTAGTAGTGGTAGGCATCTGGCACACCCATGGCTAAGGGTGGTAGTGGTGGTGGGCATCTGGCACCACCCTGGCTAAGGGTGGTAGTAGTGGTAGACATCCAGCCCCCCCTGGGTAAGGTTGGTAGTAGTGGTAGGCATCCAGCCCCCCCTGGGTAAGGGTGGTAGTAGTGGTAGGCATCTGGCACCCCCCTGGCTAAGGGTGGTAGTAGTGGTAGGCTTCCAGCCCCCCTGGGTAAGGGTGGTAGTGGTGGTGGGCATCTGGCACCACCCTGGCTAAGGGTGGTAGTAGTGGTAGGCATCCAGCCCCCTGGGTGAGGGTGGTAGTAGTGGTAGGCATCCAGCCCCCCTGGGTGAGGGTGGTAGTAGTGGTAGGCATCCAGCCCCCCTGGGTGAGGGTGGTAGTAGTGGTAGGCATCCAGCCCCCTGGCTAAGGGTGGTAGTAGTTGTAGGCATCCAGCCCCCCTGGGTGAGGGTGGTAGTAGTGGTAGGCATCCAGCCCCCCTGGGTGAGGGTGGTAGTAGTGGTAGGCATCTGGCACCCCCATGGCTAAGGGTGGTAGTGGTGGTGGGCATCTGGCACCACCCTGGCTAAGGGTGGTAGTAGTGGTAGGCATCCAGCCCCCCCTGGGTAAGGGTGGTAGTAGTGGTAGGCATCCAGCCCCCCTGGATAAGGGTGGTAGTAGTGGTAGGCATCTGGCACCCCCTGGCTAAGGGTGGTGGTAGTGGTAGGCATCCAGCCCCCCTGGGTAAGGGTGGTAGTAGTGGTAGGCATCTGGCACCCCCTGGCTAAGGGTGGTAGTAGTGGTAGGCTTCCAGCCCCCCTGGGTAAGGGTGGTAGTGGTGGTGGGCATCTGGCACCACCCTGGCTAAGGGTGGTAGTAGTGGTAGGCATCCAGCCCCCCCTGGGTGAGGGTGGTAGTAGTGGTAGGCATCCAGCCCCCCCTGGGTGAGGGTGGTAGTAGTGGTAGGCATCCAGCCCCCCTGGGTGAGGGTGGTAGTAGTGGTAGGCATCCAGCCCCCTGGCTAAGGGTGGTAGTAGTGGTAGGCATCCAGCCCCCCCTGGGTGAGGGTGGTAGTAGTGGTAGGCATCCAGCCCCCCCTGGGTGAGGGTGGTAGCAGTGGTAGGCATCTGGCACCCCCATGGCTAAGGGTGGTAGTGGTGGTGGGCATCTGGCACCACCCTGGGTAAGGGTGGTAGTAGTGGTAGGCATCCAGCCCCCCCTGGGTAAGGGTGGTAGTAGTGGTAGGCATCTGGCACCCCCCTGGCTAAGGGTGGTAGTCGTGGTAATCATCCAGCCCCCCTGGGTAAGGGTGGTAGTGGTGGTGGGCATCTGGCACCCCCCTGGCTAAGGGTGGTTGTGGTGGTTGGCATCCGGCCCCCTGGGTAGGGGTGGTGGTGCGCATTCAGGCCCCTGTGTGCATATGTGGCATTGGTGATGGGCATCCCGCCCCTATGGTGCTGCTGTTGCTGGTGTAAGTATATTCTGCATCCCTCTGTGTGTGTGTGATGTGTCGTGTACGTGTTGTATGTATTTTGTGGTTGGTGTCTGATTTACCTTCTGCGCCGTACGCGTCCGTGCCTGTTCCGGTAGTAAATGTAGAATATTGGTATGATTGGGACGAAGGGATTCATGGTTGGTTCGTGTCGTTCGTCCTTCTCGTTGCTTCGCGTCGTCCTCGTCGCTTCGCGTCGTCCTCGTCGCTGGCGTGTTCGTCTCGTAGCCGTGGATTGTGTTGTGGCGCGAATCGGAGCTTATGTGCGCCTCTCCCGGATGCTTTGACGTGCCGTGCGTAGCGACGGGTTTGGCGCGTACGGGAAGCGCATCGTACTTGTTCGGCCGGACGGAGCTGCATTTTCCCTTCCGTGCGACTCGATTCTGCGTTTCCGGATTCGCCTCGGTCGGAGAACAGGACCTGGATTGGGTGAGTACGGCTCGACCGGATTCTGTGCTGTTGTGCGCATCGTACTTACTCGTTCGGTGTGCTGTACGGATCGGTCGGGAAACAGGCATATGCATGGCTTTTTTCCCGACCGAATGGTATTGGGTGCGCCTCCGACCGAGATCGGAATCGGCCCCTTTGTTTTGAAATCACAATCCATTTACTGCAGTATACAGGTACTAATTGGATAATTCTAGGACTGAATAAGTGAATAAGTAGTGTTTGCGTGTTTAGAGGACTGCATCAATATTGGATAAATGATTCTAATGTTGTAAGTATTAGTACCTGGGTCATTGCATGAGTACATAGGTACTGACTAGATAATTAGAGTACTGCATGAAAAGAGAATGGAGAAATCATTAATGCTTGGATTTTGCACAGTGATTAGATAAGGACATGGTACTGGCTGCATAATTAGAAGACTGCACACAGAGTGACAGTATGATTGGGGCACTGCGTGAGTACTACTTAAATTATTACAGGAGTGAATCATTAGTCTACAGGGGGTTAGGGGCCTGCATAGATTATGCACATTTGACTGTAGCACGGTGTCTCTTTATGCCGGAGTCATTGTACAAGTGCATAGATAGTGACTGAGTAGGTAGAGTGCTGGTAGTTGATAGCAGGGTGAGTTTATAAGTGCTTGTGTTTCGGCACAGACATTAGACAAGGACATAGTTCTGTCAGGATGATTGCAAGAGTGGACAAAGACTGGTAGTGTGATTGGGGCACTGCATGAGTACTATTTGGATTATTGCAGGAGTGAATCAGTAATCTGCAGGGGGTTAGGGGCCTGCATAGATTGTGCACATTTGACTGTAACACTGCCTGTGTTAATGCCGGAGTCATTGTACAAGTGCATAGACAGTGACTGAGTAGGTAGAGTGCTGGTAGTTGACAGCAGGGTGAGTTTATAAGTGCTTGTGTTTCGGCACAGAGATTAGATAAGGATATGGTTCTGTCAGGATGATTGCAAGACTGGACAGAGAGTGACAGTGTGATTGGGGCACTGCATGAGTACTACTTAGATTATTACAGGACTGAATCAATAGTCTGCATGGTGTTAGGGGCCTGCATAGATTGTGCACATTTGGCTGTAGCACTGCGTGTGTTAATGCCTGAGTCATTGTACAAGTGCATGGACAGTGACTGGGTAGGTAGAGTGCTGGTAGTTGACAGCAGGGTGAGTTTACAAGTGCTTGTGTTTCGGCACAGAGATTAGATAACGACATGGTTCTGTAAGAATAATTACAAGAGTGGACAGAGACTGACAGTGTAATTGGGGCACTGCATGAGTACTACTTAGATTATTACAGGAGTGAATCAGTAGTCTACAGGGGGTAGGGGCCTACATAGATTGTCCACATTTGACTGTAGCACGGTGTCTCTTTATGCCTGAGTCATTGTACAAGTGCATAGATAGTGACTCAGTAGGTAGACTACTGGTAGTTGACAGCAGGGTGAGTTTATAAGTGCTTGTGTTTCGGAACAGAGATTAGATAAGGACATGGTTCTGTCAGGATGATTCCAAGAGTGGACAGAGAGTGATAGTCTGATTGGGGCACTGCATGAGTACTACTTAGATTATTACAGGAGTGAATCATTAGTCTGCATGGGGTTAGGGGCCTGCATAGATTGTGCACATTTGACTATAGCACTGTGTGTGTTAAGGCCTGAGGCATTCTACAAGTGCATGGACAGTGACTGGATAGTTAGAGTGCTGGTAGTTGACAGCAGGGTGAGTTTATAAGTGCTTGTGTTTCTGCATAGTGATTAGATAAAGTCATGGTTCTGTCAGGATGATAGGAGGAGTGGACAGAGATTGACACTGTGATTGCTGATCTGCATGGCTACTGCCTGGATTTTTGCAGGAGTGAATCAGTAGTCTGCAGGGGGTTAGGGGCCTGCATAGATTGTGCACATTTGGCTGTAGCACTGCATGTCTTAATGCCTGAGTGATTGTACAAGTGCATGGACAGTGACTGGGTAGATAGAGTGCTGGTAGTTGACACCAGGGTGAGTTTATAAGTGCTTGTGTTTCGGCACAGAGATTAGATAACGACATGGTTCTGTCAGAATGATTACAAGAGTGGACAGAGACTGACAGTGTAATTGGGGCACTGCATGAGTACTACTTAGATTATTACAGGAGTGAATCAGCAGTCTACAGGGGGGTAGGGGCCTACATAGATTGTCCACATTTGACTGTAGCACGGTGTCTCTTTATGCCTGAGTCATTGTACAAATGCATAGATAGTGACTGAGTAGGTAGACTACTGGTAGTTGACAGCAGGGTGAGTTTATAAGCGCTTGTGTTTCGGCACAGAGATTAGATAAGGACATGGTTCTGTCAGGATGATTCCAAGAGTGGACAGAGAGTGATAGTCTGATTGGGGCACTGCATGAGTACTACTTAGATTATTACAGGAGTGAATCATTAGTCTGCATGGGGTTAGGGGCCTGCATAGATTGTGCACATTTGACTATAGCACTGTGTGTCTTAATGCCTGAGGCATTCTACAAGTGCATGGACAGTGACTGGATAGTTAGAGTGCTGGTAGTTGACAGCAGGGTGAGTTTATAAGTGCTTGTGTTTCTGCATAGTGATTAGATAAAGTCATGGTTCTGTCAGGATGATAGGAGGAGTGGACAGAGAGTGACACTGTGATTGCTGATCTGCATGGCTACAACCTGGATTTTTGCAGGAGTGAATCAGTAGTCTACAGGGGGTTATTGGACCGTATAGATTATGCACATTTACCTACATAGTAACTACGAAATTAGACATTATAGAACCACAAAAACACTTCTCATGTACTTTTAAAATCACATATTGACTACCTTTGCCTACCTTTGCACTCCTGTAATCTATCAGGTACCTCTCATTAATTCAGTAAATATAGTTATAACTATATAAATACAATCTAAACAAATACATGACTCATGACATACTATCTACTTAAGGAGACAACTACTACATACCCGAAAGAGTAAAATGTAGTGGTTTTCTTTTGAACTACATATTGCCAATTGAATCTTGAAATATGCAACATCATCAAACTGTACCTCTCAACAGACTTAATTAAGAACAGTAATTAACACCACCTTTTTTATGGGGTTTTTTAAAACCACACAAACTCTACAAACTAATAACAAAATTGTAATCATTAACACCTTATATGATCATCTTGCAAACAGCACAGATGTACCTCATTTGACCAAACTATCTATAATAATGCCATTTTATTAAACTATACCTTTTTACTGAGAAGAAATATGCATGCTTAATAAACTGCACCTTAAATAAATATTTTTGAAAAAACACATTCTTCATGCATATTTAACCAATTAATAATAAATAAGAACCATCATTCAACTATACCTTTCAAGACACTTAATAATATATATATATTAGTGCACATACTATTTTTTTAACAAAGTTCAAATTCACTAGAAATTATCCCAATATATATCTGTACATTTAATAAATTAATTTAACCAGCAGAGTTTCATAAAAATGTCAAATCTATTTTACATAAATCTCTTAAAAATATAACTCACCTTTTAAATAAATCTGTTGAATGAAAAATCTCACACACTCAGTCAGGATTTTCTTTTTCACACAGAGAATGTAGATGAGCACACTCTCCAATGTAAAACCAGTAATGGCAAACTTTCCCTCTAATTTTTCATACATATACACATAACCCACAAATGACATTACTTCCCAGTGTTTTTCAAATTGGAAAACGAATTTCCATTGGTCATAGAGAATAATACTTTTCAACTGACATCTTCACCCCTTGTCCTTAATATCAGTTTTCATAGCAACAGGTCATGCAACATTCAACTTAGCTGCCAGGTCACAAGTTCAACACACAATGTTGCAAATGACAACAGCAGGTGTGGTTGGCTTAGCAAAGCATGCCCTTATCCTTTCTGCTGTACCTTTCAAACTTTTTTAATAACCAATAAGAAACATGCTTTCTAAACAAAGTAAAATGCACCCTATATTTGAAAGTAGTGTTCTTAAACAGCCAATCAAATCTCTACTTTCCTAAAAACAGTATTTTGTCCACCATTTTAGATAGAGTTCATTCTACCACCTGCCTACCTCAGCTACAGACATCTTCTGATTACCTACAGAGATCCCTTCAAGATGCTTTCAGTGTGGATTGTTGGGCACAGCTATGTTTTTTGGTGCAAAAGGTATGCTGAAAGCAGAGGTATTGACAAAGACCTAGCTTTGCAAAATGTAGATATCAAATGGATTGGACAGAGAGGATTGAAGTGGCACCAATTGATGCCATTGGTTAGAACCTTTATGCACCTCCAACCTCCTGACCTCATTATTGTGCACTGTGGTGGCAATGACCTAGGCACATTGACTGGGGTAGGTCTGGAAATGCTAATGAAGGGCACCTTTGCAGTATTGATGTTGCTTTTCCCCCAAACTGCCTTGGTCTACTCTAACATATGCCAAAGACAGAAATGGAAGTGGTCCAATCAATTTTGTCCACAGATTGAGGTAGCTAGAAAAAATGTCAATAAAGCTGTTTCTGCTTATCTCAGAGACCATAGTATGGGGTCCATATACAACAACAATCTGCGTTTTAATATGGATGGCATATACAGGAGAGATGGTGTACATTTCACAGATGAGGGAAACAGAGTCTTTCTCAACAACTTCAGACTCTGCATTGGCACTTACATGTAGCTACCATCTTCTCACAATAAACACAAGGGCTCTTTTTAGAGCCACCCAAGATCCAAACATACAACCTAGATTTATTATAAAAAAATCTCCCTTTTTTTTTCCTGGGAGTCGCGCACCCGGCACGGCCAGGATTCGCGCACCCCTCGCGTTCCCACCAGGGGGCCGCACTGGGAGTCGCACACCACTCGCGTTCACACCAGGGGGCCGCGCTGAGCACCATGCTGAGAACGCGACTCCAATTTTTTTTTTTTTTTAAACGGGCTCCTACCACAAATTTTTATTCTCCCCGGGGACCCCATCCCCTGGGGCCTACTCACTTCATTGGGGACCATGGGGGGAGCCCCAATGCCCCTATGGTCCTGCCGGCTCCCCACGTCCTGCAAGAGCCGGCATTGCTTTTCCACATGGGGAGCTGCTGACATGCAGCTCCCCGTGTGGAAAAGCAATTCTGCTTTGGATTTTGGAAGAGAGAGCAGGTTTCCCTGCTCTCTCTTCCAAAATCCAAACCAGAGTTTGCTACGGTAGTGCGAGAGATGTGCTCCCGCCCTACCATAGCAAACAGCAGTGTCCCGGGGGTGGGCACCCTGGGACACTGCAGGAGCCGGCCCTGGGGGGTGGCGGTCCCCAGGGCCATCGAAGGCTCCAGGAGGGGGGCCCCACGGCCCCCCACACATCTTTTGCAAAGCCCCGGGGAGGTGGTGGTCCCCGGGGCTCGGGGGTCCAAAATGGACCCCCGCATTTTAACAGTTAGTGCCCCGGGGAGGTGGTGGACCCCGGGGCATGTGGGGTGGCTGGAGCCCCCTCACACATTTAAAAAAAAAAATGTATTTAAATTTAGAGCCCCGGGGAGGTGGCGGTCCCCGGGGCTGCGGGGGCCTCCCGCGGGCCCCCGCTTTACATTATACAAATCCCCCCGGGACCTGGCCCACCCGGGGGGTTAAAAATAACAAAGCGTGAAAACCCTCGCTTTGTTTTTTTTTTAATTTTTCGCCGGGATCCGCGCACCCAGCGCGCATTCCGGTGTTTTAAAAAAAAAAAATGCTTTTTTTGGCCCTGGGGGTCCTTGTGGGACCCCCTGAGCAGGCCTAGGGGGTCAGGGTGTTTCTACCCTGCCCCCTTTTCTTCTTTGACACCTTTGTTTCCCTGTTTACTTCTGACTCAGTTCTACCGAGTCACAAAATGGCTGCCAACACTTCCTGGTTTGGAGTGTTGACAGCCAATTAGCATGAAGCTCGTGATCGGGAGGGTGCGCGGATCCTCCGCGGCCATAGATATCAAAACTTTTATTTTTTGAATTTCTCAGCAACTACTGAACGGATTTACACCATTTAAAAAAAGGGTGCTTTCTGAACCAAGCACTACCTTTTTGCCAAATTTGGTGTAATTCCGTTCAGCAGTTTTGGCTGTAACCGTGTCTAAAGTTTCCTATGGGAAATTGATTTTTTGACCTCTATTTTTTTATTTTCTCCGCAACTACTGAACGGATTTACACCATTTAAAAAAAAGGGCGCTTTCTGAACCAAGCACTACCCTTTTGCCAAATTTGGTGTAATTCCGTTCAGCAGTTCGGGCTGTAGCCGTGTCTAAAGTTTCCTATGGGAATTAACATGGAGAAAACATGTTTTGGGACCCCCCTTTTTTCTCGGCCCCCACTTGCCGAATCACCCCGAAACTTTCAAGATAGGAGCGGACCGGAGCGGGCCATAAGTTTTGAAAATTTCGCGAAGATTCGTCAACCGGCGCCAAAGTTATTGGGAAAAGAATGTTACGAATTTCCTATGGATAATAGGTCCTAACTATAACTATCTACTGGCGACCGCCAGTAGATAATATATATATATTCACTGAAAAAAACATAGGTTTCAGGGACGTTATAGTTACTTGCAAATTTCACTCGTACAAAACCATAGAAATTCGGCCGTTATAGTTAGTTGAGCTAACTATAACTCACGCCCCCACAATGCACTGCTGATGACGTCACATATTACATCATTCATGACATGGTCAGTGACATCACTGATGACATCACTGATGACATCTCAAATGACATCACTGATGACATCATCCAGTGACTGTGTGTTTCTGTAAAGTTTAAATATGTTTAATATATATAGGGAAAGGCGTATTGAAGAATGAGTGGGTGTATAAGTGTCTGTATGGAGGATTTAGTAGAGACGTGACTGACTGTATAAATGAGTGATTAAATGTGTCTTTCTGAATGCATGGGTTAGTGACTAAACTGTGTGAAAGTCTGTATCAGTCTGTCTGTTGTTGTGTAAGCTGCTGCATGGGTTGGTGAGTAGCTGCATGAGTGTCTATATGGGTTATTGATTGCTTGCCTGAGTATTTGTATGGCTGCCTGAGTGTGTGTGTGGGTGGGTGGGAGGTGTGTGACTCTGTGCATAGATGTGTGAGTGGTTGATTCACTGGGTGTATGGGTTCAAGAGTGCATGTGGAAACAGCTGTATGGGTGGGTGAGTGTGTGTATGGGTGTGTTGGTGAGTGAATCGATGTCTCAGTGGTACATGTGCAAGTAAGTACATATATAAAAGGCAGTATATGTGAGTGATGGTGTATATAAATAACTATATGTGAGAGTCAGTAATTGTGAGAGTGGCTGCATGGATGAGTGTGTATTTGTATCAGTGATTCTATAAGAGAGTAATTATGTGTTAGTATCTGTATGAATAAGTGAGGTGGTGTCTGTATAACTGTATAGGTGAGTAAATGGAAGTATGATTGATTCTTTGCATGACTGACTAGGTGTGTGAGTAACTCTGGATATGTGGCAGTGTGTGAGTGTCTGTATAGGTGTATGAGTGCATATGATAGTGTTGTATTGATGAGTGACTGCATGTATGAGTGACTTTATGGGTGAATGAGTGGATGTGTGTGTAGACCTAGGAATCAGTGCGTGCGTATGTAGTAACTGGTATTGGTGTCTGTATTGTTTCGAAAATGGTAGTCTGTATTTTAGAATGGGTGTATCAAATGTTTTATTAAGGTATGAGGAGGTGCATCAGATTTTCACGTGGATGATGTCATCAGTGATGTCATTTGAGATGTCATCAGTGATGTCATCAGTGATATCACTGACCATGTCATGAATGATGTAATATGTGACGTCATCAGCAGTGCATTGTGGGGGCGTGAGTTATAGTTAGTTCAACTAACTATAACAGACGAATTTCTATGGTTTTGTACGAGTGGAATGTGCAAGTTACTATAACGTCCCTGAAACCTATGGTTTTTTCAGTGAATTTCAAAGGTTTTTAACATGATAATTTGTAACTATAACGTCCCTGAAACCTATGGTTTTTTCAGTGAATTTCTAAGGTTTTTTAAATGCTAATTTCTAATTATAATGTTCATTAAACCTATCTGCTGTGCGATCCAAAAACAAGCTGGTGCTTGTAGTGTTATGGACAGTGGACGCAACCATGTTACCTCAGGCATTGGGGAAGATCTCGGTGATGAACCTGTGTCGTCGCCCCCTGTAAGCGGAAGCGCAGTGGGCTGGTCCAACGTACGCCACTCCAGCGTATAAGTGTGAATAAATAGGCCGGGGTTCTGGGCGTGGTTCACTTGTGTGAAAGCCAACGCGTCTGCCAGAGCAGCGACCCTCACCCTGCCACGTGGCTGCCGCCATGACCGCGGGCCTCCTCGACACAAGCCCCCTGTGAACACAGCGGCACAGCACTGCACAGTTATGTCTGTACAGACTACTGCCTTCGATCTACACTGCGGACAGCAGGGCTCACAATTCAGATTGAGTCGCGATTCCAGATGACGGAGTCCAGTAGGCATGACACATTGCTCCCAGTGTGGCCCACCCGGATCACGCATCATCGCAGGCTGCGTACACGCTGAGCGCCAGAGGTACCACTAGCTCAGTGCACCACAAGTAAATGCCACGTGGCCTTATTAAGGCAGAATTCATTAAACAAAAGACATTGCTACCAGTGCGGCCCACACGGACCACGCATCATCGCAGGATGCGCACACGCTGAGTGCTTGAGGTGACACTAGCTCACTGCACCATAAGTCATCGCCACGTACCCTTAAACCTACATAATATCCTTTTTGTATCCTTGCTTCAAGAACTTTTTTGATATCAATTATAGCTTTAGTACAATGACCAAATTCATCTTGCAAGTCCAAAGGAACACTGAATGGCAGTCTACACAGCGGACAGCAGACCTCGCAATTTGAATTCAGTCTTCATTAAATTAATTGCAGACAGAATTGTACTCTATGTCGTTGAATTTTCTCAAGAGGAAGTGACAAAAAGCTTTCCTCGATGTCTGTGCTGACTACTGCCTTCGATCTACACTGCGGACAGCAGGGCTCACAATTCAGATTGAGTCACGATTCCAGATGACGGAGTCCAGTAGGCATGACACATTGCTCCCAGTGCGGCCCGCCCGGACCACACATCATCGCAGGCTGCGTACACGCTGAGCGCCAGAGGTACCACTAACTCAGTGCACCACAAGTAAATGCCACGTGGCCTTATTAAGGCAGAATTCATTAAACAAAAGGCATTGCTACCAGTGCGGCCCACACGGACCACACATCATCGCAGGATGCGCACACGCTGAGTGCTTCAGGTGCCACTAGCTCACTGCACCATAAGTCATCGCCACGTACCCTTAAACCTACATAATATCCTTTTAGTATCCTTTCTTCAAGAACTTTTTTGATATCAATTATAGCTTTAGTACAATGACCAAATTCGTCTTGCAAGTCCAAAGGAACACTGAATGGCAGTCTACACTGCGGACAGCAGAGCTCACAATTTGAATTCAGTCTTGATTTATTAATTGCAGACAGAATTGTACTCTATGTCGTTGAATTTTCTCAAGAGGAAGTGACAAAAAGCTTTGCTCGATGTCTGTGCTGACTACTGCCTTCGATCTACACTGCGCACAGCAGGGCTCACAATTCAGAAGGAGTTGCGATTGCAGATGACGCAGTCCAGCAGGCAACAGACATTGCTACCAGTGCGGCCCTCCCGGACCACGCATCATCGCTAGCTGTGCACACGCGGAATGCTTCTGATGCTCCTACCTCAGTCCACCACAACTGATGGACCCTTTATGACAGAATATTTTGTGTATGATTTCAGATCTGGTGCCCCTAACTTAGTGTAGCACAAGTCATGGACCCTTTATGATTGAATCTCTGTGTGTGATCTGATGATTACTGTTGTACTTGTTACCAGCACCAACCATTCCCGGAGGGCTGGCTTACACTCACCCCACACGCATCCAGCACAGACGTCACTGGACATGTGACCCTGGTAATAAAAAGGAGTCGAGTGCACGTGCTCGTATCCAGTTCCACTATCTATCTGTGTCCGTGTGTTCATTATGTATGCAACATGCTGCCCCTGGGCCCTACCACATTACATTGTGCTCTGGACAGCGTATGCAACCAACTTACCTTTGACAGTGGGAGAAAACTTTGGTTATGTAACTTTGTCTCGGTCATTGTACAAGTACGTACGTAGAGACTGGATGATTAGAGTACTGCAAGGAGAGTGTATAGTGAATTTATAAGTGCGTGGGGATTGGCGGAGTGATTGTATAAGTACATATGTTGGCGCACCCTAACTCCGAGAACCAGCTTGTCTCTAATTGGCTGCCCTCCATGTCCCAAAATTGGATTTTGCATGGCCCAGTATTGCTACAGCTGCAATACTCCACTGAATGTGCAATAAACATTCACACCCACACAGATGTGTCATGTCCACCATCTTTCTTGTGTGGAACTATGGATGAATGTAGGGACAGTGATTCCCCGTACCTTCTATGTTGGCCATGTTCAGGGACTTGGCTCACAGAGTGACACATTGACGCTTGCGACCCGGGTGACGGCAGCACTACAACAAGAACACCGGCATGTCAGTGTTGCAAGATTTTTTAAGCATTCTCTAGCCCAAAGACAACCAAAAAGTAGCCCAAACTAGCCCAACATTGCTACTTTAAGGAAGGAGGGGCAGGGACATCGTCAAGCAGGCGGTGAATGAATTGGAATTGATGTTGCAGCAGGCTGCCAAGTAAATATTTGTCTAATAAAGCGCTTTAACATACTAGTTTGCTGGAGCGCTGTACATATATTTATAATCTGGCAACTAGCCCAAACCTAAATTTTACTGCACATCCGGGAAAAATATAGCCCAATTGTGCGTGATCTAGCCCAATCTGGCAACAGTGCCGCATCAGTTGATTCCTCATACAGCTCACGAGGGAGCCACGCCCATAGCTCCGGAGTCATTCTTCACAGCCTCACGCAGAACTGGCATACGCCAGGCCAGCCCACTCCGCTTACGCTTACAGGGAAGGACAACAACGCTACATGGCCCAGATTTTCATTGCAGTGATCTGCTGGTCACACCCTAGTTGTCAGTATGCCACAGCCACTCCCTCACGGCTAGTATACACCCACACCACACCCATCCAGCACAGGGGTCACAGGACACGTGACCCTGCCAATAAAAAAGACCGGGCGCACATGCTCGATGCCATTTCAGAGTTGCTCGCACCAGATGCACTGCGGCCGGCACAGGCACACCGGCACGGGACGGTGACTTTCGGTCCACTGAGGTACGGGTACCCTAACTGCTGAGCGGGTGTACAGCCTGCGGTGATGGCCCGTCCCGGCGGTCTGGACAGCTCAGGTTTTGTGTGCCCTGCTGGACCGCAGTGTAGGCCTGAGCCACTGAACAGGGAGGCCTACCACCACGTGCGTGGCCTCACTGTTCACTGAGTTAGTGGCACCGCAAGGACTGAGCGGGTTTGCAACCTGCGATGATGATAGGTGCACTAGTATGTCCTCTGGCCTGGCAAAATCAAGACGCAGCACCAAATGTGAGACCTGTTGGCCTGTGGAGCGGGACTGCATGATGCGGAGGGTGCCCTGTCTGCGAAAAGGTGAGCAGTGAGGCCTGGGTGCGCAGCGGTGGGCAAATACGTCTGGGCGGCGGGAGTGGATATACAAAGGCGGCACAGCGATTTAGGCGTACGCAATTGTATATACTCTCCCATTACTAATTCTGTACTATGTTTAGATGTGGGAGCTTGACGGCTCCACTAGGTCCCGGCACGTGGTTGGAGACACAGCACTCACTGTCCCTCTTCATCTCTTCCTTTCTCTCCTTCACACTCTTTCTCTCTCTCTTTTTCTCTCACTCTTTCTCTCTTTCTCTTTGTCTTCCTCTCACTCTTTCTTTCTTTTTCTCTCTCTCTTCCTGTCTCTCCCACTGTTTCTCTCTTTCTCTCTGTCTTCCTCTCACTCCTTCTTTCTTTTTCTCTCTGTCTTCCTCTCACTCTTTCTTTCTCTCTCTATCTCTCTCCTTTGATGGACGCATGACACACAATCTTATCTTGCTTTTTGTCTTGCAGGCCTGCAATGAAGCGTGGCCATCCTACAATCAACACTCAACCTGAATTGTGAGCTCCACTCTCCGCTTGTACACAACGGGTGAGGAGGTTTCTTTGGCACGTGGTGGACCCTCTTCGACACACGCCGGTGGTGTAAGGTGAGCAGAGAGGCTTGTCTGCGCAATGGCGGGCAGTCACCTCCGGGCAGTGGGAGTGGATGGGGTGCAGCAGCGGCACGCAGTCACCTCCAGGCAGTGGGAGTGCATGGGGTGCAGCAGCCTGGGTACACAGCGGCTGTCATACACCTCTGGGCAGTGGGAGTGGATGGAGTGCAGCAGCCTGGGTGTACAGCAGCGGGTAGACACCTCTGGGCAGTGGAAGTGGATGGGGTACACTAGCCTGGATACACAAAGACGGGACAGCGATTTAGGCATACGCAGTTGTATGTACTCATCCATTACTGATTCCATTTTTATGTTTCAGATGACTAAGCTTGAGGGCTGCCCTATATCCCGGCACGTGGTTGGAGACACCCCGGTGACAGAAAGGTGAGCTGTGAGGATTTTCTCCACAGTGTCAAAACTCACTCTCCCTCTCCATCTCTTCCTTTCTCTCTCTCACACTCTTTCTCTCTTTCTCTGTCTCTTCCTCTCTCTCTCATTCTTTCTTTCTCTCTCTTCCTCTCTCACTCGTTCTCTCTCTCTTCCTCTCTCTCACACTGTTTCTCTCTCTATTCCTCTCTCTCACACTGTTTCTCTCTTTCTCTCTTCCTTGTATCTCACTCTTTCTCTCTTTTTCTGTCTTCCTCTCTCTCACACTTTCTCTCTTCCTCACTCTCACTCTTTCTCTCTCTCTCTTCCTTTCTCTCACTCTTTCTCTCTCTCTCTTCCTCTCTCTCACTCTTTCTCTCCCTCTTCCTCTCTCTCACTCTTTTCTCTCTTTCTGTCTCTCACTGTTTCTCTCTCTCTTCGTCTCGCTCACTCTTTCTCTCTGTCTTCTTCTCACTCTTTCTTTCTTTTTCTCTCTCTCTTCCTGTCACTCCCACTGTTTCTCTCTTTCTCTCTGTCTTCCTCTCACTCCTTCTTTCTTTTTCTCTCTGTCTTCCTCTCACTCTTTCTTTCTCTCTCTATCTCTCTTTCTCTCTCCTTTGATGGACGCATGATGCACAACCTTATCTTGCTTTTTGTATTGCAGGCCTGCGATGAAGCGTGGCCATCCTGCAATCAACACTCAACCTGAATTGTGAGCTCTGCTCTCCGCATGTACACAACGGGTGAGGAGGTTTCTTTGGCACGTGGTGGGCCCTCTTCGACACACGCCAGTGGTGTAAGGTGAGCAGAGAGGCTTGTTTGCGCAGCGGCGGGCAGTCACCTCCGGGCAGTGGGAGTGGATGGGGTGCAGCAGCCTGGGTGCGCAGCGGCACGCAGTCAGCTCCGGGCAGTGGGAGTGCATGGGGTGCAGCAGCCTGGGTGTGCAGCGGTTGTCATACACCTCTGGGCAGTGGGAGTGGATGGAGTGCAGCAGCCTGGGTGTACAGCAGCGGGTAGACACCTCTGGGCAGTGGAAGTGGATGGGGTACACTAGCCTGGATACACAAAGGCGGGACAGCGATTTAGGCATACGCAGTTGTATGTACTCATCCATTACTGATTCCATTTTTATGTTTCAGATGACTAAGCTTGAGGGCTGCCCTATATCCCGGCACGTGGTTGGAGACACACCGGTGACAGAAAGGTGATCTGTGAGGATTTTCTAAACAGCGTCAACACTCACCCTCCCTCTCCATCTCTTCCTTTCTGTCACTCCAACTCTTTCTCTCTCTCTCACTCTCTATCTCTCTCTCACACTCTTTCTCTCTTTCTCTGTCTCTTCCTCTCTCTCTCATTCTTTCTTTCTCTCTCTTCCTCTCTCACTCTTTCTCTCTCTCTTCCTCTCTCCCACACTGTTTCTCTCTCTCTCACACTGTTTCTCTCGTTCTCTCTTCCTTGTATCTTACTCTTTCTCTCTTTCTCTGTCTTCCTCTCTCTCACACTTTCTCTCTTCCTCACTCTCACTCTTTCTCCCTCTCTCTTCCTTTCTCTCACTCTTTCTCTCTCTCTCTTCCTCTCTCTCACTCTTTCTCTCTCTCTTCCTCTCTCTCACTCTTTCTCTCTCTTTCTGTCTCTCACTGTTTCTCTCTCTCTTCGTCTCTCTCACTCTTTCTCTCTGTCTTCCTCTCACTCTTTCTTTCTTTTTCTCTCTCTCTTCCTGTCACTCCCACTGTTTCTCCCTTTCTCTCTATCTTCCTCTCACTCCTTCTTTCTTTTTCTCTCTGTCTTCCTCTCACTCTTTCTTTCTCTCTCTCTCTCTCTTTCTCTCTCCTTTGATGGATGAATGACGCACAATCCTATCTTGCTTTTTATCTAACAGGCTGTGATTCACGAATCGACGTCCCCCTCCACACCACCACAGCTGAACGCGTGTACAAACTGCGATGATGCGTGGCCATCCTGACAACGCCTGATAAAGTTGCTTCAGCACGTGGTGCACCCTCTTACACAAACGCCGGTGGCGGAAGGTGAGCAGAGATACTTCTTTCCGCAGCAGCGGGCAGTAACCTCTGGGCAGTGGGAATGGATAGTGTGCAGCAGCCTGGGCGCACAAGAGCGCACAGACACCTCCGAGCAGTGGGAGTGGATGGGCTGCAGCAGCCTGAATGCGCATTGCCAAAACAGATAATTAGGCGTGTGCAGTTGTATGTACTCTGCAATTTCTAATTCTATACTATCTTTCAGATCACTAAACTTAAGGGTGCACTATGTCCCGGCACGTGGTTGGAGACACACCGGAGGCACAAAGGTAAGCTGTGAAGATTTTCTCCAGTGTCAACACTCCCTCTCCATCTCTTCCTTTCTCTCTCTCACACTTTCTCTGTTTCTCTGTCTGTTCCTCTCTCTCATTCTTTCTTTCTCTCTCTTCCTCTCTCTCACTCTTTCTCTCTCTCTTTCTCTCTACCTCTCTCTCACACTGTTTCTCTCTCTCTCTTTTCCTTGTATCTTACTCTTTCTCTCTCACTCTTTCTCTTTCTCTGTCTTCCTCTCTCTCACTCTTCCTCTCTCTCTTCCTCTCTCTCACTCTTTCTCTCTCTCTTCCTCTCTCTCACTCTTTCTCTCGCTCTCTTCCTCTCTCACACTATTTCTCTCTTTCTCTCTCTCACTCTTTCTCTATTTCTTTGTCTTCCTCTCTCTCTCACTCTTTCTTTGTTTCTCTCTTTCTCCCTCACTCTTTCTCCTTTGCTGGACGCATGATGCACCATCTTATCTTTCTTTTTGTCTTACAGGCTGTGATTCACAAATGGTCCAGCGATGACACGACATGGCTGTACATAGTTTTATTTGTTGTTGTTTTGTTTTAATAAAATGTTTTATATGTAAATCCATACATGACTAAGATTCTTTATTCTCCAACCTAACGTGACTGTCACATTTGTTTGTGGGGGGTGGGGGTGAGGGGAGATGGCGGACAAGGCATGATCGTTGCCTCCATTACATCTGTTCTCAGAGACTTAAGAGCCGGCGGTCTGGCTCATAGATGAAGAACTGCGAGCCGACTAGCAGGCTCATAGAGGGAGAACCGCGGCCCGTCAGTTCGCAGAGGAAGAGCTGCAGGCCAGCTCGCAGAGGAACACCTGCGGGCCGACTAGTATAGGGAAAGGTGCGGGCCATCGGCTTCCAAAGGGATAGCTGCGGAACACTGATGTGGGGAGAGGGAGCGTGAAGAGCGTATCTCGCAGAGAGACACCTCCGGTATATTTCCAGTATTAGCTTCACAGATACAACTGCGGGCCCGAGAACTCGCACCCGAAGAGCTGTGAGCCGACAAGTGGTTCGCAGAGGCAGACTTGCGGGCCCAAGTATATTGTTGGAGGTATGCTGTTGATGGTGGAAAAGGGTGCGTTACCTGCTGATGTAGGGAGACGCAGCGTGAAAGCGGTATCTCGCACAGACAGAGCTCCGGTATATTAAATTGCCCCCTGGACCTTTCTTTTATATTTTCACTCAATGCGAGGCACAAGATGTCTGCTAACACTTCCTGGTTTGAATTGTTAGCAGCCAATCAGAGGCAAGCTCGTGCTCGGGAGTTAGGCACAGTCCAGATATATATATCTTTTTTTCCTTTAATATCTCAAAAACTACTGAACGGATTTAGACCATTTCCACAAAACAGCGCTTTCTGCACCAAGACCTTTCTCCCTGCCAAATTTGCAATTCTTTCTTTGTCACACAGTACATGTAATGCACCGCTCTCATCAAGAATGGAATCAGTAATGGCACAATTTCCCTGTTGCTCCACACATAAATACATGTAGTTCCCCATCTTTAAACATATCTCTTATTCTATGAACGGACTGCATGAGCTACAGACATCTATCCATATCTTCCAGCTACACCTTCAAAATGCTAGTGTGGATCGTAGGACATAGCTATGTTTTCTGGTGCAAGAGGTATGCAGAACAGAGACGTATTGACTTAGACCTAGGTTTACAAAATGTGGACATTAAATGGTTTGGACAGAGAGAATTGAAGTGGCACCAATTACTCCCTTTGGTTAAAACATGTTTGCATCTCCAACTCCCTGACCTCATGATTGTGCACTGTGGTGGAAATGACCTAGGCACATTGACTGGGGTAGGTTTGGAAATGCTAATGAAGGACACCTTTAGACAACTGATGTTGCTTTTGCCTCAAACTGTCTTTGTATATTCCAATATATGCCAAAGACAGAAGTGGAAATGGTCAAACAAATTTTGTCCTCATATTGAAAAATCTAGGAAGAATGTCAACAAAGCTGTGTCTACATACCTCAGAGACCATAGAATGGGGTCGATCTACAACAACAACATACGTTATGATATGGCTGATATCTACAGAAGTGATGGAGTACACTTCACAGATCAGGGAAATCGAGTTTTTCTGAATAACCTGAAGCTGTGCATCCGCACTTATATGTAGCTCCAACTAATAAACACAAAGGCTCTTTTTAGAGCCGCCTTATATTCCCAATATCGGTTCGCAGACTGACAACTGCGATCCGGCTAGCACAGGGAGACCTGCGGGCCGTCGAACAGCCTCGCAAAGGTAGAGCTACAGCCCGTGGGCTCCGCTCGCACAGAGAAAGCTACAGGGCCATCGGCTCGCAAACGCAGAGCTGTGAGCCAATGGACTGGTAGTGTTTTATGGTTTAGGGTAGTGCAGTGGTGTTTGTGTAGTGTAGAGGGTGGTGCTGGGGGTACATTTAGGGTTTAGGGTAGGGCAGTGGTCTTTACGTAGTGTAGGGGGTCCTGCTGTGAGTAGTGTTTTAGGGTTTAGGGTAGTGCAGTGGCGTTTGGGTAGTGTAGAGGGTGGTGCTGGGGGTACATTTAGGGTTTAGGGTAGGGCAGTGGTCTTTACGTAGTGTAGGGGGTCCTGCTGTGAGTAGTGTTTTAGGGTTTAGGGTAGTGCAGTGGTGTTGGGGTAGTGTAGAGGGTCGTGCTGGGGGTAGCGTTTTACGGTTTAGGGTAGTGCAGTGGTGTTTCTGTAGTTTAGGGGGTCGTGCTGGGGGTAGTGTTTTAGGGTTTAAGGTAGTGCAGTGGTGTTTCTGTAGTGTAGGGGGTCGTGCTGGCAGTAGTGGTTTAGTGTTTAGTTAGGTAGTGCAGTGGTGTTTGGGTTGTGTAGAGGGTCGTGCCGACAGACTGACTAACAGAGCTCCGAGCCAACGGACTGGCTTCTAAAGGCATAGCCACGACCTTGTGATGTCGGGAGAGGCAGCGTGAAAGGAGTATCTTACACAGACACAGATGCCAGTGTTTCCTCGCAGAGGTAAAACTACACACCCGATGGCTTCTACACGGAGAGATGCAAGCTGACGGACTAAGTCACAAAATGGCTGCCAACACTTCCTAGTTTCAACCGTTCACAGCCAATGAGCCGCGAGCTCGTGCTCGTAACCCTCAGCCAATCAGATGTCAGAATTCTCAAATATCGATATCTGTAAAATTTGATATTTCTCAAAAACTACTGAACGGATTTACACCATTTCAACAAAAGCGCGCTTTCTCGACCACAACCTTTCTCCCTCACAAATTTGGCGTAATTCCGTTCAGCAGTTTGACCTGTAGCATTGTCTAAAGTTTCCTATGGAAAATGCATTGAGAAAACACATTTTGGGACTCCCCTTTTTTCTCAGCCCCCCCTTGACCAATCACCCCCAAACTTTCAAGATAGGAGCTGATCAAAAAAGAGAAACTTTTTTGAAAATTTTGTAAAGATTCGTCAAACGACGCCAAAGTTATAAGCACATGGAGGGCTGCAGGAGAGGGGCCGGGCAACCCCCCCTCCCAACATGAGTGAAGCCCCGGGGCTGCGGGGACCCCAGCGGGCCCCCGCAGCCCCAGCGACCCCCAGCTATTATTTTTTAAGAAATGCCCGCGGGACCTAGCCCACCCGGGGACCTCATTAAAATAAAACGCAGGAACCCGCGACCCCAGCGCGAATTGCGCCGATTTTTTTTTTTTAATAAAAATTTCTTTTTTGGGCTCTGGGGTCCTTCTGGGACCCCCTGAGCAGGCCTAGGGGGTCGCGGTGTTTCTGCCCTGCCCCCTTCTCTTGTTTTATACCTTTGTTTCTCTGTTTTCTAGTGACTCGCTTCTACCGAGCCACAAGATGGCTGCCAACACTTCCTGGTTTGGAGTGTTTGCAGCCAATCACAGTGAAGCTCGTGCACGGGACTCAGGCTCCGCCCAGATATCGAAACTTTTATTTTTCTTATTTCTCAGCAACCACTGAACGGATTTACACCATTTTACAAAAGTTCACTTTCTGAGCCAAGCACTACCTTTTTGCCAAATTTGGGGTAATTCCGTTCAGTAGTTTCGGCTGTAGCCTTGCACAAAGTTTCCTATGGGAAATTGATTTTTTGACTCTTATTTTTTGTATTTCTCAAAAACTACTGAGCGGATTTACCCCATTTAAACAAAAGGTCGCTTTCTGAACCAAGCTCTACCTTTCTGCCAAATTTGAGGTAATTCCGTTCAGCAGTTCGGGCTGTAGCTCGTCGCAAAATTTCCTATGGAAATTAACATGGAGAAAACGTGTTTTGGGACCCCCCTTTTTTCTCAGCCCCGCTTGACAAATCACCCCCAAACTTTCAAGATAGGAGCTAACCTAAAAAGTGCAACTTTTTGCAAAATTTCATAAAGATTCGTCAAACGACGCCAAAGTTATTAGCAAATCAAAAAATGCTTTTCCTATGGAAACTAGGTTGTAACTATAACTACCTACTGGCAACCGCCAGTAGGTAATATATATATATATATATATATATATATATATATATATATATATATATATATATATATATATATATATATATATATTACCAGACACGCTTTCTCCCTCCACATGAAAGCGAAATCAGCACTCCGCAGGTTAGTTTTCTGGCAATTTTATTCTTTTAAAAACATCCAACGCGTTTCGGCCGTTACATCACAGCCTTGTTCACGATGCCTGAGCCACGCATAAAGTTCTTTTTAAATACTTAAAAAAATAGCAATACATGGGCATAGACAATAACAAAGGACAATCACATCCTGTTCCAGTGCATAATGTGGATTTGCATTGCAAATACGGCGGCCATTTTAAAACATGTTAATCTCAGTTTTTCTAATGCAATTCAGGTTGACAAAAGGACAGTTCCTGACATGCTTCAACCTATTTCAACACTCATGTATTCTGTACATAATTTCTTATTGTACTTTTCATTAAAGTGCGTTCTGTGCAAATTATGAAAAACTTTTTTGCCTGCCATAGTTCAATTTCATAATTCCATAATTCTTATACATTCTGGTACTACCAGTATTCCATTCTTTTTTGCTTACATTTTTTCTCTTTTCTATAAAGTGCAAGTGCTAAAGTCTATTTAAAGTGCTACTGCTACAATCTACTAATATTCTAAAGTGCATATTTAATTTTTCTAACTAAAGTGCTTAGTTGTTTTCTCATAAAACAATTCCATAATGATATATGGGTTCAATACCCCTTAAAAATTGAGAACAATTTTAATCCGTTCTCTACAATGTTATTGATTTATAAAAACTCCTATTCACTAAAGTGCTATTTGTTAATATAAAGTGCTAGTGCTCATAACCCTACTTGTAGTCCGTGATTGCAAACAATTTCATTATGCTAAGATTCTAAAAAATTCCAAAGTTTCATATGTAGCTCCTATTGTTCATGAGGTGCTATGCGGGGGCTTTCCATATTTCATTTCAGTATAGGCATGTATATAATTCCTCATCAAGATTAAAACCATTCGGTTCTCTAGCATCTAGTTCAAGGATATAAAAGGTTTCTAATTTCCTCAATTCTCTCTCTCTGTCCCCACCTCTCTTTTTCTTGGGCACTTGTGCTAGGCAACTGTACACCAAGGACGTAGGATCACTTTGGTGTACTTTTTCATAGTGCCTCGCTATTGGATAACTCCTATCTTTGTTGAGAATAGTTCTCCTATGCTGTAGAATTCTTTTATGAACTGGTAGGGTAGTGCTACCTACATACACTTTCCTGCATGGGCATTTTAAAATGTAAACTACAAAACAAGATTTACATGTTAAAACTCCTCTGATTTTAATAGTTTAGTTAAAAACTGTTTGTAGAGATGAGAGGTTCTCCCCATGCTGACACGCCTTGCACTTCGTGCATTTAAAAAATCCTTCTCGCTGTCTAAGCCAACTATGCTGTGGGGTTGTCCCTTCAAATTCACTCTTGACCAAATAGTCTCTCAGGGATTTAGATTTTCTATAAGTGACTTGTGGTTTCTTCCCCACTTTCTGCCCCAGGGATTGGATCTTCTACAATAAAGTGCTAGTGCTTATTTAAAACCCTTCTCACCTCCTCATGCCTTACATTATATGTTGTAATGAATCTACATGTACTGTTCAAGTTCTTCATTCTCTTTTTCAAGGTTGTTCTAGAGGGTTGAAACAGCACTGCTTCCCTATTTAGGCTTCTAGCTTTCTTCGATGCTGTTTCCAAACAGTTTACATATATATATTCACAATTTTCTACTACATTCCTCTCAATGAAGTTAAAAATCAATGGGCACCGCAGGGCTAGATTTCTTTGATTTTTTATTATTGTTTCACCATTTAGTGCAAATTAACAGGGTCAGTCAATGCGTTTTGGCGTTTGCCTTCTACAGGACCATTGAGTCCTGCTGTCCAGATTGTCCATTTTTAAAGTGCCCATAACATGTTTCCATCTTTACTTTCTACCTTTTAAAGAACAACTAGACCGCATATTTTTATACCTTTATGTCAAGCACTCTCTACTATTCAGTTTTAGCACAATCAACGTAAAGCCTACAAAAATTGATTTTGTTTGTCTTTTTTCCTTGACATTGTCTCATAAACTGTGCAGTATTATGTATCAATTACAGTGAAGTACTCTTTGCTCTGATTTTTCTCAAAAAAGGCAAGTACTAGATACAATTACTTATTTCATTGATTTCTAAGATTTTCTAAACTCGATATTTGACAACAAAAAGAAAAACAACATAAGACATAACACAACTTGAGGAAAGTGGGGAAAAAGTAAAAGTACATATGCATTCTTAATTCTCCTGTGCACAATTATATTGATCAAACAGTACATAATGATCTATTTGAGATGCAGAACTTCAAAAATTTATACTATGCCACGTATACATTTAATGATTATTTTTTGTCAAATTTTATCAAAGAGTTATATATAAAACGAGTTGCATAAAAAAAAATCCTGAAGTGTAATGCGCACATGTTCCAACAATTGTTTTTATGTACCATGCATCAATGTGCCAGTAGGATCATATTAATATAAAGTGCAGGTGCTTACTCAGCTATTAATGACTTTAGCTATTTGAAAGCCATGTTGTGAAAATTTATGCAGAAAAATGGAGCAGCTTATTTGGATGCAAAGTGAAATTCTTAAAGTGACCCTCAGCAGCATATTAAGATGTAAAGTGCATAAAGTGCATAGATGTGAACAGCTAATTAATTTCCCAAAGGGGGCTTATCCACAATTTGTGCAATAGCATGCCTATATACTAGCATATTTAAACATAAGGCACAACTATCTAAGCAGCTCTTTTATACTTGGTCTTTTGGCAGCATCTATCCTATAAAGTGCTAATGCATGAATAACTTATTTTTTCCTCTTTTGTTTTGCTTATAGAGACAGATTTTTACCTACAATTTTTTTCACTCATAGTTTTCTTCTAAATATATCTCAAAATTATGTCACAAAGAACTCCTCCTGTTATATGGCCGTTAGGGTCATTGTCGACATTGCTAAGTTAGCATGAGCTCTGCTGCCATGATGCTGCTTTTGCGCACTTTACTACATTACTTCATTTTGCTAGACTCTGTTTGTGCCTTTCGCATGAGAAACTGTCTGCTTTCTGTGTTCTCTGCCTGTTCCTGGAGTTTAGTCTGAACACGATGTGCAAGGTCGATAAACAATGCCCCTTGTTATTCTGTTCTGGTCAGTCCCTAGCACCTAGACAAAACATGCTAACACAGCTGCGCTGCTGGAAACTCGTGCTTTGATATTACGGGGATGCATGTTGTTCTAAACACACACTTGGAGAGGGTTCTTTCCAGGGAGAAGAGCTACGCTGTTCCTATGATGTAAAACTTCCATCTAGGCACTAAGATATGGGGTCTGCTGACAAAGCCCAGAGATCTTCCTTTATATAATAAACTTCACCTTACCAAGGGGAGGGTGGTTAGGCCTTATATTCTTTTTTCTACTGTCTGTACATCATGACATCTCCCTTTATATTCTATGGAATTGTAACAATGCTAACTGTTTTAGGTTTATGCATTTCGCTGCTAGTGGTGGCTCGTATATTGCATTATAGAGCACGATAGTTAAAATAAACATTTTGAACTATAACAGTGACTCTGCCAATTCTTATTGTGGACAAGTACGAGTGAGTGAGCGAAAGGGTTCGTCTTGCTACCGCGATTCCTGAGAGAGTCGGGAGTGTTGTGTTCTGGGTTGTCTAATCATTTGTAGCTTCATGATTATGTAGGAGAATGAATGAGACACTATAGCTAGTCGGTTTTGGGATTTTGGGTACTAAGGTTGTAGGAAGGTTCAGCCCCTATACACCGAGGTCCTGTTTTCCTGCGCATAGTTCTGTGTATGTGCAGAATCCCCGCAACACTCCATTGTGATTTTAAATTGAAATTTCTAAAAAACCTCTCTGCAGACTACTTTTTCCTCTGAATATTTTTCCCCATTCTTTTTCTGTATTCTGAAGAGCTGCCACATAATATCTTTCTAATCAGCAATTTTTTCATATATATTTCAATAGGCATAATGTTACAGATGTACATGTAACTCAGCATCCACTCAGTTATGTCCCATGCATGTCTCAGTCCCCATCTGAATGATGAGCCTCAACTCCATTCTTCTCAATAGCAACTGTCTATTCCCTCCTCTTTCATTCTTCTTTATATGTTTGATCCCAAAATACTGTAGTTCTTTCACATTATCTTGATGTTGTTCCCAAAAATGCTTTGCAATGAGATAAGAGTAATCTCTATTTTTCACAGCTCGAAGATGTTGCAAGATTCTTAATCGTACTTTGTTTATGGTGCTTTCCACATAATACTTTTTGCATGGACATTCTAAAGCATAAACTACAAAGTCTGTACTACAGGTGATATGCTGTGTGATTTTTTTCAATTCTGCTATTATGCATTCTATATTCTTTTTGATTAATTCCATGTTCGCAGGCCTTGCATTTTGAGCATTTCCAAAAGCCTGAACAACTTAGCCAGTTCTTTTTCTTTTCCTTTTCTCTTTCAGTCTCAGACGAGTAGTGGCTTTTAGTTAGCAGGTCCCCTAGTGAGGCCACTTTTCTGTATGTGATGCTTGGATGATCTAAAAGAACTGTATTCAAAGTCTCATCACATCGAAGCATTTTCTAATTTCTTAGAATTATTTTTTTAGTTTCCTTATATTGCATATTATAGACGTGTCTTCTCATCTTTTTGCTCCAAGTTTTTCCTTTTTTGGTATTAACAGTTCACTTCTTTATTTTTTCTGTGCTCTCTCCATAGCATCTTGTACTACCTCCAGAGGATATCCCCTAGCTAAATAAATATTTATATATATATATATATATATATTCACTCAAAAAACAAAAGGTTGTAGGAACGTTATACGTAGGCTCAGATTTTACTCGTACAAAACCAGTGAAATTCAGCAGTCATAGTTACCTGAGCTAACTATAACTCAAGCCCCTGCAATGCACTGCTTATGACCTCACATATTACATCACTCATGACATGGTCGGTGACATCACTCATGACATCTCAAATGACATCACTGATGACATCATCCAGTGACTGTGAGTGTTTTAAAAAAGTTTATATACCAAGGTGTATTGGTGAATCAGTGGGTGTATAAGTGCCTGCATGGATGATTCAGTGGGTGCATGACTGACTGTATAAGTGAGTGATTAGGCGTCTCAGTGAATGTATGGGTGAGTGACTGGTTGTGTAAATGTTTGTATCTATCTTTCAGTTGGTGTCTAAGTGGCTGTATGCATATGTGAGTGGGTACGTGAGCGGCTGCATGGGTGAGTGTCGGAGTGTTTGTGTGTGTGGGTGAGGGTGTGTATGACTGCCTGTATGAATGAGTGAGTGGGTGAGTCAGTGACTGTATGGGTTAGCAAGTGTGTGTGTGAGGGGCTGTATGGGTGAGTGTGTGTATGGATGTGTGGGTGAGTGAGTGGATGTGCCATCAGTATATGGGTGAGTAACTGGGTATGTGAAAGGCAGTATAGGGGACTGATGGGAAATATGAGTGACTGTATGGGTGAGTCAGTGAATGTGAGAGTGGCTGTATGGGTGAGTGTGTGCTTGTGTCAGTGACTGTATAGTTAAGTTCATGTTAGTATATGTATGAGTAAGTAAGTGGGTGTGGGTGTAACTACATGGGTGAGTAAGTGGCTGTGTGATTGACTTATGGGTGAGTGAGTAGGTGTGTGAGTGGGCCTATGGGTGACTGACTAAGTGTGTGAGTGGCTGTATGGGTGTATGAGTGGATACGTCAGTGGCTGTATTAGTGAGTAAGTGGGTGTATGAGTGGCTGTATGGGTGAGTGAGTGGATTTGTGTGTAGATCTATGAATGAGTGAGTGGGAGTGTAAGTACTGGTATCGGTCAGTGAATGGGTTTGTGAATGTTTGTGTGGGAGTGGGAGTGGGTGTATGAAAGGTTCTATGGGGGTGTGAGTGAGTGCATTGTTGATTTTGTAGATGATGTCATCAGTGATGTCATTTGGGATGTCATTGTGATGTCATCAGTGATGTCACTCACCATGTCATGAGTGATGGAATATGTTAGGTCATAAGCAGTGCATTGTAGGGTCACAAGTTATAGTTAGCTCAGCTAACTATAACTGCTGAATTTCCCTGTTTTTGTATGAGTGAAATCTGAGCCTAACTATAATGTCCCTGCAACCTTTGTTTTTTTCTGTGAATTTGTAAGGTTTTTTAAATTCTATTTCCTAACTATGACATCCCTATAACCTTTGTTTTTTTCAGTGAATTTCTATGTTTTTTTTTCAATGTGAAGTAAGATGCCCATTGCAATGCACAGTGGGGGTGGGGTTGAACGCAGGGCCTGGCCTGCCATTGCTGCCCCATCCAAGCTTACTTCTCCTGCCCCCTCCTCCTTGCCATCCATTGCCCATGCCCATGACCCTGCTCCCTCATTACAGCCGTGTATGGCCGTTGTTCGCCACTGCACTTCCTGTCTGCCATAAACAATTAGCTTTCTGCCCCATCCACCTCTCCCTACCCTCTGTTGTTTGAGTCCATGCACCAGCCCCTCCCTCCTGCCCTGCATGGCTTGATGTGCTGACACTGCCTTCCATTTACCTCGATATCCCTGCCTACTCCTCCTGCCATCCGTACCCCAATTCTATGCAGCATCATTGTCCTCCTGCTTAGTCTCTGTGCTTAGCTTCCTGTCCCTACTCTCCTTCCCCCTGCCGTCCGATGTATGTGTGCTTCCCCTGCTCCCTCCTCACTGCCCACCATATTCCATCGACCTACCACCCTCCTATCTACTCTCAGTGTTCTGTTGAGCTGCCACTGCCCCTCCCACCTGCCTTGCACGGTCAGATGGCTGCTACCTGCCCCTGTCCCTGCCACCTCTGCCCTGTCTGTCCCAGTTCCATACCCCTATCCCCTCCCAGCTATCCTCCATGGTCCATTTTGCTGCCACTCCCTTCTGCCTTCCATGCTCTGTTGTGCTGCAACTGCTCCTCCTGTCTGCCCTGCACGGTCTTTTGTGTAGTCCCTTCCCGTGCCCTCTTTTGTCTGTGTCTAGCCCCTATCCCTGCCTTCTATCCTCCATGATCTTTTGTGCATGCCCCACCCCCCTCTTGCCCACCATGGCTGTTGTGCTGCCAGGAACCCTCCACTTACCATTCATGGTCTTTTGTGCTGCCACAGCTCCTCCCACCAGCCCTGTGTGCTCAGCTTGCTGGCCCTGACCCCCTCCCACCTTCCCTCCGTTGTTTCTGTGTATGTCATTATAGTCTCACTGTTGCCCTCAATGGTGTGTTGTGCTTCCAGTACCCATCCCACCTGCCCTCTGTGGTCAGCTTGCTGCTCCTGCCCTCAGTTTTCCATGTGCAGACCCCTATCCTGTCCCTCCTGCCTCGTTTTGTCTGCTGTCGTTCTCCTGCCCCTCCCCCTGCCCTTCATAGTCCATTATGCTCCAACTGTCCCTCCTGTCTGTCCGCTATTGTCAGCTTGCTGCCCTTGCCTCTTTCACCTTTGCTCTCTGCTGTCCATGTGCATGACCCTGTTCCCTCCCTATTGCTTTCCATGGTCCGTTTGTTGCACTGCCATCTTGCTTGCTCTCTGTGATGCATTGTGCTGCTGCAAACCCTGATGCCTGCTGTAAGGTCAGTTTGGTGACCCTGCCCATCTCCCTCCTGCCCTCTTTTATCCAAGTCCGTCTCCCTGCCCCATTCCTCCTGCCCTCAGTGATCCAATGTACCAAACTTGCCAACATTTTGAACTTGGTAAGAGGGAGATTTAAAAAAACCTGGGGAATTGATTTTCCCCATTGACTTACATCGGAATAGAGGAGATTTTCGGTAAGAGACAAATAATACAAAGGCCTTTTGGGCTAAAAACATCCAGAGTCTCCTGCCTAAATCGGGTCTGTTGGCATGTATGGTTGTACTGCCACTGCCTCTTCGTCCTGTCCTCAATGGTCTTTTATATTGCTACAGCCTCTTTTGCCTGTACTGCATGGTTGGTTTGTTGCCCCTGTCCCCCTTGTTCCTGCCCTCCATGGTCCATTGTGCTGCCACTGCCCCTTCCGCCTTCACAGTGTGGTCAACTTGTTGCCTCTGCACTCTCCTTCATGAGAGGGTCTCATTCCCATATAAATTATGGCTAGTGCTCTAAACAACTAAAATGAGGACATATTTTCTGAGTTCTCAAATAGCAACAAAGCACTTTTAAATAATTTGCTATCTTTATGTTTTTTTTTAATCCAGTTGATCACTTGATTATATGTTTCACTTGAGGGAGAGGATGTGGCATTACAGAAAGAGCTGCAGATTTTGCAACTGGGAAACCAGGTTAGAGTTTCAGCGTCAGCTCAACATCCTGCCTAAAACCAAAATGAATGTGTCCTTGTGTGATGTAACTGATGTTCATGTAAAGCACTCCTATACCTTTTGGTTAAGTCTATGCTATATAAAACTGCAAAAAAACAAAATAATTATGTGTTTTGCACACTTCTGTCATTGGGCTACACTTGGACTACATTTGGGTGATATTTGTGCGATATTTGGGCTCTTTTTTACCCAGTGGCCATCTTGGGAGACTTGTTTGTTATGAAGCTCCCTAATTTCATCATTTACTGCAGTATCCTCAGTAGAAAATGCTTTCAGTTTTCTAGTTTGATTCCATCAAGATGGCGTTCATATGTGCCACATCTTAGGCATAAATTCAGAATGTTAGCACTCTAATTGCTCATTAGAACACTGTAGTAAACCTGCTGATCACCGGGGAGTTAACTGGCAGTCTGCTGCTGGTGTTGAAAGTGCATGTTTCAGTCTACATGTGTGCATGTGTTGAAAGTGCATGTTTCAGTCTGCATATTTCAATCTGCATGTCAGAATGTTTTAATGAAATAGAGGAGGAAGATATTTGAGAACTCACTTAAAATGTGTCCTAACTTTTCTTTCCAATCAACAAACAATTTCCCTTTTGTGCTGTAACTTCTAAATGTCTGATAGCAGGCCAATGAGTATGCACTGAACAGATTACAATATTTGACTCAATAGTCTGTATTGCCAATAAACACCTGTCTCCTATTTATATTCAACATTATTTATTAATATGAATTATTCAAACTTTCTCACAATATATAAATCAATAAATAAACAATAAAAATTGATAAAAATATAAAGAACCAGAGGAGATGTGCATAAGCTCTTAATAGACTAAATAAATCATATCAACATTGCACCAGATTTACAGAATCTCATAACCAAATTCTCCATTTTTTATATAATCACAATTGGTATATCATACATAGGCTATTAAAAACAGTGTTGCAATTAAAAACAATTTTAACAAGTCCTTTATCTTTAAAAATTCTGTTCATGCGGTGTTTCAGAGTTTCCTGGACTCAATCCCCCGCCTTCATCAGGAAAAATTCATATATGTGCAAATATCATAAAGTATAGCAATTAAAACTGAAGGAGACAAAAAAATGACAAAACCACATCAATTCACAATATAGAGTAATTAAAAAAAGAGACTATATAAATACAGTCCTTAACCTTAGCTAGTTCAGTGCAAACCTTTGGCTACAAACTTATACCACATATGGTGTATTTAAGGTGGTCACTCAAAATATACCTTAAACTCACAGTAGTCGGGTAGCCCACATGCTTTTAATTATTGTAGTGATTTAACCGAATCCTGGTCTTTCGTGCCAATTTTACAGTTTGTGTATAGTGAACACAATCAGTTAGTACCAGCTGTTCTATTTTTTTTTATAAAAAACTAATTTTGATGGTCTTTTATCATATAATAATAGTTTATATATTGCTCTCAACCCAGTTCTGTACAGGGAGATGTAAACCTTGCTTATATCTGCATATCACAAGAGTCAGTGATTAGTGTGGATTTCACCTCATCCAGTCTCGTCATCCCACCTACAGGACATACATAGTATTGAAGGCGCCCTTGAGACACACTAACCGAAGGTGATAATATTAATTAATGATTTAGGAAATAAATGAATATATGCTTAATAGTAAATGAAGAGCCTTCAATACTATGTATGTCCTGTAGGATAATGAGGCAGGGGATTGAGTCCAAAATCAGCCGAAACGCTGCGTTGACAGAATTCTTTTTAGATAAACGACTTGTTAAAATTGTTTTTAATTGCAACACTGATTTTAATAGCATATGTGTGATAAAACAATTATAATTATATAAAAAATGAAGGATTTGGTTATGGGATTCTGTAAATCTGGTGCAATGTTGAGAGGATTTATTTAGTCTATTAAGAGCTTAGGCACATCTCATCTGGTTTTTATAGATTGTTATTGTTTATTTATTGATTTATATATTGTGAGAAATGTTGAATAACTCATATGAATAAATAATTTTGAATATAAATAGGAGACAGCTGTTTATTGGCAATACAGACTATTGAGTCAAATATTGAAATCTGTTCAGTGCATACTTATTGGACTACTATTGAACATTTAGAGGTCACAGCACAACATGGAAATTGTTTGTTGATTGATCTACCTACCCTGTCCTTTTGGGCTTAGAAGGGTGACTATTTTTTCTTTCTAAAGCACTAACTATAATTTATATGCCAAACTGAACCCCCTCATTTTGATCCTTTCTAAATTAAATGTTTTAGGTTTTACCAGTTTGATTCAATCAACAAGGCTTCAGGTGTGCCATACTTTTGTCATAAGCAACACCATTAGTGCGCTAGTTGTTCCTTAGAACACTCTGGGAGGCTGCAGTAGAACACAAGGGAATCAACTGTCAAACTTCATTACCATATGGCTGAGAAAGATAGTGTGAATTTACAGAAAATATGCTCTCATTTTAGCTTCTGGAGCACTTTCCATAACCTCTATGGGAAAATCATGAGAAAACAGTTTTCTCTCAAACATGATATTGAAATCCCAGCAGAAGGCTGTTCCATAGGGTAAAATCACTTTAGAACATACCACGATTCCTAAAATTAGTATGGTACCATCAACAAATGATTTATATTGTAGCTAAAATCTGTTATCAGCCTTTATACGTTCTCATTTTTGTGACCCTCAAAACCTGCTTTTCACTACAATGCATTTCAATAGAGTGCTGTCATGTATATTGGTCCCAAGATGGCTGCCAATACTTCCTGGTTGAAGTGTTGGGAGCCACTTAAAATATCAGTAGGATTTGGGGTTCCCAGATGTCTATATTCTGTAAACCTAAATATCTCTGAAACTGCTGAATAGATTTACACCAAATCACAAAAAGCACGCTTCCTGAACGAACATCTAGCTTTCTGCCAAATTTGTTGTTATTTCGTACAGCGATTCGGGCTGTAGTCGTATTAAAAAAATGAAAAATCCCCATGGACATAACGTGAGGAAAAAGCGTTTTGGGACCACCCTTTTTTCTCAGCCCCCGTTTGACATATCACCCCAAAACGTTCAATACAGCAGCTGAACCACAAAAGGAAAGTTTTGTGAAAATTTCGTGAAGATTCGTCAAGTGGTCCCAATGTTATAGGCAAAATAAAAAATGCTTTCCCTATGGAAACTTTCGTCATAACTATAACTACATACTGGCTATCGCCAGTAGGTAACAAATGTATATATATATATATATTCACTGAAAAAACCATAGGTTTTAGGGACAGTTATAGTTAGTTGGACATTGCACTCGTACAAAACCCGTGAAATTCCCCCGTTATAGTTAGTCCAGCTAACTATAACTCGCGCCCGCAATGCACTGCTGATGACGTCACATATTACATCACTCATGACATGGTCAGTGACATCACTGATGACATCACTGATGACATCTCAAATGACATCACTGATGACATCATCCAGTGACTGTGTGTTTCTGTAAAGTTTAAATATTTTTAATATATATAGGAAAAGACGTATTGAAGAATGAGTGGGTGTGTAAGTGTCTGTATGGATGATTTAGTAGGTGCGTGACTGACTCTATAAGTGAGTGATTTAACGTATCTTACTGAATGCATGGGTTAGTGACTAAACTGGGTGAATGTCTGTATCCGTCTGTCTGTTGCTGTGTAAGTGGCTGCATGTGTTTGTGAATAGCTACATGAGTGTCTATATGAGTTATTGAATGCTTGTCTGAGTATCTGTATGGGTGCCTGAGTGTTTGTGTGGGAGGGGTGTGTGCAACTCTGTGCATAGATGTGTGAGTGGGTGATTCACTGGGTGGATGGTTTCAAGAGTGCAACTGTGATAGACTGTATGGGTGGGTAAGTGTGTGTAAGAGTGTGTTAGTGAGTGAATGTATGTCCCAGTGGTACATGTGTGAGTAACTACATATGTGAAAGGCAGTATATATGTGTGTTGGAGTATATAAATAGCTATAAGCGAGAGTGAGTGATTGTGATAGTGGCTGTATGGATGAGTGTGTGCTTGTATCAGTGATTGTATAAGAGCGTAAGAATGTGCTACTATTTGTATGAGTAAGTGAGCTGGTGTGTGTATAACTGTATAGGTGAGTAAATGGTAGTGTGTTTAATTATTTGCATGACTGACTAGGTGTGTGAGTACCTCTATGGATGAGTGGCGGTGTTTGAGTATCTATATAGGAGTATGAGTGCATATGATAGTCCTGTACTGAGTGACCGTAAGTATGAGTGACTGTACGGGTGAGTGAGTGGATGTGTGCGTAGACCTAAGAATCAGTGAGTGGGTATGTAGTTATTGGTGTTGGAGTGTCTATGGTTTTGCGAATGGCAGTCTGTAATTTAGAGTGGGTGTATCAAAGGTTATATTAGGGTGTGAGGAGGTGCATCAGATTATCACGTGGATGATGTCATCAGTGATGTCATTTGAGATGTCATCAGTGATGTCATCAGTGATGTCACTGACCATGTCATGAGTGATGTAATATGTGACGTCATCAGCAGTGCATTGCGGGGCGCGAGTTATAGTTAGCTGGACTAACTATAACGGGGAATTTCACGGGTTTTGTACGAGTGCAATGTCCAACTAACTATAACTGTCCCTAAAACCTATGGTTTTTTCAGTGAATTTCAAAGGTTTTTTAAATGCTAATTTGTAACTATAACGTCCCTGAAACCTATGGTTTTTTCAGTGAATTTCAAAGGTTTTTTAAATGCTAATTTGTAACTATAACATGTCTGAAACCTACAGTTTTTTCAGTGAATTTCAAAGGTTTTGTAAATGACAATTTTTAAATGTATTCATTGTTATATAAAAAAATTCATACTGATTTCCAAATTTTTTAGAAACAATTTTTTTTTACATATTTTATTTTTTAAATTACATTGTAATTACATTATAAATTACATTACAAAAATACTTTCTCAGAATGAATTACTTTAGTTTAAATACTTTGCAGATAGGCAATAGACTTTTAAGTACAGTAGTTACAGTTGTTGCAATGGGCAACACATTTTCAAACACAATGCAACATTCAGCTCAATGTGAATTTCTAGTTAAATGCAATTAGTTACTTTATGGATTACTTTTCTAACCACAGGACTGGATCCTAGATTCAGTCCTGGCACATCTCCTGTAAACAGTTGAGTAAAAGCATTTTGGTTACAGTCGTGATTTTTAAGGAATATTATTGTACTTTAAAAGTTGACACTTAGAAACTTTTTCTCATAGAATCACCAATGTTATCCTATGGAAGGAAATTCACTTAGCAGGTAAAAACTGTTATCGTTACTTTTTCTTACTCAGTGTTGGATCCTGGATCCAGCACTGGTGCATCTCCTGTAAACAGTTGAAAGAATGCGTTTAAGTCATACAGGCGATTTTTAAGGAATATTTGTAGTTTGTGAAAATCGACACTTTGAAAACCAGACAATGGATTCCTATGGAAGAAAATATAAGTTACTGGTAAGTACGGTTAAAATTACTTTTCAGGGTCAGTGCTGGGCTAAAAGATGCAGCACTGGGTTCTCTCCTGATAAAAGGTGAGTAAATTGGAATTCGTACTTTGGTTGATTTTAGAGGAATATTATAAAGTTCCAAAACTCCACACTTAGAAGAATTTCCAAGTGAAACCAGGCAATGATATCCTATGGAAGGAAATTCAAGTTACTGGTAAGTACGGTTAAAATTACTTTTGAGGATCAGTACTGGGCTGAAAGATGCAGCACTGAGGTCTCTCCTGATAACAGGTGAGTAAATCGGAATTCGTATTTCTGCTGATTTTAGAGGAATATTTTAAAGTTCCAAAACTCCACACTTAGAAGAATTTCCAAGTGAAACCAGTCAATGTTAGCCTATGAAGGAAATTCAAGTTACCGGTAAGTACGGTTAAAATTACTTTTCAGGACCAGTACTGGGCTGAAAGATGCAGCACTGAGGTCTCTCCTGATAACAGGTGAGTAAATCGGAATTCGTATTTCGGCTGATTTTAGAGGAATATTTTAAAGTTCCAAAACTCCACACTTAGAAGAATTTCCAAGTGAAACCAGTCAATGTTAGCCTATGAAGGAAATTCAAGTTACCGGTAAGTACGGTTAAAATTACTTTTCAGGACCAGTACTGGGCTAAAAGATACAGCACTGAGGTCTCTCCTTATAACAGGTGAGTAAATCGGAATTCGTATTTCGGCTGATTTTAGAGGAATATTTGTATGTTTCAAAAATCAACACTTAGAAACTTTTTCAGCAAAAAGCAGGCAATGATATCCTATGGAAGGAAATTCAAGTTACTGGTAAGTACGGTTAAAATTACTTTCAGGACCAGTACTGGGCTGAAAGATGCAGCACTGAGGTCTCTCCTTATAACAGGTGAGTAAATCGGAATTCGTATTTCGGATGATTTTAGAAGAATATTTGCACAATGGTGAAGGGAGGGGCGGGGCCTCAGGTGACATCTGTGCAAACGCGCCCGGTGGCGCGTTTTAAGTTGGGGGATTAAGTCCCCTTGAATCCTGAGGGTCCCTAGGGGCCAACTAGCCCACCAGGAACCTCCAATATGCGCCAGGGGCTGCGTTGCAGAGACGTGTAGAGAGGCCACACCCCTTTTACACCTCTCTGCAACGCAGCTCTGTGGCGCTTTCTGGATGTACCTGTTGGGCTAGTTGGCCCCAGGGACCCTCAGGATTGAAGGGATTTAATTCCCCATCTTAAAACGCGCCACGGGGCCTGTTTGCACACATGTCACCTGAAGCCCCGCCCCTCCCTTCACCACTGTGCAAACGCGCCCCGTGGCGCGTTTTAAGTTGGGGGATTAAGTCCCCTTGAATCCTGAGGGTCCCAGGAGTCCAACTAGCCCACCATATACCTCCAAAAAGCGCCACAGAGCTGCGTTGCAGAGAGGTGTAAAAAGGGCGTGGCCTCTGTACACCTCTCTGCAAGGCAGCCCCCTGGCGCATACTGGAGGTACCTGGTGGGCTAGTTGGCCCCAGGGACCCCCAGTATTCAAGGGGATCGTTCCCCCTCTGCAAATGCGCCAGGGGCGCGTTTGCAGAGTGGTGAAGGAAGGGGCGGGGCCTGCGGGCCCGATCGTTTTTTTTTTTTGTCCCCTGAAGGGGGCTGTGTGGCCCCCTTCCTTTTTCTTTTTTGGGCCCTGGGGACCCCATCCCCCAGGGCCTTACCCCTTTTAAAAATTACCAAATAAAAAAAAACGGGAAGGGGGCCGCGTGGCCCCCTTCCCTTGGCCTGTATTGGCCCGGGGACCCCATCCCCCGGGGCATGGCCTCTATATTTATATTTTTGAGGGGGCAGCGTGGCCCCCTCCTCTGGCCATTTTAAGGCCCCGGGGACCCCATCCCCCGGGGCCGGCCTTTCCATTTTTTTTTTTAATTTTTATTTCTCTTAGTTAGTTATATACTCCAACACTCACATTTACTGCCTTTCACATATGTAGTTACTCACACATATACCACTGAGATATCCATTCACTCACCGACACAGCCATACGCACACTCACTCACCCATACAGCCCCTCGCAGATGCACTCATGAACCCATACACCCACTAAATCACCAACTCACACATCCATGCAGGGAGTTACACGCCCCCACCCAGACACTCAGGCACCCATACAGGTACTCAGACAACCAATCATTAACCCATATAGACACTCATGTAGCTACTCACCAACCCTTGCATCCACTTACACACCAACTGTCAGACTGATACAGACATTCACACAGATTAGTCATTCACCCATGCATTCACTAAGACACATTTAATCACTTCCTTATACAGTCAGTCACGCACCCACTAAATCATCCATTCACACACTCATACACCCACTCATTCTTCAATACACCTTTGCGTATATATATATAACATTCTTAAACTTTTAAAAATCACCCAGTCTCTGGATGATGTCATCAGTGATGTCATCAGTGATGACAGTCATCAGATGTCACTGACCATGTCATGAGTGATGTAATATGTGACGTCAGCAGTGCATTGCAGGGGCGCGAGTTATAGTTAGCTCAACTAACTATAACGGCTGAATTTCTCTGGTTTTGTACGAGTGAAATGTCCAACTAACTATAATGTCCCTGAAACCTATGGTTTTTTTCAGTGAATTTCTATGGTTTTTTAAATGCTAATTACTAACTATAACGTCCCTGAAACCTATGGTTTTTTCAGTGAATAAGTATATAAACAAAGTTTACCAGGACTTTAAAGTTAGGCTCAGATTTCACTCGTAAAATAAATTCAGCAGTTATAGTTACCTGAACTAAGTATAACTTATGCCCCTGCAATGCACTGCTTATGACCTCACATATTACATCACTCATGACATGGTCAGTGACATCATTGATGACATCTATAATGACATCAAGTGATTGTAAGTGTTTTTAAGTGTTTATGAGTGTTAAACATATATACTAACCTACTACAAAAGTTAAATTAGTATGCTAGGTGCACTACTACTCTTTGATACTGCTTCTATCATATATTATGTGAGTGGCTGTGTGATTGTATCCTTGTGTGTATCGGTGTGTTAGTGGCTGTACGGGTGTATATGTTGGTGTTTGAGTAGCTGTGTGGGTGAGTAAGATGCTATCTGAGTGGCTGTATTGGTGAGTGAGTGGGTGTGTCAGTGGCTGTATGGGTGAGTGTGTGGCAGTGTGAGTTGCTCTCTGGGTAGGTAAGTGGGTTTGTAGTGACTGTATGGGTGAGTGAGTGGGTGCCTGAATGGTTGTGTGAGTGACTCAGTGTGTAAGCGGTTGTATGGGTGAGTGAGTAGCTGTTTGAGTGGGTGTTTGGTTAAGGGAGGTGGTGTGTGAGTGGCTGTATTGGAGAATGTCTGTGTGAGTGGCTGTATGAGTGACTGAGTGGATGTGTGAGTTATTGTATAGATGTGTCAATGGGTATGTAAATAGTTGTGTGAGTGAGTGTGTGAGTGTTTGTATGGATGAGTGAGTGGCTGTGTTGAGAGGTTGTATGGATGAGTGAGTGGGTGTGTGAGTGACTGTATAGGTAAATAAGTGGGTATGTGAGTAGATGTATGGGTGAGTGTGTGGCTATATGAGTAGCTGTACCGGTGAGTGACTGGTTGTATGAGTGGTTGTATGGGTGAGTGAAGGGTTGTGTGAGTGGCTGTATGAGTGAGGGTGGGTGTGTAAGTGCCTCTATGGAGGAGTGTGTGGGTATATGAGTACTGGTATGGGTCTGTGAATGGGTATGTGAGTGGTTGTGTGGGTGTGTAAGTGGGTATACGAGAGGTTGAATGGGTGTGAGTGGTTCGGCGGATTATGTCATCAGTGATGTCATCAGTGGTGTCACTGACCATGTCATGAGTGAAGTAAAATGTGAGGTCATAAGCAGTGTATTTGGGGTGTAAGTTATAGTTAGCTCAGGAAATTATTACTGCTGCATTTCACTGGTTTTGTACGAGTGAAATCTGAGCCTAACTATAATGTCCCTGTAACCTCTGGTTTTCTCAGTGAATTTCTAAGGTTATTAATATGTTCTGATGGCGCCGTCACTCTTTCTTTACAGGTGCCACAGTGGGGTGGATGGACCCCCTGTTGTGTGTTTCTTTATCTTGTTTAGGATCCAACAAGACAATTTGAGTTGGATACCTTGAATATAATGTTTGTTGAATATAGTAACTCTAATTCTGGAGAACACTGCCGCTTTTTCCATCATCTCCCCCTTTTTATCGGGTATGACATTTTGCATTATCTCTCACTGGGTGTTAGGATCATCATCCTGCCACGGGGTGGCATATATTTCAGCCCATATTTGTGGCAGTCTGATGGAGATATGCAAACTCATTATTCGATATATATCCGTTGCCTCTTTCTTATTGGGCATGACTATTGGCACTATCTTTCACACGGTGCTGGTATCACCACATGGCGGTATACTTGCTAGCCCATATCTGGGGTGGTCTGTTCGAGCTATGAGAACTTATTATTTGATATATATTCTTACCATCAGGGGTCGATGACTTTATGATCTGCATTGATTTACTTGTTGGAGGATGACCATTGTCACGTTTATGAAACTCACCAGAGGAAATGAGCTTTGATTACTATTTTGGTAGGTGTTATTTTTCTCACTGATGGTAATTATCTTCCCTAATAGTGATTGAATTTTGCACTATTGTAGCTTCCTTTTGACCCAGGTCTCCGATAGATGATAATTCTCCTATGATATTCCGTCGGAGGCTGGGCCCCTCGCCCAGAGAGACAACCAGAGAGACACTGAGCCTGCCCTGTTTTAGAATTTTTTCCCCATCCTCTCCTCTCATACTTACATGTTTTCTTGTTTATGTATTATCATGCAGCTGTCCCATCACAGATACTTTATGTCATTGAATGTAAATATGAGTAGTGTCTTTTCATTATAAAGAGCAGTTCACACTGTGTTTCTTATATGTTTAATATGTTTTTGGGTTTGTTTGTATTGTGATTTTTGAGCTTTAACCCCTTCCATGCTCATGACGAGCTGGACTCGTCATGGCACACAGTGCTCGTGTGCTCATGACGAGTCCAGCTCGTCATGGAACCCAGTCAGGAAATCCCTCTGGTGCGGGCACCAGAGGGATTCCCTTTCATCCTAAAGCCTCGGGAGCTGGGGAAGAGCTTCCCCAGCTCCCGAGGCCCCCTGGTTTCCCTGAAATGACGATCGGCGCGCACGTCGCGCTGATCTCATTTCAGTGAAACTGAAACTGAAATGAGCCAAGAGGCTCATTACAGTTTCAGTTTCTATGTGCTCAGGGGCTATCTCAGCCCCCTGAGCACGTAGAAACTCAGGAGAGGTATCGTTGGAAAGGGAGAATCTCCCTTTCCAATGGTACCCTCACTAGTGGATCCCTGCTTGGGGATCGCCCCAGGAGGGCGATCCCCAAGCAGGGATCCACTCACTAGGCACCAGGGAGGGGGAGCGGCCCCTTGGGCAAGGGCCTTTGCTCCCCCATACAATTTTTGGCATAATTAGTCTTTCTGCCCCCTGGGGGTAGATGGGGCAGTAGCCCCCAATCTGCCCCCGGGGGTAGAAAGCCCACTAGACACCAGGGATTTCTATTTAAATTATATTTAGGGGTGGGGGCTGCCCAAAACGGGCATGCCGATGCCCCCATCCCCCCGGCCACAAAATTAGTCTTTCTGCCCCCCTGGGGGCAGATGGGGCAGTAGCCCCCAATCTGCCCCCCGGGGGCAGAAAGCCCACTAGATACCAGGGATTTTTTTGAAAATTATAGTTAGGGGTGGGGGCTGCCCAATATGGGCATGCCAATGCCCCCACCCCACCCCCGCCGCAAAGGTACAGTCTTTCTGCCCCTCCTGGGGGGCAGATGGGGGCAGTAGCCCCCAATCTGCCCCCGGGGGCAGAAAGCCCACTAGATACCAGGGATTTGTTTTAAATTATAATTTGGGGTGGGGGCTGCCCAATATGGGCATGCCAATGCCCCCACCCCACCCCGCCGCAAAGGTACAGTCTTTCTGCCCCTCCTGGGGGCAGATGGGGGCAGTAGCCCCCAATCTGCCCCCCGGGGGGCAGAAAGCCCACTAGACACCAGGTTTTTTTTCCCTCGATACATTTAGGGGTGGGGGTTGCCCAAGATGGGCATGCCAATGCCCCCACCCCTCCCCCATGAAATTCCAGTCTTTCTGCCCCCCGGGGGGCAGATGGTGGCAGCGGCCACCAATCTGCACCCACCCGGGGTTCAGAAATACCCTAGATGCCAGGGATTTTTTTTTTTATAGGCCCGGGGTGGGGCTGCCGAGAATGGGCATGCAAATGCCCCCACCCTACCCCCAAAGAAAAGAAAAAAACTTTCTGCCCCCAGGAGGCAGATGGGGGCAATAGCCCCTGATCTGCCCCCCGGGGAGGGGGCAGAAAGCCCACTAAGCGCCAGGGATTTTTTTTTTTATATAGGTAGGGGTGGGGGCTGCCCAGAATTTGCATGTCAATGCCCCCAACCCAAAAAAATGCTACAGTCTTTCTGCCCCCCTGGGAGGCAGATGGGGCAATAGCACCTTATCTGCCCCCCGGGGGCAGAAAGCCCACTAGCCACCAGGGATTTTTTTTTTTACAAAGTTCGGGGTGGGGGCTGCCAAGAATGGACATGCCAATGCCCCCACCCACCCCAAAAAAGATGTCACTGTCTTTCTGCCCCTCCCAGGAGGCAGATGGGGGCAGTAGCCCTGATCTGCCCCCGGGGGCAGAAAGCCCACTATGTGCCAGCGATTATGCTGGCTTTTTTATACGGAGGGGTGGGGGCTGACCAGCATAGGCATCCCAATGCCCCGACCCCCCAAAAGAATAGCCACAGTCTTTCTGCCCCCTCGGGGGCATATCGGGGCAATAGCCCCTGATTTCCCCTCCCCAGGGCGGCAGAAAGCCCACTAGGCACTGACTTTTTTCGGAATGTGCCTACCTGTTGAATTTGGTTCCTAGCTCTGCCGGCACCCAGGGAAACCTAGCAAACCTATACATTTTTTAAAACTAGACACCCAGGGGAATCCAGGATGGGCTGACTTGACTGGCTCTCACCAGGTTCTGTTACCCAGAATCCCTTGCAAACCTAAAAATGTGTCCCAAAAAAACACATTTTCCTCACATTTTTGTGGTGGAAAGTTCTGGAATCTGCGTGGATCCACAAAATTCCACCCACCCCGCGTTCCCCAAAGTCTTTCGAGAAAAATGGTACCTCACTTGTGTGGGTAGGACTAGTGGCCGCGACAGGAAACGGCCCAAAACGCAACATGGACACACCACATTTTCACAGTGAAAACGGACCCTTTTTTGCAAAGTGCCTAGCTGTAGATTTTGAACCCTAACTCTGCCGGCACCTAGGGAAACCTAGCAAACCTATACATTTTTGAAGACTAGATACCCAGGGGAATCCAGGATTGGGTCACTTGACTGGCTCTCACCAGGTTCTGTTACCCAGAATCCCTTGCAAACCGAAACATTTGTCAAAAAAACAAATTTTCCTCACTTTTCTGTGGTGGAAAGTTCTGGAATCTGCGTGGATCCACAAATTTCCACCCATCCCGCGTTCCCCAAAGTCTTCCGAGAAAAATGGCACCTCACATGTGTGGGTAGGCCTAGTGCCCGCGACAGGAAACGGCCCAAACGCAACGTGGACACACCACATTTTCACAGTGAAAACGGACCCTTTTTTGCAAAGTGCCTAGCTGTAGATTTTGAACCCTAACACTGCCAGCACCTAGGGAAACCTAGCAAACCTATACATTTTTGAAAACTAGACACCCAGGGGAATCCAGGATGGGGTGACTTGACTGGCTCTCACCAGGATCTGTTACCCAGAATCCCTTGCAAACCTAAAAATATGTCCAAAAAACACATTTTCCTCACATTTCTGTGGTGGAAAGTTCTGGAATGTGCGTGGATCCACAAATTTCCTACCACCCTGCGTTCCCCCAGGGCTCCCGATAAAAATGGTACCTCACTTGTGTGGGTAGGCATAGTGGCTGAAACAGGAAATGGCCCAAATCGTATTGTGGAGACTTCAAAACTACCTATAACAAAACTACCTGGTTTTGGGGGGCACCTGGTTTTGGCCTCGGGCTCGCCGCCATCTAGGGAAACCTACCAATCCCACACATTTCTGAAAACTAGACACCCTGGGGAGTCCAATGAGGTATGGCTTGCGTGGATCCCCCAACGTTTCCCTACCCAGAATCCCCTGCAACCCTCAAATTTAGCTGAAAAACCATATTTTCCACATATTTTTGCGTGGAATCACCGTGCTGGCACAAATGTCCTACCACCCAGCGTTGCCCTTGTTCCCCGAGTAAAATGATACCTCACTTGTGTGGGTGTCCAAAGCAGAACTGGCTAAAAACGTATTTTTAAAAAAATATAGCGCTTAGAATTCTCGGTGCTATACCCTAAATCCCTATGTTTTGGGCTCTTCCCAGTCACAGGCCTTTGGCCCACCCACACAAGTGAGGTATCATTTTACTCGGGAGAACAAGGGGAACGCTGGGTGGTAGGACATTTGTGCCGGCACGGTGATCCCACGCAAAAATGTATGGAAAAAGTGATTTTTTCAGCTAAATTTGAGGTTTGCAGGGGATTCTGGGTAGGAAAACGTTGTGGGACCCATGCAAGCCATACCTCGCTGGACTCCCCGGGTGTCTAGCTTTCAGAAATGTTTGAGTTTGGTAGTTTCCCAAGATGGCCGCCGAGCCCAGGGCCAAAAACTCCTGGGACCCCCTTGCAAAACCAGGTTGTTTTGTGATAAGTAATTTTGATGTCGCCTCAATAGGTTTTGGGCCCTTTTCTGTCGCGGGTACTTGACCCACCCACGCAAGTGAGGTATCATTTTTATCGGGAGACCTGGGGGAACGCTGGGTGGGAGGAAATTTGTGGATCCACGTAGATTCCAGAACTTTCCCACATAGAAATTTGAGAGAAAAGTGATTTTTTCAGCTAAATTTGAGGTTTGCAGGGCATTCTGGGTAGGAAAACGTTGGGGGATCCACGCAAGCCATACCTCGTTGGACTCCCCCGGGTGTCTAGTTTTCAGAAATGTGTGGGTTTGGTAGGTTTCCCAAGATGGCCGCCGAGCCCGGGGCCAAAACCCAGGTGACTCCCCTTGCAAAACCAGCTTGTTTTGTGATAGATCATTTTGATGTCTCCTCAATACGTTTTGGGCCCTTGCCTGTTGCGGGTACTTGAACCACCCACACCAGTGAGGTTTTGGCCCTGGGCTCGGCGGCCATCTTAGGAAGCCTACCAAACCCACACATTTCTGAAAACTAGACACTCTGGGAGTCCAGCGAGGTATGGCTTGCGTGGGTCCCCCAATGTTTTCCTACCCAGAATCCCCTGCAAACCTGATATTTTGCTGAAAAAATCACTTTTTCGCACATTTTTGTGTGGTAAAGTTGTGGAATCATGGGGCTGACACAAATTTCCTACCACCCAGCAATCCCCAGGTCTCCCGATAAAATGGTGCCTCACTCGGGTGGAGGCCCAAGTACCAGCGACAGGCAAGGGCCCACAACGTATTGAGGCGACCTCAAAATGGCCTATCACAAAACGACCTGGTTTTGCAAGGGGGTCCCATGACGTTTTGGCCCGGGGCTCGGCGGCCACCTATGGAAACCTACCAAACCTACACATTTCTGAAAAGTAGACACCCGGGCATTCCAGGGAGGTATGACTTGCGTGGATCCACCAACGTTTTCTACCCAAAATCCCCTGCAAACCTGATATTTTGCTGAAAAAATCACTTTTTCGCACATTTTGTGTGGTAAAGTTGTGGAATCATGGGATTGACACAAATTTCGTACCACCCAGCGTTCCTCAGGTCTCCCAATAAAAATGGTGCCTCACTCGGTGGGAGGCCCAGTACTCGCGACAGGCAAGGGCCCACGACGTATTGAGGCGACTCAAAATGGCCTATCACAAAACGACCTGGTTTTGCAAGGGGTCCCATGACGCTTTGGCCCGGGCTCGACGGCCACCTACGGAAACCTACCAAACCTCACATTTCTGAAAAGTAGACACCGGGGCATTCCAGGAGGTATGACTTGCGTGGATCCACCAACGTTTTCTTACCCAGAATCCCCTGCAAACCTGATATTTTGCTGAAAAATCACTTTTTCGCACATTTTTGTGTGGTAAAGTTGTCGAATCATGGGATTGACACAAATTTCTACCACCCAGCGTTCCCCAGGTCTCCCAATAAAAATGGTGCCTCACTCGGTGGGAGGCCCAAGTACCAGCGACAGGCAAGGGCCCACAACGTATTGAGGTGACCTCAAAATGGCCTATCACAAAACTACCTGTTTTTGCAAGGGGGGTCCCATGACGTTTTGGCCCGGGGCTCGGCGTCCACCTAGGAAACCTACCAAACCTACACATTTCTGAAAAGTAGACACCTGGGGATTCAGGGAGGTATGGCTTGCATGGATCCCCCAACGGTTTCTTACCCAGAATCCCCTGCAAACCTGAAATTTGGCTGAAAAATCACTTTTTCACACACTTTTGTGTGGTAGTTGTGGCATCACGGGGCTGACACAGATTCCCTACCACCTAGCGTTCCCCAGGTATCCCGATAAAATGGTGCCTCACTCGGGTGGGAGGCTCAAGTACCCGCGACAGGCAAGGGCCCAAAACATTTTGTGATAGGCAATTTTGATGTCGCCTCAATACGTTGTGGGCCCTTGCCTGTCGCGTGTACTTGGGCCTCCCACACAAGTGAGGCACCATTTTTATCGGGAGACCTGGGGGAACGCTGGGTGGTAGGAAATTTGTGTGAGGCCAGTGATGCCACACTTTCCCACACAAAAATGTGTGAAAAAAGTGATTTTTTTCAGCTAAAATTGAGGTTTGCAGGGGATTCTGGGTAAGGAAACGTTGGGGGATCCACGCAAGCCATACCTCCCTGGAAGCCCCCGGGTGTCTAATTTTCAGAAATGTGTGGGTTTGGTAGGTTTCTCTAGATGGCTACCGAGCACGGGGCCAAAACCCAGGTGACCCCCTTGCAAAACCAGGTCGCTTTGTGAAAGGCCATTTTGAGGTCGCCTCACTACGTTGTGGGCCCTTGCCTGTCGCGGGTACTTGGGCCTCCCACACGAGTGAGGCACCATTTTTATCGGGAGACCTGGGGAACGCTGGGTGGTAGGAAATTTGTGTCAGCCCCATGATTCCACAACTTTACCACACAACAATGTGCGAAAAAGTGATTTTTTGAGCAAAATATCAGGTTTGCAGGGGATTCTGGGTAAGAAAACTTTGGTGGATCCACGCAAGCCATACCTCCCTGGAATCCCCGGGTGTCTACTTTTCAGAAATGTGTAGGTTTGGTAGGTTTCCTAGGTGGCCGCCGAGCCCCGGGCCAAAACGTCATGGGACCCCCTTGCAAAACCAGGTAGTTTTGTGATAGGCCATTTTGAGGTCGCCTCAATACGTTGTGGGCCCTTGCCTGTCGCGGGTACTTGGGCCTCCCACCTGAGTGAGGCACCATTTTTATCGGGAGACCTGGGGAACGCTGGGTGGTAGGAAATTTGTGTGAGGCCAGTGATGCCACACTTTCCCACACACAAATGTGTGAAAAAAGTGATTTTTTCAGCTAAAATTGAGGTTTGCAGGGGATTCTGGGTAAGGAAACGTTGGGGGATCCACGCAAGCCATACCTCCCTGGAAGCCCCCGGGTGTCTACTTTTCAGAAATGTGTGGGTTTGGTAGGTTTCTCTAGATGGCTACCGAGCACGGGGCCAAAACCCAGGTGACCCCCTTGCAAAACCAGGTCGTTTTGTGAAAGGCCATTTTGAGGTCGCCTCACTACGTTGTGGGCCCTTGCCTGTCGCGGGTACTTGGGCCTCCCACACGAGTGAGGCACCATTTTTATCGGGAGACCTGGGGGAACGCTGGGTGGTAGGAAATTTGTGTCAGCCCCATGATTCCACAACTTTACCACACAACAATGTGCGAAAAAGTGATTTTTTGAGCAAAATATCAGGTTTGCAGGGGATTCTGGGTAAGAAAACTTTGGTGGATCCACGCAAGCCATACCTCCCTGGAATCCCCCGGGTGTCTACTTTTCAGAAATGTGTAGGTTTGGTAGGTTTCCCTAGGTGGCCGCCGAGCCCCGGGCCAAAACGTCATGGGACCCCCTTGCAAAACCAGGTAGTTTTGTGATAGGCCATTTTGAGGTCGCCTCAATACGTTGTGGGCCCTTGCCTGTCGCGGGTACTTGGGCCTCCCACCCGAGTGAGGCACCATTTTTATCGGGAGACCTGGGGGAACGCTGGGTGGTAGGAAATTTGTGTGAGGCCAGTGATGCCACACTTTCCCACACACAAATGTGTGAAAAAAGTGATTTTTTCAGCTAAAATTGAGGTTTGCAGGGGATTCTGGGTAAGGAAACGTTGGGGGATCCACGCAAGCCATACCTCCCTGGAAGCCCCCGGGTGTCTACTTTTCAGAAATGTGTGGGTTTGGTAGGTTTCTCTAGATGGCTACCGAGCACGGGGCCAAAAACCCAGGTGACCCCCTTGCAAAACCAGGTCGTTTTGTGAAAGGCCATTTTGAGGTCGCCTCACTACGTTGTGGGCCCTTGCCTGTCGCGGGTACTTGGGCCTCCCACACGAGTGAGGCACCATTTTTATCGGGAGACCTGGGGGAACGCTGGGTGGTAGGAAATTTGTGTCAGCCCCATGATTCCACAACTTTACCACACAACAATGTGCGAAAAAGTGATTTTTGAGCAAAATATCAGGTTTGCAGGGGATTCTGGGTAAGAAAACTTTAGTGGATCCACGCAAGCCATACCTCCCTGGAATCCCCCGGGTGTCTACTTTTCAGAAATGTGTAGGTTTGGTAGGTTTCCCTAGGTGGCCGCCGAGCCCCGGGCCAAAACGTCATGGGACCCCCTTGCAAAACCAGGTAGTTTTGTGATAGGCCATTTTGAGGTCGCCTCAATACGTTGTGGGCCCTTGCCTGTCGCGGGTACTTGGGCCTCCCACCCGAGTGAGGCACCATTTTTATCGGGAGACCTGGGGGAACGCTGGGTGGTAGGAAATTTGTGTGAGGCCAGTGATGCCACACTTTCCCACACACAAATGTGTGAAAAAGTGATTTTTTCAGCTAAAATTGAGGTTTGCAGGGGATTCTGGGTAAGGAAACGTTGGGGGATCCACGCAAGCCATACCTCCCTGGAAGCCCCCGGGTGTCTACTTTTCAGAAATGTGTGTGTTTGGTAGGTTTCCCTAGGTGCCGGCAGAGCTAGGGTTCACAAACTACAGCTAGGCACTTTGCCAAAAAAGGGTCATTTTTCACTGCGAAATTGAGGTGAGACCACGTTGCGTTTTGCGCCGTTTCCTGTCGCGGGCACTAGGCCGACCCACACAAGTGAGGTACCATTTTTCTCAGAAGACTTTGGGGAACGCGGGGTGGGTGGAAATTTGTGAATCCACGCAGATTCCAGAACTTTCCACCACAGAAATGTGGGGAAAATGTGGTTTTTTTGACAATTTTTTAGGTTTGCAAGGGATTCTGGGTAACAGAACCTGGTGGGAGGCAGTCCACTCACCCCATCCTGGATTCCCCTGGGTGTCTAGTTTTCAAAAATGTATAGGTTTGCTAGGGTTCCCTAGGTGCCGGCAGAGCTAGGGTTCAAAAACTACAGCTAGGCACTTTGCCAAAAAAGGGTCATTTTTCACTGCGAAATTGAGGTGTGACCACATTGCGTTTTGCGCCGTTTCCTGTCGCAGGCACTAGGCCGACCCACACAAGTGAGGTACCATTTTTCTCGGAAGACTTTGGGGAACGCGGGGTGGGTGGAAATTTGTGGATCCACGCAGATTCCAGAACTTTCCACCACAGAAATGTGGGGAAAATGTGGTTTTTTTGACAATTTTTTATGTTTGCAAGGGATTCTGGGTAACAGAACCTGGTGGGAGGCAGTCCAGTCACCCCATCCTGGATTCCCCTGGGTGTCTAGTTTTCAAAAATGTATAGGTTTGCTAGGTTTCCCTAGGTGCCGGCAGAGCTAGGGTTCAAAAACTACAGCTAGGCACTTTGCCAAAAAGGGTCATTTTTCACTGCGAAATTGAGGTGTGACCACGTTGCGTTTTGCGCCGTTTCCTGTCGCAGGCACTAGGCCGACCCACACAAGTGAGGTACCATTTTTCTCGTAAGACTTTGGGGAACGCGGGGTGGGTGGAAATTTGTGGACCCACGCAGATTCCAGAACTTTCCACCACAGAAATGTGGGGAAAATGTGGTTTTTTTGACAATTTTTTATGTTTGCAAGGGATTCTGGGTAACAGAACCTGGTGGGAGGCAGTCAAGTCACCCCATCCTGGATTCCCCTCGGTGTCTAGTTTTCAAAAATGTATAGGTTTGCTAGGTTTCCCTAGGTGCCGGCAGAGCTAGGGTTCAAAAACTACAGCTAGGCACTTTGCCCAAAAAGGGTCATTTTTCACTGCAAAATTGAGGTGTGACCACGTTGCGTTTTGCGCCGTTTCCTGTCGCAGGCACTAGGCCGACCCACACAAGTGAGGTACCATTTTTCTCGGAAGACTTTGGGGAACGCGGGGTGGGTGGAAATTTGTGGATCCACGCAGATTCCAGAACTTTCCACCACAGAAATGTGGGGAAAATGTGGTTTTTTGGACAATTTTTTATGTTTGCAAGGGATTCTGGGTAACAGAACCTGGTGGGAGGCAGTCAAGTCACCCCATCCTGGATTCCCTGGGTGTCTAGTTTTCAAAAATGTATAGGTTTGCTAGATTTCCCTAGGTGCCGGCACAGCTAGGGTTAAAAACTACAGCTAGGCACTTTGCCAAAAAGGGTCATTTTTCACTGCGAAATTGAGGTGTGACCACGTTGCGTTTTGCGCCGTTTCCTGTCGCAGGCACTAGGCCGACCCACACAAGTGAGGTACCATTTTTCTCGTAAGACTTTGGGGAACGCGGGGTGGGTGGAAATTTGTGGATCCACGCAGATTCCAAAACTTTCCACCACAGAAATGTGGGGAAAATGTGGTTTTTTTGACAATTCTTTAGGTTTGCAAGGGATTCTGGGTAACAGATCCTGGTGGGAGGAAGTCAAGTCACCCCATCCTGGATTCCCCTGGGTGTCTAGTTTTCAAAAATGTATAGGTTTGCTAGGTTTCCCTAGGTGCCGGCAGAGCTAGGGTTCAAAAACTACAGCTAGGCACTTTGCCAAAAAAGGGTCATTTTTCACTGTGAAATTGAGGTGTGACCACGTTGCGTTTTGCGCCATTTCCTGTCGCAGGCACTAGGCCGACCCACACAAGTGAGGTACCATTTTTCTTGGAAGACTTTGGGGAACGCGAGGTGGGTGGAAATTTGTGGATCCACGCAGATTCCAGAACTTTCCACCACAGAAATGTGGGGAAAATGTGTTTTTTTTGATAATTATTTAGGTTTGCAAGGGATTCTGGGTAACAGAACCTGGTGGGAGGCAGTCCAGTCACCCCATCCTGGATTCCCCTGGGTGTCTAGTTTTCAAAAATGTATAGGTTTGCTAGGTTTCCCTAGGTGCCGGCAGAGCTAGGGTTCAAAAACTACAGCTAGGCACTTTGCCAAAAAAGGGTCATTTTTCACTGCGAAATTGAGGTGTGACCACGTTGCGTTTTGCACAGTTTCCTGTCGCAGGCACTAGGACGACCCACACAAGTGAGGTACCATTTTTCTCGTAAGACTTTGGGGAACGCGGGGTGGGTGGAAATTTGTGGATCCATGCAGATTCCAGAACTTTCCACCACAGAAATGTGGGGAAAATGTGTTTTTTTGACAATTTTTTATGTTTGCAAGGGATTCTGGGTAACAGAACCTGGTGGGAGGCAGTCAAGTCACCCCATCCTGGATTCCCTGGGTGTCTAGTTTTCAAAAATGTATAGGTTTGCTAGGTTTCCCTAGGTGCCGGCAGAGCTAAGGTTCAAAAACTACACCTAGGCACTTTGCAAAAAAAGGGTAATTTTTCATTGTGAAAATGTGGTACGTCCACGTTGCATTTTGAGCCATTTCCTGTTGTGGGCACAAGGGCTACCCACACAAGTGAGGTACCATTTTTATCGGGAGACTTAGGGTAACACAGAATTGTAGAGCAACTGTTATTACCTATTGACTTTCGATGCATTTCTGCCTTCCAAATGAAAGACAATGTGTAAAAAATAAGTCATTTTGAAAAATGACCTATAATTCTCATGCTAGTATGGGTACTCCCAATTTCGGAAATGTGCAAATATCTACTGTTTCTAAAATCTACATTTTGTTCCCATTTCAGAAATACATAGGTGTCTTTCATAACAATTTTTCCATGTATACATTTTCCCAAAATAATTGCTATATACCCGGTACATAATAAAAAACCATTGCAAGATGCTGCTCAATTATTGGCTCTGGGTTCGTCGGGTTCTTGGTGAACCTACAAGTCCTATATATCCCCACAACCAGAAAGGTCCAGCGGATATAACGGTATATTGCCTTCAAATAGCTGTCATAATTAGAAGAAGTTACAGGTGAAAACGTTGACACAAATGGCTGTTTTTTTCAACTAATTTTCAATTTTTCCTTTATTTAACTGTTAGTTTCTATAAGGAAAACTTTAAGGATCTACACAAATGACCCCTTGCTGAATTCAGAATTTTGTCTACTTTTCAGAAATGTATGGCTTTCCAGGATCCATTATTGGTTTCATACCCATTTCTACCATTAACTGGAAGGAGGTTGAAAGCACAAAAATAGCAAAAATAGGCTATGTCCCAGAAAAATGCCAAAACTGTGTAAAAAAGTTGGTTTTCTGACAAAAGTCTGCTTGTCCCTGAAAGCTGGGAAAATGGTGATTTCATCCCCACAACCCCTTTTTTGATGCCATTTGCAGGGAAAAATCAAGACGCTTTCATCTGTAGCCCTTTTTCGCATTTTTCCCCAAAAAACAAAATTTAGCTGTATTTTGACTAATTTCTGGGTCCCCTCCAGGGGAATCCACAAACCCTGGGTACCTTTACAATCCCCATGATGTTAGAAAAAAAGGACGCAAATTTGGCATGGATACCTTATGTGGTCAAAAAGTTACAGGGGCCTAAGCGCGCACTACCCCAAATAGCCAAAAAAAGGCTTAGCACAGGAGGGGAAAAGGCCTAGCAGCGAAGGGGTTAATGTGTTGTTATTGATCAAATTGCCTATTCCTTTTATCTGTTACAGTATAGTGTGTTTGTTAATGTGTCACAATATAGCTACTACATGTTTATGTTATGTTTTGATATTATATTGTACACTTGCACTTGTGTTTATTTATATATATTGCCTCTACAGCCCTGAAGAAGTCCATTGCTATGAACGAAACGCATTGGCTGTTTCTGTTGTAAATATTGGCGACATATATGTTTATACAAGATTGCAAGAATCCAAAAAGCATGAAAAAGAATTAAAAGAATTTCATATATTTTAATTGTATTTGGAATTTCATTTACACTGTAATCCTTGTGGTGCTCCTTTACTATGTTTTACGTTTGAAGATGTCATTTGTGTAGGGCCGCACCTTGGCAGTTGGTGCTGATACTGTGTGCACACACTAAATTGATTTTCCCATCAGGTAGTGTTTAAGGTCACAGGGTAGGTGCAGTTAGCTGGGGTCTGCTGCCGTGTCAGGGTTTCAGATACATATATACATACATATATTTAAAGATAAAAATATAATAAATTGACGTTGATTCTTATCTGGCTCCCTATCTGGTCCACAGATGAGCTGGAATCTTATGGTATGGGCTTCAGAGGTATTGTCCACATACCTCATGCACTTAAAATTCCCTGGGTGGGATATATCAAGTCTTCTTTGATAGCACTTGGTTTGGGAGATTATTGGACCTATTCTTCTTCCATCACTTCTGCTTCACATAATATTGTGAAAACAAGATGTTGGTACTGTGAGTGGGAAATGTTGCAAATAGATTCGCACATGGGTAGTCGGTCTAGTTCATTTTTAGTGGTGAAATGTAAACCAAGATTTGAATAGTTTCTGAATTACATCAGTCCTGTCTCAACAAGGCGCCTGTATTAAAACATCTGCTTGTTTTTGGTTATGCCTTCTGGCACTGTTCCCATGCTCCTGTGATAAGTGTTTTACTGGAAAATAATCTTGTTTCCATGACGGTGGATAATGGCATGATATTAGGCTTTGCAGTTCACTTATGAAACACAAAATACTGTAAGTTACACAAAGTTATGCCACTGTAAAGGAAATTTCAACTAAGCTTAGTATTTCGAAACTTATTTCCAAGCCATTCCATCTTAAAAATGTCTGAGACTATCTTCTAATAAATTAAGAAGTTAATCCCTTTGCAAGGTCGAATGAATGGGAAAAGTGTTTCTCCAATTGTGAAAGGCTTTTTGCATCTCCTAGTATGCACTACCTAGAACTATGCATTTGCGTAAGAGGGAATTTCCATATGTTTTCTAGGACAACTTTTGAAAATATATGAATGTCACCGGTCTCTAAATGTACTCCTCCAAAGATTACTGGATTCAACACATATAATAAATCTGTACCCATACAATGCTATAACCATATGAGAGTAGATTCACAAACGTATTTTTTTAATAAGGCCCAATGTGTACATATACTAATATACACAGTGCAATTATTGGATTGTAGGGAGTTTCTGCTACCTAAAAGTGTATCAAAAGTAAAGAAAGTTTGGCAAAAGGCAGATGGGGCTCATGGCCAAAACATGCTTAGCTTTGCGTGTGTTCCAGTTAGAGAGCTGAATGCCATTTTTATGCCATGTCTAAGACAGATTTACAGTATAGGATAATGCCATCTGAAACATTATGCCTTAACACCCCCTATCCAACACCATTAACAGGGTAGTTACACTGTTGGACAACCTGGCAAGATGCACACTGATCTCACAACAACATGCCTTGTAGTGAAACACATATATTTTTTATTCAACTTTTTATTTTATTGAAAGAATGGCACACATATAAATCATATATTATTAAAGTGTACAGGCTGAAGAAGATATTCTGAAACATGCCAAACATACTAGCACAAGTTTGCTAACAAATATTTTGCCTGATGAAGACCTGTACCATAGTCACAACTAGTAGAAACATAAGAACCAGGGCAAGTAGATGCCATTAGTATATCACTGAATTTTCTCTGGTGGGAGAGGGTAAAACTAGAGAGAAATATGAAAAAAGTAGGAAGAGCATCTGATGGTATTGGTTGTGGCTACATCACAGCCTGTGCAATGAGGCGTGATAAGAATAAACAATATACTTTGAAGAAAATAATCATTGCTTTTAAAGCTATAGTTCAACTCCAACAGTTCATGAGATATGTTACTATGACACCATGTGTACATAGTGACTGTTATATAAATAATAATATTAAGAGACATGCTTGTAATTGTTTAATGGCCGAGAGGTGTGTGTAAGTGACCCTGTTAGTAGGTCTTGACAGGATTTTCTATATTAAAGGGTGATAGTTGCTCATCTTTTATAGTAGTCAAAATGATACAGCATTAGTGTTATGGGGTTGTGCAACTAGATTGATCTGATCCCATGTCGTTTTCAGGGAATAAATATGGGCCAGAAACATAAAATGTTGGCTATCTCACCTTAGGGCCTTCAGTCCTACTCAAGAAGGTGCCCCAAAATGACCAAACCTTAAAAGATAGAACAGCGACCCATTTTGCCAAAGGGAACCTGGGTATAAACCTGTGCAAAAAAACCAATGTTTCACTAAGAGCCTCAATTAATACCAGACTCTTCTTACTCAGTTGATTCAATCACCAGGAACAACAAATATAAGGGAAGGAAAATAAGTCTAGCCTAAACATTGAATGACAATAAGTATATTGTGTATAAACAATAAAGACAAAAGAATTATTAAAAAATGTTTCTTTTCATAGTGCATGGCACAGGCAAGTGGATAAGAAAAGTATATGTTTAGTTTTCCCAGTGATCACACAAAAGAAAGATGTGACAAACATATGAGGTGTGTATATACAAAAGACATCGAACTTAAAGCTATTGGTTCAACAAGGGTACTTTTAAATGATTTTAGCCTGGAGTCTAGTATTAGACAACTATTTAGCTAAGTCTGTGTGTTGAATTGTCAATGACGTTTCAACCCCTTTTCTAATGTAGAGATTTCATCAGGACAAACGACGTTTGGGACACCTAGGTGGAAAAGAAAAAAATAATAATAAAGCCAAGGAAGTATTAAACTATAATAACAGTAGGCAGAAACTAGACTGTGATACATGAATGAAATACCTGTTGAACAGCCTTAAGAAAACAGTCCTAGTGCAAAGTAGTGGCTTAAATACTCACCATAATAGTATGCTTGAACCTATAAGTATCAAGGATAAAAGTCAAGACCAAAATGAAGGCAACAAAATTGTACTAACTCAGTGGGTCTGAGAATAAGGGCCTCTCTTATAAACACCATTTATTAGTACTGCAGAATGACTGTAATCAAAGTAGACTATACATTACAGCAATGGCCGAGAGGACACAGGACCCCTTATGCCAGAATACTACTTTTAAGCCAGACACTAAGAGAGCACCTAAATTGTTGTCGGATCGAGGGGCCTTCATAGGAAAACCCGCTGTAAAATTTGTGAAGTCACCACATCTGAGGGGAACTAGTGTAGCGAGAGAAAACCTTTTGCATATACCCCTCATTCCGGTGGGGAACAAGCAGCAAGTTGTATCAACATTGTCGGGGAAGGAGTGAATCCTAATCGATGTACAGCTGGAAATTCATCACAAAATGGCTGCGTACGAAAAAGAGGATTAAAATGCACAAGCCTAGGATGCTGGTAACAGTGCCACAATATGCAGACTTCTATTGCTGCCAAATTTGAAAAATAAAATAATAACTTTCACAAATGTGTGTAGTAGAAAAAAGACATAAAGAAAGAAAATTAGAAAAGACATAGAAGACAGACTTCACAAAGACACATACTATACTGTCTATTGCTAATCTTCAAGATAACATTTCCAGTAGGAACCAATGCCTGATAAGAAAGAGTAGGTATGATAAATTAAGGTTCAGATCACACAGAGCTATATACAGCACACTCAGCTAATATACTTCAGTTTTTGAAGGTAATGAAACTTTTCGTAAGTGGGATGTATTTGTATTTCTAAAACAAAGAATTGTTCTCTACAAAAGCCTATATGTTGGATTTTTGATCCATTACACCACATGAAATTCGAGGCAAAAATTTCAGGGGCGAATCTTTGGTCCTGAATTTCTAAAGTTCATGCCTTCACCTATAAGGGCAAAGAAACATAAAGTGGGAAATATATTACAATACTGCCTCTGCAATAGAGTAGAGATCTCGGTACAGCCTGTCATCATCAGTGGTTCGACCCTTTCTGTTTGAGTAGTCTCGCTGTGAGTTGGTGCTTCAGCATCAGTTCCGCTGCTTGAACATCTGGTTTTGTACTAGCAGTAATCTCCCTTTATGAGTAATTTGCCCTGGAGGGAGCTGACTGGCCAGACCTTTTCAGGGACCGGCCATCTTGGGCGACAACGACTCTCTTTGGACTATTATACTGGTTTATTCATATGGCAAGCAATTAAAGTTTTTGAAATCACTCCATATACTAACGTCTCTATGTTTGAGACTTCTGGTCATTCGACGGTTACAGGTTCAAATGTTATTGTAATTAACTTACCAGCTCATACTTATAATACCTTTAATATATAGTGCTACGTTGCGCAAAGAAAAAAAAATACAATCAAACTTTAGACATCTTGCTTTAGTAAGTGCTTGTCTAAATATGGTGTTTTCATTAATGGCAGTAGTGTTACAAATGTATTCATATAATTTTCTGAATAGGGGATGTAATAGTGTAGAAGTCGTGGCACTCTATTTAGCATTTTACAAGTCACTATTAACGATCATCTCACTTTTTCAAACTACTTCTATAAATTATTATGTGCATTGAGAAATGTCACCACTATTTTTTTTTTTAAATAAAGTAAAATGTACAACCACTTTCCTCTTGTTTAATACCTGCCTTGCACTTAAATCAGGGACAGAGTGCTGTACTGAAGACCACAGGTGCTAGTTAAACTTTCAGAAACATGTTTTAATTTCTGCTCACAAGCAAAGGCATACCTTCCGCTATTTTTATTGCACTGCCTATTTTACAGTTTATTTGTAAAGAGTGAAGGCGCAGTCTCCATGTTTTGTTTTCCATATGATGATATATGACATCGTTTTTTAATCTCAATGCAGTAAAGTAGCGTACATGTTGATTGCAATAATTTAGTTCCATCTGAGATTTCCTTGGCTTTCCAATAACACAGCTGTTTTCCTTGGGGTGGCCACTAAGGTTCACTGGGGAAAAAAAACAAATGTATCTGCTCTGAGCAATCTAGAACTCAGCGAGACAGCTGTGTTTTTGATCAAATGGGTTTCAACACCTTCAGTGACACAGGCATTGATCGAGAAATTATATGACTTTAATATACTTCAGCAAGACATTGCGTGATACTGGCAATCTGTAGTAGTAAATTGTTTTATAATGGCATTGTGTACCTTAGTTGCTAAAGCCTCACAGATTTGTAGCCCATCCAAACTGGATGGCCTCATTGAAACTACAGAATTTACAGATTAGAAACAAAATCTTTCATTTAATACCAGAATTTAACTGTGAAGGGAATTTAAATTTGAAACATGACACATGTATTCCTTTGTACCAATAATCTGCTGTCAATTGATTGTTTAAACGTTTGTGAATGAAGAACACATTCTGGCTGTCCTGATGATTCAGGTGATAATAACTAGGTGGGTGCGAAATTTAAATGACACCAGCGTAATTAACTTAATTTGGGGAATTTCGCGTTACACTTATGTGAAATTACCAAAATTATAACATTCTCTGTGAAATAATGTGAGCGGCCAGAGCGCAAGCGTCTGTTGCTAGCACCACTTGTGTTTCTGATGCTATCTCTGTCACTGAAAAATGTGTTCATATCTCAAAACCTACTTGAAGATACAAATTTCACATAACTACACCAAAGCAAAGTACGTGAATTTCAATGCAATACAATAATACACCTGGTAGAGACTGATACCACAGGTTGTGTTTTACAATTTCAGGGTACAGAATATCGACTTGCATGCACATCTATTCCACAATTGCAACTAACATATTATCAAGGTAAGCCTACATAGGGATGTAAAGATTCATTTTTCTTAACTTCACATCCACTTATATTGATGAAATGCTGATAGAAAATATCATGCAATTGGTGTAAGTTAAAGTTATTTTTTAAACTTTGATATCGTGTTAGAGCACTATGCCTCAAGGTGTGGTTCTTACCAAGTGCAGCATGAAGTATAACAAGTGATATTGTAGTTCTCACATATGATTGCCAAGTTTTTCCTCTTTACCATTTTTTTATCCTCTGACAAGATTCAGGGGCATATTACCAAGGATTAGCGATATTTATCGCTAACCGCGCTTAGCGCGTTATTTGGTAACGCCACCTATCGCTGGAAATTATCACTGAGATAACACCCTATTAGTAAGGTTTATCTCCATAGCGATAATATTTCCAGCGATAGCGGCAAAATGCGAGAATATCGCTGGAAAACCAGCGATATTCTTGCATTAACGCTAAGGTGGATTCAGCATTAGAATCCACCTCCTATACTTCAAACAGGTAAGTCATCCTCACTAGCAGGTGTTAAAATCTAGCGATAAACGCGCTTCGCGCGAATTATTATATCGCTTCGCCTGTCTTGCTAATAGGGGGTAGTGGTGTTAGCGACTGTTTTCAGTCGCTTTTAGTAGGGAACGCCTTCCTTGCATGTCATTAGCAATAATTATCGCTGACATGCAAGGCGATGGAAAACGCGGTCTCTAACGCCTGAAAGCTGTCGCTAATGCCTGTTAGCGACAGCTTGCTAATAGGGCGATAAAATTATCGCCGCTTTAGCGGCAAAAAGTGCCGCTAAAGCGGCGATAAAGCCCTTGATAATATGCCCCTCAGTTTTTTTCTACCAAAATGCAACTAGGGAGAATTGTGGCTGAGAAATAATTGCAGCAAAACTAGGAATCCAAGTTCAGGCAAAAACACCCATTTGTGACATAATCAGAAAATAAATGTATTTTAACGTTAGCCTACGAAGCAAGCTAACAACTTTGGCCCACTGTACACATTTAACAGAATAAACACATTCTAACTATTTGATCTCTACTGAAGTCATATACACCAATTGTAAGAGATTGTGGTACTAGTTGAGAGGGGTAAGAACCCAACTCAAATAATAATCAGTCATTTTCAGGATGGACCAAAGAAGTCACTAAATAAACTTGTGCACAACCCTCTGGTAGCTTGGCACAAAGTAGTCAGTCTTAATCTAGAGGCAATCTGTAAATGATTTATGCAGAACTCAAACAATAATAAAAAGAAAACACAGCACAAGAAAAGTCCGAACCCAATTTGGAATGCTAGAGTAAATTGCAATAAATAAAATGGCACCGAAATGACAAAAAACTAATTAGCAGAACCAGAGTTATGAAACTCTAAAGTTTAAGATTCAAAATAGCATAAAAAATCATTAAGTGACAACTGTGGTCATCTGCTTGAGCTTGACCGGGACAAAATCAAAAGTTAAAGCTGACCACGATGGGGTGTGGGTCGGACACAGGGACTAGATTCATCCTGGCAAAAGGTTTTACCTTGGACTTAGTTTCTGGGATGGAAGTAAAAAATCCTCAGTGGAGCAAGGCAGTAGGCTGTGGCCGAAGAGGGTTCCATGTTGTCGGATAGCCACTGAACGAGGGCTCTGTGAAGTCATTGACTTTTTTGGGGTAAGCTTTCTTATCTGCCAGATCCTTTTCGTGCCTTCGCCCTATGAAGCATTCTACCTTTGGACTTTTTGGAGCTAGGATTTCTTCAGTGGAGTAAGTCTGCAGGCTGAAACCTAAGAGGGCTCCCTGAGGCCAGACACCTTCTCCGGAGGTCCTCCTGGATCGGATTTGTTGCTGCAGAGAAGAACAAAGCGAGAGCCTACTGATTCTTTCGTCCAGCAGCGATGCACCTTTGCCCAATCGGCTTGGTGGTTGGTCCCGGTGCCCCATTGGTTCTCAAAGCAAAATGTTTCTAAGTCCCAGGTTCAGGAATCTTCTGGAGGAGTACACTTTGACATCAGCCAAGGATCTAGGACCCTTAGGAACAGCACTTAGGGCTCAAGACTTACTCCAGTAGAGGCCAGCAGCAGGGACGTGGTCAGTTGGGAATGCAGGAAAATGCCTCTTGAGGTTTGTTATGTCACTGTAGCGGAAACAGGAGACCGGTTGTATGAACCTTTGAGCCCACATGTTTGTCGTAGGTACAAAAAGGAGAACAGGTCCAGTTTTTAGGGCTCTCTTCAGGTCAAAGACAGCTGGTACAGTCCATTTCTGTTCTTTCACTCATCCAGAAGTGATCTGAGGAGGGTACTGAGGATGCCATACTTATGCCCAGTGTAAGCCTGTGGGTGAAGGACACTCCTGGCCACTCACTAACCAATGGGGGTAATAGTTCTCAGGGGTAACTCTATCAACTTTTGCAGCACTTTCTGTGAGTTTTACTGTAAACTATCCCACAATTCCATCTCTATCTAAATCCAACATGGTAGAACCTCCCTTGGTCAGAGCTCCATGTGACCATCCAGAGGTGTGACTACGATAATGAGCAAACCCTTTCCTTTTTTTTTTTATTTTTTTTTATTAACATTTCCAGAAAAAATACATATATACGAAACAACAATCAATGATAAAACCAATTTATACATTAAAATAAATTAATTAGATTGATTAAAAGGCAGTTGGTTAAAAAAAAAAAAAAGGAGAAGCAGTCTTAAAATTTTACATTTCATCAGAAATTAAAACAGCTTGATCTTATAAACAAACAGCTAACCTCTCTTGCACGGTATTTTGGAAATATCTACAAGCGAGTCAGTTCATTAAAGCCTATCTCTGATAACACTAAGGGCCTCCTCTGTAAGTCCCTACCTATACCACCCTTACATCTCTGCTCCAACTGGCGATGTGTGCCCAAACCTTCTGCCCCCGAATTCTAGCCCGTCTACCCCTGCTAGCGTAGATAGCCCTCTCTTGATTATAAATTCCGAGAAGCCTAGCGAGCCACATGTAGAAGGTAGGTGGTTCAGCATCTTTCCATCTAGTTGCTAATAAAATCCTATATACCGCAGTCCCCAAAAAGAGACAGTATTCCTCCTCTACACTAAATTCCCTTGAGCCATCATAACCAAGAATCAACAGAGTAGGGGATAGTTCTAATCTACGGCCAAATATTTCCTCCCAGTACCCTGATAAACCTTTTTTTAACAAAGTTAGTTTATCACAATCATAGAACATATGAATATGAAATATTTAGCTCTACCACAAGTCAGGGGTGGCTTCGCAATTCCTAATATCACCCTATATTATTGGGCGGCTCTTCTCCATCAAATGGCTACTCTACTTATCATAGATAACGACACTGGAACAGAGCACGGCCCAAAAATACCTACTATCTATGAACTCTCTATTGGGAAGAAAGCTCCTGGGCTTCTACTGAGACAAGTGGAACCAAGTTATTATAAGAAAGTAAGGTTTAAAGTGATTCGCAGCGCATGGAATGTATGGAAGCAGGTTTCCAAATTTATGGTAATCCCAAAAGCTAATAGATATACCCCCCTGTGGCGCTCATCACTATTATCGTCCCAGGTTAATGATGACATGGGGAAGAAATGGGAAAGGTTAGGGGTAAAAACAGTTGGGGACTTTTGCGGTGGGGAGCAAGATTTTCAATTTCCTGTGCTTCAGAAGGTTTTTGATATACCGAGCAACCATTATTTTAAATTTGTTCAGATTAAAAATATCCTTGTTTTAAATACCCCTAAGATCACGCTTGATAAGATTCCACTTTTTAGATATTATAACTAGGAAGTCCACCAAAATTAGGAACCTTTATGGCTTACTTCTTAATAAGATTCCAGACGATTTAGAAAAACGGAATTATCTTGGGCATCGAAGCTGGGAAATCCCGATGTGGACATCTATAAGAGCCTCTCTTTAACAGCCAAAATATTTTTATCCTCGAACCTAAAAGCTCAATTGTACAAAACTATTTTTAAATTATATTTTACACCAGCTAAATTGTACACATGGGGGAAAAGGACAGATGATAAGTGCCCTAGATGTGGGTCAGGACCTGCCACCCTGATTCATATGTTCTATGATTGTGATGAGCAAACCCTTTCCTGTGGTCACTGTAAATCAGTTCTGGGGCAGCCATCCCCCCACTGGGTTTGGTACCAAGCTGATTAGGAAGACAAAGGACGCTGGCCTAAGTGTGAGTTACATTTGCCAGAGACAGGATAGAAGCTCAGGAATGGGCTGGCACAACCTCCCAAGACATCCTGCTCAAGTAAGAGAAACACATCTCCACACCAAAGCCTTTTGTCCACTGTCTGTGCAGATAACACCACAGAAGAGCCACTAATGCCCAGGTGAGCCTGGAAACTGGCAGAAAGTCACATTTGGCTTAGGCAGTGAAATGACAACTTTCTAAATGTGTAATTTCTAAAATAGTAATATAAAATCTGACTTGTACATTAAGTTGCATTTTAAATTACTGTTAAAATAAGTCCTTGGTTCTAGCTGCTTCTGAACTAAATTGAAGCATTGTAAATTATTATAATGTAACCCAATGTTTTCTTATTGGAGGGCTAGCCTTTCCACAGCAAAAAAAGACTTTGGAGATTTTTCACAGCCAGGACATGTAAAACGTGAATATGCATGTTCTACTTTTTAAATGCCATGCACCCTGCCCTTGGGGCATTCAGGGCCTACCGCAGAGGTGGCACTTAGACATTAAAAAGGAAGGTTTAGGTATGGCAAAGGTTTATTTTCCTAGGTCGAAATGGCAATCTAATAATGTGCCCACAGGCTGCTGGGCAGGCATGGATACATGTTTTACAGTGGTACTGTAGTGGGTGGTACAATGAGTGCTGCAGCCCACTTATAGCTTTTATTTTACAGACCCTTGGTACATGTGGGACCAGATACTAGAGACTTATAAGTAAATGTATTGTGCCAATTAGGTGGGTGCCAACTTACCTATGTTTAAAAGAGAGATCACAAGCACTTTACCTCTGGTTGGCAGGAGTAAAGTACACAGAGTTGTAGTAGGGGGCAACAAAAAGAGTTCAGATTAGGAAGGCAAAAATCTGGATGAACACCATGCAAAAGATGGTCATCTCCAACACCAATCAACTGTTATAATGCCCCAAAAAACCTTGCACACATATCCCTCTAATAAAAGAATGCTTAGGTAGGCAATGCAAAATGTGAGAGAGTCTTGACAAAACCAAGTCTTGATGCAACCGATTTACATTTTACAGTTATTTAAAAGAACACATGCATGCCCATACTATCACATATTATGCATTACTGAATGTCAATGTGTGCTGGACTTTTATCCACACATTTGTAGGTTAATCTGACACTTAAATGGGCCAAGCCTATAGGGGTTATTTAGGGAGTGGCAGACCGGAAATTCCACCACATATCACTAAAGCTCCTGATCGCCAACTCCAAGATTTCCTGCCCAATTTAGAGGTGAGGAAAATGCTGATTGACTGCAAGTGGGCCCTCACTGTCAATCATAGCCAGCAGCCCATCCTCCACAGAGTCACCATTTGATGCATCAGGAAGCCTTCCTTATTTAGGGGAAGCTACTGATGGAGGTTTCCCCTAACTGATTTGCCATGCAGCAGCATGGCAGAATAGGCCGTGAAAATCAACATTGGCCCTACACATGCGAGGCGAAAACTCACTGCTTATCACAGTCATTGTTTTTTTTTGTTTCTCAGAAATAAACTTGTATAATTAGAAAATAATGCAGAGCTGACCGCTATGACTCTGTAGTTCATTCAGCATTAAATTTCTGATGAAAGTGTTTCCCCAGTGTCAGTGAAGCACTATTGTCAGAAACGATTTGTTGCGTGGGTGGTCTGCCATGGTGCAAAGATGGGGCCTCCATAGCCCAGGCAACCTAAATGAACCACCTGACAGAATCTAAATAGCCTCCTAAGTACTACCTTAACTTACCATAAGTGACTCTCCGCCATTTACATTCCAGCTTGATCATACAGACGCTACCCATTTTTCTTTATCTCCTCCTCACACCTTGTGCACACTCAACTGGAATTGAACTTGGCCCTTTGCACATCATATCCATTGTCCTTTCTTTAGCAATCACTCTGTCTCAAGCATACTTTACAACTTATGAGTTTGCAGGTGAAAAACAATTGCCTTTCATATCTAGTTAGCTTCTCAACCTGACAGGTGGCTCTGTCATAAATGTATGTGCTATAGTCCATTCCGTCAAGTGTTAATTTCCTTTTTGCCAGCCTGGTAGTGTGGGTTCTGCCTATTAGAATGGAAGCTCAATTTTCTCCCTGCAGTCACCCTTTGGCACAATCCCCCTTTTGACCCTCTATGGTATTCTCCCATGTGTGAAAGACTGCCCTGCTTAGTGGTGCCCACAATGGAACCAATAAAAATACCAACCACAAAATCCACAAGCACACTTTTCTAAAGCAATTGCATTATTTTACTCTTGAGAGTTGGCATCTTACATAATTTACTCTGTTCCCAGTGACTGGAACACTTGAAATATCCTATGGTCACAAAGGGTAGCAATTAAGAAGACTACATAAGGGTGCAAATTAGTTTTAACAAAAAGAAAAAGGGCACCCACTCAGCTACTAGCAAAATAAATGGTGTGGAGAATTGAAGCTTGTGGTCTAATTGGAGATCCTGGAGTTAGTATCACAGGTCATCATCCTCATCTCTGGCCACCTAAACTCCTGTTTGCCCATATTGCAATATATAGTATTTCACATCAGTCATTAAACTAGTCTCCTCCGATGCTCTGGAGTTTTTAGCAAATGGATGTCTGACCTGTGGGTACCTAGAGCAACCCAGCTCAGTGATGCCCAACAAGGAACAAATAAAAATACCAACCAGAAATTCAGAACCACTTGCAGACTTTCCTAAATATCTAGCATTGAAATTCTTGAAACAAGCCTTTTCTTTATCACATGTATTGTTTTGCGAATCAGTAATGAGACTAAAAATGAAAGACAGAAAATAGGGGCTCTGGAGCTGAATGTTTTGCTATACAAGGATATATATTATTAGGAACGCTTTCAGAATTAAGCTGAATTATCTGGTTGTAGGGTAAATTGTAAAACGTAAAGTATATTACCTTTGTCTAGCTGTACATTCAGAGGCTGTGTTGACAACTGTATCTTTGTGTTACAGGAGGAGCAAATAAAATATCCCATGATTTCAATTCGATTAGATTTGTCATGCATTGTAACTGTAAATACGCATTCAATTTTGGGTTCAACTAAAAATGACTTTTGCAAAAGCGAAATTAAACATTGGTATTTGTGTTTCAAAAGAATGCATTTGAAAATGAAAAAATTGAAACTGATGAATGCCTTCAATAACCTAATAGCTTGGTATCCTCCATCATGAAACGCACTACTAGAGAACATAATCCCATCTGCTGTAGCCATTTTTGGTTATCAGATTAGGATACTGAGAAGTATCATCTGTCAGAAATTTGCATGTAGCAACACCCCAAACTTATGTAGCCATGGTTTTATAAAGATCACACTTTTATGTGAAGGTTCAGGTTTGAGGGCTTCTGCTGGTTTCTAACATTTGGTTTGGTTTCAGGAACAGTCCTCAATCAATCAATCAATCAATCACAGAATTTGTAAAGCGCGCTACTTACCCGCGAGGGTCTCAAGGCGCTGGGGAGAAAAAAAGGGGGGTGCTGCTACTGGTCGAACAACCAGGTCTTGAGTAGCCTCCTGAAGGTCAGCAGGTCTTGGGTCTGTCGTAGGCTTAGTGGAAGGGTGTTCCAGGTCTTGGCGGCGAGGTGGGAGAAGGATCTGCCGCCGGTGGTAGTTCTTTGAATGCGAGGGACGGTGGCGAGGGAGAGGTCGGCGGAGCGGAGTTGGCGGTTGGGGACGTAGAAGAGGAGTCGTCTGTTGAGGTAGGCTGGGCCAGTCTTGTGGAGTGCCTTGTGTGCGTGGATGAGGAGTTTGAAGGAGATTCTCCTGTCGACGGGGAGCCAGTGCAGGTTCCTCAGGTGGGGGGTGATGTGGCAAATAACAAATTAACAAAATAACAGTTTAGATTGGAGTCAGGGATCTGAGTAAGTGGCGTTGACAGAAACAGTGGTGAGTTATGGTTCAAGTATGCAAAACATAAGTTCCAAATGCAAGAAGACTCTGAAAGATCAAAAGGTTTGAGGATACTCTATACATCATATCTAATGCTAAAAAAATATTCTATTGGTTTGAGACAGTGCTACAGAGCCAGAATTAGTCAAGGTAATTTTTTTTTCCTTTTGCAATATCGTAGGGTCCTTTGGGGTAATTCTTAAATAGGATTTATTTTTGGGGCGGCTGTGATCTTCAGGTCAGCAACAATTTTTTGTGCTATTTTTCATGTTAAAGACGTGCATATTGGCAAGAATATTTAGACTTTGATGCTGGATATGCATCTCAATCTAAAAAATGTAAGCATATTTTGCTGGGTTTATGGAATGGTTCAACTGGCCACTACGTAGAATTTGTTTTTGCACATCTAGGGTCATATCAGCAAAGTTCGTAGCATCTGTGCAAATATTCTAAGCCTCCACTCTTCAAACTGATAATTTTGAATTCCTAACAACATTTTACACTTGGTGATCATTTTGACTTCCCTACACCTTTTCTAGATTATCCCTTACTTTAGAGAAACATTAGACAAGAATTACTAGGTATTTTTAAATGTATTTCCTCTGCATGGTATGATTTATTTTGTTGCACTAAGTTATTTCTCATAGCAACATAGGAGAGAAGGTAACATTCTAGTATGAGATATATATGGGCGTGCGATTTTTAACGTTGACTGCTTTCTAATAAGACTTAATCCAGTACATCTTCTACTATGCAGAGAGTTCCCGGTAGGTTTATATAGTCTGTCGAACTGTTTAAACATTTTTTCATCCTATAATTTTCCTTAATATCGAATTGAGTTAGCCCACTCCATAGCTTTCTCAAATCACGCATCTATTTCTTTGAGTGGCTGTTGCTAGGATTCAACAATTTGGAAGACCTCAACTTGCCTTCATAGCATTAGGTGATTCTTTGCATATATAGGGCCATTCGTATCAAAAAAAAGTTTTGCGATTCTCAAATTGCGATTTTTAGCGAATCGCAATTAGAGAATCGCAAAATGCAATGTATGTAGGATTTGCAAAAAATGTTGTGAATCCTACATATTCCTTATTTGCGAATCGCAAATAAGGAATACCTTCCCATTCATTCCTATGGGCTAGGAGGCCCATAGGAATGAATGGGAAGACATTCTCAATTTGCGATTACCAATTAGATAATCGCAAATTGAGAATGCAATTTTAGGGTTGCAAGGGTGCCAAAAGGACACCCTGTTGCACCCCTGAAATATGCATGTGTGCACATTTGCGCACATACATGCCCTAAGGGCATGTATGTTCGACATATGGCACTTTTAAAAATCAAAAAGTGCTTTTTTAAAGAAAATCGCAAATTACCACCAACTTGAAGTTGGTGGTAATTTGCAATTCCTTAAGGCCAAATAGCAAATTTCTGGTGCTTCCAGAATTGCATTTAAGGAATCGCAATTTGCAATTCCTTAATTGCATTCGCAAAATAGAGAATCGCAAATTTTGCAATTCTCTATTTTGCGATGGCCTTTTGGGATGATACATCCAAAAAGGCTTTTTCCAATTCGCAAACGGGCCGATTCTGAGAATCGGCCCGTTTACAAACGGGAAAAAGGCTTGATACATATGGCCCTATATCCCCAAATTTCCTGCAAAGCATCAAATTCAATGACCATTGATCTAATTCTTCTAACATAATGTGGAGATCCAATCTTGATTTATTATAATTTCTGTAGGTTTGTGGTATCTGTAGTTTCTTTATGACTGGATTTTTCTGTCTTCATTCATAATTTCAATATTAAACATTTGAAAGACTTTTCAAGGTTACATTAAGTTGGATCAAACTGGATCTTTTCAGTTTCAAATGTGTAGTTTTGTCATGTTCTTTAAACGTATTCTTGATGTCCCAGGAAACACCCTGATGATGTTTGTGAAAACGTTTGAAACATTAATAAAACTTGACTTTCTGAGTGTGTTGAGTAACAGGAGATATTCTGAAGATGATGCTTCACATCTGTGCCTGTTATTTGGTCAAAATCGAGGTGCTGCAGAGTGCAATAGTTTTTGTATGAGTCAACTTCAATGAGATTTGTTGCAATGACAGAGGAAATTGTTTCCCTAAAAATATAATTAGTACACTGTTTGTATTTTACATGTACATCTAAGTGAGAAGTTGTGCAGCAGTTATTTAGAAGGATGCTGTAGATCCTGCAACTTGCAGAGGCTGCCCTCTCCACCATCCATATATCTGGAAAACCCATAGAGGTTGAAACTGAGGGCAAACTCGAGGCTCAGGTGGCCCAGAGATCGAAGTCTAGGAATAAGCTCCGAGGGTGCTTTGTCCGCCAAAGATGCTTGGCTCTCTTTTGCAACCAATAGTCAGGACAATCTTGAGGTGCCTCTGTGTTGGAGGGCTTGCAGATGTATAGACAGATGCCCCCCAAAGGATGGGTGGTTCTCTATAGCATCCATTGAAGGTATGTAAATTAGCCTTTTGAGGTAAGAGGTTACAACCTTCAGTGGTTGCAGGAATTCCTGACCTGTGAACGACTACAGAAAGGTGAGCACCGACAACAGAGATGCGGGTGGGTCATAGCTGATCAGAGGTGGGTGCAGCCAATAACCTCAACAGTCTGTCATAGGTATCTTGTAGTCACGGTGGAAGCAACCTTTTTGGGAGCAGATTCCTGCATAGATTCCGAATCTGTGGAAAAACTAAACAACTCAAAATCTGGCACCATTAAAGCTTTTTTGTGTAACATTGAAAGAACTGAAATAGCAAAACAAAATGGCCAATGTTGTTGAGCATTTCCCTCACAAAGTCACATTAGGCCTAATGTTAATATCTCGAAATAAAATTTTACACTAGAGGATGGATGAGCTGATAACTGAACTTCACTAGTAAGTTTTATTAATAGAATCGGATGGAATATGCATCCATTTTTTCTTCTCCAGCACCATCACAGGAGATGTATCCACCTTCCAGGACCATCTCCCATTTCTCCTTCTGAGACTGAATTTCCCAGGAGACCGAGTTTCAACCTCAAGCTGCTCATATGCTCACTTTGTCACATTTTTCACAATCTCCCCCCTCCATCGGCCACCCACTATCTGATTCCAGCACCTTATGGAACTTCTAAGCCTTCAAATACAAGGGAAGTGGTCCATCCAATGTTTGTCAAAGGTCTGTGGAAAAGTAAAGAAAATAATATCTGGCATTAGCATGCCCCTGCACCTTGCAGATAAGAGGCCTAAAGTGGACCTAAACAACCACACAAACGCACTTTCTAAAACGAATTACCTGCCCTCTGCAATTCCATGACTAATTTCTAAAAACAGGGAACAAACCCCACAAATCCAGGAAACTAAGGAAAATATGTCTCTTCCAACAACAGTCTGGCAACAAATTGTGCGGTAAGTGCGTAACCTTTTAAATCCATTCGTCATTGAAATATATGAATATTATCAAGTTTTGTTTCAAATATGTATTCTGATATTGCATTTCGATAAAAAACGAGAATGTTTGCCTAAAGAGGAACATGTAATACTTGAATAACAAATGGGGATCAAGCAATATATGTTTGGTGCGGAAATACATTTTAAACCAACTATTTGATGACACTGAACACTATCACTTTTCTTATAATAAATCTTGTAATTGCCTTTTTGAACTTTCTTGTCAGCTGCACAGCATTGAAAGCTGATCAAGTCACACCAGTTTTTGCCCTGATTTATGGTCCATACCTTGAAGTGTAATGCGTTTTTCAACAGTATGTGATTGTAGGTTTTGGCGAAAGTAAGCTAATGGTGTAATGCACCAAAAAGGTTTTAAATAAATAGACTGGTAACATTAAAGGTTATAACCAAGAATAAAAGATAACCATGTATTTAAAACGAAATGCACGCAAAAGTCAAACATTTGCGATTTTGTTTTATTTTATGTGCGGATTTTAATTTGCCTGGTCTACCTTCTCAAATTTAGAAATGGAAAATTATGAACGAGTCCGATCTTTCGGGATGAATTAAGAAAACTTTGTAATATGCCGACATGGAAAACAATATCAACTTTATGAGCCTTGATTATTGTTTTATGAGTGAACAACTGGCACTGAGTACAATAGGATTAGAGAAAAAGAGAGGGTTCTGGAGAGAAAAAATCCGTGAACTCTGGGTGTTAATCCCACTAATTTTCACACTGAGGATGAACACATGCAGAATGGCATTCACTTTCTATTCCCTTCAAAATGCAATAATCCTTCATTATTTTTCAGCAAAGCGTCATTGCTACAAAAACAGGTGGCACTATTGTTGACATAAATTCGAGATTAGCTAGATTCAGTACAAGCAATTGCGAAGTGGATAATTTTAATTACCTGCAAACAATATTGTTATATCTGAGCCAAAGCTAAGCAACACGAGAAAAACACCGCATGAGGCAAATTACTTTAGGTAGAAGATTATCCGTATACATCTACACAGGATGATGAAGCTGCAAAAGCGCACCTGCTTTACTTTACATCAGCTTGATTGGTCGTGTCACATAATGTGAAGACAGGGAGCTATATTATGAAATATGTGTGCGCCCGCTCTTTGCTCCCTCCAGGCACTTATGTATTACAGAAGGGGCTGTAGCCGGCTGTACAGACCCTTCTGTAATATAGGGCCAGACGCACTAGAATCCTGTTTTAACGACTCACAATAAGGAAATCGCAAACAGCGATGTAAAAAGGTGTGTCACACACATTTAGCGATTCCTATTGGGGTTGCACTAGACCTACCTCATTAATATTCATGAGGTAGGTTGCAATTTGTGCCCCATTGGGGATCGCTAACAGCACAGGGATGGTGGCCTGCTGGGGTCAGCAGACCACCATGTCTGTGGTTGCTTTATAATAAAGCAATTTTTTAAATAAATGCACATTTCAAAAATAAAAGTTTTCTTTTCATTTTTTAAGAATAGACAGTGGTCTGTGAGACCACTGCCTGCTCTGAAAAAATGTTTGTACTACCATTCACAAAGGGCAAGGTGTCCCTTGGGGACCCTTTACCATTTGCGAAAATGTAAATGTTTTGCGACCGCATTTCGTTTGCAAAACATTCTTACATTGCGCTGCGATTCAGTATTAGGAAAGGATGCCCTAAACACATCCCTTACTAACACCCATTTGTAAACCCTATTTGCGATTCAGTAATAGGTTACCAAATCGCAAATAGGGTTTGGTACATCAAAAAATGCTTTTTTTCTAGTCAGGCCGTTTGGGAGCAGAAAAATGTTTCGTACATCAAGCCCATAGATCACTCCTGAGCTAAATGTTGCACTGATGCGACCTCGAAGGGGTGCTCTCTCATTCGCATGGGGGTGTGGCCACATGCAAATGCAAATTCTAATGCTACTTTATTTATCGATGAGTATCCTGCCAAATTACTCTTTTGTGGTAAAATACCTTTTATAATATTTAAATCATGACATAAACCTTACTAACAATATTTTTAAATGCGGTTAACTAATTAACTTTGTAAAAGCCTCAGTGCTATTTTATCCTACATCAATCATGCTCACTTCATAATGGGTGACATGTTATTGTGGCCAAACCGAATTCAATAATACTAATAATAACAATAAGAATTAATCACAAATCGTTTTTTGTTAATATAATGCATTATACTTGTGCTCAAGTTATAAAGTCACATGTAGTATATAAAGCAGGGGTATACACATACCATCTATACATAAGTAATTTGTGGTGTAATACATGGTAAATTTAATGCCAATGCAATATATATTTGGAAAAACCACATCTCTAAAGCACAGACCTACTGTTTATTGTCAAAGAAAGTGATGCAATTCATTATCAATATTTAAACCAGATGTAATTCTTTATCAGCATTTAAACCAAAGATTATAGCACACAATATCCAAATTAATTGTGAAGAATGCTTTATGGTGCACTGTTAAAGAACATACTGTGTTCTTTCTTTTCATTTCGTTGTTGCTTGAAAAATAGGTCAGCCTTAACTGATTTTTCTTTGTATTATCCAAGAAGTTCTCAGTAGGTCATCAAAACTAGAGAAACAATTATGTTGTGGTGGTGCTCTTCCCACCTTATACTCAGAGATTCTTCCACTGCTCTGACATTTTGTTCATCAAGTCATTTGATCTGCAATTTGATTAGAAAAAAAAGATCAAAATAGAATATTTAGTGCACATCAATGACAAAAATCATTGAAGCAATGGCAATGAGGAGATCCTATGCTCTGTGAGTATTTTGACTTGCCAAGTTATCCACAATATTTTTCTCTTCATCCTACTCATACTGGCACATGCATCAAGCTAGGATTTTGCGAGTCCTTAATAGCGAATATTAAGGATTGGCAATTAAGGATTCGCAAAATCCTATGCATGTAGGAATCGCTATAACAATAGCGATTCCTTCACATTCCTTATTTGCGACTCGCAAATTGCGAGTCGCAAATAAGGAATGGCCCATAGGAATGAATGGGAAATTGCGAGCGCTATTTGCGAGTACCAATAGGTACTCGCAAATTGCGCATGCAATTTCAAGGATGCAGGGGTGTCAAAAGGACACCCTGTTGCACCCCTGAAATTGATCCGTGCACATATGTTAGCGCACACACATGTCCCAAGGACATGTGTGTGTGTAACCTTCAACTTTGAAAAATGCACTTTAGTGCATTACTTAAAGTTTTTGCAAATTACCATGAAGTTCAACTTCATGGTAAATTACGCCCTAATAGCGAAATCGCAAATTTTTTACTTTGTTGCATTGCATTTAAGGAATCTCAATTTGCGATTCCTTAAATGCAATCGCAATTTAAGTAATCGCAATTTAGAGATTACTTAAATTGTGATTTTTGCATTTGGGATGATGCATCCCAAATGCAAAAATACCGGTCGCAAAGGGGCAGATTCTGAGAATCTGCCCGTTTGCGACCGGTTTTTCTTTTGATGCATGTGCCTGATAGAGTGTTAAAATGAGTAATAAGAACTAAGATAATAAATATGTAGTGGGGATGCGTTTTCCAACCTTCACTTTTTTCTGCATCTCAATGGTATAAAGTTGTGGGGTCTAGGTCCACGTACTTAGTAATAACTGACGCAGACACAGTGGGGATGCTTATTTAACTGGCCACGAACACGTGCACTCGGGTGCTTTTATTAACTTTTATTAACAGGCTCACGTCATTTGTGTCACCTGTGGTGGATGGGTGTGACCAGCTCTTGAAGGAGTGGCTGGTAAAACTGGTACCTGCTGAGCAGCGGCGGCAGGGGCAGGTAAGTGCGATGGGCGGGGCAGGGCGCGGCATGGTGGGAAGCAGACGGAAAACGTATTATTTATTTATTTAATTATATCTTTTCCTTCATCTGTCGGCTTCCCTCTGTTGGAATTTGGCAATTTATGTACTTTCATGGACTTGTTTTGCATTATGTTATGTTAGCATTTAGAAGGCTATGATTTGTAGTAGCCTCCATGCCTAAATGTACCTCACTGAGTTATCCTTGTAATACAAGCTTAAGTTAGCAGCATTTGCGGCTCCATTTTGTAGTTCATAGGCCATGTTATGTGGTGACTGATTCAAGCTCCAATTATCTGTAGTTCTTGCCTCAGCGGAAGACTGTGTTCCTCTATTTTTCTTTTGTGTTCAAGGTTGGATTCCGACTCACTAATGAATAGGCCATTCTGCCTCTGCATGCCTATCCCTCTTCGTAGCCCTGCCCCCAGGTTAGGAGGAGCCGAGCCCGGCAAGGCAACCTTGAGATAGTGATAGTGTGTACCCATCACGCAGGTGGTAGCCCATCCTTCTGTGCCGTCTTTGTTCATGTACGGCTCAAGCCGGTAACTTTCCACTGGGGGCGTGGTTGGGGGTTGTCAGAAGAATGATTATGCATTACCAAGTGTTGGGGTGCCAGTCCCCTCGACAGCCATCTCTGGGTGCTGGTCAGATTGGACTCCGCTGCAGTGTATTTTACTAATAAATGATTGTTTGTATTCTCTACTGTCTGACCGACTCTTAACTTGTTTGGAAGGCTATGAGGTGGTCGTAAGTGACCCGGGTGGCCCTAATCGGGTCACTTCCTTCAGTTGGCGCCCAAACAGGGACTCCTCCATTGGGTGTCCCATCCTCGCCCGTAATCGGGTGTAAGGAGGACGGGGTTACGTCTGGTCGGATGGGCGAATCAGGGTACCCTGCACGATAGAGCTTTGCACTCGCAGCTGCCCCACCTGTCTGATCGGGCGGCTCCTTGTCTAGTGGTCACCCTGGCTGGGGTCCTGAGAAGGCAAAACCTTTGGATTTGACCGTTTGGTTCGAAGAGTCGGCAGTGGAGAATAACTTTACTTGACCTGTGTGCACCAGGTGAGTTTGTTTTGTCTTGTGATAAATATGGCGCCATCTTGAGTCCTACTTTGTTCGAATTTGGTGGGTCTGCGGACCCTTGAGATACAGAGTGTTTGCGAACGCTCTGCCAGGCCACTTGGAAATTTGGTCTACTCTTGAAAAGGCCTGGGGCGAGAGCCTATCTTCTTGTCTTGGTATAGTCTTCGGACTGTCTGGTGCAGTCTGCGGACTGCCTGATACGGTTTTCGGACCGTCTTGGTTTGTGTTGTTTGGTACGGTATTTGTCCAGTGTGGACAGTGAATGTGTCTTATATTAAGATGCCTTGTTTGAGTAAATTAGGGTGTTTTGGATGCCGGTGTTGTTCTACCGGGGCCCGATTGGAGGAGAGGCAGCCTGCGCCTCCAGAAGGTACCCCAAATTTCGATGAATGCGTCAAGTATGGTATTGGCCCTATTATGTTTAGCACGCTCTGGCATAAGTACACGAGGGACAATGCCGACTACGGGTACATTCGAGGAACGAAAATTTAATTTCCTGCAGGATAAATTGTTTGCTAAAAGAAGTAGACAGTCGATGTTTGACAATCTCCAGGTGTGGCAGAAGGAAGCGAAGCAGCGACATATGAGGGCAGAGAAGGAGGCCCGAAGGGGCAAGGTGCAGACAGTGATGCAGAAAGCCGTGGCTTATGATAGATAGAGAACAGAGAAGGGTATAGAATGTGCAGATAGGAAGTTTCACTTACAGAGTGATAAATGTTATGTCGCACAGGAAGAAGGTGATGTTTTTGTGGAAGAGCTATTAGATACCCGACCTCCACCTCCTTATGCCCTGCAGAGGGTGACCCCGTTGTTCAGACGTCTCAGCCTCCAGACCCTACACTTGCTATCGCTGGTCTTCCTGCCTCTGGCTCGACTGCTCCGGCCTCGGCTCCGCCTGTTTCCTCTCTGTCTCTGTCAGCTGCAGGTGCGGGGGCCGCTAGTTCTCCTGTTCGGCCCGATGGCCCTACACCTGTTGTCTCCCCTTCTTTCACCCCTTCTTCGCAACCGTTGCTAACGTTGATACCTGTTTCTTCATCTGCTCTGTCCCCCTCAAATGTTTCGTCTCCGGTGCTGCTGAGTGCTGGGATGCCTGTGCGTGGAGAGGTTGAGGGGAAATGGGCAGCAGCGCGAGAACGAATGGGGAGGGCATTGATGAGATCTGATGTGGGAAATGAGGAGAAAAGAATGGTGGCTGAACAGGCTGCACAGTGGGCCCGGAATCCGATTTACAGCGTGGAAGATGTGTGGAGTGTGATGAAAGATTATGAGCCGTTTGTGCAGCAGCATGCTCTTAAGCACATGTCGGCTACACTAATAGTGTGATTGTGGGAACAGTGTTTCAATGGTGTTGCACCACAGATCATATATGACATCAGGGATCGTGTGTATGCTACTGATTTGGCCCCCAATGACGTTTTTAGTAATGTTGCGACATTAGTTGGTCACCGTAGTAGATTACATCAGAAGACCCCAACGATGGTTTCGCAGTTCCCTATGAGGGAGGTACATCCCATTTACCATCCCGAGATTCCGGAGCCGCGTAATGCAGCGAATGTTGTTATTCAGCAAAGGGTAGAGGCTCATTTCCAGGAACAGTGGGTATACGCTCCTTGGAAGAGGAGTGATGTACTATCCCTTAAAAGTCAGTTGCCAGACCCTAGGAGGAATCCAACTGCGTACTATAAGGAATTGACGGAGGCGGCTTCCTCTACGGTAATGACACTAGCTGATATCGAGCTGTTTTTCGGATTATTGGTACCAGTGGATATATGGAGGCAGGTGCATACGCAGGACCATGCAGTGGAGTTAGGGGGGACATGGAACGAGATAAGGGCGTGGGATAGGGACCCAAAGCCTGGTGAGAAGCCGATGGCAGAAATATTAGCTTTACCGGGTCGCATCATTACTTATATGCATTCCCTTATTCCACCTAGACGAGTAGATTGGGACAAGTTAGCAGCATGTCGTCAGAAGAAGGATGAAAGTGTGTCTGAAGGTTTGAAGGTGTGTTCTTGGATTTTAGCGGCCAAGATTTGTCGGTGGAGGGTGGTGTCCAATTGTTTGTTAACAGATTTGTTACGAACCTGCTTCCCGAGATCGCGACTCGGCTGCAGGCTTCGGAGAGTACTTGGACTTTGTGGCAAGGTGGGCTCGGAGGACGCTGTTGACTGGTGGACTGCAACGCCACTCTCTCCCCCCCTTATCTCCCCGCAGCAGGATGACTGGGATTCCCCAAACCAGCCTCTATTACAGGGCCCGGATTATCAGGAGCACGGCGCCTTTAATTGGGGATTCCCTGCTAACGAGACTCCTCCTCCCTTCGACGTCACGACGAACCTGCCAATAAGGAGTGAGGAATCACAGACGCGGGTGTGCACCGACACCGGAGGAGACGGGAGAAAGGGAACAGCGAGAGCCGAGAGGAGCGACATCGGAGAAGCAGAAGAACAGAGAGGGAGCAGCGGTACGGGATCCCGAGGAGTACAGGCTACGCCAGGAGGCCACCGGCACCACGCTTCGCCGAGTCACGCTCCAGGAGGAGCGTGGCTAACCCAGGTACGGGACCGGTTTACAGGGTGGTTAGGGAGGAGGGACTCTTCTGACTTTTAGAGGACCGGGAGGGCAGAACGCGGTCGCCCCGCTTGCACCTTCCCCCCCCCCTTCACTTTCACGCGGCCGTTCTGAGCACGGGTTGTTTGTGAGGTGTCCCCAGCACTACCCTATCCCTGACTCGCTTCTAGAGTGGCAGCCTTACACCGTGTATCTTTGTTTCCCCTTGCTCAACCATCCCCGTTGCCACCTACCTACACCCCGGAGAGGGAGCTCCTGTGGAGGACCAGATCCCCGAGAGAAGGGTTCAAGCTGGAGAAGCAAAGGAGAAGCAGACGGAAGGCGGAACAGACCCCATACTCCCCAGAAAGACTGTCCCATACCACCAGGAAGTTGTACGGAAAAATAAAAGATTCCATAAAACGACCTAGCCTACGACCGCTTATTACGACCCCACAACAACTGGTGTCAGAAGTGGGATCACCAACTCAGTCCATCTGTGCACCCGAGATGGACGCGGTCGTCCAACACCTCATCAAGGGCCAGGAGAAGCTAGAGTGGGCTGTAGAACGGCAGCTGTCATCCGCCCAAGCGGACAGGGAGGTGTTCAAGCACACCATCACTGCCCAGATAGAAGGGTTACAGAAGCTCGTACAGGAACCCGGGACTCCGGTACCACGAGAACGCAGAGGCCCCACGCACGGACCTGCGGGGGTGTCTTTGCAGAAATACGTGACCGGGGAAGACCCGGACGCGTTCTTGTTGAATTTTGAGCGCGCCGCAAGAGCGTGTGGCTGGCCTGAAGACAAATGGCCTTTCTTTCTAGCGCCTCTGCTAACGGAGGAAGCCCAATCCGCCTACCAAGTGGCCAACGCCACCGGTGATACCCCTTATCAGGACATAAAGGACATAATACTCGACCACTTGGGTTTGGATGCAGAGGCATACCGGGTACGATTTAGAAAGGAAAGGGGCCTACCCGGGGAGAACCCCAAAACCTTGTTCTTCCGCCTGAAGATGGCCGCCGATAAGTGGCTGAAACCGACCACCAGTACCAAAGAAGAGATAATGAACCGCGTATACCTGGAGCAGTTCATGGAGGCCCTCCCCTATGGCACACAGAGGTGGTTGAGGCAACACACCCACCTTTCCCCGGAACAAGCCATTGAGATGGCAACCACCTATTCCCGCGCTCAGCCAAGGACAATGACATGGGAAACAGAGAAAACAACCAAAACACTCCCTGGCTGACCGGAGAAGAAGATACATAAACCCCAGAATGACTATCCGAAACCCCGACCCTCCAGACCAGAAGCCCCCACTTTCCAAGGGCCCCAGTGCTTCGAGTGTGGAGAATGAGGTAACATCTCACGAATGTGCCCCAAACGGAAACCAGCGGACGAACCCATGGAAGTGGGTTACATCCCTAGATCTGTCCTGTATACCGCCGAGATGGGGGCCTCCTTTTATGTAAGTGTACAAGTGAACGGGAGGGTGATCCAGGCACTTTTAGACTCAGGCTGTAGGCAATCGGTTATTCAGAAAACCCTCATTCAGCCCTCGCAATACATCCCGGACACCCTGGTTCACATAAGGTGTGTACACGGGGATGTCAAACCCTATCCCCTGGCTTCCGTTACCATTACCCCTCTGACTGGGTCCCCCTGCACTGTAAGGGTAGGGGTGCTGGATACCGTACCCGAGGATCTCATTCTTGGGACGGACAATCCAGACTTTCTGTTTCTGTTCCGTGACAATATAGAAAACAAAAGGAAGGGAAACCATTCAACCCTCAACCCGCTCTCATAACTCCCGAGCCTTGGGTACTGGATAGGAGTTTTAAGTTTGCCCAGACTAATGACCCCACCCTATTTAATGCCTGGGAAGCCGCCCACATGAGTCTAAACACCCCTTCTACCTCCTACCCCCGATTCCTGATCCAGGACGACCTATTATACCGAAAGGGAACCGCCGAGGAACCGGCCCAGCTACTGGTCCCCATGTCTTTCAGAGAACAGGTCCTCTTCTTTTCCCACGCCCACCTCACAGCTGGACATATAGGTGCGGAAAAGACAACTCAAAACGTGTTGCGTCATTTCTTCTGGCCGGGCATATACAAAGACATCAAGGTACACTGCCAGGAATGCGGTATATGCCAGAAAAAGAACTTACAGCGTCCGCTAGCTGTACCACTTCAGCCATTGCCCGTGATAGGAAGACCTTTTGAGCGGATAGGGATGGATCTGATTGGACCTTTACCCAAGACACAAAAAGGAAACCTCTATGCATTGGTCATCGTGGACTACGCTACTAGATTCCCTGAGGCTTTTCCACTTCGAACTCCCACCACGAAGAACATCGCAGACAAGCTAATGGAGTTCTTCTCGAGGGTTGGGTTCCCGGAGGAGATCCTTACAGACCAGGGCACGCCATTTATGTCACGACTGATGAAGGAGGTCTGTCGGTCCCTAGACCTACACCAATTGCGGACATCGGTATATCATCCCCAAACCGACGGTCTCGTGGAGAGATATAACAGAACACTGAAGACTACTCTAAAGAAAATGCTAACTGTGGAAGGCAGGGACTGGGATCGACTGTTGCCGCTGGCCCTATATGTCCTGAGAGCACAAGTACAAAGCAGCCTGGGTTGCTCGCCGTTCGAGCTATTGTATGGGAGGCAACCCAGAACGTTGTTGGAAATGACTAAGGACGCCTGGGAGAAGGAAGGAGAAGATGAGAAGAAATCTCTGCTAGAGTATACTCATCAACTGCGTTCTCGAATCGGGAAACTAAGGGACTTGGCCTACTCCAATCTCGAGAGGAGTCGGGAACGACAGAAGCAATGCTACGATAAAGGGAAGAAATGGAGAAAGCTGGCTATCGGAGATTGGGCCCTGGTGTTGCTTCCGTCCACGACAAAGAAGTTTCAGGCCGAGTGGCTAGTCCCATATAGAGTGGTGGGGGTCTTTGGCAAAACCACGTACCAGGTCCAGGTCTCCCCTAACAGGAAACAGACTTATCATATTAATCTGTTGAAGAAATGGTTGGGACCCTTACCTACAACAGCACGTCTGACACTCCCATCCTCCCTGCCAGGAGGTAACACCCTAGACCTCCTCGTGATGAATGAAGAGTTGTCCAAGGAGGAAAAGGCCGACCTGGTGGCCGCGTTACTGCCGTTTGCCCCCCTTTTTTCAGACACCCCCGGAAAAACCACTCTGACTGAACATCGGATCGAGACACAACCCGGAAAAAAAGTCAAACTGAGGCCGTACAGGATTCCGGCCGCGAAAAGGGCTGCGGTGAGAAAGGAAGTGCAAGACATGATACAGTTGGGGGTGATACGTCCCTCCATAAGTGACTGGTCATCACCCATCGTCATGGTCCCCAAGCCGGACGGTTCAACCCGGTTTTGTATGGACTTCAGGGCCCTGAATTCCATCTCCACGTTCGATGCCTACCCTATCCACCGAGTTGATGAGCTCATCGAGAAATTGGGTGATTCCAGATACATAACCACGTTTGACCTAACCAAAGGATACTGGCAGGTTCCTTTGCGTGAAGAAGACCGGAAGAAGACCGCATTCACAACGGAAGAGGGCCTATATGAATTCAACGTCCTCCCCTTCGGTTTACATGGAGCCCCTGCCACGTTTCAGAGGCTCATGAACACCGTCCTCAGCAAATACCCCTCCTTCAGTTCGGCCTATCTGGACGATATCGTAGTCTACAGTGCAACGTGGGAGGAACATCTACTGCACCTGCAGAAAATTCTCAAAGCCCTGGAACGTGCGGGACTCCACATCAACTCCCGGAAATCCAGAGCCGCTTATCACAAAGTGAAATACCTCGGATATGTCTTAGGACATGGCGTAATAGCCCCTCAGGCAGAGAAAGTGAGGGCTATCGCAGACACTCCCTTTCCCACCTCAAAAAGGGACCTACGTGCATTCCTTGGTTTATTGGGGTACTACAGACGCTTTGTCCCACAGTTCTCAGAAATAGCCTCCCCATTGACAGATGTTCTCCACAAGGAGATGAAGCCGCACCGTTTGTTACACCCCTCCAGAGAAATGCTGGAGGCGTTCCAGAAACTCAAAGACACCATAACAACAGGCCCAGTACTGGCCTCCCCTGACTTCAACAAAACGTTCATTTTGCACACCGATGCTTCTAACTACGGGTTGGGTGCGGTATTGTCCCAAATAGCTGAGGACGGGGTGGTACATCCAGTCTTATATATAAGCAGGAAGCTATTCCCCAGGGAGACCAAGTACCCTACGATAGAGCGGGAGTGTTTGGCAGTGAAGTGGGCAGTTGACAAGTTAAGGTACTACCTAGAGGGGCGTCCGTTTATCTTGTATACAGATCACGCTCCCCTACAGTGGATGTGTAGACACAAATCACAAAACCCCAGGGTTCTCCGCTGGTTTTTGTCACTACAGCCTTTCTCCTTTGATGTGCGCCACCGAAAAGAGAAGGAAAATGGGAGTGCTGACTATCTGTCCCGGGTGTTTCCTCTCCCCGATCGGGAGAATCCAAGGGAGGGGATGTGTGGCAAGGTGGGCTCGGAGGACGCTGTTGACTGGTGGACTGCAACGCCACTCTCTCCCCCCCTTATCTCCCCGCAGCAGGATGACTGGGATTCCCCAAACCAGCCTCTATTACAGGACCCGGATTATCAGGAGCACGGCGCCTTTAATTGGGGATTCCCTGCTAACGAGACTCCTCCTCCCTTCGACGTCATGACGAACCTGCCAATAAGGAGTGAGGAATCACAGACGCGGGTGTGCACCGACACCGGAGGAGACGGGAGAAACGGAACAGCGAGAGCCGAGAGGAGCGACATCGGAGAAGCAGAAGAACAGAGAGGGAGCAGCAGTACGGGATCCCGAGGAGTACAGGCTACGCCAGGAGGCCACCGGCACCACGCTTCGCCGAGTCACGCTCCAGGAGGAGCGTGGCTAACCCAGGTACGGGACCGGTTTACAGGGTGGTTAGGGAGGAGGGACTCTTCTGACTTTTAGAGGACCGGGAGGGCAGAACACGGTCGCCCGCTTGCACCTTTCCCCCCCCCTTCACTTTCACGCGGCCATTCTGAGCACGGGTTGTTTGTGAGGTGTCTCCAGCACTACCCTATCCCTGACTCGCTTCTAGAGCGGAAGCCTTACACCGTGTATCTTTGTTTCCCCTTGCTCAACCATCCCCGTTGCCACCTACCTACACCCCGGAGAGGGAGCTCCTGTGGAGGACCAGATCCCCGAGAGAAGGGCTCAAGCTGGAGAAGCAAAGGAGAAGCAGACGGAAGGCGGAACAGACCCCATACTCCCCAGAAAGACTGTCCCATACCACCAGGAAGTTGTACGGAAAAATAAAAGATTCCATAAAACGACCTAGCCTACGACCGCTTATTACGACCCCACAACAGACTTCCTCCTCCCCATCAGTGATATTGAGTATGGCACAGTATTATGAGCACAGAGTGAATGAGGAGAAGGAGAAAGTGGAGAAAAAGAATAAGGACTTAAAGACGAAGGTGTTAATGTAGCAAGTGACAAGGGGAAATGGAAGAGGGAGAGGGGGCTCAGGATCGGCCCAGCAGTTGCCTCGGACCAACAGGAACAGTACCGCAGGTGGACCTGTTGGACCGAACCAATGTGCGTATTGTAAAAAGGAGGGGCATTGGCGAAGTGAGTGTCCGGAGCTGTTACCCAAAGTTGCTGCTCCACGGGGTCGGGGTTTTAGAGGACGTGGTCATGATGGAGGTGGCCGTGATGAGATGCAGAAAGAGGATTCGTCGTTTGGTCATCAGAATAAGAACTATTTTGATGATACTTGAGGAGGACAGTATTATCATGATGATTATGATATGGATGAGGTGACAGGAATGTCCTACAGCTAGGATTGCCAGGGACAGGGTGAGGACAGGGTGAGGGACCAGTTTCGGTGCCTGTAGATCAGCGTGGACCTTATGTCACCATATGTCACTGCAGACCTACATGGCATGGCCAAGACATTCCTGATTGATACGGGTGCTATGAATAGCTCTGTTTCTCGTTCGCTGGTCCCAGGGGCAGCTCTGTCTGGCCTAAATAATGTTTCGGTAGGCTTCTCAGGCGTGCCAGTTGTGAGCCCCATTTCCAAGCCTCTTGCTTTGACTATTGGCCCTTTCACGGTTGGTTTACCATTTTTACTGACAACGAATTGTGGGGAGAATGTGATGGGATTAGATTTGTTAAAGAAGCTACATGCGACCATATTCTGTTCACCGGATGGCATTTACATGACCATTGGCCCGAAGGTGGTAAGTGCAAAACAGTGTTTTACTAAAGATACCCCCCTACCTGCAGAGTTCAAGGATGTGCCACATACTCTATGGGCTACAGGAGATACAGATGTGGGGTTGTTACAGATCCCACCGTTTTCTATCAAGATCAAAGATAATGCTGTATTACCGCGTATTCCCCAGTATAAGATACCACAGGCAGGGGAGAAAGCCCTTTTGCAAATAATTAAGGACTTAATAAGGACAGGGGTGGTGGAGGAAACAGTAACAAATGTTTGCAATAGCCCTATTCTTCCCATTCTTAAGAAGGCACCCTCTGACGCCTCTGATGCTCACCCTGATGTTTACCGTTTTGTTATTGATCTGTGCGCGATAAACAAAATTGTTATTCCTCAATATTCTGTGGTTCCTGACATCATTACATTGTTAACGATGATCCCTCCCTCGGCGAAATTCTTCTCCGTGATTGATTTAAAAAAAATGCTTTCTTTAGCATTCCAATCCATCCAGATAGTAGATATCTGTTTGGGTTTACCATAGCTGGCAGGAGCTTCCAATTCCGTTGTGCTCCTCAGGGCTATACTGAAAGTCCTAGTACCTATAGTCAAGCTCCGAAAGGACAATTGGATTCTTTGACACTCCCCTCTGGTAATGTCTTATTGGAGTACGTCGACGACCTCTTAGTGGCTTCTGACACTGAGGACGGCTGCAAAGACGCAACTGTTAAATTATTGTTGCATTTGGCACACCACGGACATAAGGTGTCCCTTTCCAGATTTCAATATTGTCGACAGGAGGTTACCTATTTAGGTCACCTACTGTCGAAGGACGGTCATAGACTAAAGCCTGAGCGCATTGCTGCTATAAATGACATGCCTGTCCCTAAAAGCCAACGTGATGTGCGTGCGTTTATTGGCATTACTTCGTACTGCCGTCACTGGATCCCTAATTATTCCCTACTAACAAAACCCCTAGTCCAACTAACCACCAAAGATGTGCACGAACCCCTGCCTTGGACACCTGCATGCCAGGAACCTTTTGAGCAATTAAAGGTTGCGCTTTGCTCTGCTCTTGTACTTTGTACACCTGATTACCAGAAGCCGTTTGTGCTCTATGGCCAAGTCTAAACTGGGGTGGCATGGTGAGCAAAAGAATGATGGATTTAACCCAGATCTATTGACGGGGGGTGAATGTTTTGATTTGTTCTGCATTCCGTCCATCAATTGTGTGTCTTTTGCTTCCTCGCCCTAAGTGCGCCGGGTATGCCCAGACGTGGGTCCCGGGCTCACTGTGCCACTGGAATCAAGCTATCCTGCCTGAAGAGGGGTGAAACCCCGAAACCGGTCCTAGGATGCTTGTTTCCGGTTCAGGGAGGACCTGACTTGGCAGTTCGGGCTGGACTGTTCCCATGAGGCACAGGGTCAAGACTGATTTGCATATGGCCAGGTCTAAACTGGGCTGGCATGGTGAGCAAAAGAATGATGGATTTAACCCAGATCTATTGACTGGGGGTGAATGTTTTGATTTGTTCTGCATTCCGTCCATCAATTGTGTGTCTTTTGCTTCCTCGCCCTAAGTGCGCCGGGTATGCCCAGACGTGGGTCCCGGGCTCACTGTGCCACTGGAATCAAGCTATCCTGGCTGAAGAGGGGTGAAACCCCGAAACCGGTCCTAGGATGCTTGTTTCCGGTCCAGGGAGGGCCTGGCTTAGCAGTTCGGGCTGGACTGTTCCCATGAGGCACAGGGTCAAGACTGATTTGCATATGGCCAGGTCTAAACTGGGGTGGCCTGGTGAGCAAAAGAATGATGAATTTAACCCAGATCTATTGACTGGGGGTGAATGTTTTGATTTGTTCTGCATTCCGTCCATCAATTGTGTGTCTTTTGCTTCCTCACCCTAAGTGTGCCGGGTATGCCTAGACGTGGGTTCCGGGCTCACTGGGGGAGCGACCCTTGACCTTGCCAGGTAGGTCGCTCCCCACCACACAGCTCCGCCTGTGTTGTCTGCCCGCTGCTTCTGCAGGTAAGATCGCCCTCCGCTTGTGGCCCCGGTGCACGCTTTGTCTGCTTGTCTCCCCTTTTCCTTTCTGTGCCCCTCGCTGCCCCATTGTCGTTGTGCCCGTGATTTTGTCTGCTCTCCCCTTGTTTTCCTTTCTGTGCCCCTCGCTGCTCCATTGACGCTGTGCCCGTGATTTTGTCTGCTCTCCCCTTGTTTTCCTTTCTGTGCCCCTCGCTGCCCCACTGTCGTTGTGCCCGTGATTTTGTCTGCTCTCCCCTTGTTTTCCTTTCTGTGCCCCTCGCTGCCCCATTGACGCTGTGCCCGTGATTTTGTCTGCTCTCCCCTTGTTTTCCTTTCTGTGCCCCTCGCCGCCCCATTGTCGTTGTGCCCGTGATTTTGTCTGCTCTCCCTTGTTTTCCTTTCTTTGCCCCTCGCTGCCCCACTGTCGTTGTGCCCGTGATTTTGTCTGCTCTCCCCTTGTTTTCCTTTCTGTGCCCCTCGCTGCCCCATTGACGCTGTGCCCGTGATTTTGTCTGCTCTCCCTTGTTTTCCTTTCTGTGCCCCTCGCCGCCCCATTGTCGTTGTGCCCGTGATTTTGTCTGCTCTCCCCTTGTTTTCCTTTCTGTGCCCCTCGCCGCCCCATTGTCGTTGTGCCCGTGATTTTGTCTGCTCTCCCCTTGTTTTCCTTTCTGTGCCCCTCGCTGCCCCACTGTCGTTGTGCCCGTGATTTTGTCTGCTCTCCCCTTGTTTTCCTTTCTGTGCCCTCGCCGCCCCATTGTCGTTGTGCCCGTGATTTTGTCTGCTCTCCCCTTGTTTTCCTTTCTGTGCCCCTCGCTGCCCCATTGACGCTGTGCCCGTGATTTTGTCTGCTCTCCCCTTGCTTTCCTTTCTGTGCCCCTCGCCGCCCCATTGTCGTTGTGCCCGTGATTTTGTCTGCTCTCCCCTTGTTTTCCTTTCTGTGCCCCTCGCTGCCCCACTGTCGTTGTGCCCGTGATTTTGTCTGCTCTCCCCTTGTTTTCCTTTCTGTGCCCCTCGCCGCCCCATTGTCGTTGTGCCCGTGATTTTGTCTGCTCTCCCTTGCTTTCCTTTCTGTGCCCCTCGCCGCCCCATTGTCGTTGTGCCCGTGATTTTGTCTGCTCTCCCCTTGTTTTCCTTTCTGTGCCCCTCGCTGCCCCACTGTCGTTGTGCCCGTGATTTTGTCTGCTCTCCCCTTGTTTTCCTTTCTGTGCCCCTCGCTGCCCCACTGTCGTTGTGCCCGTGATTTTGTCTGCTCTCCCCTTGTTTTCCTTTCTGTGCCCCTCGCTGCCCCATTGACGCTGTGCCCGTGATTTTGTCTGCTCTCCCCTTGCTTTCCTTTCTGTGCCCCTCGCCGCCCCATTGTCGTTGTGCCCGTCATTTTGTCTGCTCTCCCCTTGTTTTCCTTTCTGTGCCCCTCGCTGCCCCACTGTCGTTGTGCCCGTGATTTTGTCTGCTCTCCCCTTGTTTTCCTTTCTGTGCCCCTCGCTGCCCCACTGTCGTTGTGCCCGTGATTTTGTCTGCTCTCCCCTTGTTTTCCTTTCTGTGCCCCCGCTGCCTCTCGCCATTCCCGCCGCTGCGTCCTGCGGCCCCGCCCCCTGACTGCCCATTCGCTGCTCCTCCCTCCCACCTCCCCATAAATGGCGGCCGCTGCGCGTGAGGAGAGCGACCCTTGACCTTGCCAGGTAGGTCGCTCCCCACCACACAGCTCCGCCTGTGTTGTCTGCCCGCTGCTTCTGCAGGTAAGATCGCCCTCCGCTTGTGGCCCCGGTGCCCGCTTTGTCTGCTTGTCTCCCCTTTTCCTTTCTGTGCCCCTCGCCGCCCCATTGTCGTTGTGCCCGTGATTTTGTCTGCTCTCCCCTTGTTTTCCTTTCTGTGCCCCTCGCTGCTCCATTGACGCTGTGCCCGTGATTTTGTCTGCTCTCCCCTTGTTTTCCTTTCTGTGCCCCTCGCTGCCCCACTGTCGTTGTGCCCGTGATTTTGTCTGCTCTCCCCTTGTTTTCCTTTCTGTGCCCCTCGCTGCCCCATTGACGCTGTGCCCGTGATTTTGTCTGCTCTCCCCTTGTTTTCCTTTCTGTGCCCCTCGCTGCCCCACTGTCGTTGTGCCCGTGATTTTGTCTGCTCTCCCCTTGTTTTCCTTTCTGTGCCCCTCGCTGCCCCATTGACGCTGTGCCCGTGATTTTGTCTGCTCTCCCCTTGTTTTCCTTTCTGTGCCCCTCGCCGCCCCATTGTCGTTGTGCCCGTGATTTTGTCTGCTCTCCCCTTGTTTTCCTTTCTGTGCCCCTCGCCGCCCCATTGTCGTTGTGCCCGTGATTTTGTCTGCTCTCCCCTTGTTTTCCTTTCTGTGCCCCTCGCTGCCCCACTGTCGTTGTGCCCGTGATTTTGTCTGCTCTCCCCTTGTTTTCCTTTCTGTGCCCCTCGCCGCCCCATTGTCGTTGTGCCCGTGATTTTGTCTGCTCTCCCCTTGCTTTCCTTTCTGTGCCCCTCGCCGCCCCATTGTCGTTGTGCCCGTGATTTTGTCTGCTCTCCCCTTGTTTTCCTTTCTGTGCCCCTCGCTGCCCCACTGTCGTTGTGCCCGTGATTTTGTCTGCTCTCCCCTTGTTTTCCTTTCTGTGCCCCTCGCTGCCCCACTGTCGTTGTGCCCGTGATTTTGTCTGCTCTCCCCTTGTTTTCCTTTCTGTGCCCCTCGCTGCCCCATTGACGCTGTGCCCGTGATTTTGTCTGCTCTCCCCTTGTTTTCCTTTCTGTGCCCCTCGCTGCCCCACTGTCGTTGTGCCCGTGATTTTGTCTGCTCTCCCCTTGTTTTCCTTTCTGTGCCCCGGCTGCCTCTCGCCATTCCCGCCGCTGCGTCCCTGCGGCCCCGCCCCCTGACTGCCCATTCGCTGCTCCTCCCTCCCACCTCCCCATAAATGGCGGCCGCTGCGCGGTGAGGAGAGCGACCCTTGACCTTGCCAGGTAGGTCGCTCCCCACCACACAGCTCCGCCTGTGTTGTCTGCCCGCTGCTTCTGCAGGTAAGATCGCCCTCCGCTTGTGGCCCCGGTGCCCGCTTTGTCTGCTTGTCTCCCCTTTTCCTTTCTGTGCCCCTCGCCGCCCCATTGTCGTTGTGCCCGTGATTTTGTCTGCTCTCCCCTTGTTTTCCTTTCTGTGCCCCTCGCTGCTCCATTGACGCTGTGCCTGTGATTTTGTCTGCTCTCCCCTTGTTTTCCTTTCTGTGCCCCTCGCTGCCCCACTGTCGTTGTGCCCGTGATTTTGTCTGCTCTCCCCTTGTTTTCCTTTCTGTGCCCCTCGCTGCCCCATTGACGCTGTGCCCGTGATTTTGTCTGCTCTCCCCTTGTTTTCCTTTCTGTGCCCCTCGCCGCCCCATTGTCGTTGTGCCCGTGATTTTGTCTGCTCTCCCCTTGTTTTCCTTTCTGTGCCCCTCGCTGCCCCACTGTCGTTGTGCCCGTGATTTTGTCTGCTCTCCCCTTGTTTTCCTTTCTGTGCCCCTCGCTGCCCCATTGACGCTGTGCCCGTGATTTTGTCTGCTCTCCCCTTGTTTTCCTTTCTGTGCCCCTCGCCGCCCCATTGTCGTTGTGCCCGTGATTTTGTCTGCTCTCCCCTTGTTTTCCTTTCTGTGCCCCTCGCTGCCCCACTGTCGTTGTGCCCGTGATTTTGTCTGCTCTCCCCTTGTTTTCCTTTCTGTGCCCCTCGCTGCCCCACTGTCGTTGTGCCCGTGATTTTGTCTGCTCTCCCCTTGTTTTCCTTTCTGTGCCCCTCGCCGCCCCATTGTCGTTGTGCCCGTGATTTTGTCTGCTCTCCCCTTGTTTTCCTTTCTGTGCCCCTCGCTGCCCCACTGTCGTTGTGCCCGTGATTTTGTCTGCTCTCCCCTTGTTTTCCTTTCTGTGCCCCTCGCCGCCCCATTGTCGTTGTGCCCGTGATTTTGTCTGCTCTCCCCTTGCTTTCCTTTCTGTGCCCCTCGCCGCCCCATTGTCGTTGTGCCCGTGATTTTGTCTGCTCTCCCCTTGTTTTCCTTTCTGTGCCCCTCGCTGCCCCACTGTCGTTGTGCCCGTGATTTTGTCTGCTCTCCCCTTGTTTTCCTTTCTGTGCCCCTCGCTGCCCCACTGTCGTTGTGCCCGTGATTTTGTCTGCTCTCCCCTTGTTTTCCTTTCTGTGCCCCTCGCTGCCCCATTGACGCTGTGCCCGTGATTTTGTCTGCTCTCCCCTTGCTTTCCTTTCTGTGCCCCTCGCCGCCCCATTGTCGTTGTGCCCGTGATTTTGTCTGCTCTCCCCTTGTTTTCCTTTCTGTGCCCCTCGCTGCCCCACTGTCGTTGTGCCCGTGATTTTGTCTGCTCTCCCCTTGTTTTCCTTTCTGTGCCCCTCGCTGCCCCACTGTCGTTGTGCCCGTGATTTTGTCTGCTCTCCCCTTGTTTTCCTTTCTGTGCCCCCGCTGCCTCTCGCCATTCCCGCCGCTGCGTCCCCTGCGGCCCCGCCCCCCTGACTGCCCATTCGCTGCTCCTCCCTCCCACCTCCCCATAAATGGCGGCCGCTGCGCGGCCGCGCAGCGGATGTGCGCAGCGGGCGCGCCGCTGGCGCGCCGAAGGCGCGCCTAAGGCAAGCCCGTCTGCGCCCGTCCGCGACTGGACCGCGCCCAGCGCCAGAACCCCTGGATCCCACCAACGCGACACTACTCGACGGACCTACGACGCCACCACACTCACCGCACTCAATGCTGGCCGGAACCCTGCCTGCTACCGAGCCTCACCGAGACGCACTCACGGACCCTTCACCTGCCAAACCTGCCGATTCACCTGCCCCCGGACGTGCACCACCTCCGCCAAGTCGAGCAAAAGCAGCAACCACCTGAAATGCATCCTGCTGAACACCCGCTCCGTCCACAGGCACGCCGTGGAACTCTGGGACCTGCTCGACGCAACAGCACCGGACATCGCCTTCCTCACCGAAACCTGGATGAACGCCTCCTCAGCGCCCGACATCGCCATAGCCATCCCGGACGGATACAAGATCACCCGGAGGGACCGCGTCAACCAGACGGGAGGAGGCATCGCCATCGTACACAAGAACACCATCCGCATCTCGACTAACTCCGACGAGACCTTCTCCGCCGCCGAACACCTACACTTCCAGATACACACTGACCCCAAGACCACCCTCCGAGGCACCCTCATCTACAGACCCCCGGGACCACGCACACTATTCAGCGAAGACATCGCAGACTTCATCAGCCCGCACGCCATGCCCTCCGCCGACTACATCCTCCTAGGGGACCTCAACTTCCACCTGGAGAACAGCAACGACAGAAACACCACCGCCCTGCTGGACAACCTCGCCAACCTCGGACTCAAGCAACTGGTGAACACGCCCACCCACTACGCCGGCCACACGCTTGACCCCGTCTTCTCGTCCAGCAAGCACATCTCCTTCAGCCACGCCACCGGACTCCACTGGACCGACCACAGCTGCGTCCACTTCAGCTTCAGAAAGACTGCGACCCACCACCACCCGCAACAGGCTCCCCGCCAGAGCTGGAGCAAGATCACCGCCGAGCAGCTCACCGCCTCCCTCAGCCAGAACACACCCACCAACACAACGGACCCAAACGAAGCAGCCAGCAACCTCGCCAAGTGGCTGACCGCCTGCGCCGACGACCTCGCACCACAAAAAAACCCTCCCAGCAGACCCGGAAGCAAGAAAACCCCTTGGTTCACTAACGAACTCAAGGAATCCAAGAAGAACTGCCGCACTCTCGAGAAAACCTGGCGACTCGACCAGACCACAGACAACAGGACCGCCCTCAAGCACGCCACCCGCAAACACCACCAGCTGATCTGTGCCACCAAGAAGTCGGCACTCAAAGAACGACTGGACAACAACGCCCATGACAGCAAGGAACTTTTCAGCATCGTCAAAGAGTTCTCCAACCCCAGCGCCGGAAACAACGACATCACCCCCTCGCAAGACCTCTGCAACTCACTCTCCGCGTTCTTCCACCGCAAGATCACCGACATACACAACAGCTTCGACGCACAAACAACGCACCCTACCGCCGAACCAACGCCCGCCACCACCACCCTCTGCAACTGGACCCCGATCAGCACCGAAGACACCACCCGCACGATGAAATCCATCCACTCCGGATCACCAACCGACCCCTGCCCACACCACGTCTTCAACAAAGCCGACGCCACCATCGCACCCCATCTCCGGGACATCATCAACTCCTCCTTCCACACCGCCACCTTCCCGGAGAGCTGGAAGCACGCCGAGCTTACCGCCCTCCTGAAGAAACCAACGGCGGACCCCACCGACCTCAAGAACTACCGTCCCATCTCGCTCCTTCCGTTTCCGGCCAAAGTCATCGAGAAGACCGTCAACAGACAGCTTGCCGCCTTCCTCGAGACGAATGGATCCCTCGACCCCTCGCAGTCCGGGTTTCGGGCCAACCACAGCACCGAGACCGCCCTTATCGCAGCCACCGACGACATCAGAACCCTAACCGACAACGGGGAAACAGCTGCCCTCATCCTCTTGGACCTCTCCGCGGCGTTCGACACCGTCTGCCACCGCACCCTAGTGAAGCGCCTCAGCAACATCGGAATCCGAGAGAAAGCACTGGAATGGATCATCTCGTTCCTCGCCGGAAGAACCCAGAGAGTCCGCCTCCCCCCGTTCAGATCCGAAGCCACCGAAGTCATCTGCGGCGTTCCACAAGGATCCTCACTCAGCCCAACCCTCTTCAACGTCTACATGAGCCCCCTCGCAGCCATCGCACGCCGACACAACCTCAACATCATCTCCTACGCCGACGACACCCAGCTGATCCTCTCCCTCACCAACGACCCCACCACCGCCAGAGCCAACCTACACGACGGGATGAGAGACGTCGCCGACTGGATGAGGAACAGCCGCCTTAAACTGAACTCAGACAAGACGGAAGTCCTCATCCTGGGCTCATCACCCTCCGCCTGGGACGACTCCTGGTGGCCCCCGGCCCTGGACACCGCGCCCAAGCCAACGGACCACGCACGCAACCTGGGCTTCATCCTGGACTCCTCCCTGTCGATGACCAGACAAGTCAACGCCGTCTCATCTTCATGCTTCAACACCCTGCGCATGCTCCGCAAGATCTTCAGATGGATCCCCACTGAAACCAGGAAGACCGTCACCCAGGCACTCGTCACCAGCCGACTGGACTATGGGAACACCCTCTACGCCGGAACCACAGCCAAACTTCAAAAGAGACTCCAGCGCATCCAGAACGCCTCCGCACGACTCATCCTGGACATCCCCCGACACAGCCACATCACCGGACACCTGAAAGACCTGCACTGGCTCCCCGTCAGCAAGAGAATCACGTTCAGACTCCTCACCCACGCACACAAGGCCCTCCACGACCTGGGCCCAAAGTACCTCAACGACCGCATGACCTTCTACACGCCCACACGCCAGCTACGATCAACCAGCCACGCCCTCGCCACCGTACCACGCATCCGCAGAACCACCGCCGGAGGAAGATCCTTCTCCTACCTGGCAGCCAAGACCTGGAACTCCCTCCCCACTCACCTTCGGCGAACCCAGGACCATCTCTCCTTCAGGAAGCAGCTCAAGACCTGGCTGTTCGAGCAGTAACTTACCCCCTCCCCCAGCGCCTTGAGACCCTCCCGGGTGAGTAGCGCGCTCTATAAATGCCGTGATTGATTGATTGATTGACTGTGCCACTGGAATCAAGCTATCCTGGCTGAAGAGGGGTGAAACCCCGAAACCGGTCCTAGGATGCTTGTTTCCGGTCCAGGGAGGACCTGGCTTGGCAGTTCGGGCTGGACTGTTCCCATGAGGCACAGGGTCAAGACTGATTTGCATATGGCCAGGTCTAAACTGGGGTGGCATGGTGAGCAAAAGAATGATGGATTTAACCCAGATCTATTGACTGGGGGTGAATGTTTTGATTTGTTCTGCATTCCGTCCATCAATTGTGTGTCTTTTGCTATGTACATGAGACGGCTGGCTGCGCGCTCTCTGTCTTAACACAGGCCTTTGGAGGTAAGCAAAGGCCTTGCGCTTACTTTTCTGCTATCCTGGATAACGTAGCCAGAGCCCTCCTGAGCTGTCTAAGAGCTGCTGCGGCCGTGGCCCTCTCTATCAGGCAATCGGCGGGGCTCGTTCTTGATACTGATCTCACAGTTATGGTACCTCATGCTGTGGATACACTTCTAAACAAAACAAAGATACAGCACCTTACTAGTGCACGTTTGACTGACTATGAACTAACGTTATTTGCATCGCACATTGCCATCAAAAGATGTGCCACTCTGAATCCAGCCACGTTACTACCCCTGCCTTCAGAGATCGGGGATACAGATGTACACGATTGTGTATATCGTACTGAGGAGGAGACAAAGGGACGGGTAGACTTGACTGATGTTCCTCTATCTGACCCACAAGGGGAAGTATATGTCGATGGCTCTTGTTTTAAGTTACCGGATGGCACCACTACTACAGCGTATGCAATAACAACGCTGCGTACTGTTGTTGAAACATCACGTGTCCCGTATCAGTCGGCCCAAGCTGCAGAGCTTATTGCCCTTCTCCGGGCTTGTGAGTTAAGTGAAGGACTGGTTGTCAATATTTATACTGACAGCCAGTACGCCTTCGGGGTCGCTCATAACTTTGGGCGCCTCTGGGCGGAGAGAGGGTTTCTGACCTCACATGGTTTACAAATACAGAATGGCCCACTGATATATAGACTCTTGTCGGATCTGACTCTTCCAAAACGAGTAGCAATAGTGAAGTGCAGTGCACACAAGGCGATTACTGATGATGTTGGGAGAGGAAATGCATTTGCAGATCAGACAGCGAAAGAGACAGCTAGATCAAAGATGAAAAAGATGTTTGTGGCAGGCCCAGCTAGATGGGTGCCTGAAAATGGGATGTTTGAGGACACACTAGACAATGTTAAGGAGATACAGAGTGAGGCGACAATGGATGAATTGGCAATATGGCAGGAGAGTTCGGGGCGTCTAGATGAGGATGGGTGCTGGACTGATCTGTCTGGGAAACAAAGATGGATGTTGCCTAATGCATATGTGCTCCCTGTTGTCACTATGGCACATGGCCCAGCCCACATTAGCGCGAAGGGGATATGTAAGGTGCTAGATCCCGTATGGCAAAATGACAATATCCCCAAGGTAGCCGCTCACCTGGTAAAACACTCTATGATCTGTATGACACACAATCCTGGGAAGGGCACCCCCACACCCACCGGCAACTTTGCACCGCCTTCCTTCCCTTTCGAAGTTCTCCAAATGGATTTCATCGAAATGGAACGAGTGAACAATTTGAAATATGTACTGGTGGTGGTTTGTGCATTCAGTAAATGGATCGAAGCCTACCCCACTAAAGAGAATACAGCATTGGCGACGGCGAAGGCACTCTTGAAAGAGTTCTTCCCGCGGTTTGGTTTGCCACGCTTGATCTTGAGTGACAATGGAAGTCACTTCAATTCAAAGGTTATCCAACTGGTGTGCGATGGTCTACACATTAAACAGAAGTTCCATGCAGCAAACCATCCTCAGTCAGCAGGTTTGGTTGAGAAGTACAATGGTACTCTTAAGCTGAACTTAGCAAAGATAAAGGAAAGCACAGGATTGCAGTGGCCAGACGCACTCCCCTTAGCTTTGCTATCCACCAGGGCGACAGCACATTCCAGAACAGGGTTGTCTTCATACGAGGTGGTTTTTGGCCGCCCTGCAAATGTATGGGGCGTCCCACGCCCGACGTTCTTCCGAGATAGAATACCCCTTGCTTGTGGATTATCTCTATAAGTTGACTAAAGATTTGCGTTCTATTAACCAACAGATTCAGGAGACGCTACGGCCAGTACCGGAGGGGCCTGGGCATCAGCTACAGCCCGGTGACTTCGTGTTGATCTGCAACTTCCAGAGGAAGAGTTGTCTGGAGCCTCGCTGGAAACGACCCTTCCAGGTCCTCCTCGCAACCCGGACTGCAGTCAAAGTAGACGGACGGAAGCATTGGATCCATGCCACGCACTGCCGCAGGATCCCTCTCCCGCTTCCCTACAATCGCTGGGTGCCTGAAGTCATCGGAGACCACGAGATCGACAAAGTGCCTCGATTTGCTCCCTTCTCTGATGCCCGAATAAGTTGGGCGCAGACGGAGAAGAAGAGCGATGCTGTTTTGCAGGAAGCAATACCTCCAGAGATCAGGGCTTCCCAAGAGCCATCCCCGTTTAACCCACCAGCAATTGAGTCTCAGTCTCCTTCCACTCCTGAGTTTGAGGTTCTTTTTTGTGACGACACTGTGCCTGGAGTAGCTCGATACAATTGCGTCCCCAGAGGAAGGACAGTGCACTGGAGGGAAAGTCAGAAGAATAGGGATGGACTTCATGGATGAAGAATAGGGTGCAGGTACCCTGTCTAAGGTACCGGTGAAAGCAATAGGGTCAAAGAAGAGTGGTGCACTGCCCTGGACACTGGACAGGATCAGTTGAGGGTGTTTTCCCAGGAGGGAAGGTGCCCTATCCTGAAAGAAGAGGACTCATCTTCCAGTAAGGGCTGCGATCGCGCAGCTCCACCGACGTGTGCACACCGTAGATGAACAATAGGAGTCTACCAGCGAGGCTCTGAAGGACGCTGGGTGACTTGTGCCCCTTTTAGCTTATTATACCATTGTTGGCTCCAGTATACAGATTTCCTCTGGCAGTTGCGAATTACTACTCATCCCGAAAAATTTACCCATTTGGTCGTCCCACTATGGAAGAAGAGCAGCCCTTAGCGACCCCTATAGTAGAGCAGAGTAGTCCTGGTTGGTCTAGTTGGTCCACTAAAAGTAGGATAGTGGCAGTGGTTTTTGTTTTTGTAGTATTGATAACAGTGTTTGGGGTAGTGTGGTATTTAGAAGAAAAGCATCCTGTGCATGCTCTGCTGGGAACAACTCCTGTTTCTCCTGAACATATTTTTGTTACCTTAGCCCCGCACAAAGAGAGGCACAGACAGACGTATGTAGATAATGTCTTCCTTCAGATGCTCCATCAAGCACATCAGACGTCCAATGTTACGGATTGCTGGGTGTGTCGGTTACTCCCTTCTGTCATGCATAAAAATGATTTATTGGTGTCATTACCCATGTCATATTTGAGAAGCTGTGAGTCATGGTTCCAGTTGCTTTCAATGGTGTATATCCATTACCATGCCGATGCTATGAATATCACTCAGTCTGACTACGAGACTGTGTTAGAATATATAGTAGAACATTAGGGATTTACTCCGGGAAAAGGAGGGGAACAGGGTACTTTACATCCAGATGCTTGCATGAATGTCTATGAACGCACGAAAAATACCACATGGCCCCAGAATTAGATGATGGATTTCCAGGGATTTAATGTCACTGAGTACTTTAAATCTTTCCATTCACGTAACATTAACCAAGACAGAGCAATGCCTGTACCAGTAGTAAACATTACAGCCAGTTTTTGTGTTCAGGGTTTCGGAAATGACCCAGTAGGGAAAAGTAATTGCAACTACACATATCGCTTGAATACAACTAGTAGTCCGCCCTTACTCCCACCCCATAATGTGTATTTTGTTTGTGGATCTCAGGCTTATATATGGCTCCCTAGGGGCTCGTCCGGCATATGTTACGTCTCCTTCCTGCTGCCATATTGCACTATCTAGTTATCACAAAGACCAAAGGCTATAACGTAGGAGTACACACCTGCTCCGTGTGAAAAGGGTCATTGATGCTGAGGATATAGATCAAACAGACACTACCCTGCAGCAATTTACTGATGCTATGAAGGGTATCTTGCCCTTCTGGGGTCCTATGTACAATAGTCTTAGTATTCGTCGCCTCACCAGGGTAGTGGAAGGGGTTATTAATACCACTGCAGGGATCCTGACCAATATTACAGCCGAGCTTCAGGCTACCAGACTTGTTGCTCTCCAAAACCGGATGGTGTTAGACGTCATACTTGCGGATATGGGAGGAGCCTGTCGCGTCATCGGCAATAGTTGCTGGGTGTACATACCGGACCACGCCCCGAATGTTTATGCATCCATACAGAAGTTGCACAGTCTTGCTTCTGATATTCACCAAGAGAATGGGACCTGGTCCTTATCTAGGTGGTTCTGGGATTTGATGACTACGTGGGGTTGGAAAATACTTATTTTCCTAGTGGTCATCGCAGGTGTCATTTTTACGTGTTGCCTGTGTATTAACTGTCTTCCAGCCTGTTGCTTCTACTGTGTTAGTAAGCTGACACCTACACCCAAAATAGCGGGACCTGATGCTAAAGCCACAATTATGATGATGCAGGATGTGCAGGATATGATGAATATTGATGAGGGCATTTTTGAATACTGAACATGTTTCGTAATTGCATGATTATTTAGCTCTGTTAGTAAATGCAAATTGTGATTATTCTTTCTTGCTTATAATTGTAAAGACCCTTACCTGATAGCACTAATAAAGTTAGCCTTCTATATGCAAAAAGGAGGGTCTGTTGGAATTTGGCAATTTATGTACTTTCATGGACTTGTTTTGCGTTATGTTATGTTAGCATTTAGAAGGCTATGATTAGTAGCAGCCGCCACGTCTAAATGTACCCCACTGAGTTATCCTTGTAATACAAGCTTAAGTTAGCATTTGCGGCTCCATTTTGTAGTTCATAGGCCATGTTATGTGGTGACTGATTCAAGCTCCAAATATCTGTAGTTCTTGCCTCAGCGGAAGACTGTGTTCAGCTATTTTTCCTCTTGTGTTCAAGGTTGGATTCCGACTCACTAATGAATAGGCCATTCTGCCTCTGCATGCCTATCCCTCTTCGTAGCCCTGCTCCCACGTTAGGAGGAGCCAAGCCTGGCAAGGCAACCTTGAGATAGTGATAGTGTGTACCCATCACGCAGGTGGTAGCCCATCCTTCTGTGCCTTCTTTTTTCATGTACGGCTCAAGCCGGTAACTTTCCACTGGGGGCGTGGTTGGGGGTTGTCAGAAGAATGATTATGCGTTACCAAGTGTTGGGGAGCCAGTCCCCTCGACAGCCATCTCTGGGTGCTGGTCAGATTGGGCTCAGCTGCAGTGTATTTTACTAATAAATGATTGTTTGTATTCTCTACTGTTTGACCGACTCTTCACTTGTTTGGAAGACTATGAGGTGGTCGTAAGTGACCCGGGTGGCCCTAATCGGGTCACTTCCTTCACCTCCAGCTTCCACCCCGCCCCCGCTCTGCTGCGTTTACCTGTGCCGGCCGTGGCTGCTGCTGCTGAGACACTAGAATGAGTCTAGCACTACAGTACAAATGGTTCCATATTTTTGCATTTTTCTTTCTAGTTAGTTGTAGAAACACTAAAGCCCAAAATAGATATGATAGCCCATGAAGCTGCAGGTGTGAGGGTGTTGTGACTCTGATTATATTTACTGCAGTAAAGGGGTGTTTTCTTGTATTGCTTTTGCTTTAGTTTTTGTATTATTTGTCCTATTATATCAGGAATGTTCTTTCTTTGCACTGTTGTTTGTTGAATGCCGATATATTCAACCCTGTTTGTCTTCTTTATGTAGTCTTACAAACTACATTTTAATTTTGTCTTTATTTTTTATTGCGTCTGTTGGTATTTGCTTTGTCTGGCTCTAGACAACGGGGCCGATTCCGATCTCGGCCGGTAGTGCTCCGAATCGGATTCGGTTTTACCGGATCCGATCCGGAGCCCTATTTTCCGACCGAGTCGTACGCGCGTCCGGACGAGCGAGTACGATGCGTATTCGCCGACCGACTCGTCCGGGCGACCCGACCGCTCCGACCGACTGGTTCCCGGATCGTACTGCTCCGACCGACTCGCTCGGACCCGATTCGCACCGCGCAATGGAGACGTTTTCCGGCCGGGTAAGTACGATGCGCACCTCGACCGCTCCGACCGACTCGCGCCGTCCGACTCGAACTCGCTGTCGGAGCCGTACTTTGGGGGTCCGTGTCGGACCCCCTGTCACGCGTACCCGTGCGAGGCGCACACAGGGGGACCCATGGGTCCCCCTGCCTGTGCGTGTACGCCGCGAAGTGCTTCGCGGCGTACTCGCTGTAGGGAGCGCCCTTGTCTGCCTCGCACCCATTGAGGCAATGGGAGCCCGCGTACGCGTTGTGCGACCGGCTCCCATTGAGTTCAATGGGAGTCCGACCGACTCGTGTCCGGTGGCATACGAATGCATCGGACTCGTTCGGTCGGACTGCACGAGTCCGATTCGGTCGGAAATCTCTCCGAGGCCGGCTCGGTCGGAGAAATTACCGACACGAATCGGAATCGGCCCCAACATGTGGGAAATATCTTGTAATTGCTTCCCAGAAGTTAACATAGTGTTGTTTCACTGAACCAACCTGATATAATGTTTCTCTTCCTGGTTTAGTTGCACATTCCTGCTGCTCCTTCGCCAATGCTATGTTCAATACATTGTGTTGCCCTTGCTTTCTGCTCTTACAACAGATGCAGTGACATTATCAGTTTTGGCAAAACATAACATGGTATAATAGAGGGCTGGCAAGGCCTGCTACGATTTTGCCAACTCATTTAAAGGACTAGCTTATTGTTGGCTTTCTTTGTCAACATTTTAGTGATGCACTGTTATGTCTGGAGTAGTTACAAACTCTAATTTTGTGAAAAAACAACACACTAAGAGCTGGCTTTGGGTGATCCACCTTCAGCCATTAGTTGGTTTGGATCTGCCCCTTCAGCAACTGGTTTGAGACAGTTTGACTTACATCTTGGATCACCCCAGAGGTGTATTTCTCTTGCACTATTAACGTTTGGTTATTGAGTATATCATTCAACCTCCTACATTGTGCTTCCATTTCAAAGCATGAGATTTAAGTTTTCCACACCTAGCAGGACTATTTACTGAACATAGAAGCCATCTTTAAAAGAGGGACTCCCCTACTACTAAAACACATTTTGACTAATTAAAAAATGCCCGCTTGCAGTGCCATCTAAATACTTATGTAAATAAATGCTAATATCTCAGGCCTATATCTTAATTTTAGATACAATCAATTTTTAGCAAAACAACTACATACAAAATACACAATATATGACTTTATTTATACTTTGTTAGACCTGACAAGTATCAAAGTGTACTTAAATATTTTCATGATCACAGTTGAAGTAGGTATTTGATTCTTTTTAATTTCTTTGCTTTTAATGTTGAAAGTTGCCTTTCTGAGATGGTTTCTGTCACTACAGCTTGTTTGTTCTTGAAAGATACTAGTGCTCAATGAAAGGTTCTCCTGCTGCTCATCCTCATATTCAGGCTACTCAGACCAGAACAGGATGGCATTATTTGATAAAAGCGGTGACCATCTTCCAATGGTGCCACCTCATTGAACATCGAAGTATATTCTGAACAAAACAGAATGATGATTATTCTCATTACATTGAGTATCCAGTATAATATATGGAAAAGATGAGTCTGTCATGCGGCATGGCATAGGAAATCCAACTGGTGAAGAATGTGCAGTACTACTTCCTTTCAGGCATCTTCCCAGTTAACCTCCCCTTGTTTCAGCTTTACTGCTGACTGGGGGCTGGGGCCATTTGGGGTCAGTGTGGTTGCAGTTGAGCCAGGTTGACACCTCCTTTCCCTGCAGCATCTGATCGATCGCCACCTCCACTGTACATGAGCATGTAAGATGTATGAATATTGGTGTTAAAAGACTGCTTCCTTGCTGTGGTAGGTATCTTAGTCCCAATGTTTGGCAGCATGTGACAAGGGTAGGGCCTGCCATTGTCCCCCTTTAACACCTGTGCTTAATACCCTGTGCTCCCTGCAGTCTACTAGATCAGTCTCACATCAACTGACAGCTACTACTGCAAAGTTAATATGTTTGATGTTTGTGTTAACACATGCAAATGCAGGCATGCACACATGCTGTATTCATTTGTCTGTGCATGGTGTGTGAGAGAAAGTGTTCTGGAGGAAGTCTTTTCAGGACTGAGCATGAGTGTAGCTAGTGCTACACCCCCAAGGGCTCCCCTCATTCTTCAAAAGCTCTGGAACAGGCCACATTGTATACTAAATGTTTAGGGCCAGATGTACATAGACATTTGTTTGCGATTTCCTAATAGCGAATTTCTGCGATTCTCTATGAGGAAATTGCAAACAGCTATGTACAACAGTGTGTTTTACACTGTTTGCGATTCTCAGTGGGTCGCAAGGTACCTGCCTCATTAATATTCATGAGGCAGGTCGCAATATGCAACCAATTGGGAATGGCTTGCACTCACAGGGATGGTGGCCTGCTTGGGTCAGCATACCACCATGTCTGTGACTGCTTTTTAAATAAAGCAGTTTTTATTTTGAAATGTAGCCTGTTTTCCGTAAAGGAAAATGGGATGCATTTAAAAAAGAAAAATGAAAAGTTTCCTTTTCATTTTTTAAGAGTAGGCAGTGGTCGGTGGGACCACTGCCTGCTCATAAAAAATGGAGGGTCCCACATTCTCAAAGGGTAAGGGGTCCCTTGGGGGTCTCCTTCCCGTTTACGAATCGGTTGCCACCTCCTTCACGGAGTCAGTAAAGTATGAATGTTTTGCAACCACATTCCAGTTCCAAGATCCAGACGAAGGACCGCCCACACCGCCCAGGAGGAGGACTCGCCATCGCACACAAGAGCTCCCTCCGACTCTCCACCTCTAGCACGAGAGACTCCCTCTCCAACACCGAACACCTCCACTTCCAGATCCTGACCAGCCCCGGAACCACGCTACATGGCACCCTCGCTTCCAGACCCCTTTGGGGCTCGTGCTCCTTTCACCACCGCCATTGCCGACCTCATCGCACCCCACGCCATCACCTCCACGGACTACATACTCATGGGAGACCTGAACTTCCACTTCGAAAACCGCAGCGACCCCGACTCCACCACCCTCTTGGACAACCTCGCCAACCTCGGACTGAAGCAGTTTGTCACCACCCCCACCCACAAGGCCGGACACATCCTCGACCCCATCTTCGCAAGAGGGACCAACTTCCACTTCAGCCACACCTCGCAACCCCTCTGGACAGACCACCACTGAGTACACTTCTTTTTCATCACCACTACCACACACAAGCCCACCCCGCGCCCGCCACGAAGGAACTGGAGCAAGGTCACAGAGGAGCACCTCAACTCCACCCTCATCCTCGACCCCCCTCCGACTCGACCGATGCCAACTCAGCAGCCACGGAACTACACCATTGGATCACCAGCTGCGCAGACAAACTCGCACCCCTCCGCCACACCGACAGACAACGCCCCCCGAAGACCGCCTGGTTCACCACCGACCTCAAAGAAGCCAGGCGCTCCTGCAGACATCTCGAGAAACGATGGAGAAACAGCAGAACCACCGAAGACAAGACCACCTACAAGCACGCCATGACAGACTACCACCAACTCATAAGAGCCATCAAGAGGCCCTTCATCCGGAACAAAATTCTCACCAACGTCAGCAACCCAAAGGAACTCTTCAAAATCATCCAGCAGTTCACCAAACCTCCCAACAAAGCCACGGACATCACACCGTCCCAGGACCTCTGCAACAAGCTCGGCTCCTACTTCCACCTGAAAATCAAGGCCCTCTACGACATCTTCAGTGAACAGACTCCAGAAAACACCCTCCCCTCCAGCAACGACAGCCAGCCCACCATCACCACCTGGACACCGCTCAGGAGCCCCCACGGATCCCTGCCCATCTCACATCTTCCACAGAGCCTCCGCCACCATTGCACCTGAACTACGCCACACTATTAACACCACCTTTGAATCCAGCATCTTCCCTGATGACTGGAAGTGGGCTGAGGTCAAGCGCCTCCTCAAGAAACCCTCGGCGGACCCGACAGACCTGAAAAACTACCGGCCCATCTCTCTCCTTCCCTTCACAGCCAAAGTCACCGAGAAATTCTTCAACACCCAGCTGACCACCTTCATCGAAGAGAATGCCATCCTAGACTCCTCCCAGTCCGGATTCCGCAGCAACCACAGCACCGAGACCGCCCTCCTCGCCGCCAGCGAAGACATCCGCAGGCTACTCGACCAGGGACACACCACGGCCCTCATCCTGCTAGACCTCTCAGCAGCTTTCAACACCGTCTCCCACCGCACTCTTACAGCCAGACTCCACAACGCTGGCATACGAGAGACTGCCCTCGACTGGATCTGCTCCTTCCTCGCAGGCAGAACCCAAAGGATCAGACTCCCACCCTTCCTCTCCGAACCCACAGAGATCAACTGCGGAGTACCCCAAGGATCATCGCTCAGCCCCACACTCTTCAACATCTACATGGCCCTCCTCGCCACCATCGTCAGACAGTACGGGCTCAGCATAGTATCCTATGCTGACGACACCCAGCTCATCCTCTCCCTCACGAAGAACCCACGAAGACACCAGACTCAGATCCCAGGAAGGAATGAAAGACGTCGCAGTCTGGATGAGTAACAGCTGCCTAAAACTCAAATCGGAGAAGACAGAGTTCCTCGTCCTTGGACCCTCACCTTCGGAAACCCACCCTCCCCGACGGACAACACACGGAACCTCTGCATCATTCTAGACTCCTCCCTCACCATGACTCGCCAGATCAAGGCCGTTGCCTCCACCTGTTTCAACTCCCTCTGCATCTCCACAAGACCTTCAAGTGGATCCCCCCCGAATCCAGAAAGACCGTCACCCACACACTCATAACTAGCAGACTGGACTACGGAAACGCCCTCTACGCTGGAATCAACAAAGCCCTGCTACACAAACTCCAGACCATCCAGAACACCGCAGCCAGACTCATCCTTGGCACCCCACGACATGAGCACATGACCCAACACCTGCGAGACCTCCACTGGCTCCCCGTCGAGAAGAGAGTAACCTTCAAACTGCTCACCCACGCCTACAAATCCCTCCACAACATCGGACCCAAATACCTCAATGAAAGAATCTCTTTCCACGTACCCAAAAGAAACCTCCGCTCTGCCGAACTCGCCCCAGCAGAGTCTGCGCGCATCCTCAGAGCCAGAGCAGGTGGAAGAGCCGTCTCCTACGTCGCAGCCAAGGCCTGGAACGAGCTCCCAGTCAACATCAGACACTCCCCTACCCTGCACACCTTCAGGAAGAACCTCAAGACCTGGCTCTTCGGCTGACCTGGAGTTGCACTCCCCCCCCCCCCTTCCCCAAGCGCCTTGAGACCCTCACGGGTGAGTAGCGCGCTTTAAAATCCCCTGATTGATTGATTGATTGAGTCACAAAACATTCATACATGCCCCTGCACCTCATTATTAGCGAGGGACGCCCTTGGCATGCGCCTTCCAAATAGCGACTCGCAAACCCAATTTCCGATTTGGTAATAGCTTACTGAATCGCAATTAGGGATTTGTAAATTTAAAAATGTTTTTTTCAGGCCGCAAATGGCCCGATTCTGCTAAACAGGCCATTTACGAGCTGAGAAAGCTTCATACATATGGCCCTTGCTTTCTAGAAAGTAGATTGAATTGGTCCAACAGGTTTCCCATATCCATTCCCATGCCAGAAAGAAAAACAAGCACAGACAATCTAACATGTTTCTCATTAATGTTTTAACTTGTGCAAACCAGCCATATACAAATGCTGTTTGCATTAATTAGCACTTTAGAGCGGACGAATTAGCTTTGCCAAAACCTCTTTGTTGGTTGTGATGCTTTCTTTTACTCTGTTTTATTTTACTGCATTATGTCAATAAATAGTTATTATTGATGCGCTTTTCTTTATAGTTTTTAGGTGAGAAGTGTTGCTAGTACATTGATGCTCTTTGGAAAGATGCAACAGAATTTCTTTTTAAGTTCCACTTTATTAGTTGTCCCTAATTAAACAAATGCCAGGAACTGGATACAGTCGAAATCATTTACAACTAGCTAATAGAAAATTCCAACACAGCCTTCAACTATTGTCCCAGTCTGATCACCCCAATCCTCTGGTCCTTTAATTGGCCACATCTTGATAAGGATTCTTGTCCTGCATGACTGGCTTACCCATAAAACTCCAGAAAGTGCAGCAGCGCTTGCAAAGAGATGTCCTTTTGTGATATTTCTTTCAATCGAAGAACAATTTCTTCAACTGTCATGATTGTCTGCTGCTATGTTGAGAAATTGGTCTATACAGGTCTAAACCTCGACACAGTAGGCGTCCCAATTATAGCATATTTGGACTGAATTTCAATGATTAGTTTATCACCACTTGTACATTTTATTTGGGCTAAAATCAATAGTTTTCTTAAATGCATTATGCACTATTTTGTCGAACCCCCAGCACTTTTTCTACATATTTGCTGTAAGAAATTGGACTATTATTTGGGATTATAGATTGCCCATCTCAAGGACTAATCTGTGTGACAAAGCATTCAGTATTTACATGTTTGCTGAACTCATTATAAAGAACACAATCTCAGCTACAAATAAATGCACATTTCATTTGGGCTGTAGGGAAGAATATTTCACCTCACAAGCTTCAGATTATGCTGGTATGGTCCATGTAATAATTGTTCATTATGGAAGAACCTGTTCAGTGTTCCACGTCAGGAGCCAGAACAGCTGGATCTCCTTCCTCCATCACCAAAACACCTAGGACCCGCACACATTCCATGTATATCCAAAACTAGACCAAGAGGGCAGGCCTTCTCGTGCATTGCTCCTAAAGCATGGAAACCCTCCCACTTTACATCAAAGCCTTCTCTTCTCTTCTTGAATTCTGCAAGAAGCTGGTGACATGGCATTCAACTAACCACCTTGCCCTAGGCAAGGTTAGACACTCCTGCTCAGTGCCAGGATACTCTCTTGGGCAATAGTGTGGTTTACAAATACACATTTCAGAAATGCTAGCCCTGATGCTGTACATGTTGTTTCAATACTCCGTCCATCATTTTATTTTGTGAAGTTGCTGTACGTGTTGTGCCTATGTATGGTTGGGAAGCGTGCACAAAATATGTCAAGTTTACACATTTTTGCATGTGCTTTGAGTGGGTAAGCTTTCACTTCTGCCAGTGCCACAAGTGTTCCGTGTTTCATATGCTGATACTTGTACTGCTACTGTCTTTACTGTATGTGTTTGAGTCCTGGAAAGCTTGTATTCCTGACCGCTCTTAGTGTTTGGTGTGAGAAGCTGCTTGAGATATTGCTGCCTGTGCTTACAAGTTCTGTTGATTTGGGAAACGTCTAAAACATTTTACCTCACTGAACCCAGTCTGTAAATGCCATGAGGTTGTGCATTAAAATATATATTCCTACTTGCACCACAGACAGATTTGATTCACACGGTTTGGATACAAGAAGTGTATTGGGCCCGGTCAGCATTTACCTTCAGACTTAGAAGAATTTCTGAGAATAATGTTCTGAGAAGTTAAAGTTCAGTGGGGTGAGCATGCAGGAGGTGTCTGAAGAGGGAGAGTTGTCAGTGGATAGCCTTGGGTCGAAGCCACAGTGAAGATATCTATGTTTGGAATTAGTACCTGATTTAATTCTTGCCAGTAAGGATACTCTGTTGCAACAGCGATGAATTATCCTCACCACCAAGAATGCGGTCCACCCCCCACATTCAGATGTGGGGGACCTTCAGGTTAATCACAGCAGAGACTACTCTGTTTCTACTGTGAATAATCACTGCTGACGGCCCTGGTGAGTAAGGGCAGTCGGAAAAATTACTACATGTCTGCCCACCCAATTTGAATGGGAGGCCACGTAGCCATTTCTTACTGTTCCTTACAGCCAGAAGAAACAGTAAAAGCATTTGATTGCTTTCCCTGCCCTGGAAGAAGCCTCCCATGATGGGGGAAGCATAACGTTTTTTCCTTACAAAAACAAAATCCCTTTTTGGGTTTTTATTTTTGGAAAGAAAAAATTATAACTGCTTGTTACAGGGCTGAGTCCTTCCGACGCAACCCTGAAACAAACACTACCGTGCATTGACAGAAATCACTGTGACTGCAGTTCCTTCCAATGCCTTCATAAATGACCGCCTGCTAGGCAGTCATTTATAAATTTGGCAGACGGAGTAATCACAGACTGGCGGATCTAAAGTGAACATTCCATCTGCCAAAAATTAAATCAGTCCCTTAATCTCTGAAACACAAGTTGAAAATCTCCATCAGGATGAGGCAGAGGGCTGTAGCCGAAGACAATTCCATGAGGCCGGATACCGCTTTGGTGAAAGACCGATGAAAAGGATTTGCTGCTGTGAAGAAGAACAAGGCGGGAGAAGCTGCGGAGTTGACCTAACGGCTAGGGCGGTCGGCCTCGAATCTGGGGAACTGGGTTCGAGTCTCGGCAACAACGCTGAACATCCTGTGATTTGAGGCAAATCACTTAATCACCCTGTGCCTAACAAAAAAATGAATGTGTCCTCATGTAACGCAACTGGTGCTATGTAAAGCTCTCTGATACCCGATACCTTAGGGTCAAGTTCGCGCTATATAAAACTCTGTAAAATAAAAAATAAAAATCCGACCTGCAATGCACCTCAGGCGGATAGGCGGGTAGGTTGGTCCCAGTCTCATTCTGGTTCTCAGATCAGTTTTTAGCCATAAATGTTCTAAGTCCCAACTTTTGGATTTTGGCTATCTGGTCACCTTCAGCACCATTTTCAAGGGTCCAGGAATGGTGGGGCACCACCTGTAGGGGTCCAAGGTGAAGAGAGCCTTTTGTGTCCGTGAGGCTCAGATCAGGGGGGCAGCAAACTAGCCCTTTGGAGACACTCTGGTGGTCTTGGGCTCAGGTTGCAGGGCAGCAGGGCAGTAGGGCAGAAAGGCAGCAATTTAGCAAGCCTTCTTCCTGGCAGAGGATATACTGGTCCAGAAGTGTATTGAACAGTTGATGTCTGAGGATTCCTTTTTATAATCTGGTGCCCTACTTCTGGAAGGTGAGAGAAGCTTCAAGACTGTGGCTTTGAAATGCATAGAATTTACTGACTTCCCTGCCCTGGCTCATAGCTGGTTGCAGTGACAATGGGTAAGTGTTAGGTCCTTTGTGAGGGCAGAGCACTCTCTATTCAGTTGTAAGTGAGTTGTGCTCAGCTCTGCCCCCTCATCCTGCCAGCAGATAGCCCACTAAGGCACATCCAATCCCTCTGTTGTGTGACTGTCTAGGAGAAATTCACAAAGTCCAATTGTCATTTACACTAACCCTGGGCATCCAATTCTGCTCCGCTCGCGGAATTTGCGGAATTTAGGCAATTTCGCGTTCCGCGGAGAACGCGGAATTGCCAACAATTCCGCGATCCGCGGCGTAGCGGAATTATTTTCTTGTTGCGCTTTAAAAATGCGTTCTAGCGCGCGCGATAGCGACTTACCGGGATTCCTGCGTTCGCCGACGGGTTTTCCTATTCGTTCGCGTGCGCCACGAGATTTCGGTAGCCGGCCGCATTATCCCGCGAGAGTTTGCGATCGCGAACACGTCATTCGCCGCGCCATCGGACAACGCGAGAGTGTGCGATCGCGAACACGTCATTCGCCGCGCCATCGTGCACCGTGAGAGAGATTGCGACCGCGAACACGTCATTCGGGCGCGCCATCGGACATCCGGCGATATTTTTGTACAGCTCGCGATCCCGAACACGCAAAATTTTCAATCTGGAGAACAATAACATCGCAAGCAGCATCAAACCTTTTATAAATTGATGATTTGGATGAAAAAAAAAACCTCAGATTGATATTTCGCTGTCCTTTTTGGTCAAATGTTTTGGGGGGGAGAGGGAGGAAGTGCCACAGAGTCTCCTACTTCCTGTTCCTGTCCAGCGGGCTCCTCCCAGTGCTTTGTCCATCTCCTGTTCATTTTTCACTTGGATTTGAGCTGGAAGGATCACTCTTTGTGTCTGCTGCATCATTATCATTGGATTTGAGGATTTTGGGATTTGAGATTTTACAAGTAAGTTGGTGTTGTTTGATTGGGGCATTGCAGTTGCTGCAACTTCATTTTTGGTACTTTTCATCATTTTTAAAAATAAATCGTTGTGGGTAGCCAGTAGGTCCAGAGCTAGTCATGGGTCATGGATTGCTGTGTGATGTATTTATTAATTTCAAACATCATTTAGGGGGTATGGATGGCATTGGATTGAATTGGAAAATGTGTTTTTTGGGGTGTATTTCAGTTATTTGGGCTGTGTGTTAAATACATGCCTTAGTTGTGTGTGGTGTGCTGCAGGCCTTGTTTAGCCCTGTGTATTTTCGTTTTTACATTTTATTGCATTACAGGCAAAGCAAAAGCAGGGTGGTTTACCATGCAGCCTTTGCCTGGCTATTATAGGCCTGTTTTCAGTACATTGTTTTCCAGGCCTCCTGCTTGTTGCTTGTGATTTGTGAGTGTCCATGTGGCTGGTAGCCATTTCTGGTGGGAGTTACAAGTGTGCTGCTTTAGCCATATACTAAGGCCTGCAAGGCTTCTTGTTGTGGGCCTGGCCATGAGGCTGGCGGCCATTTTGAAGCCAGGCAGTGTGCTTTTTGCCATAGGCCTGCATTGTCTGTCTTCAGTTTCTTGTTGTTGTGGGCCTGGCCATGAGGCTGGCGGCCATTTTGAAGCCAGGCAGTGTGCTTTTGCCGTAGAGCCTGCATTGTCTGTCTTCAGTTTCTTGTTGTTGTGGGCCTGGCCATGAGGCTGGCGGCCATTTTGAAGCCAGGCAGTGTGCTTTTTGCCATAGGCCTGCATTGTCTGTCTTCAGTTTCTTCTTGTTGTGGGCCTGGCCATGAGGCTGGTGGCCATTTTGAAGCCAGGCAGTGTGCTTTTTGCCATAGGCCTGCATTGTCTGTCTTCAGTTTCTTGTTGTTGTGGGCCTGGCCATGAGGCTGGCGGCCATTTTGAAGCCAGGCAGTGTGCTTTTTGCCATAGGCCTGCATTGTCTGTCTTCAGTTTCTTGTTGTTGTGGGCCTGGCCATGAGGCTGGCGGCCATTTTGAAGCCAGGCAGTGTGCTTTTTGCCATAGGCCTGCATTGTCTGTCTTTAGTTTCTTGTTATTGTGGGCCTGGCCATGAGGCTGGCGGCCACTTTGAAGCCCGGTAGTGTGCTTTTATCCATAGGCCTGCAAGCTTGTAGCCTAGTCTGCCAACAGGCCTTTCATCCAGTGGGCCCAGAGGTAGTCAGGGGTGCATGAAACAACTGTTTCTGTGTGTTCTGTTGAATTTAAACATCATTTAGGGCACATGGATGGCATTGGATTGAATTGCAAAATGTGGATTTTTGGGTGTATTCAGTTTTTTGGGGTGTGTTAAATACATGCCTTAGTTGTGTGTGGTGTGTTGCAGGCCTTGTTTAGCCCTGTGTATTTTCGTTTTTGCATTTTATTGCATTACAGGCAAAGCAGTGTGGTTTACCATGCAGCCTTTGCCTGGCTATCGTAGGCCTGTTTTCAGTACATTGTTTTCCAGGCCTCATGCTTGTTGCTTGTGATTTGTGAGTGTCCATGTGGCTGGTGGCCATTTCTGGTGGGGGTTATAAGTGTGCTGCTTTTGCCATTTAGGCCTGCATGGTTTTCCTCTTGGCTTACTGCTTGCATCCATCCCCTTTGCCAGCTGCAGCTCCCTGAATGATGTGATGAGCAAATAATTTAATGCCAAACAGGGTCCACTTCTATTACATTTGTATTTTGGTTGTTGTTCCTCTTCTTTCCTATCCTTCCTGACAGTGTACACAGTATACCATGAAAGCCCTTGTTGACAGTCTCACAAATGGCTACACTAATTTATATCTTTTATTTGTTTGTTTGTACTGCTAGTAATTGAACCACAACAACAAATGCAACATTTCACTGATGTTCTTCTCCTGGCTTCTTTGCTTTTAGGTGCACAAAAAGACAGAGGAGGAGGTGTCATCATCACCTGTTGTACTGCCAGGCAGAAGTCCTGCTGCGCGTCACGTCCACGTGTGACCACAGACATCTCTGCAACTTGTGCACCTGCGTCCTGCTGACATCTGAAGATGGCCCCAAAGAAAGGTACCAGGTCCTCCAGTACCAAGAAAGTTGCCAGTGAGAAGAAGGGACAGAAGAAGGAAGTGGCACTTGCCAAGACTGGTGTGCCGGCCGATGTGTTTTTGGTAAAAAAAAACTTACGCCTGCAGCATCGGTGTCCAGCGGGGACCAAGCTGGGAGCAGCACCTCTGCATCAGTGGGCCCACCCCAGCAACCTAGGCCCAAGCCCATGACTGTGGCAGAGGTAGCCAGTCTACTAACGACCAGTGACGTTGAAATGTCATTATCGCAAAGTAGTACCCAATCCACGCACTCGCAGGCGGAAACTCAGCAGATAAGTGGGCAACCCCAGCCGCAAACCCAGCCGCAACCCCAGCCGCAACCCCAGCCGCAGCCGCAGCCAGAGCCGCAGCCGGAACCGCAGCCGGAACCGCAACCACAGCCGGAACCACAGCCGTAACCACAGCCGCAGCCGGAACCACAGCCGGAACCACAGCCCACAATAGTAGTTGTTCCACCTGAAGTAGGGGCAGTTCAGGAAATCGAGCTTTTTGCAGACGAAGAGGAGCAAGCCACTGTTTCAGAAGATCCATTGCCTTCCATACCCCCAGCAAGGAAAAGGAGGGTTAGTCCATCAACTTCTTCTTCAAGCCCCGCTTCTGATGATCTAGATGCCACTTGGAAGCCACCAGCTCAGCCTGAGAGTGATGCACGCCACAAGACAAGGCTAGTGAAAAGGAAGGTTCCAGAAAGCCTTACAGTTATGGAGGTAGATGTAGACGAGGGGGGTGATGATGATGATGATGACGAGCCAGTCATCACGAACATCACTCCTGGGCCTGCGGAGATGGAGACCAACATTATTAGACTATCCCAAATCGCTGCGAGGGATGTAGCACGGATACCACCAACACAGGTAACACCAACACGACCTCCAGCTTCCATATTTGCCTTTGCAAAGGCCCGGCAGGGACCTACATCCAGCTCAACCACCACCTCAGTAGGTGGTGGTAATGTAAGTGCACAGAGTCAAATTCCATGCACACCCTCCATTTCATCTGGTATTGAAAGTGGCACCTCCAGCAGCGCCAGAAAGTTCTCCTCCCCAGTTTGGGACTTCTTTTCGGTTAGCAGTAAGGAGGAGAACATTGCTATATGCTCAATTTGTCGGCAGGCTGTTAGGCGGGGTAAGCTTGGTACAAACTATGGTACCGGAGGACAAACAAGTCATCTCAAAAAACACCACACTATCAAGTGGGAGGCTCACCTACTTCACTTAGAAAAAAGGAAAACTGGACCCATTGCTGTTGTTGGGGATAAAGAAGTAGGGGAAGATATGATCGCGGTGGAAGGTCAACAAGAGGGAGACATTTCTAGCCCTACCCCCAGCAGTGTACTGGTAACGCCCACATCCTCAGCAACATCTGAGTGGCACCGTAGTAAGAGTCAACATGAGACACCAAGGCAACCGGGCACTGCAATGAGCAAAAGTGCAGCGTCGTTGAGCCTAACTGGGTTCAAGAAGGAAGGTGCACCACAAAGGAAAATATTCCAGCCTACCATTGACAGCATGCTTAGGTCGGAGGGGCAGTATCAACGCAACCACCCAACGGCACGGTTGTACAATGCGGAGCTGGCTAAAATGTTAGCGCTGGACCTTTTCCCTTTTTCATTTGTGGAAGGGGTGGGTTTCCTTGAATTTGTGTCAGCCATCTGCCCTAAATGGAAGGTTCCCAGCCGGTCCTATTTCGCCCGAGTTGCTGTTCCATCACTACATCACGATGTGCTGGAATTGGTTGGACAAGCTTTGCAGCAGAGTGCTGTTCACAAAATCCACCTGACAACAGACATGTGGACCAGTTGCCAAGCCACTGATTACATGTGCATCACTGCACACTGGGTCTCTTTTGTGGGGGTTAGAGACAAGCTATCTGAAGTAGGTGCTGTTGACACAGCTGCAATTTTTAATGCTTCTCGGAAACATGCAACTGTAGCCATGTTCGCCATGGAGAAATCTCATACTGCTGAAAACATTTTGGAAGAGTTTAACAGCAAGGTCTTTGAATGGCTGCGCCCTAGAGGGCTTCACATTGGTTTTGTTGCCACGGATAATGGCAGTAATATACTTAAGGCCATGACGCTTGGTGAGTATTTCAGGGTCCCGTGTTTGGTGCACTGCATTAACATTATAGTTCAAGACTTTCTGAAAAAAGAACCCATAGTCAGCAACTTACTGACCACCTGCAGCAGAATATGCACGCATTTCAGCCATTCTTTTAAAGCCCGGAAGCAGCTGAGGATCATTCAACGTGACTATAGAATGACAGTCAAAGCACTCATCCAGGAGGTGGCAACACGTTGGAACTCAACGTATTACATGCTTGACCATCTGTTTGAGCAGTACAGACCAATCAATGAATATGTCATGCGAAGGGCGGATGCTACTGTGAAAGGCATGACCCTTCAGATGGACCAATGGTGCCTAGTTAAATCTCTTACAGAGATGCTTCTTCCTTTCGAGGTCTTCACACGTGAAGTCAGCAAGGAGGACTGTACTATGGGTCAAGCTATCCCATTGTTGCACATGCTAGAGCAACAGCTGAAGGGGTGTGTGAAGCGTACATAGGTGTGGAGGAAAAAAGAAGCATATGAGTTGGTGGAGAGCTTATCATGTCGCTTAAGTGAAAATGCAAGGGTGCAAAATAAGATTCTGTCACAACAACATTACATTTGTGCCCCAATTCTGGATCCACGGTACAAATCGGCACTGCACAGTAAGACATTACTCCCTTTTTCAGAAGTGGATGTTGCCCAGTTCAAAACTTGGATAGCTGAGGCAGCCAGTACATTGGAAAATGAATGGCTGGTAATTAAAGGCCTCAAACCCACGTCAAGTACTGCAGCAGGGCATCCGGCATCAAGTTCAACTTCAGAGCCTGTGGGCAGTGCATTTGGTTCACAGCTGTCACCAACACTATCGACAACAACAAGAACCGGATCATCAGCCCCAGTACAAACGGCACAGGATTGGTATTTAAAGCAAGGACTTGCTAGGTCCAGTGCTGATGCAAAGACAAAAGAGGCCGCACTAAGATTAGCACCCCTGAACATTGACCGAATGGTCCAGGCCTACCTGGATGACCCAACAGAGGTCTACATTGATCAAAACCCATTGCGGTATTGGTATGGCAAAAGGGCCAATGGCCAGTGCTCAGCAGGCTGGCGATAAACTATCTGGCTTGCCCTGCACAAGTGTCTCTTCTGAACGTGTTTTCAGTGCTGCTGGTTCCATTGTAACAGTGAAAGGACCAGTCTCTCACCCCAAAACGTTGAGAGGTTAACCATGATCAAAATGAATCAGCAATGTATACCACCGAATTACACAATACATGAATCAACGCAGGAAGATGAGGACAGCGGCTCAGGTGACGGAAGTAGCGTGTTGGATGCTGATTACCTACTTCTGGTTGAACCTCCAGAGTTTGAGGACGAGCTATACTTCCCTGACAACTAGGCTTCCACTTCTTACTGTGGTTCTCCCTTATTTACTTCTATTTGTGTGTCTGTCTTTCTGTTTGGAAACTTCAAATCACAACAAATCCATCACCACCGTCTTCATATTTTATTGCCTTATATGAGTTTCAGCTCTCTGCATTTCAGTCCACTCCTCCGAGTCCTGCTCCTCCTGAATCAACCTAAATCTATTGCCCTCAAGCCAGATGATAATTGGATGTAGCATAATCGAAGAAAAACTAAAATCTTGCCTCGTTGAGTCTCTCCAAAAGAAGTGGAACATGATGATGACTACTATAGCTTTCCTCCTTTCAGAGCCAATACAGACTGCCCATTAACTGAAGATGAGAAGGAACAGGTAATGAATGATGACATGCATTGGACGCTGACTGAGTGATTTGTGTTGTTGTTGTTTCTTGTTTGTAGTGCATGAAGGTAATTCATTGTGTACTATTATCTACTCTACACACTAAAAGTAACTCAATGCAATGTTTGTTTCCATTCTTGTTTTTCAATAACAATTTTCTACTTCTACTGCAGGCCGATCCATTGCATTTTGAATATGGAAAGGGGACTCAATCTGTACACTACTGCACACTGAGTTGGACAACACACCATGATGATGACCACAGTGACATTATCTCTTCGCAGTCACTCAGTACGATCAGAGATGATTGATGGAATAACTCAGTGCGTTTCATGAGTGCATTAAAAGGTAACCAAGTCAACAACAACCACTGCAGACCTACATGTCTGTGTAGTGGTGGAGTCGAGTGTGGTGGTATGACTGACAGCGGGGCATTGATTTAGTCACTTAATTTGTAAAATGCTATGTTGCTGTATATCTGCTTTGTCTGCCTCTGTCAAAAAAGGTACGCTAAATGGAGGATGTGTCACGGGTGCCATGGGCATGCTCTGTCCTGTTGTTGTTGGAGGTTAATGCTGGAAACAGACTAGAGTAGACATGATGTATCGAAATCCATGCCGCCTCTGAAAGTGTTCTTGTTGCACTCCACCGTAATTTAGGCATTTTTTTTCTACTTGATTTTTCAATATCCCTTTTGTTTTCCCATCTGCAATTACAGGCCGGCCCTTACCCTGTGCTACACTGGGAAAAACAACTCTCACTTACCTTACCAATGAATCTACATCTGCCAGGCAGGCAATGGCATCACCCAAGATTGATGGCCGGAGCGTCCATGGAAGGGAGGACCAAGACGAATGCCGAGATGCAACTCCACATTTTGACCAGGATAACATACAGTAACAGTATCAACTTTCATCATCTTTTAAATTTGATTCATTTTTTGTCTTCAATCATTACTACTGTGTGTTGTTGTTGTTATGTTTGCTCTCTGCTTAAAATTCAATTCATCCCTACAGCAATTTTGGGCTTTTCTTTGCTATCTTTAAGCCCGGGCCGGTACAACAGAACAGAAACTGTATGTAATTCGGGTCTCTCTGAGGGCAGACAGGCAAGGCAAATTGCATAATATACTGCTGCCCTGTACTGTCTAATTGTCTAGTAGTAGTAGTTAGTAAGTACTATCATTAACCATCAAGTTATCATCATCATGCATGCATTTCCTTTTTCTCCCTTAACTGATTTATGGATATGGTTGTCTGCCAAGATTGTGTTTTGTTGTTGTCCATGCGTACTGTTTTTCTTTGTCAAACCTTTCCCAAAACCCCCTTCCCAACCATTCATCAAACCCTAACCCTCTTCCCCCGGGCTGTGTGACTTATTGAGGTGTGACTAAATTAAATGTACACCAATAATTTATCACACGCTTGCTGGGGCGGATGTGGCTAAAGCAACAAAAAATGCATTTTCAAGGCAGGGCGCGGATCTTCTTCTGCTTGCCCACCCTCCTATGAGCAGTATATTTGCGATTTTTTTTACCAAAGGAACCTAATCCATCAGCATTAACTGCCGGCATAGATTGGATTTGTTGTCATCCTCCGAAACAGCACTAACGGTTACGCTTGTGTCGAGTCACGGTGTACTGTAGGCCTAGTCGAGTGACTCGACACAGCTAGAGTTTGTAACTCTATGTACTAGGCTATCCCCGCAACCATTATGTTTCCTTGTATTTTGGCATATTATTGTTTGGCAGTAAGTTCCGTACTGTACTTCGTTCTACTACTCCTCCCACAGTCTCTCTTAGGCGACTGACTGTCTCATTTTCTTTTATTTGCAAGTGCTACTGCCAGGATCTACTACTACTACCACCACAACCATGGCATGTTGGGAAAGAAAACCATCATCACCATGCAGCCATCGCCGTGCCCAAGTTAAACATCAAGCACAGGTAAGAGAAGAAGTTTGGGGGAGGCATAATTAATAACGGAATTTTTTTCATTAATTCTATTTCACACACCCCTTTGAGTCCAGTTGCAGAATGCATAGATTAGGAGGAGAGACTGACAGTACTAGTAGGACAAGTCCCTCAGTGAGGGGTACCGCATCTGTCTGTTTGTGTCTTAGTAACTCAGCCAATTATTTAAATCAAACACTGGCTGTGGCACTGCACCAGCAAGGAAACCGTGTGACGTAAAACAGTAACCCCACCCACAAAACATTAACCACATCGTATATAAAGTTTAAATATGTAATTTAATACCCTAACAAAAATAAACTATGTAAAAAGAATCCCACAACACCTGACCCACCCCTCTCCCTAACCCCAACCAATGTTCATGTCCCGGAACGAAAAAGTCCAACAAATGTCCAAAAGTCCAAAACCCAACGCCCGATTCCCACCCACCAAAAGAAGCTATAAAAAAGGGGCAATAAATAAACGGGGTCTCAGCGGGCTCGCCTCTCCAGGACACGGATGCGCTCCTCTAGGCGGGCCACGCGGTGCTTTAGCGCGCGGCAGTTGCATCCACAGGGGGGGGCAGCAGTGCTTCTTGCTGTGTGGCGGCGGGCGGCTGACAGGCGGTGGCGCCGTAACACTGTAGGGGGGTGTCTGGGGCCCGGGGCATTGGAGGAGGCTGCAGCTGCTGCCGCCTCCTCCTCCTCCTCTAGAAGAACCAGCCTCTGGTATTCAGCCTGTATGGCCTCCAGCTTCCGGCGCCGGGCCTTGGCTGCCAACTCCTTCCTGTCGACTTTACCTTTGGAAGGAGTCGCTATATCAAGAAGAAAAAACAAGACTATTCTAAAATATACTCTTAGCAAAGCAGTCAGACAAATTCATTCTACACATAGTGGCACAGTAGCACTAGCAAGCACAGTACGTAACATTTGTGGTATGTATCCATCCTCCCACTATCTCAGCCTCGAACATTTGTGGGAGTTTCAGGCATTCCACCACCCATGCATCTGATTCATATCACACACCTATGAATGCATCCCACGTATCCTTCTCTGCCAGTCATAAATATAAAATCTCACCGTCCTTCCTCCTTCCACCCTTCTTTCCCTTTTCGTTCAACCCATCCATCAAGGTCATCTGATCAGACTTTTAGTCTTCTCCATAAAAATTTCACAGCTGAGTTGAAGTCCGATAGAAGAGGCCATTGGTTACTCTCAGTACACTCCCGTCGCTAATGCTATTGCTAATGCTAAGTAAAGGGTGTCTTCTTCAACCGTTCACAACAACTTCTTACTTAAGTCTCAACAGTACAGTATACATTACACCCTTGCAGCGAGTGTAATGTCAATAAGTAAGGATTAGGAATATAACTTACCACCGCCCGCCACTGCTGCTGGCTCACCCCCTGCAGCTCCTCCAACTGCCGCATCGCCTGCACCCTCAGCGGCTGCATCACCTTCGCCGCTGGCCCCGGTACTGGTGGTCGGTAGTACGCCTAGAAAAAACATTACACATTTTTCAGATGCCATATACACCTCCCCCTATTTTTGACTAGCAAGAATGAAAAAAAAGTTAATACATACATAATACATACATAATACATATACAACATACATCACTAGTATAAATCAGGTAGTAGAGTAGACACTGGTAGTGTTATATGGTCCCTAGGGTCATTCTAGTCTTTGCTAAGTTACCCCGAGCCATGCAACCATTTTAGCTCTGTCTTTTATTTTTGCGCAAGTTACCTCGCAGCTTGTTGTGAAAGACGCCTTTGAGCCCACATGAGCTCATACTGCTACTGTCTGAGCGCTGCGTACAAGGTCGAAAAACAACCGACTTTGTTATGGAGTTCTGGTGTTAGTCCATATTGCTTATCCATAAAAAAAACTGCACTTTTTGGCACGACTGAGAAATGCTTGCACTATACTAACGCGCACCATTTTTCTCATTACAGACGGAAGATTCCCTTATACGAAGAACCAGAGCTTTGCAGACCTTATGATGTAACCAGTACTAGGTTCTTCTAAGGCGAGGGCTCCCAGAATTCTCACATCTCCATTTATAATTTTATATAAACTAGATTCCTACCAAGGGGAGGGTGGTTCTTCCACCACTGTTCAGTTATCATGATCTCGCCTTTTGGCTTCTATGGACTTGTAGTTGTAAGTAACTTGTAAGTCTAACTAAGTGTAACAATGTTTATTGTTTTAATCTTATGCATTTTGCTGTTGCTGCTGCATTATACAACGTACAGAGCTTGTCAGTTGGAAATAAAAATAAACCTTTTGAACTTACATAGACTCGGTGGTATTTGGTGTGGACTTACATGAGAGAGTGAGCAAAAGGTGTGCATTGCTTCCGCGACAGAGGTTGGGAGTGTTATGTTGTCTGGGTTGTCTACTCATTGGGTATTTTGGGGGGGCGTTTCGGAGTAATGAGACACTATAACTAGTTGGTCAGGGGATTGTGGTGGCTTCTGATTGAGGTGTGAGGAAGGTCCAACCTCCCATCACCAACGTCCTATTTTCTGGTGCAAAGTTCTGTATGTGCAGAATCCCTACAACAGTAGTAGTATGTCCTATCCTATCTAAAAGTCTAAAATGTGGTTGGGCATTTTCTTGGTGGGAATTGTCGAAAAGCCTCAAGAATAAGAAGACTAGAAGTACTAGAAGAGGACAACCCAAAGGACTGGACTCAATGGCTATAGCTATTGGTGAATATGAGTTTTATTTAAAATATTTTAAATAAAGAGTGGGCAACTGGGCAAGCTTAGCTACAGACAGACTAATAGTAGTAGTACAGAGAGTCATAGCAGACGCAGTTAGAGGCAGGGATAACAAGAATTTAGAAACAGATAGTATAGAGCAAAGAAGATTTTGTCAAAATTCGAATTAGGAGGATACCGAAATAATAGTTCGGAAAAAATAAGGTGCAGGAAAAGTTTGGGAAATATAATTATTAATATTAACCACTGGAGGACTTACTGGGGCCAGCAGCAGAGCCCTCGATAGAGGAGCGGTCCTGTCCCTGGGAGGCATCTTGTAGATCTTCTTGGCCCACCGCCTGCGACCCCGTCTTCTTGCCCCTGGGTGCTGCTGATCATGTAAGATTTCATAAAGAAAGAGACAAAAATTAAAGTTTGGTGTGAAATAAATAAAATATTTTAAAATACGCACCAAAAACTTTTTGGGTAACAACAATTGCAATAAAATTGACCTATCTGATCGACTGGTAGTATTGCGAGATTCACGGACCGTCTAGCAAGCCTAACTACCACCTGACCTAGCCCACCTATTCCAATCCAGACGGGCCAATTGTTCAGTAAGTCTGCATTTCCATTTATTTTAGTCCTCAAAAATGCATAGATGGAGGACACATGCATACATTTTTGCATACACCAAAATGTTGGCTGGTTGCTGCTGATGTTCTGCTAGTGATGATATAAGCCTATTAACACTCAGAAAACAAACTACAAAAGGTTCTGCGAAGGACTGGGGTAAGCAGCACTCAGCAGCAAGTGACGTGACAGAGGATGCGTCACGCACACCACTTACAAATTACCAACTAATAAGTAACTAAACCTATCAATCCACCACTATCCCTTCTTAGTGGCAGGAGGACAAAGGAAGGACTACTCTCTCTAGCATTACATCACTTAAGTTCTCTAAAGTAAACTCTTACATAACCATCAGGCCAAGCGAGCGCAAAGTTGCAAACAAGTAAGATTAGTAGCGCCAAGCGCCTGTGTCATAACAATCACAGATTTTTAAACGTAATTTACCTGCAATGTAAGCAGCAGCATTCTTGCTCGTCGGAAAAAAAAATATTCGCAATATATAACACAGAGCAGAAGAACACAAAGTAGTAATATTAAATAGCTACTCACCAAGCCCCGGGACCTCCACTCCTAGCAGGTCCAGCAGGTCCTGCTCCCGGTCCAGAATATCGGACCACCGGTGCGTCAGCTGATTATTGGTGCGCCGGACACCAGAGCAGCGAAACACTGCCCGACGCACCTTGCCCCACCGCTGCCGACGCTCCCGGAGCCCGTACCCGGACCCAGGCCTGCCGCCTGCTGCCAGGGTTAAGGGGAGGTGGCGCTGAACAAAAAAACCAGAGCGGCCACCTCCGACTCATTGAATAAGGCCCGTGCCTGCACCCCTCTTCGCGCCGCCTTCCGCAAGGAAGGCGGTCGCGGCTCTGGCTCCGACTTCGAGCCCTGTGGCTGTGGCCCTTTGCCATGGTTCTGGGTAGGCGGGGACGGAAAAGAAAAGGTAGGAATTAAAAAAAGTAAGTAAAAGAAATGAAAAAGCAGGTAATAGAAAAAGTGTGAAAAAGTAGTTAAAAACACACAAAAAGTAGAAAAAAACTCAAAATATAGAATCAGGAAAATAGAGAGATAGATAATAAATAAAAAAGACCCCAAAAAAGTTTACAGAAACAAAGGATTGAAAAGATAGAGGGAGGATTGAAAAGCAGCCCAGAACCATAGCAAATAGAGTGAAAAACAAGATGGCCGCGCCTATTGCGACCGCATGGGCAAGTTCGCGCGATATTTCCCCCGAGCACGCAAAAGCGTCGCGAACACGTAATGCGCGTTCCCGAACAGGAAACCCTTATCGCGAACGGGCGGGAGCATGCAATACGCGACCCGGAACTGGAAATAAGCATCGCGAGCGGGCGGGAGCATGCAATACGCGACCCGGAACAGGAAATACCATTGCGGGCGGGACAAGTGAAAACAAGATGGCCGCGCCCGTTAGCGACCGCATGGGCAAGTTAGCGATATATTTCCCCGCGAGCACGCAAAACCACATCGCGAACGGACGGGACCAGCAATTCCGCGATTTCATGGAATTTCCACGAGCTCGCGGAATTTTTTAGCAATTTTGCAGAGATTTGCGTAACGCGACTACGCAAATTCCGCCCACCCTTAATTTACACCCAGTCATGTGAACCAAGACAGACTACAGGCACAAAAGTGCAAGGGCAGAAAAGTGCCAACATTCTAAAAGTGGCCTTTTCAAAATTGTAATTAAAAACTCAACTTTACCATTAAATAGGGATTGTCATTACAATTACAATTAGAAAGACACTTAACATGACATAGCTACCTGTTCCCAATTGGAAATCACAGCCTAATAAATGTAATAAGGAATCCTCAAGGTTATCCCATGGAAGGGGTAGGCCTCACAGTAGTGAAAACAATATTTACATGATTTTCACTATTAGGACAGGTAAAACTTAAAAGTACATGTCCTCTTTTTTCCCCTGCCTATGCCACTAGCCAGGCAGTGGTATTTGGTGTTAGTCGATACCTCTACACATTGTGACTACATAGGAAAAGCAGGGGACGATCTTTAATTGGATATATACTTTCTTTTATTATTGATTAGTACTCATACATATGTCCCATGATGCTCCTGGGTCAACGTATTCGGTTAGTGTAGCATAAGTACTTTTATTGGGAATGTGCCAGCTGCTAAATGTATTTCTTTTAGACTATGCCCCTTTTTTATGGTCAATTACCTGTTCAGTAGTGATGGACTGTGTTTGGGAACACATCGTTATTATCTGTTTTAATTAATTTTTCTAATTTGTAAAAATGGTTTTAAGATTTTAACTATTTAAAAAATCAAAATCCTATTTGGCAAATGTTATTAATTCCTTGCCTATAATGTATGCACATGCTTTTATGGTCTAAAGAACTGAAATAAAGATGAACTGAACTTGTGCATCTAAAACCAAATAAGCCAGAAAAACATTAAGTGAAATGTGGCATTGTTGTAGTTGGAATTAGTACAGACAAAGGCAATATTAATGTGGTTGGTTACTTAGGTAATAACCTCTTTAAAGTCAAACCATACCACTATACCATAAAATGCAATTCTCCATCAGGATAACACACAATATACAGATAGAGCTCTTTCTTTTATGTTCACATATTCTAAAGAAGACACCTTTGGCACTCAGGAAACTGCATGGATAATTGGAATAATAATCTGTTAAAAAATTGAGGGAAACTGTGTACCTATGGTAGACAATGTGGTACGGGGAAAATGGAATAATCATTAAAAAAAATGAATGCTGCTGATGTGTCTGCAGTGCACCACAGCCAGGGTGTCTAGGAGGAAATGGAATTATACCTAAAAAAAACTGAATGCTGTTGCACGGATGTGCACCTATGGTGGATGGATCGACCAAAGCAAAATGAAAAAAAAAAACTTTTAAAAATCAAATTAATTAAAAAAAACATATGTAAATACATTTAGTAAAAATGCAATATTACATTTTTTTTTAAAAAGAATAAAAAATAAATAAATAAATAACAAATAAAAAAATTGAAAAAAATGTATATGGGAGGATGAGAAGAAATCTATTGTGCAGCAAAGAGGTGCAAAATAAAAAAATGCAAAAAATGCATGTAATGTATAAACACTGTTCATCAAAATGGTATACATACTACAATGATCTTCACACAAATTATTAAATTGATATCACATCCATACATGCCAGCCTATGGCAAAGATGCACTGGCAGGATGCACGAAAATGGATGCCAGCCAGTGCCACAAGGCCAAACAACAGCAGCAAGCAAGGAGACATGGAGAACAAAGAACACATGAAAGTCAGTGGCAAAGGCGCACTGCCTGGATGCACAAAATGGCTGCTGCAACAGCAAGCGAGGAGGCATGGGGAGAAAAGAATACATGCAAGCCTTTGGACACAGACTCCACAAAATGGCCCCCGGCCACATGGCTTGGAGAACAATGAAGGAAGTGGCCCGATTAGGGTCACCCGGGTCACTCACAACCACCTCTTAGCCTTCCATACCAAATGAAGAGTCAGTCAGACAGTAGAGAATGCAAACCAATATCTGTTTATTCAGGTACACTCAGAGTGGAGCCCAGTCTGCCCAGTCGCTAGGAGTGCTGCAGAGGGACTGACATCAGCAAGCATAAAGATACATTATGTACATTTCAGAACCAATGAAAGCACGCCCACAATGGAATTTTCCAAGCAGATGCAGCTAAATAATGCAGTACAGAGGATAAGTTTTGATTCTTAGGCCGGGCCTACACTATCTGCTACTCAAGGTCACTCTGCCCGCACCCGCCACTAGACAAGTGGGAGAAGGCCTCTATCTAGTGGGAAAGGTATGCGCTAATAAGAACAGTGTATTCATTAGTGAAGCAAAACTTAGCCTTGGAGAAACACAACTCAAGAGAGGCCTCTTCTCGGAAATAGCGGAGAATGCGTTTCGACTATAACTCAAAATGGCGCCGACATAGAAAATGGCGCCACGAATGCTAACATACATAGAACGATGCGCAAACATGAATTTTTCAATTCTAACAACAAAGACAAATCAATTGTGGCCTATGACAAGCAAACACATACACTGGACAGACAAAAGAGGCATTGTAACACTGAAGAAAACACTACCATTAGATCAGAAGTGCCAAAAACGAAAAATTTACTGAGCTATAAAAATTTTGCAACAACACATATCCTCCCAAGGCATCAAATATTACCTCCCATATACACTTTTAAAACACAAAAAAGGGAAATACAAAAAAAACCACATTTTAATTTAATCCAATGCCATCCCAGCCCTAAATGATGTTTTAAAACAACATATACCAAGAAACAGTTGTTTCATGCACCCATGACTAGCACTAGCCTGGGGCTACTCGATGGCTCTTTGGCAGACAAGGCCACATAGTAAAATAAATAAATATTGCAAATTTAACAAACATGGAGAAAATTTGCTGAACTGTGCAACATTGTTCCTTTACAAAAGAAGAAACATTAAATGCAAAAATATAACTAGGCCCCTCCTGATAATGTAGGCCACTCACCACAATACCTTTAAAAAATTGAATAAAAGTACAAATAAATACTGGTGCATGTCCTCTATCAAACAAACAATACCCTTATACAAGAGTTTTTGAACTTGTGAAATCTCAGATACAAAGTCCTTAAATCCAATGGTATTAATGCAGCAATTCAGGAGAGTGATCCTTCCAGCTCCAAATCCAAATGGAAAGTGACCAGGAGATGGACAAAGCACTGGGAGGAACCTGCTGGGCAGGAACAGTAAGTTTAATATTTGGGGCACTTCCTTCCTGTTGGACAAAAGAAAGTAAAAAAAAGTGAAAACAAGAAAAAGGCTTCTCGCACAAAAAAACAACTCCATTCAAGAAGAAAATCCACTTGAAAACCTCTTTAGCCTCTTCTTGAGCACAAAAGTTACTTGAGTGGAGAATTTGCGACCGTGAGTGGCACTAACTTGGCATCCTCAAGTCCGGAAGCCCTGCGGACGGGCACAAAGTCTTGCACTCGCTAGCAGCTCGACAATATCATGGCGCTCGCAAGCGAGTGCCAAATCAAATCTCGAGAGCGCGAACAGAAGAAAAACTCCGCTTCGCACATGGAAGGCGGAATCCGAGAACTCCATGAGCGGAGTGGATTTTACCGCTCAGGCCTAATTTAGATCTTGGTCGATCTAGTCCTGCCATCACTTATTCAATGGTTTCATCGCAAGCCTAATTGGTGGTCCGTCCACTCTAGTTAGATGTTAGTGGATCCATAGACGAATGACCGCCTGAGTGCCGCCGACTCCGTCAGGAGTTTTCACCCACGTTGACTGTGTCATAGGCAGAAACAACTGCAGCGGGAGTCAAACCAAGATTACCGACGGGCCAATCACAAAGAGCTTTTCCATCAAGTAAACTGTGGCAGGGATCCATCCTACTTTGAGTTGGTTAAATCGAAAGAAATGTGGTAGAAACATACCTTTTTTTCTGTTTCCCACCTCCGTTTCCATCTGAACCCCTTTGTCCAGGTCCTCCCTTTGATGCTACTACATGTCCACAATGCTAATTAACCCTGTTGTCTAAAACCAAAGGTTAAAGTAACGTTATAGGGCCTGATTACGATGGGGGAAGGCCCGCCACCGACAGGCTGTTGGTGGCGGGCCCTCCGCCATCGAACTGTGGCGGGCAAAAACATGGCGGTCGGAAAGACTGACCACCACAGTTCCGACAGGCGGTCATTTTCCGACCACCTGTCGGAGCAGTTGCATTGCACAGAATGCTGCCCGTCGGGATTATGAAACGGCAGGCGGAAACAGATATGGGGGCCCGAAGTGGGCCCCCCTTAATCCCTAGGCCTATGGCTAGATTACTATAGGTGCCCCCCTACATTTCCCAGCACCATGTGGCAGGCACGTAGTGCAGGGAAATGTCAAAGGTGCATTTTTAGCATTGCAGCGGGTGCAATGTCAAATATCATCAAACAAGCACAGTGACCAGGTAGGCTGTTGCAATTAAATTGGATAGAACCTTAGACAATCTGTTCTAAAGTCTACGTGCTTTATTCCACTTTAGCTTAAGTATTTATTGAGCAAAATTGGCCCAGTCATTTCATGTCATGAGATGGGCAACACATCATTTGGATACACATTAAAAAACATTTACATCCAAAATACACATGAACAATTTGAAACACCACACTTGTGATTAGACACCGTGTAAACAAATCAAAAATACAAAGTTTAAACACAAAAAACAGTTCAAAACAATATAAATGACCAGTCCTTATTTACACACTAGCACTAGGCGAACAACAACAAATTTGATACTCAGGTATACACCTACTGTCCTGCCTGTGACATGAGTAATGGGGGTACACAATAACATTGGGCCTTGTCTGTAGGGGGGGAAAAGCACGTAGACTTTAGAACAGATTGTCTAAGGTTCTATCCAATTTAATCGCAACAGCCTACCTGGTCACTGTGCTTGTTTGATGATATTGTAGTGGTCCAGGCCAGGTAGTGACAGGACCCGAGCCTTGCTTGTTTATACAGCAATGTCAAATATAGCAGATGCGACCACCGTGGTGGCGGTCACATCATAATTGCATATGTGGGACCGCTGCCTTATAGGCAGGCGGTCCCCATCCCCGGGGCGATGGCGGATGTACTTCGTAATCAGGCCCATAGTTAGGTGTGATAAAAAGATCTGTTTTAGTTTTAAGAACAAACCTTAGAAATTCACTGAAAAAATAACGTTATAGCTAGTCATTCAGATGTCATCAGTGATGTGATAAATGATGTCATAGAGCATGTCATGAGTGATGTGATATGTGAGATCATAAGCAGTTCATGGCGGGGGTGCAGGTTACAGTTAGCCCAGTAAACATTAACTTGTGAATTTCAGTGTTTTTGTTTTTTTAAACATTAGCTTTTATGTTATTAATATTAATGTTGTCACTGATATATATATATATATATATATATATATATATATATATATATATATATATATTCCATTTACAACTTCCTCTCTCCCAGGAAATAATCCAGCACTCCGAGGGGGATAGTTTACTCAATTTTTATTTGAATGATGGCATCCATGCGTTCCGGCTGTCACACGCAGCCTTGTACACAATGCGAAGTGCCATTTTTTAAAACTTTAAATACACATCTAATAAAACACGGACCTAGACAGAGGACAATCCCAATGCACATCTAAGCCGTCATTTCACATTAAAGTGGGCGCCATCTTGGAGTGTTTTCTCACCATTGCATTTCATACAATTCCTCATGCATGTGCATCAATAAAAGCATTTCTTCAAACTTTTTTACAGTGTATAATTATCACTGTTTTAAAATTTCAAAATGTAAATAAATACATTTAAAATTTCTGTTTACAAAATGCTTCTTAATCAATCACTATTCACTCCACGTTCGCCTACCATGTATTTTAATACATTTCTATTCAATTGTGAATACGGCTTAGTTAAAGTGCTTCGTGCTACAGTACTTATTAGTAAAGTGCTAGTGCATAATTTTATAAATTTTTCTTCCTTTTATAAAACAACGATTTTTCCTCCGTTTAAATACAAGATTTTTCTTCATAGAAACCTCATTCTTATGTATATTAAAATTCATATACTTTCCATTTTGATTCTTTCTTGTTCAATAAAAACAAGGGGGAGGTAAAAAAGTTGAAAGTGCTAGTGCTTTACAAATTCAAAGTGCTAAACAATAGAGTGCATATATCCCTTGTCCTTCTCCTCAAATTTAAAGAACAATAGTTTAAAAAAACAGTTCTTATGAATGTGCAGCTAAACTTCATATATTTTTTTCTCAGGCATGTAAACAAATCTTCGTCAATATTGAGCCCATTGGGCTCCCTACTGTCCAATTCCAGTATGAAATATGTCTCTAGTTTTCGAAGCTCACTTTCCCTGTTACCCCCCCTTCTCTTTCTCGGCACTTCAGTTATACAGCTATATCTCATTTGATTGGGGTCACTTTGATGTTCTTTTTCGAAGTGCCTGGCAACAGGGTAGCTTCTATCAATGTTTATAATTGCTCGTCTGTGTTGCAGGATCCTTTGATGTACTGGTAAAGTGATACTCCCTATATAAACCTTTTTACAGGGATGCTGCAACATATACACTACAAAGCTTGATTTGCAGGTCAGATGACCTCTTACTTTAAAGGTTTTATTAAAAGGAGTTTTAAAATCAACAATATTCTCCCCATGCTGACAGGCTCTACATTTAAAACACTTTCTAAAACCATCCTTAGTTGATAACCATGTCTGTTTCTTTGCTATTTACTAGGTGGTCCCTAAAGGATTTTGATTTCCTATAGGTTATCTCCGGGTATTTTCTACTTTCTGGACCTAATACCGGGTCCCCTTTGATTAGGTACCAATGTTTTTTCAAGGTTGTTTGGACTTCATTATGTTTAGTGTTAAAAGTTGTTATAAATCTATGGGATTTGGAATTTTCTTTCTGTTCTTTTCTTCTTCGTGCTCCTGATGGGTCAAAGAGTATCTTATCTCTCTCTAACTTCCTAGCTTTTGGTGAAGCCTTTTGAATCACCTCCTGGGGATATCCTCTTTGAAGAAAGCGATCAATCATCTCGCATTCTATTTTCCCGTACTCTTCCAAATTACTGCAGGTCCTACTCGCCCTGAAAAACTCTCCGAAGGGTATACTTCGGATGAGAGGTGCAGGGTGAGCACTCCCCACTTGCAAAATGGTGTTACCTGCCGTAGGCTTGCAGAAAATAGTGGTTTCCAGCCTATCCCCTTTGGCGGTAACTCGCACATCTAGAAAGTCAATAGATGTTCTGTTATACTGTCCCACAAATCTTAGGTTCAGGTTATTCCTATTCAAGTCATTGATGAACATGTTGATGTTTTCCTCTGTGCCCTGCCACAGCACAAATACGTCATCAATAAACATGACCCACAACAATACACTAGACATCCACTGTTCCAGTCCAAAACCATGGAGCACCTGCTCCTCCCACCAGCCTAGATGTAAATTGGCATAACTGGTGGCGAAGCAGGTGCCCATGGCTGTCCCTTGCTCCTGCTGGTATAGGTTTGTTCCAAACATAAAAATATTCTTAGTTAAACACCATTCCATCATTTCTATGATCATTCTATTCTGGTGCACAAATCTCATTGGTCTTGTTTTCAGAAAGTACTCTGTGTCCCTTATTCCGTCTGCATGTCTGATGCTAGTATATAATGTCGTAATATCTAGCGTTAATAACAACATATCACTATCCCATTGTACATCATAAATACTTTTCAAAAAATCTGCTGAGTCTTTAATGTAGGAGGTTAGAGTCTTAGTAATGGGATTCAGAAAGTAATCAATATATCTGGAAGCATTCTCAAATAAACTACCACAAGAGGAAATGATTGGCCTCCCTGGTGGATTTTTTGTGTCCTTATGCACTTTCGGCAACATATAAAAGACTGGAATAATGGGATTTTCCTGCTTTATAAACTTAAATTCATCCCAGCTTAATAAATCTTGTTCTTTCCAACTGTCCAGTCTATCATAAAATTGATCCTTCACTGTTTCATAATGTGTTCTTTCCACTTTTTTATAGCATTGTCTGTTATCCAATTGGTTCAATGCTTCTTTACAGTATAGGTCACGCCCCCAAAGTACGACATTGCCCCCCTTGGCTGAGGGCTTCACCAGTGTCCCATCCTCATTTTTTAGTTTAGATATTACTCTTTGTATTTGTGCTTCCTTGAGATCCAATTTCTGTTTCTGTTTTCCCATTTAGTAATACAGACGTTTTAAATCCATGGCTACATTCTCAGAAAAGACGTCCAAATTATCTCTCGTTGTTTGTGTAATATATCGTTACCGTGGGCGAAAAGGAGTACGATCAGTTTTTTGCAATTGAAAAGTGAAGGGATTAGAATTCTCCATCTCTGTTTGATCCCCCGCGATTGGAGGTACAGGAACACTTTCTTCATTCTGTAAGGCCCATAGTTCTTCCAAAGTCGGCATGTCCTGTACTGTTAGATTATTTTGTTCAATTTGGGGTACTATGGGCTGAGGTATCAGTGAGGTTCCTTTGAAGTTCTTGTGTAGTTTGGACAATTTCATTTTTCGAACAAATCTATATAAGTCCATTCTACATTCTGCATAATTAAATTAATTTCTACTGCAATACGAGAGGCCCAATTCCAGCACAGATTTTTCTTCCTCAGTTAATACCGTATTGCTTAGATTGATCACTGTGTTGTTAGTAGCTACTTTCTGAATACCTGTTTCGTGTTGGAGCGCATTGATCTGTTTGTTGCTCCGCCTGCAGCTCCTTCGGTGTCCTTCTCCTCCTCTTCTCTGTTTCCTCTTCCTCATGCTCCTTGTCCTCCTCTTTTCCCATGACCTCTCGTTATTTGATGATCCGATTTCTGGTCTTTTTGTAAAAAACGGAGCTCATCCGTCACGTTAAGTCTTGTACTAGGTACACCTCTCTTAGTGGGCTCTTCCTGCTCTACTTCTGACCCCGTATCAGAGCTTAATTCACTCTGTGATGCATCTTGGCGGAAAGCATTTCCACTTTGTACTTTCTTTCGCCTTTCCGGGTCAAATCTTTTAGCAAATGTATAGATGCGCCCATTCTCATAGTCCAAACGTTCACGTAAAAATTTGGTCGCTTTTCTGTCTTTTATCCTTTTCTCGTATTTCTCGAGTCTTCTCTTAAGATCTCCTTTGAATTTGATTATTCTCAATTGATCTGTATTGTTTTCTAGTGTGACAATTAATTCTTTAATTCTCATCACCACCTCTTGTCTTTCTATCTCAGCATATTTGATAAGTATTCTTACCATATTGTTGGAGCTACTGGCACTATTCTCAGCCCATTCTCGTAAGAGCTCCGGATGTGGGTTTTCATATGTCGGCGTTATCATCACTCGTAATCCCCTTGGGCCTCTGCCGACCTGGACGTACTGTTTGAGCGATGCAACCTCCCACCAACGAGATATTTCCCGTTTTTTTAATTTTTCATATTCCTGCAATAATTTTCCTATTTCATTGCTGGTTGAAGGTAATACTTCCCCTCTTTCATTGTTTTGCACTGCTCCAGTTTCATTAAAGAGTTTAAGAGCTTCCAGCTCTCTTGCTGCACATTTGTCATCACTCATGATTATACCGTTGGTAAATCTCCCCCTGGCTCGTAGTCGACTCTTTCACTCTTCCTTTGTACTCTTTCAGGAAAGATTTGTCGCACACTCCACCCGGCTCCCGCTTACACCTTGCTCCCTCTCCTTACCGGAATTCGCTCGAGTATTTCGACAATGACTGGATTCCTCCAAACCCGGTCCCGCGGTTCCTCGAGCTTCAATCCATTCTTGTGTAGGCTGCTTCTACGGGTAAGCGGGGGGCACGCCTGTCTTTTCTCCTTACTCTTTCGCTGGACGGTTTCACTGGCGTGCTGCCTAATCACCGGGGGTGCTGGTCTCAAGACGCCTGCCGCGTCTTTACGTATTCCATTTACAACTTCCTCTCTCCCAGGAAATAATCCAGCACTCCGAGGGGGATAGTTTACTCAATTTTTATTTGATTGATGGCATCCACGCGTTCCGGCTGTCACACGCAGCCTTGTTCACGATGCGAAGTGCCATTTTTTAAAACTTTAAATACATATCTAATAAAACACGGACCTAGACAAAGGACAATCCCAATGCACATCTAAGCAGTCATTTCACATTAAAGTGGGCGCCATCTTAGAGTGTTTTCTCGCCATTGGATTTCATACAATTCCTCATGCATGTGCATCAATAAAAGCATTTCTTCAAACTTTTTTACAGTGTATAATTATCACTGTTTTAAAATTTCAAAACATAAATAAATACATTTAAAATTTCTGTTTACAAAATGCTTCTTAATCAGTCACTATACACTCCATGTTCGCCTACCATGTATTTTAATACATTTCTATTCAATTGTGAATACGGCTTAGTTAAAGTGCTTTGTGCTACAGTACTTATTACTAAAGTATATATATATAAAAACCAATACTCACTCGCTGATCAGAATGAGCCCGACACAGCTTCAGAATTAAAATGGATTTATTTCAGCAAATTACTCAAGCGCGAAGTGTTCATAGTTCAAGAAACGCTGTGCCAGACGCGTTTCAGACGCAAGGCTTTCATCAGTGCCTGGTTTCAAAGTAGGTCCTTGCACCCGGGGCTTGTTTAAATCTGATGATGTTGTTATAGCCACTTCCAATGGCTGGATGTTTCAGCCCCTCCTCTGCTTAAGGCTGTGTTGCACTTCGCGCTGCACTCAGACCTGCTGCATGCTGGTAAACATAGTCCGATGTGGTAACTAGGCCTGGGCAAAGCACTACGCTACGCTCGCAAAGTTTGCGTAGTTTGCGCAACTTCGCACTACGCGATTTGCACATAGCACAGTGCGAACACGCGTATCGCAGCGAAGCGTAGTGCAGCAGTCATTTTTTGCTTGCTCGCGGTCCTCAACGTCAAGTTGGCGACCGCGAGCAAGCAAAATGACATCCCGGCGAGACTTTTTCCTCGTTCGCGATCAGCAACATCAAGTTGCCGATCGCGAGCGAGGAAAATAAACCTCCCGGCGAGGATCTCAACGCGGGGAGGTCAGGTTTCTCATTGCGAGTGGTCGCGTATGCTCGCAACCGCTCGCGATGAGAAACTACCAGTCCGCGTTGAGAAAACTGCTGCTCGAGTAAAAATCTACTCGAGCAGCAGAAAACGACTGCTCGCACTGTGCGAGATGCCGTTCTCTCGCATTGCACAGTGCGAACAGCAAACTACGCAGTTCGCGTAGTGCTACGCGTAGCTCGCATAGTGCGAACTGCACTTTGCGTAGCTACGCGTAGCGCAACTACGCGAACTACGCCCAGGGTTAGTGGTAACCCATACAGTGAGGGGTTTAGACCAAACACCCAGTGGTGTCCCAAATCCTGTTGGCGCGCGGACTGTATTCCTCCACAGCTGCAGATCTACATGAGAGCAGATATCCACGCTGAAACCAAATTGTCACCCCTGCAGTAAGTACTACAGCCTCTCTCCCCGTGCAGTGAAATAAAACTCTGTGGTAATACATCCGCTTGGGGGGGCAACACATTGTATTTTAGTACAATTTCCAATGTTGCTGGCTGACGTGTCGCACCAGACCGAGAGGGTATATATGCCCCAGCGACGACCCCATCCCCCCCAGGGCCTGCCCCTTTTTTTAAAAAGCAATTCTGCTCAGCTTTCAGCATATGAAAGCATTTTTAATCCTCTCACTTGCTAAAAGCGGAGCAGCGTTTGCTATGGATTGGCAGGTGTGGTAATGCTCCACCAAGCTATAGCAAACAGCTATATATTCCGGGGGTGGGCACCCTGGGACATAGCAGGAGCCGAACCTGGGCGATGGTGGTCCACAGGGCCATCTATGGCCCCAGGAGGGAGCCCCCCTCCTTCCTTCAATTTTGCCCAGGGGAAGTGGTGGTCTGCAGGGTGCCACGTGACCCCCTGCATTCTTTATGGATGAAGCCCCAGGGAGGTGGTGGCTGTGGGAGAGTCCATGTAGCCCTGTGCATTATTTAATTTTAAAGCCCGAGTAGCTGGTGCCCCCGGGGCTGCGGAGAGGTCCAGAATGCCCCCTCATTTTCAAAAATATAAGCCCCGGGGAGGTGATGGTCCGCAGGGCAGTGGGGGAGGCCATAAGGGCCTCCTCCACATTTACTTGAATTGAAGCCCCAGGGTATTAGTAAGCCCCAGGAGAGGGAGCACATGCGCCCCTATTCTGTAATATTTAAAAGCCCCCGGGACTTGGCCTACCCGGGGGCCGATTAATAATGAAGCACGGGAGACTGTGCTTTGTTTTTAAAAAAAGGTTTTGGTGGGAGTTGCAGTCCCAGCTCAACTCCCACCAATTAAAAAAAAAAATAGCTTTTTTGGCCCTTGAAGTTGAATCACAGAACAAAACATTGAAAAAGAGAAAAAGGGGCAGGGTAGAAACACCCTGACCCCCCTAGGCCTTTTGAGGCCTGGGCCCAAAAAGTGTTTTTTAAAAGAGTTTTGGCAGGAGTCGCACTGGATCTGCGACTCCCACTGAATTATTTTTTTAAATGAAGCACAGGCTCCCGCGCTTATTCATTAATAAGCCCCCGGGTGGGCCAGGTACCAGTTGCATTGTGGCAGCATAGGAGGGGGGCACACGGGCCCCCCTCATCAGGCTAGTCAAAGCCCTGAGGACTACCACCTCCTCAGGGCACACACTTACATGAAAAATAATGTAGGGGAAACCCTACGGCCTCCCCCACAGCCCCGGGGACCACCACCTCCTCGCGCCCAGATTCTCTGATGCACCCACTCACACCCCATATAACATTTCATACACCCACTCCAACTTCCAAACTACCATTCTAAAACCCATTCACACACCCATACCAGTACTAGCATACCCACTCACTGATTCATAGGTCTACACACACATCCACTCACTGACCCATACAGCTACTCATATACCCACTAACACAGCCACTGACACATCCACCCATACACCCTTACAGCCACTCAGACACTGTCAGTCACCCATAGAGCTACTCACACACATACTCACTCACCCAGAGTCAATAACAAGGCCACTTACTCATCCATACAGTTACACACACAGCCACTCACTCATGGAGATACTAACACATACTCACTCGCCTATACAGTCACTGACACAAGCACACACTCACCCATACAGCTACTCTCACAATGACTCACTCAACCATGGTGTCACTCATATACTCCAACACTCACCTATACTGCCTTTCACATATTCAGTTACTCAGCTATATACCACTGACACATCCACTCACTCACCGACACAGCCATACACACACTCAAACACCCATACAGACCCTCACACATGCACTCACTAGCCCATACAGCCACTGACTCACCCACTCACTCATCCATACAGGCAGTCACACACCCCTCACCCACCCACACAGATACTCAGCCACCCATACAGGTACTCGGACAACCAATCACTCACTCATAAAGCCACTCACATACCCACTCACACACCCATACCACCACTTAGACACCAACTGACACACTGATACAGACATTCACACAACCAATCACTCACCCATACATTCAATGAGACACGTAATCACTTACTTTTACAGTCAGTTATGCCTGTGATCTCGTCTGAAAGGGTTGGAGAAACCACAGGCCCCAGAGGCACCTGCGGAAGCCGCCACCCCCGACGTTGTTCTCGCGCCCGGAGGCACTTATTTGTTCTGTTTGGGGCTCCCGCTGCGTGGGACACCCGTGATTTCGGCAAGAGGTTGCAGGAGAAACCACAGGTCCCAGAGGCACCTGCGGCAACCACCACCCATGACATTGTTCTCGCGCTCTGAGGCGCTTACTTGTTCTGTTTGGGGCTCACGCTGCGTGGGATGCCCGTGATTTTGGCAGGAGGGGGCAGGAGAAACTACAGGCCCCGGAGGCACCTGTGGCAGCCACCACCCACAACGTTGTTCGCACGTCCAGAGATGATTACTTGTTCTGTTTTGGGCTTCTGCTGCGCGGGACGCCAATCATTTTGGGTGGAGGGGGCAGGAGAAACCACAGGCCCCAGAGGCACCTCCAGCAGCCGCCACCCACAACTTTGATCTCGTGTCAGGAGGCGATTACTTGTTGTCTTTGGGGCTCCTGCTGCGCAGGATGAGCCGGGCACGTGCCCGGGTGAAACCAGGGCCAAAAGCGAGCCCGTCTGCACCCGCCAGATCCTGGAAGAGTCTGGGCTGGACAACCCCTTGTGGTTTTTTTCTTTTTTTCTACTTTATCCTGTCAAAACCTAAGACACAACAACATGGGTAAGCGAAAATTACACCAGGGGAAGGGCAAGGGAAACCCCCGACTACAATCACACTGGACAATTATCTGGCACGAGTGGTGGGGGAAATATCAAAGGAAATAGATATAGCTGAACGATGCCTGAGCTTGTGTGAGAGAGGGGGGCCTCCCGAACTGCCTACAAAGCCCATAAACAAGCAGAGCAACAACTGTGTGTCTACCGCGGTGCAAACAATCTCCCCCTCATTATCTTAAGTATCTGAAGTTGATCCAATGATTATTGGTGGGGAAGATCGCCTAGATGATAGTGTGTGCGCACCAGTGGATAAAAGGAAGTGCAAAAACAAACATCCAATAACCGCAGAACCAAGCACACGGGATGCCTAAGGCGCGGGTCGATGGAGAGCCCAAGGCAGCTTATCTATCTTGATCCATGTAACAAATGTATTTAAAATCACAGCTATCCCTGTCAAGTATAAGGGGATCCAGGTGATAAGGGTGGTGGCAACCCGGAATTTTACTTTTTTTTTGGTTATAACCCAGTGGTTAATATGGGCTGCCAAATTTCTGCACTGTTTAAGGTACTGCATATCCTAGAAATCAGGGCCCTTCAATGGTTGCAGAGTTTTAACTTGATACTTGGGGATGATGTTAATGCTAAGATAGGCCAACTTAGCCTAGACGAGAATCCTTTTGTGAAGGAAGCGCAACATAGATATTTCGTTGGGGTTGATGACTGAGGCCAGCGGTTGATAGGAGCTTTAGGTTCCACTGACCTTATAGACTTAGGCTCGTTAGTAGGGCAAGGCTTTTGTTGCAAACCAACTTGTATAGGGTGGGGTAAGGGAACAAACATTGATTTTATTTTCTTATCAAGGTCAATGGGAGAACGGGTTAGATCAGGCAACATCATACCTACCAGTTACAGTGACCATAACCCCATAGTGTTTGAACTATTAATACCCTTGGGAGAAGCAAGAAATATCAACCCAGGTCTGATTGGGCTGAAAATTGTAGATAAGGGGCACAGAATTATGTGGTGAAATATACAGACTCCTGAGTAATTTAAGTCCCCAGTTGCCGCCAACCTGGATTTGCTTATTAATCTATTGCTTAGGATTGATCCTTTACCAGGTGAGGTTTTGGAAGCTTTTGGGTCCCTTAACAAATCCACTAATGAGATCATGAAGAGCCTCTCTGCCCCAGTAAAGCAAACGAAATCTGGATGGTTGATCGAGAATGCAGACTAGCAGATAAGCGGCTAGGGGAGACTCTTAATACCAGGCCAATAATCAAAGCAGATGTAATTCGGGCAAGAACAAGCTATAAGATGCCCATAAAACATAGGAAGCAAACACTAAAGGAAGACACATGGGATAGACTAATGACTGCCTGTGCCAAGGGGGACTCTAGGGGCTTCTGGCAAATAGTAAAGGGTAAGGATATGTTTCTAGTCACCGAAGATGATATAGGTATAAATATCTCACTGTAACAGTGGTTAAACCACTTTTCTGATATTTACTCAGGTGACCCAAGCAGGTATAATGAAGGCGATGAGGATTTAATTGAGCTCCCCATACCCATAATATTTGAATTAGAGGAAGTAAGAGAGGCGATTAGGATCAGCCACGCCAACAAGGCTCCTGGCCCTGATGGGATCCCAATGGATCTATAGAAGTTAAATATTCCATTTTGGGCCCGCTGATAATTAATACCCTTAATGCAGCTGTAGCTAGAGAAATCCCAAAGGAATGGAAGTGTGCCACAATTGTACCAGTCTTCAAAAAACTGGACTTCCAGAATCCTAGCTGTTATAGGTCAGAAAAGGGGCTGAGCCTCCGACCAGCTCTCAGGAATTCCACTGTGTAGGCCTTACAGCAGGTACCAGGAGGGCTTCTAGGACCCCAAGGTCCCTCTGGAGCCACGAGGACTTTATCCCCCAACCATTAGCGCACCGGGAGGCACGCTTACAGAGTGGTGGAGAAAGGGGGCGTGGCCTTCGACAACTTCTTAGCAATCCTGCTGTGTGGGACTTACTGGAGGTAACAGGAGGGGTAGTTGGCCCCCAAGGACGTCCTTGGGGGCCAACTAACCCTGCTTCGGGGATGAAGTTCACTTTAGTCCTGAGGCCTACAGGAGGCAAGGGGACCTCATCCCCCCACCAGCAGTACGCCACGAGGCGCGTTTGCAGAGTGATATGACGGCGGACTGTCACAAATAAAATAGAATTGCACTAAGTTGTTGTGGTCCGTTCCTGTTGTGTTCCAGATAATATATATATGTATTTCCCAAAGAGCCTCGCGCTGCCCGCAAAGGAAAACCGCACTCCAGGATTTTGAAGAAAAAGTTTTAATGGACTGACGCGTTTCGACCAGTGCGGTCTTTGTCAGAGTCACTCTCCCAACATAAATGTGCTCTATTTTCAACAAAAACAATGGGGAAACAATAATGGACATGGAAAACAGACTCGTGGGAATATATTATTCACGTGATTACATTTCCTGGTGGGAGGAAAGACTTATGTTAGACAGTAAATTAAATGTAAAAGAAAGTTATATATGGATATGTACAAAAAGTGCATGTAATTACTTCACAATAACACTTGGAAAATTAATTAATGCTCCTAATTAAGGCACAAAACAGGGCGAGAAGATCATGATGTCTGGCTCGCAAGCCAAACTCAGTGTTGCTGGCCAGTGCCAGATATCACAATATTTAATTCCAAACTTTATATATATATATATATATATATATATATATATATATATATATATATATATATATATATATATATGCAGGAAACTCAGACGCACCGGTTCTACGTCTATGAAGGAAAGCACTCACAAGGTATCCGGTGTACAAAGTGCTTTATTCTGCAGTCCCCCTCCCCCTGACAGACGCGTTTCGCCTTGCGGCTTTGTCAATGTCAGTAAAAAGAAAAAAGTGAGCAAGGAAGGACTCGCGAAAGCCCCTAGTACCTTGGTTTTAATAAATTGCAAGTGAGACAGCGATCCACTTAGGGAATATTTTTTGCCTACTAGTTCCAGAATTCTTAGCGTGAAAATTTACCTGAAAGCTAATGGAATTTGAAATAAAAGGGGATGTACTAGGGGCTTTCGCGAGTCCTTCCTCGCTCACTCTGCCCATGAAGAAGAGCGTCCAGCTTGAAACGCGTCGGCATAACAGAGAGGCGATTTGGGTCACAACCGGAGGCTTTTGTTCTGTCAGCTGAATACCAACCAGCGAGTGCTTCTCGCGAAAAGGCAACTCTTGGTTTCATGTGATGTGGTCCTGCCTGGGCCACGAGTAAGCACTGCCACGATATCCTAGTGGGTCTGCGGCAACCTACAAAGGCAGCACCCCGCGGAGCAGGTTGGTGCTGCAATAACGTAAAGCAACTGTGCGGGACTTTTTACTCACCTTGGTTTTAATAATTTGCAAGTGAGACAGCGACCCACTTGGAGATTGTTTTTTGCCTACTAGTCCCAGAATTCTTAGCATGAAAATTCACCTGAAAGCTAATGGAATTTGAAATAAAAGGGGATGTACTAGGGGCTTTCGCGAGTCCTTCCTTGCTCACTCTGCCCATGAAGAAGAGCGTCCAGCTTGAAACGCGTCGGCATAAAAGAGAGGCGATTTGGGTCACAACCGGAGGCTTTTGTTCTGTCAGCTGAATACCAACCAGCGAGTGCTTCTCGCGAAGAGGCAACTCTTGGTTTCATGTGATGTGGTCCTGCCTAGGCCACGAGTAAGCACTGCCACGATATCCTAGTGGGTCTGCGGCAGCCTACAAAGGCAGCACCTCGCGGAGCAGGTTGGTGCTGCAATAACGTAAAGCAACTGTGCGGGACTTTTTACTCACCTTGGTTTTAATAAATTGCAAGTGAGACAGCGACCCACTTGGGGATTATTTTTTGCCTACTAGTCCCAGAATTCTTAGCATGAAAATTCACCTGAAAGCTAATGGAATTTGAAATAAAAGGGGATGTACTAGGGGCTTTCGCAAGTCCTTCCTTGCTCACTCTGCCCATGAAGAAGAGCGTCCAGCTTGAAACGCGTCGGCATAACAGAGAGGCGATTTGGGTCACAACCGGAGGCTTTTGTTCTGTCAGCTGAATACCAACCAGCGAGTGCTTCTCGCGAAAAGGCAACTCTTGGTTTCATATATATATATATATATATATATATATATATATATATATATATATATATATATATATATATATATATATCTATAACCAAAGTGCCCAAAAGCTTTCAGGAAGGCACACTGCTTGAGGTTGACCATCCAATCTGCATTCTTGCTTTCCTCGACCACCCACGAGATGATTTTCTGCCTGACGCGTTTCAATGCCTGAGCATCTTAATCATAGGCTGCACACAATTCCGGCTGGAAAAGGCTCGTTTTTATTTTCATTTACGCATGCGTTGATTGATTGCCCTGAGTGGGCGTATGCTTAGTGCAGTCACTTTGATGCATGCTGGGCATTATAGTTCCCTTCTTGAGCCACAATATTCCCTAAGTGGGTTTCTTACCGAAATTGTAAATTAAAGCACATTTGATCCTAAGTAGGACTCCGGGCATCTTGGAAAGCCACTTTTCTTTTAACCTCAAGCGCTGCATGGCAGATGAACAGTTCTTCGCCGCAGCCTCTCCTTTACCAACACGGAGATGGTGCTCCTCCCACGACGAGGGCCACCGTCATTAATCTGTATAACCAAAGTGCCCAAAAGCTTTCAGGAAGGCACACTGCTTGAGGTTGACCATCCGATCTGCATTCTTGCTTTCCTCGACCACCCACGAGATGATTTTCTGCCTGACGCGTTTCAATGCCTGAGCATCTTAATCATAGGCTGCACACAATTCCGGCTGGAAAAGGCTCGTTTTTATTTTCATTTACGCATGCGTTGATTGATTGCCCTGAGTGGGCGTATGCTTAGTGCAGTCACTTTGATGCATGCTGGGCATTATAGTTCCCTTCTTGAGCCACAATATTCCCTAAGTGGGTTTCTTACCGAAATTGTAAATTAAAGCACATTTGATCCTAAGTAGGACTCCGGGCATCTTGGAAAGCCACTTTTCTTTTAACCTCAAGCGCTGCATGGCAGATGAACAGTTCTTCGCCGCAGCCTCTCCTTTACCATCATGGAGATGGTGCTCCTCCCACGACGAGGGCCGCCGTCATTAATCTGTATAACCAAAGTGCCCAAAAGCTTTCAGGAAGGCACACTGCTTGAGGTTGACCATCCGATCTGCATTCTTGCTTTCCTCGACCACCCACGAGATGATTTTCTGCCTGACGCGTTTCAATGCCTGAGCATCTTAATCATAGGCTGCACACAATTCCGGCTGGAAAAGGCTCGTTTTTATTTTCATTTACGCATGCGTTGATTGATTGCCCTGAGTGGGCGTATGCTTAGTGCAGTCACTTTGATGCATGCTGGGCATTATAGTTCCCTTCTTGAGCCACAATATTCCCTAAGTGGGTTTCTTACCGAAATTGTAAATTAAAGCACATTTGATCCTAAGTAGGACTCCGGGCATCTTGGAAAGCCACTTTTCTTTTAACCTCAAGCGCTGCATGGCAGATGAACAGTTCTTCGCCGCAGCCTCTCCTTTACCATCACGGAGATGGTGCTCCTCCCACGACGAGGGCCGCCGTCATTAATCTGTATAACCAAAGTGCCCAAAAGCTTTCAGGAAGGCACACTGCTTGAGGTTGACCATCCGATCTGCATTCTTGCTTTCCTCGACCACCCACGAGATGATTTTCTGCCTGACGCGTTTCAATGCCTGAGCATCTTAATCATAGGCTGCACACAATTCCGGCTGGAAAAGGCCCGTTTTTATTTTCATTTACGCATGCGTTGATTGATTGCCCTGAGTGGGCGTATGCTTAGTGCAGTCACTTTGATGCATGCTGGGCATTATAGTTCCTTCTTGAGCCACAATATTCCCTAAGTGGGTTTCTTACCGAAATTGTAAATTAAAGCACATTTGATCCTAAGTAGGACTCCGGGCATCTTGGAAAGCCACTTTTCTTTTAACCTCAAGCGCTGCATGGCAGATGAACAGTTCTTCGCCGCAGCCTCTCCTTTACCATCACGGAGATGGTGCTCCTCCCACGACGAGGGCCGCCGTCATTAATCTGTATAACCAAAGTGCCCAAAAGCTTTCAGGAAGGCACACTGCTAAAAGAAAAGTGGCTTTCCAAGATGCCCGGAGTCCTACTTAGGATCAAATGTGCTTTAATTTACAATTTCGGTAAGAAACCCACTTAGGGAATATTGTGGCTCAAGAAGGGAACTATAATGCCCAGCATGCATCAAAGTGACTGCACTAAGCATACGCCCACTCAGGGCAATCAATCAACGCATGCGTAAATGAAAATAAAAACGAGCCTTTTCCAGCCGGAATTGTGTGCAGCCTATGATTAAGGTGCTCAGGCATTGAAACGCGTCAGGCAGAAAATCATCTCGTGGGTGGTCGAGGAAAGCAAGAATGCAGATCGGATGGTCAACCTCAAGCAGTGTGCCTTCCTGAAAGCTTTTGGGCACTTTGGTTATACAGATTAATGACGGCGGCCCTCGTCGTGGGAGGAGCACCATCTCCGTGATGGTAAAGGAGAGGCTGCGGCGAAGAACTGTTCATCTGCCATGCAGCGCTTGAGGTTAAAAGAAAAGTGGCTTTCCAAGATGCCCGGAGTCCTACTTAGGATCAAATGTGCTTTAATTTACAATTTCGGTAAGAAACCCACTTAGGGAATATTGTGGCTCAAGAAGGAACTATAATGCCCAGCATGCATCAAAGTGACTGCACTAAGCATACGCCACTCAGGGCAATCAATCAACGCATGCGTAAATGAAAATAAAACGAGCCTTTTCCAGCCGGAATTGTGTGCAGCCTATGATTAAGATGCTCAGGCATTGAAACGCGTCAGGCAGAAAATCATCTCGTGGGTGGTCGAGGAAAGCAAGAATGCAGATCGGATGGTCAACCTCAAGCAGTGTGCCTTCCTGAAAGCTTTTAGGCACTTTGGTTATACATATATATATATATATATATATATATATATATATATATATATATATATATATATATATATATATATATATATTGATCAAGACAATACCCTTTCAGGCGAAGAGTTCTGCATAAATTATGGAAAAAGAAACTCTGCATAGTTCCCAAGTTTAGGTGGAGAGCAGCTCCGGTATAGAGCACCCTACAACACCAGTGACACTCAGAATTTGCTCACTTCAAATGTCTGCTTTTCTATCAAAGTTTTTAAGCATAGGATTAGCACATTGCCATCTCAAATGACATCAACCACAGACCCTCTCGTACCCCTATAGAATATCTCATACGCCCACTCCCACTACCAACGAGCCACTCACATACCCATTCACTGACCCATATAAGCACTCACACACCCACTCACTGATCCATAGATGCCCATGCCCGGGTTGACTTTGGGCCCGGGGAACCCATCCCCCGGGGCCCAGCTGAAATTGAATGGGGAGGGAGGCCATGCGTCTGCCTCTCTGGGTTGATTTTGGCCACGGGGACCCCATCCCCTGGGGCCCAACTACAATTGAATGGGGGAGGGAGGCTACATGGCCCTGCTCACATCTCTGGGGCCTGGCCCTGTTATGCTGGGTGCCCTGAAGCCTAGCCATGGCACCCAGCCTGCACCATTAGGGACCTTGAGGGGGGACGTGAATGCCCCCGTGGTCCTTGTTGGCTCCCCGACTCCAGAGGAAGCCGGCATTGTTCCCACACATGGGGAGCTGCTAAATATATAGTGTGTGTGGGAGCAATCGTTTCATCTGTTTACCTGACCTCATGACATCTGGCAGAGAAACAGACAAAAACTCCACTCCCGGCAAGCAGGAGCAGTTTGTTTCGTGTGTTGTATGAGTGTTTGGCGTTGTCCTGCTGCTGGCAGTTCCCCGGTACCTAGGGAACCAGCCCTGGGAGGTGGCGGTCTACAGGGTCATTAATGGCTCCAGGAGGGTGTTCACAGGCTGGCTTTGGGGAGGTGTTGGTCCCTGTGGCAATATATGGCCCTAAAGGGAGGCTGTGTGGCCCCCTCACAGTTTTATATTTTGCATCGCCCTGGGGAGTTAGTGGTCCCCGAGGCTTCTATGAAGCCCAGGAGTGGGGTCTGCACGGTCCCCCTACTTTGAAAAACATAAAACCCCAGGGAGGTGGTGGTTCCCGGGGCTTCTACGAAGCCCAGAAAGGAGGTCCGCGCAGCCCCCCCCCTCCTTTTCTAAAAAAGCCCCGGGACCTGGCCCACCCGGAGACTCTTTTCAAAACAAGTGCGGGAGTCTGCACTTGTTTTTTTTTTTTTTCACTGGAGTCGTGGAACCGTCATGATTTTTGGCTAACATTAAAAAAAAATGCTTGTTAGCATTGGCGGGGTCCCAAGAGGACCCCAGGACCAGTGGTAGGTGGTCAGAGTATACCTACCCTGCCCCCTTTTCTTTTTTTTAAACATTTTTTCTGGGACTCTGCAGAAGCCAATTCCCAAGATGGCTGCCAAAACTTCCTGTTGAAGTGTTGGTATCTAATCAGATGTCTACACGAGATTGAGAGGGTCTGCGGAGTCTTAAAGGCCCTAGATATACAAATTTTAATGTTTTTTAATAACTCTAAAACCACAGAATGGATTTATATAAAATAACAAAAAGCGTGATCTGCAAACCAAAAGCTACCTTTGTGCCAAATTTGAGATAATTCTGTTCAGCAGTTCGGGACGCAGGCGTGTAAACATTCTATGGTAATTAACATGGAAAATGTACTTTTTTGACCCCCCCTTTTTCTCAGCACCCGCTTTACAGATCACACCGAAACTTTCCATGCAGAACTAGGATCGCGGGTCACTTTTTCTGAAACAATTTGCGAAGATTCGTCAAACAGCACCAAAGTTATAAGCAAGTCAAAAAATGGTTTTCCTATGGAAACTAGGTCCTAACTACCTACTGGCAATCGCCAGTAGGCGTATATATATATATATATATATATATATATATATATATATATATATATATATATATATATATATATATCCCAAAAACAAGTTGCTCCTTCCGTCTTCCTCCGCCCCAGGCAGGCAGATCGCTGATTGCCGGCGGAGCGCGCCGGCTTTCACTTTTCTTCCACAAAGTTCAATTAAGCGATCACAAAGAGGTTTTTCCACCACCAGTTGGTTTATTTACAGTAACGCGTTTCGCCTGACACAGCAGGCTTGCTCACACACTGAGTTGTGGGACAAGCAGGCATACATATTGTAAAGTACATAAAGAGAAGACGGACTTTCTGCAGGCTGTAATGCATTATACGTTAACACAGCGGCAATACTGGAATGGTGCTGATTACATACAAATAAGGTGGATGCTTATTGTATTTTACAGGTAAATCACTGTTATGGATCCTGATTATGGTCAATTGTAGTTACCTAATGTCCCCAATGGGTAGAGTACCTGATGGGTTCCATCTACATGTATACAATTTGTGACATAGTGTCAAGGGTGCAAAGGATACTTTGTGGATATTTAATTGCACACATTTATATCTGTTCCGGATTAAAAGTCTTGGCCGATGATATTGTGCTTTTACACCTGTTCCGGATTAAACTGTGTACAGTGTTATTCCAGAGAACATAATACTCTGTTATCGACATAGTGCCGTATGTTCAGTATTTGTAAGCGAGATGACAACATGAAAATTTAATATGAGTCCGTATGTCCAATGATGTAGTATGTCCAAGTCCCAAGTTACCAGCCAAACTTAAAATAAAACAAAATAAGGGAAACATAGTGAAATAAAGAAGAATAACGAGAAATTCAAATCACATACAAGTGCTATTACCTACCACCCTCAAATTCACTTCTACATAATATTATATACAGAAAGGAACACAATTTGTAATATTAGGAACAAAGGGTTCTCTTATCTGTATTTTGTTACGTGGCCAATAATGTTATCCTACACTCGAGTACAACGAAGTTTGCCCATACCATTGAGGATATATAAAGGAGATCGTGCCTCTGGCAACATTATTGGCACGCACAGTGCATACAAATTAACTGCAGCAGGAATCTCTACATTGGATAGAGGTGAAAGAGGGACCTTTTTCCACCTACCGCTTCATTTCAGCCAAACACACAAACCCCTTTGTAAAATCTATCACAGATTCAGTGTACTTTCCATACTAGTACACTTCGACTACACGCAACAACAAATATAATGGATGAAGACTCAGAAAGAAGGGCGGCTGCCAGAGCCTTTTCTCAAGAGCCCCTAACAAAAGCCAAGCCATTAACAAAGAAATCAGTACCAAAGATACTTCACTGCAAGACAAGCTTAGGAGACTCGAGAAACTGAAAAAATCAGAGACTTCAAAATGGTGGGAAGCAACATCATTAGAGGATTATATCGAGAAAGAAATGGTACCCCGTGGCCTCCGCATTTACACAACACCCTCCTACGAATCCCCTAACTCTAAAATGCTACAAGAATGGGCAGAAAATTCAGCCCAGAGCTCAAAACAAATGCTTATGATTCTAATAAAGTATGCATGGGAGGACAGAGATGAACTAATACGAGAATTGAAAGCACTGGAAGAGGATTTGAAAAAGCACAAGGAACAAGAAGTCATCAGCAAATTCATGGTGGATCTAAAAGGAAGGCTGAAAAGATACGAAGATGACATAAAAGCACGCAAGCAACGTAAATTACATCGAGACTGCTGCGACTACGAAAGTGGCAGAATCCTGACATATAGTCATAAATATGACCATCTTTACGAAAAATTGGCACAAGGAGAAACCCTAGATGAAGTATCTGGGATACCGAGCGCCACAGAATCAATCACCAGTAGTGACACGGAGGGTGATCCGCCAGAAACAACAAGTACCACATTGGATGGCAACACAGGAGGCAGAAAACAAACTAATTTTTTAGAGGAATACTGCCTCATGCGAACAGGGAGGCAGATTCCAAGAACAGTGCAACCACCAAAAACGAGAGGGAGAGGTCGGGGCCAACAGAGAAGAGGGAGAGGAAGAAACCCGGAAGGAACTGGCGAAGACGACAGCGAATCAGACAGAGGATCAAGAAGAGGACAAGGACGTGGAAAAGGACCAATAGGAACCAAGACAACTGGCCCAAGGAAACAACAATAATGGAAGACGAAATGGTAAATAAAACGATCATTAATTTATCACACAGACCACTAAGTATGATGGAAAAAAGGACACTCTGCTTAGGACTTTCGTTTTGCCCCACCAACGATTTCAACTATCCTGAAACCTGGATAGACCTGTACAAGTTTGTCCGTAAACTGAAACTCAAGAAATGGCATAGCAATAAATGGACGAGACCACCTGATCAGGAAGCGACTAGGAACAAAGAAATGACTGATGGAGATGAAACAACCTTCATCAGCATAGGGGATTTTAATACACTTACAACCCTACAAGACCTTTACGATGATCCAGACTGTGAAACCTACATAGAAACTCAGGAAATAATCACAGACCAACCAGCACAGACCAGCTTCAAACCAAAATCCATTTTCTACCCGAATTTACCCCATGACAACATAGATGCCTTTCATGAGACGGTGATGAAAGATCTCATGCACTTTCGCCAGAGAAAGACAAGAAAGAAAGAATATAATACATCTGGAAACTTCTCAGAAAAACAATGGGAAATTGTCAAATCACTGGCAGAAGATGAGACTTTGGTAATCCGCCCTGCAGATAAAGGCGGAAACATCGTTCTGTGGGATAGGAATATGTATATAGAGGAAGCACACAAACAATTGAGCGATCCTAGATTCTATGTAGAAACAAACATGGAAGAATACAACGAAAGTATAATTAAAATATGGAACACGCTGACAATTTGGAAAGAGCAAGGAATATTACGGTGGAAGGAATATTGTTATCTCAAAAAAGACTATCCCAAACTACCTAACTTTTACCTCCTGCCTAAAATCCATAAAAATGCCACGATACCACCAGGGAGACCTATAGTCTCATCTATAGGATGTGTATCAGAACATATATCCAAATATGTGGACCATTTCCTTTGTGAATACGTGATGACTTTACCATCTTATACTAAGGATACTAAAGATTTCTTAAGCAAAATAAAAGACGTGAGTTGGGAGGAAGACTTCCAACTTATAACTATGTACGTAAACTCCCTGTACTCCATTATAGATCACAGCCTAGGCATACAATGCTGTCATCACTTTCTCAAAAGAAGAAGAATATGCTACATGGAACATACAACAATGTTATTAGAAATGATAACATTTTGTTTGTTTAACAATATTTTTTTATTTAATGGCACCATGTTTAGACAAGTCCTCGGTACAGCAATGGGGACTTGCTTTGCCCCGAGCTTTGCTAATCTCTTTCTTGGGGTGTGGGAGGAAGAAGTACAAAGAGATCTAGAAACCAATTAAACAGAAGGAAGGGTCATTAAATGGCTAAGATATATAGATGATCTTTTCATCATATGGAAAGGTAGCGAGGAAACGGCAAGGAGGTTTATTTGCAAACTCAATGTGAACAACTTCAATTTGAAATTAACATATACGATCAGTATGGTAGCTATTGAATTTCTAGATGTAGTGGTAGAGGTGAAACAGAACCAAATTTGCACCAAACTACACAGAAAGGAAACTGCAGGGAATAGCCTCCTCCATGCCCTCAGCAGCCCCCCTGAAACTTTGAAGTGGAGCATACCCTTCGGAGAATTGCTTAGGGCAAGGAGAAATTGCAGCACCCAAGAGGACTTTCTAGCAGAACAGGAAACCATGATAAGCAGATTTAAAGAGAGAGGATATCCTAAGTGGGTGTTAGAAAGAGCAAAAGATAAGGTCAGTAAAATCCCTAGAGAGCTCACACTACAGGAAAAAATCAGTGTAGAAGAGGAAAACCAACCCAGAGTCATTTTGACATATAATTCTGAATCCGAAAAGATTTCCAAAATTTTAAACCAAAATTGGAATATCTTAGCATGCGAACCAACTCTGGCCAATGATTTACCCAGATGCCCACAAATAACCTATAGGAAAGGAAAAAATCTTAAGGATATCCTCATGAAAGGAGTCATAACCAACAGACACATAAACACACATCTCAATCTAAAGGGATTCTTTCCCTGCGGACATTGTAGAGCATGCCGCAACAGCCATATGCGAAAAAAATATCAAACACCTACATCAGAGAAAATAATAAATCAATTTCTCACATATGGATCCAATTACGTTATCTACATTCTAGAGTGCCCATGTAAACTACGATATGTAGGTAGTACCACCCTGGCAGCTAAAAAAAGAGTGATGGAACATATGAGGGCAATTAACAACAAAGACCCTCATTACCCAGTAGCGAGACACTTTACAGAGTACCACCTTTCGAATAGCTCGCTACTAACGTACTTTGCGATTGAGCAAATTGAGTACAACAGAAGGGGGGCAATAGAGAGCTCCAACTGAGGCAGCGGGAATCATGGCACATCATTAATTTACAAACCAAATACCCTGGGGGCCACAATCAAGATGAAGAATTGTGTGTACATCTTCATGAACATTGAATTATACATCCATCCTTGAGGCAGCTAGGGAGACTCAGATGTACAATAGAATACAATACGTAGCCGTAAGATGTAGTTGCGTATGAGTTGACCATATAAGTAATCTGTTTGATATTTACGTAAGAATAGTTATTTAATCTTAACCATAACACTAATGTATGGTTTTTCTTTTCTTTTTAAACCACAGGAGGAAAGGAAGGGGCCGACTCCAGTGTGGACTCGTCTTTCTCCCCTACCCTTTTCTTCGACATCACGAAACAGAGTGATGCAGGATGAACACGTAACAAAATACAGATAAGAGAACCCTTTGTTCCTAATATTACAACTTGTGTTCCTTTCTGATATAATATTATGTAGCAGTGAATTTGAGGGTGGTAGGGAATAGCACTTGTATGTGATTTGAATTTCTCGTTATTCTTCTTTATTTCACTATGTTTCCCTTATTTTGTTTTATTTTAAGTTTGGCTGGTAACTTGGGACTTGGACATACTACATCATTGGACATACGGACTCATATTAAATTTTCATGCTGTCATCTCGCTTACAAATACTGAACTTACGGCACTATGTCGATAACAGAGTATTATGTTCTCTGGAATAACACTGTACACAGTTTAATCCGGAACAGGTGTAAAAGCACACAATACGGCACTATGTCATAACTGAAATATGTACGTTCCTTGTATTAATACTTGTAATATCATCGGCCAAGACTTTTAATCCAGAACAAATATAAATGTGTGCAATTAAATATCCACAAAGTATCCTTTGCACCCTTGACACTATGTCACAAATTGTAAACATGTAGATGGAACCCATCAGGTACTCTACCCATTGGGGACATTAGGTAACTACAATTGACCATAATCAGGATCCATAACAGTGATTTACCTGTAAAATACAATAAGCATCCACCTTATTTGTATGTAATCAGCACCATTCCAGTATGGCCGCTGTGTTAACATATAATGCATTACAGCCTGCAGAAAGTCTGTCTTCTCTTTATGTACTTTGCAATGTGTATGCCTGCTTGTCCCACAACTCAGTGTGTGAGCAAGCCTGCTGTGTCAGGCGAAACGCGTTACTGAAAATAAACCAACTGGTGGTGGAAAAACTTCTTTGTGATCTCTTAATTGAACTTTTAACTTTGTGGAAGAAAAAAAAAATATATATATATATATTGATTTACAGCATGAATTGGAGAGAGCACTTCTATCAGTAGATGAAAGCACGGACTTCGCCTCCCATAAGGCAGCGTACCGACTCATCCAGAGCAGCCAATCGATGGCGTACGATTGGGCTAAATAGGAAGGCGGGGCCAGACAAGTGCTCTAAGACTGTGATGCCGCCGAGGAAGGGAACTACCCGAAACGCGTCCGGACAGCAGTCTGATGCTTGATGGTACTGGCGAGAGCAATTGTTTTTACCAAAATAAAGCTGTTGGGGGTAAAGCTCATCTGTGTTCGAGTGCATCTCTATCGTTGGACAACCCCCTGAGCAATAATGTATATATATGTGTATATGTATTTAAAGAACTTTTAATCAATTTACATAATTACTATTGAATAAAAATGCAATGATCAATTACTAAATAATTGTTATTCAATTATTACCCAATTACCTTCCCACCCTAGACCCTACAAACCTAACATACAGCAACTAAAATAAAAGGAAATTACATAAGTATTCCACAATTAACATATTTAAAATTCAATAAACTAATTATTTATAAATAATAATTAATAGTTAATGATTACTTAAGTAACTTCCCAGCCAATACCCCTGCAAACCTAGAATCCCACAGCTAAAATATAAGTAAAATAATTCAGTATTCCATATTTTACATAATTTGAAATCAATTAAATGTTAACTAACAAGTTATAATAAATTGTTAATTAGTTATTACTTAATTACCTTCTCAGGCTGCGCCCCTACAAACCTAGCAGCCCGCAAATAACACCCAACAAATTAAATCAGTATTACATAAATTACATTATAATTATAAATCATATGATTACATAAAATATATTACAAAAAATAAAGAGGTGGGTTGTGATGGGGATTCGATCGCACCTCTTTCGTGATGTGCAGCTACATAAATATTGTCCTATACATTTATATCATTTCCAGGGTGCTGTTTGGTACATGTGCATCACACTACCCAAATGCAATTATACACTTAAGCCACGGCTTTCGTGTTACTAATAAAAGATAGATACCATCGCACTCCTGCCAACAATCTATGAACAGTTATATTTCACATTTTTGCTATAGTTATGTTATGTTATGTTAAAGTCTCTTGTAAAGCGCACGTACACCGATTGGTTTCTTGGCGCTGATTCTGGAATATGCTGAAGCCCTATTGGTTTATTATACACTTAGATTTCAGTCATAGGCTTGGTTAAATAACCATGTCTTGAGGAGCCTTCTGAATCTCAAAAGGTCCGTGCAGGCTCTGATGTCAGATGGAAGGGAATTCCAGAATCTGGGTGCCAGCACTGCAAACCTGCATCCATCGGGGGACGTCCTGCAAATGAGCCTTGGTAAGCCCCCTATAAATTTCAGTGTGGCGTCTTCTCAGTAAACGACGTAATGAAGTGAAGGCTCATTTGCAAGACGTCCCCTGGATGGACGGCAGGAGGACATACTTTACGATTGAGAGTTTTACGCTTTGCTCCACCAAAACAGGACAATACAGATGTCCTTTATTATTTTTGGACCTTGTGGTGACCACCATTGAAGTTCAACATCCTTGATAGTGCATAGGTTCTTTTTGAATTCCAACATTGCTTCCACTGCTTTTCTTGATGACCTTACCGGATCGCCTTTTAGATCAGCGACCGTAACACCGCTGCCTTAGCCTTGAAAAAGTCACTGGTGTGACGAAACACTTGTTGGCTGTACTTTTCAGACTGACTGTTGCCTGTACCAACTGAAATATATAAACATCATTGAAAAACATTTGACTGTGTATTGTGGAATATTTTTGGTTGATGCTTAATGACTATAGCAAACATTTGAAATATAACTGTTCATAGATTGTTGGCAGGAGTGAGATGGTATCTATCTTACATAAAATATATTAAATAATTCTTAATTATGAATTACCCAATTTACTTCCCGCCCTATCACCCTACAAACCCAGCAACTCGCTACACTACAAAATTACTATAACAAATTAATAAAAAATTCTAAATCACTTAAAATTGCAAGCTATATTTTAAAAACAATTAATAACATTTATTTAAACAATAGTAATGCATAAATCTCATATATCCACTAAACCACATTTAAATAATAATTAAAAAACGCTATTTTAACCACTATATTAGTGAAAATTATATTAAAAACATCAATTTTATTCACAATGATATTACTTACCTCAAAAAATGATATTCTTGTCAACGATATTTCTATATCACCATATTTGTTTGTCACAATATTAAATTTTCTGATATTACTCTCCTGATATTTTTAAATTGATGTTTTGTCCAAATACCAAAGTGAGAGAGACAATGACCAGGGAGGTTGTATATCTTTATCTTTACTGCCTTTACTGCCTTTACTTCCTCATATCTTTATTTTCCCACCTTTACTTTGTCCTTTCTGAATGTTGTATTCTTAACCATAACATCAACATCATCTTTATTGGGCCGCGCACCCTTTACTCTGTTCAGTCTTTGCTTTACCCCATCCATTAACTTTACATTTATTCTACCTGTTTCCTTAGTCCTTCAGTGCTTTGTTTTTCATTTAATTACATTGCATGTAATTACTAAACTCCTAACCCACCCCTAAATTAAATGAATTTATACTTTTAAATTTATCAAAGTAATCCGCTAACGTATTCTAACACTAACCATAAACCCAACCTAAATTTGATTGCTTTGTTTTTATTATAACAAATTAATACAAAATATGTCCTGAACCATATTCATTCATCTACGTAATTTAATCTTAAAAATAAAAAACCTTTACTTGAATCCTGATGCTAAGCCTAGCCCTAGAAGTAGAACTAACCATAACTCTAATTTCATCACAGGTATATTACTATCAAATATTTACTAATAATCTTAGTACTAAATTCCACTTACCTTACATTATTTTCTTGCTGCATTGGGCAATGTGATGATAAAACTCAGTAAATGTAAACTAAAGGTACTGCGGAATCAATAGAGGAAACTAAATTCCAGGAAAAATAAAGGGGTCGACGTAACGGTCAGTCACCTCTGGGGACAATGACTAACAGCACAGGACAATTTAGGATGGGACAGGTACACAGGACTGTCACAGAGGCCCTTATACTGAGACCAGGTGGTAATTTTATTGATATGACGTTACAATGGCACTGGTGCATGGAGTCACTGACAGAGGCTCACCACCCAATAATTTAGAGTAGTACTAGCTCATACCAGAAAGACACTTGCAAATGAATACTATAAGGTTGGTCCATCAGTACCTCATTTTAAGATCTGCTTTGGTCTTCTGTGGTCTATGAAACTCATTTTTTACCAACCTGCTCTAGCAATCTTGTATCCTTCCCTTGTGGCCCACAATGAAAAGTGTTAAAGTGTTGCACTGTAGACAATCGTTTGAAGAGTGATATTTTCCCAGCTGGCTTACCAGACGGAATCTTAAGCTTAAGACATAGATATTTTATCATTTTTGTCTCGTTGTGAGAGTATATTATGTGCCATGGGTCAATTATACTCATTCTAGAGAATGACTAGCCAGAAAAGAATATTGCAGCAGTCTATGGTGGCAGAAATGTTGAATGGATTGGAAAATCAGTCTAGAGAGTGGATATTGATGAGGATAGGAACACTGATGGTTGTTAATAGTATAGTTTTTTGCGAAAAGTGAAAGGAGAAACAGTAGCTGTAAGTATGGGGCTGATAAAGATGGCATTGAGACCTTCACTGACAGCCCTTCGGTGGCGGTCTCAACGCCATCACAAGCAAGTTTCCCGCCCACCATATTACAATGGTGGGCGGTTTGTTGGTGGTCGGAAAGACTGACTGCCACGCATCCGACAGGCTCCTTGAGCCTGCCTGTGCGGCAGAGGGCATTATATTCCCTACAATGGTGGCAGTGCCTGCCAATCGTAGGGATTACAATGTCCCTTTCCGCCCGCCTTTTCATGGCAGTTAACCCACCATGAAAGGGCAGGCGGCAATGGACCTTGGGGGCCAGTAGCGGGCCCCCATTCCCCCTTGCCCCAAGCTGTGGGTTGTGGGGGGCATATCCCTGCACCATGTGGCAGACACCGCATGGTGCCGGCCACGTAGTGCAGGGATATGTAAAATATCCCATTTTTGCATTGCGACGTGTGCTGCAGCTAGCAGCACCCGCCACAATGCATAATATAGGCCGTGGTGGCGGTCACATTGTAATGCCACTGTCGGTACTGCCGACATCCTGTCGGGTGGTCCTGTTTACGATAGGGTGGCGGACGGACGAAAGTCCGCCCGGCATCCTATTCAGCCCCTACGTTTCCAACACCCACAATAAGTAATGGACATAGGGATTGCAAAATTGATGAAACTAGTTGTTATCAACTGAGTGCTAATGAACTATCTTAGGAACACACAAGTCCATCACAAGGGAGGCTCAGCTGGGGGTCTTTGCTATGAGCCCCTCACTTTTAGACCCAGCATTTCTGCTACAAGTTAATTTATATAAACAAAGGATAAAAAAAGATGACCTGACCTGCTCATTTCTATGAAGGCAGCAAACACCACCTTGCCACTAGCAGGTGACAAAGCTGTATATTCTCTTACCCAGAGAACTTTTTTGTGTATTTAGGATGTAAAAGCCAAAGTGGATCCTTGTAAATGGGTAATTGAATAGTTTGAAGAAATCAGCATGACCATAACTGAGAGAGCTTAATGACGGGGAGACTTCTTGAATTAGCATTTGCCAATGACCCCTTTGATGCCTGATCAGCCCACGTTACAATCATTCTGTGTTGGAACTGGTGTTTTGGTAATTAACTGCAAGGAAAAGGATACTATCCTTGGGATCACAGCCAATGCAGTGGACAGGGCCAGACTGGCCATTCTGGATGTCACAAAATTCTCTGGGGAACTGAAGGAATGGGGGCCGGCTTTTAAAGTCTACCTTCACTCCTAAGCCTGAGATCCACTTAGGGGGAAGTGAGTCACTGGCCTCATAGTAATAATAGTATGTTTGGCCAGTTAAGCATGAGAGAAAAGTGAAGCACACTAGATCAGACCACGCAGTCGGGCCTCAGGAGTGTCAATAGTCAATACATGAGAGGCAGAGCTTGGCATCTGGGGAAGATGGCAGCTCTGTAATGGAGCTCCCGAGGTGGCCATGACCACAGACAATCTTCCTGCCAACTTGGAGGGGTCCATGATGCTCCAAAAGCGGTGAGTCCCACACAGATCTCTTTGCTGCCTGGGGGTACTGTCCTCCACGAGATCCTGGTGGTAAACAGCACAGCAGTCACCGGAGGAATCTTTGGGTGGTGGGTGCATGGACTGATCCACACCACGTCACATTGCCAGGAGCCTATTCGGACACTCAATACACACTCATTGGACGCTCATGTGAGTGAGGACAGTGGAGCGACATGCCTGAGTATGGCTCCATATCCCAGATGGCCATAGAGAGCCTATCAATTGTACTTTAGCTGCTGCATCAGGACTGTGGCCGACACACATTGCAGTGTACTTTGTGATGGCTTCTCCTCCATGGCAAGCCCCTGCAGGCTGTGACTGATGGGACTATGACCCAGAGAGGTGTACACTCTTTGGTGCCAGCGAGGGCTTTACCTCACAACTTGACTGCTTGCACACAGGGCCCAGTGTTGCAGGTGCCTAACTTCTACCTCCGATATCTCTACTTGGCTTTGCCCAGTGGGGCCTCCTATGACTACTGCTCTACCCATCCCTGGGCCCCCACTTGCCCCAGGCATGTGAGTACTGAGACACTCCAGCCATGGCAAACCAAAATCTGGGTGACTAGCTGGAGCAACCACGGAAATTGCAACTATTCCCCCTCCTTTTTTCACCCTCTTGTTATTCTTCCAGCACCACAGACCCCGGCACTTACAAATCCCCAGGCGTAAATGGAACATGGGGCCCTTCATGGGGCCCCTGAAAGCACAAACAGTCTTCCTTCATGACTTTGGCCAAAGTCCTGGCAATACCAACCAACAATCCCAATGGCTTTCCCATTGCCCTGTCCACGGCTAAATAGTGCATACTGCGACTCAGGTGCATCGACATCTGCCCAGCACTCAATAATTGGCTTCAGGAGTTGACCAAGTAGCTACTTACATAACTTTATAACTAGTTTGCAGGGTGGCATGGAGTTACTTTAGCAATGACCCCTGAGACGATGAATTTGAGCCTGATCTCACATTGGGATGAGTAGCCCTTACCGCGCAGTACAGCCAGAATGGCTGAACCACGAACTCTACAGTACTGCTGGCATCAATGCCACCAGTGTCTGTGGCTGTCACTGCAGTGTCAGTGTGGTATATTATGAAATGGGGCTCTCATAAAGCAAATCACAGCAGCTCCTGCTCATTTGAGGATGGACCGATGACCGCAAGGGCCTAAAGAAGTTTTGGGGAACTTGTGGAGTGGTTTGTTCTCTCTGTTCTTTACACATTTCCCAGCCATTCTGGATCTCTCTTCACCACCCTCCCCTACTCTTACTGTTTCTCCTGTGCATTAAGAACCTATTCAGGTTGTAGACTGCTTGTTGAACTCTAGGTTCGAACCATCAGAAATGGGTGTATTACGACACCACAAGACTCAGATCAGAAATTGTAATTTACTCTACTAGGTTATTATGTTTGGATATGTGTTGTTCTTCATCTTGGGAATGCTAGAAAACTTAAGTAATAACGAATACTACAGGTATACATACTGCCTGTAAAACCCAATATGAAACTGTTAATAAAAAAAGTCGATACCTATGCCAGCAGGAGCTGGAGCCGTGGGATAAAACTCACTCATCTGCTCTGAATCTGACCTGAATGTGTGTTTACACTGTCACTGCACATGCAGCAAAATCAGTCAGAGCACAGGTGAAGTGGATGCATAAGTACTGTGGCATCTGCTGCAACATGTTGTGCTCCCATCAGATATCATGATACGAACACATTGTTTAAATTGGGGCTGCCAAGGAGTGGCTCAAGAGCTGCAGTGCTGGTGGTCTGAATGGATATTATGCAGTCTGATTACAGGATGGTAGTTGTGTGCATGCACATACCCTGGAACCAGGCCTCATCTGTCTCATCAATGATGACAGAGGTGGAATCATTGGCAGACAAGTCACATATTCACTCAGCCTCTGCTCAGGTACCTATGCTCTTTTAAGGCACTCATTTCAGACTCCATTTGAGGGCGGGGTGGAGGAGTTATCAATATGCTGACTTTGGTGCAGATATCAACAATCTCTGGTTACTACTGAGTGATGGTACACATCTAGGTATGTATTAAGGCTTTGTGATTGTACAAATCTAAACATGCACTCATGATCAGTAACTGGGGAAAATCTGAACATGCGGTAAGGATTAATAGCAGTACAAATAAAGCCATGCAGCTGATACTTTCAAATAATGATACAAATCTGTGCTGGCATGCAAGGTCTCTAATTGCAGCTCTGAACACGGATTCAAGTTGAATGAGTAATGATGTTCATTAAACACACATTGAAGTTTACTCAGTGACGGGGCACATGTAAACATGCATAATTCTGTCTTTCTTCACATATTGTTGACATTCTTGTTGCAATGGGGCAGTCTCTTGCATAATGCTGTGCAGACATAATGGTGGTTATTCTTGATTTAATGCAGGCACTCTTGATACATCAGCGAATACCTTTCATGTAAGGCTTGTTCTGACATCATATTAGTAAGTCTTTAAATATTGCATACATCCTGACTTTATTGTGCCCAGGCCCGGTGTAATGCTTTCACTAGCATTATGTTGGTAATTTCCGGCATCTTTTTAAAATTATCACCACTGCTGACAGAGACCTTAGCATGTAGGATTGGTGTAACCTTCCTGCTTCCATCCATACACTCAATAACCCATTCATCCTTTCATACACTCACCTATTCATCCAGCATCCAACTATTCATGCACTCACTTATTAAACCATTTGTTAATGTTCTCACGCTTTAATTATTCCTGCACTCAGCCACTAATTCATTCATCCATGCAAGGTCTTATTCATCCATCCCACTGTTCTCACATTCAATGACTCACACAAACTTGCCAATCACTTACATAAAAGCGAGTCATATTGACTTTGCCAATGCTTGTTTATTCTATGTAGGGCAGTTTCTAATTCACTACGGTGCCCTTCGCTCCTATTATCTCTGGGTACAATTGTATTGCTTCTAATAAAAACATTGACCCTAATTCATGGAGATTCCACAGTTGGGCAGAGAATTCCACACATAAAAAGATAGTTCAGGCCTATATTTTGATATATGCGGAGTCTCCCCAGCTGTAAAATTACTATTAGTAAAAGTAAACTCGTAGTTTGTGATTACCAAACAAATAATAAACTTACAAAAAGTGTAAGTTTACCTTTGTGAATCAGGCTAGGAGTTTTTCACACATAAACACACCTATGCAGATCTATTAATATTAGGATATTTAAATCCACTACGAACAAGGAATTAATAGTATGGACATTTGGAAATGAAGCAACATTCTAACTTACAACGTTACTCCTTTGTCCAAATAAATGGATCTACAATGTTAAAGTTCAACAAATAATAAATCTTTCTATAAAAGTAAAAGAAGAACCTTGAAAACAGTACAGTACAACTTTCCAAGGGTTAATAATCCATGAACTCCAGATGCCATAGGTTTATAGTACATTTAGTGAGAGTCATAAAGAACGACCTTTCTTCCTGTGGTGCAAAAAATTATATAGCAACCAAACCAGACAATCAATGTTAGCTGTGGGTACTTTGAGATAATACCACAGGCATAATACAAACCCAGTCTGAGAAAAGTACAATATGTGCTTTCATTGAATAAAGGTCCTTTTAGCCATCCAAGTTTCTTTAGGATTCCATAATTCACAAAAAGGACATATTTTCTTAAACGTGCCACTTCTTGCATTAATATCATATGTCTATCATATGAAAAATAAAATATTGCTTTCCTGCCATAGCTATATTGATGGCCGAAACCCTAATGATGTAGATATGCCACCAAGAAACATATTGGTATGTGGAAAGTCTGAAGGTTTTCTGGAGATATTAATCATTCTTAAAGAAAGCCTTTAGGAGTGGGACAAATGGCGGGACTGCTGTACAAGAAGGGGTGAATGTTTCTTTTAGAAGACAAGTTATTGAAACACAATACGTGGCTTAATAACCTTAAAACATACTATCCAATCAGTCTTTACCTCTAGGATCAGACAGTGAGACTAAAAGATAAATACATTTAAAAAAAAAAATATATAGGGATACAAGCGGCTGGATGAAGGGCTGTGCTATTCTTGCAACAAGGCACTTGTGACATGGGTGTACATGAAGGGAAGCAGCAAGTGCCGCCCACTGGGGATGTTAAAGGTACTTACCGAGGCGCCTGCACCCGATAACCTGGAGCGCCGAGATCAGGGGATTCCGCCACGCCCACTTTTGGTTCCCGCCTATCAGAGCGGGGCAACTTCCTTTTAAAAGCACGAAGATTGCAGCACTTGTTGATAAAGGCATTTGAAAAAGGTAGTAATGCTGAAACGCGTCATGCCGGTGTATTAAAGGTTGCAAGATACACAACCCGTGTGTGCTCAGATCTTTTTCCGTGGAGAGGAGTTTGGGTTTTGGACTTACACAAACACATATCTATATATATCTCCCAGACCCCCGCTCCGAAATATCCTTCTCTTTTGTATTTGTCTTACACTTGAATAATTTTAAAATTGTTTTTACATTTGTAAAATACCCATTATTTTGCACGAAAGGGACGCTTTAAGATGGCCGCCACAATAAGTATAGATTCATGGCGAAGTAAGGCCATCTTCGTTGTTTATGATTTTGTTGATGCACACTGAGCACTTTAAATTTGGTGTTTTTGTTTAGGGTTGCCAACACCGAGGAAGGCGGTAACGCCGAAACACGTCTGTTGGCACGGGGGAGGGTTTCTGCACTCAATAAACATCAACGTTGGAATTCCCGCGAGTGCCTTCTCTTTCTTTGGGACCAGGATTGTCTCGAATGTGGCTACATATATATATATATACAATATTTCCTCAAAACTACAAGAAGAAATATGCACTCCAGATGTAGGTATGTTCTTTACTTTATTAAGCAAGACTTAAGGCAACTCGGGTTCAGGACGCGTTTCAGCTGTCTGTGCAGCCTTTCTCAACTGCTCGGACTGCCGGTATGTATATATATCACTTTAATACTTGCACGTGAGTTGATTTAAACCGCAATGGTAGAAATACTTCATTTTCTCAGCACCAACTTCAATAAATTTAAATCAAGGACCAGTGTCTCTTTTAAATTCGTAGACCAATGTCTTTGGAGTGCGAGACATTTTTTAACCTCCACTGTGCAAAAATGTGCTATTTAAAAAATAAAAAAACCAACATATATATATATTCACTGAAAAAACCATAGGTTTCAGGGACGTTATAGTTACAAATTAGCATTTAAAAAACCTTTGAAATTCACTGAAAAAACCATAGGTTTTAGGGACAGTTATAGTTAGTTGGACATTGCACTCGTACAAAACCCGTGAAATTCCCCCGTTATAGTTAGTCCAGCTAACTATAACTCGCGCCCCGCAATGCACTGCTGATGACGTCACATATTACATCACTCATGACATGGTCAGTGACATCACTGATGACATCACTGATGACATCTCAAATGACATCACTGATGACATCATCCAGTGACTGTGTGTTTCTGTAAAGTTTAAATATTTTTAATATATATAGGAAAAGACGTATTGAAGAATGAGTGGGTGTGTAAGTGTCTGTATGGATGATTTAGTAGGTGCATGACTGACTGTATAAGTGAGTGATTTAACGTATCTTACTGAATGCATGGGTTAGTGACTAAACTGGGTGAATGTCTGTATCCGTCTGTCTGTTGCTGTGTAAGTGGCTGCATGTGTTTGTGAATAGCTACATGAGTGTCTATATGAGTTATTGAATGCTTGTGTGAGTATCTGTATGGGTGCCTGAGTGTTTGTGTGGGAGGGGTGTGTGCGACTCTGTGCATAGATGTGTGAGTGGGTGATTCACTGGGTGGATGGTTTCAAGAGTGCATCTGTGATAGACTGTATGGGTGGGTAAGTGTGTGTAAGAGTGTGTTAGTGAGTGAATGTATGTCCCAGTGGTACATGTGTGAGTAACTACATATGTGAAAGGCAGTATATATGTGTGTTGGAGTATATAAATAGCTATAAGCGAGAGTGAGTGATTGTGATAGTGGCTGTATGGATGAGTGTGTGCTTGTATCAGTGATTGTATAAGAGCGTAAGAATGTGCTAGTATTTGTATGAGTAAGTGAGCTGGTGTGTGTATAACTGTATAGGTGAGTAAATGGTAGTGTGTTTAATTATTTGCATGACTGACTAGGTGTGTGAGTACCTCTATGGATGAGTGGCGGTGTTTGAGTGTCTATATAGGAGTATGAGTGCATATGATAGTCCTGTACTGAGTGACCATAAGTATGAGTGACTGTACGGGTGAGTGAGTGGATGTGTGTGTGTAGACCTAAGAATCAGTGAGTGGGTATGTAGTTATTGGTGTTGGAGTGTCTATGGTTTTGCGAATGGCAGTCTGTAATTTAGAGTGGGTGTATCAAAGGTTATATTAGGGTGTGAGAAGATGCATGAAATTATCACATGGATGATGTCATCAGTGATGTCATCAGTGATGTCATTTGAGATGTCATCAGTGATGTCATCAGTGATGTCACTGACCATGTCATGAGTGATGTAATATGTGATGTCATCAGCAGTGCATTGTGGGCGCGAGTTATAGTTAGCTGGACTAACTATAACGGGGAATTTCACGGGTTTTGTACGAGTGCAATGTCCAACTAACTATAACTGTCCCTAAAACCTATGGTTTTTTCAGTGAATTTCAAAGGTTTTTTAAATGCTAATTTGTAACTATAACGTCCCTGAAACCTATGGTTTTTTCAGTGAATTTCAAAGGTTTTTTAAATGCTAATTTGTAACTATAACATGTCTGAAACCTACGGTTTTTTCAGTGAATTTCAAAGGTTTTGTAAATGACAATTTTTAAATGTATTAATTGTTATATACATTTTTTTCATACTGATTTACTACATTTTTAGAAACAATTTTTTTTTACATATTTTATTTTTTAAATTACATTGTAATTACATTATACATTACATTACAAAAAATACTTTCTCAGAATGAATTACTTTAGTTTAAATACTTTGCACATAGGCAATAGACTTTTAAGTACAGTAGTTACAGTTGTTGCAATGGGCAACACATTTTCAAACACAATGCAACATTCAGCTCAATGTGAATTTCTAGTTAAATGCAATTAGTTACTTTATGGATTACTTTTTCTAACCACAGGACTGGATCCTAGATTCAGTCCTGGGACATCTCCTGTAAACAGTTGAGTAAAAGCGTTTTGGTTACAGTCGTGATTTTTAAGGAATATTATTGTACTTTAAAAAGTTGACACTTAGAAACTTTTTCTCATAGAATCACCAATGTTATCCTATGGAAGGAAATTCACTTAGAAGGTAAAAACTGTTATCGTTACTTTTTCTTACTCAGTGTTGGATCCTGGATCCAGCACTGGTGCATCTCCTGTAAACAGTTGAAAGAATGCGTTTAAGTCATACAGGCGATTTTTTAGGAATATTTGTAGTTTGTGAAAATCGACACTTTGAAACTTTTCTGCTAAAAACCAGACAATGGATTCCTATGGAAGAAAATATAAGTTACTGGTAAGTATGGTTAAAATTACTTTTCAGGGTCAGTGCTGGGCTAAAAGATGCAGCACTGGGTTCTCTCCTGATAACAGGTGAGTAAATTGGAATTCGTACTTTGGTTGATTTTAGAGGAATATTATAAAGTTCCAAAACTCCACACTTAGAAGAATTTCCAAGTGAAAACAGTCAATGTTAGCCTATGGAAGGAAATTCAAGTTACTGGTAAGTACGGTTAAAATTACTTTTCAGGACCAGTACTGGGCTGAAAGATGCAGCACTGAGGTCTCTCCTGATAACAGGTGAGTAAATCAGAATTCGGATTTCGGCTGATTTTAGAGGAATATTTGTATGTTTCAAAAATCAACACTTAGAAACTTTTTCAGCAAAAAGCAGGCAATGATATCCTATGGAAGGAAATTCAAGTTACTGGTAAGTACGGTTAAAATTACTTTTGAGGATCAGTACTGGGCTGAAAGATGCAGCACTGAGGTCTCTCCTGATAACAGGTGAGTAAATCGGAATTTGTATTTCGGCTGATTTTAGAGGAATATTTTAAAGTTCCAAAACTCCACACTTAGAAGAATTTCCAAGTGAAACCAGTCAATGTTAGCCTATGAAGGAAATTCAAGTTACTGGTAAGTACGGTTAAAATTACTTTTCAGGACCAGTACTGGGCTGAAAGATGCAGCACTGAGGTCTCTCCTGATAACAGGTGAGTAAATCAGAATTCGGATTTCGGCTGATTTTAGAGGAATATTTGTATGTTTCAAAAATCAACACTTAGAAACTTTTTCAGCAAAAAGCAGGCAATGATATCCTATGGAAGGAAATTCAAGTTACTGGTAAGTACGGTTAAAATTACTTTTGAGGATCAGTACTGGGCTGAAAGATGCAGCACTGAGGTCTCTCCTGATAACAGGTGAGTAAATCGGAATTCGTATTTCGGCTGATTTTAGAGGAATATTTTAAAGTTCCAAAACTCCACACTTAGAAGAATTTCCAAGTGAAACCAGTCAATGTTAGCCTATGAAGGAAATTCAAGTTACCGGTAAGTACGGTTAAAATTACTTTTCAGGACCAGTACTGGGCTGAAAGATGCAGCACTGAGGTCTCTCCTGATAACAGCTGAGTAAATCAGAATTCGGATTTCGGCTGATTTTAGAGGAATATTTGTATGTTTCAAAAATCAACACTTAGAAACTTTTTCAGCAAAAAGCAGGCAATGATATCCTATGGAAGGAAATTCAAGTTACTGGTAAGTACGGTTAAAATTACTTTTCAGGATTAGTACTGGGCTGAAAGATGCAGCACTGAGGTCTCTCCTGATAACAGGTGAGTAAATCGGAATTCGTATTTCGGATGATTTTAGAAGAATATTTGCACAATGGTGAAGGGAGGGTGCGGAGCCTGAGGTGACATCTGTGCAAACGCACCCCGTGGCGCGTTTTAAGTTGGGGGATTAAGTCCCCTTGAATCCTGAGGGTCCCTAGGGCCAACTAGCCCACCAGGAACCTCCAATATGCGCCAGGGGCTGCGTTGCAGAGACGTGTAGAGAGGCCACACCTCTTTACACCTCTCTGCAACGCAGCTCTGTGGCGCTTTCTGGATGTACCTGTTGGGCTAGTTGGTCCCCAGGGACCCTCAGGATTGAAGGGATTTAATCCCCAATCTTAAAACGCGCCACGGGGCGCGTTTGCACAGATGTCACCTGAAGCCCCGCCCTCCCTTCACCACTGTGCAAACGCGCCCCGTGGCGCGTTTTAAGTCGGGTGATTAACTCCCTTGAATCCTGAGGGTCCCTGGGGGCCAACTAGCCCAACAGGTATATCCAAAAAGCGCCACAGAGCTGCGTTGCAGAGAGGTGTAAAAGGGCGTGGCCTCTGTACACCTCTCTGCAACGCAGCCCCCTGCCGCATACTGGAGGTTCCTGGTGGGCTAGTTGGCCCCCAGGGACCCCCGGTATTCAAGGGGAATTCGTTCCTCCTCTGCAAACGCACCAGGGGGTGCGTTTGCAGAGTGGTGAAGGAAGGGGCGGGGCCTGCGGGCCCGATCGTTTTTTTTTTTGTCTCCTGAAGGGGGCTGTGTGGCCCCCTTACTTTTTCCTGTTTTTGGGCCCTGGGGACCCCATCCCCCAGGGCCTTACCCCTTTTTTTTAATTAATTTTTTTTTTTTTAAACGGGAAGGGGGCCGCGTGGCCCCCCTTCCCTGGGCCTGTATTGGCCCTGGGGACCCCATCCCCCGGGCATGGCCTCTATTTTTATTCTTTGGAGGGAGGCTGCGTGGCCCCCCTCCTCTGGCCATTTAAGGCCCCGGGGACCCCATCCCCCGGGGCCGGCCATACCCTTTTTAAAAAAAATTTTTTTTTAAACTTTGGGGAGGGGGGCCGCGTGGTCCCCCTTCCGGGCCACTACTTGCCCCGGGGACCCCATCCCAATATCCAAAGCAGTTTGCTATGGCAGGATGGGAGCCGCGAGGCTCCCGTCCTGCCATAGCAAACTACAGTGTCCCGGGGTAGGCACCCCGGGACACTGCAGGAGCCGGCCCTGGGGGTGGCGGTCCCCAGGGCCATCAAGGGCTCCAGGAGGGGGCCCCCTCCCTTAAATTTCACAGCCCCGGGAGGTGGTGGTCCTCGGTGTTCTGGGTCCGTAACGGACCCCCATATTTAAATGTTTAGTGCCCCGGGAGGTGGCGGTCTCGGGCGTGTGGGGGCTGGAGCCCCCCACACAGGTTTTTCAATTTAAAAAAAAAGCCCCGGGAGGTGGTGGTCCTCGGGGCTGCGGGAGGGCTCAGAGCCCTCCCGCACTATTTTTAAAAAAGCCCCGGGGGTGGCGGTCCCCGGGCTTGGGGGCCCTTGAGGCCCCCACACATAAAATTAACCCCTCACCATGCCCCCGGGACTTGGGCCACCCGGGGCAAATACAATCGAAGCGCGGAGACCGCGCTTCGATTTTTTTCGGCAGGATTCGCGCACCCTGAGCGCATCCTGCCGATTTTTAAAAAAAAAATTTTTATTTTTTGCCCAGGGGGTCCTTGTGGGACCCCCTGAGCAAACCTAGGGGTCAGGGTGTTTCTACCCTGCTCCCTTTGTGCGCTTTGCGCACTTAGTTTCTGTCCCTCGGTTCTACCGAGGGACAAAATGGCTGCCAACATTTCCTGAATCGGACTGTTGACAGCCAGCTGACAGCCAATTAACATGCAGCTCGTGGATCGGGAGGGTACGCGGACCCTACTCGGCCATAGATATCACTATCTTTTACTTTTGATTTTCTCAGCAGCTACTGAACGGATTTACACCATTTAACAAAAAGGGTTCTTTCTGAACCAAGAACTACCTCTTTGCCAAATTTGGTGTAATTCCGTTCAGCAGTTCGGGCTGTAGCCGTGTCTAAAGTTTCCTATGGAAAATTGCATGGGGAAAACGCGTTTTGGGACCCCCTTTTTCTCGGCCCCCGCTTGACGAATCCCCCGAGACTTTCAGGGTAGGAGCGGACCGGAGCGGGCCACAAAGTTTGAAAATTTTGAGAAGATACGTCAACCGGCAAGAGAGTTATTTCAAATAGAATGTCGCGGATTTCCTATGGATAATAGGTTGTAACTATAACTATCTACTGGCGACCGCCAGTAGATAATATATAAATATATAAATATGTGTGTGTATATATATATATACTGCAGTATAAAGATGTTTGTGTCAAGACCTTCTTTTAAATATAACACCATCTCTTTCACCGTAGACCTTGAATATGTGTGGCGAAGATAACTATATGAATCTTGGAAGATGTCATTACACACGCCCTTTGCTGGAAATTCCCATGCTGGAGAAGGTACTTTAGGATTTCTTTAAAACAAAGCTTCACATATTTAGAAATAAGAGCAGAACAACTGCGCAGCACAGTAGAAGAAATGTAAGACGTGGTGTTGATGTCTTCCTCCTCCCTTACCACCAGGATACGTCCTTTTTTAATCTGTTTTAGATAAACTAATTGAATCCGTCATCTGGGGAAAACAATCATATGCATGTAAAATAAAGAGAAAGAATGTAGGCCACAAGCCCTAAAGGTTAGATTTAGTACATTTCAGACTTCTATGGTATTTATAAAGAACAAAGGAATAATCCTGAACTTCTTTGACAGATATAGATCTAAAATCTTACAAATTTGTACAACTGTACTTAAAAAGAAATTCTAGCAGCAGGTAACTATGGCAGTCTTTTTGTCACCCATTTTAAAAAAAAATTACCATTAACTAATAATTTAAGAGATATCTGGTTTTGATATGAAAGCTCAGGATATATACTCAGTAATGACCATTAAAGTCGGCCTTCCATGATGATTTCACTGAATAACTGCTCAAGTCAAATAATGAGCTAGCATGTTGGTGGTATGGGTTCAAAGATGGACAACACCTTTTGTAATTTCATTTGTGCAAGTAAAAAAATGTTTTTTTCATTTGTTGTTTTTATGAGATTTTTTTGATTTGTCTGTAGATGTTTTAGGAATATGGACACCTTATGTGCTACACTAAGAAGGTTCTAAACAATTGGTTGTCCTTATGAAGGGGGATCATACTTAACTGGAGGCCAAAACATCAACGTTTGTGACAACTATGGCATATGACTGATATACACCAAAACAAAATGTCAGATCAAATTTTATGTATTAGATAAAAAGATTGTGAGGGTATTTGCTCCAGTACGAGCACTTTGCACAATGGTACATTCCTGTGTATAATACCAATCTGAACGGTTATGAAGACATCCAATATTTGTGGAGAAAATGTTACAGCAGCCATTACATGACCCGTAGACTTTGTACCCCGTCCTGAGCTTGTTTTTTAAAAACGATATAAGGGGGCAGTGTAGCAATACTCTGCCCCCCTAGCCCTTGCCAGGGGGTCTCAGAGTGATCCCCCCTGCAGCCAAAATGAAAAATGTGTATTTGTTTGTCGCAAATCATGATAATTGTGGCAAAAAAATACAAAAACAAAACACCTTCTGGCCTTGTTTTTTATTTGAAATATTGTGACCCCTTCCACAAGCCACTCTTGGGGACCCTATGCCCGGGGTAAGATGTAAATTAAAGGGGAGGAGGACATGTGCCCCCTCCTCAAGCCACTATTTAATGTAAAGTAATATTTTATTGCCATACGCAAAGCCAACCCCCAAAGGCTGTGTGCAGTGTGACATACCCTCGTAAACAAACAAGAGACTGTCTTCTGGCATGAGCAGCATGCGTTTGGTCTCGCAGGTCCTGGTCACACTCAGACAGACTTACTGACTTTCTCATAGAGTCACTACCCCAAAATATAAAAAAGGAGTCTATTGGCTTTCTCAAAGAGTGAGCATATCAATATATATAAAGCAGGTCTATCACCTTTCTCACCAATCTTTTAAATCTAATGTATATTTAAGTAATTCACACAATGCAATGTTTAATAATAGTGATCATTATAAAAATGTTTAATAAAGTTTTATTAAAAACATGTCTGTGAGTTTTGCTTTTAACATAGTTTCAAATGTTGCATTTTATGGCCTGAAAAATATTTTAAAGCAAGACTCAGAGACATAAAATGTCTCTGAGTCTTTCTTTTAACATTTTTCAGCCCACAAAATACAATCATAAAAACAATCATAAAGGGGCCTTGCATTCCAGCTGAATAGCAAAGAGCTCCAGCTAGGAGTGCTTTAAAAAATATGGTATGTTCTCCTCGGGTCTTGGATTTAATGATCCAGGAGACTTACTTTTTTAATGTTGCTGGGAGACTCCTACACTCCTTTTAGCCCCCAAAACATTAAAAAAGGCTTGGTAGTGTCCCTGCCCCATGTAGGTACACCACCAAGCTAAAAATAAATTGTCAATACCCTTGCACGGCATTATGGGGGCGCTCCTTCATGGAGCAGTGCATAATAAATGAGCGGCTACTGCCACTCATTTCTTATTCACTTTTTCCTTTTTAAAATATTTCAGTGGGTGCCATCTGTGACACCCACATGTTTTATTTTTGTTATGAGCAGCAGGGGGAGCCCTAAGGTGCCTGCGGCCCCAGTCATCTCCCCAGTCAGCACACACAATGTACTTTTTTATTAAGTGGGTGCCCCTGGGCCCATACTAAAGTAACAATAACTCGCGCCCTCTCCATGTACTGCTAAATACCTCAGATATTACATTAGTTATGACATGTTCTATGACATTGTTGATAACATCATTGCAACATCTGAAATGCATCATTGATATCAATATGGTGAATGGTGGTGGTGTGAGCTATAGTTACTTTAGGGCACAAGTTATAGTTATTTGAGATAACTATAACAATGAATTTCAGTGTTTTTTTTTACTTTAAAACATTACGTTGTCACTTACATTTTCACTTAACTATAACGTTATTTTAACCTTTGGTTTTTTGCAGTGAATATCTTAGTTTTTTTAATGTTAAGTAAGATATAATTTAGTGAATATACATATATATATATATATATATACATATATATGTATATATACACTTGTATTCAAATATATACATACATAATACATGGGCTTCTGTAATCCCTGTACAAACGGCAGTCACTAATTTCCTTATAATAGGCGACTTGTGACACAGCAAGTCACAGATTAGAAAGAAACGATGCCAGAGCTTGACTAATGTAAGGTTTTCAGTCCAGTTCTGATGTCACAATGCCTGCTGCCAGAGCCAGTAGTTGAGGTAAAAAGCAGGTCAGGACGCAGAGCATAAATAAAGCAGCTGTTTAAAGCAACAAATGGAATATTGCTTTTCTTTCTTCAGCTCTATTTTAATACCTTACAATGCCAAGCAGAGAGAATATGTTTATCTCTTGTACACCTTAGATAGAGAAAAGCTAGAATCTTTCTGCATATTTTCTACACGTCCGAGCTACTGCAGGTTTTTTTTTAATTGCATTGTATTGAACTGTTTCCAATATCTGTTTGCAACAAACACCTAACAGGTTTTTGATATGTTTGATTTTGCACTAGAAGTTTTAATTTTATTCTTCTTGTTTGTAAACATGACCGCTCTTTCATATGAAAGAACTATGCAATAAGGCTCTAAGTGGTTTGTAGGAAAGATGATGGTGTGACCATGTAATATATGGGAGAAAGTACCCCCTGGCATACATGATAAGAATATTGCAATTCCCTTCGGAGTTCCATGACCTCATAAAGGAACTCAGCATTCAGCTTCTTTCCTTTATTTGGTTATGCAACTCCTCAGTGACTTGCAATATCCTTATAATGTATGGCAGGGGGTACTTTATCCAATATATAATATTATATATATATGTATAGTCACTGAAATAAACAAAGGTTAAAGTGATGTTATAGTTAGGTATTGAAATAATATAAAAACTAACGTTTGAAAAACAAAAACAGCAGTTATAGTTTACTGAGCTAACTATAACTTGCGCCCCACCATGCAACGCCTATGAGTATGACCTAAAAGATTACATCACTCATGACATGTTAAATGACATTATTGATGTAATCACTGATAACATCACTGATAACACCATAGTCACATGCCGCATAGAGTTATTGTGTGTATATGCCAGGGTCAATAGCATGAAAATAGTGTAAGCCTTGGAGGAATTTTATTGTGCTTGGAAGTGATATGGTTCTCTGTTTACAAAACACTTAAGTTTGGGGTTTGAGTATTACTCTATGTTGAACAAGTTAAAGGCTGAGCGGATCTGCTGTAGGTTGCAGAGGTATGCTTGGAAGTAGATTGAGGCTTAAAGCTAAAGCCTGTTCCAAAAAATTGTGAAAAAGGTCAAAGCTTTGTTTGAAAATAGATTATCCACCAGTGGATATCTGGGCACATGCTAGTGTTAATAATAATAATAATAATCTTTATTCGGTGGTAATCACAGCCATAAAAGACACCATGATAAAAATACAATAAGAAATTCATTTAAAAACAATATATCATCACCTGTGCAAAATCGCGGGAGTCCCTAGATACATCAATCATGTCTCGAGTTTCTTGATCTTAGTACTGCTCTTAAAAAATTTGTAACAACAAATAGCGTGAGAACATTGGGCAATAATTGCAAATACAAAAGGCCTACACGAGCATGACTGATTCCCAATTCTATTAAAAAAGGTTTAAGATACAATCGCCTAGGATAAGTTAAATATTTACATAAAAATACAAAATATAAAGTATCCTGAGGAGACCTATTTTCGCAGCCACAGGGTCCTCTATCTTCTACGTGTAAAACAAAGCCTGCCGGGGATGCCACTAAGTGATGGAACATATTTAGTCTAAAACGAGTAATTTAGAATCTATCATGGGCGTTGTTTAAAATAGAGAGGTAAGTCTCCATGCCCTGTACTGATTTGACAAAGGCAAGTCCTCTTATTATGGGTTTACTAAGCTCCTTACCCTCACGATCGGCCATGGCTTTTTCAAAAAAACAACATGCTAGTGTTATATAGATATAATACAGTGCTATAGACAAATTCTATATACCAAGAATGTTTATATGGCGTTGATATATATTTCCAGGATTTTGCTGAAGATTTTGAGATACTGCACATCATTGAATAAAGTAGAATGTAGGGGTGTCTCACTTAGAGGTCATTTATTTCACTCTGGCTTGTAAGCATGGCTCTAAGGTTGTATGCCATTGTACCTATCTTAGTACTGTGTATGGTGTATTTTACTAAGCCATGGAATAATGTAGATCGGGCCTATCAGAAGGTGACTTTTGAGTGGCGAATGTATACCTGTTATCCTAACGGGTAACGTCCCCCGATTGCACAGCCAAACTCCGGTGAGGAGGTTCATCCAATGTTATTCAATCCATACAGCGGTGATCATTAAAGTAATATTTATTGAACACTATATCTTGTGGTCAAATTCAAATTCCTTCAACAGGGTAGGTGTTCAATACGATGGTAGTTCAAACCCAATGCATTTCAGGCAAACCCTTCGTCAGGGGAAATTACGTCTAAAAAATGAAATGGAGAACAGCAGATGTAAAAATAAGCTAGTGGATACATAGTTGAGTTAAATGGTGATGAAATAAAAACACCTCGACGTGAAGTGTAATACTAAACATAAATAACAGCGTGTGTAAACCAATGCCAAGAGTGAGGAAAAATCAAGAAAAAGGGAAAGAAGCAGAAATGAACTAAACGGGTATCCGTGAAACATTAGTCAAGCCGGGTTCGTCAGCGATAGTTGGAGTAAGATCAAGAGTTGGCATGCGTAACCATCAGGTAAACATAAATAGTGCCATGTTAGTTGCATTGCGCAGTGAAACCAGTATGGACCAACTTTTGTAACCATAAAGTAAACTAACATTGTGCCGAGTGAGTTACACACATGCATTAGACTGTTAAACCGGTAAGAACCAACTGGTGTAATTCGAACATGGCTGCGCCGGTCTGTACTGGGCGACAAACGGAGAGTGACAACGTGAATGCAAGCTTGTTGCAAATACGAACTCTCGACAGGTAAAGTGTGTTTAAAACAATCACGGTCTCTATGGTGGTGAAAATTACAAAGTTACAGCTAAAACATGCAAAAAATGCCGAAGTACGGAATCTTACCTGGACTAGAACGTCCAACAAGTTTCCCATGCTCAAACACAAGTGCGAGTGCAGCGTGAGTGAACGGAACATTAGAAATAAACAGCGTCCAGGGATTGGGGCACCACAACGATATCTCATGTATACAACATTCATTGAAAAAATATATACTAATCAGGGTACAAGTACGAATGTAAACACTTTAGAAAAAATAGATAACAGAAACAGTGACACAGTAAATGAGGCAAAAATAAACTGTAACCATACATAAGAAAAATAGGGGCCATCTTGGAATGGTCAATCAAAGTAATGAAACAGTCAAAACCATAGAAAGAGAAAAGTGAGAAAGGAGTAAAGAGGAGTGAAAGGAAAGTGAAGAATGAAAATGAGGTGAAATATCCAAAAGTTACAGATAGCTAAAAAGGGGAAAACGCTCCAATAGTGATGTTACAAAAAAGGTATAAGCACGTCGTGACCATTCAAAGAAAACAACTATATTCAATGCCGTCATTAAGTCAGTTCGGTATAATAGGGTCCAATAATTTTATCCAGAAGATTTCTCTTTGGAGAAGGCATTTTCAATTGTTGCGGCCTTCGCATATGTCCACAGACTCCAGTACCAGAAATCTGAGTTGACTGATGTTGTGCTTGGACTCCAGAAAATGTGTAGCGACAACAGATTTATGATTCATGGTCCTGATGTTACTCTTATGCTCATTCAATCTGATTTTGATTTTTCGTTCAGTCTTCCCCACATATCCTAGACCGCAGGGACACTTCAATAGATAGATTACATTCTTGGTGTCGCAGGTAGCAGTAACTTTAAGCTTGATTTTATTACCTTTGCGTGGGTGAGTAATGAAGTCGCCTTTAATAATGTTGTTGCATTTATTAAAGTTCTGGCACAGAATTGTGCCCTGATGTACAGAAGTTACATTGTCAATTATCGGTTTTGAAAGCATTTCCTTAATGTTTTTACTGCATTCGCATGCAAAGAGGGGTGGGTCTGAGAAAGTCCTTTAAAATCAGGCTCCACTTGTAACATCGGCCGATGCACTAAGATGATACGCTTGAATTTAGGGCTCTGTTTAGAGAATTTCGATACCAGGACCATCCGGTCTTTTTTGTTCCATTGAGTACAAGTTAAGAGTTCTTCTCAAGTTTTGGTATTGGATCTTGTCAGGGCCAGGTTGAGAATTTCTGGAGGGTAACCTCTGTTACCAAATCTTTGCAACATTTCAGAGATATTAGTGGATAGTTGGACCGGGTTGGACGTGATCCGTTTAACACAAAGTAATTGAGAGTAAGGTAAAAGTTTTTTTAACGAATGTTGGTGAACGCTGTTGTGATGTAATAGATTGTTATGATCAGTGACTTTTCAGAAGGTGTTGGTTTCTGCTGCTGCTGATCTCGAAAACACCAATGGGCATGCAGAATGTATTAAATAGGTTCACAAATGTGACTTTTCACCCCATCTTACTTTTAAAGGGAAGCTGTATGGGTGTATAAGTAGGTTATTTGAGTAGCTGTGTGGGTGGGTGAGTGGCTCTTTGAGTGACTGTATTGGTGACTGAGTGGGTGTGTCTGTGGCTGTATGGGTGAGTGAGTGGCTGTGTGAGTGGTTGAATGGGTGGGTGTATAAGTGATTGTATGGGTAATGGAGTGGGTGTATGAATGGCTGTTTGAGTGAATGACTGGCTGTGTAAGTGTCTGAATGGGTGAGTGAGTGGCTGTTTGAGTGGGTGTTTGGGTAAGTGAGGTGGTGTGTGAGTGGCTGTATTGTAGAATAAATGTCTGTGTGAATGGATGTTTGTGTGAGTGAGCGGATGTATGAGTGCTTATATGGATGTGTGAATGGATATGTAAGTGGTTGTGTGGGTGTTAGTGCTTTTATGAGTGAGTAACTGTGTTGAGAGGCTATATGGGTGAGTGAGTGGGTGTGTGTGGTTATACAGGTGAATGAATGGGTGTGTGAGTAACTGAATGGGTGAGTGTGTGGCTCTGTAAATGGGTAAGTGACTGGTTATATCAATAGCTTTATGGGTGAGTGAGTGGTTATGTGAGTGCCTGTATGAGTGAGTGAGTGGGTATATGAGTAGCTCAATGGATGAATGAATGGTTGTTTGAAAACTTGTATGGGTCTGTGAATGGGTATGTGAGTGGTTGTGTCGGTGTGTGAGTGGGTGTTTGAGAAGTTGTATAGGGGTGTGAGTGGGTGTGTTTGTGCTTTTGTGGATGATGCCATCAGTGATATCATTAGTGATGTCACTGGCCATATCATGAGTAATATAATATGTGAGGTCATAAGCACTGCAATGCGGGGATGTAAGTTATAGTTTGCTCAGTTAACTATAACTACTGAATTTCACTGGTTTTATATGAGTCAAAGACGAGCCTAAGTATAACGTCTCTGTACCCTTTGGTTGTCTTAGTGCATTTCTAAGGTTTTTTTAATTCTATTTCCTAACTAGAATGCCCCTGTAACCTTTGCTTTTTTTCAGTGAATTTCTAAGGTTTTTCGGATTCAATTTCCTAAGTATAACATCCCCGCAACCTTTGTTTTTTTTCTAGGCCTGGGTGTAAAATTGCAGAATCCGGCAACTCTGTATTCTGCAGAGAACATGGAGTTACCGATAAACTCCACGCTCCACAACTGAGTTCAAATTATTTTTCCTTTGGCCCACTAGTCACGTCATGTTGCTAATGAGGGGAGTGCGACAAGACTTGATGGGTGCCCGCCAGCAGCTGGGCAACCCTCAGCAGCTGGGCAACCCTCAGCAGCCAATCGGAGTTCATCCCCCAACCAGTAGTGTGCCAGAATGCCACTATGCAGAGTGGTTGAGAAAGAAGGTAGAGCCTCCGATGACATCTCAGCAATCCTGCTGTGGGGGACTTACTTGTCACAGCAATAGGGGTTCTTGGTCCCCAACAACTCTCAGCAGCCAAGGGGAGCTCATCCCCCAACCAGCAGTATGCCAGGAGGCACCTGTGCAGATTGGCTGAAAAAGGGTGCAGGGCCTCTGATGACATCTCAGTAATCCAGCTGTGGGGGACTTACTTGTCACAACAAAAGGGTTTTTTGTCCCCAACGACCCTCAGTAGCCAAGGGGAGCTCAACCCCAACCAGTAGTATGCTAGGAGGCCCCTGTGCAGAGTCGTTAAGAATGGGGGTGGACCTCTATGACGTCTCAACAATCCGGCTGTGGGGGACTTACTTATGACAACAATTGGGTCCCCGTGGTTTCATAAGCCCTAGGAGGGGGGCCCTGTGCACCTCCCTCCAAGCTTTATGATATGCCCCCGGGACTGCTTGCTTCTTTTTTTAATGCAAATTCGTGAAAATCATGATTTCAGTGCATTTTAAACAAAAATCTTTTTTTGGTTTTTCTGGGTCCCCCTGGGACCAACTTTATGGGGTCAGGATATTCATACCCTGCCCCCTTTACTTTTTTTTACATTTATTTTGGGACTCGGCTGAAGCCGAGTCCCAAGATGGCTGCCAACACTTCCTGGTTTTAGTGTTTGCAGCCAATCAGAGATCTGCATTTCCATGCACGAGCTCGTTATTATTCACGAAGTTGTTGCGGCCACAGATATCATTATCTATATTTTCTTAAATTTCTCAACAACTACTGAATGGATTTACACTAAACAACAAATCTGCGTAACCAAATCTACCTTCCTGCCAAATTTGGTGTAATTCCATCAAGCGGTTCAGCTTTCAGTCGTGTCTAAAGGTCCTAAGGGAATTAACATGGGAAAACACACATTTTTTATACCCCTTTTTCTCGGCCCCCACTTGATGGATCATCCTGAACCTTTCTATGCACAACAAGACACTTTTTATGGAAAATTTTGTGAAGATTCATCAATTGGCACCAAAGATAAAGACAAGTCAAAAATACGCTTGTTTATACTAAAGCTCCAGGGTGGGCCAGGTCTCGGTGACATGTAAACATATTTAAATAAAAAGGGAGAGGGATGCACGGACCCCCTTCCTAGGGTATGTTGCGCCCCAGGGACCACCATCTCCTGGGGCCTATGTGTTTATTATTGTGGGCTGGTCACGGGGACCCCTCCGTGCCACGGCGGCCACTGCCACTTCAGGGCTTTATTTAAAAATTATGTGGGGGGCTATGCAGATGTCCCCAGCCACTGGGGATCCCCACCTCCTTGGGGCTTTCTTTTTTTTAAGAAGGAGGGGCCATGCAGCCCCCCTCCTGGGCCATTCTCTGCACCGGGGACCACCACCTACCTGAGGCAGCCCATGCACAAGAAAGACGGCCTGGGGAGCACCACCCCCAGGGTCAGCTCTTCCGACCCCTGGAAGTGGAAGTTTCATCTCTTTCCCTGCCCACAGACATGCAGGCAGGAAAAGAGATGAAACTATTGCTCCTGTACACAGGGCGCTGCATCTCCAGCAGCTTCCTGCATGCAGGACCAATGCTTGCTCATGCAGGAGGTGGGGGGCTGGCTGAGGCCACAGGGGCCTTGAGGCCCCGTCAGTACCCATGCTGCACACTGGGTGCCCAGGGCACCCAGGAGACATGGCCAGGATCCAGGGGATGGGGTCCCCGTGGATGAAATCATCCAGGGAGGGATCCACGAAGCCCCTTCCCCCATTACGTTGTGACCATGACCCAGGTGATGGGATACACAGGGCCGTTCTGGCCATGTTGCTCATTTCACAGAAATTAATCCACAACATGAAGCACTTACAAATGTAATCATAACAGGAGCCCCCATTGAATGATCCTAACTCCTGGGTTTGGTGAAGGCAAAGCAAGTGTGTTTTCTCGGTAATTCCATATTGAATAATGATCTGAAATCCTTTGTGGAGGTGTCTGCATCATTAATCTATTTGAGTGCAATCTGTATGTGACTGTGACCAGTGGGTTCTTTGCTGTCCTTTCCTGGTGAGAGCAGAGTCCATGGTTCTCCCTTTAAATTGCAAGGAGTATGCAAATGTGGAAATCACTTGGATGCTTCCCTGCTTGGCCCCGCCCACCTGAGTAGTATCCAAAGTTCTTCATGACTTTTGCCAGGATGATGGAGATTGTAACAAGCAGCCTCACAAGAAAGTAACCTGCCGATTCTGGTGAGGAGTTCTTGATGCCAAGGAATATGAGGACATCTCCACCAAACCACGAAGCACTTACTTCATATAGTGAAGAGGAAGGACCCTTGTTTGGTGGAGATTTACTTCTTTCTAGTCTCATTGTCTTCTCTATAGGAGGAGTCATGTTATGACATATTTCTGGATAAAGATACACCAGGAACAATCATATTGCCAAAACAAACACAAGGTCACTGCATGCTTTATTACTCAGCAGTAGTGCAGGATACATTCTGGACATTTACCCAAGGAGGCAGAAAGAACTCCATTTGGGTAGAGATTTTGGGCAAAACTGTTGATTCTTGTTGGATAAAAGGGAAGGTGTGGTTCCTTTGTGGCTGAGTCGCTCACACAGCTCCTGAAACACCCACTCAGATACTCACACACCCAATCACAGACACACTCAGACACTCACTCAGCCACTCATGCATCCACTCACACACCCACTCAGAGACTCATGCACTCACTCACAGATGCACTCAGACACTTATGTACCCACTCACAGACCCACTTAGACATTCACATACCCAGTCACAGACTTACTCATACATTCATGCACCCACTCATAGATGCACTCAGAGACTCACACACCCACTCACAGACCCACTCAGAGACTCATGCACTCAGTCAGAGACCCACTCAGCAACTCATGCATCCACTCACAGACCCACTCAGAGACTCACACACCCACTCACAGACCAACTCAGAGACTCATGCATTCAATCACAGACCCACTCAGAGACTCACACATCCACTCTCAGACCCACACAGAGACTCATGCATCCACTCACAGACCGACTCACGCACTCTCACACCCACTCACAGACCTACTGAGACACTCAAACACTTGCGGACACACTCAATGTCATGCGTTAGTGGTTACAGTTGGGAAATATATATTATTAAAAACCTTAGAAATTCACTTAGAAACCAAAGGTTACAGGGACGTTCACTGAAAAAATAAAATTTACATGGATGTAATAGTTAGGCTCACATTTCACTCATAGAAAATCAGTGAAATAAAGCACTCATAGTTACCTGAACTAACTATAATTACACCCTTGCAATGCACTGCTTATGACCTCACATATTACATCACTCATGTCTAGGTCAGTGAAATCACTGGTGACATCTCAAATGACATCACTGATGCCATCATCCACAGAAGCACTCACGCACATACTCACACCCTTATACAACCTCACATATACCCACACAACCACGCACATACTCATTCACAGACCCATACAAGTACTCATACAATACCTCACTCATCTATATGGCCACTCATGTACCCACTCACTCACTCACTCACTCATACAGGCACTCACACAACCACTCACTCACCCATATAGCGACTCATACATCCATTCACTTACCCATACAGCCACTCACAGAGCCACACACTCATCCATAGAGCTACTCACATACCCATTATTCACCTATATAGCCACTTACACACCCACTCACTTACCCATGCATCCTCTTAACACAGCCACTCACTCACCCATACAAGCACTCCCACACTCATTCACATAACAACTTACATACCCATTCACACAACCATGCAAACACTCACATATCCACTAACTCACCACACAGACACTTACTCTACAATATAGCCACTCAAACAGCCACTCACCCATAGAGCCACCGACACACCCACTTACCAATATTCAAAGAAGACTACATTTTTTTGAGGTCATAGGGTAATGAAAATCAGTTGCTGAGTCACACAGAAGATTCAAATATTTTTTTTGTTTTTCCTTCCGAAAAATGAAATCCATGCAAAAGGGCCAACACGTGTTTCACGACACACAGGTTGCTTTATAAGGGCCAATCCTCAACTACAAATACTAGTATCAATATCACACAGATAATACTGATGAATCATTTTTAGGGTGGTTTGCTAGTAATCATCCATAGAACATTTGATTTTATAAAACATTACAGCATTGTAGCCTTCAATATTTTATACAAGTGTTCGATACACCTCACACAATCTCTATTTAAAATACCGGCATGGTAACCGCAAGGAAGAGTGTTGGCGTTTCAGGATACTTGAAATCACCAATATATTCACTCACACAACCTCTCACTCACCTACACAGCTACTTACATACCTGCTTATACACCCATACAGCCACTCACACACCCATACATGCATTCAGACACCACTCACACATGGATACCCACAGTCACACAGACACTCACACAATACATGTCAGAAAAAGTATCGCTCAGGGGCGTGGTTTTGGGGCCATTCTAAGATGGCGTCACTCCCTGAGGCTCCCTCAGACCGGGGAATTCATTTCCCTAATTGAGACCATTCCAGCGCTCGCCGAGGGATGAGAATTACGGCATCTCTCCCTCAATCATTGGTGAGTGACTGGAACCCTTCAACAATAATGCTGCAGCGTTTGTAGGGATGTAACGGCCCCAGAGGATTTCTCCTCACAGTGAGGTCACGCCTGCCATTTTGGAAGGCGAGCGGGTCTCCTCTATTGCTGAAACAGCCTTTTCTTGCAGTAATGAGCTCCTGCTTTCTTAAGCAGCCTTAATTGGAGTATTTCTACGCCTCTACACAGTGTACTTGCTTTTTCTACATTTTTTATTCTGTTGTCATTCTACTTATGAGGAAAATATACTATTATTTTTTCTGGAGCCTTTTTCTCTCATGATAAATCATTACTGTGGATACGTCTCTTCAAGGTGTGATGGCTAATTTGCATTTACAATAATTATTATTGGATAAAGAACCCGACCCTGCAGTTTTCTGATCTATTCCTGTATGCTCCATTCTTCTAGAGCTGTGGTTTTGTCTCCCCTCATTTTGTAACTGATTTATTTTATATTTTTCAAAGGTCTTACCTCACGCTATTTTACATTTTTCGAAAGTCTTACCTCAAGCTAGTAATTTACGCAGTGTTTTACAAAACCTTCTCTTTTATATGGGGAGATTAAGAAACCTTAAACTTTCAGCTTCCACCAAACATACTGCGCTCTCTGACTCTACCCACAATGACATGAAGGACAATCCTTCTCATAAATCTGACTCCACACCAGGCCTCATTCTAAAATCGCAGCCTTCAAACAAGTTATCTGTGGTATCCACCAAACGTCCAAAAAAAGATCCTCTGTCTCTAGTGTACTCTTCTTCAGCATCCATGGACATAATACTGGCAGAAATTCGTGCCTTGAAACCCTTCATAGAGGAAACTAATAAGACTATGCAACATTTGGACGATAAATGGTCTTCATTGGACTCAAGGATACTAATTGTGAACAAAAAACGTAAGCTCTACAATCTATTTGCTCACGTATCTCTTTTCTAGAATCAGAAATAACTCTCCTTAAAAAGCACAGTGAAGATTTGGAAAATCGAAACAGCAGAAACAACCTTCGCATTTATGGTCTCCCTGAAAATATGGAAGGTTCCAATCCAACTATTTATTTTCAAACTTTTTTGCCCACGCTTCTGGAGATGCCTGCTTCTACTTCTCTTAACATCCAACGGGCTCATAGACTTGGTCCCAAGGTCTCAGCAAAACCACGTGAAGTCATCATGTTCTTCCTGCAATACACCGCCCACCTTAAAGTCTTATCGGTTGTCAAATCCCAAAAACACATTTTTGGGGAGGGTCAACGACTATATTTTTCTCAGGATGTAGCTAAAGTCACTGCTGACCGACAGAAAAATATTCCTGGACCTATGTCCCCAGTTTAGATCTATAAATGCCAGATATGGTCTAATCCATCCATGTCTTTTCAAGGTTACTTACAAGGAGAAGACTACCACTTTTGAGGATACGGCCTCATTACAGGAGTTTCTTCATTTTCATGGAGCTGATGTCATGGACACCCCAAAATCTACCTGATTGTTATTTTTTCTGTTTTACAGGGCTGTATCCTTATCTGTGTAGTTTAATGAGTTTTGTTTTGTTCTTGCTCTGATTTTGTATGCTGTCCATGCACTAGTCTTTTGTCTATTTTTCTCTTTTCCCTCTTTTATAAAATATTTTATTCATATTGTCCCCTTTTTCTCCTAAAACAGGTATATTTTTTCCGCTTTCCATCCTTCATATGGTCTCCTTTATGTGTTAATACTTTCCCATCCAAGGTTGCCCTGCCGTCCAATGGAGTTTGAGTGATGTCGTTGTCGTCGTCTTCTGTGTCACCATTCCCCATTACATCTTTGTGTTTTGTATGTATGTTCCTCAGTCGTCATTTGTGTGACTTGTACTGTTTTTTGTTCCTTATTTTATTTCCTCCTTTTTTTTCCATTTTCTTCTATGGTTTCTTTCTACCTTTTTCTTCTTTCTATTATCTACTTCTTCACTACTTCTTTCAAGCTTCTTTTTTATCAATAAATGCCTTATTTCTTTCACTTTTTTCCCTCATTTCTGTTTTATTCTTACTTCATTCTCAATATTGTTAGCATTTTGATTGTTCATGTTCTAATTTTCACGTTACATTCCGGGTTACTACATGGAACATTAAAGTGCTAGGAAACCATATTAAAAGGCAACGGGTGTTATCCCATCTAGCTAATTTAAAAACTGATATTGTCACGCCCTAATCCCTCTTTACACAGTATCCCACTGGAAAGAGTGAATTTATTTGATTACTTGGGTGTGACTATATCAGAGTACTTTGAGTGGGGGCCACAGGTAGCTAAGGCTAGACTTAGGCTAACCCAGACTCTGGGGGGCTTAATGAAATTACATAGAACCTCAGCTGCTAAGCCAGCAGCCCCTGTGGTTGAAATTTATAAAGCACAAGCTAGGGGGGCATCACTATATGGGGTGGAGTTGTGGGATCACTGCTCCACCACCAATCTGATGAGGGTGGAGAATAACTTTATGAGACAGCTCCTAGGTTTACCCTGCAGTATCCCCCTTATTCCCCTCCGAATGGATCTGGGTATTAGGCCCCTTGATGAAGAGGCTGCTTTGAGACCTCTTACATTCTGGCGGCGATTATGGGCGACCCCAGAGTTGGCCGTCCTTAGGGATGAGCTAAGAGAGTTATTGCCTATTTGCCCGTTTAAGAAAACTCCCTGGCTTCGACATATAAGGGATCTTGCCATCAAGCTAGACATACCGGGTCTCTGGAGGTCTCTGGAGATTTCTTGCCCTATGATTTCTAGGTTGGAATTAGTCAAACATTACAGATTAGCTAAATTAACGGCTATCCAAGAAAGTTCCTCATGTGGCCGTCTAACTGTAGAGTTTTTACTAATTAAAGATGTATACAGCAAGGAACGTTTCCTGGATCTTATTCAACCCCCATTGGCCAGGAAATTGTATATGCAATTCAGATTAGGGACTCTCCCGTTACGTGCATATACTAGCAAATGGGGAAAAGAGATAGCGGGTGAATGTCCTGCATGCAAGTACAAGGTAGAATCTGATGTGCACGTCCTGCTTCTTTGTCCCACCTATCAGACGGCGCGCAATCGCTGGTTAATACAACTCTGCAAGAACATGGGTTTCGCGCACTGCGCAGTGGCCTTCAGAGTTTTGAAGTACGATACTCACCCTCCAATTGTCTTTGCTGTATCCCGCTTTTTAAATTGTATGTGGCATACTCGGCGGGCTTTTTTAAAGTAATTCTTGGAGAAAGCAGGTATTTTATTGTGGTTCATGGTCTAGCACTCCCTTTCTTATTATCATAATTTGGGTATATACTAGCTCATAATTATGTGCAGACGATTGTTTTTACTATGTTTTAATGGATTGTTTGAACTTACATATACAATTTTTATAGTTTTTAAGTGGTTTTTTAAACTGGTGTTTTTTAATCAATCATCAGGTGTGTAGATCAATTCACATTTTAACCATGAATGTATTTTTGGTTTTTCTTGTGTTTGTGTTTTGTGACTTTTATGGTCCATGTGGCCGAAATAAAGTTATATTGATTGATTGATTGATTGATATTGCATTGCTTCAGGAATCACATCTCTCTGAATCTGAAGCTTCCAAGTTGAAGAAATGTTGGGTGGGCAATGTGTTTAACTCGCCTGCTTTCGGTAAGAAGAATAGGGTTCTGATCTTATGCCATAAAAAACGACATGTATCAGTTGTTCATCAAGAATCTGATGTTGAAGGTCAATGGGTTATTGTTAAGTTACTTATAGATAAGATACCTATATTTATTTTTAATGTATATGGTCCCACTTCTGTTGATAAGGTTTTCTGGACAAACATTTCTGACAAATTGCTTTTATATGATGATGACTACATTATATTTGGCGGAGATTGTAACCAAATTCATGATTCCATACTAGATAGACATTCTACAGTGAAATTTGTACCCTCGAAAATGCATTCTCAATTTACCTCCACATTACGACGGAAATCTTAAGTTGACATATGGCGACTTTGCCATCCAGACTTTCGAGAATACAGTTTCTATTCAACTCCACACCACTCACAATCCTGTGTTGATTATCTTTTCCTAAGTACGTCTTTAGCTCAGCATGCTATTCAATCTGAAATTGGATTAATTTTAATCTCGGTCCATGCCCCAGTATATGTAGATATAGACCTCATTCCCTTTTCCCCATGTTCAGGTAGATGGCACTTTATAATTCACTACTCTTAGGGCCTGATTCACAGAACTAACTTACGTCAAAAACGTAAAGTTAGTACTTTTTGGTATTCACAGAATACACTTACTCATTTTGGTATTCACAGAATGAACTTACTCATTTCGGTATTCAGAGAAGTTAGTAGTCCTAACTTTAGGACTCCTAAATGCCTTCTGTGAATACCGAAAGTCTTAAAGTTAGGATTTTTCTCAGTTTAGGAGTAGTAAAGTTAGGACTCCTAACTTTAAGACTTTCGGTATTCACAGAAGGCATTTAGGAGTCCTAAAGTTAGGAGTCCTAACTTTACTACTCCTAAACTGAGAAAAATCCTAACTTTAAGACTTTCGGTATTCACAGAAGGCATTTAGGAGTCCTAAAGTTAGGACTACTAACTTCTGTGAATACCGAAATGAGTAAGTTCATTCTGTGAATACCAAAATGAGTAAGTGTATTCTGTGAATACCAAAAAGTACTAACTTTACGTTTTTGACGTAAGTTAGTTCTGTGAATCAGGCCCTTAGACCCTAAATTCAGCCAACAATTAATTTCCTTTGCATCCAAATTTTTTGCTATCAATTCAACCCCTGAATTCCCTTTTGTAATGGTTTGGGACTCCTTTAAAGCAGCAGCCTTAATAATAAATATCGTATCACAACAGAAACAATCCTTTGAGGCCCAGTCTACTCATTTACTTCATAAAATTAAACAGTTAGAATACACATATTATCAATACAATGACGAGACTTCCCTGAAAAATCGTATTGATGCTAAATTTAATTTTAATAGATTATCTACGAACGCTGCCTCCTCATTTTTATTGAAAAGTAGCAATCGCTATTATGGGGGTCAAAATAAAATGGGGAAATTACTTGCTAATTATTTGAAAGTGAGGAAAGACAGGACTAGAATAGAATCTTTACAAAGCCCCACAGGAACACCTCTTTTTAAAGATAATGGCATTTTAAATTAATTTGTTTACTTTTATAAAAATCTTTACTCTCCTGAAAAACAGCCAGAATAGTCTGATCTTTCTACTTATTTTCAATCCATTGCGTCCCCTCCCTCCAATAACTTTGATGTTAATTCCTTGGAAATTGATATTTCCTTAGCAGAAATGTCCCATGTAGTCTTGGTATTAAAAAGAGGAAATGCTCCTGGGCCTGATGGCTTCACTATTGAATTTTATGATCATTTTGCAAAACTCCTGTTACCCAATCTCTTACTTTTATTTAAATCTTTTTCTGATAAAGGTATTTCGCAGGACACTTTCCAAGAAGCCTTGATTTGCTTAATCCCAAAGGAAGGCAAAGACCACTCTCTCTGCAAGAACTACTGTCCCATCTTCTTAGTTAACACTGACTATAAGATTTTTGCTAAGATCTTGGCTCTACATATCGACCCTGTCCTACCTGGTCTGATAGGCCCCGAAAAGTCAGGCTTTGTTAAGGGAAGATTAGCGTCTGATAATTCCCGAGTATTTTTCAGTGTTCTCAGTAAGGCCCCATCTTTGGATCACCCTATTGCTGCTATAGCTCTGAATGCAGAAAAAGCTATTGATAGGATTGGTTGGAACATTATGTTCCACGCATTAAATTGGTCTGGTTTCCCATCTAAGTTGATTGCTTTAATTTCTCTATTATATTCAGGTCCCAAAGCCTCAATTTTCGTTAATGGTAAATCCTCAGATTATTATCCGTTACTTAGAGGGGTACGACAGGGGTGTCCCTTATCACCTCTTTTATTCGTCATAGCACTAGAACCCTTTTTAAGTAAAATCAGGCAAGATACTCTTATTTCAGGTTTCCAATATGGTCCTCGTCAGGTCAAAATGTCTGTTTATGCTGATGATATTCTCCTATATTGTTCTAATCCTGTAACTTCTCTCCCCCTTTTCTTCAACAAGTAAACACATTTTCTCAGCTTTCAGGATATCGACGTAATATTGATAAATGAGAAGGCTTGCCTTTAAATGTTTTTTGTCAAAAACATCTTTTTGCCCACACCGATTTTTCATGGCAATCCTCTAAAATAAAATATCTGGGCTTGTGGTTTGCTCTGACAATTCCTGAAACTTTAAAACTAAATTTCGATCACATTACTAAAACATTAAATGATACTATTACACATTGGCATTCGCTTTTCCTTTCTTGGTGGGGCCAATTGGACTCGATTAAAATTATGCTCACTACTCTGATACTATACATCTCCATGATTCCGGTCCACATTCCTGGGTATTACTTTAAGAAAATGGATTCTCCCTTAACAAAATTTCTTTGGAAAGGCAAACCCCTCGTATAGCTTTGTCTTATTTAAAAAAGATAAATTGAATGGAGGTCTTAGGTTTCCCGATTTCAAAATTATCACTCTGCTTTTTCCTCAAACAAGCTGCTTGTTGGCTCTCTTCGGAGCGCCCCGTGTTTCCTCCACTGTTAATAGAAATAGGGAAATTTCTTATTACCCCCTTCAACTTTCAGGAAATCCTTGCTTTTACTTCTAATATTTCATCTTCACGTTCCCCCCATCATTTCTCATTCCCGTAAACTCTCAGTTCCTCTCTTATCGACATCATATCCTTCAACTAATTCTTATCAACAGCAATCCATTTGGCATAATGAATCACTACGAATTAAAAACCATCCTATATACTGAGGAAATTGGTGTTCTAAGGGCCTGTGTTGGATCTCTCAACTTCTATTTAACGATCATCCCCTTTCATTTACTGATCTCCAAACAAAATTTTCTTTACCAGCTTAATTTAGATCACAATATGATCTTCTATGTCCCGCCCTTACCCAATATCTTCTTACAGTACCAAATACCCCCAACCTCCCTGCAAACTGCATACACCTTTCTCCAATATTAGATACTTCTCCTTCTGTATCCACTATATATAAATCATTTCAATTACCCCCGGGTAGAAGCAAATCAAAGACTAAATTGGCTTGGGAAAAACACTTACTACATTGTTGGCCAACTAGTACATAGGATAAGTTATGGTTTAGGCTTCATAAAACCTCTTGTGCTGCTAATACCATACAAACCCTTTATTTTGTTTATCAACGGGTGTTATTTTCTCCAGTGACCCTGACATCTTTCTCATTGGATATGTCCTCTACTTGTTGGCCCTGTCCCTGTCCTACTGCTGATTTTAAACACATGTCATTTGAGTGCCCCCTATCCACCAATTCTGGCAAATGGTCTGGCCCCAAATTAGGAAAATTTTCAAAGTTAAGGTCCCCTTTTCTCTAATAAACATATCCCTAGGTACTCTGTCGCCCCAATGGCCTCAATCACCATCGAGTTTTAAACTGTTGGATCTATTGCTAGCTGTTGCTTTTCATTTAATAACCTCAAATTGGAAACAAGCAGATAAAGTTACTTTTAGATCCTGGTGGAACGCTGTGTGTTTTCACCATAGGCTAGATACTAATTATGTTTCCCCTATTTCTCTAGCGATTAAAAGGGAGCTCTTGTGGTACCCATTAACCACATACTTATCCTTATCTGCCTCCTCCATTGTTAAAGGTATTACTGTATCAGATGATGTTCGGAAACCAGCTTAATTTCACTCTTTGCCTCTTATTTCTTAGATGATTAGAAGATGTTCATATTCTTATATTCATATCATGCTATTTTAGCTTTGTAATGTTAATTCCCATAGGAACCGTTAGCCACCTCTACAGAATGAACCACTGAACAGACTTGCACCAAATTTGGCAGGGAGGCAGATGTCGGTTCAAGGAAGTGCCTTTTGCTTATTTGGTGTAAATCCATTCAGTAGTTTTTGAGAAATTTAAGTCTAAAATTATAGTGATATCTTTGGTCATGGATATTTCGCGGTGGTTTCGCGATGAATCGCGAATGCACACGTCAACGGGAATGCTCTGATTGGTTGGACTCAACCTGTATAGAAAGTTGTGGCCACCATTTTATCTATCAGGAATGGTTCCCGGGGCTGAAAATCTGTGTGAAAGCCCACATAAGGGGTCAGGGAGGAGAGACTCTGACCCCATGGTTGAGAAATGGAGGTGTTAGTGACAATAGTTATGTATCTAAAATTGTTTTTTTTAATTGTGCGCGTTACTTGCTGCAACGCTGCAACCGCCAGGCCGGTCCCCCGTGTACCATCATGGGGACATCGCGATTATCAAGATCATCTAGAATATTGTTGAAAATATTTTAAAATATATAAATGAATCATTAGTATGCATTGTTATAGAGCTATTGATACATGTTTTTATAGAGTTATTTATATAGTGACTTATCTACTGTGATGGTTAGAATTCATTATATAGTCATTATTTTTTTATGTGGTGGTGGCTATTGAATTCCTGATTTTGCTTTCTGCTTTCGTGACGTAACCATGGGTATCACGATTGCCGACGTCATTGCGATCTACGGGCTCACCTCGAAAATGGAAAATAGGTTTTAGAGATGGTTGTTCTAGAAATACACTAGAAAAACATGAGTTTGAAGTGTACAGTAATAAACTTCTAGTGTGTAAAATACTGTAATGTGTGCGCATATATGTGTTTTCACTTTATGGAAAAGGCGAGATGGTCACGGTTAACTTCATCGCGACATCCAGAATAACTGCAAAAACGGAAAATAGGTCTGAAAGATGGTTTTTAAAGAACTTAGTACAAAAATATGAGTTTAAACATGCTTTGAAAGAAGTATGAATATAGCAATATGTGTAGGGCAATGTTCAGAATGGATTTTCTTACATATTATTTTTGGATATGTTGGTGGCCAATAAATGTCTGCTTTTTTTTCGTTTTAGCGACGTGTCCGCCGGGATCGCAACATAGCAAAGATTGCCCAAAACTAATGAAAAAAACCCTTTGGAACAAAACTTCACAATATTTTGGGTACTAGGGTGCACTGACAAGAGCCGTTGTGTTGGTTGTGTACATATAGCTGCTACACATAAGAGCGGATGCAGGGTTTCAGGTTACTTAGAAACACCCTGTTGCCTTCATCTGTAAAGTGTACTCCATCATTTCTATAAATTCCATGCATCTCAAAACGCAGGTTGTTGTTATAGATACAGCCCATGCGATGGTCTCTGAGGAATACAGAAACAGTTTTATTAACATGTTTCCTGGCTTTGTCAACCTGTGGACAAAATTGATTTGACCACTTCCATTTCTGTCTTTGGCCTATATTAGAGTACACCAAGACAGTGTGAGGGAAAGCGGCATCAGTTCTGCAAAGGTTTCTTTCATTAGCATTTCCAGCCCTACCCCAGTCAATGTGCCTATATCATTACCACCACAGTGCACAAACATGAGGTGAGGAGCTTGGGAATCCACAATGGATTTAACCAAAGCCAGCAACTGATGAAACTTTAACCCTCTCAAGCCAAACCAAGTAATCTGTACTTTTGGCCAGCCCAACTCTGTTTTTCAGCCTCTTTAGCTCAATAGATATAGCTGTGGCCCACAATCCATACTCTAAGCATTTTGAAGTGAAGGAGCAATAGTAGTCAGGAGAAGGTTGGAGCTGAATGAGGTAGTTTTGAAAGAAAAAGCAGTTAAAATGGAAGTGTTTAAAAACAATATATATATATATATATATATATATATATATATATATATATATATATATATATATATATATATATATATATATATATATATATATATTATCTACTGGCGGTCGCCAGTAGATAGTTATAGTTAGGACCTATTATCCATAGGAAATCCGCGACATTCTATTTGAAATAACGTTGGCGCCAATTGACGAATCTTCGCGAAAGTTTCCAACTTGTTAGGCGCTCCGCTCCGCTCCTACCCTGAAAGTCTCGGGTTGATTCATCAAGCGGGGGCCGAGAAAAAAGGGGGTCCCAAAACGCGTTTTCCCCATTCATTTTTCCATAGGAACCTTTAGTTGCAGCTACAGCCCGAACTGCTGAACGGAATTACACCAAATTTGGCAAAGAGGTAGCCCTTGGTTCAGACTGGTGCCTTTGGCTTAAATGGTGTAAATCCGTTCAGTAGTTCCTGAGAAATTCACAAGTAAAGTCACATATATATCTATGGCCGAGTAGGGTCCGCGTACCCTCCCGATCACGAGCTGCATGCTAATTGGCTGTCAGCTGGCTGTCAACATTCTGATTCAGGAAGTGGTGGCAGTTATTTTGTCCCTCGGTAGAACCGAGGACAGAAACAAGTGCGCAAAGCGCACAAAGGGGGCAGGGTAGAAACACCCTAACCCCTAGGCCTGCTCAGGGGATCCCACAAGGACCCCCTGGGCAAAAAAGCATTTTTATTTTTTTAATCGGCAGGATGCGCTCAGGGTGCGCGGATCCTGCCGAAAAAAATAGCTAATTTGCCCCCGGGTGGGCCAAGTCCCGGGGGCATGGTGGGGGTTAAATTTATGTATGGGGGCCTCTAAGGGCCCCCAAGCCCCAGGGACCGCCACCCCCGGGGCTTTAACACAAAATGGTGCGGGAGGGCTCTTTGCCCTCCCGCTGCCCCGGGACCGCCACCTCCCCGGGGCTTCTGTTTTAATGTTTTTAACCTGTGTGGGGGCTCCAGCCCCCACACGCCCCGGGACCGCCACCTCCCGGGGCACTAAAGATTTAAAATGGGGGTCCGTTTTGGACTCTCGAAGCCCCGGGGACCACCACCTCCCGGGGCTTTGAAAATGTGGGGAGGGGGCCGCGCGGCCCCCTCCTGGAGCCCTTGATGGCCCTGGGGACCGCCACCCCCAGGGCCGGATCTCTGCAGTGTCCCGGGGTGCCTACCCCGGGACACTGCTGTTTGTAATGACAGGACTGGAGCCTCGCGGCTCCCGTCCTGTCATTGCAAACTTGCTTTGGATATTGGAAGAGAGAGCAGGAAACCTGCTCTCGCTTCCAATATCCAAAGCTGATTGCTTTCCACATGGGGAGCAGCATGTTAGCTGCTCCCCATGTGGAAAAGCAAAGCCGGCTCGCGCAGGAGGCGGGGAGCCGGCGGGACTGTGGGGGTTTGGGGACCCCCACAGTCCCCAACGAGAGGCCAGGCCCCGGGGATGGGGTCCCCGGGGCCATAAGTGGCCATGGAGGGGGCCACACAGCCCCCTCCCCAAATTAAAAAAAAAAAAATTTAAAAAAAAAGTGCAAGGCCGGCCCCGGGGATGGGGTCCCCGGGGCCTTAAATGGCCTGAGGAGGGGGCCACGCAGCCCCCTCCAAATAAAAAAATCGAGGCCATGCCCCGGGGATGGGGTCCCCGGGGCCAATACAGGCCCAGGGAAGGGGGCCACGCGGCCCCCTTCCCGTTTTTTTTTTTTTAATTTAAAAAAAATAAATAAAATGCTCAGGCCCCGGGGGATGGGGTCACCGGGGCCAAAAGTGGGCAAGGGAAGGGGGCCACGCAGCCCCCTCCCATTAAAAAAAAAAATAGAAAAAAAAACGACCGGCATCGTGCCGGAGGCCCCGCCCCTCCCTGCAGTACTCTGCAAACGCGCCCTGGCGCGTTTGCAGAGGGGGAACGAATTCCCCTTGAATACTGGGGGTCCTTGGGGCCAACTAGCCCACCAGGAACCTCCAGTATGCGCCAGGGGCTGCGTTGCAGAGACGTGTACAGAGGCCACGCCCTTTTACACCTCTCTGCAACGCAGCTCTGTGGCGCTTTTGGAGGTATATGGTGGGCTAGTTGGACTCCAGGGACCCTCAGGATTCAAGGGGACTTAATCCCCCAACTTAAAACGCGCCACGGGGCGCGTTTGCACAGTGGTGAAGGGAGGGGGCGGGGCTTCAGTTGACATGTGTGCAAACAGGCCCCGTGGCGCGTTTTAAGATGGGGAATAAATTCCTTTCAATCCTGAGGGTCCTTAGGCCAACTAGCCCACCAGGTACCTCCAGTAAGCGCCACGGAGCTGCGTTGCAGAGTGTTGTAAAAGGGGCGTGGCCTCTGAACACCTCTCTGCAACGCAGCCCCTGGCGCATACTGGAGGTACCTGGTGGGCTAGTTGGCCCCTAGGGACCCTCGGGATTGAGGAGGAATTAATTGTCCAACTTAAAACGCGCCACAGGGCGTGTTTGCAGACATGTCACCTTAGGCCCCACCCCTTCCTTCACCATTGTGCAAATATTCCTCTAAAATCAGCCGAACTACGAATTCCGATTTACTCACCTGTTATCAGGAGAGACCTCAGTGCTGCATCTTTGAGCCCAGTACTGATCCTGAAAAGTAATTCTAACCGTACTTACCAGTAACTTGAATTTCCTTCCATAGGATATCATTGCCTGCTTTTTGCTGAAAAAGTTTCTAAGTGTCGATTTTTGAAACATACAAATATTCCTCTAAAATCAGCCGAAATACGAATTTCGATTTACTCACCTGTTATCAGGAGAGACCTCATTGCTGCATCTTTCAGCCCAGTACTGGTCCTGAAAAGTAATTTTAACCGTACTTACCAGTAACTTGAATTTCCTTCCATAGGCTAACATTGACTGGTTTCACTTGGAAATTCTTCTAAGTGTGGAGTTTTGGAACTTTATAATATTCCTCTAAAATCAGCCGACATACGAATTCCGATTTACTCACCTGTTATCAGGAGAGACCTCAGTGCTGCATCTTTCAGCCCAGTACTGATCCTGAAAAGTAATTTTAACCGTACTTACCAGTAACTTGAATTTCCTTCCATAGGATATCATTGCCTGCTTTTTGCTGAAAAAGTTTCTAAGTGTCGATTTTTGAAACATACAAATATTCCTCTAAAATCAGACAAAATACGAATTTCGATTTACTCACCTGTTATCAGGAGAGACCTCATTGCTGCATCTTTCAGCCCAGTACTGGTCCTGAAAAGTAATTTTAACCGTACTTACCAGTAACTTGAATTTCCTTCCATAGGCTAACATTGACTGGTTTCACTTGGAAATTCTTCTAAGTGTGGAGTTTTGGAACTTTATAATATTCCTCTAAAATCAGCCGAAATACGAATTCCGATTTACTCACCTGTTATCAGGAGAGACCTCAGTGCTGCATCTTTCAGCCCAGTACTGATCCTGAAAAGTAATTTTAACCGTACTTACCAGTAACTTGAATTTCCTTCCATAGGATATCATTGCCTGCTTTTTGCTGAAAAAGTTTCTAAGTGTCGATTTTTGAAACATACAAATATTCCTCTAAAATCAGACAAAATACGAATTCCGATTTACTCACCTGTTATCAGGAGAGAACCCAGTGCTGCATCTTTTAGCCCAGCACTGACCCTGAAAAGTAATTCTAACCGTACTTAACAGTAACTTGAATTTCCTTCCATAGGCTAACATTGACTGGTTTCACTTGGAAATTCTTCTAAGTGTGGAGTTTTGGAACTTTATAATATTTCTCTAAAATCAGCCGAACTATGAATTCCGATTTACTCACCTGTTATCAGGAGATAACCCAGTGCTGCATCTTTAGCCCAGCACTGACCCTGAAAAGTAATTCTAACCGTACTTAACAGTAACTTGAATTTCCTTCCATAGGCTAACATTGACTGGTTTCACTTGGAAATTCTTCTAAGTGTGGAGTTTTGGAACTTTATAATATTCCTCTAAAATCAGCCGAACTACGAATTCCGATTTACTCACCTGTTATCAGGAGAGAACCCAGTGCTGCATCTTTTAGCCCAGCACTGACCCTGAAAAGTAATTCTAACCGTACTTACCAGTAACTTGTATTTCCTTCCATAGGAATCCATTGTCTGGTTTTCAGCAGAAAAGTTTCAGTGTCAATTTTCGTAAACTACAAATATTCCTTAAAACTCGCCTGTATGACTTAAACGCATTCTTTCAACTGTTTACAGGAGATGCACCAGTGCTGGATCCAGGATCCACCACTGAGTAAGAAAAAGTAACGATAACACTACTTACCTGCTAAGTGAATTTCCGGCCATAGGATAACATTGGTGATTCTATGTGAAAAAGTTTCTAAGTGTCAACTTTTAAAATACAATAATATTCCTTAAAAATCAGTACTGTAACCAAAACGCTTTTACTCAACTGTTTACAGGAGATGTCCCAGGACTGAATCTAGGATCCAGTCCTGTGGTTAGAAAAGTAATCCATAAAGTAACTAATTGCATTTAACTAGAAATTCACATTGAGCTCAATGTTGCATTGTGTTTGAAATTGTGTTGCCCATTGCAACAACTTTAACTACTGTACTTAAAAGTCTATTGCCTATTTGCAAAGTATTTAAACTAAAGTAATTCATTCTGAGAAAGTATATTTTGTAATGTAATGTATAATGTAATTACAATGTAATTTAAAAAATAAAATATCTAAAAATAAATAGTTGAAAAAAATGTTGTAAATCAGTATAAAAAAATAAATATAACAATTAATACAATTAAAAAATTGTCATTTACAAAACCTTTGAAATTCACTGAAAAAAACCATAGGTTTCAGTCACGTTATAGTTAGAAATTAGCATTTAAAAAACCTTACAAATTCACTGAAAAAACCATAGGTTTCAGGCACGTTATAGTTAGAAATTAGCATTTAAAAACCTTTGAAATTCACTGAAAAAACCATAGGTTTTAGGGACAGTTATAGTTAGTTGGACATTGCACTCGTACAAAACCCGTGAAATTCCCCCGTTATAGTTAGTTCAGCTAACTATAACTCGCGCCCCGCAATTCACTGCTGATGACGTCACATATTACATCACTCATGACATGGTCAGTGACATCACTGATGACATCACTGATGACATCTCAAATGACATCACTGATGACATCATCCATGTGATAATTTCATGCATCTTCTCACACCCTAATATAACTTTTGATACACCCACTCTTATTTACAGACTGCCATTCGCAAAACCATACACACTCCAATACCAATAACTATATACCCACTCACTGATTCTTAGGTCTACACACACACATCTACTCACTCACCCGTGCAGTCACTCATACTTACAGTCACTCAGTACAGGACTATCATATGCACTCATACACCTATATAAACACTCACACACCGCCACTCATCCATAGAGGTACTCACACACCTAGTCAGTCATGCAAAAATTAATCACACACCCATTTACTCACCTATAGAGTTATACACACACCAGCTCACTTAGTCATACAAATACTAGCACATTCTTACGCTCTTAAACAATAACTGATACAAGCACACACGCATCCATACAGCCACTCTCACAATCACACACTCTCACTTATAGCCTTTTAAATACTCTAACACACATATATACTGCCTTTTATATATGTAGTTACTCGCACATGTACCACTGAGATATACATTCACTCACTAAAACACCCATACACACACTCACCCACCCAAGCAGTCCATCACAGACGCACTCTTCAAATCATGCACCCAGTGAATCACCCACTCACACATCTATGTACAGAGTCGCACACACCCCACCCACACAAACACTCAGGCACCCATACAGATACTCAGACAACAAATCAATAACTCATGTAGACACTCATGTAGTTATTCACAAACCCATGCAGCCACTTACACAGCAACAGACAGACGGATACAGACATTCACCCAGTTTAGTCACTAACCCATGCATTCAGTAAGATACGTTTAATCACTCACTTATACAGTTAGTCACGCACCTACTAAATCATCCATACAGACACTTATACACCCACTCATTCTTCAATGCGCCTTTCCCTATATACATAAAAAATATTTAAACTTTACAGAAACACAGTCACTAGATGATGTCATCAGTGATGTCATTTGAGATGTCATCAGTGATGTCATCAGTGATGTCACTGACCATGTTATGAGTGATGTAATATGTGACGTCATCAGCAGTGAATTGCGAGGCGCGAGTTATAGTTAGCTGAACTAACTATAACGGGGGAATTTCACGGGTTTTGTACGAGTGCAATGTCCAACTAACTATAACTGTCCCTAAAACCTATGGTTTTTTCAGTGAATTTCAAAGGTTTTTTAAATGCTAATTTCTAACTATAACGTGCCTGAAACCTATGGTTTTTTCAGTGAATATATATATATATATATATATGTATATGTATATATATATATATATATATATGTATATATATATATATATATATATATATATATATATATATATATATATATATATATATGCCACGACGTTTCCCAACCAAAATCCTCCTGAAGTGGATAGAAGGGTAAGGAATCCAAAAATAGTGCTTCAATCACCTTTATTTGCTCACTCCAAACTCGCCATTATGCGTTTCGGTCACTTGCATGTGACCTTGATCACATGAAGAAACGCCGCAAATCATCGTGTTTAAATCCCTTATGTCGTCATGTCACATGATAGGAGTGCCTATAATCACCATAAAAGACAGACTTCTCGATAGTAAGGCATATGATGCGATAAATACAGCTTACATCTTTTTGTAAATTCTGTTTAAACATAAAATGGTTAATTCATTGTTTACAAAGCATTTCTAAACACAAATGTGTATGTTCATATGTATAAATATACAGCGCCCAAGGAATAAACGATGATGTCATCCATCCATTCAATAAATAATTAAATAAATAGATAAAATGCATAAACCTATTTACTGAATATTATTGTTAATGTTCATATGTGGGGAGACTTGAATCTCACTGTATATATATATATATATTCACTGAAAAACCATAGGTTTCAGGCACGTTATAGTTAGAAATGAGCATTTAAAAACCTTAGAAATTCACTGAAAAAACCATAGCTTTCAGGGGCGTTATAGTTAGTTGGACATTTCACTCGTACAAAACCATAGAAATTCCCCGTTATAGTTAGTTCAGCTAACTATAACTTGCGCGCCCGCAATGCACTGCTGATGACGTCACATATTACATCACTCATGACATGGTCAGTGACATCACTGATGACATCACTGATGACATCTCAAATGACATCACTGATGACATCACTGATGACATCATCCAGTGAATGTGTGTTTTTCTGAAAATTAAATATGTTTTATATATGTATATCTCAAGGTCGATGGAAGAATAAATGGGTATATAAGTGTCTAAATGGATGATTTTTTTGTAAAATTGATTGTATAACTGACTAAGTGTATCTTAGTGAATACATGGGTTAGTGAGTAATGTTTAAATATGAAAATATCTGTATCAGTTTCTCACTTTGTGTATAAGTGGCTGCATGGGTTGGTGAGTAGCTACATGAGTGTCTATATGGGTTATTAGTTGGTTTTTTGAGTATCAGTATGAGTGTCTATATGGTTCGGTGGGGGGTATTACTTAGTGCATAGATGCATGAATGAGTGACTCACTGTTTGTATGTGTCGAAGACAGCATGTGTGCAGGACTGTATAGGTGGATGAGTATGTGTATGGGTGTGTTAGTGAGTGAATGACTGTCTCAATAGTGTCTTTATGAGTAACTACATATGTTTTAAACTAGTATATGTGAGTATTGGTGTATATAAGTGAGTATATGTGAGAGTGAGAGATTGGAAGAGTTCCTGTACAAATAAGTAGGTGTTTCTATAAGTGATTGTTTAAGAGAGTAAGTATGTGTAAGTTTCTGTAGAAGTAAGTGTGGTAGTGTGTGTATAACTGTATATGCAAGTAAATGGATGTTTGATACTTTGTTTGCATGTGTGACTATGTGTGTGAGTAACTCTATGGATGAGTGGCGGTGTGTAACAGGATGTATAGGTGTATGAGTACATATGATGAGTGAGTACATGTATGAGTGACTGTATAGGGACTGTTGGTGAATGAGTGGATGTGTGTGTAGATCTTGGAATTACTGAATAGGTGTGTTGTAACTGGTATTGGTATGTCCATTGTTTTAAAAATGTTAGTTTGTATTTTTGAGTGTGTGTATCAAAGGTTATATTAGGGTGAGAGGAGGTCTGCCACTCTATCACAAGGATGATGTCATCAGTGATGTCATCAGTGATGTCATTTGAGATGTCATCAGTGATGTCATGAGTGATGTCACTGACCATGTCATGAGTGATATAATATGTGACGTCATCAGCAGTGCATTGCAGGCGCGCGAGTTATAGTTAGCTGAACTAACTATAACGGGGGAATTTCTATGGTTTTGTACGAGTGAAATGTCCAACTAACTATAACGCCCCTGAAACCTATGGTTTTTTCAGTGAATTTCTAAGGTTTTTTAAATGCTAATTTCTAACTATAACGTGCCTGAAACCTATGGTTTTTTCAGTGAATTTCTAAGGCTTTTTAAATGCTAATTTCTAACTACAACGTGCCTGAAACCTATGTTTTTTTCAGTGAATATATATATATTTATTATACTATGTATACATGTGAAAATGTCTCGGTCCCCTGTTTGCCTCGGTGGCACGGAAAAAATGGGTGGAACTGACGTCAGCACGCCGACGAGGTCCTCTTATGGCTCCGATGACGTCATACGGTGTCGCGAGCGGAGCCGTGCTATTATGACGTCCTCGTTGACATGGGAGAGCTAGGAAAGAATTTCCGTGGAATGCTGGTGCAGGGGATATTCACCTAAGTGTTCAGGCTAGTCCTTTGGGAGCAACTGTTTATGTTGCCACTCCAGAAACCGAAACCAGTGATCCGAGGGCAGAGGCCCTGCAGATGGCACACGAGGTGGGGTGCCCAGTCGTGTGCACTGGCGGGGCAGCGAAGTGACAAGCACCACAACCCACAAAAAAGGTAACGAGGGCACTGAATAACACAGGATCTTCTCTTTGTATCTGGCAGGAACAACGAAGTTAAAATGCCCTAGTACCAAAATGTAGAATTAGTGCTACAACGGTCTTCAAGAGGACCTGCGATGTTGCTTCTGCCTCCCGTACCCTGGAGGTGGCACATGGGTCACGCGGTACGGTCATACTGCGGTGGGATGCACACTCGTTGACCTCTCATGGCACTGCTCCACACTTCAGGGAGGACGCTTTCCATTAGCTATGTTTTCTGATGACATGTCGCGCCGGCCCCGTCCAACAACAGAACTCCTTTAGATCCAAACAGACTCTTCCACTCTCTCACCGGAAGTGAAACCAGGCCACGCGGACACTTTCACAATACAACAGCCGGGAATGCACTTTTCGGTAAAAACCACATTCCTTCCTCCTAATTAATCAAATAAACGTCTCACTGAAGAACAGGGGCCAGCTTCGATCGGTAAACAGCCGTTACAACGACTTTTTTACTTTGCGATACCATTACAATGCATGCATTACCACGCATGCGTTGTACATCACGAAGTCATTACTACGCATTTTTAGAACGCATGGTCATTTACCACGCATGCCTTTACAACAAATTTTGTTGTAAAGGTATGTATGGTAAATGACCATGCGTTCTAAAAACATGTAGACGATCCATGTCATTGTAAGGAAACAGAGGTTGTTCCGTTTCCTCACAACGAAGTGCACCGCCCCTCAGAGACGACGTGAAGCAGGAACCACGAGGAGAGAGGAACCACGAGGAGTGAGAGGTAAGGGGGATTGGGCATGGGGTGGGGGTTTCTTTTCTAGGGTTTAGGGTAGTGCAGTGGTGTTTGGGTGGTGTAGGGGTCGTGCTGGGGGTAGTGTTTTAGGGTTTAGGGTAGTGCAGTGGTGTTTGGGTAGTGTAGGGGGTCGTGCTGGGGGTAGTGTTTTAGGGTTAAAGGTAGTGCAGTAGTGTAGGGGGTCGTAGTGTTTTAGGGTTTAGGGTAGTGCAGTGGTGTATGGGTAGTGTAGGGGGTCGTGCTGGGGTAGTGTTTTAGGGTTTAGGGTAGTGCAGTGGTGTTTGAGTAGTGTAGGGGGTCATGCTGGTGGTAGTGTTTTAGGGTTTAGGGTAGTGCAGTGGTGTTTGTGTAGTATAGGGGGTCATGCTGGGGGTAGTGTTTTAGGGTTTAGAGTAGTGCAGTGGTGTTTGGGTAGTATAGGGGGTCATGCTGGGGTAGATTTAGGGTTTTGGGTAGTGCGGTGGTGTTTGGGTAGTGTAGGGAGTCGTGCTGGGGGTAGTGTTTTAGGGTTTAGGGTAGTGCAGTGGTGTTTGTGTAGTGTAGAGGGTTGTGCTGGGATAGTGTTTTAGGGTTTATGTTAGTGCAGTGGTGTTTGGGTATTGTAGGGGGTAGTGCTGGGGTAGTGTTTTAGGGTTTAGGGTAGTGCAGTGGTGTTTGTGTAGTGTAGGGGTAGTGCTGGGGGTAGTGTTTTAGGGTAGTGCAGTGGTGTTTGGGTAGTGTAGGGGTTCATGCTGGGGGTAGTGTTTTAGGGTTTAGGGTATGGCAGTGGTGTTTGGGTAGTGTAGGGGTAGTGCTGGGGGTCGATTTAGGGTTTAGGGTAGTGCAGTGGTGTTTGTGTTGTGAGGGGGTCATGCTGGGGGTAGTGTTTTAGGGTTTAGAGTAATGCAGTGGTGTTTGTATAGTGTAGGGGGTCATGCTGGGGTCGTGTTTTAGGGTTTAGGGTAGTGCAGTGGTGTTTGTGTAGTGTAGGGGTAGTGTTTTAGGGTTTAGGGTAGTGCAGTGGTGTTTGTGTAGTGTAGGGGGTCATGCTGTGGGTAGTGTTTTAGGGTTTAGGGTAGTGCAGTTGTGTTTGTGTAGTGTAGGGGGTCGTGTTTTAGGGTATAGGGTAGTGCAGTGGTGTTTGGGTAGTGTAGGGGGTCATGCTGATGTTAGTGTTTTAGGGTTTAGGGTAGTGCAGTGGTGTTTGGGTAGTGTAGGGGTCGTGCTGGGGGTAGTGTTTTAGGGTTTAGGGTAGTGCAGTGGTGTTTGTGTAGTGTGGGAGGTCATGCTGGGGGTAGATTTAGGGTTTAGTGTAGTGCAGTGGTGTTTGGGTAGTGTAGGGAGTCATGCTGGGGGTAGTGTTTTAGGGTTTAGGGTAGTCCAGTGGTGTTTGTGTAGTCTAGGGAGTTGTGCTGGGGGTAGTGTTTTAGGGTTTAGGGTAGTGCAGTGGTGTTTGGGTAGTGTAGGGGTCGTGCTGGGGGTAGTGTTTTAGGGTTTAGGGTAGTGCAGTGGTGTTTGTGTAGTGTAGGGGGTCATGCTGGGGGTAGTGTTTTAGGGTTTAGGGTAGTGCAATGGTGTTTGGGTAGTGTAGGGGTAGTGCTGGGGTAGTGTTTTGGGTTTACGGCAGTGGTGTTTGTGTAGTGTAGGGGGTCGTGCTGGGGGTAGTGTTTTAGGGTTTAGGGTAGTGCAGTGGTGTTTGTGTACTGTAGGGGGTCGTGCTGGGTTCTAGTGTTTTAGGGTTTAGGGTAGTGCAGTGGTGTTTGTGTAGTGTAGGGGGTCGTGTTTTAGGGTTTAGGGTCGTGCAGTGGTGTTTGGGTAGTGTAGGGGTCGTGCTGGGGGTAGTGTTTTTGAGTTTAGGGTAGTGCAGTTGTGTTTGGGTAGTGAAGGGGTCGTGCTGGGGGTAGTGTTTTAGGGTTTAGGGTAGTGCAGTTGTGTTTAGGTAGTGAAGGGGTCGTCCTGGGGGTAGTGTTTTAGGGTTTAGGGTAGTGCAGTGGTGTTTGTGTAGTGTAGGGGGTCATGCTGGGGATAGATTTAGGGTTTAGGGTAGTGCAGTGGTGTTTGTGTAGTGTAGGGGGTCATGCTGGGGGTAGTGTTTTAGGGTTTAAGGCAGTGCAGTGGTGTTTGTGTAGTGAAGGGGTCATGCTGGGGGTAGTGTTTTAGGGTTTAGGGTAGTGCAGTGGTGTTTGTGTAGTGTAGGGGGTTGTGCTGTGGGTAGATTTAGGGTTTAGGGTAGTGCAGTGGTGTTTGGGTAGTGTAGGGAGTCGTGCTGGTGGTAGTGTTTTAGGGTTTAGGGTAGTGCAGTTATGTTTGGGTAGTGTAGGGTGTCGTGCTGGGGGTAGTGTTTTAGGGTTTAGGGTAGTGCAGTGGTGTTTGGGTATTGGAGAGGGTAGTGTTTTAGGGTTTAGGGTAGTGCTCCCAACCAGCCACAATATCCGTGGACAAAGGGGATCCTGACTCTTTGGAACTCTCCATCAATTGAATAATTTGGGTCAAGGGCCCTATCACGTACAAGACCTATCAATTCCTTTCTTGGGATCCCTCATATACTTGGAGAAAAAGGTACATCGTTTCTCATCAATTTCAGGCGTGTGTGCCACCTTCCCCTTCAGTGAGGGCCTGGGGCATTCTCCCCTCATCCTATTCCTGATCTCCCTTTCAAGGGGTTGATGGATTTTCCCCACCACATACTCTGCCACTTTGGCGTCAGGTGTCCACTCCGCTGACCTAGGATGGTAAATTTGGGTAGGCTCGAACATGTCCGAGTGGACCCCCTCCCCAACTGGGGACTGAGAGGAGTGGGACTCTGGACACCAGGGACGCCCGAGTCCTTATCCTCATCGGAGGAGAAATCGTCCTCCGATACACCCTCTCCCTCTAAGGGAAACCCACCGTCGGGGTCTACAATAGTGGTGACAGTGTCGCAATTTTCTCCGGGCCCCTCCTCCTCCCGGCAGGGTGCATGTTTTAGCGTTCGCGCACTCTTGAGGAAGGTCTCCGTAAGTTTATCAAATCCTTCCAAGTGCCCCGCGTTATGCTTAACAGCCCTTTTATTCCCCATCTGGGAGCTACTGGGACCCGCCACCACCAGATCTGGGTCACTTAACACCCCAGGGATGCTTTTCGCCAGCTTATCAACCTGATCCCTAAGAGGAGCCAGCGCCCTAGAAATAGCCAGAGAGAGGTCTTGGTCCACTGCAGGAGGGAGAATTTGGGGGGCCATTCCTCCTCCACTTCCTGGTAGGAGGAGTAAAAATGGTCTTCTGGAGAAGACATGATAGCAGAGGGTGTGAGCACAGAACAAATGCCCTTAAAATCCTTAAGGCAGCCCCTCGCCGGTGCTCCAACAGCTGGGCTTTCCCGAAGCTGTTATAAGAATAGACTGAGGTGCAATACCAATTACCACCACCAGGTGGCGCTGGTCACTAACGTGGCCGTGTGGGGAAATCACCGCGTAGCGGTGTCAAAATTAGGCGAGGTTGGTCGGGAATCAAGCGGACACTAAAGGAGTGACCGGATTCCCAAACGCGCGTAAAGACCAGCGGGAGCACTCGACGGAGCTGCCTCGCTCGGACCAGACGCGCCTGACAGGATCTCACCATGCGCAGAGCACACAGCGGGAGAAACTGCGAGGGGGAGAACGCGCTGTGGCAAGAGCCTGCTGCGCAGGGAATATGAAACAATACCAAGGCAATAATGCTAATAACGTGCACAAGAAACCGCTATACAAACAGCAACAGCGTCAGATTAAGCCAAGAATGTAAGGAATGCACTTAACTGACGAGCAGTGAAGAAAGAGGAAGCGGAAGGGACGTCACGATATTATATACAATGGACTGTGTTATGATTGGACTATAGTTGCCTTGGAGACTACCCCCCTAATGGTTCATGGGTTGTGTAGTCTTTTGTTTAATGATTGTTGTGTTACGTTTTCTTTGAACTGCTATGCAAATAAAGTGAGGAAAGATATGCATAATCCTCGCCTCCGTCCTGCCATAGAATTCATTAAACTTTATTTGAACTGATTTAGAAACATAGATCATAAAAGTGTACATAAAAACAGTAAATCCTCTTTCCAAATACAATACAGTGAGAATTAATTAAAACCAGTAGGTAAAAACGGGTGTTACAAAGCCCGGTTCAGAGCAACTTCAGGTTAACAGAATCGTAAAGGTCAATGTTTCGCAAGATCAATCTCATGTACTTCAGTGCAAAATACGCAATAAGGGGTCCAAGTAAGATGTAACGCTCCAATACCTGACCAGTTTGCACTATATAAAACTGCAGAAAAACTAAAAATAAAAAGTGTTTTGCACACTTCTGTCATTGGGCTATATGTGGGCTACATCTGGGTGATATTTGTGCTACATTTGGGCTCTTTTTTCTCTGGCGGCCATCTTGGGAGACTTATTTGTTAGGAAGTTTCCTAATTTCGTCATTTACTGCAGTCTCCTCAGTAGGAAATGCTTTCAGTTTTTTACTTTGATTCCATCAAGAAGGCATTCAGATGTGTCACACATTTGCCATAAATTCAGAATGTTAGCACTCTAGTTGTTCATTAGATCACTGTAGTAAAGCTACTGCTCACCAGGGAGTTAACTGGAAGTCTACTGCTGGCATTGAAAGTGATTGTTTTAGTCTGCATGTCAGAATATTCTAATGAAATAGAAGAGGATTTGAGATCTCACTTAAAACATGCCCTAAATTTTCTTTCTGCAGCACTAACCATAATTTCTATGGCAAAATGAACCCCCTCATTTTGTTCCTTTTAAATTAAATGTTTTAAGTGTTACCAGTTTATTCTAATCAAGATGGCTTCAGGTGTGCCATACTTTTGTCATAAGTAAGACTGTTAGCGCTCTAGTTGTTCTTTAGAACACTCTGGGAAGCTGCAGTAGAACACAAAGGCATCAACTGACAGGCTGCTCCTGTTGAAATATAACAGGAAGATATTTGAGATCTCACTTAAAACATGTCCTAATTTTTCTTTCTACAGCACTAACCATAATTTCTATGACAAAATGAACCCCCTCATTTTGTTCCTTTTTAAATTAAATGTTTTAAGAATTACCAGTTTATTTCAATCAATATGGCTTCAGGTGGGCCATAATTTTGTCATAAGTAAGACTGTTAGCCCTCTAGTTGTTCTTTAGAACACTCTGGGAAGCTGCAGTAGAACACAAAGGTATCAACTGACAGGCTGCTCCTGTTGAAATATAACAGGAAGATATTTGAGATCACACTTGAAACATGTCCTAATTTTTCTTTCTATAGCACTAACCATAATTTCTATGACAAAATGAACCCCATCATTTTGTTCCTTTTTAAATTAAATGTTTTAAGTGTTACCAGTTTATTCCAATCAAGATGGCTTTCAGGTGTGCCATACTTTTGTCATAAGTATGGCAGTTAGCACTCTAGTTGTTCTTTAGAACACTCTGGGAAGCTGCAGTAGAACACAAAGGAATCAACTGACAGTCTCTGCCCTTGTTGGATGTACATGTTTTACTGAGAATGTCAGACTTCATTCTCACATGACTGAGAAAGATAATGTGAATTTACAGAAAATATGCTCTCATTTTAGCTTCTGGAGCACCTTACAAAACTGTATGGGACAAGCATGTGAACATAGTTTTCTCTCAAACATGATTCATGATATCCCAGCAGAAGGTTTTTCACAGGGTAAAATCACCTTAGAACACACCACAATTCCTGAAATTAGTATGGTACCATCAACAAATGAATTCTAATGTAACTAAAGTCTGTTATCACCCTTTATAGTTCTCCTTTTGGTAACCCTCAAAATCTTCAATTCACTACAATGCATTTCAATGGGGTACTATCATTTATATTGGTCCCAAGATGGCTGCCAGCAATTCCAGGATGAAGTGCTGACAGCCAATCAGATCTCACGAAGACATGTGTGGTTAGGCTCCGCCCAGATATATATGTGTTTTTACTTTTGATTTTCTCAGAAACTACTGAACGGATTTACACCATTTAACAAAAAGGGTTCTTTCTGAACCAAGAACTACCTCTTTGCCAAATTTGGTGTAATTCCGTTCAGCAGTTCGGGCTGTAGCCTTGCATAAAGTTTCCTATGGGAAATTGATTTTTTACTCTTATTTTTTTAATGTCTCCGCAACTACTGAATGGATTTACACCATTTAAAAAAGCTCGCTTTCTGAACCAAGCGCTACCTTTTGCCAAATTTGGTGTAATTCCGTTCAGCAGTTCGGGCTGTAGCCGTGTCTAAAATTTCCTATGGGAATTAACATGGAGAAAACACGTTTTGGGACACCCCTTTTTTCTCGGCCCCTGCTTCCCGAATCATCCCGAAACTTTCAGGATAGGAGCGCCCCACGAGTTTTGAAAATTTCGCGAAGATTCATCAACCGGCGCCAAAGTTATTGGAAATAGAATGTTGCGAATTTCCTGTGGAAAATAGGTTCTAACTATAACTATCTACTGGCGACCGCCAGTAGATAATATATATATATATTTATATATGCAAAAAAGGGTAGTTCCCAAGTTTAGGTGGAAGGCAGCTTCTGTATAGAGCACCCTCAACACCAGCAACACTCTAGATTTGCTCACCTCAAATGTCTGCTTTTCTATCAAAGTTTTTAAGCATAGGATTAGCACAGTGCTATCCACGCCAAGATAGAAAGGGACAAAGTCTTTTGCCATTTCTTCAGCAAAGTCTTTAAGCATAGGAATAGCACAGTGCTATCCATGCCGAGCTGTTAAAGGACAAAAGCCATTTACCACTCCAGGCACAGTTTACAGCTTTGGACTGGCAAAATACCATCCAAGCCAACCTGAAATGAATAAAAGCAACCCCTGACACGTGTTTAGCTGTCATTACAGCTCTTCAGAGAGGTTTAGCTTTGTCCAGACACAAGGAAGCACCCAGTATAAGTCAAAAGAATACCCTTGCAGGCATAGAGTGATGCATAAATTATGCAAAAAAGAATAAGAGAACTCTGGGTAGTTCCCAAGTTTAGGTGGAAGGCAGCTTTTGTATAGAGCACCCTCAACACCAGCGACACTCTAGACTTGCTCACCTCAAATGTCTGCTTTTCTATCAAAGTTTTTAAGCATAAGATTAGCACAGTGATATCCACGCCGAGTTAGAAAGGGACAAAGTATTTTGCCATTTCTACAGCAAAGTCTTTAAGCATAGGAATAGCACAGTGCAATCCATGCCGAGCTGTTAAATGACTGAGCAAGCTATAACTTGTACAACCAAGTCCTGGGCACACATAAAATAATTTTCACAGTGGAAGTTGTGTTAACACAGTTTAAGTGAGTTCATCAGTAAAGATCCAATGTTCCGGTTAGGTGAAAAGATTCTTTGTCTTTATTCAATATTCTTTAAGCAAAAAGAAACCAGCCAACACGTGTTTCGTCGCATTCGGAAATTAATTCTGCGACTTCTTCAGGGCCGGGAAGGATACAAATGGAATTTATCAACAAATGCTGTTAAGTACCAAGTGAGTGGTGCAAAAAAAGAACTTACATGTGATATACATGGTGACATTACACCTTACAAGTGGAAACCTTAACGGTCCGTATACAGAAAAAAGGAATAAAAGGAAAAAAGAAGCAATGTGAGCAATGTGTAGAATCGTTGTAAGAACAGCAGCCTCCAGTGAATTGGGTGGTCATATGTACCAATTTAAACCCTATCATAATCAGCGTTCAACATTTTTTAACATAGTACATTACACAGGAGTCTCAAGAATGTTCGGCAGGCGATTATACTTTCATAAGATATTGTATTGGAACAAGAGCCTTAATGTATATTTCTCACGTGCATAGAATGGTGGGTTACAATATGACGAAAGGAAGTGTTTACAGTTTGTTAACATACTTCGTTCAAGCAAGCGCCATAGTGTGTATTTCTACGGGCAAAGAGAAGTGAGGTATAGTGAAAAGGAAGGAATTATAGCTTGGGAAAACTGAATAAGTAATAGAATAGACGCTACCTGAATAATGGAGAAAGTGACATTGACAGTCTGCGAGAGAAAAGGAAGAAACCAAAAGGGATAAATAAACGGGAGTCTAAATGAAAATGTTAGGTAAGGTGAATGATAGGGAAAGTGAATTGAGAAAAAGTGGAGCGCTCACCGCTCTGCCGGTGATAATTCCGACCCGGCTGGCCAATGTATGAGTCCTACAATAATGGATCAATTGAAAGTCAAGATGCACCTATATTAAAATAAACACACGGGAAAGATTGCGATCCCTGAAGATTCACTATGTTTAAAAGAAGTAGTGCTGTAGGACAGAAATAAGGTGAAGCAGGATTTACCACTATAATGGTGATCCAATGGTTATGTTCTGCCGTGGGACTTCCGAACACGAAGGGTAGATTGTGACCGGAATCTGGATCTGAAAAGCAGATCCCATATTGAGTATCCCTAAATACATATGGATATGATGACGACACTTACTTCTTGTCCAATATCACAACTTTTGTGATAATTGTCCACTTTCAAGCACATCTATGTTACCAATTTACCTTTTTTTGTGCAACATGGTATAGATACTAGCTATCCATATGATGGTACTTTTCAATATAACTCGTTTGTAACAACTCTAATCTATATTAATATTTCTCAGATCTAAAGCTTTGGTTCACTACAATTCTATGGCTCATATTAATCTGTTTCCTTTGCCTTGCTTGACCTTTTTGAATACTATACTCCTCGCAAGAGGCAACTCTGTTCACCTTGTTAACAAATTTTTAATACTCTGAACTCCACTTCGTTCATCGTATCTCAGTCGAGCAACTTCAATTTTATCAAGTAGGAGGACTGCCCATTGACTATTCTCTGAGCGATAACATTCACTACAATAAAGTTTAGGTAACGATCAGAACGAGTCTTCGTTCCTTTTGTGATTTTCACTAGGAGTTTATCCAATCTTGATCGAGTCACTGCATTTAGCATAGACTTCCCAATATCGCGCAATTTAATATAGAATCATTAATAAGGGAGTCACATACACACTTATCCACCATCGTGGTAATACGTGTCACTAATTGTAAATCTCATTATTCTCCTATACCCCAGGAGACTTAGTAGTTTAGAATTTTCCGCACTTCTCGCCGAATTGGCTTACTACTCGAGCCCATACACACGGGATCTTTTGACTCTAATGTTCATTGTTGGTAACATTAAAGTTACCATTGTGAAACCAGTGAGCGATTTACGCTCTAGTCGTTTACTTTCACCAGAAGTATAAATATCACTTCCGGGTTCTGCGGTTTGTCCACACTCGCAACAGAAGCAGACTGCCGTGAAGATTTGTAGCGCACTCGCTATAGGTAAGATACTTGTCCCATTACCACATCATATAGGCTACTCCTTGTCTTTAAAAATAATAACTTTAGGGATACTCAATATGGGATCTGCTTTTCAGATCCAGATCCAGATTCTGGTCACGATCTACCCTTCGTGTTCGGAAGTCCCACGGCAGAACATAACCATCGGATCACCATTATAGTGGTAAATCCTGCTTCACCTTATTTCTGTCCTACAGCACTACTTCTTTTAAACATAGTGAATCTTCAGGGATCGCAATCTTTCCCGTGTGTTTATTTTAATATAGGTGCATCTTGACTTTCAATTGATCCATTATTGTAGGACTCATACATTGGCCAGCCGGGTCGGAATTATCACCGGCGGAGCCGTGAGCGCTCCACTTTTTCTCAATTCACCTTCCCTATCATTCACTTTACCTAACATTTTCATTTAGACTCCCGTTTATTTATCCCTTTTGGTTTCTTCCTTTTCTCTCGCAGACTGTCAACATCACTTTCTCCATTATTCAGGTAGCGTCTATTCTATTACTTATTCAGTTTTCCCAAGCTATAATTCCTTCCTTTTCACTATACCTCACTTTTCTTTGCCCGAAGGGCCGGACTGGCTACCGGGCGTTCTAGCATGCTGCCGAGCTGGGGGCTGATTTCATTGATGGGGACCTGCGTGTGCTGAACGAAATTCGCCCGATAGCCAGTCCGGCCCTGTTTGCCCGTAGAAATACACACTATGGCACTTGCTTGAACGAAGTATGTTAAGAAACTGTAAACACTTCCTTTCATCATATTGTAACCCACCATTCTATGCACGTGAGAAATATGTATTAAGGCTCTTGTTCCAATACAGTATCTTATAAAAGTATAATCGCCCGTGGAACATTCTTGAGACTCCTGTGTAATGTAGTATGTTAAAAAATGTTGAACGCTGATTATGATAGGGTTTAAATTGGTACATATGACCACCCAATTCACTAGAGGCTGCTGTTCTTACAACGATTCTACACATTGCTCACATTGCTTCTTTTTTCCTTTTATTCCTTTTTTCTGTATACGGACCGTTAAGGTTTCCACTTGTAAGGTGTAATGTCACCATATATATCACATGTAAGTTCTTTTTTTGCACCACTCACTTGGTACTTAACAGCATTTGTTGATAAATTCCCTCTGTATCCTTCCCAGCCCTGAGGAAGTCGCGGAATTAATTTCCGAATGCGACGAAACACGTGTTGGCTGGTTTCTTTTTGCTTAAAGAATATTGAATAAAGACAAAGAATCTTTTCACCAAACCGGAACATTGGATCTTTACTGATGAACTCACTTGAACTGTGTTAACACAACTTCCACTGCGAAAATTATTTTATGTGTGCCCAGGACTTGGTTGTATATGTAACAGTGTATGGTCTCCCTACACGAATTCTAGGGGTTTAAGGGATTTTCCCCTGACCTGGTTGCACCATACAAAACAGAGATCATTGATACTTGCGCTTACAGAGCAGAGCGCCACACTTCCTGACTCACTAAAAACCCTTTAGCACTGAAAACTCAAGCTATAACTTGTGCCCCCGCAATGCGCTGCTTATGACCTCACATATTACATCACTCATGACATGGTCAGTGACATCACTGATGACATCTCAAGTGGCATCACTGATGACATCACTGGTGACATCATCCACAGAATCTGATGCACCCACTCACACCCCAATATAACCATTAATACACCCACTCCAACGTCCACACTACCATAGTCAAAACCATTGACACACCCATACTAGTACTGTTGTAGGGATTCTGCACATACACAGAGCTATGCACAGGATAATAGGACCTCAGAGTATAGTGGTGAGCCAACCATGCCCCTTAGTACCCACAATCCCAATCCGACTAGCTTTAGCGTCTCATTCGCAGCGCAGCTACCAATGATTAGACAACCCAGAACACGGTCTCTCTCAGGACTCGCGGGAGCAAGAACACTATTTCATAACTCACTCATACTTGTCCACAACGTGCGTAATAAGAGGCACTGTATAGTTTAAAATGTTTATTTCAACTATCGTGCTCTAAGATACAGTACACGTGCCAGCACTATCAGCATAATGCATAACGATAAAATAAGAAGCATAGTTACAATTCCATAGAATACAAACGGGGACAGCATTTTATAAAGACAGTGGATATAGGGCTAAATGGCCTTACCACCCTCCCTGTGCTAATAACTAGTTTATTATAAAAATAGAAGACCTCTGGGCTTTGTCAGGCAGACCCCCATACCTCAATATCTTGATGCAAGGTTTACATCATCAGACAAGCATAGCTCTTCTCCCTGGAAAGGTTTTTCTCCAAGTGTCACAAACAGCGAGATCACAATATTAAAAGCACACGAATTTCTCCAGTGCAGCTGTATTTTGTGTTATGTCTAAGTGCGAGGGGCTGACCAGATCAGCAAGAACAAGGGACGTTGTTTTTCGACCTTGTACATGATGTGCAGACGAAACCCACAGGGAACAGGAGAAAAGGTGAAAGGCAAAAAGGCAGACAGTTCTAATATAGCCGGGCACAAGCAGAGTCTGGAAAAACAAAGTCACAAAGTAACGTGTGCAAAAAGGCATCATGGCAGCCAGGCCTAAGCTAACTTAGCAATGTAGGCAATGAGGCCACAAACCACACTACACCCTCCCCTGGTCAGTCCATAGGCCAAGACATAGGACGAAAACAGAGTTCAAATAGATGGAGCAGAATGCAAACGTCTATTTACGAACAGGTCCCAATGAAGGACAGTGAATGAAAAAAAAAAATACAGGAAAAAAATTCCAGAAATGCAGGACGCAGAAAGTGAAGTCCCCTAATCCAATAGAGTGTAAGTGCAGAAAAACGCCACACCTTCCAAAACGACATCTTTGGTATTGTCTGAAAAAAGAGATGCCATCCAGTTCAACAGATCACAACTGCATACATGTTCCTCATAATAGGGAGCAGAGATCAGCATTGCGGGACAACTTGCGTGATACTCAATATAACTTCGTTGTAGGAGATTCTGAGCAGCCGCCCAGATATCCCATTGCGCCAAAACTCCAAGTGCAGCCGCATGCGCCATCAATCCAGTGTCGGAACATTCCCGTTCATGGGCCACTAAGGGGCCCATCAACAGGCCAAAATCCGGGTCCGACTGAGACGTATTGGAGAGGCAAATATCCAAGGACCAAGAGAAAGGACATCGTATACAAGACATCACAGGTTGCAAGCAAGTGAAATACGCAAAGCGAAATGAAAGTCTATAGGACACACTGAGTGTCGCCAATGGTAGGATGCCGAAGCTGAGGAGCATTCGTTCACGGAGCATCCGGAGTCGACCTTGGTCGAATAGGCCCCCAGGAACTGCAGCCATTGCGCAGCAAGCAAATTAAAAGTAGTATTCCAGCAGCTAACGCTAGGATCAACGGAAAGCCGCCAAAGACGCTGGAAAAAATAGAATGAATAAAATCCGGTATTACACCAAATATAGTTTGAAAGGAGGTAACAAGGCCAGAACCCACAACTTTAAAAAAGTGCACGAGACCTTCGGTGCTAGACGCATTGAAAACACGGTGAATCAGCTCACCGAAATGTTGTGGGAGGTTTGTGTTCAAAAGGGCCTGTATCTCACTATGGGTACTAGCCACCTGGAGGATGAAGGTCTCCCGTGCGGATGTGAGCATAACCTCCTGGTTCAATAATAGCGCCTTTATTCTGCTCAATTTATTGAAATCCGCCTTCAAAGTTGGAATGGAAGGCCAAATGGAACTATCTATTATGTCGTGCGGGGGAGGAAAAAGCACATTCTTGCAGCACACAACCCAGTGGGAAACTGTTACAATATAGGGGATGCCGGCCAGCATTCCACAGCAGTCCTGATTATTCAGAAGGCGATAGCTACCATTTGCAAGCACAGGGAAAGTAGGTGAGATAACAGGATCAGGAATGCCCTTTAAAATACAAGCAAGATTCGGAGCCGAAACATTACAAGCTCCGTGCAATTTAATGATTTTACAAATGAGGGAATGACCCACTGTAGAATCGCAAGACTCTCCTGTGAGAAAAACCTCTTTTCCCTCCCTAAGCCACCTGTACATGAAAGGCAGGGACCAAAGTTCATGCAAGAAGGCACTGCCTAAAGGCTGAAAACGGCCAACAGGATAATGCTTCATGCATGAACTGAACTCAAATAAAGAAAAAGGCAAACGATAACCCCGTGTACTAGCCACACCGCAGAGTCCAACTCCGCCACAGAGAATGGTAACGGTTCTATCTTTTCGATATGTAAGAGGGAGTATGTTGCATCTTTCATGGACATGAATTGCTGTTTGTCAGTTAAATTAAACGGCAAGAATAATGCAGACGTGTTTAAAATCTGCCAAGGAACTTTACCCATTTTTAGTGTTTGCAAAGTCCATGCAAACTGCATTACTGAACGCAATTGATTCTGACCATGATATAACACAGATACATCATCCTGTACAATATCAACAACAGATGAAACAATATTCTCCAATGTGTAAATGCGGGAAGACAGGGTATTAATACTATTATCAACAACAGCAAGCACTTTTTCTAGATTTGCCTGATCTATTTCCCGTAAACGGGAAGCAGCTTCAATTTGTGAAAGCTTCCAGAGTTCATTGTAAGTTTCATAAATGAATCTCTTAGGTCGGGGACCACGAGGCCCCAGAACAAAATCGGACAGATCAATGTTGCCTGATAGGAGGGATAAATGTTCTTTTACAGAATCTAATGAAGAGTGCTGCAACCACTGTTTACACAGTTTACCAACAGAATATGTTGTAACAGTACGAGAGTCAGAAAACCTCAGATCTGGCTTATCCTGTTTGTAACCAGGAGCTGAGTCATGAAAACGCAGTTGGCAGGCATTGGATGCTATGGGCCAAGCCAACCAGGGTGACTGAACAATCGTAGAGGTATTAAACGAATTGTTTTGAAACAAAGCTTGCAAATTGGCTAGGGAAATATTAAAACGCAAGCTGTCGTTGGGAGTGGAAGACAATGCGGGGATGGAGGGTGCATTCAATTGTTTAGAAGTAGCCAAACCCCAACAGGTCATTTGATAGATCATACTATTTAAAAATAAAATCTGGGCCGGGATTAGGCAAGCACGGTGCAAGGCTTCCGTACCTCGGACCTGCCATGATTTAGTGCCCCAAATAGACTTTAAGTCAATGGTGTCCTGCCAGTGTTCATAACCACCCACTGCTAACGCGTTTAAAAAGGAACCCGAATATAGCAATTTGGTGTGGGTCAACATGATCTTCTGAGCAGACGAAGTGTTCAATTTAAAATAATAGGACCCAGGGTTTGATCTATCAAAGTCTGTAAAGTAAGTAAATTTACTCCTAAGAGTGTGGGAGCTACCTGGCAAAGGGGTCGGACAATGTTCCCATTGGGTGTAATTAAAAGGACCCCGAAGAGCACTCAGTTTATGGAGAAAATGGTTGCCCCAATGCTGGTAACAATATAAGCAGTCGCGGTCCGTGTAGGAGTGCCGGCCGGGCGGTGATGTGGTGCGGGGGAGGGGCAGGGTGGGGGGTAGCAAAGTACGGATTACGGACCAATACAGGTAAGTAAACATTTAAATCAATAAAATGAATTTCGTTGTGAGCGCTGCATCGCCAAATGCGATGCAGTGCACGCAACGAAATTCGTTTCATTGATTTAAATGTTTACTTACCTGTATTGGTCCGTAATCTGTACTTTGCTACCCCCACCCTGCCCCTCCCCCACGTCACCACCCGGCCGGCACTCCTACACGGACCGCGACTGAATATAAGTCAGCATAACTTGCAGAATTTAAATACAGATCTTCAGTATTAAAAGCAGCATAATATTTCAAATCAGAAAATAGCGATTCAACGGCATGTACATCCCAATCGTCAGAATGAATATTACTTTTTACGACATCATCCATTGAAACACGGAGGACATTTGGTACATTAATAATCTCGGTTGGTCCATGAATTTGGAAATTTACCGCATCCCATACGATGCCATCAGCGACTGGGAAAGCTGAAATGTTCACAAATGTGTGGTCACGCTTCATGATGTGTGAGGATGAATGAGGTGCTAATGTTCCAGCGACACAGTTCACCGCAGAGCGTTCAGGTAAATAATGACCATTAATGAGCAAGAAAAAAACTGTCACAAAGCCAATGGACATGAACAGAAAAATCAGGAACAGTACCAACCAGATGTATGTCCATGGTGGGATCAAACAATTGTCTCTGAACCAGGATACAAAAATACTGAAGCTGGACGGGATAAGTGATGAGGTGGAATCCGAATCAAAAGAAAAACGGGTTGGGCTCAGTGGTGTTGTTGGTAAATGAGCCACGGACTCGGTGGCGGGATAGGTATACTCGGTCTCCTCATTGCAGGAGGAAGCCGGGAAGTCGAGCAGACGATCAGGCAAATTGACCATCTCAATGGCAACATCAGTGTCCGTGCGGGCTGGAGGCCCACAAACATAAGTCCTAGAAATGGCTGGACAGGAGACCGCTGGTGTTATGCTATTCAGGATCGGCCAGACGTTGTAGCTTGACATTATCCACTGAGATGTATCTGTTGTTCTTGCGACCAGGAAGCGGTGGTAAGATGACAGTACGAGTACCCTTCAAGCCAAGGACGGGAACCGGTGCACGATAAGAGGGTCCAAATTCTTTTTTGTTCTCCACCTTCTCTCGGACCAGATCTCCAACCTTCGGAAGCCAGCCGGCAACCGGAATCTGCAGCGCAGCATCAGTGGCTGAAGGCAAATGTTCGGTAGCAAGTTTGTCACGGGTCACTTGTAAGTCCTGTAACATAGTAGAATGATTATCTACGTCAAAGATTGCGGCACTTGCCGCCATGTCTAGACCATCAAGGTCTGGCACAAACATTTGTATGCCAAAGAGCATTTCGTATGGGGTCCGCCCACCCAGAGATCTTCTAGGGAGATTATTAAGTGCACGTTGCATGCTATACAAGTAGGCCAGCCAGTTCCTGCCAGTACCTAAGACTCTAGCTGTCAAGGATTGCTTTAAGTCACGGTTCATTCGCTCCACAATTGAATTACCCTCAGGTCTAAATGGAGACAAAAATTGCACCCGCACCCCCAGTGACCCCATAGCGTCCTTGTAGGCCTTAGAGGCGAACGCTGGACCTTGGTCGGAATGGAAGGTGCCACAGGCAAAAATTCCCACAAAGACACGCAAATGCCTTATGACATTTCGAGCGTCAGCACTCCGTTGTGGCCAGACCCAGAAGAAACGTGTGCACAAGTCTACTGCAACTAAGATGTATTTATATGCAGTGTCAGAAGAAAACGGACCGCAGTGATCCAGGTAAACACACCCAAAAGGTTTGTTAGAAATGCAGAGCTGTGTTTGTGGTGGTCGTGTAACCGTTGAAGGCTTAATTTGCTGACAAACGTCACAAGAAAGCACATAAGTACGGGTCTGTTTATATAAACCACGCCACCAGTAACGCTGCTGCAAGATGGAAACAGTCGCAGATACGCCAGCATGGGCCGAAGCCAAGCCTTCATGTGCGGCCATTATCAAGGAAGGTCGGCGGTCCGCGTTGGGAATCAGCCGATCACCAACGTCTGGAATTCTTACGTAAGGAACCTGTTCGGGACCTAAGTGATAAGAGTATTTGGAAGGGAAACCCCGTGGGTAATTAGCACCTTCCTTTGTTGCAGCAATAGCTGCCAAAATCTCATGATCTATTTTAGTCATGGATCTTGTAACTGCTGCTACTGTGCACGTGGCTACTGCTGATTTGGCAGCTTCATCTGCCAAACTGTTACCGACAGCGTGAGCGCCCACACGCTGGTGGCCAAGGGTGTGAATCACCTGTGTGAGAGGCAAACGTTGTTTAAGATCTGCCACTCGAACCCAAAGCGTTTTATGCTTAATTGTGCTGCCTTTAGCATCTCTATAGTCATTTTGTGACCAAAAGAAGAGGTTGTCATTAAATGATTGAACACAGTAGTAAGAATCGCATACAATAAGAGTCGTCACGTCTGGATTCGCAAACTCAAGTGCGAGCACCAATGCACGCAGCTCGGCCAATTGTGCAGTACTGTCTCCTAGTGCCTGTGTGTGCACTACACTCGACTTGAACTCACCGTTCACCATAGTACCTGCAACAATAGCACACGCTGCGGAATAAGCATGCTTAGAACCCGTGGCCGGTTGTGCCGAACCATCGGTGTAAATAATACACTGATATTCCTCAAGCGGCAGCAAAGACAGAGGAGGAGGATGAACAAATTCATATTGTAAGAACTCCTGTGTCTGAAGAGAGGAATCAAAGATAAAAGTGACATCCGGGGACGTCAGAGATGTAGCCCATTGAATCCAACGGGGGTGCAAAGCCTTAGAGTTTGGTACACTTGCCTTCGTCACTGCCTCAAGGGCAGGATATGGTGTCACCACCAAAATGCGTTTTCCCTGTGCCAGTGCGCGTTCCTTTAGAATCGCCATTTGCACTGCAGTCAATACTTTCTCCACCGAGGAAAAGCACAACTCCGCTGAAGTGTAAAGATGTGACTTGTATGCAATAGGTACTGTGTCACCTTCGTTAAAGGTTAAGTACGTGAAACCCACTGCCCCTGGTACAATTCTAATCACCAGGTTTGTGTGGTTATCACGAGTCAATAAGAACTTAGATTCAAGTAGATCAGACTGCAAACAGTGCAGTATAGAGGAATGCTCAGGAAGCCAGCATGACTTCGAAATGCTAGGCTGTATCAAGGCATATAGAGGCTTGATACGCTGGGCATATTCGGGAATGTAAGTACGCCCGAAGTTTAGAAAACCCAGTAATGACTGAAGTTTCTTCAGTGTGGTTGGAGGGCGCAAAAGTGCGCACTTCTCCAAGAAATGGGGAGCTAAGCCCCTACCTTCATTGTTGAGCTCATAGCCCAAAAACAAAACTGTTAATTCAGCAATGTGAGATTTGGAAAAATTAAAAATTAAATTTGTATCCTAAGACCGCAAATTCAAGAATAATGCGGTCCACACGGGAAAGATGCAGCCATAATTTGTCGTCTGTCAGATAGATATCGTCGACGTACGAACACGCATCTGGGTCTATGCTGTCCAACAAAGAGACAACACGGGCGGCGAAGACACCCCAGCTGTTCTTGTAGCCCATGGGCAAACGCCGAAATTTGAAATGTTTTCCACCGGAAGTGAAAGCGCTCCATTGGCTGCACTCCGGGGACAAGTTGTGCGTGTAAAATCCATTGGATAGGTCAAGCGTCGTTTTATATTTTTTATGAACAAGACTGTCTACAAGCGCAGAACTGTGGGTATTTTGTACCGCAAAAGTCCGACAATGAGAGTTCAAATGTCGGTAATCCAAAACTAAACGGTACGATCCATCAGGATTATTCATTGGTGATACGCATGTTTCAATTACTCCTTGATATTCTAACTGTGTCAGAATGTCTGAAACTGGACCTTTAGCTTCCCGCCGGATGGGATATTGGGGTTGTGGCTGTGGCAGAGACCGCAATGGTATATCATGGGGTGGAGAATCCTCGTCCCAGCCCACGTGGTTACGGTATAGCGCCGGAGCCAGGGCCCCAGCCCATTCAGCTGCGAGAGCCTCCGCTTTGTCCTTGGGGACATGACGAGAAAAGCTCGGAAGGATGACTTCCTCCCCTTTACGAGCAGCAAGTACGAATGGGGGCGGCCAATCCGCCTCTGCCAACAGAATGTCGTATGAAGAGGTTAGATTCTCCCCAAAAATCCCTTTAATAACACGCTCTATGTCACCTTCAATTTGATTTACAATATTAAATAGTCTGTCAGGGGGTGCCACTCGGGTGTCAGCTGTCTCGACAGTAATGAATGTATCAGTTGCTGTCGCCTCCACATGAGGACGCAGTGCCTCCCGCACTTTGGTAACTTCCGCAGCGCTGTCTAGCAGCGTCACTGCCCACGTCCAATTCAGGAGTCTCGTTCTCACCGTCTGTGGCATACCTCGCTGTTAAAGCTGCAACTTTTTTCTTCTGAAACTGTGGGCAAGAACGTGGAAATTCTTCTGGTTTCCCTCGGACTGGTTGTCGAGGTTGGTCTCGTCCCTGTGGAGCCTCACGACCTCTGCCTCTATCCTGGCGATCTCCTCCACCAGTCTGGGAGGTCGATGGTGCCTGTGAAGAACGAGGAGAACGCAGATCAGGGACTTGAAATCTCTCTGGAGATTTAATTCTCGCTCTGTCTCGCAAATCATAAGTGCGTTCAGAAGATACGGAAACCGGGGATCCAGCACGCGACCCTGGTTTTTTCTGTTGCTTACCCTGTTTCTTCAACCTCCAGCTCTTTTTAGTAAAGAACGGTTTCTCATCTTTCTCAGACTGAGTTTTTTGTTGTGGCTGTGATTGAGTTTGCGTTTTAGCAAAAGGCTTATCTCCCAAACTATTGCGGCCAATGGTTTTATAAGCCTGAGCAATAATTTCCGGTAATTCGCGTGGCATGTCCGGTTCTGGAATTAAAGCCAAAGCATTAGCTACTTGAAAGTTAACTGCATCACCCTTGACGTTCGCAAGGATTAGATCAGCTACTACATCGAACACTCCCACCAGTCTCATCCCCAATTCCACAGCCGCTTCAGGGCCATGTTCATCCTGCACTCGTTTAATTACAGAGGGGAGTACTGTCATGGAAGGGGTGCCGAAACACTTCGCATATACTGCTGAGAATACCTTGCCCCAGTTGTTGCATTCTGTCAACTCGGGGATTAAGTCTTTTGGCAAACTAATCGTCAAAATCCTGTGTTTATCCACAGGAGAAGTATTGGGAAAAACTGCCTCCAGCTGGTCAAATTTTTCTGCAAGCCAATAAGGTAAATCATCCTTATTTTGTGGGCGCTTGCCCATCACCGAGTTAACCATGACGGGACTTATGGTTACACCGCCCGGTCCAGCTGGATGCGCCGCAACTCCAGGAGGGGCTCCCTGGACATTGCCTGTAACATACTGTACCAAAGCTCTGTGAATGCGTATCAAAGACGTATGCAATGCACGCAGTTCATCAACCGCAAGCGTCAAATAACGCGGATGTGGGGTATACCCGGCCAAAACTGGCCAAGTGGCCCCATCTATTGATAAGGGGCCTAAACGAACCGAGGTGACCGGATGTGAGAGGGCGCCATTAAACCAAACACTGTGTTGCCATGCCGTAAGTGGTACTTCAATAGCCTGATAAGGCCGATAAGCATTGGGTAGGGTAGTGATAGTGTACACATGAAACAAGTTGTCAGCTCCGTCCACTGCTGGAAAAGCAACCCAAGAATAAAACACCTCAAAGTGGTGAGCCGGATCTGCCTGCACCACAAAGATGAGTGTGACACCCGCGTCGGGCACTCCATAAACCAATAAATGAGCCCAGAGCGCAGCGCGGCTATGTGCCGGTATATTTACATCCGCCATTTAGACCAAGAATGTTCGACAACCTAGTATGAGGCAGCACAATATAGGGTTAACATAAACACCTTTTAATAACTTCAAGCTTGAATAAACCTATAAAAACATCAATATAGGAGGTATCCCCCTCACACACGATTCCGGAAGCGTATGCGAAGGGTGTTATGGACAAGCACAAGCACTACTCAAGCGTCTCGCAGATAAGAAGCCCCACGTTGGGCGCCATGTTGTAGGGATTCTGCACATACACAGAGCTATGCACAGGATAATAGGACCTCAGAGTATAGTGGTGAGCCAACCATGCCCCTTAGTACCCACAATCCCAATCCGACTAGCTTTAGCGTCTCATTCGCAGCGCAGCTACCAATGATTAGACAACCCAGAACACGGTCTCTCTCAGGACTCGCGGGAGCAAGAACACTCTTTCATAACTCACTCATACTTGTCCACAACGTGCGAAATAAGAGGCACTGTATAGTTTAAAATGTTTATTTCAACTATCATGCTCTAAGATACAGTACACGTGCCAGCACTATCAGCATAATGCATAACGATAAAATAAGAAGCATAGTTACAATTCCATAGAATACAAACGGGGACAGCATTTTATAAAGACAGTGGATATAGGGCTAAATGGCCTTACCACCCTCCCCGTGCTAATAACTAGTTTATTATAAAAATAGAAGCCCTCTGGGCTTTGTCAGGCAGACCCCCATACCTCAATATCTAGATGCAAGGTTTACATCATCAGACAAGCACAGCTCTTCTCCCTGGAAAGGTTTTTCTCCAAGTGTCACAAACAGCGAGATCACAATATTAAAAGCACACGAATTTCTCCAGTGCAGCTGTATTTTGTGTTATGTCTAAGTGCGAGGGGCTGACCAGATCAGCAAGAACAAGGGACGTTGTTTTTCGACCTTGTACATGATGTGCAGATGAAACCCACAGGGAACAGGAGAAAAGGTGAAAGGCAAAAAGGCAGACAGTTCTAATATAGCCGGGCACAAGCAGAGTCTGGAAAAACAAAGTCACAAAGTAACGTGTGCAAAAAGGCATCATGGCAGCCAGGCCTAAGCTAACTTAGCAATGTAGGCAATGAGGCCACAAACCACACTACAGTACTTACACACCCACTCAATGATTCATAGGTCTACACACACATCTATTCACTCACTCAAACACACACTCATACACCCACTTACTCACTAATACAAACACTGACATATCTACTCATACAGCCACTCACACACTGTCACACACTTATAGAACTCCTCACACACCTACTCACTCAATTCAATTCAATTTCAAACAACTTTATTCGGTTTTAGCATTTAAAACCATAAAAGTTACCGATACATAAAATCCATTAAAATTTACACAATTCATCACATAGTAATCCTAATACAAGTGAAAATCAATAAAATGCAGAGTTAAATGCACAATCCATTCAGCGCTTTAATCGAGACAAGACCTGGCCTTAACAGCGGATTTCAGGAAACTGAGGACAAAAAAAATACACCCTTCATGCAACATTTGTAAATAAATAAGCGCTGGGCGAACCTGCTTAAAATTCGACCTCTTTAAAATAGGGATAATAAAAGTTTTCCGGGGAACCTCATAAAATTTACAGAATATCAAAAAATTTAGCAAATCCTGTGGAGACTCATGGTCGCAGCCACAGGGTGCTAACAACTGTCCTCTACGGCTCCCCCGTGGCACAGCCAACAGAAAATGAAAAAGGCCCAGTCGAAACCTAGTCATTAAAAAATGTTCGTATGTGCTAAAAAACCCCAATAAATATGGCTCGGTCAATGATGTTGTTTTCAGCATTATAAATGTCCGCACAGTAGGCTTCCTCAGTTCCAATTCTTCCCTCTCTAGTTTCCGTAGGGTGATAAAGGACACTCTTATCCACTCCAAATCCTTTTTGGTTATTGATTCAGGATTGGTGTACAATTCCTCTCTTCCTAGACGTTCAAAACTCCCCTTAACGTATCTGAGCCAAGGTATGCAGTGAACAAGATCCAGAGTCATACACTCTTTCAGTAATAGTCGATTCAATGATAATCCTTCACTCAGCCAGATTTTCAGCCAAAATGTTAAAGGGCGGAGGGCCAGCATATCACTCAGGTAGGGCACCCCCAGTTCCTCATGTGCCACCATATTAGATGTGCCACACGGCACACCCAATAAGCGCTTCAAGAATGCGTTCTCGGCCACTTGTAGAATGTGGTAACATGCCCCCATATTTCACTACCATAGGAGACTGTCGTGACACACTTAGCCTGGTATATTTTTAAAAGGGCCGTGATTGGTCTCCTACCCAGTTTGGCGGCGAAGTTAAAGATGGCAGTATTCACCCGCACCTGGTCTCCCCTCTTTCTTATTTTGAGGGGCCCTAATTTCATCTGGTCATCCAATACAACCCCCAGTTACGAGAAGGCATCATGGCAGGGAACCTTGGCAGATCCTACCCTGAATTGAAAGGACTTTTTCGTGCGGAGGCCCACCTGCAAAACGTAAGATTTGGAATCATTAATTGAGAGATCCCGGTCCACCATAAAGGTGGAGAAGAAGTCAAGCAGCATTTGTAGCCCCCTCGCGGTCCTGGATATGAGGACCGCGTCATCCGCATATAGTAGAAATGGCAGACCACGTCATCCTACCTGCGGATAATGAACCCCTGTCATCAATAACGCCCTTTCCAAATCGTTGATATACAGGTTAAATAAAAAGGGGGCCAGAATACACCCTTGGCACACTCCTCTCCTTATATCAAAGTTACGGGAGACTCTAAGATCCTGCGAGTATCTAACATGGGCCTTAGTTGCTCGATGAAGGTCTTCTAAGAAGGCAACGATGTTCCTGTCTACCCCGCTCGCCAACATGGATTGCCAAAGTTTAATCCTATTCACGCGATCAAACGCGGAAGACAAATCCATAAATGCTAGGTAGACAGTACCAGGGCGAGCAACCGTATATTTATTGAGGATCATACATAAGTTAAAACTCTGAGCCACAGTGGACTTTCCCAGGCGAAACCCGTACTGTATGTCCAATAAAATGGAATGTTCCTCAGCCCAGCTAGGTACCGAATCTGCACTGTTGACGGTGGTAGAACAACTTAGATCCGCCTCGGATGCCGGCAGGACCTCTGCTCTGGTCCTGCTGGACCTGAGTGCGGCATTCGATACGGTTTCCCATGAAATCTTGCTCCACCGTTTGGAGGAGATAGGGATCAGTAACAATGCCCTGTTGTGGTTCTCCTCCTTTCTGGCTGATCGGACCTTTCAAGTGATTGCCCCCCTTTACTTCTCAGGTTCATCCTCTGTGCTGTGGGGTTCCTCAGGGCTCGGCACTGAGCCCTACGCTCTTCAATATATATATGAGTCCCCTGGCCCGGATGGCCAAAGCAAGGGGAATCTCCTTGGTGTCGTATGCTGACGACACCCAGTTGGTGATCACCATGTCTGACAACCCCAGCCAGGACAGAATAAAATTTAGGGAAGACTTACTGGCTGTTGCAGAGTGGATGTCAGCGAACTTTCTGCAGCTGAACTCCGCGAAATCCGAGATCCTTCTGCTAGGCAAAGCATCCCACCTCTGGACTAACGAATGGTGGCCTTTGGCCCTTGGAATCCCTCCGGCCCCCAAGTCCGTAGTGAAAAATCTCGGCTTTATGGTTGATAAAGACCTCACCTTTGAGATGCATTCCAAATCTGTTGCAGGGAAATGCTTTGGGATTCTACGTGGCCTTAGACCAATACTTGGTCTTTTTGATGCCCAAACGCGGCAGCTGATTATTCAGGCCTCTGTGTTGGCCCGTTTGGACTACTGCAATGTGCTTTTGCTTGGCTCCAATAAGTCGGTGCTGACTCGACTGCAGCGGGTTCAGAACGCTGCAGCACGCGCCATTTTCGCTCTTCCTAAGCACAGCCCTGTCTCCAACCTCCTTCTCTGCCTGCATTGGCTGCCCTTTGCACATCGTGTGCATTTCAAGGCGCTCTGCACTGTGCACAAGATTTTAACCGGCATCGGTCCGGACACTCTGAGCGACCTGTGTACTCTCTATCATCCTCCTCGAGCATTGCGATCGGCTAACCTTGCCCTCGCATGCATTCCACGCGTACGAAGGACTAGATCTGGCGGTCGCTCTTTCAGGCGATTGGCCCCTGCCCTCTGGAACTCTCTTCCTCTCTATATTCGTAACATCTCTGATCATCAGACCTTCAGACGGCATGTGAAGACATGGCTTTTTCCTCAACCCTAATCTCTTCTCTGCCTCTCTCTGTCTTGCTCAGCGCTGGGACGCCTCATTGCCGAGGCAGCCATGCGCTTTACAAGTATTTTAATCTAATCTAATCTAATCAGCTAGTCAACCTATCTAAAAGTACCCGACCCACCACCTTGACCGCCAAATTCTGCAAAGAGATTGGTCTATAGCAATGAGTACTATTCCGATCCCCCTTTTTAAAAACGGGCACTATGGTCGATGTTGCCCATGACTGGGGACAGCTAGTTTTCACTGCGGCATTGATTACTGCGGTAAGGACCGGAGCCCAGAAGGATGGGTCTGATTTGAAGAGATCCGATGGAATACCATTGGGTCCCGGGGCTTTGTTGCTTGATAACCCGTAAATGCCCTCCTTGATCTCCTCTATTTTAAAAACCAGGTTTGGGATATCTGCCCCATGACCCGGCGAGCAATTTAACTCGGGGGGACTGTCAAACATAGTTTCAAAATGAAGTACCCACTCCTCCTCACTAATGTGTGCATCCACTGCACTTCCACCCTCTTTGCTTAAAAAGGGGCAGTTGATTATGCTCCAAAACCTTGAGATATTCCTCAGGGTGCTGGCCTCAATTAACCCCCTCCAGGCTTCCTCCTTTAAAACCGACTTGCGTCTGACCAGTTCTAATTTATAATCTTTTCGACATGATCTCACCAACGTCGGGTCTCTTGGGATCCTGTTTAAGGCTTCCCGCAGTTTCCTTGCTGCCCTAGAGCAGGAGAATCAAATCATCTAGGGGTCTGTGTGGCTGGTCGTTGAGTCGATGTGCTTAAGAACTCACTTATTTTAACAGAGATGGTTTTAAAAGCACAAATAACCTCCCCCGGTTATGAAAGCAGCATGGTGCATAAGGCTATCTCAATGGCACATGAGTCCGAAATAGTCTTGTAAAATACTTCTGGCGAGATCTGAGCCCATTTTAGCCATCTTCCACCATCTGTTGACCTCACCACCCCGCTCTGCCCTGCTCCTCTTTTGGGAGATAACAAAGATCCACGTAAATGAACACACAAGGGATTATGATTACTATACTCACTAGCTAGTATGGAAAAATGTACAAAAACTTTTTTTTTTTTAAATATCCTCATCTCACCAATAAGCTTATGCGGGTCTTATGAAGCTGATGTTTCGATCTGTGGGCCCTCTGGCGTACCGCACTTGCTTAGGTCGCCTGACCGGTCCCGCTCATATTGGGACTTGGTGTAATCATAGGACGAGCTATATTAATCTCAGATTACGTCCCCATCTCGTGAGAGGCAGCCAGATGTTTATCGAACTATCCCCTTCTCCTTCATAGTCCAGGCGGGCCATAGCAAATGCGGCTTTAAGCCAATTCTCGCTCTTCGGAGGGAGGGGGTCTTTCCACCTTTTACATACCTCTCGCCGCGCAAGTATGATCATATATAAAAGTAGCCCGCGATGGATCTGCGGTGCAGTCTGACAGAAAAGGCCATCGTCCCCAAAGAAGACTAGTGACAGATTGACATCGATGTTAGCTTTGAAAACGTCTTGAAGGGTGTCGCCAATCCCCTTCCAGAAATTTTTAATTCGGGACACTCAAAAAGATATGGAGGTCATTGGCGGTTGGCGTCATACATCTTGGGCATTTTGGTGTTGGGGACGGGGCAAACTTGGCTATCTTGGCTGGAGTACAGTAAAGTCTATTGATGACAAAGAAATGGTTCTTCTTTAGACTTGCGGGTTTAATGAATTTATATAGTACTTTCAGTGAGGGCTCAAACAGGGCGTCTATGCAAGGTTCAAGAGGGGTTTGATTCCAGACCAGGGTAGGGGATGGAATTTCCTGATCTTCAGCTTCTAATAGGTGGTTATACCACACTGACATCTCCTTCTTTATTGGGTGTGTAGAGTGGCACAGACTTTCCATATCCCAATTCCCTCTTGTTTCGCCTTTTTCTGCATCAAACCAAGATACCAGTTGTAAATATTTAAATCTGGAGAACCCTGTACCAATCCTGGCCCTCAATAGTTCCCAGGAGTGTATCCCCCCTGAATCTAACAGGTCGGACCAGATGTTTATGCCTGCACTCTTAATGGGTACTGTCAGGCTATCTCTAAGGCAACAGGGTGTTCCAGGGGAGCCCCAGATAGGTGCTAGGTCAGAGTAGTATCCTATCCCCCATCTAATTCTGACTTTGTACCATGTTTCCAGAGCTGCCCTGAGAACCTTCAGACGTACTCGCTTGAAATATTTTGGAGCCCCGAATTTATATAAAAACGCCTCACCGCCTCCTCCTCCTTCCGTTCTTACCATTTCTCCCAACAGCATTCCCCACGCCGACTCATTTGGTTTCGCAAGTAGCATCCGAACCTCCTTAAATTGGAATGCTGCTGCGTACCAGCTGATATCAGGAAGAGCCAGCCCCCCTTTATTTAGTCTGCATCTCAATTTCTTCCATGACAGCCTCACACCCTTATCTCCCCAGATGAAGCTCCCGATCTTACTCTGCACCTTGCTAATGCACTTATGTGGAAAGGCCAAGGGTATTGTGGAGAACAGGTAAGAAAGCTTGGGAAGAATGACCATCTTTACTAAATTGACTTTCCCGTAAATGGTTAAGGGGAGGTTCCTCCATCTGGCAAAGAGGCGATCTATTTCTTTAATGATTCTATTCAAGTTAATCTGGGGAATTTTTTCCAAGTCTTTAACAATGATAATACCTAAGTATTTTAACTCGTTGCTGGTTGTACCTTCCCATTGGTCTAGATTCCAGCACATCACCTCGGTCTTTGATGTGTTTGCTAGGTAACCTGACAGGGTCCCAAACCCCTCCAGAAGCTCCTCCACCCGGGGAATAACCACCTCGGGATCGTTAGTGTACAGTATTAAGTCATCAGCATACAAAGCTAACTTACAACTATAATGTTGAGACTTAAAGGGGTAAATTAAGTCGTCTAATCTAATAGCTTGAGCCAACGGTTCAATATAGATGTTAAACAGGAGAGGCGAGATCGGGCAACCCTGCCGGGTCCCCCTCTGGATGTTAAAACTAGGAGTCAGCAAACCGTTCAAAAGGATCCAAGCAGAGGCTCCCTGATAGCAGTTTCTCAGGGTTTGAATAAAAATCGGGCCGAACCCCATTGCCTCTAGTACCTCCCAAAGGTACACCCAGCAAACCCTATCAAAGGCCTTGGCCGCGTCCAAAGCAACTATGGCCAAAGGGTCAGATCTTTCAATGGCCAAGTCGATGTTACCTATTAACAATTGAGTCTGTTCCTGGATGTGCCTTCCAGCGACAAAGCCCTTCTGGTCAGTATGGATCAGGCTGGGGACCAATTTCGCCAATCTCCCTGCTAGAACGCCCATAAAGATCTTATAATCGGCGTTCAGCAGAGAGATTGGACGGTATGAGTCGGCCTTTAGCGGGTCCTTGCCTGGTTTTAAAATCAGGACAATTGTAGCCTCCTTCCAAGACTCTGGGACTTTACCTGTGAGGCAGTACACTGAATTAAAGATGGTACCCAGTACCGGGGTCAGCTCCTCTGCTAGCAGTTTATATACTTCATTCGGAAGCGAGTCCATACCTGCAGCCTTTTTGTTCTTACATTTTTTAATTTGCTCGGTTATCTCCTCTAATGTGATGGGGGCCTCTAAGTTGTTACGGCTCTCCTCTGACAGGGAAGGCAAACATTTAGTCCTCAACCATGCTTGTATAGTGCTTGGAGACGGAGCCAGATCCTCTTTGTAAAGATCCGAAAAAAGAGAAAGCAAACAAGTTTGCATATCTTCGATGCTCCTCGATTTCTCCCCCTTGCTGTTAACTATCAGTTCAGTAATATTGTTCTTAGAGCGATTGGTTCTTGCTTTCCAGGCCAGTAAGGCACCTGCTTTCTCCCCGTATTCGAGGTTTTGCATATTCTTGGTATGCCATTGTGCCCTACACTTTGTATCTAGTTTCCCCCTGTAATCCTGTCTTGCGTCTTCTAGGTCGCTCATAACTTGTCGCAGATGCCCTTGGTCCCCATGACTTAATCTATTCCTCTCGCTCTCTAACTTGGCTATTTTTTCCTCAATTATATTTAGGGCCCTAGCCTCGGCTCTATTCTTGGAACATATAAGACCATGGAGCCTCCCTCTGAAGTTTGCCTTGTAGGCATCCCAGATAAAATCCATGGTTGTGGAGCCCATATTCAAAGAAAAAAATTCTAATGTGGACTGCTTAACAGCCTGGATAATTTTGGAATCCAGAAGCATAGCCCTGTTGAGCGTCCATCTTGTCTGTAACGAGCGCCCTTTACTTTGAAATGAAAACTGCACTGGGGCATGGTCTGAAAGGTGGCTTGGCAAGACTGAGATTCCCTCCAGACCGCCCAGAGTGGATCTATCCGTCAATATATAGTCGATTCTGGAGGAGTGACAGTGCTTTTTGCTGTAAAACGTAAAGCCCTGTAGATCTCCGTTCTTTGCCCTCCACACATCCACTAAGTCCAAGTCGTGTAGCATGTTTAACAATGCACAACGTACCCTGGGGGCCCCAACATGATGACTCAAATTGGACCTATCTTTTGAAGGGTCCAAGAGGACATTGAAGTCTCCACCAATTATAAAAGGAGGAGTTTCTGTTGTCAATATTGATTGCAACTTGCAGATATATGTCGGATCATCTACATTTGGGCCATAAAACGAGGCACAGACTAAGTCTGAGTTCTCCAGAGCCAATTGTGCAACCAACCACCTCCCAGTGTGGTCCGACTGCGAATTTTTTATAGAACAGGGGGCACCATGCTTAATCAAAATTGCAACACCTCTACTGTGGATCTTTTGCTGCGAAGTACAGTAGCATTTTATCCAGGGCACTCTTGAAAAAACAGAACGACTTTCCAAGAAGCTCAGATGTGTCTCCTGCAGAATGCATACTTGGGCCGAGGAAAGTTCTAAATATTTTAAAATTAGCCTTTGCCTACGAGGACACCTTAACCCATTAACATTCCAGGAAATAAAGATGGTCCTACTATCCCTTTTATTTTGGTTTCCTGCCATTGATCTGCTGATCTGTTATACCGGCTTGACGGCATTTCCTTAAATCTAAAGTGAGATGAGGTTAATTTTTTTGTTTTTTACCCACTGCTCCCCACCCAGTGCACCCCCTCCAATCTCCCCCAGTGCCCCCCTTCCCATGAGGAACCCTCCCTTCCAATAGGCAAGCCTATTCTGCCCCTTTCCCCCCCTTGGGATAGAAACTACAAGTATAATTTAGGTCCTGCTATCAGTAAAAAACAAATCAAATGAAAAACAGATCAAATCAGATATCTCCCCTCTTCCTCAATGCCCTCCTTCCCCCCCACTCAGTTTTAATTTTCGCTATAAGTTCATCTGCCTCCTCGCTAGATCTAATCTGATGCATGTGTTTTTTCCACATTACGCGTAGTTGTGCAGGGAACTTTAACTGTGCCTTAGCCCCGATGCTATTCAGCTCCTCTAGCCTTTTCCCTAACTCCCACTGTCGTGTTGCTGTCACATGAGAAATGTCTCTTATTTGAAAGGAGAAGGGACTGGAACCATTAGAAGTTATGGTGCCTTCTTTGAGGGCGGATGACAAGATCTGCTCCTTGACTGAATAAGTTAGAAAGTTCACCAATATCTTCCTAGGTTTTTGTCTTGCAAGGTTCCTTTTGAAGGGGTCGCGATGAACCCTGTGTATTTCGCTTGCTAGGTCTACTTCGGGCGCATTCTTTAGCACTGTCTCTTTTAACACAGATATCACGAACCCCTTTATATCCGTTCCCTCCAATGCTTCAGGGACATTCAAAAGCCGCAGGTTGTTCCTCCTGGAGTGGTTCTCCAGGCACTCAATGTCGTCTTTCAGTTCTTTATTCTGGGCCGTTAGTTTCGCCAGCTCCGCTGTGGTAGAATGCATGGTGTCCCTAATTTTAGGAATTTCCAGTTCAATTGCGTCTGTTCTTGATACGATTTCGTCTAGCCTTTTAGCTAGTACTTCACAGGAAGCTTGAATAGCTGCCTGGTTCGCTTCGGAGACTGCAAATCTATTGGTCATTTCAGCTTGATTTGTCTCTGACACAGTAAATCTGTTGGCCATTTCATCCTTCATAGCCAATAATATATCGGCCAGGGAGCATGACGTACCTGGTGTACCTGGTGTACCTGTTGTGCCAACTGATTTTTCCGTTGTTGCGTTGTCTTCTGTGGTATTGAGAGAGGTAGTGTTGGAGGCCTTAAAGGATTTCAGAGACAGATCTGGGGGTTCATTTATGGCTAAGGCTGAATATCTATTTGATAAGCTCACTGATGGATGCGTACTTCATATCCTATCAGAGGCTATATAAGGCACTTTCACAACATTGCCCGCCCCCCCCTATTGAGGAACTTACAGAACTGAGTGCTTCTGCCGGTAGACTGCCCTGGCCCGCGTTCTTTAATATATCGCCTACTGAGGCAGTAGAGGTAGACATGACTTTATAATAGGTTTTAAGCGAGGGCGTAATTTTAACCTTAGAGGGAAAAACCCTCTTACCCCTTCCTTTTCTCTTGCCAACGTCAGCCTCTTTGCCTTTTAGGTTGGCGCCGTCGTCCGTAATGGCCCCTTTATGCCTGCGCTGTCGCTTAGATGTTTTTACTTCAGAGATTCCTGGGGGGGGGGTTTGTGGAAACAGACTGGGTTTGATGATGTCGTTGTTAAAGGAGTGGGCAACTCTTGTCCGTAAGGTGTATCTATTTATTTTTGGTGCGTGGTTATCTGCTGCCACTGGCCCACCTAGCTTGCCAGCTTCTCCTGTCTCCATACACTTATCTTGTGTCTTACCCTGTGCCTCTCTTGCCTGAAATTTTTTCCAAGTTTGAGGACTATATAAGCCAAGCACCGGGGATGTTAAGGCTTCGTTTTTAGTACCCCCTGGGAGAAAGAAGAATTTCTTCTTACCTTCGTTGCTGCCCTTAAGATATGCGTCCTCCGGAGGTATGTGGGACCAAACTCGGCGACACCCTACCTGGAGGTCTGCAACTACTCCCGGGACACTGCAGACACGGGGGGTTGGAGGCGCGCATACGCTGGTGCTGGCTCTGCCTCCCGCGACTCGGAACAGGAAAAGAGCCGAGTTGCGTCTCCACCGAGTCCGGGCTGCTTCCTCCCAGCGCCAGCCACAAACCACACCGGCCACTCCACTCTCCCTACCGCCGACGTCAGGGTGTCCAAAATGGGGAGAAATCAACTCCAACCGCATGCCCTCAGGTACGGGGGGCATCAAAAAAGGGGAGAAAAGTAAACAGAACTCCTCTAGCAGGGATCCATAGCTGCTTAATAAGACCCGAGGGGAAGCCGAGCCGCGGCCGTTTAGCTAGCGGCCGCCATGTTCCTCCAAACCCTCACAAAATTGAAAGATTGTGTCCAAAAATTTCTTGTAGAGAGGATGAAATTAATATATAATCAATAAATGAGCCACCACCCCTGCCTTTAAAGGTTGGGGTAACAGCATTACTACTTATGTCAGGTAAGAACATGAGGGACATTAAATCAAATTCCTGCAAAAGATCATTCAATAAGTCCCCCTGTACAGAGTGGTTAAAGTGATTCCCCCTCACGCGTGGGCAACCTAGATCAGCCAGATTTGAAACTCTAGGGTCGACACATGGATGGATATTGAAATCCCCAACAATAATTAAGTTTAGGAAGTCAGCATTACAGTTTTGCCTGAAAAAGAAGCCTAAATTGGTGATATTACATGTTTCCTTAGTACATGATGTTGAGTTATAAAATTTGATAAGCCCCACTTTATTAGACCCCTTGCCTAATACCAGTGATTGAATACATGGGCTAGCTATAGACAAAACAGATATCGTACATTCCACTGCCAGAGAGATTTAAATTACAAGACCACCCTTTGGTCTTCCTACAGGTGAAGGGGTTGCTGGAATAAAGAAGGACTTGTAACCTTCTAAGAACAAACTATTATCAGTCAACCATGTTTCCTGTAAACATATCACACCAAATTGTTTTATGAATACATTCCACAGTGGGTCGGAAAACTTGTTTGCTAGCCCTGCAATATTCCATGATATAAAATTACTGCCACATACACCCCGGATCCCATGGATTTGCCCTGTAGTTTCCTGCTGGACAGATGGTTTCACGATATCCATAGGAGAGGATCGGCTAAGTCAATCACAATCATCCACGGCAGCTAAGGATGCAAAACGGTTTGTCAGTTCTAAGGAAGGCGGACCTAGGTCCAGTCGGCCTTGAGCCATCCGATTCAAGTGAGGTGTATTAAATGACAAATTAGGGTGGACCTTCCTACTAAATAGGTTTAATGGAGTGCATCTGTTGGATGTGGCCCTAAATGCATTCGCCATATAGTTACGTTCTGCTAGCTCAGGTTTATAAAAACAGCCAAGAGGTAGCACCATGATGGTTGACATAGGACCAAAATGACCAGAGTTCAAATTTGTAGCCAAAACCCTTGCTGCAATATGGGGTCTATTAAAATTAATTATAACACAATCGCCCTTACAGGACTTAAAAGAGCCACCTATCCAGTAAACTCTTCGCACCATGTTGATATTCTTCTCCACACTCATACCTAAGGTGGTGTTACAGGACTTTATTCTTTAGTTGGGAAAAATCCTCCTTGGCGCCCTGGGGGAGAATTGGCACATTCCCCAGTATCACACCATATGGGGTTATTTCTGCTGGTAAATGAATAGTAGGCAAAGTCCTCATAGAGGCCTCCCCTCCCCCCTGTGTTTGCTCCCCGGATAGTTACCCTCCAAGACAGATGAATCCATTATGGCCCGCCTATCTGCATGTCCGTGATTAAGACCAGGGTTTGTCGCTGGACAGGGGTACCTGCCTGTCCCACTGATGGCTGTGATCGATTCCTGTTGTGTGAATGTGTAACTGTCAAGGTGGGGCATTCCATAACTGGGCAAATCGTTGCATGTCCTGTTACCACATTAGCATCTTCTCTACCTGATGATGAGCTGCGTTTACTCACTCACCCATACTGTCAATCACACAGCCACTTACTCACCTAAACAGATATACACACACACTCACTTACTCACATAGATACTAACACAAACTCGCTCACCTATACTGTCACTGACACAATCAGACACTCCCCCATATGGCCACTCTCACAATCACTCAGTCATACATACAGTCACTCATATACTCCAACACTCACCTATACTGCCTTCCACAAATGCAGTTACTCACCCATATACCACTGATACATCATTCACTCACCGACACAACCATACACACACTCACTCACCCATACAGCCACTGACTCACCCAATCAGTCATCCATACAGACAGTTACACACCACCTCACCCACCCACACAGACATATGGACACCCATACATGCACTCAGACAACCAATCACTCATCCATGCAGAAACTCACATACGCACTCACATACCTATACAATCATTTAGACACCAACTTACAAACAGATACAACATTCACACAGCAAGTCGCTCACCCAAACATTCACTGAGACACTTAATTATTCACTTATACAGTTACTCACGCACCCACAGAATTATCCAATCAGGCACTCATACACCATTGATTCACCAATACACCTTGGTATATATATTTTACACTCACAATTTTTTTAAAACACCGACAGTCACTGGATGATGTCACCAGTGATGTCATCAGTGATGTCACTGACCATGCCATGAGTGATGTAATAAGTGAGGACATTAGCAGTGCATGGCGGGGGTGCTAGTTAGAGTTAGCTCAGCTAACTTCAACTGCTGAATTTCTCTGGTTTTGTATGAGTGAAATTTTAGCCTAACTATAACATCCCTGTAACCTTTGTTTTTTTCAGTGAATATATATATATATATATATATATTCCTCGCACTCTCTCCTTAGAAAGAAAACGAGCTGCACTCACAATGGTGGTGTTCACTAATTTATTCATATGCAGCGCTGGCAGTCCTGATGCATTTCGGTCACCTTGACCTTTTTCAAAGGGAAGCCACAGCATCTCACCGAACTCACACCCAAAGACAAGACGATTGCTTCCATTTATAATTTTTTCCCCTTGGTGGGCCTTCTTTAGAAGCATTCTGGTACTTGTGGTGCTTGATTCAGTTAATCATTACCCTCCAGTGGGTGATGCTTTTAAAAAACTGTTCTTTTTCCGCTGTTTTCTCGTTTACCGTTTTTCCCTCGCGTTACCAATTTTAAGGCTGCCGGGATCCAAGCCGAAAGCAGTCTTCGGCGGCGCACTACTGTCCCTTCATGTTTTACCGGGATACACAGATGGTTCACTTTCGGGCAGTCATGGCGCTCTTTGCTGGGGGTCCATCGCTCGCGGCTGAACCAAGCCGCTAAAACATTCCTCACACTCTCTCCTTAGAAAGAAAACGAGCCGCACTCACAACGGTGGTGTTCACTAATTTATTCATATGCAGCGCTGGCAGTCCTGATGCTTTTTGGTCACCTTGACCTTTTTCAAAGGGAAGCCACAGCATCTCACCGAACTCACACCCAAAGACAAAACGATTGCTTCCATTTATAATTTTTGCCCCCTGGTGGGCGACTTGGTGGGCCTTCTTTAGAAGCATGCTGGTACTTGTGGTGCTTGATTCAGTTAATCATATATATATATATATATATATATATATATATATATATATATATATATATATATATATATATATATATATATATATATATATAAATATATATATATATATATATATTTTCACTTTAAAAAAGTAGCATTATAGTTAGGAGAATATGTCAGTGACAACATTAACATTTTGAACTAAAAAAAACACAGAAATTCACCAGTTATTGTTAGCAAAGTTGGCTATAACTTGTGGTCCCACCATGCACTGCTTATGACCTCCGAAATTACATCACTCATGACATGTTCTGGGACATCTCAAATGACCTCATTGATGACATCACTCATGACATCATCCAAGCTTCTTTTGTACATATTTCTCTATACACTAGTATGGTATTAGAGGCTTGAAGTTGGTACAAAAACCCTGACAGGTTAGTGTTATTTTTCCTTGAGGTGGGCAACCACCCACCCCAAAGTGTAATCTACTTTCTTAGAAGTGGGTGGTTTTGTTTCTCCAAAAGAAACTCTTTTATGGTTTGTTATTGCAAAGGTTCACTTAGAGAATTACCATATGTCAAACCTGTGGCCAACTGTGAAGTATACTCATTTTCCTTCGCTTTCTATATCCAGTAGGCTGATACTGTGATTAAGATACCCCTAATAGCAGCCTTAAACGCTTCCCAGACTGTTACCACATCAGTGGTGTTATCATTCGGTTGGAAATATTATTCAGTCTCGCTTCCTATTACCTGATTGACTGAGTGTTGGGACAGCATACTTTTATCCATGGTCCAATGCCTTTCTACCATGCAACACTCTACCAAAAATTTCAGAATCACTATAAATAACTCAGAGAAAGCACTCGCTTGATACTGCTGTGAAAGTTTAGGTACAGTAAGAGGGAATAGAAATAAATCTATTCTAGAGACACATTTAAATTGTTTCGAGAAACAAGAATATACTCCGCAAACCAGATTCTGCCTCCTCTAGACATATTGCACTCCCAATTGGACACAAAAATCATTGAAAATTCTCTTGTTTTTTCTCTGTTGCTGAATGCAGAGAGGATTAGAGGAGTCCAGGATCGCAGAGGTCAGGAAGTTGAACTATCCACCAACTATTGGTATACATGGTACGTTACAGAGTTCTCATTGTAAGGATTGTAGAGACTGAATATCAACGTGAATAGGTCCATAATAGGAAGCAATATTGTATCTGATACTCTGAAACAACACAGGGACAATAAGCCAGAAACCCTTCTTATTCATGATAAGAACAAAACAGCTAATTTCATATAATTTGCTAGCTAACAGTAATTGCTATGCCTCTATGTGAGGCTGTGGCAGAGGGAAAAAAGCACTCCTTAGGCCATGGATAGTGCACTTTGCCTCCTTCATTTCCACTAATATAATGGGTATCTGGTTGAAGAGTAATAGCATTACTACTTATGTCAGGTAAGAACATGAGGGACATTAAATCAAATTCCTGCAAAAGATCATTCAATAAGTCCCCCTGTACAGAGTGGTTAAAGTGATTCCCCCTCACGCGTGGGCAACCTAGATCAGCCAGATTTGAAACTCTAGGGTCGACACATGGATGGATATTGAAATCCCCAACAATAATTAAGTTTAGGAAGTCAGCATTACAGTTTTGCCTGAAAAAGAAGCCTAAATTGGTGATATTACATGTTTCCTTAGTACATGATGTTGAGTTATAAAATTTGATAAGCCCCACTTTATTAGACCCCTTGCCTAATACCAGTGATTGAATACATGGGCTAGCTATAGACAAAACAGATATCGTACATTCCACTGCCAGAGAGATTTAAATTACAAGACCACCCTTTGGTCTTCCTACAGGTGAAGGGGTTGCTGGAATAAAGAAGGACTTGTAACCTTCTAAGAACAAACTATTATCAGTCAACCATGTTTCCTGTAAACATATCACACCAAATTGTTTTATGAATACATTCCACAGTGGGTCGGAAAACTTGTTTGCTAGCCCTGCAATATTCCATGATATAAAATTACTGCCACATACACCCCGGATCCCATGGATTTGCCCTGTAGTTTCCTGCTGGACAGATGGTTTCACGATATCCATAGGAGAGGATCGGCTAAGTCAATCACAATCATCCACGGCAGCTAAGGATGCAAAACGGTTTGTCAGTTCTAAGGAAGGCGGACCTAGGTCCAGTCGGCCTTGAGCCATCCGATTCAAGTGAGGTGTATTAAACGACAAATTAGGGTGGACCTTCCTACTAAATAGGTTTAATGGAGTGCATCTGTTGGATGGGGCCCTAAATGCATTCGCCATATAGTTACGTTCTGCTAGCTCAGGTTTATAAAAACAGCCAAGAGGTAGCACTATGATGGTTGACATAGGACCAAAATGACCAGAGTTCAAATTTGTAGCCAAAACCCTTGCTGCAATATGGGGTCTATTAAAATTAATTATAACACAATCGCCCTTACAGGACTTAAAAGAGCCACCTATCCAGTAAACTCTTCGCACCATGTTGATATTCTTCTCCACACTCATACCTAAGGTGGTGTTACAGGACTTTATTCTTTAGTTGGGAAAAATCCTCCTTGGCGCCCTGGGGAGAATTGGCACATTCCCCAGTATCACACCATATGGGGTTATTTCTGCTGGTAAATGAATAGTAGGCAAAGTCCTCATAGAGGCCTCCCCTCCCCCCTGTGTTTGCTCCCCGGATAGTTACCCTCCAAGACAGATGAATCCATTATGGCCCGCCTATCTGCATGTCCGTGATTAAGACCAGGGTTTGTCGCTGGACAGGGGGTACCTGCCTGTCCCACTGATGGCTGTGATCGATTCCTGTTGTGTGAATGTGTAACTGTCAAGGTGGGGCATTCCATAACTGGGCAAATCGTTGCATGTCCTGTTACCACATTAGCATCTTCTCTACCTGATGATGAGCTGCGTTTACTCACTCACCCATACTGTCAATCACACAGCCACTTACTCACCTAAACAGATATACACACACACTCACTTACTCACATAGATACTAACACAAACTCGCTCACCTATACTGTCACTGACACAATCAGACACTCCCCCATATGGCCACTCTCACAATCACTCAGTCATACATACAGTCACTCATATACTCCAACACTCACCTATACTGCCTTCCACAAATGCAGTTACTCACCCATATACCACTGATACATCATTCACTCACCGACACAACCATACACACACTCACTCACCCATACAGCCACTGACTCACCCAATCAGTCATCCATACAGACAGTTACACACCACCTCACCCACCCACACAGACATATGGACACCCATACATGCACTCAGACAACCAATCACTCATCCATGCAGAAACTCACATACGCACTCACATACCTATACAATCATTTAGACACCAACTTACAAACAGATACAACATTCACACAGCAAGTCGCTCACCCAAACATTCACTAAGACACTTAATTATTCACTTATACAGTTACTCACGCACCCACAGAATTATCCAATCAGGCACTCATACACCATTGATTCACCAATACACCTTGGTATATATATTTTACACTCACAATTTTTTTTAAAACACCGACAGTCACTGGATGATGTCACCAGTGATGTCATCAGTGATGTCACTGACCATGCCATGAGTGATGTAATAAGTGAGGACATTAGCAGTGCATGGCGGGGTGCTAGTTAGAGTTAGCTCAGCTAACTTCAACTGCTGAATTTCTCTGGTTTTGTATGAGTGAAATTTTAGCCTAACTATAACATCCCTGTAACCTTTGTTTTTTTCAGTGAATATATATATATATATATATATATTCCTCGCACTCTCTCCCTTAGAAAGAAAACGAGCTGCACTCACAATGGTGGTGTTCACTAATTTATTCATATGCAGCGCTGGCAGTCCTGATGCATTTCGGTCACCTTGACCTTTTTCAAAGGGAAGCCACAGCATCTCACCGAACTCACACCCAAAGACAAGACGATTGCTTCCATTTATAATTTTTTCCCCTTGGTGGGCCTTCTTTAGAAGCATTCTGGTACTTGTGGTGCTTGATTCAGTTAATCATTACCCTCCAGTGGGTGATGCTTTTAAAAAACTGTTCTTTTTCCGCTGTTTTCTCGTTTACCGCTTTTCCTCGCGTTACCAATTTTAAGGCTGCCGGGATCCAAGCCGAAAGCAGTCTTCGGCGGCGCACTACTGTCCCTTCATGTTTTACCGGGATACACAGATGGTTCACTTTCGGGCAGTCATGGCGCTCTTTGCTGGGGGTCCATCGCTCGCGGCTGAACCAAGCCGCTAAAACATTCCTCACACTCTCTCCTTAGAAAGAAAATGAGCCGCACTCACAACGGTGGTGTTCACTAATTTATTCATATGCAGCGCTGGCAGTCCTGATGCTTTTTGGTCACCTTGACCTTTTTCAAAGGGAAGCCACAGCATCTCACCGAACTCACACCCAAAGACAAAACGATTGCTTCCATTTATAATTTTTGCCCCCTGGTGGGCGACTTGGTGGGCCTTCTTTAGAAGCATGCTGGTACTTGTGGTGCTTGATTCAGTTAATCATATATATATATATATATATATATATATATATATATATATATATATATATATATATATATATATATATATTTTCACTTTAAAAAAGTAGCATTATAGTTAGGAGAATATGTCAGTGACAACATTAACATTTTGAACTAAAAAAACACAGAAATTCACCAGTTATTGTTAGCAAAGTTGGCTATAACTTGTGGTCCCACCATGCACTGCTTATGACCTCCGAAATTACATCACTCATGACATGTTCTGGGACATCTCAAATGACCTCATTGATGACATCACTCATGACATCATCCAAGCTTCTTTTGTACATATTTCTCTATACACTAGTATGGTATTAGAGGCTTGAAGTTGGTACAAAAACCCTGACAGGTTAGTGTTATTTTTCCTTGAGGTGGGCAACCACCCACCCCAAAGTGTAATCTACTTTCTTAGAAGTGGGTGGTTTTGTTTCTCCAAAAGAAACTCTTTTATGGTTTGTTATTGCAAAGGTTCACTTAGAGAATTACCATATGTCAAACCTGTGGCCAACTGTGAAGTATACTCATTTTCCTTCGCTTTCTATATCCAGTAGGCTGATACTGTGATTAAGATACCCCTAATAGCAGCCTTAAACGCTTCCCAGACTGTTACCACATCAGTGGTGTTATCATTCGGTTGGAAATATTATTCAGTCTCGCTTCCTATTACCTGATTGACTGAGTGTTGGGACAGCATACTTTTATCCATGGTCCAATGCCTTTCTACCATGCAACACTCTACCAAAAATTTCAGAATCACTATAAATAACTCAGAGAAAGCACTCGCTTGATACTGCTGTGAAAGTTTAGGTACAGTAAGAGGGAATAGAAATAAATCTATTCTAGAGACACATTTAAATTGTTTCGAGAAACAAGAATATACTCCGCAAACCAGATTCTGCCTCCTCTAGACATATTGCACTCCCAATTGGACACAAAAATCATTGAAAATTCTCTTGTTTTTTCTCTGTTGCTGAATGCAGAGAGGATTAGAGGAGTCCAGGATCGCAGAGGTCAGGAAGTTGAACTATCCACCAACTATTGGTATACATGGTACGTTACAGAGTTCTCATTGTAAGGATTGTAGAGACTGAATATCAACGTGAATAGGTCCATAATAGGAAGCAATATTGTATCTGATACTCTGAAACAACACAGGGACAATAAGCCAGAAACCCTTCTTATTCATGATAAGAACAAAACAGCTAATTTCATATAATTTGCTAGCTAACAGTAATTGCTATGCCTCTATGTGAGGCTGTGGCAGAGGGAAAAAGCACTCCTTAGGCCATGGATAGTGCACTTTGCCTCCTTCATTTCCACTAATATAATGGGTATCTGGTTGAAGAGTAATAGCAGGACTCTAATATGACAATCCTAAGAAAACAGCATCTCTCTTTCCTCTATTATTCAGGCCATTAGCCTTATAGCTAACTATAACTAGTTCCGGCATTTGTTAATTGCGATAGTTGTAGGCATTTTATTTAATTGTAATGCCTTGCACCAAAAACCACCTTCCATTTGCTTAGTGCATATTTTAACACCCTTCTGCTGATCCCAAGCTATTTTTTCCTGCAGTGCTCCCCTTCTCCTGTTCCTCAAAGCCATCTCCCAAGAGGCCCTTAAAAAATCTGTCTCCCCCTTATTTTAACACCCCTTAAAACTCTGTGTACCTTTCCGGATGCTCCTAGCCCCTAAAAGCTAAGAACAACCACCCCCCTTTCTTGTGGATCTATTCGCACCTTCTGTGGCCAGAACATTAGCTCTCTCCTCTTGAGCTGCACATCTGAGACAAAAATGTCTTGGCCTCTGAAAGCTTTGAGAAGAAATAGAATCAGCCTGCCCAGAGAATTTTCAACTTTGCTGGCTGTACCAATTGGCTTGAGTGCACTGCGTCCTAAATGTTTCAATCAAATGTTTAAAGTGACGTCAAGAGGTTTCATATGCAGGGCCTGGAAAAATAATAAAAGTAAAATCCGATTCTACTTTGACAGACTTAACTGGATCGCCTTCCACAGGACTTCATCCTAACTTCTGAAATCCTGAAAGTCCTGAAAGTAGACCAATACTGAACATGGTTTTGAACCCTCTCTAGATGGCATTACAGCCTGGATGGAGAACATGCCCAGGCTCCCATTCCCTGGCTGAGCGCCGAACCATGGCGCTCAGACCAATCACAACGCTGCATTGCAGCATTGTGATTGGTCAGGTGAGCCTGGCTGCTTCCTGTTCCATCCCAACATGAGGAGAGACGGAGAAGAGATGCAGTGATAAGGTAGGTGTTTTTTTTCTTATTTTGAGATTCCCCTCTACCCCCTGCCTCCCGCCCCGGCACTCCTGATCTGTGCCGGCTGCCACTGATTATTTGTTGGAGTTAATAGATCTGCTTTCTACTGGCAATACCCCTGGGGCTGCCATTCTGATAGATCTCAAAAAAGATTTTTGCCTTGTGAGTTGGAGATTCAGGATTCTCGCCAAATCCATATTTCCTTAAATACTCCTAAGGTCTATAGCTCAGCCGTATGGGATCACTTCAGCCCAAGTGATAGTCAACAATCAGTGTGCTGACACTGTTTTCCACTGCAGAGGAACTCGCCAGGGGTGCCCCCTGTCCCCTATTCTTTTTGCCTCATTCATTTAACCTTTGGCTCAGTTTATTCATTCCAATAGGGAAATTCATCCCATATTGGAAGGAGGGGCTAAGATAAAGCTATATGCAGAAGATGTTACCCTCTTTCTGTTTCCAGATATTAGAAATATGGAGGCAACTCTCCAAGCTATAAGAAGGTATTCTGAAGTAGGTGGTTACAGAATCAAATGGTCCAAAACTGAATCCCAGCTGCTTAAAACCAATCCGGAACTCTACCTTCGAATCTTAGAGCTAATTATAAACAGAATTCTAAAAGGGATCTAAGGGTTTATTAGTTAGATCAAGCAGTGGACCCGTATTGTTTACATTTTTCACCACTTATACTCAAAATTCGTTCCCACCTACAGGTTGGAAATCCCTCCCTCTTTCAGTTATTAGCAGAATACATTTGATTAAGATGTCTATTTTTGCCTCTAATTTTATTCCTATTTATGAATGCTGTCTGTGAGCTGGATGCCAAACGTTTAGTTAAGCTAGAGAGTATATTGACTTCATTCATATGGAACAATAAGGGACCTTGTGTGACTATAAAAATCCTGCAAATGCGGCCTCACTCCCTAATTTTAAGTTGTATCTGGCCTCTTTCCATTGCAGATATGGAGATTTTCTACGCTGGCCTCTAAATTCGGCAACTCTGCAATTCTGTGAATGTTAAAAAAGTATGATATAAATAGATTGCTTCAGGTCATGAAAGAACCGAAGCTGCCTAAAATAGACAGATAAAAGACTTTGCAACTTCTGTGGGCTAACCGGCGCCAAATTGTTTCGCAATTTAAAAACCCTCTAACACATGCAGAAACATCTCTTACCAATTCCACACATCTATCGCCTTGTCTGTCTGTATCTCAGATTGGAGGACTTTAAGATTAGTAAGTTAGGAGACGTATTATACCATACCGGAATTGAATGTAGTGGAATTATATCCAGTCGACTGACCACACAAACTTTTCCTATTTTTAACAATTTACTTTTGCAAGAAATAAATAAATCTGCAGATCTGGTAAAGAAACTATTTGCTGAAGATAATGACTCTCTGAGTGTTTAGTACAAGGAATTCCCTAAGAGTGGGGGCGTGGCTAGGAAGCCAACATGGCGGACGCGAGCGGCTAGAGCTCCGTCTATAATCCCTCTGTTATCCTACAAGGCTCCTGAGTCCCGGGCCATCTGCACACGAGAAGCAAGGTGCAGTGCCGGCTAATGGCCGTGGGTGCTGCCGGTGAACCAAAAAGCCCGCGTGTACATGGATCGTCTGTGGAAAGGACGTCTGAGGCCAGAGGCCTCCGCAGCCAATGCATGTACACGCAGCACACGGCTGTGGGGAGCGGCCGCAACTGCAGCTACATCCATGGCTGCGAAGGGCCAGAACTGAATATCGGCGACGGATCGGAGGTGAACGATTAGTGCGCTGCAGTGTAGTGGAGCCAACTTGAACTGCAAGAAGACCCCCTGCTGGGGGAATCCAACGGGGCTGCTGTCTGTGCAGCCCCCCCGCCGGTAGCGCACACGTGTGGATGCTTGAAGCCCTGTGACCCATGCATCAGATGCACTAGAAGGCCCCAGAGGGCGGCGAGCACCACGAGGTGAGAAGCTGCGAGGGAAAGTGCCCGGCCCCCCCAACAGTGGATAGGAATAGTGAACTCATAGCCCCCACGGTGACTCAGGGGGTGTGCCAGGGGGCGCCTCTGACGCACCAGACGGGAAGGCCCAATATCACCGGGGTGGGCCCCTGACTGCGGAGCACTGGCAACACACGTGGCCCGAGCACCGTGGTGTGCGTTAATAAAGTGAGACCTGCCAGGACATGGGACTTGCTGCAATTGGCCGTTGGGGCCCATCGCGGCAGAGCAGCAACCTGGATGAAATTAGTGAACTGTAAGCACAAGAGAGCATCGGCTTGGACCCGGCAGATGATTGTTCCACACTGATGCTGTAAAGGGGCTCATGAATCGTGACAGTGGAGAGCCTGGGTAACAAGTACGGAGGGAAGGGCTGGCAATGTGAAGTAGTTCCTACAGTCATCCCCCACACTTGAGGCCCGGTCCCGTGGGCCCGGGGGTCGGGTAGGGCCCAGGCCGCGGCAACGGGGCGCAGAGGCACAATTCTGTGACACGGCAAGCAGTGACCGGAGCCCTACTGTTGCCCCTGGGGAAACTATAGCGCGACGCACAGAACCCATACGAAGTGGCACAGCAGGAGCACCCCCTTGAGAAAGAAGTGCTCTCGGACGTGGTGAACCCCGTTGGCGTTGCACCCCCTGGGGTAATCGTGGCAGCATAATACTTTGGTGGAGCCTTGCACGGGCCATTGGACAATGGAGGTTTGAGAACCAACGCCTGACACGAAGAGGCGTAATCACACTGAAAATAATTGCCGACCTCTCTGAAGACCCCACTATCGCCCAAGAGGTTGCGGCACAAGACACTCGCTGGACAGGATGCTTGTTTAACGTAGGTCACGACCCATCCAGACCGCGTGGTCGTGCCGGCAGACAATGCTTGGCCCGCGTAACCTCCAACCACTTGCGGTGAATGCCTTCAGCATAGCAATTAGCAATGGGCCGATTGTGCATGAACACGCAGCAGATCGGCGCACGCATGGGTAGCACAGAACCAGTGCGCACAGAAGGAGATGATGCTGGTGGTATGTCACACTCAACGCTTTCTACCAAGCTTGATTCCATATTGGTGGCAGTGGAAAAGATTGGGGCTGCTTTAGACCAGATGAGGTCCTCATTAGAGTCCAAAATTGATAAATTCACCCCCGACTTTACCCTACTGCGGGCCGATCATGAGAAGCTGGCAGAAAAAGTCCACTTGCAGGATCAATCCCTAACAGAACTAAAACCCATCAGCCAAAGCCACACTGCGGCCCTACAAGATCTGCTGGACCGCATGCACGCACTGGAGGACGAAGTTGAGGATGGGTAAGGACGCTCTTGTCACAACAATGTCCGGGTGGTGGGCCTCCCGGAAGGCAAAGAAGGGCGCAACCCAGAGGAATACGTCGAGCGCTGGCTCAAAGATCTCCTACCGGCCGGGGCCCTGTCGTTGCACTTTGCAGTTGAGAGACTGCACCGTGTACCGGCCCACAACCCTCCCCCAGGTACCCGTTCACGCCCATTCCTTTTCAGACTACTCAACTATCAGGACAGAGATGTGGTCCTGCGAGAAACCCGAAAGCTCACAGATATCATAGTCCAGGGGAACCTGGTTATGATGTTCCCAGATTACACGGCACAGGTACAACGATGCAGGCGCACTTACACTGCAGTGAAGCGCCAACTTCGTGAACTGGAGCTCAGCTATTCCTTGTTATTCCCGGCTAGACTGAGAGTGGTCACGAAGGGTGTGGTACGCTTCTTTGATGCGCCTGATTAAACTTGGGATTGGCTTGAGGAGTCGGGGCCCAGACCATGCACAGATGAGAACCCAAAGGCACCTGGCAGGAGAAATCGGCATTGCGGAAGACGTGGAGGCCCCAAGACTGTGACTTTGGCCTCCGTGGCCCCTAATCCTGAGCAGAGCAGAATGGAGAGGCAGGACGCAATACAAGTGGCTGAGGCGATCGGGACTGCGATGCACCGAGGAGGCAGACCCCTGAGTATTTCTGGGTCAACGACCGCCAGTGTCTCGACGTCCCCCAGGCTTGATGATCTGGAAGATCCGCAACTGCCTGATGTCACACCACAGACAGCGGATGGCATCATCTGACTGAAACCAAGCCCCAGTTGTTTGATTGCATGAACAATGTTAAGCAATAATGTTTTAGACCCACGCATGGATACAATGCACATAGTCTCAACGCCAACAGCACATGTGCCTCACGTATACTGGACATTATACGCTGGTCAGGATGGCTTGTATTATTACTGTGATACAGAGGGACAACTACACCCCAGTTTGCCACTCACCACACATACCCCTATCAGGAATCATACTGACGCAGTTGTTGCCATAAGTTGGGCATCTCAGTTTGGTCGAACGTCACTATCGAGTTTTCCCCCAATAGTTATGAATGTTACTGTTCAAACATATGTTTTGTTTTTAATAGAACTGTCCTGGAGCACGCGCATACACCATATGAAATGCCACACACCGCTCGTCCTAGACTATCCTGAACAACGTAGTACCCAGACATGACACAAGTTAGCGTAGTCACATGGAACGTGCGAAGTATGCACAATCCAAAACGTAGATATTCAATATTCTCATATCTACAGCGCCAATCCACTGGCATCACTCTGTTGCAGGAAACACACATGTCACAGACGGAACTAATGCGCTTGCGTAGGAGGTGGAGAGGCCAAGTCTATGGCACTGTTTATTCGGCTCATGCACGAGCGCCTTAATATGGATAAGTGTGGGAGTCCCTTTCATAAGTGAGGAGGAAGTGATTGACGCAGAGGGCCGGTATGTCTTTTTGAGGGGGCGATTGAATGGTCAAATGCTGGTGGTGGGCTCCATCTATGCCCCGAATGTGGACCAGGCCTCCTTTCTGGTTTGCCTGACAGGGACACTCGCTCAGTGGAGTGGAACGCAGTGGTTGTTGGGGGGGAACTTCAATTCAGTGCTTAACGTAGACCTAGATAGATCATTCCTGCCCCTCACCAGAACTATGGCTACATCCAACGCACGTGCACTAACAGATTGGCTCAGACACTGGGCACTACTGAACATATGGCATGCTCTCAACCCAGATGCGTGGGTTTGCTCACATTATTCTGCAGTGCATGGACTCCATGTATGACTTGACCATTTGGTGGGATCGCAGGCGCTGCTCCCCCTTGTTAGAAAAATACAGTATCTAGGCCAGACACATTCCTATCATAGACCCCAGCTGCTACAACTTGCTTGGGAGACGGATCGGCCCCCGGTTCCTACATGGCGACTCCAGCCGGCTGCGCTGGAGGATCCAGCTTTTCGCTCAACACTAGGGACAGCAATTCTGGAATACTTTGAAAATAATAAAGGCACGGCAGGCGATGCATTAGTAGAATGGGAAGCATTCAAAGTCACGATGAGGGGGCATTGCATGGAGGCCACCTGGAAGGTACGCAAGCAATTGTCTGACTCCCTTAGGAGAATAGAATTGAAACTACTTAGACATGAACAAACAGGGGAGGGGGCGGGCAGGGACCCGCGATGTCTGGCGGCACTACACGCAGAACATGCTGAACAACTGGAGCGCCTCCGGTGCCATAATTATGCAGCACACACGGCTTGAATGCATGCCCCTGCTGATCGGGCGGGTCGGATGCTTGTCTGGCTGATAAGGCAAGACCACACCCACGCACCGATAGGTGCATTAAGGACAGTTGAGGGACACATACTCTATACACAGCGCGAGATACATTCAGCCATGGTACAACATTACACCCAGCTCTATCAGTCTAGGGGACGTTGTAGTGAACGGAGTCTAGAGGTGTTTTTTGGCCCTCCTACACCTTCCTGCGACGACAACAGCGCATAGGAAAACACTTAGTGAACAGATCTCGCTGGAAGAGATCAGTGATGCCATCAGGTCCTTGGCCCCCGGGAAAACGCCAGGTCCGGACGGACTGCCGGCAGAATATTACACGGCGTACCAGGTGGCAGTCACACAGTGCCTCCATGCCCTATATAGAGCCGCTGCAGAGGGACGACAACTCCCCCCCTCCCTGCGGGAGGCACATTTGGTGTCACTATTTAAGCCAGATAAAGACCCCAGGGACGTAGGCTCGTATAGGCCCCTTGCTCTGCTCAATACCGATTATAAGATATTAGCAAAGACCTTGGTGGACAGATTAGCGCAGGTGGTCCCCACATTGATTCACGTAGACCAGAACGGTTTTGTGCCATCCCGCAGTAACTCCCTCAATATATGCCGCTTTTTCAGGATAGCAGCTGACTCCGTACATACCTGGCCGAGGGCCGACTGTCTAATACTAGACCTTGAGAAAGCATTCGATTCCTTAGAATGGGACTATTTATTTGCAGCGCTTGAGAAATATAATCTAGGCTCCCTCTTCCAGCAGCTAACCCGCCTGCTCTACACTGACCCGGTCATCAGGGTCAAAATGAGCCCCTACATATCGGCGCAATACCAGTGCGGAGAGGGACAAGACTGAGATGTCCTTTGTCCCCCCTCCTATTTGCGTTGGCCATAAAGCCATTAGCGGAAACAATGCGCACTCAGTTGGGTGATGGTATTCCTTTGGGGGACGGCACGCACCAGGTGTCGCTGTACGCAGACAACCTTTTAATTCATCTGAGGGACATTGAAAATGTCCCCGGACAGTGAGCACAGATCTTGCACAACTTTGCAGTGATCTCGGGGTTGAGGATAATCATTGAGAAGTCTTGCATATACTCATTTGGGGTGGGAAATCAAGACCCGGGCCTCATCCTTAAAGGCAGGAGGGTGCAGAGGAGAGCGGACACAGTCCGCTATTTGGGTATTAGTATATACCGTCAGCCAAAAGATCTCTTTGATGGTAACCTGGGCAGAGCATTAACAGCTATCAGATCTCAGATGCAGTTCTGGAACACACTTCCACTCACCGTATCGGGCAGGGTGGCTCTCACAAAAATGGTAACCCTCCCGAGACTGTTATACTATTTCACGAACCTACCCCTGTATATCCCTGCTTCTTTTTTTGCCATACTGGAGAGGCTGGTCAGAGACTTTATATGGGGTAGTGCCAGGCATAGAGTGGCACTAAAAAAGCTGTATTTGCCTATGGACCAGGAAGGTTTAGCAGCCCCATGCTTCGAGCACTACTACCTGGCTGCCCAGCTGCAGTGGATAGCGAGGTGGCAGGCTGATCGGCAACGTGAAGACACAGCAACTACGCAGCCACCCTACTCATTGTCACAGATCACTAGGCTCTTCTATCCTGGTGTGAGGGCGAGGCCGCCGGAACCCTTACTACTTGGGGTGGCATATAAATGTTTCTGCAGAAGCCTCTACATAACCCGCACATCACACCCTACGCGCCTGCGATACCCTTAGAGGGGTCCCCAGAGGCCATACAGTACTCTCAGCCGCTGAGCTCCGGGATTGGCAGGAGGCAGGGGTTCATTCACTTGGAGATGTGTACCGTGATGGGACGCTTATGCCATACACGACATTGGTTGAAAGTGAGGGACTTCCGCCGGGTCAATTCCTGCTACACTGCTCGTTACTGACCACACTCACGGCCAAATGGGGTGACCTTACCACAGAGCCACAGATGCACCTCACTATGCAATACTTACACGTCATGGGGCAGGGTAGGCACCTCACGAGGTGGTTTGCAGGGTAAACAGTCATTACAACGAGGCTGTTACCCCGCAAGTCATTACATCACATGCGTTACAACGCATAGCCATTACTACGCATATGTCAGACCAACCATGCACTCTTACCTTTACTGTGCGTAGTTGAGTTTCGCAGAGGCGCTATGGACCAACTTCCCAGCACCCTACCGTTTAACCAGTGTTTATTTACGTCCACTAAAGCTACTCAATAGGGTTCAGGGAGGAGGGCCGGATGCTGGACACTGGTGGGCTCTTGTTGTCGACCTGCGAAGCAACAAGAAGTAATGAACCAAGGGGTATATGTTGTCTTTGAATGCACTTTAGTTTCTTTTTTCCCTTCCTATTTTGTATAAATATCAGGTGCTTTTCCTACCTGCGAACTTGAGCTGATGGGCACTGCGTCCTAGTGGTCTTATGATGGGTTGATTTTCACTGTTTTTGGAGATTTGGTGGAGGGGTGTATCAGTTAGCGAAGTGAATTCTCAATCTTCTCTATTAAAGAAATAAAATGACAATTACTTTTTAGAACTAGTTACTGCAAGCTATCCTTAATACAGTATTTAGATATGCCTTAGCTTTTAAACACTTACTTCCACTAGTTGTCTCCAATATGTTCCATCACTATAAAAAGAAAGAAATAAAGAACAACAAACAAACAAACACTCTCCAATGTTCTCTAGTAGCTCAGTTATAACACGAAGGGTTTAGCGCTAAAAGTCTTTCTCTTTATACAATATGTCCTTTAAATGTCCCAAAAACTAGTCTTTCTTGGATAGAAAAACGTTCCAAATTTTTTTTGTGAAAGTTCACTGTGAAGCTCTAATAAACATTGCTTTCTTGCGATGGGCGCCGTAAATAGAGTCTAGTTACTTAACTTTCTGTTTTTCTTTCTCCACAGCTTACAGCTGAATATTGAAGCTGAGATGCTGTCAAGCAGCCGAGATGAAACCGGAAGAAGAACTGAAGCCGAAGGGAAACCGCGTCAATATCCAGGCAAGCGTCCCGGACACAGCTCTCTCCTAGGCAACAGACGGAAGGCTAAGCACCTTTCATAAGACGGGTGTGGCATTAATCAGTAATGCCACACCCAAGATGGACGCCACGCCGACGTACGCTCTGCGTGACGCAGAGTGCAGCGTTGCTCAGGTCTTTCTTTTGTTCTCGCCTATGCAACAGTCACGAAGCTGACTTGGATCAAGTCGGAGTCATTTTACCTACTTGGTGCTATGATTTTGGCAAAAACGCTGGACATACAATATTCCGAATTCTACTCTTTTCAACATTTCAAAACTCAGAGGTCTCCTTACTTTGCTTGTATATATTTTACTATTTGAACACTCAGTAAGAAACACTCATGCTTGACTATGAAACATAATGTGAAGGTTAAATTTAACACATAGTAGTTTGAACACACAATCACAGTTATATTACAAACAATACACATAAAACATATCACTGGTTGTGCTGGTTGCACGGGATAGGGGTGGGTTTTTATAAAGGAATTACTCTGCAATTGGCAGAGGAATTAAGATAGTACAAGGGATCATGATAGTAAGGGATCAGATAGTAAGGGATCATGACAGTACCCCCCTCACAAAATCCCCCCTAAAACCAGAAGAATCGGTTTCGGTTTGTCCGGGTATCGTGTATGAAAAACTTTCAATACACATGGGGCATTTTTCAAATGAGTGAGAGGTTCCCAAGACCGTTCTTCTGGCCCATACCCCTTCCAATCCACCAAATAATATAGTTTCCCACATACTCTCTTAGCATCAAGCACAGTTTTCACTTCGAATTCGGGTACTCCCTCAACATCTACAGGAGGAAGTGGTGTTTTTAAACGAGTCATGGGATTGTAAGGTTTCAAAAGAGACACATGGAAAAGAGGATGGAAATGATATTTTGGTGAGAGTGTTAATTTCATACACACTGGGTTGATAATTTTTTCAATGGGAAATGGTCCAATAAATTGAGAACAAAACTTTTTATTACTCTTAATGCGTAAATGTTTTGTGGACAACCACACTTTGTCGCCTATGGCATATGATGGTTGTAAAGTACAATGCAAGTCTGCAGATTGCTTTTGACTTTTTTTGCTTTTGCCAAATGATACTGGGCTTGTTGTTGAATGGACATCAAACTAGTAACATATGGATAATCACATATGGATGAAATCGTAAATGAAAATGGACATTGTCCTGGAATTTTTTTGGGATGCTATCCTTATGCACAAAAGAACGGTGACATACCAATGGATGAATGTTCCATATTAATATAAGCAAATTCCAATGCCCACAAAATGTCTGACCATTCTTGGTCACAAGTTGCTAACATACAATGCAAATATTGTTCTATGGTTTGATTAGTGCGTTCAGTTAAACTGTCCATTTGGGGATGGTAACTGGAGGAGGTACATACTTCCATGTCTAATGATTTACTTAAATTTTGCCAGAAATGGGAATTGAATTGAGAGCCCCTGTCTGATATAACTATAGACGGGATTCCATGTAAACTAATGATTTCCTACATAAATATCTGAGCCATTGTTGCTGCTGAAGGGAGTTTTTTTAAAGGTATAAAATGAGCCATTCGTGTAAACTGATCAATTTCCGTTAAAATGGTAGTGTGGCCAGTTTTGGTGGGAGGAAGTTCCACAATAAAATCAAGGGAGACAGTATGCCATGGTTGTGGAGGTATGGGTAAAGGGTGTACCAACCCACTAGGGGCTTGATGTAAAGATTTATTTTGAATACATATGCCACAAGTATCAACAAACTCTTGAATATCATTAAACATGGAAGGCCACCAAAATCTCCTTTTAATTAGTTGATAAGTCTTTGTGATTCCAGGATGTGCGGACAAAGGGGTATCATGGTGCACTTGTATAACCTGATCTTGTAGTGTTTTTGATGGTACGAACACTTGGTCATTCATAAATAACACATCATTTTTCCACTGCAGTGAAGGATATAATGCTTGCCATTCCAGTAATGTTTTTGTTTTTAATTCTTTTTGTATTTCCAATAATACATCACCATTAGTGATGCTGGCTTGAAAACAATGTGTGGGTAGAATTGCTTGTGTTTCTTCTGGTAATTCACAAATATCATCCTCTATGCCCAGGCGTGATAAAGCATCCGCTTTGTTATTTTCTTTTCCTGGCCAATATGTGATGATAAAATTGTAATCATTAAAAAACAATGTCCAAGGCAGTTGACGAGCAGAGAGAGCTTTAACAGATCGCAAAGTTTGAAGATTACGATGATCGGTATAAATGGTGATCGGGTGTCTGGCACCTAACAAGTAGTGATGCCATTCTTCAAAGACAGCTTTTATAGCCAATAGTTCTCTGTCAGCAATTGCATGATTTTGTTCAGCGGGGGACAATTTTCTAGAATAATATGCTATGGGATGCATTTGTCCAGTGTCTTTATGTCTTTGTGAAAGATTCCTCCTACAGCGAATTGTGAAGCATCCACCTCAACTATGAACGGACGTGTGGGATCAGGATGCATTAATATAGGTGCTGAAGTAAATTGTCTTTTTAAGTCTTGAAAGGCTTTTTCTGCTAAGTTATTCCATTCAAAGTTGACTCCTTTGCGAAGAAGTTTAGTAATGGGAGTTATAATCTGAGAAAAATTGCGGATCAATCGCCTGTAAAAATTGGCGAATCCAAGAAAGCTTTGGACTTGTTTAACTGATGAAGGACTGGGCCATGTAAGTACTGAGTCAATCTTTTTTGGGTCCATTTCAATTCCTGAGGGGCTAATGGTGTAACCCAAAAATCAACCTTGGAAGTATGAAACATGCTTTTTTCTAATTTGAAATATAGCGAATTTTGCAAAAGCTGTTGAAGAATGGCTCGCACTTGTTGTACATGATCACTTATTGACTTTGAATAAATGAGTATATAGTCAATGTATACCACACAACAGATGTCTAGAAAATCTCGCAAGACTTCATTTATAAAAAATTGAAATGCAGCTGGAGCGTTGCAGAGTACGAAGGGCATGACCTGATATTCGAAAAGGCCGAATTTTGTGCAAAACGCAGTTTTCCACTCATCGCCCTCACGAACTTGTACAAGATGGTATGCTCCATGCAAATCAAGTTTTGTATAAATGATTGAATCCTTAATTTGGTCTAATAAAGTGGGTATTAAAGGAAGTGGGTAAGGATTTTTTATTGTTACATTATTCAAAGTGCGGTAGTCAATACAGACGCGTAATTCTCCCCCTTTTTTTGATATAAAAAAAGAGGGGAGGAGACTGGGGATTTGGAATGTCTAATAAAACCATTGGCCAGGTATTCATCTAGGTAAGTTCTTAAATACTCATTTTCTTTTTCAGTGCGGGCATAAATACGGCTACATGGCAAGGTTGCCCCAGGCACCAAATCTATGCGACAGTCGTAATCTCTATGGGACGGTAAGGTGTTTGCTTTCATTTGATCAAAAACATCCAAGAGATCCGAATATTCTTTGGGCACACCATCAAGGAGTAATACACTCTGTGAGTTTTTGGGGAAGTCGTAACCTTGCACAAGATTTTCTTTTGCCTTATGTTGAAAACAATTGTTACGACAATGGTCAGAATCAAACAATACTGTTTTCTTTAGCCAATCAATCTTAGGGTTGTGTTGAACCAACCATGGGACTCCTAAAATGAGGCGAAACTGGGGTGCATCAATAACATCAAAAGTGATAAGTTCACTATGATTCAAAGAACACATCATGACAAGTTCCTCGGTATGATGTTGTATTAAGCCTGATGTTAGTTCCTTACCATCTACAGCTCGTACAATTTCTGGTCTAGATTTCGATAAAGTTTTTAATCCTAAATTCTGCAAAAATTGTGTGTCGATAAAATTACCGGTGGCCCCTGAATCTATTTTATTAAAGCATCTACGGACAATGAATGTGCACTGTTGTCTTATGATTTCAATGTTACGCGAACACTAAGATGATGAAAGGAAGTTTCAGGAGCTGTGGAGGCCAAACTAGAGAGCGTACTCGACAAACTGAAGTCGTTGTTCGTCGAGTTTGTTAGTTTTCCGACTGTTGTACTGCATTCACTTCCGATATCTTTGCTTTACTTTTATTAGGACGGGTAGGGCATGCATTTACAAAATTTCCAGTCTTACCACAATAAAGGCATTGATTTAATTTAAGTCGTTTATCCTTTTCTTCCTTGGTGAGGGGGCCTCTAATTGTTCCAATTTGCATTGGCTCCCCCATATCTGTTTTACTAGAGGAATCAACTTTAGTATTATTCCTTCCTTAAACAAAAACATTTTATGGTGAGTTCTACCTCTTTCACCCGTACGTTCTGATAATCGGTTGTTTAATTTAACTACCAGATCAATGAATTCACTGCAATCATCTGGTGGATCCAACATTTGAGTTACCATATCCTTAAGCCCATCTCGCAACCCTCTATAGAAGAGGGATACCCTCTTTTCTTCAGGCCATTCAGATTCTATAACCAGCCTGTTAAACACAGAAATATAATGAAGTAGGTCGGAAGAGCCTTGTTTTAGATTGAGTAACTCATTGTCTGCAGATTGCACAAACACATGTTTGGCAAACAATTTTTTCATAGTATCTTTGAATCGTCTGAAATCATAAAGGAGTGGATCATCTCGTTCTACTAAAGGGACTGACCACAACGCAGCGTCACCTCCTAAATAGGATGGAATAAACGCCACTTTAGAGGAATCATCAGGAAAAGCTGTGGGTTTTGCTATAAAATGTAAATGACATTGATTTAAAAAGATGGTAAATTTGTTGCTATCCCCATGAAATCATTCTGGGTGGGCCAAAGAAACAGAAACTGGGGTTACCACTTGTATTTGTGTAGGTGCAGTGGCCGTAGAGCTATGTATCGTCTGTGTTACTGGCTGAAAGCTAGGTGGCTTAAGAAGTGGTTTTTGAATTGAAGGAAAACTCCACGCTGAACAATCTTGTAAGTTACTCTGTAAAGCAGAGAGATCCCTGCGTAATGCTGCGTTTTCAGACTTAATATCAGCTAAGATGGTGGCGATATCCTGCAGCGATATTTGCTGAGCTTGATCCATAGCATCTGGGTGAAACTTTTTCCGTGGGCTTAGCCTTCTGTCAGACCAACCATGCACGCTTACCTTTACTGTGCATAGTTGAGTTTCGAAGAGGTGCTATGGACCAACTTCCCAGCACCCTACCGTTTAACCAGTGTTTATTTACGTCCACTAAAGCTACTCAATAGGGTTCAGGGAGGAGGGCCGGATGCTGGTGGGCTCTTGTTGTCGACCTGCGAAGCAACAAGAAGTAATGAACCAAAGGGTATATGTTGTCTTTGAATGCACTTTAGTTTCTTTTTTCCCTTCCTATTTTGTATAAATATCAGGTGCTTTTCCTACCTGCGAACTTGAGCTGATGGGCACTGCGTCCTAGTGGTCTTATGATGGGTTGATTTTCACTGTTTTTGGAGATTTGGTGGAGGGGTGTATCAGTTAGCGAAGTGAATTCTCAATCTTCTCTATTAAAGAAATAAAATGACAATTACTTTTTAGAACTAGTTACTGCAAGCTATCCTTAATACAGTATTTAGATATGCCTTAGCTTTTAAACACTTACTTCCACTAGTTGTCTCCAATATGTTCCATCACTATAAAAAGAAATAAATAAAGAACGACAAACAAACAAACACTCTCCAATGTTCTCTAGTAGCTCTGTTGTAACACGAAGGGTTTAGCGCTAAAAGTATTTCTCTTCATACAATATGTCCTTTAAATGTCCAAAAAACGAGTCTTTCTTGGATAGAAAAACATTCCAAAAATTATTTGTGAAAGTTCACTGTGAAGCTCTGATAAACATTGCTTTCTTGCGATGGGCGCCGTAAATAGAGTCTAGTTACTTAACTTTCTGTTTTTTATTTCTCCACAGGTTACAGCTGAAGATTGAAGCCGAGATGCTGTCAAGAAGCCGAGATGAAGCCGGAAGAAGAACTGAAGCCGAAGGGAAACCGCGTCAATATCCAGGTAAGCGTCCCGGACACAGCTCTCTCCTAGGCAGCAGACGGAAGGCTAATCACCTTCCAGAAGACGGGTGTGGCATTAAATAGTAATGCCACACCCAAGATGGACGCCACGCCGACGTACGCTCTGCGTGACGCGGCGTGCGGCATTGCTCAGGTCTTAGGTCTTTCTTTTGTTCTCGCCTGTGCAACAGTCACGAAGCTGACTTGGATCAAGTCGGAGTCATTTTACCTACTTGGTACTATGATTTTGGCAAAAACGCTGGACATACAATATTCCGAATTCTACTCTTTTCAACATTTCAAAACTCAGATGTCTCCTTACTTTGCTCATATATATTTTACTATTTGAACACTCAGTAAGAAACACTCGTGCTTGACTATGAAACATAACGTGAAGGTTAAATTTAACACATCGTAGTTTGAACACACGATCACAGTTATATTACAAACAATACACATAAAACATATCACTGGTTGTGCTGGTTGCACGGGATAGGGGTGGGTTTTTATAAAGGAATTACTCTGCAATTGGCAGAGGAATTAAGATAGTACAAGGGATCATGATAGTAAGGGATCATCGCAGCATACCATTACATCGCATGCGCTTTTACAACGCATGCGATGTAATGGCTATCCACATCGTTGTGAGGAAACTGAGGCTGTTCCGTTTCCTCACAATGACGTGCACTGCCCCTCTGACGACGCTGGAACCAGGAGAGAGGAACCACGAGGAGAGAGAGGTAAGGGGGATTGTGCTTGGGGTGGGAGTTACTTTTTTAGGGTTTGGGGTAGTGTCGAAGTAGTGTTGTAATGTTTGTGTAGTGTAGGGTTGTGTTTTAGGATTTAGGGTAGTGTCGGGGGGGTCGTGCAGGGTAGTGTTAGAGTGTAGGGACCGGACTGGGGGCAGGGGGAGGGTCGTACTGGGGGTAGTGTTTTAGGGTTTAGGGTAGTGTTGTGGTGTTTGTGTAGTGTAGGGTAGTGTTTTTGCTTTAGGGTAGTGTCGGGGGTTGTGCAGGGTAGTGTTATAGTGTAGGGGCTGTACTGGGGGTCGTGTGGGGGTAGTGTTTTAGGGTTTAGGGTAGTGTTGTGGTGTGGTGTTTGTGTAGTGTAGGGTAGTGTTTTAGGGTTTAGGGTGGTGTCGGGGGGTCGTGCAAGGTAGTGTTAGAGTGTAGGGACCAGACTGGGGGAAGGGGGAGGGTCGGGCTGGGGGTAGTGTTTTAGGATTTAGGGTAGTGTCGGGGGTCGTGCAGGGTAGTGTAGTGTTATTGTAGGGAGAGGACTGGGGTAGGGGGAGGGTCATGCTGGGGGTAGTGTTTAGGGTTTAGGGTAGTGTTGTGGTGTTTGTGTAGTGTAGGGTAGTGTTTTGGGGTTTAGGGTAATGTCCGGGGGGTCTTGCAGGGTAGTGTTATAGTGTAGGGGCTGTACTGGGGGTTGTGCGGGGGGTAGTGTTTTAGGGTTTAGGGTGGTGTTGTGGTGTTTGTGTAGTGTAGGGTAGTGTTTTAGGGTTTAGGGTAGTGTCGGGGGTCGTGCAGTGTAGTGTTAGAGTGTAGGGACCGGACTGGGGGAAGGGGGAGGGTCGTGCTGGGGGTAGTGTTTTAGGATTTAGGGTAGTGTTGTGGTGTTTGTGTAGGGTAGTGTTTTAGGTTTTAGGGTAGTGTCGGGGGTCGTGCAGAGTAGTGTTTGAGTGTAGGGACCGAACTGGGGGTAGGGGGAGGGTATTGCTGGGGGTAGTGTTTTATGCTTTAGGGTAGTGTTGTGGTGTTTGTGTAGTGTAGGGTAGGGTTTTAGGATTTAGGGTAGTGTCGGGGGTCGTGTAGTGTAGTGTTATTGTAGGTAGAGGACTGGGGGTCAGAGGAGGGTCGTGCAGTGGTACTACATTAGGGTTTAGGGTAGGGTAGGGTGGAGTCACTTACCTTGCAAACGTTTACCATGAGTATGCCTTTACCGCGCATGCCTTTGCGTTGAAATGGCATGCATGGTAAAGGCATAGTTGTGGTAAAGTTTTGCGTTGTAATGGTAGTCGTTGTAATTGACATCGCGTAGTAATACCCGCGTTGTAATGGCATGCGTGGTATTGCTATGCGATGCAATGAGTCATATTCGGTTTGCAGCCTCTCTCAGGCAGCACACAGCGATTGGCCTGGACTTGCTCCGACACAGCTGGGACCAAGACCTAGGCAGCCAATTCTCAGATGCAGAATGGGCTCAAGTACTAGAGAGCCCAGTACGTATCCCCAGAAACGTGCGGTTCCGGCAAATTCAGTTCTATATAATTCAGAGGGCATACCTCCCACCAGCCAAAATTAATCAATACATTAATCGAGTGGACGCTGCATGCCTGAGATGCGACGCTCTGGATGCCGACCTGATACACATGCTCTGGAACGGCACTCACATCCACACATACTGGAGAGAGGTAGCAACTATGCTGCACGCCTGTACTGAACGTGAGATACCTTTTGAATGGCCAGCATACCTCCTGCATAAATTCCGTAGAACCCCCAGCAGCAAGGTAATCTCTAGATTCCTGGACCTAGGTATAGTGGCAGCCAAGAGGCTGATTACTAAGAGATGGAAATCGCCAGACCCACCACATGTGCAAGCATGGCGCCACTCCGTGCTAGCATGGGCCAAGGCGGAAAGCATTGCTATTAGACGTGAGGAGACAATAGTCTTATGTCAAGTCCCCATTGCCACAAGCTGGGATGCAATCTTGGCGGAGCTGCAGCAGAACATGAGTGATACGGGTGAAGGCTTCCCTGGGAGCAGCACTGTAGATTAAAAACACGTACATGCATCGCAGTTCCAGACTGACCACAACACCACGGCAGTAACTACGTAATTGGTGTACGCGCGCATATATTCACATGGCACTACAGGGTAAGAGCGCATAGGCAGCGGGCATACATGAAATAAGTAGATCTGCATGGGGAGGTGGGTGGGGTGCTTCGGGTTAGTTTGGTTTACAGTTTTCTTTTTTCTCTATTCCACTTTTTTCGCAATCTCAGTCGAATCAATATGCCACTCTCCTCAATCCGTCACTGGACATTACGTACTATATGCAGTGTATGACTAGTGTGGCATGGTCAACAACGATCTGACTGCACTCGTAAGAGACATTACGTTGTATTATGTATAAATATTGTCCATCGCACTTGAATAACACCTGTGCTGTGTGTTGAAGTGGTTCTGTAAATCTTGTGACATATGTGATGTAACAAATGTCTCCCCAATATATGGTAACTTAAGAATGACGAACTGTTGATATAAATGAAAAAAGTTTAATAAAAAATGTATATTAAAAAAAAAGCAATTCCCTTAGAGTGACTCTCGAGACATTAGAGGTATTTGTGGCAAGTGAGGGAGTCGGGCGGGTATTGTAGACTGCAGCACTTGCTAGAGGTGCTTAAGCCTTGGATATTTCCTTTTAAGAGGCTCGAATTTCCGCAGATTTTTTTTTTATATAACAGCTGGAAGCTTTATTATCCTGCCACCACAAGAAATAAAATGTTCCAACCCGTTAACAAGAAATGCTCCAGGTGTGACAAATTAAGGGATTGGGAAAAAATATTCTGGTCTTGGGAAACAAATTTTGAGAAGACATGTTTAAGAGCATTGCAATAAGATTAGGGAAAATTGTAAAAGCTTTGTCCTTGTCGGCTTTTTTCACCCTTTCAACGTCATTTCTTCCAGACAAAGACGGTGCACAGTTTGTTTTTTATATCTATGGTGATAGCCCGATCTATCATAACAAAACATTGGAAGCCTACAGTACAGTCTGGCCCACTATTGCAGTCTGGTCGAATGAGATGGAGAAAGCATGCAAAAGGGAGTTTTAGTATCATGCCCGTTTAAATAAGATTTCCACTTATATGAATGTATGGGGCAGCTCTGCCTATGAAGAGAGTTTTCAGTGAAAAAAGGAGGGGGTGGGGTAGGAATTTCGGTTCTTTAAATTAGGGAACGTGGTAAGCACTGACACTTTAGAAGGGGGTGTTCAGTGGAGAACATTTTACTATGGTATTTCGCAGGATAAATTTACTTTGCCTTCGCACTTCAGCATAATATGCCCTGACACCACTTAATCCGCACCCTTCTGAAGTGGGAATAATAGTTTGTAACAACATTTTTATTAGCAAATGGCTGTGCTGATATTGCACACCTCAAAATACATCACAATACATTGTTTTGAAGCTATTGTTTCAATTTTACTGTCTCATTTTACTAGATAAAGAATGAATCGCTCTGATATGGTCATATAAACATGTGAACACCCTATGTGTCTCATTACAATTAAATGTAATTAAATAGTTTCATGGCATCCTCACCGTCACTGTTCACATTTAATACAGCAGAATCCTCTGATTTGTAGTTGTAGTGAAGTTTAGGCAGATTGATGTCGAGCAGTCACAGCACAGCCTGCATTACTGAGCTAAATATATGCAAATTGGATGATGAAACACAGATTTCCAACAGGAACCCTTAGTGCGGCCTAATTTTACAAAACAGCACGCTGTGCCACGACCTCTTCACTATGCCACATTGTGAGAAAGGTAAATTGGTCTCTAATAGAGTGATGAAAAGTGAGCGCTCCATTTTAAAACAATCTGTGCACCGCAGGACGAAGGTGCAGCATGTGAATGGATTTGCTCATTAAATTATGCTGGTAGCAAGGAAATTGTGTCGTGCTGCTTTAACGATTTTCTTCGATATCTAACAGCGTAAATACTTAACAATTTCACGCTGGAGAACACAAAATTGGCTAGAGTTTGTTTTAAAGTTTCTGATTTGAATAAAATACCAATCGTGTATAGTCTTTGCAAACCATTTAGGGATTTATCACAGAGATTATTCTACAAGCAGATGCGGCTTACTCTTGTAGTACTCTGGGCCTACTCTTGGATTTCAGGAATGCGTCAGGAGTAGTGCTGGTTTACTCGTGGTATACTCCTTTAAATTCAGGAGCAAGCGAGGATACTACATAGTAATGTGAACAACCAAAAGAAGTCCACTGGTGATCGGAGTGTAGGTCCTATCGGTGGTCTTGATTATGATTTAAGGAAAAAGATGAGTTTTCTTAAAATAACCCTCACCCACCAAAGTGGCCCATGGTGGCATGCTTCATCATCGGGTTCTTCCCGCTGCGGGACGGGGCGTTATGACCGACGAGGACGTGGGAGCACTTTGTAGGGTGTTGACTATGGAGGGATGGGTGGGTCAAAAAAGTGTGTATTGTTAAAAAATACCTACCTAAGTGGAGTCTAAATTTTATTAAATCCTATAGCTGGTATTATTAAAAAGGGAGAATGGAGACTTGCAGCGGGCGGGAAGAACCCGATGATGAAGCATGCCACCATGGGCCACTTTGGTGGGTGAGGGTTATTTTAAGAATCCACATCGTTTTCCTTAAAATCATTATCAAGACCACCGATAGGACGTACTCTCCGATCACCAGTGGACTTCTTTTGGTTTTTCACATTAGTCAGGAGGTTGAATCCACAGTGAATCTTCCCTCTCTCTCCCGCCTTTTGTTTGTTCCATACTACAAGAGTAAGTCACAGCAAAATCGTTGTGAATCAGGCCCTTAATTTGTTGAATTGCAATTTTGGCTATGCCAATTGGCCTTTGACCCTTGGCCAGTCATTGCTTTTAGGTCATTATTGGCAGCCATTATCACCTGGTCAATGGCAAAAAGGGTATTTATATAAAATCAACTGGTTGAAGTCAACTTGGTTAAAGCCTCATGCTATTATTGCTGATCAACTCATACCAAAACCTCGGTCACGTTTCCAGCAAACAGACATAATGACAACTTCTCCATTTAATGCACAAAGCGCAGGTGGGAGTAATGCCAGGTGGGACTGCAAGTGAGAAAAAACGGACATAGATACACATTATCTGACAGGAAGTGGAATCGCCTGACACCAAAACATTTATGTGAACTGGCACAGAGACAGACTTTAAAAAAGTTACCACTTCAGGATGAAGGTCTGATCTAAAGTTGGGCAACGGTTCACTGATAATATGAAATTACTACAGTACAAACCTTACCCCAAATTGAGCTGCGGTGGATCCTGCTTAGAACTACATTCTATTCATCAAGGCATCTGATAAGTGTCCCCTTTACAACACTAGTATTTCTGTCAACCCAATAATCTGTGCCAGTAACCAACATAAATCACAAAATAACATTATTTATGGACAGCACCTGCATGACATGCTAATTGCCCCACAAAAAGCGAATGGACTAATGCGAACAGTAGAACGTTCATTAGTCATCTTTAAAAAAAACAAGGGGGCAGTGAGGTTCTGCACATAATCTCATTACAGGGTTCAATGTGATTTGGGGCAGCAGGCTTGTAGTAGTTATACACATGGAACAGGAGCCTCCAGGACTGCTCTGTTGAGAAGGAGAGCCGTCATGGAGCCTATGTTTGTTTGTGTGCTCTATGTCAGAAAGATCTCCATTCTCTGAAGCCACAGTGCCATATTTTTGAAGGACATTTGAGGAGAGGTCAGGCCAGGCCAGGCTTAGCGAGGAGAGGCGGGGAGGAGAGGAGAGGGAAAGGGCGGGGAGGGGGAATTATGTTTAAGTCACTGATGTTGCAATAAAGGAATAAGGAACAGCAAGATCAAACACCAGCATTTACTAAATGATACAAGATTAAAAGTCCTCCTCAATTCTTTATAAAATTCTTCACTTCTGCATCTCACAAATCTTTTAGATTTGAAGTGATATCATTATGAAGTCAGATTGAGAGGACTCATGCCCAGGGAGCACTTCTATCTTCACAGGACAAATCGGGGTAACAGCTGAACAATGGATGAAGAACCGGGAAATGCTTACCATCCCACAGCCTGTCACTATCGGCTGATACCAGGATTTAATGACTAAATAATATAGAGAAGAGGCTGCACAGCAGAATCCTCTTAAAACTAGAAGTGAGTCCCACAAAGCAGCGCTCCTTAAAAGGAAGGAAAGAAGAAAACATAGGGTTATAATTTAAATCTACCTTATGGGTTGGTTCAAAGCAAAGACATGTTTTAACAACAAGACATAAAGAGAGGAAAGTGACTTATTTTGCCTCCTAAACTGAGGAAGAAGTTCGAAAAAAGAGTTTTTAAGGATGCAAAATCTAGAACTTCAAGGGGCCTGTCTATAGAGATGTGATAAATTGTATTTTAGAACTGGAATGAGGAGAAGTAGAAAGAGGTAATGTACATTTACTGTGAAATAAAATCAGAAAAACCCTCAAATAATGGAGTAAAATATACAGTATTAAGTAGAGTTTGAAGAGCTGCAAGAACAAGCAGTTGCTTTATTTATAGGTTGGTATGCCTACAAGGGATTTTGTTCAAAAAGAAATTATTTACATGAAAATATATTAAGCAAGCTCTATCTTAGTAACTTACTATCAACTTAATCCAAATCCAATTTACAAAGATTCAATAAAGAAATCTTCAAATAAACAACAATCAATTAGTCAGAGAAAAATTATATAGAACACGGGTGTATATTCAAAGAAAATTCTTTTTTATATATGAAAAATCAATCTGTTTGGTAGGGTACAAATAAAACAAACAACACAATATAACCGGAAATCAGGATTCACAAATAATCAAGTATTCTTCTCAGTTACAATTGTGAACACCTTCATAAAAGAAATTTTAAGGCAATTTGTTTAAATTATACAAAGCAAACTTACCTGCTCATATTAAACCGCCGAAGCCATCAAGGGTTCATTGGGTATCCCACTATTTAAGATATTATTTACAGGTTGGCCTTATATATCATTTTCAGGTAGCAGTAATTTGTTCCTGGTGGTCATACCGATAATGGCATCGAAACAAAATGGAGTTCTAGGACCAAACAAAGTTACTATGGCAGTCTTCAAGCAGGATCTAGCATGTCGGACAATTCTGTTGCTATTTATCTATAAGGGGATATTATTCAATAATATTATCCACAACAACTGGCTTGGCTCAATACTTCAGCCCACTCATGAGAAGGGGCCGAAGAAATTATAGAATTATTGTCCTCTTGGACGCAGAGGCAAAAGTTTTTGCTAGGATGCAACTAGGAGAATAAGAAGATTGGGCTGCCAATTTGAATACCCTCCAAAAATTCCAGATTGGCATCAGGAAAACCTGTGAAACCCTTGACAATATCTTTTATATTAGTCTACTAGCAAACAAGACATTAAAACATAATTTGTTTTTATACGCCTGCTTTCTGGGCTACAGTGTGGCCTTCGGCAAGATGACAAGGTGAATCATAACACTTTGTGGGGGAAATTGCAAGCCTGGGGTATACCTGAAAAGGTATTTGAAGCAATCAAACTTCTACATGCAAACACATGGGTTCGTATCAAACTAGGCACCGGCTCTGTAATTTCAAAGAAAATTCCCACAAATCAAGGCCTTAAACAAGGCTACATTTTGGCCCCAGTACTTTTTAACTTTTACACTGCTGACCTATTACCATCTCTGACCAATCTGAGGACTTATCCTCCCAAACTAAGTAGATGGCATGTGCCCCTTCTTCAGTATGCTGATGATACAGTATTCCTTGACTATAATGATCCAAAAAGAGGACACGACCGATGAGCGCAGGTAAGCACTTCATTTATGTAAAAAGCGATATATCACACAGACAAGCATTCCAGTGTGACGAGCACGAGCCAACAGGACACATCATACCTATCTTTTTTCCCACCACTATAATGTGCAAGAAAAAAAAACACAACAGAAGACTACAAGAATGATTAAAATTCAGATGCATAATAGTTAAAACTAATTGTTACAAATTCATAAAGAAAACTTAAAACATGGCAAAATCATATTACTAAGAGATAAATAACCTACCAAATGTGAGACTGCAAAAACGCATATGTTGCCCTGCTTTAATACATAGCAAAATTGTTGTACTTAAGAGGTAAGTATCTCTTCCTTTTGTGAAACTGTGAAGACACATCTGACACTATGATGTTTGTACCAACAATGTTGCTCATTACAGCACCCAATTGCGAGGATGCAGGCTACCGCGAAGCCCGCCTGCGAGTAGCCTCAGGTGACCCATGGCCCCTCACTCGGCAATGGAGGCGGTGTGTGTACCTGCTTGGTGCTCGGCGGCGTCCCGGCGCTGGAGAGGAGACGGTTCCCGGTTTTTGGCTGTGGTGCGGGCTCTGCTACGGGCCTTCTGTTGCGGGCGGATTCTAATGCCCTGCTCCGTGTGAAGGGCAAGGCTGAGGTCGAGGTTGAGGTCGAGGGCTCGAGGTGTTTTCAAGAGCTGCGATAATCTGGCTCTTGTTACGGGAGACAGCTGGAGCTCGTGAATGCAGCTCTGCGTTTGGAGGCAAGACCTGGCTGCTGGCTGTCGAGTACTGCATAACGGAGGAAAAGGAGGAAAAGGAAAAGCTGAATTCCCTCCTCATCGTCAGACTCTTTTCAAAATTCCAGAGAGTGGAGGTATTGCAAGAAGCTCGTATTGTATGGGCGGTGAGAGGGTATGAGATACACGGGGCTTCACTGAAACAGGAATAGAAAGGGGGGGATGAACTGTGGGGCGGACAGAGAAAACGGACAGAAAAATTCTATTTAAAAAAAAATAAAAAAATAAATGATTTACTGGGAAATTATATAACCCTAATGACATTGTGGCTGCTGAAAAGGTTATATATCTGTGCTGGTTGTGAGACAAAGTTTTCTGGTGCCTCCAGATACTATTTAGCTATAGACTAGAGTGCATCTACAGTATCCTCAGTATCCTCAGTACCGTGGTGGTCAAGGAAAGCGATTTCAATATGGGGAAACATTGGAAGCTCCCCAACGGGTTAACCCACGTAGATACAAGTGGTGGGCAAAAATCAAAGACCCGGTCAACTCAAATTAAGACAGCCTCGACAACATTAAGAGCAGAACGCCTGCAGAGAGCGCGCCAGGGCTCAGCTAGAAGATCGAGCTCAGAGGAGGAGGTGGGTGAGCCTGGGAGCGGAACCAGTAAGGATCCACCCCTGGTATTTGCTGAGGCTGCAAGTACAGGAAAAATAAAGGAAAATGTCACAGCTGAGGGAGTAGACCTGGTTCAGTGTAGCCCACCTCCCAGTGTGCCCACTTTTCAGGAAGATGACCAGGTGGCAAGAATTCTGGTTGAGGCAGAAACATGTCAAAATCAAGAAGCCGCAAGGGAAGAAATGACCGGCATGAATCAAATAAAAATGAAGGAATATCCCCTTTCTAAAAAACAAAATACCTCTCATACCCGCACAGACTCTCTGTGATGAACCATTACAAGAAGAAGAGCAAGCACTGCAGCAAGAATTACAGCCAGTGGCGAGATTACAAACTGTCCATCGGACATTCAAATAGCCACCAGCTCACTATCAGTCTCGCCATCTAAATCGCGAAATCAGTCAAAAAAGGATCTGAGGAATGGACAGCCCCTCCCTCGACCTCATTGCTGGAAAAAATGACTGAAGTAGAAAATCAAGATCGGACTCAAGCAGTTGGTGCGGAACCATCCGAGACCTCGCAATTGGATAATGGGGCTAGCTTTCAATGTGATATTAAATCAATGTTAAATCTCACCTTGGATGAGATTCGCGAGATGAAAGCGACACAAGCAAATGAGATTGCGGCCCTGCACCATCGGTTGTCAAAAATTGAAGAAGCTGTAGCCAGTTTTCCGGGAAGGTTGCAGGAGGCTGAGTCAAGAATATACCGAACTCGAGGATCAGATGACTATGATCCAGCGACAAGCGGACATGGATAAAAAACAAAAGCTTAGTTTGGAGACCAAGATTGAGGAGTTGGAGAATCATTCCCGGCGTTCAAATCTGCGACTGGTTGGGGTGCCGGAAGGCTGCGAGGGGACACAAATGCTTCAGTGGGTGGAGTCATTCATTAAAAACAGTGTCCTCCCGGGCTTCTCCGGAGATCTAACCATTACAAGAGCACACAGAGTTCCAGCCCAGCCATTCCCGAATTCGACATTACCCAGAACTATTCTTGTTAATTTTGCAGATTTTAGAATTAAGGAGCGGGTATTGTCTCAGGCTATCCAAATGCGACAGATCTCAACTCGAGAAGTTCCTAGTTGTTGTATTTTTTCTGACATGTCCGCTACCGCAGCCCGCCGGCGAAACGAATTTGTGAAACTTCTTTATTTTTTTAAAGCGCAAGGAGCTCAGGCGTCTATAGCCCAACAGTCCAAATTACGTGTACTTGTGCAAGGAAAATTCCATATGTTCGCAAATTTAGAAGAGGCTCAGGAGCTTCTTCAGAAAATCACTGTGAGCAAATAGCGATTGCAGGATATTGTTAGTTAAGTTTTCTTTCTTCTATATCTAGTTTCTAGTAAGAGCGGTGGAGGGGCTAGGGTCACTAAGGGTGCAACAACATGGCACCCAGTTGGGGGGCAGCCTCTGGGAGAAGGCAGGGGGTATGGTGGGCAATTCCCCTTTTGCTGGGAGTTTCGGGGTGGGAGTCCAGGGTGGGGGTCGCAAGGGCTTAGCAAGGGAAAAAATGAACAAGAAAATAGTGTAGTCATTTGAATAAGGCTATTGTGGCACCTGAATTACCTGGGAGATGTCCGCTCGAGGGATGAAACAAAAGGTAGGATGAAACTAGTGGTAAAAAAAACCATCAATGAGCTTAGGATGGAATCAAAATGGAACCAAAATTGCAGAATATAAAAGTGGTTACATGTATTGTTAATGGATTATTGAATCCACGAAGAAGCTCGGCCTGTTTAAATTGGATAAATTCTCTTGCCCCTGAAATTATATTTCTACAGGAAACTCATTTTAGGTCTGATACCCCGAAAATATCCCTTCCTAAGAAATATACGCAAGCATATTTTTCATCAGCCAATTTAGCGGTAAGAGGCGTAGGGATTTTATTTTCTAATTCACTAGATTGGCAGGTTAAGGAGGTACGACGGGATGGTAAAGGGAGATGGATCTGGGTAAAAGCGAAGTTAGAGGAAACAGTCCTGAACTTGGTCAATTATTACGGTCCTATAGAGGACGACACGGTGGCCTTAGAGCAAATTTATCAGTTGATAGCACAAATGGAAGGTATACGAATTTTGGGCGGGGACTTTAACTTTATCCAGAATTTGGCACTGGATACATCAAATAGGGCGAAGCGTCAGTTAAAGCCCAAAACTACAAAATTAATAAGTAGGTTGAAAGAAGATTTTTCTTTATCAGACCCCTGGAGGTTAGGGCATCCTGGCCTTCAGCAGTATACCTGCTATTCAGCTAGATTTAGATCAGCATCTCAACTGGATTTGTTCTTAGTAGACAAACTGTGCACTAATGGATTCACAGAAATACTTTCCAACTCTTTTTCAGACCACTCCTTAGTTTCATTTATATTAAGGATAAGAATTACTCCTAAAAACAGGCCTAGATGGCAATTTGATAAATCCATTACTACAAGACCCTACCTGGAAAACAGAAACCAAAGTGTTTATAAAGGAGTTTTTTCAGCATAATGAAAATTCTGCATCTATGTTTATGGTAAGGAGGCATTTAAAGCAACCTTCAGAGGCCACACAATATCATATAAGGCAAGAATAAATAAACTAAGAAAAGAAAAGATTCAAGAATTACAGACTGAAGTAGAGAAAGCTTGACGAAATGTTGATTTAATAAATACAACTGAGTCAACTTTTAGAATACATCAGCAGGAATTAGTTAAAGCAAAGGAACATTTGAAAGACTTTTTTTGTTGGAAGAAATATCAGGGAGTAGGGCTTATCAACAGAAGCTTTATGAGGAAAGTCAACAGATTGGGAGATTTTTGGCTTGGTCCACAAAAATCAGAAAGCAACCCAAACAATTGCCCAAGTTAAGAACCCTCAACTGGCATGTTAGTTGACGATAAACAAGTTATTTCAGAGGTATTTCTTTCACATTTTAACCAAATTTATGCAGAAACACAGGGGGTAGACGAAGCAGATTTGACGGACTATTTTGAATTTTTGGAGTTACCCCAGATACTCTCACAAGCTTCTGAGATATTAAATAGGGCAATTGGGACTATAGAAATCTTAGCAGTGTTAAAAAGTATGCCCAATGCTAAGGCGAGTGGTGTAGATGGGATCCCAGTGGAAGTTTTTAAGGCATTTCAGGAAGAAATTCTTCCTTTTTTGGGAAAATTGTTTAACCGGATAAAGGAGGGTCTATATATCCCGAAAAGTTTTAAGGAATCGGTTTTAGTAATTTTTCTTAAAAAAGATAAAGATCCCTGTGATCCCAATTCCTACCACCCAATTAGTCTATTAAATACGGATTATAAATTATTTATGAAGATCTGGGCAAAAAGAATAGTCCCATGCGTACAGCAGGTGGTACATGAGGACCAAAATGGTTTTATTCCTGGGCGATTGATGGCAGTTAATACATATTTCTTGACACAAGCCATTGACTATTTCGCCACTAATAAGATGGATGCGGTGATCATGATGATGGATGCCGAAAAGGCTTTTGATTTAGTAGATTGGAGCGCTTTATTCTTTATTTTGGATAAATTTGGGTTCCCGTCACATTTTTACGAATGTTAAAAGAACTTTATAGTTGTGCGGAAGCCAAAGTTGTTGTAAATGGAGAAGAAGCTGGTAGGGTAAAAATCAAGCGTGGCACACGCCAAGGATGTCCACTATCCCCCTCTTGTTTTCTTTGTTTATCGAACCCTTAGCTGTTAAGATACAGAAGAGCTTGATGATTTTGCCTCCAATTGAGGGGATGGCAAAAGTCAAACTCTATGCAGATGATATTATTTTATATCTTAAGGCTGGGGATTCTAATGTGCAAAATGCACTTGATGAAATACAGAAGTTTACGCAGGTGGGGGGTATAAAGTAAATCAAGCAAAAACCGAAATCCTTACATTTAATTCGACTTCAGCGGATATTCCCGCATCCATCTTCATAAGGCCATCACATCCAATTAGATATTTGGGGATATACGTTACACATGATTTTAGTCAATTGTTCCCCTTGAACTATAACAGAATGCTCACAAAAGTGAAAAATGTATTAGACAAATGTATCACTAATAGGACGGATTTCGATGATTAAGATCTCGATACTCCCACTGTTTTTGTTCCTTTTTAGCAATCTTCCTTTGAAAATTCCGAGTTCTATTTTAAAGAATTAGATCAAATAATTTGGAAGTTTTTCTGGAATAACAAACATCCCCGAGTGAAATTTGCCACATTACAATTGGATGTAGCTTCAGGAGGTTTAGCTTTACCACATTTTCCAACATATTACCAGGCATCGTTAGTAAATTTGTTTTCACAATTGGGTTTGGAAAATTCAGTATTTGATAATTTTTTTTTGGTGCAGATGTTGAAAGAGAGTGCAATAAGGCTCCCGAATTTTTTACGGCTGGAAAAATTGCCCAAAAGGACCAGAAACAAAGTGATATTAACATTAGTAGAAAGAATGCAGCTTTTTTTAAAATTACGAGATATTTCAGCATTCCATGCTTTTACCCCTATTGAGGATTGTGCAGTAGGTGGTCTTATATTATCTAGAGGCCTTTATAAACAGTGGCAAGAATTAGGCTTTAGTCGGCTTGGGGATTTTTTAATCACGAGACCTTAATAACTTGGGAAACAGTCCGACTACAAGCTAATTCTTTAACAACAGCCCTCCCTCTGAGTTTCTATCAGTTAGTTAACTTTCTTAAAATCAACTATGTAACAATGAATAAGGTGGCAGAGCAAATCGCCAGGCAAATGGCGAATAAAATGGTGGGGGTAGGATGCTGGTACCGGCTATTGCATCAAAAGGCCCATTCAGAAGATATTCTGACAATAGAACTTCAAAAAATGTATTTAGAGACTGGTTGTAAGTTCAATATAAGGGAATGGCAACAACTCAATGAATTAGTAAAAAAGCACTTAGAGGGGCTAATTACAAGAGAATGAATTGTTTATCTAGATGGCTTGCCTATTATACCCCCAGAAATTGCATAAGATGTTTCCAATAAACCCAAACCGATGTTTTAGATGTGATATTCAGGATGAGGGAGGATGGGTGCATATTTTCTATGAATGCAATAAGTTACGACTGTTTTGGGATGAGGTTTTTGCCAAGATTTCCTCATTTCTGTCTTTGAGAATTCAACCATCGGTTATGTTGGTTTTATTTGGCACCTCGGGGGAGGTGAAAGGGTTAACTAAACATCAGCAGTATTTCATATTAATCTCTTTAGCTGTTGCAAGATCACTCGTCCTACAAAATTGGAAAACAAATAAGCAACCTAGGATGGACCACTGGCTTAACAAAATGTACAGAACTTTTAGGTTTGAGGAGGCCTATGTGAGACGGGTAGGAGCAACCAAAAGATTTAGAGCTATTTGGCAGGAGTATTTCGATCAGGACGAGAGGGAAGGAGAAGGATCATAAAGGCAAGGTGCTCCAGAGTCGCCTACCCTCCTATATTCTAATAAGGTAAGACAGATTATGTATATTGGTATTATGCTTGAGATAGGAGAGGAGCAAGTCGATTAAAGTAGAGTTTAAATATCATGCACTTTATTTAAGAATTGCTGCTATTCTGCACTAGGCACTTTAAATAGCCTTTGTACGGCACTTTATTCAAGAACTGCTGCTATTTGCACTATGCACTTTAAATAGTTCTCTGCTTCTTCATTCACGAAATGCTAGAGTCATGACACTCCCAGGCTGATTTATGTAAAGCCTAAATATTAAGCACTTTATTCAAGAACTGCTGCTAATCGTCCGAAGGTCTAGATGATGTATATAAGGCTTTAACGTTAGCTCTGTGTGGCACTTTAATTACGAACTGCTGCTATTTGCACTATGCACTTTAATTAGTTTCTGTCTTTCTCTATTCAAGCACGGAATGCTATTTTATATCTTTTAGGGTAGAAGTTAGAATTGCTGCTAGTACTAAATGTAATTTGGATATAATTTAGATACTGAGCAAGCTTTGTACGCACTCTTAATATTCACTTTCTCTGTTTGTATTATGGTTACAATATAGTATTGGTCATGCTAGTAATGAGATAAATATTATCTTTGCTCATTATGTGCAATTTTGATGATGCCATGTATTATGAATGTCCAATTGTTGTCCAACTACTTTCTTGTTCAAATAAAAAAAAAAATTAAAAAAGGTTGCTCATTACATCATCATCACTCACAACCTTCACTCTGACCACATGTTCACAATTCCACCACTGTCCGTTTTGTACTTTTATTGCAGAAACATCACTGCTGACTTCAGTAACTTGGTGAACAGAACCTAATTTAAGGTTTTTGACTAGTATTTTAGGTAACTTAACCTGCACATAATCACAAGGCAACCATGACCTCTCCTAGGCCCTTTTAAAAGCATCATGTCTGCCTTTGTTTTTCAGGTGACTCATAATAATTTTCTCTTTAGCTTCGGCAAGCATAGTTTCAGACTGACTTTCCACAGCCAATTACTTTCATTCTTAATCCTCAAAAACAATCTGAGAAATAATATGTCACAAACTTTCCTTCTCCTAAACGCCATAAATGGTGCTATTCCTGTGACACTGTGAGGTGTTATGCGTTAAGGATCATAACATAGCTCTCACAGAATCTCCTACATTAAGATGAGATGCCACGGCACCCCTGAAGCATTCACTCACCATCCTGTTCATCCTTTCTACATGGCCAGTACTTTGACGATGCTATGAACTTGACTGCTTATGTTTGAGTACAGCATCATCTAAAAATTATTAGTCAGACGAGAATTGTACCCATTATCCGGTAGTATTTCTGAGAGGAAACCTTCCCTTGAGAAAACAGCTTTGTTGTCAATCTCCCTTGTAAAAATCACCTCTATCCATTTATACGCATAGTCCACCAAAACAAATACAAACCTCTGCTGTGGATGCAATACTTGAAATGACACAAGAAAATCAATGCTCAATCTCTCCCACAGAGCATTAGGGCACTCAACAATCCCCAAAGGAGGGCTCCTGCACTGCAACCCTTTGTCATTGTTCATATACACTTTCCAAAAAATGAGAGGGTCCTCACAAACCAAGGGGACAGAGCAACATTTAGTACAGTAATATTAAAATCTCCCCTTGGGAAACCTTTATGCCACACCACGTTTACCTCAACAAACTGTATCAAATCAGTTAACCATAAACCATACTCTATGATTCGAATTCTATCACCAAAACAAGTACCACAAAGGTATAAAAATGCACAAAGCTTTAATGACGTATTAACCAGCATTATGCAAGTTCATGTGTAATCTACATATAATGTGTATCAACAATTGTTATATAAAACATTTTCACATAAATAATTAAAAGTTTGCATCACAAAAATTCAAGCAATATCTCATAAAAAACTGTTTGGCGCAAAATCAAAACCCAAATGATAAAAAAAGAAGAAGGTAGAAGAGAAAAGGACAACAAAGACATGTCTTTTAAACTGATGCTGATCTGCTCTGATCATTGACCAGGATTGCTGATGTATCAAATGATTCTCATCTATTGTATCACAATGTTAAGCAGATACTGCACACAAAGTACGTTGAAGCGTTTCGGTGGGAATGACAATGTATTACCTCCTTCTTCAGGACAATATGGATAGTTCTATCTCCCACAAACAGTCAGAGTATACAGTATCTAAAAAACACACATATAAATTAGGTAAATTATTACAAAGGTAAACATTATATGGGAGGTATTACAACAATTTTTAAAACACATTTCGTTAAACCTCACTCTATAGCTCACCACAGTGGTACTCTTTTATATGTCACCTGCATATCTTTTTAAATATTCACACTGCTATCATACATGTCCAATTTGATTTTTCTAAAATATTTCATTCACATTCATAATCTCAGAGTCTTACTTTCACTTGTTCACAACTCCATGTTTTTATCCAACCTGCAAACATCTCAGTCGTTCTCATAGTCACACTACTTACATGGTCATCTCTTGACTGTATACAATAGCCCCATCCAATCTTATGAGTAATATTCACAATTCACCTGTTAGTGAGACAAAGTTTCCTCATGCAGGCCTTCATGTTAATTCTGAAGTGCCATGCATATTAATGTTCTTCAAAAACCAGGAAGGCACATGTATATACTTACAGGTAATTCAGCCCTTTGAAGGAAAGACATAGGAGTTTTATTTATTTTATTATTATTTTTTATTTTTTTATTTCATAATACAATACAATGGCAGTTAAGACAAAACATACAGTAGCTTAATCGCTGGAAAACTCAATACAAGAGAGAATAAACAAAGAAAAAAAAAAAGTATATAAGAATAAAAGCACAAGCCACTGAGCAAAACAGGGGCTCCATTTATCTAAACAAAGCTGATTATAGCAAATATCATAACAGAGCAGCATTTCTTTTTACCCGATCCAATTGGTTATTGGTGCCCACAACTTCTTACCCATGTCCTGTCTTTTATGGCCTTTCAGCCTATATAGAGCTGACTCCATGTTATATATGGCGAGTAACCTAGATCTCCAATTTATAAACGTGGGAGGATCCAGGTTTATCCATTGCGATGTTATATTAGCTCTTAAGACAGCCATTGCGAGGAACACTAAACCTGTTTCCGATCTAGTCCATCCCACCATGTCCTGAGTCTGATCTATCCCCAGGATCGCTAAACCAGGGGTTATCACAACCATCTTGCCTAGGATCTGGCCCAGGAAAAGTTTGATGTCTTGCAGATATCTAGCAAGTTTAGGGCAGGAAAAAACATGTGAGTCGTATCGGCAGCTAATGTCCCACACCTGCTGCAAGAATTCCCACGTGCCCCGGACCATTGAGCAATTTTACCCGGGGTGTAATATAGGTCGAAAACAGACATATAGGGGCCGATTCCGATTCGGGCCGGAAAACGTACCGACCGACTCGGTACGGGAATTTAGTCCGACCGACACGTACCCGTGCCGTCCGGCCCGGGTAGTACGATGAAATGCATGGGAAACACGACCGACTCGTACGGAGCTCAAGGCGAACGACCGACCCGGACGGAAACAAGCTATCCGGCCGGGAAAACACGCGAATCAAACCGACCGACACGTACCAGGAAATAACCCGAACGAAACGTACCCGCGAACTCCGACCCGCGCAGTACGATGCAATGGGTGCAAATTCAGACCGATTTGCACGTAGCCCAAGCCGTACGAACGACACGCATACAAAAGCCAGCCGGACAAACACAATACTCCGCGACCGACGCGTACGCCGCATATGAAACTGAGCTGAAACACAGCGGGAACGACTCGGAGAGGCGCGCACGAGACAACTGCAACGTCCTACTCGGTCAGAAGAACAACTCCTACATGAACAATAATCACAAATGAAAAAATACAAAAAAAAAGGGCCAAACAAGCAATGACAAAGCCAATAAATACAGGGGGTGAAAAAATGGAACAAGGACACCCCCCACTCCACCTACATAAAGGCCACAAATCCCTACCATGATCCTTTGCAAATTCCACTGACCTGCCAGCAGAGAACACCATCACACAGCAAACACAGACACACACACAGCCCATCCAACACAAAAGCCACACACCAGTAGCACCTCAACAAATAGCACCCTCACACACACCCAGCAAAACCTACACTCACACACCCTCACTTGCACACACACACATCAATCACCACCACCACCCATCACCATGCCCCTAAAGAAGAATCCAAAGTTCCTAGATAGTGAATTGGAAGTCATGGTAGACGAGATCCTGAGGGTAGAGCCACAGTTGTTTGGCACATTGGTCCAACAGACCCCCATGTCGCAGAAAACCAAGATGTGGGCGAGGATCGTCGACAGGGTGAATGCACAATCACCATGTTTGTGCACAAAGGAAGACATCCAGAACAGGTGGTATGATGTGCGCAGGAGGGTCAGGGACCTACTGAAGAAGGATTACCTCCTGAGCCAGCACACCGGCAGTGGCCCTCCTGCCAAACCAGTATACCTCAGGCCCTGGGAGGAGAAGGTGCGGGCCATCCTACCAGCAGTGAGCGTACATGGACTAACAAACATCCCAGAGCCTGGTGAGTACACAACTAATATACACAATATTGTGTGCCAATACACACACATCACTGTCAAGGGGACAGTCAAACCATGCACCCCTAGCAAATCAACAGCAACCAAAAGATAATCATCCCAAGAAGTGTATGTTAGTCAGATAAACACAATACATGCCATGTCATAGTGATATGTAACTGTGTCATGACATGTACAAATCCAATACCAAATTGAGCTAGGCAGTGGCACAAATCTAACCAACAAACACTGTCAGATATTAAGCCACCACTAGAACACCACCTCACAGGGAAGCTCATTGAAAGGAAGGAATCCTGTGTATGCTGGTGAAGTCAGTGTAACCAAGAGCATGATGGGACTCGTAGTAACAGATAATGGGCAGCCTCACATTTGGACCATCAACACCACTCTGAACCATGCTCACATCACAGGGAGTGGATAAGGACTGACAAGATGGCTGACACTGGGTACTGCTGTGGGGAGCACAATGCCCTGCTGGGAACTGGGCACCAACAAACAGCAGAACACCACTGCCTGACATCCTGAAAGACAACTTGCACTCCCTGCAATGCAAGCACGTTGCATGGTGGGATATCTGGCTGGGTGGGAAGGAGGACTCACAGCACTGACCATAGTTACAAGCAGCTCACCTCACACACACCTCAACACAAACTCCACATAACCCACCTGGGAGAATGCAATGCCTCACATACCAAATGAAGATCCCACAAAGAACCACCACCCTGGGTAATGCTGTGTGAAGCACAGGGACACTCTTGGGACTTGTAGCCAAACAAACGCAAGGACAACACTGTCAGCCTTCCTGTCAGCACAGGCACACTACACCACAGGGAAGCAGAGTCAAAAGGAAGGAAGTACGGGCATGCTGGGAAGGGGGGTGTAGGCAATAGCATGATGGAAGTTGTAGTCACAGATACTGCTCACCCTCACAATTGGCCCATCAACACCACTCTGAACCATGCTCACATCACAGGGAGTGGATAAAGACTGACAAGATGGCTGAAACTGGGTACTGCTGTGGGGTGCACAAGGCCCTGCTGGGAACTGTGCAACAACCAACAGCAGGACACCACTGTCAGCCATCTTGCCATTGTTGTCACACTCACACACAGTGAAGTCCACTCAAAAGGAAGGAAGTATGGGCATGCTGGGAAGGGGGTGTAGGCAATAGCATGATGGGAGTTGTAGTCACAGATACTGCTCACCCTCACAATTGGCCCATCAACACCACTCTGAACCATGCTCACATCACAGGGAGTGGATAAGGACTGACAAGATGGCTGACACTAGGTACTGCTGTGGGGTGCACAAGGCCCTGCTGGGAACTGTGCACCAACCAACAGCAGGACACCACTGACTGACATCCTGAAAGACAACTTGCACTCCCTGCAATGCAAGCACGTTGCATGGTGGGATATCTGGCTGGGTGGGAAGGAGGACCTCACAGCACTGACCATAGTTACAAGCAGCTCACCTCACACACACCCTCAACACAAACTCCACATAACCCACCTGGGAGAATGCAATTCCTCACATACCAAATGAAGATCCCACAAAGAACCACCACCCTGGGTAATGCTGTGTGAAGCACAGGGACACTCTTGGGACTTGTAGCCAAACAAACGCAAGGACAACACTGTCAGCCTTCCTGTCAGCACAGGCACACTACCCCACAGGGAAGCAGAGTCAAAAGGAAGGAAGTACGGGCATGCTGGGAAGGGGGGTGTAGGCAATAGCATGATGGGAGTTGTAGTCACAGATACTGCTCACCCTCACAATTGGCCCATCAACACCACTCTGAACCATGCTCACATCACAGGGAGTGGATAAGGACTGAAAAGATGGCTGAAACAGGGTACTGCTATGGGGTGCACAAGGCCCTGCTGGGAACTGTGCAACAACCAACAGCAGGACACCACTGTCAGCCATCTTGCCATTGCTGTCACACTCACACACAGTGAAGTCCATTCAAAAGGAAGGAAGTATGGGCATGCTGGGAAGGGGGTGTAGGCAACAGCATGATGGGAGTTGTAGTCACAGATACTGCTCACCCTCACAATTGGCCCATCAACACCACTCTGAACCATGCTCACATCACAGGGAGTGGATAAGGACTGACAAGATGGCTGACACTGGGTACTGCTGTGGGGTGCACAAGGCCCTGCTGGGAACTGTGCAACAACCAACAGCAGGACACCACTGTCAGCCATCTTGCCATTGCTGTCACACTCACACACAGTGAAGTCCACTCAAAAGGAAGGAAGTATGGGCATGCTGGGAAGGGGGGTGTAGGCAATAGCATGATGGGAGTTGTAGTCACAGATACTTCTCACCCTCACAATTGGCCCATCAACACCACTCTGAACCATGCTCACATCACAGGGAGTGGATAAGGACTGACAAGATGGCTGACACTGGGTACTGCTGTGGGGTGCACAAGGCCCTGCTGGGAACTGTGCACCAACCAACAGCAGGACACCACTGACTGACATCCTGAAAGACAACTTGCACTCCCTGCAATGCAAGCACGTTGCATGGTGGGATATCTGGCTGGGTGGGAAGGAGGACTCACAGCACTGACCATAGTTACAAGCAGCTCACCTCACACACACCCTCAACACAAACTCCACATAACCCACCTGGGAGAATGCAATGCCTCAAATACCAAATGAAGATCCCACAAAGAACCACCACCCTGGGTAATGCTGTGTGAAGCACAGGGACACTCTTGGGACTTGTAGCCAAACAAACGCAAGGACAACACTGTCAGCCTTCCTGTCAGCACAGGCACACTACCCCACAGGGAAGCAGAGTCAAAAGGAAGGAAGTACGGGCATGCTGGGAAGGGGGTGTAGGCAACAGCATGATGGGAGTTGTAGTCACATATACTGCTCACCCTCACAATTGGCCCATCAACACCACTCTGAACCATGCTCACATCACAGGGAGTGGATAAGGACTGACAAGATGGCTGAAACTGGGTACTGCTGTGGGGTGCACAAGGCCCTGCTGGGAACTGTGCAACAACCAACAGCAGGACACCACTGTCAGCCATCTTGCCATTGCTGTCACACTCACACACAGTGAAGTCCACTCAAAAGGAAGGAAGTATGGGCATGCTGGGAAGGGGGGTGTAGGCAATAGCATGATGGGAGTTGTAGTCACAGATACTGCTCACCCCTCACAATTGGCCCATCAACACCACTCTGAACCATGCCCACATCACAGGGAGTGGATAAGGACTGACAAGATGGCTGACACTGGGTCCTGCTGTGGGTGCACAAGGCCCTGCTGGGAACTGTGCAACAACCAACAGCAAGACACCAATGAATGACATCCTGAGGAGTCAACCTGAACCCACTGCAAGGGTGGCATGCGTCATGGTGGGATAACTGGGCTAGGTGGGAGAAGGATGGCCGGATGTCCACCAAATACAACCAATGCTGGCCATGCACACACCTCAACATTCACATTGAAATGCCCCAGGTATGCATGACAATGTAAGATTAATCCATTTAAGAACAACGCAGTGCACTCCTGTTTCATCATTATTCTTTTCCTTCTTTCTATGATATTAAGATTCTCACATTAATAGCGTGCTACCTGGAAACGTGGTCAGCCCGAGCCACGCTGTTTATGAATGTCCCAAAAAGATGGAATGGAATACCACCAAACCAGATGCACTGCATTTTTTTGTTTCGTTGCATATAACAACATTCCACAAAGTTCTTTGTTACTCATTTGTATTTATTTTTCTCCAACGTGATCCAACTTTAGTAATCTTCATAATTTTCACATGTCACAAGAGAAACACTTATGTCTTCACTAAACTCTTAAAGTTACGGAAATGCCCATCCGGGCCTTATCCTGCATCACGACTGTGTACATAAGTTAATCCACGATCTTTGATCATATGTTACCCAATGCATTTCGGGCCCATTCTTTGGCCCTTCGTCAGAGGTTTTCTACAAATAAAAAACATATCAATTAGATTCCGTATTTTACCCCAATGTCACTTGTTTACTCATTTGTCATGATTATTCTTACTTTAGGCGTTTCCCATAAATCAACGTTCTATCCCGCTTAATTGTAGCACAACACTACTGTATCCTGAATACCCATTGTAACCACCCTTGTCCCGTTTAAATCGCCCATCGAATCCCATCTATTATTCATGACCCTACCCCTTCAGCATTTATATGCGAGCTGTTTTCTTCCAAAAATATCTGATATCCCTCAAGGTAGTATAACTCAACCAATCAATACCTCTCAAGCCGTCGTGTAATCGTCCTTTGACTCCTTTGCTACCACTCCCGAATGAACAAACTATACGGCTCTCTGCATCTGCGCTTCTACCCTTGCTAGTCTCCACCCTCCGTTACCCTGTTACCATTTGAACTACCTCCAACCACTACTTTTCTTCCTGCACTTAATCATTGCCTCCAACTCCCACAATACCCCACGATCATCAGTCCGTTCCATACAATCTAAATCTAAGTATTCCTTCATCCATTTGCCTTCGCCTCACACCTATCACAGTGGTTACCTCAACCTCCCCTTGTCCAAGTATCCATAAACAATACACCGCCTACCGGCTGATGTCAATAACGTCGATTCATGAAAGGTTCTAGCCTACGGTACTATAAATGTCACATGTCAATCAATCTGACTTTACTTATAAAAATAAACATTTCTAAAACATAATAAACATTTCAGTGACCCAGGAGAACAAACAGTCCCGATTCATATGTAATTCATGTGAACCCTTTTTAAACAAAAAGGAAAGTTTGTGCGATTGTTTCTCTTGTGACTTTTCAAATTTTAACAAGTTCATCATATTCCTCCAATGGGTGCTACCCGTCTGATGGGCCGAAAGTAAGATTCTCACATAATATCATCGAAAGAAGGAAAAGAATAATAATGAAACAGGAGTGCACTGCGTCGTTCTTGAATGGATTAATCTTACTTTCGGCCCATCAGACGGGTAGCACCTATTGGAGGAATATGATGAACTTGTTAAAATTTGAAAAGTCACAAGAGAAACAATCGCACGAACTTTCCTTTTTGTTTAAAAAGGGTTCACATGAATTACATATGAATCGGGACTGTTTGTTCTCCTGGGTCACTGAAATGTTTATTATGTTTTAGAAATGTTTATTTTTATAAGTAAAGTCAAATTAATTGACATGTGACATTTATAGTACCGTAGGCTAGAACCTTTCATGAATCGACATTATTGACATCAGCGGGTGGGAGGTGTATTGTTTATGGATACTTGGACAAGGGGAGGTTGAGGTAACCACTGTGATAGGTGTGGAGGCGAAGGCAAATGGATGAAGGAATACTTAGATTTAGATTGTATGGAACGGACTGATGATCGTGGGGTATTGTGGGAGTTGGAGGCAATGATTAAGTGCAGGAAGAAAAAGTAGTGGTTGGAGGTAGTTCAAATGGTAACAGGTGTAACGGAGGGGTGGAGACTAGCAAGGGTAAAAGCGCAGATGCGAGAGAGCCGTATAGTTTGTTCATTCGGGAGTGGTAGCAAAGGAGTCAAAGGACGATTACACGACGGCTTGAGAGGTATTGATTGGTTGAGTTATACTACCTTGAGGGATATCAGATATTTTTGGAAGAAAAACAGCTCGCATATAAATGCTGAAGGGGTAGGGTCATGAATAATAGATGGGATTCGATGGGCGATTTAAACGGGACAAGGGTGGTTACAATGGGTATTCAGGATACAGTAGTGTTGTGCTACAATTATTAGCGGGATAGAACGTTGATTTATGGGAAACGCCTAAAGTAAGAATAATCATGACAAATGAGTAAACAAGTGACATTGGGGTAAAATACGGAATCTAATTGATATGTTTTTTATTTGTAGAAAACCTCTGACGAAGGGCCAAAGAATGGGCCCGAAATGCATTAGGTAACATATGATCAAAGATCGTGGATTAACTTATGTACACAGTCGTGGTGCAGGATAAGGCCCGGATGGGCATTTCCGTAACTTTAAGAGTTTAGTGAAGACATAAGTGTTTCTCTTTGTGACATGTGAAAATTATGAAGATTACTAAAGTTGGATCACGTTGGAGAAAAATAAATACAAATGAGTAACAAAGAACTTTGTGGAATGTTGTTATATGCAACGAAACAAAAAAAAATGCAGTGCATCTGGTTTGGGGTGGTATTCCATTCCATCTTTTTGGGACATGCATGACAATGTGCCACACCAATATCAACCTCTTACTGTGACAACTTAGGACAATGCAATGTACATGCCCGCATCCAGAGGTACAGTCACAACTGTCAGGTGTGTGAACCATTGATGCCTGTAGAAACATAACATACAATGTGTGTCTCTTCCAAATACAGGTGATGATGATGGGGACACAGCAGCAGGCGAGGAGGAGTCCCTGTCCCAGGTTCTGGGGGACACAGAGCTCACTGGTGTGGAACAGCCTCTGCCCTCCTCGGATGGCGAAGACATACCTGGCACCTCCGGTGTGAGTCATCATGCAGCACCAGCTGGAACAACATCTGCACCCCCTGCACCCACCCCTCCAACAACTGCCAACACACAGACCACCCCCGCCGACACGGACAGACCAAGGACCACCGATGACAACAGAATAGGGCCCCAGGCCCACCGTGTAGCAACGGACGACAACACCACTAACAACCCCCAAGGGGGCCTCGGGTCACCTGTGCGTGCCATCGCACGTCCTGCACGTGTCGCCAGGGGTGGTGGGAGGGGTGGTAGACATAGGTCGCTGCTTGCAGAGGGGTCTGGACTGCATGATGACCCACAACTAGCACGCGTCGCTGATGCGTACCAGGATAGCACCGGAGAGGTCAGACAGGTAGTGGGGATCCTCAAGGACATAGAACAGCAGCAGGCTGCCCATCATGCCCGCTTGGACTCCCACATGTCCCGTGTGGAGACACACATGTCCCGTCTGGAGACACACATGTCTGGCATGGAGTCCAAGTGGGACACATTGCAAGAACTCACAGCGGTGCATAGGGACATATTGACATGCCTCCGCCAGATTAGCACCAACATGGCCACACCTCCCTGTGTGCCCACAACATCTTGTGCTGCAACAACTGACACCGCCACAGGGAGGGAGGAGGACTCTGGCGGAGACTCCCCTGCACCGCAGCAGCCTGCATGTGAGGGTCCCCCCAAAGAAGAGGGGTCGTCTGAGGAAGGAAAACTGAGAGGTTGATGGCCACGTACATCCCCCAGGAAGCCAACACCTGTTCCAGAAATTCTCCTTTGTGTGCAAACGTTTCACCCTGTCGAATGCAACACTACTCTCCCACATGACATGGCGAGTTCAAGTTGGACTAATGTATCATATGACTGTGGACTTCACTCAGGACATTTCTGCTACCAAGACTTCCAACTCATCTGGGAACTATGGATCACAATCCCAATGTACAGCACCCACCATCCTGTGCACTATACACACACACATTTCTGTAAATAAAATCACTAGTACACCATACTTGCCTCTGTTGTTATTCAAATGTGGATACTGTTATGGTGATGATGATCTGCTAAATTACACTGTGTATGCTAACTGCCACAGCAAGTACAACACCGTCGTGTGAGTCATGGTGACGTGACACATATGAGGGAGACACACCACTAGGGCTACACAACACAGAGACACCAGGGCCATCGGACTCATCGCCCACAGTGATGTTGCCAGGAAATACAGTGGAATGCACAGACACCACACCTATTCAGAGTCTGTGGCAACTAGCCCACAGGTGCAGTAAGCAAATGTCAGTCAGATGTGTGACCACAGACAACGCACATCCCAAAGTGAAGCACAGGTTTATTATACATTTGCAACATGTTGTTTCCACTACAGATGCAAGGTTTACCCACGTGGCAGTGGCCACACAGTCAACAAGTGCAGAAGATATGAAGTCCAGGGGTGTGTGGCACATCACTTGTAGGCAAACTACTGCTGCCACCCTGAAAGCAGAATCATGGTGTCGGGGGATCCAAGTTGACCAAAGTACTCAGTAAGCACCCTGTGAGGGACAGACATGACACACAGTTAAAACCACTGAAGAACAGGACAGAACTGCAATACTCATGCCCAATACATGTCACAAGACAACTACACAAAACCAAGTTAGCATGTCAAAACTGTTGGGGAGTACAGACTACCTGTAAGGACACATTACTGCACGCATCCAGTCAAGTAGCACATGGCCACACTCAAACAGCACCAGAGCACCACCCACACATATCATGCAAACTCACATCATTCACATTACATCTCCCTGGATACTCACATTCAGCTGAAGAAGTTGGTGATGAGCTGTGTGCGGACATCACCATCATCATCATCACTGGCATCGTGGTCCAGGCCAGGATCCTCCACAGGTGGCGGACGTTGGTCATCGTCATCCAGGATGAGAGGCAACTCCTTCCGCACTGCCAGGTTGTATAGCATGCAGCAGACGATGACAATCTTGCACACCTTTGCTGGGGCATATGGGAGGGCCCCTCCTGTCTTGTCCAGGCAGCGGAAGCGGCTCTTCAGGAGACCAAAGGTCCGCTCAATCACTCTCCTGGTCCGACCAAGTGCCTCATTGTAGCGCATCTGGGCTGGTGTCACAGGGTTCCTGAGGGGTGTCAGCAACCACGGCATGTTGGGGTATCCGGAGTCACCTACGGACACACAAGTGCACATTAGCTGAGTTGGAAAAGTGGGTGGAATACTACAGATCAGAACACACACAATGGTACAAAGTCAGTACACACCGACAAGCCAGGCACACTGGTTCTGCATCTGTGCCATCATCCTCGGGATGCGACTACTCCTCATCACGTAGGCATCGTGTGCTGAACCAGGGAAACGGGCACACACATGTGTGATGCTCATATCTGTAAGACATACCACCAGAGCATTGATCGAATGGTAATGTTTACGGTTCCGGTATGCCTGCTCATGTGCCTGTGGTGGTATCAAAGCCACATGTGTCCCATCAATGGAGCCAATGACATGTGGCATCCTCTCCAGGGCATAGAAGTCACTCTTGATGTCAGTGAGTTGTTGACGTGTAGGGAAATAGATGTACTGGTTCAGGCATCTCAACATTGCCTCCAAAACATTGCGTAGCACACGGCTGAACATAGTCTGTGACATCCCACCGGCAGTCGCCACAGTGTGTTGAAAGGTACCGGTGGCAAAGAAGTGTAGGGCTGCCATTACCTTCACCTTGGGGGTCAGCGTCGTAGGGTACGGCCGGCCAGGTTGCAAATGTGGTGCCAAGCGCACTGCCAAATCCTCAATCAGCTGCCTGGTGAAGCGGTACCGTCGGATGCTGTCACGTTCCACCATCGTTGCCAGATCAGGGAATGGTCTATGGACAGTTGGAGCCCTGCAGTGCATAGGTTGAAGAAAGAAAGATTGTCAGTCACCCCACATATGTGCCATTCACCATACTCAATTTCATATGATACATCATTACGAGACACAAGTACTTGATGTGTGTGCCGTTCTGTTCGGACATAACTCGCACCTACATGCCCATCATCTAACTTCTCAGTACAACATGTGTGCACAACTGGTACCAGGTTGTGCTATGGGAAACCATTAGGCTGTGTCACAGTACCCATTTACTGCTGTCACGTTCCACACACACACCACAGTGACATGTCTGGACAGATGCGCCACAGGCATCACAGCTCATTGACAGGTAGATTCCCAGTGACCCTGTCTTGCCACATGGACACTGGCATGACATGGAGTATCATGTACACGTCAGAAAAACAAACATGACTCCCAAAGGTAGTGGCCCCTGTCGCCTCCGCAGGACAGACATGGACACCAGTGACGCACAACATCAAAGTCCATGCACAAACAACGTTGATGTGGAGACTGTCTCCCATCGTGCACATGGAATCAGAGACATCGGAAACACAACATGCACACAGACTGTGGAGGGACATCACTATAGTGGCAATGGGTCATCCTGTGATGTACATGCCTTCCCCCATGGCACCCTGGGGGAATGTGACATGTCACACACATACACAACCTGGAAATGTGACCATGCCACATGCTCCGAAATGAACTGTTGCACATCACAGTGGTCATGTGCACAACACACAAAGGACCCTGTCCCCATGAACACATGCATAGCCTGGGTGTGGCTGTCCACAAGTGCCACCACAGAAACCACATGTTAACCCCCATACACAGAAAAGGTAATGCAGCCTTACATGCCTTAGGAAACAGGGTGGACTGGGTGTGGTGTTGTAGGTGTGCCCCTGGGTCTCTGGCAGGTGTATGTGGCTGGCATACGTTCACCAGTGACAAGCATGGTGACATATGCGACTGACCTGTACAGGTACGCGTTGTACAGCAATGGACCGATCGGTGTGCCCAGCCGGCCCATTGCATCTGTTGTGAGCGGGTACGCGTTGTATCCCGAAATCGCGTTGTACAGCAATGGACCGATCGGTGTGCCCGGCCGGCCCATTGCATCTGTTGTGAGCGGAGTGCAGCGTTGTACAGCAATGGACCGATCGGTGTGCCCGGCCGGCCCATTGCATCAGTTGTGAGCGGGTACGCGTTGTACAGCAATGGACCGATCGGTGTGCCCGGCCGGCCCATTGCATCTGTTGTGAGCGGGTACGCGTTGTATCCCTAAATACGCGTTGTACAGCAATGGACCGATCGGTGTGCCCGGCCGGCCCATTGCATCTGTTGTGAGCGGGTACGCGTTGTATCCCGAAATACGCGTTGTACAGCAATGGACCGATCGGTGTGCCCGGCCGGCCCATTGCATCAGTTGTGAGTGGGTACGCGTTGTACAGCAATGGACCGATCGGTGTGCCCGGCCGGCCCATTGCATCTGTTGTGAGCGGAGTGCAGCGTTGTATCCCGAAATACGCGTTGTACAGCAATGGACCGATCGGTGTGCCCGGCCGGCCCATTGCATCAGTTGTGAGCGGGTACGCGTTGTACAGCAATGGACCGATCGGTGTGCTCGGCCGGCCCATTGCATCTGTTGTGAGCGGGTACGCGTTGTACAGCAATGGACCGATCGGTGTGCCCGGCCGGCCCATTGCATCTGTTGTGAGCGGGTACGCATTGTACAGCAATGGACCGATCGGTGTGCCCGGCCGGCCCATTGCATCATTTGTGAGCGGGTACGCGTTGTACAGCAATGGACCGATCGGTGTTCCCGGCCGGCCCATTGCATCTGTTGTGAGCGGGTACGCGTTGTATCCCGAAATACGCGTTGTACAGCAATGGACCGATCGGTGCGCACGCATTGGCTGGGGCCTGGTATGGCAACGGACGCGTTTTCGAAGCTCCAACGAGTCTGATGCAGTGAATTCAGTTGGCCAGCCACAACAATGTTGCAAAATCATGGGTGTCATGAAGCTGAAGATTTGAAGGATGCTGTGGGCGTGTATTAGTGCTGCTATTCCATGGATTGGTCAGATTCAGAAGATGCAAACGACTTGGACCTATCACTTTGGACACATGGGACAGTACCTGCCTCTGCAGCACACATATAATGCTGGCTGTTCCCCTGAGAGCTCACTTGCCTGCACTACATGCTCCAGGACAACATCTGCCACCAACACTGCTGCTGTCTCTGCATCCTCTGGCTACTGCAATGGCACGTACTGTGGAGAGAGCCCCAGCCTTCAGCCTTGAGGAGAACCAGGCCCTGCTGGACAACCTCCTTCCACAGTACAGCAAGCTGTATGGGAAACCAGGGGAGCAGGTGAGTGTGCTGTCCACTGCCTTACTAATTGTGCATGTTGTCTGACTAGCAGGACTTACAGTGTGCACACCACTGGCTAGCATGCTCACTGAGTAGTTGTCACACCCCAAAGTGTGTAGTTACATGCACTGAACAGGTACAGTGCAGTAACAGTGCTTTCCAACAAGGTTTACTTCCCATGCAATGATACCATGTAGTGACTGCTGGCAAACTGTTCATAGCCATTGTTGCACTGCCTATGTACATCATATGCCCCTGTGATTGAGACATGTATCTCCAACTGTGTGATGCACGTATATGTTGCATGTGTAGTAATGGCCTTTTCACTTTGTCATCCTCACAGGTTGATGCCCACCAGAAGCAGGAAATCTGGCTGACCATCGCCCGGGCAGTAAGATCCGTGGGGGTCTACAGGCGCAGGATCCGCAACTGCCAGAAGAGGTGGCAGGACCTTCGGGGCTGGACCCGGAGGATCGCAAGGGTCCAGCTGAAGCTGTCGCCTCCTCGCAGGAGGGGCGGACACCGGACCCTGACCCCCACATGCTCCGGATCCTGGCGGTGGTCTTCCCTGACCTGGATGGGCAGCTGAAGGGCAGACAGCAGCAAGGAGGGGTGAGTCCATGACTGCACTGTGCACTTTGTCTGACATGCTATGTGCCCTCCTCTGGCCTGGTTAAACTTCCACAGTACATCAGTCATGTGGTCCAGGACCCATGTCCCTCATTTGTGACATGCCCACTTCTCCTCTGATACGCATATGTGTGGCCCTTACAGTCAGGAACTTGTGTCACTTGGGGACTGTGTCATTGCATTTAGCTTCGCTCAAGGTGGGGGACAGCATTTGTTCCCGTGACTATGTTGTGCGATTCATGGGTGGGTCAATTGCTTACACAATGCCTAAGTTCTGACATGTAATCTGGGTGTAACTTTGATATGTGATCCACTTGCTGATCTGAATCACCACATGTCCCTGGGGAATTTGGCACACACCCATGCTGCCGGTGGGAACAATGTTTGGGCCTCAGGAGTATGTGTATCAAGTGTGTCACACATGCTTAGCCACATGCCTACTGTCCATGACTCATCCCTCTTACAGGTGGAGCTGGACAGTCATACAATACACTCTGTACTCCCACTCCCGTGTATCATCTGGCATGTTGTGATCAGTGAAATGTACCCTCAGGTGTCTGCCTCTGTCTCATTGTGCTGTGTCTTCGTTGTCAGGACTACTGGTATGTTTATCGGTTAGGGCTCAGCATGCCATCGGAGAAGTGACCATGATAGACGATACTTCTATGACTTATAGGTGTCTGATCACTTGACTGTGCACACAGGTGTATGCGACTGTGACTTTCAGCCAGCTGTTTTTCATTCACAGCACACTGTGAGGTGCTCATGTTCAGAGAGTTGTGTTTCATGTCCTCCATATGTCCGATTGGTATGACGTGGACAAATAGTAGTTCAGATGATGTGATTTTTGGGGGATGGACATGTGCACTTGTCAGTTACATAACTTGCATTCCCCATGTCCTAGGATTGTGACACAGTGCAGACTGTTGTTGGCTGGCTGCCATGGCCATGTGACAGGAGACAGTGATGTATGACTTTGCACGCATGCCTGTGTCATGGCATTAAACTTCCTAAGACTGATCCTGCAGGGGAGTGACATGTGCAACATGCACCCCATTGTGGCATTGACTATCCGGACATGGGTGCATCATGGTGTCTGGTGCTGGTATGCATCACATGCATTTCTATTTAGACTCTGGCCATCCCTTTATCTGGACACCTGCACTGACTCAGTGGCAAGATATGTGATGTGTGCATGTTCACATACTTCACTGTGTTCCCTGCAATGTCCAACAACTGTGTAGGTGGTGCATGTGTCCACACTGGGGTCTTACCATCAGACAGGCACCAGACAGATGGGTGCAAGGGCAGGAGGGGTGTGAGTCCCATGGTTGACCATCAGACTGACAATTGGCTTCCCCGAATCTGTGTGAGGACTTTAGGCAATGTTCAACTAAGGATGCCAGGGCTTGCTCTGTGATGTGCTGTACTTACTGTGGTGTTTGCGGTCAGTGCAGGTGACTGATGTTTGTCTGTTTCCCTAATTGTTTGCAGATACATCCACGGCCACAGGAGGGGACAGCTCCATGGACCAGGAGGAGCAGCGGAGCCAGACTGGGTCAGCATCCGACGAGTGGTCAGAGGGACCCAGTGGCACAGAGGGTGAGGGGAGCCACACCGGGGAGTCCTCAGCACCATCCACCTCAGCTGAGGACCACAGCAGCTCGGAGGATGACTCCCTTGTGGAGGCGGGTCTCAGCAGCCACCAAAGGCCAGCTAGTCTGTCTGGCCCTGCCACCACCACCACCACCACCGCCCTCCCATTGGCTCCCATTCCTGAGGTCCGTGGAGGCTCCCGTGCTCGGGAGCATGTCTCCTTCGTGCCAGGCACCGCACACCCTGCACCTGTGTCCCCTGCTGCCCTGAGTGAGGTGTCTGTGTACCTCCTTCGGCAGCTCCATGTAGGGCAGACAGCAATGCTGAGTGTCCTCCATGCACACACCACTCTGTTGACACAGCTGGTGTCGTTCATGGAGGTCATCTCGACGGGTATGTCTGCCCTACAGAGGAGCAATAAGTCCATGGACTCCTCCCTGACGGCAGCCGTGTCCCTCCTCCAACAGTCCCTCACCCCTCCCACCTCTGCCCCATCCACACTTCCTGCCACCCTACCTGTCCAAAGCACATGCACACCTGCACAATCACCCAAACACACAGACACGAGCAGCACAGACACACCCAAGAGAAAGGCAAGACGTGCACAGAAGCATCCTCAGGGGACTGATACCACACACACAGGGGATGGGGAACAGACACACACACAAGCATCCACAGTCACTCCGCAGTCCTCCAAATCCTCTCCCTCCAAGAACCCTTCCCTTGCCTCACCTGCTAACCCAACTACCCAGCAGATCTTCCTCTGTGACCTCGGCCTCTTCCCCTCCGATCTTGCTGATCCAGCATACCGGGGGAAGAGGAAGTCCACCCACACAGAGGGGAGTGCCCCTCGCCCCCGGACACCCTCCCCCAGGCGCAGGCAGACACAGGACCCCATTCGGAAGTCCCCCCAGACCAGGAAGAGCAAGACCCCACCACCACCACCACGCAGCTCCACCACCCAGTCTCTCTCCTCCATCCCCCAGGCCACCACTCCACAGGTTCCCCCGCCACACCCTGCCCCAGGTTCCCCCACACACCGATACCACATCCCCAGACTGCTTAGGCCCTCCCCCCCTGCCACTTGCTCTTCCACCCCCAACCCAGACGCTCTGCCTGTTAGTGCCACTGGTGTGGAGACCGCATCCCCTCCCTCTGTCCTGCCCACCTCATCTGCCCACCCTTCCACTCCCTTGGAGTCATGCACTGCAGTGGAGTCCACAACCACCCCATCTGACTCGGGCACTGCAGTGGGGACCCAGTCCACTACATCAGACCAGCCCACTGCAGTGGTTGCAGCACCCAAACCAACTGACTTGTGTACCACAGTGGTGCCGGCCCCCCCTGAGTCAGACACCTCCACTGCAGTTGCCGGTGACACTCCTGCACCCACCACCCCTTCACTGCCTCACTCTGCCATCCCCTGATCCTGTCCCTGCGGTGCCTGGCCTGCCCCTTGTATGCCCCTCCAAGGGGGATGTCCCCTGTCCGTACCAGTGCAGGCAAGCAATGGGTGACCAGTTGTCACTTATCACCCTGTTGGGACTGTGATTTTGGACTGGCCATTGGCCTTAGTTTCTTTTGGACTTCAGAGTTTTCCTTGACATTTGCTGAATAAAGCCTCTTTTTGTTTAATTGTGGGTTTTCTTTTGATGTACATGATGTGGATGAGTAGCATCCTGCATTTGCAGTTGTAATAGTGTTCATATCAGGTAAATGAAGTGTTGCTGTGATGGACTCCATGTGGTCCATGGGATATGCATCCTGTTGTAGTCTGGATCTATGGCATCCTTTGCTGCAGTCTGAGGGTGTAATGTTCAGCATTTGACACAGGGATGTACGTTTTGCATTTGTAAATGAACATCTTTGTCTTACACTGATGCACATCTGGTGGGCTTACCACTGTTCAATGTTCCGATTTCCCTGACTGTGTGCCCAGCTCCACTGGACATGCAGTTTTGCACATCAATGTCGAAGGACTCATCTGTGTATACAGTGCAACTTGCTTGACATGTGTTTTGGGTGTATGCAGATGACTGACGTGACACTCCCGTACCCAGGCTGATGTGAGCAGAGCTTTCTGTGTGTTGTAGTTGTTGACTCACTGACGGAGTGTTCTGCTGACATGTTTGGGTCGTGCACAGACAAGGTTTGGCACAGCGGTCCTTCCACAGGAGTGGAGTGCCCTCATGGGAGTGTGTAATCCGGTGACATTGCATGGGCCTGTGTTGTGTGTTGTGTAAGCATGTCTGTGCGTGTTCCCTTCTCTTTTCCTACACAGGCTGTGTCCCTAGGGATGTTCCCGTTTGTGATGCTTGCTGAGTTGTTCTGTGTTCATCCAGCATCTTGGACCTGGTTTCTCCGTGATGTGGATGCATGGCAAACTAATGTTCATGAGGTTGTCATCCCAGGTTGTCTTTGTTGTCAGGGCTGGGGATGTGGTCAAACGCAGATGGGACACATTCAGGATTCCCCTTGGCACTCGTTGTTTACACAAGTCATGTGATTTACAGTTTGTGGTAGCTTTCAGTGATTGTGACACGTTGTGTGTGTGACTGCTGCCACTCCTCAGGGTCAGAGCTGCAATGTTGGAAGTTGTGTACGTGTGTTCTCAGTGTGTCACCTTGGCTTCTTCGTTGGTGTGTGACTATGGCCAGGATCCCATTGATTGTGGTGGATTTCACATCATGCCCATGTACGGCGTACTGTGCTGTGTGTCAGACATTGACGAGTCTTGTTGACTGGCCATGTGTGATGGGTTTCTGCACCTTAGTTCCCACCACCACCCCTGGGATTGTCATGGGTGCATGTGCAATGTCACCAGTCCATGTGAGCTTCACTGCTGCACATTGGTGGAGATCAGGGTGTGTGGTGTTGAGTGTGTGCAAATGTGAGTTGTTGCACGGCTAGACCCCTACCTCCATATTGGCCTTGGCTGGCAGGCCGTGCTGATTGATTAGAGCTTGTGTAGGTGTGATGGTAGTTTGTTGCTCAGGACACATGGCTGTGGTTCACAGTGTGAACGACATCTACCTTTGTCATCACAGTGGGATTATCATGCAGGCTAGTGTCAGCACAATGTGGGGTCCCTGGGGGTAGTGCTGTGGTGTGTCTGTCTCTTGCTGTGTTAGTTGCTGTTCCTACAAGCTTGTGTGACATGTGTAATTTGGGCTCCCTCTCATCTAACAATGCCTGATTGCCCACATAGGGGTATCCGATCCATGAGTAACTTTTGTATGGCACTGTATACACATTTGTGTGGTTGGAATTCAGGCCTCCTCATGTGTTGTGTGGTTGCCTGGGGACACTGACACACACCCCCATCACCTGTTGTGTTTGATATGAAGTGTGAGTCTGCCTGTTTGTGTTTGTGCCTTTGCACCACTGCATTGGCATATCTTGAGTGTGCCATTGGCTGTATGTTGTTTGGTGGCTTTCCCCTGCTGTCCCTGGGACTCCTAGGTCATCAGTGAGCACAATAATCATGGTTTGTATGTCCCATTGCTGCCATGGTATGGTATTTGTTCACCTGACATCTACAGTATCCACAGGATATCTACATTTGTGTGTCCATTGGTGCAGATATGTGGGTCAGCATTATGATGGTCACTTCTGTCATTGTGTTATTTGTGAATGTTGACAATGTGGGCCCCCATGGGTGATGTTTGTATGCACATGGCCAAAACGATGTTTAAGTGACACTGCACTGTTTGCCTCGACCAATCTATGTTGCTATGGGACACAAGCACTACTATGCCACTGATGTGTTTGTTGTTGTGTGACCAGGATTCATCCATGCAGTTTGGCTTTGGCAGCTTTTACCATGACTACACTTACCTTATGATCACTGTGGTGATGGTGCTTTAGGCCCCATTGCCACATTGTTCAAAAGTGCATCAGCTATGGACCCCACACTTCCCTTTTGGTCACTGTGGTGATGGGGCTTTAGGCCCCATTGCCACACTGTTCAAAAGTGCTTCAGCTATGGACCCCACACTTCCCTTTTGGTCACTGTGGTGATGGGGCTTTAGGCCCCATTGCCACACTGTTCAAAAAGTGCTTCAGCTATGGACCCCACACTTCCCTTTTGGTCACTGTGGTGATGGGGCTTTAGGCCCCATTGCCACACTGTTCAAAAAGTGCATCAGCTATGGACCCCACACTTGCCTTTTGGTCACTGTGGTGATGGGGCTTTAGGCCCCATTGCCACAATGTTCAAAAAGTGCATCAGCTATGGACACCACACTTACCTTTTGGTCACTGTGGTGATGGGGTGTTCGTGCCCATTGCCACAGTGGCCATGGTCGGCTTGCATTGTGGAGGCCACATACATTTATGTGTGACACATGTGATAGGGGGTCACATTGTATGTTCAATGTCATGTTCAGTCTTGTAGGCATTTGACACAGACTACACACGCTTGTCATGGTGTTGGGGGGGATGTAATTTTCTGTCATTCCTTATGTGGGAGTATGCTGGTTGTGTCATGCATTACCCGTCCTATGAGTAGGGGTGGTGTTAGTGGTAGGCATCCAGGCCCCCATGAGTGGGATGGTAGTAGTGACAGGCATCCAGCCCCCCATGAGTAGGGGTGGTGGTAGTGGTAGGCATCCATCCCCCCATGAGTGGGGTTGGTAGTAGTGACAGGCATCCAGCCCCCCCTGAGTGGGGGTGGTGGTAGTGACAGGCATCCAGGCCCCCCTGAGTAGGGGTGGTTGTAGTGGCAGGCATCCATCCCCCTAAGGGTGGGGATGGTAGAAGTGACAGGCATCCATGCCCCTCTGAGTAGGGGTGGTGGTAGTGACAGGCATCCAGGCCCCCCTGAGTAGGGGTGGTAGTAGTGGCAGGCATCCAGCCCCCTAAGGGTGGGTATGGTGGTAGTGACAGGCATCCAGGCACCCATGATTAGGGGTGGTGGTAGTGGTAGGCATCCATCCCCCATGAGTGGGGATGGTAGTAGTGACAGGCATCCAGCCCCCTGGATAGGGGTGGTGGTAGTGGCAGGCATCCATCCCCTAAGGGTGGGGATGGTAGAAGTGACAGGCATCCATGCCCCCTGAGTAGGGGTGGTGGTAGTGACAGGCATCCAGGCCCCCTGAGTAGGGGTGGTAGTAGTGGCAGGCATCCAGCCCCTAAGGGTGGGTATGGTAGTAGTGACAGGCATCCAGGCACCCATGATTAGGGGTGGTGGTAGTGGTAGGCATCCATCCCCCATGAGTGGGGATGGTAGTAGTGACAGGCATCCAGCCCCTAAGGGTGGGTATGGTAGTAGTGACAGGCATCCAGGCCCCCTGAGAAGGGGTGGTGGTAGTGGCAGGCATCCATCCCCCTAAGGATGGGGATGGTAGTAGTGACAGGCATCCAGGCCCCCCTGAGTGGGGGGGGTGGTAGTGGTAGGCATCCATACCCCCATGAGTGGGGATGGTAGTAGTGACAGGCATCCATCCCCCCCTGAGTGGGGGTGGTGGTAGTGACAGGCATCCATCCCCCCCTGGATAGGGGTAGTGGTAGTGGCAGGCATCCATCCCCCTAAGGGTGGGGATGATAGTAGTGACAGACATCCATGCCCCCCTGAGTAGGGGTTGTGGTAGTGACAGGCATCCATACCCCTAAGGGTGGGTATGGTAGTAGTGACAGGCATCCATGCCCCCCTGAGTAGGGGTGGTGGTAGTGACAGGCATCCAGGCCCCCCTGAGTAGGGGTTGTGGTAGTGGCAGGCATCCATCCCCCTAAGGGTGGGGATGATAGTAGTGACAGACATCCATGCCCCCCTGAGTAGGGGTTGTGGTAGTGGCAGGCATCCAGCCCCCTAAGGGTGGGTATGGTAGTAGTGACAGGCATCCAGGCCCCCCTGAGTAGGGGTGGTGGTAGTGGTAGGCATCCAGCCCCCCCTCAGTAGGGGTGGTGGTGGTGGCAGGCATCTAGCCCCCCATGAGTAGGGGTGGTGGTAGGGTGGTGTTGGTGGTAGGCATCCATCCCCCTATGGGTGTGTATGGCACTGGTGTTGGCCATCCCACCCCTATGGTTCTGCTGTTGCTTGTGAACGTCATTTGTGCATCCCTATGTGTGTGTGACATATTTCGGGTACGTGTAGTTTGTTTGTATTGTTGGTGTTTGACTTACCGTCTGCGCCGTACGCGTCTGTGCCGGTCCCGGTAATAGATGTAGAGTATAGGTAGGACCTGCGCAATGGGATTCATGCTTGGATCGTCTCGTTCGGGTTTCTCGTGTCTTCGACTCGTACTCGTCGCTGGCTTGTTCGTCTCGTAGCCGTGGATCGTCTTGTGGCGCACAACGGAGCTTATGTACGGCTCGCCCGGATGCTCAAACGTGCCGGACGTAGCGACAGGTTCAGCACGTACGGAATGCGCATCGTACTAGTCCGGCCGGAAGGTGCTGTGTATTTTGTTCCGTGTGGCTCGAATCGGCGTTTACGGATCCGGCTCGGGCGGGGAACAGGAGCTGGATTGGGTGAGTACGGCTCGCTCGGAAACTGGGTTGTTATACGCATCGTACTTGTTCGTCCAGATGAGTGTACGAATCGGTCGGGAAACACGCATTGGGCTTGTATTTTTTCCGGACGAATACTGTTAGGTGCACTTCCGGCCGAGATCGGAATCGACCCCATAGTGCTGTGCTCTCAGGCTACCAGTTATCAGAATCTGGTTTGCCAGTTCTAGAGAAGCCTCCAGATCTGTACCCTCCTGAGCAAGTTTCCTGTCCCACCTAGCATTCTGAGTTGACAAATCATCCGGAAAATTAGACAGGAGATTTTGATAAATTATACCTATCCTAGACCTTGAAGCTATACTACCCACCAGTGATAACTTAGCAAAATTGGCCCTTCCTTGGGCTATTGCCTTGCTTAAGTAGCTTCTAATCTGTAAAAACTTAAAAAACTGTCTAGTAGGCAAACCAAATTTGGTTTGTAATTCTGAGAACGACATAATTTGGCCATCATCAAAAAAATCCCCCAAAACCTTAATTCCAAGAACCTCCCAATTTATAGTTATCTGATCCTGAAATATTGACGGAAGCAGACCAACTGACATTAGCGGGGTGTAAGCATTAATATTAGAGATCCCAAGCAAGCGCCTTATTTTTTTCCAAATAGAGAATGCAGAATGGGCAACTTTAAACTTAGTTTTCTTGTAATAACTTGGTTCGATTACTCTTGTTAGACAATATTGTGCATCCTCCCCTAATATAACTTCGTAAATAGTAGGTCTGACTGGTTCTGGGACGTGTGCCTTGTTTCCCACCAGCAGTATCCCCATATGCTGTAATAATGTTACCCAGTGATACAGCCTTAAAGAAGGCAACCCCCAGCCACCCCTTAATCTCGGGAGAATTAACCATTTTGCTGCCCGTCTGGCTTTTTGATAGCCCCATAATAATCCATTACAAACCCCTTCTGCTTTTAAGATACAAGAAGCTGGAAATTCTAAGGGAATCATCCTTAATAAGTATAACATTTTGGGAAAAATAAGCATTTTGATGACATTGCAGCGTCAGTACAAAGAAAGATGAAAATGATTTAATCTAGCCAACGTCTGATCCACTCTTTTAATAATTGGCTGTATGTTCAATTCTGGTATTTGCTCTACTGCTGCAGTAATTTTTATACCCAAATAAATTGCAGATGTTACAGTCAATATTTCCTGCGGTCTAGAAGTATCTGTATGAATAATCTGAGTTTTATCAGGATTTAATTTATAACCTGTAACCAGCCCAAATTGTTTTGCGAGATCATAGACTGCCGGTAGTGCAGATCCTATGTTAGTTGTGAAGATAGCAACGTCGTCTGCATAGGCTAGTGTTTTATACAAGATGCCATTGACCATTGCCGCCACTATTCGTGGATCGGCATCTAGCTTGTAAAGTAAAGGGTCTATGTAAAGAGAAAATAATAGCGGCGAACAAGGGCACCCTTGTCGTGTACCTCTGCGAATAGACAATGGACTAGATTCTTGCCCTGATGTACGAACCCTAGCCTCTGGTGAGTTATACAAGGTCCGTAAGGCAATGATGAAATCCTGCGGAAACCCTTTAGTCTCTAGCATCAGCCAAAGAAACCCCCAGGAGACCCTGTCAAATGCTTTCTCTGCATCCAACAGGATCATCCCTAGGGGCGATTTGGATGCTTGAGCCCAGTCGAACAAGGTAATTGCCCGTCTGATATGGTCGGATGTATCACGTCCCGGAATAAATCCGTGCTGCCGGATAGATACCAGAGGTGCAATAACCCTTCCTAATCTCATAGCTGCTATCTTTGAGTATATCTTACTATCTGCACAGATCAAAGATATGGGTCGGTAAGAAGAAGGATTAAGTTCTGGCTTATCCTTTTTTTTTAAAACTACAATAGTTGTTTTATGCCATGAGTCAGGAGTCTGGCCCTTCTGTGCTCTTAAAAATAGAGATTCAAGCTCTCCGAGGATACTCTGCCTGAATGTTCGAAAAAATTCCAGAGGTATTGCATCCGGGCCAGCAGCCTTGCCTGTCGCTAACGATGATATAGCTAGTTCAATTTCCTTACGCGAGATCGGGGCAGATAGCATGTCTCTCTGCTCCTGGGTAATCTGAGAAGTTACATAATCACTGAGAAAGTCCACTCCTGAAGTAGTTGGACCATCTTTCTCGATAGAGTAAAGCCCTTGATAAAATTCTTGGAATACTTCCAAGACTTTAGCAGGGAGATCCTGGATTTGACCCCTTTGATCTTTTATGCGGCAGATTCTATTTGAAACAGCTCTTTGCTGTATCCGTTTGGCTAATAATCTGCCGGTATTCTCACCAAATTCATAGAGATCAGTTCGGTGTTGCTGATATTTAATAGCTAACTCATGCCCGTAATGTTGATGAATCTTGGTTATCACGACTGCTATCTTTCTCTGACATTCTTCTCCTTTCTGTTGGTCCCCGATTACCCTAATAAGTTCTTCCTCTGCCTCCCGTAACTGGCCGACCCACCCGTTAATCTTCTCTTTTATCTTCCTCTGTTGGTAAAGGGAAAAGCTAAGAGTCTCCCCCCTCACTGCGGCCTTGAAGGCATCCCACACTATTAGCTCGGATGCAGTACCCTTGTTTCTCTCAAAGAATTCCACAATCCATTTCGCCATATATACTACGTATTCTGAGTCGAGTAACAGTTTCCTGTCAAATGTCCAAGTTACCCCTTTATGAGGCAAGTTCCCTACTGGGAGTTGAATCACTAATGGATTATGATCCAATATCAATCTGGGAAGAAGCTCACATCTAGATGTTCCTAATATTAAGTTAGACAAGAAAAAATAATCCAGGCGAACAAATTTTTTATGAGGGGCAGAGAAATACGTATACCCTAACCCCACTTGGCTTTGACTTTGCCAGATGTCTACTAACCCATGCTCTTGGCACAATCCCTCTAAGGCCTTAAAAGACTTAACCTTCCTACCAGAATAAGGCATATTACTGTGAAGATTGAAGTCGACATCTATATGGATGTTCAAGTCCCCACAGAGCACTATCGAGGGAGGCCATAAAGCCAGTTCAATGTTTAGAAAGTCAAAACACGTAGGGTCATCTGAATTAGGTCCATAAAGGGAACAAAGAGTGTAAATGGTTCCACTAATATTTACTTCTACTATTACCCATCTTCCTAGTTTATCTACTTTGATCCGATTACAGGTTACCATGCCATGCCTTGCCAGTATTGCTACCCCTCGAGTATTGGTTGCTTGCCAGTACATGCCAGGAGATCAAGGCCCAAATCTTTTAGCCAGCTACGATTATTCCAACAAATGTGTGTTTCCTGAAGACATAATATTTCAATCCGCATGTGTCTAATAAGTTTTGCAAATATCCCCCTCTTTTTCCTGTCATTCAGGCCACAGCAGTTTACTGAACACACTCTAATAGATTTAGTCCTATCCGCCATTTCTGCCAGTGCCTTCTGATGTGTCCTGATAATATACCATTTTTAATATCTTCTTTACTACCAAACCTGCAGGAACAAAAAATCTAATTGAAAACCAAATTTTGTCTAACACTGCCAAGATAACTGAAAATCAGTGAATGCTTACGTGCTCCCCATCCTCTCCCCCTTGACCATACCCCCTCGAGGCCACCCTCCATGGGTGTCCCTCCCCCACCCCAAACGCCCCTCCCCACTACCATATGAGGCATGGGACTAACTGTCCCTGGTGATGCTGAGCCAACACACCCACCCCTCCATGAACCTAGACCTATATACCTTAACTGTGTATATTAATAAATACAAGGGAAAAAAAAGGCGATTATGGGCTCTCCCAAATGAGAAATAAAGAAAGTAGAATAGACATTGGAAAGCTAAATACAGCTCTAAAGATGACCAATCAGTTCAAGTTCAATGACATTAAAAGTTCTTTAGCCTGAATTTCCGATTGAAAATATTGGGTACGGCCTAGGGAGATCACCTTCAGTTTTGCAGGATTTAGGAGAAAAGCCTGAGCTCCTTTGGCTTGAAATTCAGGAATCAACTGACGAAGGCGCTTTTCAACTGTTTTTTGACAAAAATCGGGTCGGACAAAAAAAATCACAACCCTTTCCAGCCCTCTTCCGATCTGGTCTAGCTAGATCATATAGAGATTCCCTGGCCAAAAATTGTTCAGGGAAATTAAGACTGCGCGTGGACGATTTTCAGATTGCCCTCCTGTTCTCCTCTGATTAAACGGAAAGCGATGGGCACGTTGAATCTGAGTCTTCCAGTCCCATTGAGGCAAATCTGGAAAGGCCTCGCTGAGCAGATCAATCACAAACTGACGGATGTTGGAGCCTTCCTTTCCTTCCGGGATTCCCAAAATTCGCAAATTATTGCGCCTTGCGCGATTTTCAAGGTCGGTCAGTTTCAGTAAAGTATCATCTCTAAGGGACTGCATTTGATCCGTCTTCCTCTTCTGTGAACTTAGCTCATCTTCCAGTTGGGATATCCTTGTTTCCGCTTTTCCAATTCTGGTGGCAAAATCAGCACAGGTCTTAGCAATTCTGCGAATAGAATTTTGCAATTTCCTACAGGCACCTTGTGTCCGGGAACTCTCTGCCCTTGTTTCCTCTCTATGAGGCATGATTACTTGATAGATAGTTGTGAGCGTGATCTCCTCATTACAGGCAGGCACAGTACTTGGATCAGCCAGAGACTCTGCCTCTCTCCCATTGATTGCCTCACTCAGGTTTGGCGAATATGTGTAGTCCCAAATCATACTGCCAGTGGCTCCTTCAGCCCTGTTACCTGGTGCGGGTAAGGAGGGAAATTTCTTAGCAGTGCCAGGATTAAACAAAGATCTGTCACTACCTTCCTCCCAGTGTAGGCTGCTTGTATCACTCCCATCCTCTGCCCAATCTTTATCCTGGCAGTCTTCTTCAGAAGAATTTGAGTGATCTGATAAAGAAAAAAACTTATCAGTAGCATCCTCTTCTCTGCTGATAAGTTTGTTGCCTTCTCCAGGCCCCAGCCCTGTTAGATTGGTGAGTGGGGCGGAGTCCTCTACATGATTTTCCATTCCTAGGGTTGAACGGACTCCATTTCCCGACATGCATTTGAATTGCTGTGTTTGAATTGCAGAGACTATTTCCAATGACAAAGAGGGCCTCTCCCTACGATCGCCCTCCTCGCAGCCATCAACAAGATTGCCACCGACAGCAACAGGTTCCCCGATCCCAGCAATCAAAGGAGCAGAAACAGGGAGGTCTGAAACCGCCAGCTCCTCTCTCCCCTCTCCCCTGGTCAGATCTCCAGCAGCCTCTTCCACACTAGGCTCCACAGTCGAGGGAGACTGATCGCTCGTTCCCCCTTGTGTTGAGGGACCAGCCGAATTGGTTTTCCCCTTAGGGGATGCCACCATACCACCAGGGGGGTTCACAGTTGCTTTGTTCCTCCCCGTCCGAAGTCCAAACATCGCAACGTTTGTTTGGCGCGCATTACTGCTCCGTCCTTCCCCGTTCTCTGAGGCTCGCCCGGACCCTGTGATTCCATTCCGGATCGGCTGCCCGTAGTCCCAGAGCCTCCTCCATCCACGGAGGGAGCAGGAGCAGTCCTCCCCGCGGCTTCGGATCCTGATCCTGTCTGCATTCCGCGCCCCTTGATACTTTTGCCGCTTGTCTTCGGCGATACAAAAGGGGATGCAAAAGGGGATGATGGACGGAACGTTTGAGCCAATCAAACACTCACCCCCAGTCAACTGATCTGGGTTTAATCCATCATCATTCTTTAGCTCACTCCACCACCCCAGTTCAGACATGGCCATATGCAAATCAGTCTGACCCTGTGCCTCATGGGAACAGTCCAGCCCGAACTGCCAAGCCATGTCTTCCCTGGACCGGAAACAAGCATCCTAGGACCGGTTTCTGGCATTCCAGCCGTCATCAGCCAGGCTTGCTTGAATCCAGTGGCAAAGCGAGCAAGGGACCCACGTCTGGGCATACCCCCGCCAACTTAGGGCGAACAAAGCGATACAAAAGGGGATGGCATGGTGAGCAAAAAAACGATGGATTTAGGCCCAGATCTCTGTACTGGGGTGAATGTATGACATTGTTCTGCATTCTGTCCATCAACTGTTGTTTTTGCGCTTGTCTTCGGCGGCATATCTGCAGCTCCAAGGTCCAGCAGATAAGACAGGGAGGCTGCTAGGCAATAGTGGACTCGCGGCACCAACCGACAGGGGAGCGGGACGCCCCACAGCCAATACCTCAGCCTCCAGAGCATGCAGGACGTCCAGATGCAGAGTCCTCAGTGATTTTCAAAAGGTGAACAGAAATAGATAAATGTCTATTCGGTAAGTTCCATTCTTTTCAATGTATTCAGCGCATTCAAATCGCCTTTTTAACTATAGGTCTAGGCTGGAGAGAGTAGGAGCAGCTCACTCGACCGACTGACCGGTCGCCATCTTGAGTTTTAAAGGGATGCAATACCTTCCCATCTCCTTGCTGGCCTTCATTAAGGACAATGCTCAATGTCTTACCTTTTTCAATCAGAAAGGTTTCAAACGCCTGCAGAGTAGTATCTCAATTGGGCTGTCTCTCAAGGGAAATTGAATCTGCTTTGCTTTTTTCCTTTTTTATGCCCCACGTGCTGTGAATTTAAATTCCAAAAGGCTACAATTACAATCAGGTAGCTAAAAATGTATTGCTTCTTTCAAGATTTTTTTAATGTCTTTGTGTATCTTTTTTCTATTATATTTACTAACATCTTACATCTCGATTTTGGAGAACGAGGTATATATAAAAACTGCTGCGTGGGTTAAACGGCTGTTGTTAGGATTATTTCCTAGAAGTAAAACATAGGCCACCTGTAAAAATAGAGATTATCATTGCCCTATTTGTGTCCCTCTATTACAATCAACACCATATATTATACATTAGGGGTACTTTTGATTAATTAATTCTGAAGTGGGGTCCATCCTAAACAATTAATCATCCCTTCCTATAGGCGAACATGGATGCAAGTATGAAGCAAGTAAAAAAAAAAAATGGGGCCAGTATGACCCCAAGTATCCGCATGTTTGTGTGGTTGTACTGCCTTAACCATAGACCATGTTTCAAGAAACGCATATCTTTTTTATCTATTCAAGGGGCTCCTATTTTTGTGTGTATCTGTTCCCTCTTACCAAGCTTAGACACATTTACATCTTGCATGTAGCAGATGTAGTTTATCGTACAGCGGGTTCCCATGTGTTGAAGCAAATGCACCTTGTGCTGCGGCACGTAGCCGATACCGTGTATCGTGTAGCGGGTTCCATTATGTTATGACCCCTTCCTTTTGGTACCATGTGTCGAAGCAATTACACTTTGAGGGGTGGCATTCAGGCAATATAACGCATCACCTAGCGGATTCCCATATTTTTTGGCAATTACACCTTGCGCGGTGGCTTGTAGCCGATGCAGTGCATCTTCTAGTGGGCTCCGTAATGGGCCCATTATTTTAACCAAAATGCGTTGGGCTTACCTGGTGCCTAGGTCTACAGAACACATGAGAATACGTTCAGTGAAAGGCGGCACCCAAAGCTGCCGAGTTTGTTATATATCCTTGCGTTGATTAAGTGTGAGCCAGGTGACTATTATCATATGTGTTTCTTTGTGATTCTTTTTTTTTATAAGCACTATCTTGGACAGTGTTACCTCGACCTTTAATTTACTGTGACTAATGCTTTTGCTTTATATCAATAATCCCCCATTTGTCCACACGTATCTGAATATGTACAAAAATGAGAGCACAACACACAAAAATGCGGGTTTCAACTAAGGGGGGTGAAGACAAATTTACGGATCACTGACAGAATATCGACAACAGAAATATCGACCTACAGAAATATCGTGACAAAAATATCGTTGTCAAAAATATCGACCTCCTATCTTCATAATGGTAAGTACAAAAATATCGAGAAAAAAAATATCGTTGTTAATAATATCAAAGTAGAAAATATCGGTTTTTTTATATGTATAAAAAATAATGTAAAATAAATTAAATAATACATTTAAGTAAAAAAAAAAAAATTAGATTTCTTTGTATATTTTAACAATTATAAGTAATAAATGTAATGTAAGAAAATGAAACATACATATTTAAAATATAATATATATATATAGTTACTTAAAAATAATTAATAAATAATAATTTTAATTAATTATAAAATGTTAGAAATATATTAAAATGTATACATATTTATATATATATACATACACCTGTAACATAAAAATAAAAAATTATATTATAAATTTAAATATTAAAATATGTACTATTTTTTAAACCTACACTTTACACTACATTGACTGCAACAGTAGGGAAAGTGTTGGATAGCGGAGGAGAAAAAATTACTATTCCCACTCCAGCGAGTGCAACAGTAGGGATAGTGTTGGATAGCTGAGGGGAATAATTTACTATTCCCACTCCAATAACTGCAACAGTAGGGAAAGTGTCGGATAGCGGAGGGGAATAATTTACTATTCCCACTCCAGCAAGTGCAACAGTAGGGAAAGTGTTGGATAGCGTAGGGATAAAAATTACTATTCCCACTCCAGCAAGTGCAACAGTAGGGAAAGTGTCGGATAGCGGAGGGGAATAATTTACTATTCCCACTCCAGCAAGTGCAACAGTAGGGAAAGTGTTGGATAGCGTAGGGGTAAAAATTACTATTCCCACTCCAGCGAGTGCAACAGTAGGGAAAGTGTTGGATAATGGAGGGGAATAATTTACTATTCCCACTCCAGCAAGTGCAACAGTAGGGAAAGTGTTGGATAGCAGAGGGGAATAATTTACTATTCCCACTCCAATGAGTGCAACAGTAGGGAAAGTGTTGGATAGCGGAGGGGATAAAATTACTATTCCCACTCCGAAGAGTGCAACAGTAGGGATAGTGTTGGATAGCGGAGGGGAATAATTTACTATTCCCACTCCAGCAAGTGCAACAGTAGGGAAAGTGTTGGATAGCGGAGGGGAATAATTTAGTATTCCCACTCCAATAAGTGCAACAGTAGGGAAAGTGTTGGATAGCGGAGGGGATAAAATTACTATTCCCAATTCCAAAGAGTGAAACAGTAGGGAAAGTGTTGCATAGCGTAGGGGTAAAAATTACTATTCTCACTCCAGCGAGTGCAACAGTAGGGAAAATGTTGGATAGCGTAGGGGTAAAAATAACTATTCCCACTCCAGCGAGTGCAACAGTAGGGAAAGTGTTGGATAGCATAGGGCTAAAAATTACTATTCCCACTCCAGCGAGTGCAACAGTAGGGAAAGTGTTGGATAGCGTAGGGGTAAAAATTACTATTCCCACTCCAGCGAGTGCAACAGTGGGGAAAGTGTTGGATAGCGTAGGGGTAAAAATTACTATTCCCACTCCAGCGAGTGCAACAGTGGGGAAAGTGTTGGATAGCGTAGGGGTAAAAATTACTATTCCCACTCCAGCGAGTGCAACAGTGGGGAAAGTGTTGGATAGTGTAGGTGCATAAATTACTATTCCCACTCCTGCAAATGCAGCAGTAGGGAAAGTGTTGTATAGCAAAGGGGTAAAAATTACTATTCCCACTTAAGAAAATTCCAATTTAAAAACAAACCAAATATAATAAAACACCCAAAAAACAAAACATATCTATTATAAATTTTTACAAAACATAGAAACATATAATAATGTAGAAAAAATATAAAATTTACATAAAAAGATTATTTTTTAATTTTACCAAGAAATTATCAAACAAATAAATATTTTGTAATAGAAATTAGTTGTAATCTAAAAAAATAATTATTACATAAATGTAATAATTTTTTTCCTACCCTATAACACCACACAATTTACAACACATATCTAAATTACATAAAAAAGTGTACCTCCATAATTAACACAATTATCAATTTAAAAATTATTAATAATTAAAAAACATATTTAAAAAGTTCAAAATTATTGTAGTAACCAAACATTACAGCTATACAACATAAATCCCCAAACAAAAAAAAGAATGAAAAATTACCAAAAATATTCAACAATTAATAAATAAATATTAATGATCAAGTAATGATTAATTAATGTAAACTAAATTACTTTCCACCATCTACCCCAATAAAACACCATAACACACACCTAAAAATATTTACACAATTTCCATAACTAATTTTACATTAATAAATTCATATCAATGAACAACAAATAAGTAATTAATTTTAAAACATTTACTTCCCACCATTTACCACTATAAACACCACAACTCACACATTAAAAGTATTACACTAATGACAAAATTAAATTGTAATTAATTAATTAGCATCAAACAAAGAAATAATTAATTAAAAATAAATTACCTCCCACCATATTACCCTATAAATGCCACCAACAATTTCATAAAAAATTATACAATTAACATAATTGATTAACAATTAATTAATTAATAACAATTAACAATTTAAATATAAATAATTATTAATACATTAATTCACACAATTAACACTATAAAATAATAATTAATAAATATTATATAAAAAATATTATTGCATTTATTTAAATTAAATTACTTCCCACCCTACTCCCCTATCAACCCACAACCCACTCCTAAAAAAATCACACAATTAACATAATTACCAATTAATTAATGATAATTAATAACAAATTAATAAATAATTAATAATGAATTATTTCCCACAATTAACAATATAAAATAATAAATAAGTAAATATTAATTATAAAAAAATATTAATAATTTAGGGGTCTATTACGATGGCGGTCAGATGTCCACCGCCGGGCCGGTGGTGGCGCCCGCCGGACCGGCGATGGACATTCGCCCGCGATCGCAACCAAGAAAACCTCTGGTCAAATTAGGATGGCGGTGGTGACCGCGGCGGTGGGAAATTCCGACTGCCGGTTGCCATCCGCACTCCTGCCTGGCGGACGGAGCAGGACCGGGATAATGGTGGCGGTGCAGAGCAGGCTCCGCCGGCAGGATTATGATGCCGGTGGTAGCCAGCCTTTCCACAGCGGTCAAACCGCCATGGAAAGACATGCGGAGATTGTCTTCTGGGGGCCCGTTGCGGGCCCCCAATGTTTGAGGGGGGTGTGGGTGAACTGGGGGGGTACCCATGGTCCCCCCCTACATTTCTCTGTACCAGGTGGCAGGCAAATGCAGGGAAATGCAGGACATGCTCCTTTGGACATCGCGGCGGTGCTGCGGGCAGCAGCAACCGCCGCAATGTTAAGGCCCGCGATCCGACCACCGCAGTCGGATTTCAACAGCGGGTCTTCGTAATTCGACCGGCGGTGATGTCGCAGTCCATGCGGACGGTCTTTTCCAGCTACCATGGCGGTCGGGGAGGTTTTCCGACCGCCATTGTAATAGGCCCCTAACTTATATTTAAATTACTTCCCACCTTATTCCCCTATAAACCCACAACCTGCTCCTAAAACAATGACACAATTAACATATTTCCTAATTAATTAATCAATACAAATTAACAGCCAATTATTAATTAATTAATAATTAATTAATTACCATAATTAACACTATAAAATCAAAATTAAATAAATACTACTAAATAAAAATTAATATTCAATTTATTATAATTAAATAACTTCCCACCCTATTTCCCTATATACCCACAAACCGCTACGGAACTAAAACACAAAATTTAATTAAAATAAAATTAATATTCAATTTATTATAATTAAATTACTTCCCACCCTATTCCCCTATTAACCCATAACCCGCTACAGAACTAAAGCGCAAAATTTAATTAAAATAAAATTAATAACTTCTAAAAATTTAACACATACATTAAAAAAATGCAATACTGAGACAATTTTTTTTAGCACATACATTTAAAATACATACTAAAATATATAACACTAACTAAAAAAACGATATTTTTAACAACTATATTTTTGCAAACGATACTAATGACTTTGATATTTTGGAAAACGATATTTCTTACCTTAAACTCGATATTCTGACCACAATATTCTGGCAGTCGATATTTCTGTATCACGATATTTTGCACTCGATATTAGTGTAAGTCGACATATCCTACTCGATATTCTGACTGTTTACCCCTTGGAAGTTTAAGGATGACTGTTCCTGCTGGAGAGGATGCAGAGACATATTAGAATCTTTTTCATCCATGTTTCATTCATTTAGGAGTTAGGACAATCAAGGCAGCTCTCTGTGAATGCCTGCACCAAACAGATGTGCAGGTTCTGGAAAGGCTTCTGAAGTTCTCGGATTTAGCAACTGCCCAACTTGAGAAAACAAACATAAATTTGCATAGCCAGTCTGGTCTCTAGCCTAATTGAATACCGGTATTATAACTAGCGGTGGAAGGTGAACTCCGCTCCGCCAGCGGAGTTTTCGGAGTTTTGCTCACTCCACGCTCCGCTCAGAGTGTGGAGTTTTGCAGAAAACTCCTACTCTGAAACCTCAGCGTAACGGAGTTTGTTGGCGCCCACTTGTAGGTAAAAGCAGGGAGGTGAGCCAGGGATGTTCATCACAGTTTACAGGAATTAGCTACATTTCTGTGGAAATACCCTTTACCAAGGAACACACACACTCCCCTCCCAATGCTACGGGAAACCACCCACCTGGCACTGTCTCTCACAAGTGACTGTTGTTGCTCTCCAGCCTCTCAGGAACACGGAGGCTGTAGATACACAGACCAAAGGGAACTAGCCTTGACAAATAACTAACACATCAATCAATATACCAAAAAATAACTGTATACAGTTTAACACACATACTAGCTGCACCCTGAAATGAGCAATCCTCATCTCGGTATCTGTGTTGTATCTGTGTTGTATCTGTTATACTGTTTAGGGCGACTAGAACAGCAGTCTCACTTCTCCCTTCGAGTCGCTGCGGTGAGGTCACATCTTGCCCCTCCTTGCTTCCACTGCCCACACACTGGCTGCTCTGCGCCTTGCAGGATGTGCCTTCACCTTCAACACGGGACTGTGGTGAGCGGGGGCCCTGTGAGTGAAGAGGGGGCTCTCATTGAAGCCTGTGACACACACAGCAGCACCGCCGAGGAAATAATTTTTTAAATAGACTTCATGCCCGGCACTGGATATGTCTGTGGAGGCTCCAGCTGAACTTCATTGGTGAGTGAGAACGCGAGGGCTGTGGGGGAGGCAGGGGTTACTGGGGTTCAAGTTGGTTGGGCACTGCAGTTCTGGGATTAGTGTGCTTACCTGCTTGGCTGTGATGATGATGATGACCGTTGGCAACAACTGCATTGTGGAGCTGGGCTCTTTTTTTAAAGCTAAATGCTAACTCCTTCATCAGCCTCCGCAATGCCGCCAGCTTGCGGAACTCTGTGGAATTTGACGGAGTCTAACTCTGCAGACTCCGCCCACCCTTAATTATAACCTACCTCACAAAGATAGATCAGCATTTTCAATGCAGGGGCTGCAGGAGCCTCTGTTACTCCCCTGCGTAATATGCTAATCTCTATCATTCGCGTATAGTGCAGAGTCAGGCCAGTAGTCATTTATGTACCATCATTATCTCTCAGTAATTCCAATTTCCTATTTTATTTCAATAGAAATTCTAGTTCCTGTTTCAATTTAGCCTTTATAAGATTGCTTGTCCATCCAGATTGCTTTAAGCACTTCAATGCAAACTAAAAGAAACATTCCAAGGATTGAAGGCTTCAGATACAAGTATCATAAATTCCTGGCTCAGTGATAACTCTCTTATAATGAGTCGTATTCTCACCCCACGTGTAACTTAGGATACCTCTGCACAAAGGTTTCATTGTGTTCACAGTACAAAACACAATTGCTCTACTCACTATATCTTCCTTTCATTAATGGAAAGTGTACCCTTGGTATTTAATACCTGCATAGATTCTGCATTTCCTATTTTCTGTTTTGTAAAAAATTGCGTTGTTGGTTGACTGGGGTGTAAGTGCTGGTCAAGGAGCAACCACAATCCGTACCTGGTAAGGCACAAGCAAACCCCAAATTAACCTGTGCTCACCGCCTTGGTAGATTGGCACAAACTCAGAGGCAATGTGTAAAGAATCTGTGCAACACCTCAAACACTAAAACTGTGAAAACACACCACAAAAGGAGCCTACAACAGATTAGAAAACTGGAACATTTTTTAATAAATAAAACAAGAACAAAAGGACAAACAAACAATTAGTATAACTGGAGAAATTCAATTTTAAAGATTTTAGTGAAAATAGCACCAAAAAGCACAAAGCGCCAACTGTGGTTATCTGGTCACGCCATACCAGGACAAAGTCACAAGTTCAGGTCGACCGCGATGGAGTTCGGATCGGCTTCAGTGACCCAGTCAGGCCAGCTGAACAAAGTACCTTAAATCCTGGGTTGTGGAGTGTTGAGTGGATCCACGTCAACGATGCGTCACGCAGTCGAAAAGATGCATCGGTTCCAAGATGCGGGGAGGCTGCGGTACAAGGTTCTGTGGCATCGTCATTAAAATCCCATTGACGGGACTTACAATTCAAAGACTGGCCTCGGGGATGTGGAGCACAGCTATTAATAAATCCGTTCTGAGGAGCTGCAATGCTGCGATGCAGAGTCTGGTTGTCATGATCGAGGCTGCCATCAACGAGAGATGCGAAGGCCTGCGCCGAGGATGCACCGCCCAGCGGTGGTTCTGAAGGCTTTGTAGCAGCAGCAATGCATTGGTTCTGCTGAAGATGCACCGTTCAGCAGAAAAGATGCTTCGGTTCTGTTCAAGGATCCGCCGCACAGCAGAGATGATGAGTCAGTTTTGCTCAGGGATGCACCGCTCAGCAGAGAAGATGCGTTGGTTCCGCTGGAAAGCACCTTAGGCCCACTTCCACGTGTCCAGGACTGGGGTGGCACCACTTGGCAGGGTAGACTCACAGATTGTAGAGTCCAGGTTTAGGGGCAAGATTTTTGGAAGCCACTTATGTCTCCGAGGCCCTTACTCTGGTTCCCTGGTTCTGGAAGGTGGGAGAAGCTTCTAAGCAGAGTCTTTGACGTGCATGGGATTCCCTACCTCCCCTGCCCTGGCTCAGAGCTGGCTGAAGTGACAATGCAGGGTCATCAAGCCCTTTGTGCAGCAACAGGACACAGCCTATTCAGTTGTAAGAGAGGCTGTACCCAGCTCCTCCCTCCCATCCTTCCAGTGATAGCCCACCCAGTCGCACCTAAGCTCCCATTGTGTGGGGTTGTCTAGGAGGAATAGAGAATGCTGAACTGCCAACTACACACAGTCATGTGAACAGAGACAGGCTGCAGGCACCAAACAGCTAAGGCAAGAAAATGCCAACTTTCTAAAGAGGCATTTTCAGAATTGCAATTTAAAATCCAACTTCACCAAAAGTTAGGATATTTAATTAGGTTTCCAGCAACATCAAACATGAACTGATCATCCCTTCCCATTTGTAAATTACTAATAGAAAATGTAATAAGGCAACTCCAATGTTATCCTATGGGAGAGACAGGCCTTGCAGTAGTGAAATATAAATGCAAGAGTTTTTCGCTACCAGAACATGCAAAACTTAAAAGTACACTTCCTACTTTATAAATACATTGCAGCCTGCCCTCTGGGCTGTCCAGGGTCTACCTCAAAGGGTGACTCATATATATTAAAAAGAAAGGTTTGAGCCTGCAAAAGGTTTATTTCGCCAGGTCGAAATGGCCATTTAAACTGCACACACAGGCTCTGCAATGACAGTCCTGAGACATGTTTAAAGGGCTATTTAAGTGGGTGGCACAATCAGTGCTGCAGACCCATGAGTAGCATTTAATATACAGGCCTTGGGGATTTGTAGTACCACTTTACTAGGAACTTATAAGTAAATTATATTTGCCAATTGGGTCTAAGAAAATGTTGCCATGTTTTAAGGAGAGAGGACAAGCGCCTTAGCACTGGTTAGCAGTGGTAAAGTGCCCAGAGTCCTAAGGCCAACAAAAATGAATTCAGCAAAAATAGAAGGAGAAGGGCAAAATGTTTGGGGATGAACCTGCAGAAAGGGCCAGGTCCAACATGTTTCAACATTGGTGACACTGTCCTAAAAAAATACTTTTATTCTAACGACATTGGTGCCTATTCATAAATGCAAATTTGCATGGGTAAATTTACTCGCATGTACATTTACTACTACACCTAGGAATAACTTTACTACTTTTTGCTATTCACCATTTCTAAGTGTAAAATGATTCCTAGGCATACATTGCATGTCTCCCCATCCTGGTGGAGTCTCCCAGACCAGGATTTATGGGAGTAAAGTTACTGTCATTACTTTTCACAGGTAGGCGGAAGTCTCCGCCTCTGTGACAGAGATCTCTCTATAATAAAATATAGGGAAACTCAGTAAAGTTTAGTGATTATTAAAAATGTTTTCAATATTTTAATGCAAAATAAAAAAGGTAAATGAACATAAAATAATTATTTTTTAGGAAGATCACAAAATAAAATGTTACAGCCCATGAACTCATCAAGTTAAACTTCTATTAAATAAATAAATAGATGGGGGTGCTAGATGGCAGCACAGACGTGAGGCTCCCACAGTCCGGAGCCTTTATCCATCATTATGCTGCCCTGGATGCCCTCATTGCAGTTATAAACATCACCTTAAGGAAAGCAGAACCTGCCGGACAAAATATTACACCGCTTTCTGGGTGTAAAACGGTGTATTTCCAGCCTATCTGAGAGAGCTGCCCTGTCGGCCTTCACCAGGCCCACAAGATTGTAAAGGCAGCTATAGGCATGGGTAGGCCTGAAAACTATCCTGCAGGAGGTGGTGAGTGGCTGAGCCGGGCACTGCAGCAGAGCAGTTTCGGGACATTGCCTGGTCTCTTTTTGCCTGGAAGGGGGGATTACGTAGAGCCCAAGCTCCGGAGAGGCACGGAGCGAGAGGAGCGGCTTGCTGGGGGCAGCTGGCAGACCCCACCGATAGAGATCCTAAGGCCCGTGTTCAACGGTGGGTGGAGCCTGTGGCTGCTTGCTGGTGAGTTAAAGCAGTGCCGTGCAGCACCATCTGTCCAATTCCCCCCTCCCCTCCAGAGGCGCTCCTTGGGCTGGGCACATTGCGGCAGCCCCCGCCTGTCCAGAGGCCTGAGCACGGAGGACTAGGTGCCTGGGGGTGCGCGGCTGCAATGCGAGTCCCCTTGAGTGAGCACACACTACTGGACATGTTTAATTGAGGAGGAGGTGTCCCCCTCCATATTGTTGAGCACCACAAGGGTATCATGCAGGAGATCTGGGTGACACATGTCTGGAGGGTTGGAGACCGGCCTGGACACCATTGGCATCATCCACCGGTGGATCGTGCCGTGCGGTCTACTGAATCTCTGACAAACCGGGCCTGCTGCTTGGGGGGTGGAAGATTGACACTTTAACGTCTGCCCTGTCCAGTCGCCTGCTATAGGCTTGCCAAGTGGGCCTGCCTGGCGGGTGCCTGCCCCTCCAGAGTGACACACTTCTCGGCGCTGAATTCGAGGTGCCCCTCTGACAGCCTGTACAGCTCTGTGGTTCCACAGCTTCGGCCGATCTTCCACGTGCCGGCCGAACTACACTGTGGACTGTGTGCCACCCTACTGCACTGCCCGAATCTGCTTATGTCCCTCTGATTGTAATATAGAGGTGTGGCGGGACTATAAGGCTGTGGAGAGACACAGCTATAGCTCCTGGTTCGGAGGAAGACTGAGGAGGAGCCGGTACACACTGGAGCGCAATAAAAACAGAGGCTTTGCTTAGGGTCCCACGATAGCTACACTGAACATAAGGACATTTGAGCCCTGGGCACGCTACCACTTAAAACAATTGGGAAACCGGATGGGTGCCAAACCAAGTTGCAGTTGGTTGCCTGCAGATCTGCTCGAACAGTGGGAGCAGAGCTGACAATATGGAATCCGAAGATTCCCCAATGGAAGGAACCCCCAATGAAGCAGATATGAAATCCCTGCTCATTGCTATGTAGCAAAGCCTTACATCCATTGAGAGGTAAATGGATAACATGTGCACCAGAATGGACACTATCACCCACAAATTGGAAAAGCAGAATGGTCGTATAGCGGAAACAGAGCACAGAATCTCTGTGGTTGAGGACACTGCGTCCACCCTGGAGGGAACAGCTATTTAACATGGAGAAGGTACTAAAAATATTAGCCAATAATGAATATTTGGAGGCGAGAACCCATAGATATAATCTATGAATAATGGGGATTACCAAATCCACCAACACTGGCCAAATGGTGGACTTTGTGGAGCACCTGCTCACCACCTTATTCACCACTAAATCGTTCTCCAAGATGCTGATTGTCACCTCTTGTTGCTCACTTCTCTTTCCTCATTCTCTCATTCATTTTATCTCTTTCTTTGGATTGCCACTGATTGTGCATTGCCATGGGTGGCAGTCCTAGTCCACCTTCTGTTAGGGACAATGCCCTTTTTGACTTGTCTTTGGTTCTTGGGGATTTGGGTGGGAGAGATATTCCTGGGGGATAGGGCCGCAGGTCTGGGAGGAGGGAGTGAAAAAGACTGTTTTGGTTGTTTTTTTGTACACATCGACCTATACTGTTGTTGCTAATTTGGTTGAGTAAACCAACAATGTACTGTCACGTCTGGGCTGCCAAACCACCTCTTTGCTTCTTATTCAGGGGTTACAGACACCAAATCCATGCAGTCTAGTGACACTTGTCTCAGCATCAATTGCCTCACATGGAATGATAGAGGCTTGGGGTTCCGTGCAAGCGTAGGCACATACTCGCTCATCTAGATAGGCATAACATACACATCCCTCTATTACAGGAGACACATTTTGACGATACCACACACACCACATTCTCCACACGTTGAGCCTTCTACAGGCAATTCAGTATGTATTCCTCATATGCACGTGGCACGGCGACCCTAGTGCGTAAGTGCACACCATATATCCCACAGGGGTCTTGTAACAACCCCCAGGCGTGCTACACCTTGATATGGGGACGATTGGTATCCTACTCACTCACCATTGTTAATTCATATGGCCCAAACACTGACAACCCCTCTTTCTTCGATAGAGTGTGGGGCCAGATAGTAGATATTCGATCCACGTATATTCTCTGGGGTGGGAACTTCAATTTGGCTCTCAATGCAGAAATGGATAGGTTACATGGCTCCTCCACCTTCGACAGTGTAGCTGCCTGACATGTCCATGGCATTATGGTAGAACATGAGATGCTGGATGCTTGGTGCACACTGCACCCGTGGATGCCCGCTAACTCAAGGCCCAGGGATATATGGGAGCAATTGGAGTCTTATCTGATTTCCCAGTTCTCAGATGCAGCGGATGATATCACCCCGGCTTAAAGGATTGGAGACCCCCCTGTGCATCCTATTCCCAGATAACCTACACACCCCATCAATAACTTGGACGACCCTACTACCTCTGTATGGTTCACTGACTTCGGAAGAGGAGCCCACACCTATCATAAATGTATAATCACTAATGGGGAATTATGTATCAAATACATGTATGCTGTACTGCAACAAGCCTATAGATGCTTAAGTGTCTTTTGACGTCTCTGATGTGGGGGGCCGAGACTCCATCTAACACTGGAAGCACTATATAAGATGGTATGATGTTGCACAGGAACGTTGTACTTGTTGACTGTTATTCTTTTTTTTATACATGATAAATGTATTCTCCGTGCCCTAAACACAAAATGCCAATAAGGAACTCATTAAAAAAAAAAAAAAAGATAAATTATGTTAATTTAATTAAACATTTTTATATAACTCAAAAAATCCTCCTCACTAGCAATTTTTTGTTTAAATATTATTTAATAAATGTTCTTGAAGCTTATTTGTTGAATTCATTTTAATTAACTTTATTTCTTTATTAAAATTTTAGGGGCTCATTACGATGGCGGGCGGAAGCACCACCGCCGTGCTGGCGGATGCAAAAAGCACCAGTTACCGCCGGCACGCAGCAGTCCACACGCCCGTCCAATTACGATGCGAAAAGTAGGCCAAACACCGCCGGCAAGCCAGCAACCCCGTCCGCCATCAAAGTGCGCCCGTACACGTAGCGGCGCAGCCCAACTGACACACACCGTCCGACGAAACACGTCCCGCCCGGCGCATAAATTACGATGCCGCAAACAAACGGCTCCCACGGCCAAGAGATACCGTACGACAAACCGAAGCGGTAACACGGATGCCGAGCACGGACAACGAAGAAGCGGCTCCCCGAGCATGAATCCAGCACTGCAGGCCCTCCCCATGCTCCTGCTGATGCACCACCAAGGACGCAACGTACCGCGGAGACGCAGGTAGGCACACACACAACAAGTGCACGCAAACAGCGCACACAGTGCAAGGGCGGAAAAAGCGGACAACCCCCACCAGCGCGTGTACACAACACATCCACCATTGCATCCACATATGACACACAGGCCAAATCGTAACATCGCGGAACACATGTGTACACACCACCTGGGACTAGGAACCAACCACCCCGTCACGGCCCCAAAGCGCCGATGACGCCGCCACACATGCGCACAACGCAGAGGCCAACCGCAGCGCCATGCATGCGTCGCACACAGACACAGGGACACAACCAAGCAGCACACACATCAGCCCCACCCCGAACGCACATGACACGTGACAGGCCTGCCACAGACATGTCCCCAACGCCCAATTCACGGACAACACCCAACGCCACACAACCGACGCACACATGTCAGTGAAGACACGCAACAGCAGGACACACCCCAGTGTAACAAACATGGCGAAGCACACAGCGGCGTCAACACCAACTAGGAGAAGCAGGGCCCCTTCGGGAAGAGGAACGCCAGTACCACACTGAAACACCCATACCACCCTGCACATATGAACAAGACATATAAAACAGAACACCAAAGAGCCCGGGGACCGACAACAGGTGGCCCAAGAATAACATTCACACACAAGGCCCAACGCAGAGCGGAAAGGCAGCCTGCCGCCCACACAAGGGAGAGCAGACAGCACTGAATGACCTTCCATTCCAACTCCGAAACCACAGCCCTACGACAGAAGCCGGTGAATACAGCCATTGTCCAAGAATAGACCAACACAGGCATGCCGAGGAGACCGACCACAGGGCAGATAGCGCATATCACAGAAGCACACAACGGACGGGGAAGAAAGAAGAAAACACTCCCCCATGTCGGCCACATGCAAGTTAATTGGAAGGAGTCACACATCACTGACCTTGAACTGTCTGAGAAGCATGTGGGAAGAGGGCCCGTGTCCTCCAAACAAGCAAACAGAACACAAGTCCTGTCTCCCTACGACTACACAGAGCTCACAGCAACCTCGGAGCGTGCACATTGCAGACTGCACACACAGCCGGAGCACGCCACCACAACGCACCGCTGGGAAATGGCAACCGCAACACACCTACCCAACTACGCCGAACAGCTCAAGCTGTACAAAACCAACCTGTTCCATACATTGGGATGCGATCTCCTGTCCCTGCTGAACGTAAGTTACCGACTGACTTACCGCATCACATTGTTCAGCTGCGTCATGCCCGTCTTCTACTGTCGGAGGTGTCCATACCAGCATCCCGTTGAGATATGCCTCTCCAACCCGGCATGTCTGAAGGCGGACCTGCTACCACTACTCCTCCCTCTGGACGCACACGACAGGGCCTGCTCTGCCTATGGGGGCATGGCGTATGTGGCCAACATCGCACCCGCACTGAAATGGGACCACTGTGCCTCCACACGACGGATCATCGAGAACAGCTACATCGAATGTCACCCAGCATGCCCCATCATGGTCCTCCAAGGGACAACTTACGAACAACACCTTGACAGCCACCATCCGCTACATTGGCTGGCAAACATGTACACCACCAATGACATGGAAGCCCTGCTGGACGGCATCGCATACCTGACAACCTGTCAATTCGTCGGACCACAACGCAGGTTCCCCGAGTGACCTATGATGTCCAACCCCGCACCCATGCTTAGCTTCCGCACGGACTGGCCAGTCACCACCACAACAGCCATACCAAACGACCGGCAACTGTAACCACACCATCAACGACATCGCCATGACATCGGATATGACCGGGACATGCACACTGTTCCCCATCACATCCAGGAACACCGCATGCATCGTGGGAGGCAGTGGCATGGGCTCTGTGTATCGCACCCACATGGACGGAACTGCACGAACAACCAGGACACGACATGGATCCAGCGCCCATGGACACACACACCGCTCAGTGGACATGAATAGGTCGCCTGGAGTCTGTGGGTGCTGCACCCCTCCCACCCCCGCCCCAGGAATCCCATACCAGGACCTTTGCATGGACGACAAGTGCATACAACAACAACACGACCCCAGTGACTGTGACATGTCCAGTAACCACCACAGTGCAACAACAAGTGGCACGCCGCTGCATGCACGCAAGCACATGCCCTGATGTCATCTCACATGCACGCGTGCATGAGGAACAACCGCAGCAAACCTGTCACATGGAACTGAGATGGACTGTGCCCATGATGCCAAGCGGTCTGGTAGGCTACATGTATACCGTCTGTGTCAAAGTCCGCAGCTCCTTAGCTATACGTAAATGTACATTAGCACAGCCTTGGCCAAGCAGATGTCACTCTGAAGCCCACATCCCACATGCAACAGCCAATCACATGTAACCCCACACCCTATCCCATTTGCAATCATGCTCAGTATATCCTCAACATGTATTCCGCTGCCAGTAGTGTCCACTATACTGCATCACAGAGGACAGAAGACTCAATATAATGTTTGAAACCAAAACTGTCTCCGCTGACTCATTTCACAAGTACGAATGAGAGAGGATGAGAGTATGTGAAGTACACGGCAGTCGTGACATGACCATGTAGTCCACTGGTATTGGATGTCAACGCAAATGAGTAGCACTACTGTGGAAGACACACATGTGTCGTGTGAAGTCGTATGGACGCAGTGCTCAGGTGGGTGGGTGCGACGGGTAGATGCGCACATGCCAAGTTGGAGCACGCCGTGTTGGGAGGGGTCATGAACAGTACACCACCGCTTCCCTGGGCATTGTGAGAGGACACCTGTCGGGGGGAGTGAACACGTGTGTGCACAGCAGCCGGGCACACGTACAAAGCGGTACCAGGCGCACCTCAGCCCACCCTCTGTGGACAAGCTGGATCCTGTTGTGCGCCCGCCATGCCCCTTGACAAGGCACACACAGCCCCAGTCGACCAGGTGTAACCCCAACATAGTCAATCCGCACAGGCGATACAGGGCACGGGATGGCAGTGGAGCATGGTGTGTGAGAGGTCTCCTCGCGCTCCTCCTGGTCATATCACGCAGGCAATAGAACCTCAACGTCTAGCATGGCACAAGTCAGATGGAAGTGTAGGGGGACGCACCACAGCACGAGCAGCACTGACGTCACGGGAGGTGGCTCGCACCATCCCATCCATTGCCCATCATACCAACCACGCCACATGCCATTGCGACTAAGTGCAAGCGCGTGCGCCACCACCCCCGAGCCCTCCCCAGAGAGGCCAAAGAGTGAATGTGTGGGCCATCAGCCACAGACGGACGCGGCCTGGCCGCAAGGGCAGCCACAGCCACTGGGTGTCACAGGTGGCGGATCCGGAAGGCGAAGACTGTGATGCATAGTCCATGCAGGCCGGGTCTCCATTTGGGGCACCACGCAGGTGGACGGCGTCCCGCCACACATCATACCCTGAGACAGCCCACTCGTGCAACTGGACCCACACATACACTCCTTGCCCTCTCTGGTGCGAGCTTGGGGCTGCCTGTGCAGGCGCTAGCCTCGCAGGTGAGCATGCATATTGGGGGAGCGAGGGGAGGACATGAGGGCTGGGGCGAAGATGACTGTATCACTGTCAGTAAGTACAAGGGATGACCCAGATGTGGAAAGGAAGAGACGTGTCCCATGTGTACTGCAACTAGTCGCCAATCCAACTACCCCCCATGTCCGGAATGTAAGCCCGCACCTAGGCCCGCCCATCCGCCACATCGAACATACCACCAGCACGACAACCTTCCCATTCGAAACACTGACTGGGGGTGGCGACCAGTGTACAATCATGTGTAGCCTACCCACGCGTACATGTGGGCCCTCCATGATCCATGTCACCTGCGGCAAAGTCATGACATGCGCAATGAGGGAAGTGAGGAGAGCTGTCCGCCCCACGCGCAGAAGGTGCATCAGCTCCACAGACCCAGCAGCGAGTCCAGCAGGGGTCACATGTGCAGGGGCAGCTGTGCCTGGTGTGAAGGCACATGCATATAGACAGCACATCGACCAATGTGTAGTCTGCCCACATCTACAGTCCATCATCATGCGGACATAGGAATTGAACACAGGGCAACACATCTTCAGTTGGTGCACCCACCGTGACCAACAATGCGCAATCATCGACGTACCCGCCCTGTGCATGGCCCCCCACCCAACGGAGGCACATCCAGTGCCACCATCCCACACACACAAGCCTTCCACGGAACATGCTGTGTCCAATGGTCAGTACAGAGTCAGCGCCCATCTGGTGGATCCTGAACAGGAGACACATGCACACACATGCCAGCTCCCACTATGTACGTCTGCCACCTGGCACGTGCAATGTAACCTCTCACCTGTGACGTGTGACTGCAAGCACACAGCCGTCTTGGCATGGGGCTGTCAATGTGGACACCTGTCAATGTTTCGGGAGGTGTGATCCGTACAGTGCTGTACATAGGGTGCAGTGCTGACACCTACTACTGTCTCATATCCCCTCGTGCCACAGGTCCCACTTGTTTTGGCCGCTCAGCCTGTGCCCACATCGTCGTCGTCGTGTGCCATACTCATCCAGCCGCGGAAGCAGTTCCATGCTCAGCAGACATTCATGTTGCCGTGGCGTTGCCGCTTGACGGATATGCAGTCAGTCCCCATCAGCACACCCCGCAAGTCATTGGGGCCTAGATCCCCATGTGCATGCACATGGCAGTGGTTTGTATCACTAGCCATTGCCATTGTTGGGAGACCTGTGTAAGTGTATTGTGGCCGTGCCGTCCCAGCTTGACAGTTGGGCTGTGGCTCATGTGCTTGCTCAGTCATGTCAGTGATGTGTATGCGAAATTGCTATGTGTCGTGTTGCTTTGACATGTGTCCTCTGCCATTGTCCCTAGGCGGAGACCGAACATTGACCGCCCATACCAATTGCTGGCGGACATGGACGATACAGAGGTTATTAGGAAGTTTCGGCTGGACAGGCCAAACCTGCATCGACTGTGTGCCATGTTAGAACCCCATCTCCGTCCCCGCAGGGTGTATCCGACTGCTGTCACCCCCACGGCTAAGGTGATGGCCGCCATGCATTTCTTCGCCACTGGGTCATTCCAGCACACAGTGGGCATTGGAGGAGGGATGTCCCAGCCCATGTTCAGCAAGGTGCTGAGGGATGTACTGGCAGCCATGATGCTGTACCGAAACAGGTACATCCGCTTCCCCAGGGCTCGTGAATTGGCGGCAGTGAAGGGTCCATTCTATGCCCTTGGCAGAATCCCACACGTCGTTGGAGCCATTGACTGCACACATGTCGGCCTTGTTCCACCACAGGCCACTGAGCACCTGTACCGCAACAGGAAGCACACGCACTCCCTGAATGTGCAAGTGGTGTGCCTTGCGGACATGGTGATCACCCACGTGTGTGCAAAGTTCCCAGGCTCGGCCCATGACGCACACATAATGCGCAACAGCATCTTGCCACGACTGATGTCCAATATGCAACAGGATCGTGCCTGTATTGTCGGTGAGTATGTGGAGTGGTGTAGCGTGCTGGTTGTGCGATGCTGTCCCCTGTCCAGTTGGAATTGCAACGGTTCTCTGTGTCCCTCACACCCAGGTGACTCTGCGTACCCGAATGGGGCATGGCTGCTCAGTCCATTGAGGAATCCTCGCACCCCAGCAGACGATCGCTACAATGAGGCACATGGGAGGACCAGACGTGTGGTCGAGCGTACCTTTGGCCTCCTCAAGTCCAGGTTCAGGTGCCTGGACCTCACCGGGGGTGCGCTGGCGTACTCCCCACAGAAGGTGTGCCGGATAGTGGTGGCGTGCTGCATGCTGCACAATCTGGCCATTCGGAAGCAGATCCCCCTCATCGTGGATGACGGAGATCAACCAGGGCCCCAGCCCGCAGACCAGGACAGCTCGAGTGAGGAGGACAGCGGAGAGGAGGAAGCTGGTAATGTGCGGCAGCAGCTCATCGCCCGCTACTTCACTTGACGGTGAGTGTCCATGTACGACGGCTGATGTGGCTGTATCTGTGCAGGTGTGTGTGTGCTGTGTCAGGGTGGCCGTTTGTTCACTGCGTGCTGTGTGTCAACGCTCCATGGCCAGGGTAGTATGCCACTGTTGGTGGCTGTGGCATTGTGCCCTATTGCTCTGTGCGATGTGTGTACATTGCTTGTAGTTGTTGACATGTACTGTGTGATGGGTGTGTGACACACTCATTGAATGTGCTCCTGTTCTGTCTCCCACCCCTAGGTCCCTACAGGCCCTCCGGATTCAATTGCCATGCCACGCATCAGGTGCCTTTCCGCCCAAGGTGGCCGTTGTATTCCGTACAAATAAAACACAGGGCACAAACAGCAGTTAGTGAAAAAGGTGCATTTATTACAAACTGTGACATGTGATTGTGTGTAAGGTGATGACAAAAGTGGTGCGTGCAGTGACAATGAGCTGTCGGTCATGGCTGCGTGATGATCAGGGTGTACCCACTGGTTCTATGTCCATAGTCCAACACACACATGCCATCCAGATGGCTGTGTGGAGTGGGATCGTAGTCCAAGTCAATGCAGTGGCTGGTCAAGGAAGGCTGGCGGAAGGCTGGCTGGCTGCCTCACTTGCGTTTGGAGCGTGCGAAGTCCTCCCGGGAGATCTGTTTCCACTTCGGACGGCCCCTTCCACGTTTGCGAGGGGGGTGCCTGCTTGCGACATGCTGGTGGTTGAGGTGTGCTCACTGGCTGTGGACGCAGGGGAACTGGACACTGCTGCTCCACCCTGCGCCCCGGCAGGTTGTGGCGGAGGGGGAGCTGCTGTCCCTGGCAGTGACCTCACCGCCACCACCAGCTGGCCCATGAGGTCCACGAGTTGGCCCATACGGGCGTCCATGGACCTCAGCACCCCCAGCACCTCACGCGTGTCTGAAGCAGACCGGACCCATTGTCCTTGGGCCTCTTCATAGGCCCCAAGGACTCTGGCCATTTGAGGCAGGGCATGGCTCCCAGGGGAGGCTGGCGTTTCCCTGACCCTGCTCCTCCTACCAGTCCTGCTGCCACCGGCCTGCCCACTAGCCACATTGCTCACCACGGTCCTCGCTGTGGTTCCCAGGGTGGATCCAGTCGGCCGGGCCACCACCTGCGCTGGGGCTGGTGCCAGCGAAGACGTGGTTGTGGTGGCGGCGGTGGTGGTCGGTGCGGCGATGGTGGCGGTTGCGGCAATGGTAGTGGCCGCAATTACCGTGGGTGTGGCCGCAATGACCGTGGGTGTGGCCGCAACGACAGTGGCAGCAGGGGGCTGGGAATGTTCAGCAGCCCTGGATGATGGGTTGGTGGGTAGGAGGGGTCCTGGGGAGCGGCTGGGCCCTGCCACACCAGATGGGCCTGCTTGGTGGTCCGTGTCCGAAGAGGAGGACAGATCCTCCAGATCCGTGTGTCCTCGTGGGGGGCTTGTCGGCTGGCTGTGCTGGCTGCTGGCTCCATCCCCAGCATCCAGCAGTTCGTCACCTGTGGAGAGAATGAGATTTGTTATTGTGTTGCACCTGGCGAAGTATGTAGTTGTCGTCTGACATTAACAGTTCGTGCAATCTCGTACATGGGTTTCCCGGAGGCGTGTGTGTGGCTGTAGCATTTGTAGTTGTGTGTGCTTGGCAATGGGACTGTGTGCTGTGCACATGTGGCATGGGACGGATTGGCCATGCCGATGGGTGTGTTGCTGTGCCCCTACTTATTGTGACTCTGGTGTATGCGGGCTCCTGGCCCATCCTGGGTCTGGTTTGTACTTTGCTTTTGGTGTTCAGATGGGACGCTTAGGAACGCATATGGCAACATGGGGACCATGCCCCAGATTCGCATTTGGGAGGGAATATGCTTTTGGGGTTCAAATGGAACGCTTAGGAACGCATATGGCAACATGGGGGCCATGCCCCAGATTCGCATTTGGGAGGGAATATGCTTTTGGGGTTCAAATGGAACGCTTAGGAACGCATATGGCAACATGGGGGCCATGCCCCAGATTCGCATTTGGGAGGGAATATGCTTTTGGGGTTCAAATGGAACGCTTAGGAACGCATATGGCAACATGGGGGCCATGCCCCAGATTCGCATTTGGGAGGGAATATGCTTTTGGGGTTCAAATGGAACGCTTAGGAACGCATATGGCAACATGGGGGCCATGCCCCAGATTCGCATTTGGGAGGGAATATGCTTTTGGGGTTCAAATGGAACGCTTAGGAACGCATATGGCAACATGGGGGCCATGCCCCAGATTCGCATTTGGGATGGAATATGCTTTTGGGGTACATGCTGTGAGCCATGGGTGCCGAACGTGACATGTGTTGTGGCAGCATGACAGTGCATGGTTTGAGGTGTGTGCATGCTTGACATGGCCTGCATATTTGCTGTCTGTTGTGATTACTGGACATGGCATTGGACGCATCGTTATGAGTGAGTGATGGTTGTGTGCCAGCCAACGTATTGCAGTTGTCCCATCTCCTTGGTGTGCGTGCTGCCCTGTGCCATGTGCATCACTGCAGTGCTCGGGGGGTGTGGCCCATGTTGTGTGTTGTTGCTCACAGTGTGTCGTGCGCTTCATTGACTTCTGGCACATGGTTGGTCATGGGCATGTATCTTAGCGTGACTGCTGTATGTGTGGCAGCTGTGCGGATGACATGCCTTTCATGAGACTGGGGCTGACGGATGGATGGTATGTTGTATGTGCATGGTGTGTCTGTGTGTTTGATGGGTTCAGTGGTGTTCGTGTGCATATATGTTGTTCCGCTCTGTTGCGTCTAGTGTTGTTTGTCTTACATAGGCGTAGTTGTGGGGTGTGTGGTTGACAGGCAGTAGGGGCTACATGGACAGGACTTCAATGGTGTTTCGGTTGTGTGTGATGAGTTGCACAGTGGCTGCCGTGTGGTACTATATTCAGTGTGGCTTGTGCATGCAGACGTGGCTCCTTGGGTGTTGCTATGTATGTGATGGGTCATGTGGGGTGTGAGTCTGTTGTTCATGTCCGTGTGCACATTGTTCACTTGTTCGTGACGGTGGGCGGTGCTGCGTGTTCGTCTGCTACGTGACATGTCCCATGTGTTGGTCGTGTTATGGTCCTCATGCCTCCAGTAATCCAGCCCTGTCCAGTTTCCCACCTGCAAGTTGTTCGTGCGTGCACTGTACTGGATGCCACATGGCTCTAAGCGGGGGGTGCTCCATGTTGCAGGTCTGTGGGGGTGGGGGGTGTTGTGGGTCGTGGGGTGGCTGGACACCCACTGACACCGATTGCTGTGGACCGTGATGTCTGCCTTTCGGCTGTCGTTGTGCACTGCGGTGGCTGACACGTGGCTGTGGGGTGTGGGGGATGCTCCTCCTTGCTGTGCTGTGGGACTGGGGCCTGGTGTGTGTTGTACTTGGGCTGTCCACCCTCCCACCCACTGCACTTTGTGTTCCTGCCACTTACCTGTTACTTGTCGGTTAGTGCAGCTGTGGCGGACACATGGGTGTGGTGGGTGCTCGTTGTGGCGCTTCTGGCATGTTTGGGGACCTGTTGGTGGTTACGTGGCTGGCTGAGTGTACACATGTCCCCACGTATGTTACAGTTGTTCGGTTTGGGCTGTGTGTGGTGGTGTCTGTTGCATGTGTGTGTGATGTGTTGTGTATTGTGTGCTGGACATGGGGGTGTTTGTCCCTGGGAGCTGTGGCATGGTGGTTGCGCATGTGAGTACATAGCGGTGTGCTGGTATACATTAGTTTGTACTTACCAGCCTCCACTCCCCTGCTAATCCGGCGAGGATCTCCGGATGTATTACGACTCGCACCTTCTCCTCCCACGCTTTGAAGGTCTTAAAGAGCGCGGGATTCCCTCCGCCAGTGACGGCAGCCAGCTCTCTGTTTTTGCCCTCCTTCTTCTTGACCAGGCTCTTTACGTCATTCCAACGTTTGTTTATTTCACCTCTGTTCCTGGGCAGGGTCCCGACTGCATTGACCTGGTCTACGATCCGGTTCCACATTCTGTTTCTGGTGGCTAGTGGTGTGTGCTGGACCATGTTCCCATAGATTTGTGGGTACACCTTGATGATCTCGTCGACCATGACCGTCAGCTCAATGGGCGTGTACTTGGGCATTCTTTGTGGTGCCATGGTGTTTGTGGTGCTGGTGCGGTGTGTGTTGTGTAATGTGCAGGGGGTTTGTGGTGCCGGTGTTTGGTGGTGGTGGTGGTGGTGGTGGTGTTTGGTGGTGGTGGTGGTGGTGGTTGTGATGTGTGCGTTTCTGTGGTGTGCTGCTGTCCTTGCTGTGTCACTGTGTCCTCTCCTCTCCTCTCTGGTTTGCAATGTAGCAAGGGGTTGTGGTCTGTGGGAGTGCTGCTTTTGTACTCACCTATGTGGGTGTGTCCTCATGGTCTGTTGTTTTCAGGTGTGTTGTGTCTGGGGTTCTGGCCTTTGTATTTTTTGTTTGTCCGGGGGTGTTTTCGGGATGTGTACTGTGCTTGTGTATTTGTGCGTGCCTTGCTGTGTGGACTTGTTGGCCATGTTGTGTGCTATTGGTTTTGTGTGCGGATGGTTTCTGTGCAGGTACGTGGGCGCCATGGCTTCTGCCGTGTCGATTCTCATCGGCGTTGTTTGCGCTGGCGGGCGGTATATTTGTGGTTTTTCCGCGCTCATGTCGGTGCGATCGTAATTTCACGTGCGGTGTGTCGGCCGTGAGGGCGGGCGGTTTTGTGTTGTCGTGCGTGTTTCCGTCCGTGGCGGGCGGTTTGACTCCGACTCGGACGTTGGCGGGCGGTATTTTGTGTGATTTTTCCGCCGATGGCGGTTTTCGGTTTGTGTAATCGTAATGGCGTGGTCGGTGTTCAGGCGGTGTGTGCGGGCGGATTTTTGCCGCTTCCATGCCTGGCGGATTTTTTTACGCCGGGTATCGTAATGGGCCCCTTAGTTATTTTTTATCAAAAGGTTAATTTTTTGAAAATTATTTTAACTGCAATATAATGTTTAACACTTAAAATATACATGTAATTTTAAATTCCGAATAATTGTATTTATTTACCATTATTTCCAAAAGGGTGCTATTTTATTATCTGCCTTCACTGTATTCTATAGGAGTATTTTGAGTACCTCTGAGAGGCTACCTCTAGTGCTAAATGTTCACCAAGGCTGGCTAAAGTACATTTGGTTCTGCTTTAGGTCATTTTTGGTGTAGTAATGTTAGGAGTACAGTTCATGAATAGCAATGAATTTACATTTTTTGGAACATTGTTTCTATTTGCATGTCCCTTCCTAAACTTCTCTTTTCACCTCCATAAGCCCTTTCATATACCTCCCTAATACCCTCTCACTGAGTGGTAAGTATTCCCCATTTTCCATCCACTCCCCCAGATTACCACCACATTTACTACTAAAACTTAGACCTAATGTGTGACGATCTCTGCTCAGGTGGGGGAGACCACTGCATAGAAAATACAGGAGAGGAGGACGAGGACCCTCCTTATAGGTTTGTGAATAGCATTTTGTAGTATGTGTGTAGTACTATTGCAGTGCTAATAAACAGTGCTTAATTTGAACCAGTGGTTTCCGGTGCTCAGTACCGGTACTTAATCACCAACACCGGTACTATAGTTTCACAGTAGCGAAAGCAAGAGTATGCAGTTCCTGGGGGAAAGGGAGAGGGGGGGAAAGGGGGGAGAGAAAGGGAGTACCAGGTGCCCACAAGGGGAAGGGATGGTAAAGGTGGAATAGCTCCAATTAGCAGCAAGGGCCCTCACACACCCCAGGGGGTGTCATGCTTCATCATCGGGCAGCTCCTCTTTGGGCCGGTGCTGCAATGCCCAACGGGCCCGCTGAGGGCTCCGTGCCGGAGGTTTTCTCTTGATGCGGACATGAAGTTTAAAAGGTAGTGGTGGGGTATATGTGTAAAGAGTAGAAATGGGAAGGAGTGGGTGTGAATTAAAAATAGCTATTGGAATCCCACAGAATATTTTTATTAGCTGGGTTCCTATGCTATACTAAAAACCAAAGACTATAGAGTCGTGGCTAAAGAGGGGAAATTAAACCCTCTTGAGCTCTAGATCATGTGTGTAAAGTGAAGGGGGTCAACATGTTTCATGCCTTTATTCATCCATAGGATCTTGGCATTTCATCAGGCCCAGAAGATCCTCGCCTTCTCTGGTGGGGACGGTGTGAGAGTACTCCCAGTGACGGCCAGACATGGGTAGGTACTCCCTTTCTCTCCCCCCTTTTCCCCCCTCTCCCTTTCCCCTCAGGAACTGCATACTTTTGCTTTCGCTACTTTTACAAGGGGCCCGTATGCTGGCCCTATCAAGCCCCAGTCCCTCCTTCTGTGATGAGCTATATTTTCACACTCAGTTTTGGTAGGCATGGAGATTAAACGATTTGTCCTGAATCACAGGATGTAGCCCATGCCGAGACTCGAACGTGGTTCTCCAGCTTCAAAGTCGGCAGCTCTGGCTATTAGGCCATATCCCCCCCTATTTCTGGTTAGTAGTTGGCTCTGTTTTAGGAAGCCCTACAGGCAAAATGGGCTGGTGCAAGCTGCATCCTGATGAGAGCCCTGGCTCTTATGTTTTTTACAAATTAACCACTGCTAATAAACATACCACAAAGTGCAGTTTGTGAATAGGCCCAGTGTAATTGTAAAGCTACTTCAACGATCATTTCAAGTCAATCTGAAATCAATATCGCTCTATGAATAATACATTTGAAATTTTTCTTTAAACTAAAGTGGCACTTTTTCAGTGGGCCCTCTGTATGGCATACCTCACTTCATCTGCAATCTTATACAATATGCTGCTTACGCGATTACATTTGGTTCCTATCTGATGGAGACAGATTATGCTCCTAGAAGAATAGCAAACATAACATGGGACTCCTCAGTAAATTAACTGTATTTGTCTAGTAGTAAATTACCAGATCATAGTATTTTAGTATGCCAAGACCCAAACTAGCATCACAAATGGCAATACCAACTGCAATATTTATGGATCTTTGAAGGAAACTGGCAAACATGTTTGATTTTGGTGAGATTTGTGAAAAACTCAATATTGTACTGAAAAGCTTCAATCAAAATCCTCCATTTTTACAAAATATCGGATACTTTTTGTTCAGTCCCCTAGCAAATTCTACACAAGAGTTGTGTAGCAAGCATACATTTAATCAGGACTCTGTAGGGAATCAAGGACAGTCCCAGCAGACATGTGATTGCTCATGCAAGGCAAAATAACACTACCCTGCTAAAATCATTGCCTACATCTCATGTAGGTCTGCACGTGAACCTCACTAAAAATACTACATTTATGAGCATACTCATTACCGTATTATAGGAACAAACATAATTACAACATTGTTACTTCCACAGTTGCTCTTTACATTTACATCAAGACAGCAAAATCTTTGCTAGGACAAAGCCATTTCCTAGCCTCTGGCTCATCTCTGCTCTACAGTCACAGATTAATCCAATAATGTCTACAAACCACATAGGTTTCTTTGCAGATGCCATCTTATTTTCTTGAGTTAACCCAAATGTAAGTATTAAGTTCAGGTTCACCACTACACTCGTAGTGTGATTTCACATAGCTTTATTTGAAAGCACATTATGGCAGACCACCAACCCGCGCTGGAAGCTCCAAGACAGCATTCAACTGACAACATTCAAACCCCTGCAGTTAGATGGTGTACAGAGGTTTGTGCTGTCACCAATGACTAGGTAAAGTTCTAGTAACCTAGATAGTCAGTGATGTAAGTAATATTCCAGCATTAGAATGATCAAGCAGCCTGAGCTATAACACATCTTGCCCCCATATAATATTTACACTTAAAGAAAGTTAAACGGTTAAAAGGAACAATATATTAGGAAAAGGATACATGAAAAAACATGGCATGTATATACAAAACAGAGATAATACAATGTCACTGAGAATAAAATCTAACCAGTCATTGTTCCAAGTAGGTCTGACACTTTATTGTCTTGGTAAAACTCTCATTGGCTCTTTCCAGATCAATACAGGAATTCTTTTCCCCCGAAAGGTTGTCACTCACACCATATTTGTCTCCAACACTTGTCAATTGTAACATATTCCACACATCACCTTAGTCTAACACCACCACAGTCTTCCTTTCCCCAGAAATGATGAAAGGGCCCATAAACTTAGAATACCCCTTCTTCAACATCCCAAGCTTCCTGACCAACACTATGGGGCCGATTACGATGAGTGTCGGAAAGCCTCTGACCTCAGGTCAGAGGCTTTCCGATACTCATCGTCGGTTTCACTTCCGACTGCCTAATTACAATCTAGGCAGTCGGAACTGAAACCGGCCGGTCATTCTTGCTGGATTCCTACAAGCTCAAGGAGACCGTCGGCCAGTCGGAGACTGTCCCGTAATCCCAATGGACAGCGTTTCCGCCGTTGGGATTGCAATGCTCGGTTTCGGACAGACTTTCCATGCCAGGCTTTCCGACATGGAAAGCCTGTCAGAAAGCGAGTTTGGGGGCTCCTAGCAGGGCCACCTTCTCCTTGCGGCCTCCGGTTGGGGGCCGAGGGGGCACCTATGGTACCCCCCTGTTGATCCCTGCACTGTGTGGCAGGCATCTTGATGTGCCTGCCACATGGTGCAGGGATGAACACAATCTCCCATTTCTCGATGGGAGCTTGTGCTACGGCCGGTTTACGGCCATAGCACAAGCTCCCATTGAGAAATGAGAGTATGCAACCGCACCATGTGCAGTCGCATTGTAATTGCGGTGTCAAGACCGCCAGCCGAAGGTAGGTCGGTCCTGAGCTCGCGACGGTATCGGGCAGAGGCAACTCTGACCGACATCGTAATAAGGCCCTAAGTCTCCAACATTACATATACATGTACATGCAGAATGTTCCTGATCAAATTGTGCTTTGTACGTCTCTTGGTGTGAAGTTCAGTGAAGATTCAGATCCTTTTCAGAATCAAGCACACCACCTCTACCCACATTAAAATTCAACCAGGCCGGATTAAGCTTATTGTGAGGCCTCCTACCTCTTAATAAGGAAAAGGGTGACAATAAGGTAACACAATTTAGCGTGTTACGATGAGCCTACCATGTTCCTCTTAAAAAAATATTTCAGGGAATTTTTCATAAGAATCACTCTCTGTACACAACTCTTCACTATTTTGTTCATACTCTCTGCCAAACCATTGGCTTGTGGTGAGTAAAGGGCTGTTTTGAAATGTACAATAGATTATTCTTTAAGAAGTTTACACATCTCATGCGATACAAATTGTACTCTACTGTCCGTGATAAGATATTTGGGAGCACCTTTACAGGAGAATTCCTCTGTAAGAAAGTCAATCACAGCTCTAGTGTTAACTGTAGCCACTCATTTTGTAACCACCCACTTAGAGGTGTAGTTAACTAATAGCAACACATACTGTCATCAGGGGTTAAGAGTTCAATAGGCCCTGAAATGTCCAGACCCAACTTGATCCAGGGATCCACTGCAATTTCAACAGGGAATAATGGAACTGTTCGCGTTTTTCTGCATTTGTCTTTGTTAGCACACTGCCCACAATCCTTCTACCTGGCGAACCATACCTGGCCACAATATAGTAGTCTAACCTTAGTCATGTTGGTACCCCTCATGTGTTAGATGAATCAATTTACTTTTTAGATTGCAAGGAGGTTTCCTCTAAGAATTTTTACTTCACTATGCAGAGTTCATCCTTTACATTTTAAAACTCCTACAGAGAGTCAGAAACATCCCTATTATCCAGCCAACCTTTCACAATGTATTATTTTAGAGTAAAAATATCAGCATCTTTAGAGTTTTCTTCAGACCATTCCTTGTCATCAACCGCAGACACACAAACCCATTCAACTAAAGAATTATCACTGTGACCACCCTCTTGATCAATTGGCAACCTTGACAAACATTCTGCAACACTGTTCTTAGGTTCTGGTACATACTCTACATTAAAATTCAAATCAGATAGCCCCTCTATCCATCGCCTTATCCTGGGAGATACATTTTCTACTTCTCTACATGTAAAAATCTGGGAAAGTGGACGATGAGCAGATATAATCACAAATAGTATACTTCATAAATAAAATGTAAAATGTAGAATGGCCCAATGTCTCTCTATTACTGAGAATCTCTCCTCAGCTTCCTTCAATGAGCGAGATGCAATTGCCGCCACCTTCAATTTGCCATCCACTATCTGGGATAACACTGCATCCAGTCCCTGATGCTAGCATCGGTGGACAGGACTGTTTTTTACATGCATCACAATGTCCAAGAGTAGATAACTTCCGAATGCTATTCTTAATATCAACAAATGCCCTCCTGCATCTGTCCATCCAATCAAATTTAGTTCTGTTCTTTAGTAAAGTCCTCAAGGGCTGTGATAAACTAGCAAAATTTGGGATAAACTCTGCCAACCCCGGGAAAGAACGCGCCTGATCCCTATTCTCTAGCATAGGTGCCTCCACTATCCTGTTTGCCAAGTCCAACTTTGGACTCATCCCTTCGCCTGAAATTATATGCCCTAAATAGGTTACAGAAGACACACAAAACTTACATTTTTCTTTTTATAACCAAACCTGCCACTTGCAATTGCCCTAACACCTACCACAAATGCTATTCATGCTCCTGTTAATCTGTGCCATAGACTAAAATATCAACCTGAAAAACAATACCTTATGAAGACCTACCAGAAACTTTTTTATTACCCTTTGAAAGCATGCAGGAGTGGACGCCAGTCCAAAAGGATACCGATAAACCTATATGCTCCCACTGGAGTCACAAATGATGTTAAGTGTCTGGAATCAGTGTGGAGTAAGACCTGGTGGTAAGCAGAGGACAAGTCCATGGCACTGAATAGTTTTGCACCTTTTATCATAGCCAATGTTTCATAAATATTCGGCAAAGGTTGCTTGTCCACCCATATGTGTTTGTTCAATCCATGTAGATCCACACACATTCTAATCTCTTTCCCACCATCTTTCGGGGACCAAAACCACCGGAGTCAGCACTTCAAGCATTCTATTGCTTCAAGTACCCCCCAAAGGCCAGCAGTTTGTTTTACTCCTGGTCAAGGGAATCCATCATCAAATGTAGAACTTTCCTCACTTTAAAAACAAATGGTACGGCACCATTCTCAAAACAATCTTGTATTCAAAATCTTATAGCAAACTCAGCACTCTGCCAAAGTGTTAGGAAATTCAGAACATACATTATCTGGTAATCCATCTGTTGAGAGTGAAAATACTTTCACCCAAGTATTGGGATTCAGAGTTATACCCATATCCCTCTGATGCCTCCCTCCCAACAAATTGTCACCTCTTCTGGCCCCATACACCTTCCCTAAAGTCTGATGGTCAGAAAATTGGAGTTTCATAACAGCATATCCAAGGACATCAATCTTTACTCCGCCTATACCCACTGGGCTGATATCAGGTAGGAGAAGTTCAATTTTGTCCATGCCAAACACCATGTTCCAAATTCTTGTCACCCACTATGGTATATGGTGACCCTGAAACAGCGAGCACAGATAGTTTTTGCCCACCTACTTCAATCTCACATTCAGGCAGCTCTAAAGGATTCCCATCCACTAACCCATCATTCCTCATGCTCAAAACAAACTTCTTTCCATCTTCCACACAGTGTACCCCTTGTGTTTTAGCCCTATGATACAGGCATAATGCCTCCTTTTCCCACATTGTTTACACGTGGCAAATCTTGAAAATCACCCAGAACTATTGGAAAGTTGTCCTTCACTGCCATATCTAAAACATTTCATGCTAACATTCTTGCCTGAAATGGTATTTTCACTATTGGAAAATTTCTTAGGATTCTCACTGTTGGGATATTCTTTTAGGATCCCAATTTTTAGGATCGCCATTCTTATTGACCTCTTTTTTTATTTCATTGACAGTACTCTCCAACTCATGGGTATACTTGCCTTTTCCTCCCACATCTCACACACCCACATGCTGGTATTCTCCATGCCCTCCACAATAGCTATGTAGTAACAAGCTACAGGAGGTTACCCATAAACCCGATAGAGACCAGGGTAAATATTGTATAGCATAAAACAGTGTCTCAAGGGGTGTTGTTTGGTAGGAAAAATTATCAAGGAGCACAATGAATTACCAAGAACGGGGGAAGGGGAGCAGGGAAACAAAAGACCGACAAATTAATTCTTCTGAGCAATCACAAGGGAGGCGCCGTGAATTACGCTGTCGGGGTCGACGGCGTTTCTGCCTTTATACAACGTTAGGCCATCATCACGACCAGGTTAGAAATTGGGATACAGTGCTGAGAAGCCAGGACAATTGATGGCGAATGGTGAAGGACACTTGAGGCATGGAACAGGAGAGCTTCAGTGGATGAGGCCGCTTGATGCGGGGACGTAGACTGAATCTACTGGCAAGTCACGGTGGATATCGGGTTGAATCTACTGGCAAGTCAAAGTGGATATCGGGTAAAGGTTGCCAGGCTCCAATCGCATATTTATTTATGAGGAGGGCAAGAGCACAATTCAGGCTTGAGGCCGGTTTCCTGGCCAATTTGGTGGGAGGGGTATTCATGAAATCTTTTGAACTAGCTTATTCTTACTTTTACTGGCACACCATGTCCACAGATGTAACTAAATATGTTGAAACGTTAAACCAGATCTGAAATTGTGGTCTGTGTTGGGCACAGTGTCCACAGCTTTATCAAGTGTGATAAAATCTGGAGTTTACAGGACAAAATGAAAGAAGAGAAATGTTTTATCACTCTTGTTCATTGAATATTAAACAGTTCTTTTCAACATACTGGCACAAATTCTACAAACAGGAATACTGTCTCTGAGGACACTATTCATTAACACTTTTGAAAACAACACTTCCCTAAGGTCCGCACTTCACAGTTTTTGGCTAACTAAGGCAGAGTGTGTAATATTTACACCACACTCTGATCAGTCTAAAAATCTCTATTTCATTAGACTGAATTTTGACCCATATGAACATAAGGTCCTCCGACAGATTGGAGAGTTGACAGGGATTTGGCAAAAGATTCAGATGAATATCCCCCTCATGAGGACCTAGAACAAAGGGAATATTATACAAACCACTCTATATACAACTATATATATATATCATTATTTACAAATAATCAATAACGACAGACTCAGGTTCTCTATTACTTTGCTTTATCTATTTTATTTGAAAGCATATGGAATGGTCAAACACAGGTACAGTATCGAATTAGAACCATCACACAAGAGAACACAAATCAGTAATTAATAATAACATCTAATTTAAGGAGCATGAGTTGAGTGGATAGAGTAAGAGACAAAAGTGCATTATAACAAAATTAATGCAAATACAGTATTTCATACGAACCTAAGAAAACTATAGCACAGCATGCTAATAGCTGGAAAAGCTAACCCTCTGGCCGGAAGGGAAAGCTAGGGCAATTCTCACAAAGGTATGAGGAGCAAAGTTAAGGAGTCAGCTTACAGACAGCATCAGCCAAAGAATCTCAAAGAAACAGCTCAAACGAACACCTCGTCTCGTACAGAAGTCTCGTACTGACCTTACCAAAAACCATGGATTCTATCACTAATAGTTATACCCTAAAGTTAAAAGTCCATCCCTACTCTTGTATCGAAATCGGGGAAAGTCTCTCTCCTCATTGGTATAGAAGCATAGGGTGTTAAGTCACACCACTTCCGTCGCTCTTTTCTCTCAAAAGTTCCTTGTTTAGATTCATGCTGTCATCATCGTCCTTCAGCAAAGGAAATGAAAAATCTTCTCCTTCCTCGACACACGTGCAATCGAACAAAAGCTGTAACATTTTACTAGCACAGTTATCCCCAAAACTAAATATTACCTCAGACAATAGGAAGTTCCGCTGGTACTCTGAACACGTAGCAGCCATCGACAAGAAAGAACACAATAGTCATCTATGAAGAATAAAACAAATTTTTCTGCATTTCTACATTTTAAAGCAAAATTAACCCTAATGGCAGCTTTGAGGCCTTCTTTGTAAAGTGTGCAGTTTTCTCTAGGAGAAATAAACAGATTCAGTTATTTGCTCAAAATAAAAGCTCCATTTCATTTTTCATTTCAACCTTTCATTAGTCTAATATAAACGCAATAATTTTAAAACTATTATTCTATGTAATTAATATTGCTTAAACGATAAACTTGTTTTCATTTCACATTTGCTCATGAAAATAACATAATTTGCTCCTTCTTTGCTATCTTTCGTGCAGGAATCGTTTGTGGCCTACTTAAACCCATTGTCATTTTCCTGCACCTTTCTTATTCTCTTTTCCAAAACTAAATGTTAATAATGCTTTCTTGGTTAATTTCGAAATCTTTGTTAATGATTTTCACACAATGGGAGGTTTAATCCGAGCAGGTTTATTTACGGGCAACCCTGTTCCATCACAGGGAAGCAGAATACTCATCTGATTTTATAGACCATGCCAGCACTGATACAGGAGGTAGAAGCTTGTTTAGTGGAAACCCTTCCCCCTAGTTGATTGGTCAGAGCTTGATTTGTAACAGTGCCAGGGAGTAAATGTTTTTTTCATGAAGCAGCGATGCCAAATATCAAGACTGCTTAGTCCTGATTCCACCTCATGCCTCTTTCCTCAGCAACCCTACAGTTCTTGTATCTTACTCCCACTTTTGCAGGTTCTTTCTCTCCCCTGATTTCTTCCTTTGCTACAGTTTTCCTATTTTTCTCTTCCTTCTTCTTTCTCCCTTTTCTGCTGTTCTCACTCTTGCTGTGGTCAAATCTGATGATGAAAAATTAGTCCTGGTTCACAAAAATGAGTCCATATGCAAACATCCTTTTTACCACTGGTACTGTAACTGTTGCACTGCTGGAGAAGCACTTGGTCTTTCTCTGGGTACAATTAAAGGTAACCTGCCATCACAAGGATGGGGAGGAGCTCTCCCACCCATCATCTCCCTGGGCTAGTGCAATCTTGCAAACCATCATAGATTTCCACATCATGTGACACGTGCTGGGAATCCCCCATGTCAACAAACCAGGAGTTAGGAAAGTATGCTGGCAGTAACATCTCCTCTATAGCTGGCTGAGACCATGGCTACCACAGCATGCCAGCCATCCCAACCAATTTTCAAATGCACATTCATTTCAATCACCATGTTTAGACATGGAACCATGAGGCAAGGGAGATGTAGGGCAAAGGTGAATTCATTTTCAGTGAGTTTTGATGAAGTCCTGTAATTAAAAAATGGCAAACCAGAAGGTAATAGCAGGAAGAGGCTAACCTCACCTAATTCTACACTTGAAATTGAAACTTAACTTTTAAAGTCTGCTGGCCACTCATAATAATGTTCTGCAAATATGGAAAACAATTTAATGCCTAGACGTAGGTGATGTGACTATTGCAATATCAGCAAAGGAATTAATTGGGAAATTTAAAAAAACAGGAACACATATATGAGTGTATCTATAAAATATAATTGGAACTCTGTAAAGAGACCTTACATATTAATATGGCAATTTCATAATATCTACTTTCTAGAAGAGCAATGATTTCCTTACAGAAACTTGATGGATTAAGACTCTGTATATGACATCTCAAAAAAATCAGTGTTATCTTAAATACCTTCACATATTAACTTTCCTCACCTCTAAACTTTATTAATACTTCCCAAAAGTTATGTTGCCAAGTGTACAGTTTCTTTATTGCTTGCTATTTATTTGATTTATTTCTTGGATTATTTAGCACATGGTCACCAAAGGTATAGATGAGCTTTGGATGTTAAAAATAAATGGGCCATAAGGTCTTACATAAAACTGGAATTGGTAAACATGGAGGAGAATGAGGGGTGAATATGGTATAAATTGGTAAGTGTATGGGGAAACGGTGGAGGAGGATGCTCAGAGGGAGGGACAAGTATTTATGGGAGAGAAAGGATATGGGAAGGGAGAAGGAGAGAGGAAGGGTACTGTGCTGTGGAATTGGGAGAGGGAGGAAGGAAAAGTGGAAAAAGTGAAGACGTTGGAAGGGAGCAAATGAGGGTGACGGTTTCAAGATCAAGAATATCAATTGACTGACATTGAAGTGAGGGCCCGACTATGATCTTGTTGTACAATGTAGAGTTTTTGCGCAAGGTATATTCCAAGCAAATTTGTCTTTAAGAGACAATGGAAGGAAAGAAGGGTTGAGACAATTCCGATTTCAATAGGTAGGGTTTTTCGGAAGGTGGAGGCCAGTCCTGAGAAGCACTATTGCAAAGCAGGTGAGGTTCAGAATAAGGGTGTTTCAAAAATAAGTTTTTTTTTACTTCTAAGATTCCTGGTCCCTCCTGATTTCTTGAATAGGTTGGTCAAATCAGGTGGGGCTTACCAATGGATTGCTTTGAAGGCTAGACAGCCCAGCTTGAAATTGATTCTGATCTCAATAGGAAGCCAGTGCAGTTCAGTGATTATTGGTGAGATGTGGCTGAGTTTCTTGGTTGAGGAGCGTAGCCTGGCAGCAACATGTTGGACAGCTTTTAGTGGCATATGGGCAGCATGAGATGCCCTTGCTAGAACTGCACTTCCAAAGGAGCAGGACCATGTGCAAGCTCCCCCTGCAACAGTTCTCCCATCCAGCTTGCCCACAGTCCACTACCCTGTGCTGCTTGTCTGCCTGCTGCCTTCTGTTTGTACCTCCCCTGCTCAGTTCTTGCTCTGTTTTGCCTCTTCTGCTCGTTTTTCTGCCCGCTGTTTTACCTTTGCTGCTCCTTTTTCTGCCCTACATTTAGCCTTTTCTGCTTGTTTTTCTGCCCTTCATTTTGCCTTTTCTGCTCATTTTCTGCCCTCTATTTGGCCTTTTGCTGCTAGTTTTCTGCCCTCTACTTTGCCTTTTTCTGCTCATTTCTTTACTCTTCCCACCGTTTCCCTCCTCCCGCTGTTTTCCTCATCCTGCCACCAAGCGCCCTGCCCTCCCCCAGGATCTGCTTAATGGAGGCCGCAGCAAAGCAGCACAGCTGGTGTGCCGTGCATCAAAAGCAGGCCTGTCTGCACCCATCCGCACCTCAACTGAGCCCAGCGCCAGGACCTCTGGCCCTCTCATCACCCACAGCTACACCACCAAGGAGCTGTTGGCCCTGGATCCCTGATACTGAAACAACATCTGCTGCACTTCCACCCCACGATCAACCAAAGGACCTTTCACCTGCCACCACTGTCACTTCTCCTGCAACACAGGGCCGCCAGCTAGCCCTAGATCCCTTGCCACTTCCCCCTGGACCCGCTTTACTGCATCATGCTCAACTCGCGTTCCTTCTTCAAGCATGCCATGGAAATCTGGGACACCATCACCATCCTCTTCTCTGACATGGCTCAATCCCTCCTCGAACCCCGACATCGCCACCACAACACCCAAAACTACAAGATGATACACCGAGATGGCAGCAACTAACACAGCGGGGGCATCACCATCATCTTCAAGGAAAGCATCTGATGCATCACCACCAATGACGGCCCAACACCCCCACATGGACCACCTCAACTACAGACCGATGCCAAGACCACGATAAGAGGCACTCTCACATACAGACCCCTGGGACCCCAACTGGCTTTCTACGATGCCATCTCCAACCTCATTGTTTCCCTAGCCATCGACTCCTACCACTACATCCTACTCGGTGACCTCAATTTCCATGTTGACAACCCCATTAATGTCAACTCCACCTCCCTCCTGGAGAACCTGAACAACATTGGCCTCACCCAACTGGTTACGGAACCCACACAAAAAGCCGGGAACACACTAAACTCCATTTTCACCTCCAGCGACAGAATCAAATTTGGCCACGTCACCTCGACTGACCATGTCATCGCTCACTTCACCACCTCCGACGCTCAGCACACCATCCCCAAGTATCTCAGCTCCTCCCACCAAAGCTGGGGCAAGGTAACAGAGACACAGCGGACACAGCCCCTCAGCACCACCCAACCCAAAGCTTTATCAGACCTTGACCAGGCCATCCAGAACTTCTACGCATGGATCACCAAATGCGCCAACAGAGTCGCCCCGATAAAACCAGCAAAAACCAACAAAACCTGAAAATAAACCAACTGGGAAACCCCAGAGCTCAGAACCACCAAGCACAGCTGTTACCAACTTGAAAAACAGTGGTGAACCACAAGGAACCCCTCCGACAGAGGCGCTCACAAAGCAGCCCTCAGAAACTACCAACGGCTCATCAAGGAAGCAGAGAGAACAGCCATCACAGCCCGCATTGATACAGTGGCCAACCACACGACAGAACTCTTCAAAATAGACAAGGAATTCTCCAACCCAGCAGCCACAGAGAACACACTCCACCCCTCTCAAGAACTCAGCGACACCCTCCTGGACTACTTCTACAGCAAGATTGCCACATCTACAACAACTTCGACCCCTAACCCACTGCTCTCAACGTCAACAGCCTCAGCCAACCAGCACACACCAGTCGAATGATCACCACTTGGTGTCCGCTTACCACTCAGACCACCATGACAATCATGTCATCCATTCACTCTGGGGTACCCACCGACCCCTGTCCCCACCGTCTTTTCAACTCGGAACCAACCCTGCCAGCACAGAACTCACCAGCATCATCAACACATCCATCACAACAGCAGCCTTCCCGGGAAGATGGAAGCACGCAGAGGTCAGACCCCTCCTAAACAAAACCTCTGCCAACCCCAGCAAACTCAAAAATTATTGCCCAATCCCCCTGCTTTCCTATCATAGCCAAAGTATGCAAGAAGGCCATTAACAAAGAGCTTACCGAATACCTGGAACAAAACCACCTACTTGACGCCTCCCAATCAGTATTCTGTGCCAACCACAGCACTGAGACCGCACTGATCGCTGCCACAGATGACATCAGAACCATCCTCGACCATGGAGAGACTGTGGCTCTGATCCTCCTAGACCTCTCTACTGCTTTTGACACCATTCCCCACCACACCCTCATTAACACAGTCTACAACAGCGGCATTAAGCAAAACGCCTTCAAGTGGATCGCCTCGTTCCTCACAGGATGCACACAGAGCATCTTGCAGCCTCCCTTTACCTCCGTACCCAAATCCATCTTATGCGGCATACCCCAAGGATCATCACTCAGCCCCACCTTGATCAACACCTACATGACCCCCTCACAGACATCATCAGATTCGACGGTCTGAACATAATTTCCTATGCAGACGACACTCAACTCATCCACCCGCTCACCGAAGGCCCCACCAGCATCAGAATCAACTTCTGCGACACCATGACCAACGTAGCCAACTGGATGAGAGACAACAGCCTTAAACTCAACTCCAACAAGACAGAAGTACTGATCTTCGGGAAGAACACAACTGTATGGGATGATGGCTTGTGGCCAGCAGAACTCGGACAAACATCCACACCTACAGACCATGCATGCAACCTAGGCATCATCCTCGACAGCAAACCGACCATGAAACAACAAGTCAACACAGTTGTTCCCTCCTGCTTCTACACCCTTTACATATTCTGTAGAATCTTCAGATGGATTCCAGTCAACACCAGAAAGACCGTCACTCAGGCCCTCGTCACCAGCCATCTCGACTACTGCACCGATCTCCACGCCGGCATCTCCACCCAGCACCTCAATAGACTCCAGACCATACAGAATGCTGCAGTCAGACTCATCGCTACCAGGACCTGGAACGACCTATCCCTCCATTTTCGAACAGCACCCTCCCTGGTGGACTTAAGGAAGAAACTCAAGACCTGGCTCTTCGATGGAGATGTTGCACCCACAGCGCCCAGATACCCCTAGGGGTGACAGTGCTGCACTATACAATGCTGATTCATTGATTGAAAGTCCAAATGAGAGATTATCAGAGCATGAGCAGCAGTTTGTATGTGATCTAGTTTTAGGATTAGTTTTGTGTTTTAGCATCCATAGTTCGAAATTAGCACTTTTGATGACTTTACTTTTGAGTGATACCTTGATTAGAGAAGCGTCTAGTGTTATTACAAGTGAGGAAACCAATGCTGTGGGGGTGACATCCGGCAGGTTAAGGTGGTGTAACAGATCTGGGTTGAATGATTTTTTTAGATTTTGGAGAGAAAAAAATGTATTCAGTCTCTTTTGGGTTAAGGGTGAGAACAGAATTGAAGTTTAGGATATTTGTGTTTTGTGCAAATTAATGGATAGAGATGCTTGAATCATTGCAGATTTTTGCCAGAGGTTCTACAAAAAGATTAAAGAATATGATGAAGAGGAGGAATTCTTGTAAAATTCAACAAATTATAGGGGCTGGGTTAGAAACATTGTCATTGTATTTTACAATTTGAGAGCACTTGTAGAGGAAGGAGGAAAACAATTTGAGCATTATGCTTTTTAATCTGAAGCAAGTGTTCTAGGAGGCGAAGTCATCTGGGCTTGTTTTTCACAGAATCTTTTCAACTGACATCAAATAAAAAAAAGAATTTCTAAATCAAGTTCTCTTGTTGTCACTTGGACCCTGAGGTAGAATAATCTCTGTTAGCAGCAGCTGCCCATCAACAAAATGTTAAGTATGAGCCCTGACCTGGTTTACCCCTGAACATATCAGCTGCTCTTGGGCAGATGAATGAAGAGAGAGAATTGCACAACAAGTCCTCATTGTTTCAGACACCTGTCGTTGTATATGTCTTTAAAAATGGCTTCCATTTAGTCTCCTGACACACACCCCACCACCATATGACCATCTCCGCCTTCCCCCAAATTATCAAAGTACATGTATGTGAGGAAATGTGAATTATTATATATTGTGTTTGTGAGACATCACTGTGTAATAATGTCACAGACCCATATCAGGTCCAGTCAAGTTTTTTAGTGAAATTTTAGCACAGTCCTGGGTAGCTGTAGCTCAGAGCAGTCAGGATTTATCCAAGGAACAAGTGTAAAGCATTAGGAATGCCAAAACTGTAGTGTAGTTCCTATTTCCCTAATAGGCTCTGCGCATTGGAATAATATAACCTATAGGCTTGACATAGGACTAAGGTCGGTATGTCCCTATCGAGTATATTAAACTTAATTACTTGTGCCAGCTAGCTCAGAGGCCACTAAAAACTCCTTGAGAACAAGAAGGGAGTAGTTTCTGGCAACCGAAAAACATGACAACTTTGTTTCCCTTTAGAATTGGAACACGTCTCAGAATCGTGGAAACAATAGATAACAGTTCACTCAGTCAATCGTGCATGCTTAGTTTCTACAGAGTTACACAGAAAGGAAAGACGGGCGTTTCAATAAAAAGGGTTTTATTGAACAGTCTTGTTTCTCGTGTAAGAGATATGTGCTGTTATGATCACAAGACAGTATGCAAGATAAATAATGTACAGCGTAAGCAGTAGAAATAAATAATACTGCGCTAGCATTATCTTTTAGCATATATTCACGTACATAAATAACATGAGCTAAAAATGCGAGTACTCATACGATGCGTCTCTAAACTAGTTCTACCCCAATGTACCTAACCTGGTCTAGGTGTAGGGAAAGGTAGAAGTAGGTGGAGTATTCTCTAGTCTGGTATACTAAGAGTGTGTTTAAGTCTAGTATGCCAAGAATGATATGCCAAGAGTCCCTCTAGGTTCTAGTCAGCTCCATACCTTGAGAATGAGAGTGGTGGGAATCTCTAGCCGGATCTGGAACTCTAACACCCCGCGAAGGTAGTCAGAACACTGGAAGCTGGATTCGTCTGCATGCAGGAATGACAGCGTCTTCTCAGTGCGTCAGGCCGGGATACGGGCTCCTCTGAAGTCGAGGTCTCCTCTAACTTGCTTTGGCAAGGGAAGGTATATTTATACCTGGTAGGTGTCTTTGGAATGTTAGCATTGACGTGAAGTCGGACAGAGGAAGATGTCAGGAATGAACCCTTAAGGTATAACGGTTCATACATAATAGATGAGTTCTTGGAGAAATCAATAGTCCTGTGCTAGGGGAACTCCAGAAGCTTAAGGGTCTGGTTTCTAAGAACTCGTTGTGACGTTAGGGTGGAAGGATGTCGGTGACCATGCCTGTATTTGGAGTGCACGGTTAATGCCTAAATAAGGACAGGGATTCTATGCCTATATAAGGGCAATGCAAATTGTGCCTATATAAGGACATGATTCAGGAAAACCTATATACGGACCCCTAAAGCGGAATACAACACCCACTCCATCTTCGATTGAACAATAATACTAAATGCTAAACATTTAAATGCTAAACATAAAATTGAGTACCACATGTTGCTAAAAACATTTCTAAAAGCATTGTAAAAGAAGCTCAAAACTGTTGAAATGCAATAGGTACTGTACATTTAAAGCATCGTTTCCATTCTAAGCATATAACGGAAGTAAAATGCAACGTGAATGAAAACAGAAATATATACATATGACGAAATGGTCGATAAGTTCTCAAAATCAAAGCCATTGCATATCATAGAATTAAATGAAATGTTAGACAAGTAAGGTGACAACGTGTCCCTGGAAGTATTCAAAGAAGTCCGTTTTATAAGACTAGTTCTACTGTAAGCAGATTGTTCATTTGCCATGTCTTCTCTATCGAGAAAAATTTTGTTTAAAAAAGAAAAAGTTCAATTTCTGGGAATAGTTCCAAGTTTTGAAAATATGAAGGCCAAATTTCAATGGTGCCCTGGTACACTGTGAGCCGAATCAAAGTCAGTGTATGGGTCTGGTGTAAACATTAGATCATCTATGTCTGTAGCCAAAATATCGTCCACCGAAGTTGGTGACATTTGGAACACCTCGTTCAGAAGGTTAATTGCAGAGAGATGAGAAACATCGCCTTCAGCAGAAGATGCAATGTTCGCGTCCGTTGTTACCTGTGTGCCTGTTGATCTATCTCGTACCTCAGCAGCAGCCGGAAGCGTCTGTGAGCTCTCAATGAATGCCGTCATCAGGATTGGTAGCCTCTGGGGACAACACACAGCATGGGCCGTTATCGGGTCCAGCAGAGTATCGATATCCGTTGGCATGACTGATGGGCGTGTTAGACAGGTGTCTAGCACGCATTCTTCACCGCAAAACAGGCAGCGTAGAACAGGTAAGATGCAATCTTGCCAGATTGGTCTGTATGACAGGAACCACGTTGTATTAAGTTCCCATAGACGAGGCATGCCCAAAAGCTGTACTATTCGCTCTCTGCATTTCCGTTCAAGGAGGGCTCTCTCCACATCGCTTGGAGTGATGTTGGCGAAGAGGTTTGCTATAGCGTAGTAGGAGGAATAGAAACAGAATTCCTGCAACAAGTGCTAGAATTAACGGCACACCACCAAACACCGAATGTGTGAAGATTGGGATGATTCCGAGGACAGCCTGGAAAGGTGCTAATAGTCCGGAACAGATGGTCTTAAATACATGTAAAATTCTGCTTGTATCTGACATGTTAAAGATACGTCCTATCATTTCTACGAAATGTATAGGGCAGTTTGTACGAATTAAATTCTGTATCTCAGCCGAAGTCCTTGCAACTTGTAAATCATAGGTTTCTTTGGCCGAGATCAAAGGCACTGATTGTTGTATAAGCATGGCTTTCATTCTGCTTAAAGTATCAAATCGTATAAAAGAGACATTCAATGAAGGCCATAAAGGCGACTCCCTGACTGTGTCTATTGGGGCAAACAATACTTGCATACAGCAAGTGACCCTGGAGTTGATGGGATGCCTGGCAACATGCCACAGCAACGCTGATCATTCAACATGAGGTAACTCCCATTAGACAGTTGGCCAAACGTTGGATTAATCACAGCAGCTGGTGTACCCTGCAGGTGGCAGGACAAATTTGCCACAGAACCATTACAAGCCCCGTGTAAAGATATGTCGTGACAAATCAGTGAACCGCTTAGTGCATTTTCACAGTGTGTACCGCTTAGAAACACTTCACGATCCCCACTCCAACATCTATATGTGTGTATGTTAAATTCCAGGATGTCTTAATGTATTCTTTACCCAACCTTTCATATTTGCCTGCTTGCATCTGTTTAAGGCAATACTGAAACTGGAAAGTAGTCACAGGTAGACTAATTTTGCCATGAATAAGCCATTCTGTAGCTGGTTTTTCTGCCACTATGAATGGTAATTTTTCAAGTTTTTCAATGCTCAGTACTGTATACTTTGATCCCCTTTGTGCCAGTTTGATCTGTTTATCAGTTAGATTGTATTCTGCAAACAGAGCCGTTGTGTTGATAAAACGCCAAGGCACATAACCCGCATGCAAAGATTGCAGCGTCCAGCTTAATAACGTAATTGAGATTGGCCTTGCTGTAACATGGCTAAATCTTGTTCCAGTATGTCGATAGCAGAGGATACAATACTGTCCAATGAATAAATTCTGGAGGACAAAGTTGTTAACCCATTGTCGACCACAGAGGGAGTTTTCTCTAAGTTAATACGATCAAGTTCACGTATTCGTTCTGTGGCCTCCATCTGTGACACCTTCCATGCTTCATTATAAGCAGCATAAATGCCGGCATATATGAAACGTTTTTGACGCGGTTTTCTTGGTCCAAGCAAGAATTCCCTAAGGTCTGCGTCTTCTTTAAGTAAAGATAAGTGTTGTTTCACATCCTTAAGTGTAGATTTTTGCAGCCAATCGAGGCATAATTTTCCTACACTGTATGTTGTTACTACCCCCGGATGCGGTCTTTGGACGTATTGTGGGTCTGGCCTATGAACAGTAAACCCCTGTGTTTTATTCAGGCATCTCTCTTGACAGTTGTTTGTGTCTGTGGGCCAGATCAACCATTTTCTCCAATCAGGATTTGTTCTGTTGAGTTGTAGTATGGTGTCAACTGTAACCGCTGCCTGTGTATTATTATCACTTGCAGGTGTTGGTACAGAAGGTGTTTTCATGTCTTTGATCTTGGCTAACCCAAGGCAAGACGTTTGTTGCACAGTGTCATTCAAAAACATTATTTGTTGAGGGACGATACAGGCTCTAAAAAAAGCTTCCATCCCCTGTACTTGCCAATCTTTAGTACCCCAGACAGAATTTGTGTCTATTGTCTCTTTCCACAAGTCAAAACCATGTCTAGACAGTTGGGCAATACATTTTGCAGAGTAAATCTGTTTTGTATTAGTTAACATAATTTTCAGTCCTGTTTTGTTTACACGTCTATAGTAAAATGTTTCTGGATCAGATGTATTGTATCCTGAAAAATATAGAAACTTTTTAGCAAATGTTTTTGAACTACCTTTTGGTGGTGTAGGACAATGTTCCCATTGGTTAAACATAAACACATTTCTAGGTGTTGCAGATTTATGCAAAAAATGATGACCATAGTGGTTATAGCAATACAGCTGTTCATAGTCTGATGAACCCTCTAAATATTCATTATTAGAAAATGCAGCAGATTTTTCTAGGTCAAACATCATGTCATTTACTGTCTCAAAGTCCCAATCATCAGAATAGGTACTGGATGAAACAAAATCACTTAGTGAGATCTTAAATAAATGTGGAATGTTCAAATGTTCCGTCGGGCCAAAAATATCGAAATCTGTTTTGTCCCACACTATACCATCCTGTATAGGAACGGCTGTGATGTTCACTGCAGACAAGTCTCTTGTTTCACGATGGGATGATTTGTGAGGTTCTAAAAGTAAGTTCACTTCTTTTCTTTCAGTGTCCAAATGGATGTATCTGCCACTTATAAGCACGCTCATAGTCATAACCAAAGCTAGCCAAAGCAGGAAGAAAAATATTCCAGAAATAACCCAAAGTTCAATCCATGGTGAAACCAGATAAGTCTTTTTCAAAAAATGTAAAAAGTCTTGTACTTGCTGTTAAAAATCTTTTGATGCTGGCGACGTCTCGGGTTCACTCAGATCCTCAGAAAACGTATCAAAGTTAATGAAATAGCCAGAAGCAGTTCTGTCAATTGTTGGAATTGCATCAGGATTTGTAGAAAACGCTGGAACCAGTTGATCACTTGTTACATTGGTGTAGACAGGTGTATTTGGACGAACTGTTACTTGAGTTTCAAGAAGGATGAGTTCCATAGCATCGTTGCTCAGTCCTTCATCTGTTACTGCTGAATTCTCGATGGTTATCAGTCTTTCAGTCTGAACCTCTTGGATAGTAGCGAGAGGAGTGCGTCTGCTACTAGGTCGGAGTCCACGAGGCCTACTATTTAGTATTGGCCACATACTGTGGTTTGATCAGGTCGATGGACACAAATCTTTTCTCCTTTTTTCCAGCAAGGGGCGGCAGAAGTACTGTTCTTGTTCCGTATATGGCTAGGACAGGTACTAGTTGTCTGTAAGAAGGTCCAAATTCCTTCTTGTCCGCAATTTTTTCTCTGACTAGATCCCCATCTTTTGGAATCCAGACAGGCCTTGCTGGGACCGCCGGTTTTTCCCCAGTGGTGGTTGGCTGCAGGAATACGTTGCTTTGTTTCGATCTTAGTTCATTTATATCCTGTAAAACAGCCAAACGATCTTTGATATCAAAGGGTTTATTTTCCACCACTGTGCCACTACATTCTAGAACGGGCACCCACATTCTTGTCCCAAATAGGACCTCATATGGAGAGACCCTCCCTAGAGAACTTCTTGGCAAATTGTTTAATGAGCATTGGACCCCAAAAGATGTTTGACCCACCCATCACCCAAACCTAATACCCTAGCTGTTATAGACTGCTTTATGTCCCGGTTTTTCCTTTCCACAACAGAATTTCCCTCAGGATGAAACGGAGAGGAGTACCGCAATGCAACGCCTAGACTGGCCATGACTTCTTTGTAAGCTCGAGAGCTAAACGCAGGGTCCTGGTCAGAATGTAGCGTGCCTATTGCGTATGTGCCAATAAAGACTTGCAAATCTTTTATAACAGTTCGAGCGTCAGCCGAGTGCTGAGGCCATATCCATAGGAACCTAGAGCAAGAATCCACTGCGACCATGATATATTTATAGTTACCGTCCCTTTGCAAGGGACCGCAGTGGTCCAGGTAAACACAAGCTAATGGTTTGTCTGAAATTAACAGGGGTGTCTGCGCAGGACGTTTCACTGTGGAGACTTTCATCTGTTGGCATATTTCACATTCCAGAACATAGTTCTTGGTCTGCTTCCTAATGCCAGGCCACCAATATCTTTGTTTTAGTAAAGATACTGTTGCAGAAATACCTGCATGGGCAGAGGCTATCCCTTCATGTGCTGCTAGGATTAGTCCTAATCTGCGTTCCTTGTTTGGAATTACCCTATCCCCCACTCCAGGGATTCGAGCAAAAGGAACGTTGTTCGCATCAATTACATAAGAGTACTTGAGTGGAAACTTTTTTGGTAACGCTGCACCACTGCCTTTGCTCGTAGCATTGACAGCCAACATTATCTCACTGTCTATTCTAATTTTTGAACGAGTGATCGCAGCTACGGAAGCCGTCTGAACAGCCCCCTTTGCGGCTTCGTCAGCCAATGAATTCCCTGCAACGTGAACGCCATCCCGTTGATGACTCAGTGTATGGATCACGCGAGCCTTTGGTAGTTCGTTTTTTAACTGAACTACTTGTTCCCAAAGCGTTTTATGCTTTATTGTGCCACCTTTTGCATCTTTGAACCCGTTTTCAAGCCAAGTTTGTATATATTCATTATACGACTGTACACAGTAGAAAGAATCGCACACTATTAGTGTGGGGAATTCTCGATCTGTACTTTCAAGTGCCAGTTTGAATGCTTGTAATTCAGCTCGCTGAGCTGTGCAATCTCCTAGAGATTGAGTTTTAGTGACCATAGGTCTGAAGATGCCATCGCGCATGCGACCTTTAACGATTGCGCACGCTGCACTGTAAGCTTGCTTACTCCCTGTTGCGGGTTGTGCAGATCCGTCAGTGTAAATTATGAATTCGTACTGATCGAGAGGCAGAATCTCAGTGGGCAGAGGTCATTCATGTTCATATTGCAGGAACGCTTGTGTTTTTAGATCAGGATCAAAAACATATTCAACATCTGTTGCAGCAAGAGAATTAACCCATTGTATCCATCTCGGATGTAATGCTTTAGCATTTGGAATGCTCGCTTTAGTTACCGCCTCTAAGGCCGGAACTGGGGTTACGACAATAATGCGTTTCCCTTGGGCTAGAGCTCTTTCTTTTGCTACTGCAGTTTGAACTGCTGTCAGTATTTTTTCAGTTGAAGTGAAGCGCATTTCTGCTTGTGTATACAAATGTGATTTGTATGCAATTGGTACCTTTTCACCCTCATTAAATGTTAAGTAGGTGAATCCGCATTGACCCGAAATTATTCGGATCACTAAATTGCGTTGACTTACGCGTGTTTGTAAGTGATTTGTTGCTAACATGTTAGCTTGGAGTGAACGCAAGATTTCTGTGTGTTCCTGTGTCCAATTTTTGATTGAAAAATCAGGTTTGATTAATGCTTAGAGAGGTTTAACCCTTTCTGCATAATTTAGAATGTATGTTCTTCCAAAATTTAGGAAACCCAGGATGGATTGTAAATTTTTCAGCGTTTTTGGAGGTTGGAGCAGCGCACACCTTTCTAAAAAGTTGGCTGCCAAGCTCTTACCTTCACTTGAAAGCTCATATCCTAGAAAAAGGACATTGAGATGGGCAATTCTGGACTTTTTGAAGTTGAATTTGTAGCCCTCAGAGGCGAAGCCCAGTATAATGGTGCTCACCCTGTTCAAGTGCCTATCCAGGTCATCGTCTGTCCGATAGATGTCATCGACATATGACAATGCCTCATTATCATAAATCTGTAGTAACTCCGTTACTCTCACTGAGAATAACCCCGGGCTGTTCTTGAACCCTTGTGGGAGTCGACAAAATTGACGCTGGGTCCCCATTATTGAGAAAGCTGTTAAGTACCTGCTTCCAGGTGCTATGTTTTGACAAAAGAGACCATTTGAGATATCCAATGTGGTTTTATATTTTTTACGCACAATGTTATTCATTAATGCTGTACTGTGTGCATTTTGCACTGCAAATGTTTTAGAACAAGTGTTTAAATGTCTGTAATCCAAAAACTAGACGATAGGTGTTGTCTGGTTTGGAGACAGGAAACAAAGGGATTGTTCATTGAAGAGGTGCATGTTTCAATCACCCCTTGGTATTCAAGTTGATCTAAGATCTCCCTGACCTGTTTTTTAGCTTCTTGCTTTATTGGGTATTGCCTTTGTGCAGTAGGTTCATTTTTTAGATGTATTTTATGGTGAGGTGAGTCCTCATCCCATCCTACATGATTTTTGTGTAATGCTGGGGCCTGGGCAACTGCCCATTTCCTGGCATAAGTATATTTTAGATGAATTGGAATATGGTTGGAGAAGGCAGGCATAATGATGTCCTCACCATGTGAGCACTCCCTGACAAATTGTGGGGGCCAGTCTTTTTCTGCTAGAAGTATGTCATAGCCCCTTGAAAGTTTTTCCCAAAAGAGTGCTTTCACCTGTCTAGGTATGTCTCCCTCCATCCGGAGTGTTATTTCATATAACTTTTGTGGAGTACTAACCCTGGTGTCTACAGTCTCAACTGTAATGTACTCATTCAAGTCCACTATCTCCAGAAGTTCCTTCAGGTTCTGGCGAGCTATTGTGACTTCTGCTGCACTGTCCAGCATTGTCTGAGCCCATTCTCCGTTCTTGAGTTGTGTTCTCAGTATCCTCGGCATGTCTGACCTTCAGACCTGCTACCTTCTTCTTTGAGAATTGAGGTTTGGATTTATTTTTTGGAACGTGTTTGTCGTCTTTCGATTTCACGCGTTCTTCTCTATGTTCTGACCGTCCTCTTCTTTCCGATGTCTGTGACGAGATCTGAAAGGTATGAGAGGAACGTGTATCAGTATCTTGATACCTGTCAGGCTTTTTCAAATTATCCCTATTCCTGAGGTTATACCTCCTTTCAGAGGGCTCCTTTTGAGGAGACCTACCTCGGGATTGAGAACGTTTCTCGTTTGAATTATGTTTATTAGTTTCCCACTTCTTTTTAGAAGATGTAGGAGTTTGTTTAATAGAGTCCTTCTCAGGACTTTCAGATAGTTTTGGCTTTAATGGTCTTCCACCCAAACTATCTCTGCCTAATTCTGCATAAGATTGTTCTATTATTCTGGGTAGTTCTGTTTGATGTTCTGTAACATCGAATTCCCTTAATCGTTGGCGGATCGCCACTGCTGCTGCCTCCCCTTTAATATTAGATAACATTATTGTTGAGACCTGGTCGAAATTTTTCAGTAATTTCATACCTAAATTCAGAGCAGGCTCTGCCCCATGTTGGGCGCCATGTAGTGTAGTTCCTATTTCCCTAATAGGCTCTGCGCATTGGAATAATATAACCTATAGGCTTGACATAGGACTAAGGTCGGTTGTCCCTATCGAGTATATTAAACTTAATTACTTATGCCAGCTAGCTCAGAGGCCACTAGAAACTCCTTGAGAACAAGAAGGGAGTAGTTTCTGGCAACCGAAAAACATGACAACTTTGTTTCCCTTTAGAATCGGAACACGTCTCAGAATCGTGGAAACAATAGATAACAGTTCACTCAGTCAATCGTGCATGCTTAGTTTCTACAGAGTTACACAGAAAGGAAAGACGGGCGTTTCAATAAAAAGGGTTTTATTGAACAGTCTTGTTTCTCGTGTAAGAGATATGTGCTGTTATGATCACAAGTCAGTATGCAAAATAAATAATGTACAGCGTAAGCAGTAGAAATAAATAATACTGCGCTAGCATTATCTTTTAGCATATATTCACGTACATAAATAACATGAGCTAAAAAATAGAGTACTCATACGATGCGTCTCAAAACTAGTTCTACCCCAATGTACCTAACCTGGTCTAGGTGTAGGGAAAGGTAGAAGTAGGTGGAGTATTCTCTAGTCTGGTATACTAAGAGTGTGTTTAAGTCTAGTATGCCAAGAATGATATGCCAAGAGTCCCTCTAGGTTCTAGTCAGCTCCATACCTTGAGAATGAGAGAGGTGGGAATCTCTAGCCGGATCTGGAACTCTAACACCCCGCGAAGGGAGTCAAAACACTGGAAGCTGGATTCGTCTGCGTGCAGGAATGACAGCGTCTTCTCAGTGTGTCAGGCCGGGATACGGGCTCCTCTGAAGTCGAGGTCTCCTCTAACTTGCTTTGGCAAGGGAAGGTATATTTATACCTGGTAGGTGTCTTTGGAATGTTAGCATTGACGTGAAGTCGGACAGAGGAAGACGTCAGGAATGAACCCTTAAGGTATAACGGTTCATACATAATAGATGAGTTCTTGGAGAAATCAATTGTCCTGTGCTAGGGGAACTCCCGAAGCTTAAGGGTCTGGTTTCTAAGAACTCGTTGTGACGTTAGGGTGGACGGATGTCGGTGACCATGCCTGTATTTGGAGTGCACAGTTAATGCCTAAATAAGGACAGGGATTCTATGCCTATATAAGGGCAATGCGAATTGTGCCTATATAAGGACATGATTCAGGAAAACCTATATACGGACCCCTAAAGCGGAATACAGCAAAACAGTTGAAAAAGAAGAAAACACAACAAAAAAACGTGCAACACCAATTTATAAAATAGGTTGCATTTTCATCTTTATCTATACACCTCAATGACAAAAATCCAGCAGAGGGATCTAGAGATATGAATTTTCAAGGAAATAATAAATCACTGGTTTCCACTACATTTTTTTACTAAATGTAAGAAATCATTGTAATCTACTGTGATGCCATTTAGGGTTAGCCACAGCAAGCAACTTGAAACAGCTAATGGGCACTCTTGGATGTGTCAACTCCGGCAGGGAGCCAGCCGCAGGAAACAGTTAGGTACAAGGGGACAGTTGCCTATTGGTTTAAGCAGTCTCCAGTCCAGTTCTGAGTCTTATCGGCGAACAGCAATTGAAGTCAACAGAGTGGTACTGATGCAAGAGATGAAGGATGCTCAAAGATGCTGAAGATGCTGAGCCGATGTTGGTGGTCTTCCTGTGGCCACCACTTGATCCTAGAGCACGGGGGGGTGACTTTGGCCTCAGAGGTCAATATTCCTCAAAGTCTGGGTGACGTCCAGCACAAAACCAATTGCCATTGGTCTCCTGGTCTCCTCTTATAGCATAACCAGCAGTTCCCTTCAACTTGCAGTAACTTCTGTGCTGGGCGACCAAACTGCACTCTGACGACACTGCCTGGTCCAGCAGACCCGGGTGCAACTTTTGTGGGTCAGGACTTGGTCTTCCAGGCTGTAACTTGGCATCTAGCATCGGTCAGAGTTCTTGATGCTGGGCTCTCTAGCTCAGGTTTCTCAATTGTTAATCCCTGCAGCTGTAACAGATTCAACCAACTGACCCTTCTCTGTCTCGGGCTTGTGGGCAACTTTTCAATGAGTGGGATTTCACAGGTGCAGTCCTTTCTTTGCTAGTGCAAGGTGCAGCAGGTGCAGTACTTACTTTGGTGCAGCCTCTCTTTGCTGGATCCAGGGAACAGCAGGGTAGTCTTTCTTTGGTCCTCTCTCCAGTACAGACGCAATCTGAAGTCTGGGTGCCGGGGTGCCACTTTTATGTCTGCTACAAGCCTAAGTGGATGTTGCGACTAACTGGTTAATGGGCTACCAAGTCCCCTCCCGTGTGATGACAACCTCCTGCAAAGTGCGGCATCTAACTAGCTCAGACTGCACTATTCTGCCCATTTTTAACATTGCAGAACACCTCTCTCGGTGTATGGAATACTAGCCTGTCTGAGAGGTGTGACTACATGGGCGGCGGCACTCCCCTTCAAAAACTGGTTTAACAACAGCTTCTCCCTCACTGATTGAGATGCCAACCTGCCTGCCTAAACAAAAGAGCAGCTACTTTCTAGTGTGACTATCATTTGCCCTTCAAAGGTGTCTTCCCCTTTGAAGCTCACCTTTTGGGCTCACACCCACATTGAACATATGGCCAGGAGGAGGTCACACCTCTTCCCTCAGAAGGTCCTCTGTTCCTCTTCCTAAGTCATTCACACCTCTCCCCAGGAGGGCAGAAAGCTGTCTATAGGACAGCAGTTGTATGCAGCCATATACGGCCCTGGAAACTTTGAGCAACAAAGTAGCAACTTTCTAACGTTGCCATTTGCAAAATAGTTACATTAAATTTGACTTGAGGAACCACTCAGTTTTAATGCAACAATTCATTTGACACCTTGAAGTACCATATTTATTAGTCCCTTTTGTAAGTTAGCACTGCTGAATTGTCAGCGTGTAACTTCTTACTCGCCAATGGGGTTACTAGCCTTGCTACAGTAAAAATGACAATGCAAGGTTTTCCCTGTCAAGACATGAAAAGTTAATAAAACACAACCCTTTTTAATATAATGCACCCTGCCTTTAGAGCTCAGTAGGCCTGCCTTAGGTGTGACATATAAACATCACAAAGAAAGATTTGGACTTTGCCATTGGTTTAAATGGCAAAGGCGAGTTATCAGTTTAAAACCATGCCAGCCTGCAATGGCAGACTGGAGGTCATGCTTTGCTTTGTCACACTCGTGCTGGCACAATAAAAGCTGCAATTCACAAGAGGCACTTATCGGCCAGGTCCTGGGTACTCCGGTTCCATATTCCTGGGACTATGTAAGTTAACTTATGCCAATTGTGGGTAAGCCAACTAGACATATACCTTTTAAGGGTTTGAACACTGGCACTGAGGCCTGTTTGGCAGGACTCTGTGCGGTGTCAGAGTTGAAAAACCAGCAGCGTCAGTACAAACGTTTGCGGGTGATCATGCATAAAGAGGCATTTACTTACAAGGTATTCTGCCAGTTTCCTGAAAACCCCCTACATTACACTTCCTGTCAAGGGTTGGCTACTGAAAAGGTCTGGTAAGTCCTCTCCCTGGTTGCTGGAGGAAAGGGTGACCATCTTCGATTAGCCAATGAGCCACCCTGAGCGGAATAGCACACGTTAAGAGGGTCCTATAATGGAGGAAAAAAAAGAGTAATGAAAAACCTAACTGGAAATATGGAACCTCTTGATTGAAAATGAAGATTAATAGTAATGCTATTAGCAAGGCACCAAACTCTCTCTGACATCAGGGAAGAAGAAAAGTTAATGAAAAGGATCCCAAATTAGATTCAGTAGAGGTTCCAACTACTAGAAGCAAAAATCAGTAACATAAACAGCAACAAGGGGGCAAAAAATATGACAGAGAATAAGCAAACCAATGGACTGTGATGCATTCATCACTTGCAAATGCCTCCTTTTATATGACTCTACTTCATTTTGGTTTGGAACCCTTGGGTAGAATTCTATGGCTAGACCACCATCTTGGAAAGGGAAGGCTCCCTTTCCGAAAACCCATAGCATTTGCTTAGCACATGAAGTAAAAGTCCAAGTTTAACATTTGCTCAGTGCTTAGTTTCGCAGTCTTGCTACTGCGTTTCAAGTCTGGCATTCAATGCAGCTCTGTAAACCACTCCAGGTGAACTCAAGCATGAATATACCAGTTCAGGGTAGATGGTGTGGAAGCTTAATTATATGCTAAGCATGGCATCCAGTAACATGAAGCCTGGGTGTGCGAGGAGAGCTTCTTGTCTTTTCATTGATTCATATTAACTCTGGTAAGCTCTTGGAACAGTTCCAGCACAAGCATGGTTCCCAGCACAGATGGAACACTTTACCTCTCTAATATCCAAAAATAAAATAGCTGGTCCCAAATATACTATGGGTGCATGTGTGATGGTGCATGGTGTTCTGTGGTAAAAGCAGTGCAAAGAGGTGCAAATGCCAGCACCGATCAACTTTTAATGCAAAATATTTTTATGCCGATATTTGATGAAAATGTGTTAGACTGAAGAGCTCCTAACACTCATTATCTAAGACAGTGAGGTGTGGGGGGCATGGCCAAGATGGCGACGAGTGCGGACGTGCTGTAAATAGCTCGGCATTAGGCGCGCCAAATAATCCTGAACATATATGCCTTACAGCCTACTTTATAAGCCATCCACCGCAGTATGTAGCCACAGACGGTAGCTGTATTAATGGCTCCGGTGCTGTGCGGGTGAGATAAACGAGGTGACGGCTCAGTGACTTAAAGATAGACTATGCAGGGTCCGGCCTCACGTAATCCACTGCTGGAGGGAGGAATCGCCATTGCCTGCACCAGTGGGGTCCGCTAGTGATAGAGGCCTCGATGATCGGAAAGCACCGATATCTGGGCAGTGCGGGCGCAGCTGCTGAGGCGGTGTCTCGCAGACACTGAGGCCGATTGGACGGGGCCTAGGTCGGCGTGGCCTATGACAGGAGCGTGACGCTGCGCTCGGCTGCATCGGCAGCTGCTCACTCGAGGCGGCACCCTCGGCTCGAACACACCCGTTCTTCAGGAGGGACGCCCTTCCACCACGCCCCCGGAGATACAGAGCATACACGCGGACCCCGCAGAGGTCGGTGAAAGAGGGCGTGGCCGCCTGGCCGCCTTCTGCACAATAACCTGCAACCTCGGTGGTGCCTATGTGCCTCCTTGCTAGGGTACACAGAGGAGGTGAGTGCTGGGGCTGCAGCTGAGTCAAATACATTGAGCGCCCATTGCCCTGTGCTGCGCTGAATGCGAAGGTGGTGCAGCAGATGAACTATGTGAACACTTTACTAGTATTGAAAGTGCAACAGGACAGTTTTCCCTCTGCTGCTAGATACCTGGAGGCGGGCTGTTCAGAATCCCGCGGAGAAGCCTGAGCAGAGCCCCATTGTCTCAATACTTGACTGCTGCCTGTCCAAGGGGGTGTGAAGACTAGAGCCAAGCATACACACAAACCCCTCCATCCCCCGCTGCCCCCAGACTTCGGGTGCAATTAATATTCCTATGAAAGCCACAAGGTGACTTGGAATATATGGGGCATATATGTGCGATGGGCCTATCGTTTAATATCTCCGGCATGGCCACAAATGCATATAGTTATCCCTGAGACCTCCTGGGTGGGAGGTCTCGGAGGTCGGTGTTGCGTGCAGGCAGAGGAGCAACCTGGAGGAACACCAAAATCCACCGATTTCTGGGCGAGGATAAGAGCCCCTCGCCACAGAGACATTGTACAGTTGCTATCTTGAGTCCAAGCGTCACTCAGTGCCCAAGGTTGCATGCTCACTGTTAGGTGCATAGCACATTTTGGCACTCCTGCACGTTTGTCCCCCTGGTACCCTTGCTGACACTACACCCTCAGCCACTGGCCATTGTACGTAACCGGGCGAGATACATATAAACCGCTGACGGTGATGTTCCCCTCGGAAATTTCCTAGCAAGCCCAGTGCACCCTAGAGTGTCCAGATTACTATCACCATGATAGGAGGATCTCCGCCTCCAATGCAGAGGCTATCAGAGAAATGCCAGCCCTACGCACACCTGAATAAAGGAGAGACATCCACAGTGCTCTTGGGTGACCATTGACACCAGTGATATTTGTAGTGTATTCCACGTCTCAATACACAGCCACGAAATGGGAAAACTAAAAACAGATAAATCGCACTCACAGACACCCGTGGCACCTAGCGCAGAGAACCCTGCGCAAACAACGGCCATGATACCCGTAGGCCAAGTTGACCACTCACATCGATTTGACAAGTTAATGGCAGCAATACTAGATATCAAGTCCACACTGGGTCCCAAAATAGACTCGCTCTGTACCGAAATGGGATTCCTACGCTAGGATCACAAGAAACTTAAGGACAGAGTAGAGGAATCAGAGTCGGCATTGGCAACCCCAGGACCCACCGTGTCAACAGCTACAGACCAGATCAGGTCCCTCCAAAAAGAGGTGGAATATCTGAAGAGCCGGGAGGAGGATCAGGAAGGTAGATCTCAGAGAAACAACGTTCGCATAGTGGGCCTACCGGAACGGATAGAAACCAGAGCATGGAGCTGTACAAGAGAAATGGTTCGCCACGGACGTCCTCGATGGCAAATTCTCCAAATTCTTCTCAGTTGAACAGGCACACAGAGTATCGGGTGGCCCCCCGTCCGGGCACTCCCCCTAGACCAGTGATCGCCAGATTATTCAATTACCGGGATAGGGACAATATCCTCCAAGTGACAAGGGCCCACGGCCCGTGGCGAGTCAAAAACGCGACAGTGTAAATTAAGATCTTCTTGGATGGAAGTCAAAAAATGCCTCCGCAAGCATGAAATCCAATACTTACTGCAATATCCTGCTAAGTTGCGCATCCGGCATAATGGCAGCAGTGTTGTTTGCTCCACTCCCGAAGAGGCCTGGTCCTGGATGGACCAGAATGGGTTTGCACATGCCCCGGGTACACCCTCGTCGGACTCTCGTCAACCATGGCGAACCGCAGGCACACACAGATTCCGCGGCAGGGGGCGAGCACCACGCCCGTCCAAAATCCAGGCAGCAATGGAACGGGAACAAGCTATTAAACAGGCGGAACATCTTGGCCATTCCACACCCCCCTCAAGATCTGAGTCCAACTCGGACGCAATCATAGACCAAACACTTCAGCTGACAGACACACATAAGCAGCACTGATGGAGGGGGCTCAGATAGTCACCCCGCAAACAGCCGACGAGCTCGTGTGACCTCCTGTCGAGCAACTCAAAACTCCCCAACAGCAGGGCACGAATGCACCATCACCGAGGCAATCAAGATAATGGACTGTGTGCAACAACTGTCAGATTACACCACAACTATGGCAGGCACGAACTGTTAAGGCGGCCCTTATGCAGTTGGCAACAAAGAATAGCTGCGTCCTCACGCACAATAAGTGGCTGATATAGCTTCCACATGTTTTTTTCTATTTTTCTCTCTCTGCTCATTTGATATTCTCTCTTTACGAACTATCCTTAGATAAATAATTCCTCTTTTGTCCTTCCTTTACATGAATTATAGTTTTTTTTGTTCAATTGCATCTCAGTGCAGATGGCCTATTAACCGTTGGCAAGTCGGCCTGGGGTGGGGAGTTGGGCATTACAAATGTTTATCGAGGTCTGTCTGTTCCGTTATACTACACGACATGCAAATCACGCACAGGTTAGCCGCACCAGCATCAAGGGGGTGGTCACAGGGGCGACACGCTGTCCGTCTTTGAGAGCAACTGGGGGTCAATCGCGTTTTTCACTCTCGGGTACTGGCACAAATGACAACAGATATCTTCTGACAACCAGGAACGTTCAAGGCCTAGCTGGCTGTGTTAAATGCCACAAGGTGTACCAATACTTGCGAAGCCACAAGGTCACGATAGCATTGATCCAGGAAACTCACCTCACCGCACAAACCCTCACATCCTTACGCAAACACTGGAGAGGCACGGTGATAGGCACCACATACTCAGGCTAATCCAGGGGCACCCTAATCTGGATAGTGCTAGGAACACCCCTGCAGATATCGCATACTCGGGTAGACCCAGATGGCCGCAATACGATTTTAGAGGGACTTTTAGACAGCTCCCCACTGACCTTAGTCTTGCTGTATGCACCAAACACAAGCCAGGCCTTATTTCTACAGTCATTGCAACCATCACTGCTCAGAGATCCAACGGCACCAACATACTATGGGGGAGTCTATAACTGTATATCTGATCTGGTTTTAGATCGCTCACGCCTGCCACTCCCGGGGGTGCAATCCATTGCCCTGACACAACATATGAAGGACTGGATTAAGAACATGGAAGTTACTGAAGCTTGGCGCAGCGCTCATCTCACATCACGCATTTACTCACACTATTCCAAAATACACGACCTGCACACTAGGATAGATGCCATATACTGCTCTCAGAATGCCATAACGAAGGTATCACAGGCGGAGTATTTAGCTCGCACAATATCAGATCATAGCCTGTTATAGCTACAATTGTCATGGTGAAACCATAAAACTAGCATCCCGACATGGCGCCTCCCTTTGGAGGCACTCAAAGATGCAACATTAAGCACACTCATAACACAATCTATGCATGCATACTTTCAAATGAACACGGGCTCTGCCTCCCATACCGGCATTGAATGGGACGCATTCAAGACTGTTCTCCGTGGACAGGTGATTAAAGCAGTTTACGGCTCTCGTATGGCACTCACGAAAGAGCTCCAAAGCCACAATTTGGAAATATAGTGGTGCGATCAACTCTCCCCCTCAGACCCAAGTATCGCTCCTGTATTGGCCAAGGTTCGCATAGCATACAAGGAGACTCTGGACAGCCTCTGCGCCTTAGACAATAGGCAATACCTAGCCCGACAACATAGGGAGGGAGACAAGGAGGGCAGGATGCTGGTTTGGTTGTTAAAAACAGACGCCTTGAAGCCCCCCATCACGGCAATACACACCCCTGATGGCCATTTGGTGAATACACAAGAGAGGATCAATGATTCTTTTTTCAAATACTACACGTCTCTCTACAAAGCTTCCGACCTTGATGATCCCTTGACCACTCAACAGTTCTTGTCCCAAGTTAATCTTCCACAGATAATGCAAGACCAATATGAATTGCTAGAGTCCCCTATATTGGTAGACGAGGTCTCTGACACCATCAAACAATTGGCCGTGGACAAGGCCCCAGGGGCAGATGGATTGCCTTCGGAATTCTATTCAACCTACTCTGAACAACTTAGCCCGAGGCTATGTGCAGTATATGGGGAGGCATTTGAGCGAGGGGAGCTACCGCCTTCACTGAGGGAAGCGGTGCTGGTCGTTTTACCAAAACCAGGCAGAGACTCACTCCAAATGGGCTCTTACCGCCCTCTATCATTACTGACCTCGGATTACAAAATCCTGGGCAAGATATTTGCCAACAGGTTAGTAGATGTAGTGCAAACACTGGTGCATGACAACCAGAATGGGTTCACCCCAGAGAGAAAAACTGGCTTGAACTTACGCCAGCTTTTTAAATTACTAGAGTGGGCCCGGACAGAAACAGATCTGCCATGGATAGCGGCACTAGATATTGAGAAAGCATTTGACACCCTGAGTTGGCAATACCTGCTAACTGTTTTGGCAGGCTTTGGCACGGGCCCAAATTTTCTGAAATGGGCGCGGATACTGTATGCAAAACCGCAGGCCAGAGTCAAGACGGGCCTCATTGTCTCTTCCTCTTTTGGCATAGGGCGAAGTACTAGACAGGTATGCCCCTTATCGCCCATCGTTTTCCCGCTCGCCATGGAGCCTTTTGCATGCAGACCACGCTGTCGCATTTTAGACTGGGGTAGTCGCACGTATGAGCAGTGGCACATAGTCTCTCTTTACACAGACAACACGTTAATCTATCTGCAAAGTAGCTGTACAGTTCTGCAAGAACTAATGGAACGCCTAGAATATCTGGCCTTAGAGTTAACTGGTCTAAATCAGTGGTATTCCCTATGCGACCCCTGGCCTTGGAACAAAGATAAAATTTGCCTAACACTCCTCTCACTTGGGCTTACAACACCTTTAAATATCTGGGGTACAAATCTACCATTCTCAGACAGATATGATAGAGGGTAATCTGGGAAAGGCAGTCACCAGAGCCCGAGCTGCTCTCCCTTTCTGGACGAGCTTGCCTTTATCTCCTATGGGGCGGATTGCTATCTCTAAGATGCTCTTACTCCCTTGACTTTTGTATTTTTTCTCTGTGCTTCCATACAAGCTACCACACAGGTTCTTCAAAGACCTACAATCACTCCTGGTGTCTCTGATCTGGGGCGGCTCCAGACACAGGGTGGCACTTCAGAAATTTTACCTACCTATATCTGAGGGGGGATTGGGGGCACCGGATTACGAACACTATTATGCGGCCGTACAATTACAATGGCCCATGAGGTGGCTCGCAAGCTGCAACCTAGCTGAGTTAGACTCTTGGGCGGTGACCCTACGACAGCCACCCCTGCTGGAATGGCTGTCAGGCTTCAACTCCTCACTGCAAAAAACACAGGGCTGCATTTTAATGTCGGCAGCTAGACGCAGGTACTGAAGTATGTCCTACCGCGCGATCAGCCCGCACCATATGCTCCTAATCTTACTCTTGAAGTACTCCCTGGCTCCTATACTTGTCATAAGCGCCCTGAACTTGAAACTGGCATGCGGCTGGACTTGAAATATGGGGGGACCTATTTACAGACCCAAAACTATGCAACTTTACGAAGTTAATAGATGGATTTGGTATGTTGCCAGGGTCTTTTTTATTGTACGCAACACTGACACTGCAATTTTTCCAGACATGGGGCAATATACACACAGAACCCACTACATCTGCATTATTGCAGACTTTACTGACACATGGACGAGACAAAAAGGTGATCACAGCGATTCACAATTCCCTTAGGCCTGATCCAACCCCTTTGCTAGTGCCATTACGTGAATACTGGGACACAGCACTGTCTATCAGTATCACGGATAAGCAGTGGACACAATACGTGGGACATCCCAAGGCTATATCTATGAATGCCAGGCTGAAGTACACACAATTTAACTATCTCCATCACACGTACCTCACTCCACATAGATTGACACGCATGTATCCCACATCCTCTGACACATGCCCTAGATGTTTAGCCACTGATGCCACCTTCCCTCACATGGTATGGACTTGCCCCCGTATCCGGACATTCTGGAACGAGGTGGCTCGGACGCTAACAGATGCAGTGGACACCCCAATAGGTAGCCCAGGGTACACATTTCCTTTTAGGAATAACAAAACGCAACGCCCAACACAGGAACCTTAATAAGTTTGTGGACTTGGCACTGGGATTGGCAAAACGCAGACTTGCTATGGCGTGGAAGTCGGCAGTGGGCCCCACAGCGCATACATGGCTCCTAGACCTTTGTAGGGCACTTATAGCAGAGCATGAGTCCCAACAGATCAGCGCCCCACGGCAACCACCATCAAATGATCCAGTGCAATGGCGAGCTTACCTAACCACCATAGAAGCAAAATTGAGCGCCAGTACCCTAGCTACAACTTTGATTATTCCAAGGTTTCATACTCCCTGGACACCGTATTACACCTACAAAGCATATGGTGCAATCACCCGCCCACTATGCACATGACACCAGATAAGCAATTGGCGGTAATTATATGTATACTGTCATGAAGGACAGGGTCTCCCCCTCAGGGCAACAGTAAATACATGCTCAATCACATATACTTGCATACCCGCTGCCAATATAAATGTCGGAATAGATGGTAGACACGGATTGACTTCCTCGAACAGACACTTTTGTTATTGTTGTTATTGTAATGACTAAAATATGGAACTGCGGAGTAAAATTGTTATTATCGAACTGTAAAATATTATCTGCATCATTGTCTAGCACCCCAACGACACTGCTAGCATAACTGTTCATGTAACCCCGTGCTTATTATTACTGCTATAGTTTCCTTGTATAATTGCTGAAAACTAATAAAGATTATTTAAAAAAAAAAAAAAATAAGACAGTGAGGTGTATAGAGGGAGGGACATGGCAAACTCTCTTAGGTTTTCAAACAAAGTCAGATCTTATAAAATACCAAGACCTGCCTTTGCGTAAAATCCTATGGCCAAATGAAAGCAGGCTCAACTCAAGAAAGCAGAATATTAGTTGACATATTTATGTGCAAGATATCTAATTATTGGAGATGTAAATCATTTACACAGTACACCTTTGAGAATAGCATGATTCTAGAATGACATGTTTGGCACGAGTGCACAAAGAACATGATCAACAATGGTGCTGCACAATATTTTTGCACTTTGACAATGCAGTCTTGCTGATTCTTGTGTATCCCTTCATGAATGTTTATTAATCAGTGCCCTGATGGACCGCAACCCATCCCCATCCCCACCATCCCACACCCACCCCTTGCCATCCCATTCAAAATTAAACAAAACTAGTTTACTTCCACACACATGCACAACCGTTCTCTTTGTTATCTACTTCCCCCATCCAAACATATAAATGTATTTTACCTGGCATTCTGCCACCCTCCCCCACCAGCCTCTGCGCGTTTCCTACTCTCCCACACAAATAAAATATGCTTTAGAGCTAGAGTCATAATAACAGCTGAGAGCTTTGTCAGTGTGTGGCAGGGAATCACTGGCAGTCGGTGGTCTACAGAGATCCAGGACTCGTGGCGAGATGACAGCTGGCAGGACCACCCATGCTTGTTTCACAGACCTTAAATGTGGCAAGACCCTAGTGGGGCAGGACAAGATGGGCAAGGTAACAGACCATCATCAGTCATTCCACTGCTTCTAACAGGTATCTGGAGACCCGGCCAAATCTGGGGAAATACTGCTTCCTCCTGACATAGCAGTGAAAAACAACATTCATTTTTGACGGCTTTAATGTAATACCAGTGAATAGCCAGATTTAGAATCCATATTTACCTCAATGGCTTCCAACTGACGCAATACATAATAAAATATAGTATATGCATTTCAGACTTGTTAATGAGCAATGTAAAAATCAGGAATATTTACACTTAATTTAAAACGTCTATTTTTTCAATTTTTTTAGCATAACTGCTCTATGGCCATGTAAGCACACATATAAACATGATGAATTTTTAGATTGGTTGGATATGACAATATAATATTAAAATGCAAATCAAACTGAAATCACTTAAACTGTGTTGTGCTAGTGTTAATGGAATATGTCAGTGGCTTTGGCCGTTTCATGTAATAAGATTTCAGTCACGTGTATTTTAAGCTGGCACCAGTGAACACGTTTGGCAGCATTGCAGTTTGTTTTGCTGCAAAATGTTATTCAAGTAAATAACACCACTAGGAACAATAAAACATACATAAAATGGCGCTCAATTATGCTGTATTATGCCCTGGGGAATTTACTAATGACAAATACAAATTAAACTGACATAAAAACATTTCACACATTACTCTTTCCATTCTGCACCTTTCTGGAAACAAAATGTTGGATCAGATCGATGACAAAATTAGGATACATTCGGAAACTAAGATATTTGAGCACAAGATTTTTGGCATCATAAACATTGACTTAAAATATCACAAGAGGCATGATAAAAAGTTTGAGTATTGGCAAGGGTAGTAGGCTGTGTTTTTACATTCCCAATACAGAATTCAGAAAAAGCAATTGGTGCATCCACGCGAAATGAAGAATAATGTGGAAAAACAGAGGAGACATGAAGCAACATTACACTTCTCCTCGCTGGAAAGTAAAGGCTGGAAGCCATAATGATAAATCAGTTTGTTCTGGTCGCAAGGGAGATAGGTCCTTAGCTTGTTTTAATATGACTCAATCAAATCCCGAAAATCAATCCCTTTTAAGGGAAGATACTTATTTTTCAGCAAGGAAAGTTAATGATAGTTTACTTTTGTACCTTTGACACACCCCCCTACACTAGGGAGACTGTGAGCATTTCAATAATATGTCTTCTTCAGGCTTAGGTTGCTTTTCCATTCATTTAAGCAGACTGTGCTTCTGCAGCACTGCTGAGCAGGCAGAATTTAGTGTATAAAGGTTGATTAAACAACAAGGTAAGTGATGGTTTTATGCCCTGGAAGCCAAATGTTCCATCCAGGAGATGCCTTTTATCTACCAAATGATATTAAAGTATAATAAACTACCAACATTTCCATAAAGAGGAACTGATATATGTTTTGATAGAATAGATAAATCTACCAACGTTCTGCTTTGCTAGTACCATGATTCTACATAGTGCAAGTGTTTTGTTTTGGTAAAAAAGAAGAAAATGTACGAAATAATTCTACAATAGGCTATCGTTTATTTATTTAGTATTTTTTAAAGTATTGTATTCTAATGATGTACAATAGCCCGTGTAGAGTGAGTTCGGAAAGAGTGAATAAATCTAATTTACAATCATCAGTTCATAGCCTAATATTCTGAATAGATGCATTTAGTTTATAAAGAGGTTCAGTACCAGTCAGAGTGCAGCTCTTTACCAGCTTTCTGCATATGACATATTTTAATGCATGCAGTGAGTCCAATGTTATGGAAAATGTCATAAACTGAAGACAATTTTACATTTTATAAAATAATCGGGTACTGCTCACAGAGTGGTGAGAAAAGTCACAACGCCTTTTTCCCAACATTTCCTCTAGGATGAAAAGACATCTTTTCATTTCAAAATAAATCTCATATGCTTCAGTCTCAAACCATGGTCATTCTAGCTGATCAATAATTAAGCACCACCCATCATCATTCGTAGTGAAGCTATTGCAAACAGATCTCTGAAGATCAGCTCATTAAATCAGGGTCTAGGGAGCCATCTATTTAAAAGGTAACCTCAGCAGTTGTCAGATAGTCTCACATTTTAGCTATAAAATTGTCGGTAAAATATAAATATTATAACAGTACCTCTTGAATGAATGAACGGAAAACCTAATACAGAAATCAATGCTAAATGGTTTGATTTGTCACTGAAACTCCTTACAATTAAAATGAGGAAATTACAAAAGGGCCCAATTCTTAAAAACCATCAGAAATTTCTTGCATGGGTGCATATTTCTGAATGCTTAGAATTCATAAATCTTTTCCAGATTATGGCTGAAAACTTGATGGTTTAAGCTTTTCAGGTGTAATGACGTGTCTTGTAAGGCTTCTACATGCATTTTTTGTGTTAAAAGAAATACAACTTGGATGCATGTACTGCGAGCTAACCTTCATCCAGGTGCAGTTTGTGTATGGTCCAAGCGAAAGAAGGTAAGCTAACTTTAGTTGGAAAAGCTAAATGTGCACTTGGATTGCCATGTTTTTAATTTTTTCTAACAATACAGAGAAGGAAAATTTCCGTTCTCTGGTGCACACATCGGGAGCACATGCAGTATTCTCATGGGAGATACATGTTTCATATGCCTGATGTTAACATTTTAATTGATACAAATATAAAACAGATACATATTTATGTAATTCACAACTGTAGATTCAGATCTTGTAAGCGTCCACATATGTTTTTCAGCAAAATAAAGAAACCACCATGCTGAGTATTTTAAACAATATTATTATCAAAATAATTGCTGGGGACAGCTCAAGGTTCAATTAGTGTTACCACACTTTCGATGCAATGGGAACTGCATTTGATGCTGCGTGTCAATATGTATGTGGTCTGGAGTCAACCATCTGCCCAGTGGGCTAAAATAAAATCAATCCATGTTACTTTTCAAATGCTGACATGGCATTACCACAGAGTTTAGCACTCTTACTGCTAGTAATAAAGGTATATAGCAGAGGGTACTGTAAATAGTAGGAACAAGAAACAAGATCACTCTGCGTCCAGCCCGAGTGGGCTGTTAACTGAACCCAACTTCATAAGTGTTGTCACCAATAAACAGAACGTTCTAATATCTCTGAACATTCGCTTGTTTCCGAAATGAAAATGTAACATCATCTACTGAAGCTAAACAAAGTCAAACATAATCATGGTGTGAAGTTATTCTGTTCTATGTTGAAATTGACTGACAAAAATGAGTCACATCTTTCAACCCGCATGAAAAACACAATAAAATCAAGTTAATGCCCTATCTACTCATCTTCCCACTTTATCATTCACACAGTCTGACAACATAGAATAGCCTTAATTGATTCTGCTAAATGTATTATCAGTTCTTCTTCGCTATCAAGCCTTCCTGGGAATTTAGTTTCTAGGTCTACAATGTATGTAGATTCTAAATGTCTCAACTGGAGTTCTCTTTTGCCAATCCGTTTGCTGTATGGAATTCTGTCAATGGTAAAGGAACTGCAAGAGGTCTTTGTTCTTATAGTGAAATTCCACAAAAGTGCCTTGCTACAGGGTAGTGTGTAATAGCTCTGATATGGCCAGTACCCTTTTGCTTACTGGCTAGATGGTACTGCCTGTATGCCTCTTTTCACACAGGCACATCATAATGTAGATATGATAATCAGATCCAAATGTGATGAACTGCCCTATGGTGTTCTTGCCATTACCAAATGGTACTTTATACTTTCCAGTGTTTTAACTGCTCTTGCATGCCTTGCATTTACCACAAAAAATCCCTTCAGCTGTGGTATGGTGGCACCAAGACTTTCTGATACTTCACTTCTGACCAATATGTCTCTCAGTTATCATCTATTGGTGATCTTGGGTCTGTCCCCAATGGAGTTACATATTGTGTCATAACATTTAAGTATACCCTAATGCTTCTTAATGCTATCTGCCACTCTTCCTGCCTGACAGGTGAAAGTAGTGTTTAATTTCACTTCCTCACTTTCATTATCACTGATTTTGCATTGCTTTCCATTGAGTATTTCCTCCCTCTTTTCAACATTAACTCTTTGTATTTCTTGGCCAAGCACCCAATAGAGACACCCAGTCTCATCAAACCTCTGAATCATGGCCTGCTGTTGCACTTTGAAGGGCAGGTCATTGGTGCAGTTCCACCTTGCTCTTAGAAGTTCCTCATAAGGGATACTATATTTAAGGGGATCAGAAAGACTGCTTAGTGTATGGAGTATACTATTCCCAGATGTTGTTTTGCGATAAAATTTATAGGCAAATTTCTGTTGATCCACAACAATCTCAAATGCCAAGGAAGACAATCTCTGCGCAACTTACATTGCAACTAAATTTCAAATTGAGGTCCTTATATTCAAGATTTTTAAAAAATACTTAGCTTTTTTAATTGAACCATTCCAGTTACTAAAAAGTAATCTACATCACATCACAATATGTTCCACATACTTAGACAATTCTGCTGAGACAAATACATGCTCCTCAAACAAGCCAATATGGGAACTTGTTTTTAGGTTTCCAAGGGTGACCTTTGTTTCTTGGCATCTTAGAATTGATGATTGCTTATTTATTATGGTAGCACATTTAAGTTCAAGGATGGGAATATGCCCAGTCTCTCTGCTTTGTTGTTCATTGAATCACACAGCTAGATTTAGGCTGCATGGAGAAGTGTTCTTTCCAAGCTTCATCCACAAGGTGGCCAGTTTTTGTATTCAGGCTCTTCAGTCTATATTTGAAGGCAGCTTTCTGACATTTGGACTCAATTGAGGGGTAACCAACATCCCCCTCCAATACTGCTGCGTTGATGTCTTCTGGAGGGTGCCGATCTCAAGCTGAGAAACCCAATAAATTATACACAGTGGTTATTCAGTGTGCAGACCTCACGCTGAATGCCGGCAGGGAGAACGGCTGAGAATGCTGATGTATTTACACAGCAGCAATTTAGCCTGCATGTCTACTGTATTCTACTGTGTGCTACAGCTATAGCACACACCACCAAAATAGCATTTTGTTGCAACGTGCTATTTGGAGGGCAATTTGTTCACTACAACTTCTTACCTTGTCTTCATCGGGTCTTGTCACAGTGGATTTTCCAACAGTGATCGAAGAAGGAATGCATGACGCGATGTTTACGGAAATGTGATTGGTGAATAGCTTTTGTTGCAATGTTGCCTACATGGACCTATTGGTGCATTTTGATTGGAAGAAGCAAAACTCATGATGACTGGTCAATGTTGCTGGAGCTGTAATCAGACATCGGTGAATACTTTTTATAAGTAATTTATTACTTTACATTTCCACACAACAGTGACTCCCTTTATTTTGTTAAATTTTTATGTTATGGACTAGGCTTTTATGATTAGAGCTAAAAGTTGGTAATAGAGGCATATTCTTAATTCATATTCCAGGGTAGAAGTGTATTGATGCATCACCATGCAATCTATTTCACCTCCACCTACCTTCCTTGCCACTCCAGGTGACCCCATTATGCATGGGAAGACTGGTGAGAGGCTTTTAAAAATCTATTTAGAAGCTATAGGAGGGGATGGCTATGTAACAAAAAGGAAGTTGGCTTTGCTTAAACATAGTCTAGGAGTAGAAGGCAGAAAACCGCTTAAAACATAACTGGTGTTCAGTAATCAGTTTGGCAATGGTAATGAAGCGTCCAATGTGAATGGAGAGTTGGATTATGAGTATATTGTGGCGATGAAAGCATTGAAATACATTTTTGGGAAGAAAATAAGTGAGGTTGTGGAAAGACATACATTTTTCTCCAGAGCTGGCAGGAGAGACTATAGACCAATATATAGCTGAATTGAGAACTTTCTCAACAACGTTTAAGTTTAAGGATCTACTGGAAGAGATTATTATGGACCAGTTAATGAACCACACTTCGAATTTAAAAATCCAAGAAAAATTGTTCAGCATGCATGAACCTACATTTGAAAAATCCATATTAATTGCAAAACATATTGAGAACAGGTCACATTATGCTGAGGAATTGAAAGGCAAAGAGGGTGTGTGCAAATTTAATTCTAAAATCAGAAAGATATGCAGAACTCAAACAAATTTGGGGTTAGGGATAGGTGCAAAATAGGAGTTTGTTCAGATCCAGATAAAAAATGTTCTATAGATGGGGCAGTATTAAACATGGGGCATCTTTTAACAGTTGTCCAGCTCTTAAAGAGAAATGTTATTAATGTAAAAGAATTGGACATTTTCCTAGCGTATGCAAGAGTGATGGTCAAAGGACTGTGAATATGGTAAGGGAAGCTGAAAATGTATGCAAGGACAAAATGGTGGAAATGGAGTCTGGCGATGAGGTGGAGGTATTGGTAGTGTGTGATATGGAAAAGATGCAAAGCACTAATGTAAATGCGGCCATAGAAACTTATCACCCACCTAAGTACGTGGTGGATATTTCTGGAATACAAGTAACAATATGGGCTGATTCTTGTTCATCATATACGTTGATTGACAAAAGTACATGGGACAAATTGGGAATAAAGGATTTGGAAAAAACTGATGTGGGAAGTTACCCATTATTGGGTATCAGCTGAGAAGAGCAGTAGGATGTATTTATGTTGTAGAAAAGGCAGGACGTTGCTAGGATTTAGAGAATAAAGAGTATTGGGAGTCATATTAGATCCTAACAGTCTTGATCAATTTCTAATGTTGATGCATGGTGAAACCTTGCAGTGGGTACAGAAGTTTCCTAATTTATTCAAGAAGGAATTAGGATGTCTAAGAAAGTTTGCTCACTAAATAATTTTGAAAGAGGCAGCTGTGCCAGTGGTGCAGAAAGTGCAGAAAGTGATGTTAGCTTTGAGGCATTTATTGAAGGAAGAGTTGGAAAGGTTACAGAGAATCAATGTGATAGAGCCAATTGAATTATCAGAGTGGTTGAGTCTGATTGTGATAGCTCGTCAATTAAATGGGAAAATTAGGATGTGCATCGATCTCAGGGATCACAACAAGAATATTTGGGTGGATTGGCATCCCTTGCCCAATATTGGTGAAATGCTGACTAGTGTGAGAGGAAGGCAGTATTATTTCACTATAGACTTATCCAATGTGTACTATCAAATACTACTGCATCCAGATTGCCAACACCTGACCTCATTTGTGACACCAGGCCTGAATGACTACTGGCTAGGGAAGTGTTATCTACTGAGAATAAAAAATTAAACAAATGGAAGCTAAGGCTAGTGGTTGCAGTGCATGTGTCAGGAGGAATTTAGAGTGAACTTGATATATAGGCTACCCAAAGGAGGTTGGACATATGCATGTGAATGAGTATTTATGGATATAAGAAAATGGGAAAAATAACCAATAACATTCAAATAAAGTTTTCCAATACTTGTTATGTTTGAAGGGTTTTGCCCGAGGGGCATGACCCGATTTAAGAGTTGCACCTGAAATGAATTTATTGTTGCTTACTGTACTGTTTTTAATGCACACCAATTAAAACAATTTAAAAACATTTTTGCATAATAATTACTGTGCATTCTTCCATGAATGTGAAAAGCTCACCAAGCAACTTACACTGACCATCTGTATGTTATAGCAGACTTAACTCTTATTCTTCAAAGAAAGCACAGGGCAAGTTGCAATGGTCGAACTCACAGATAAAGAGTACACTGATTGGCAATATTGGTAAGGTCTATTCATTGTATGATTAATCACTGGGATAAGGTAAAATCATTTGCAAAACTAGCCACAGTCTGAAACAAGAAAAAACATATTGCTATATACAGAACACAACAACCCTAGCCCTGGTCCAGGCAAACACTAACAACAGGTGAGCGACCGATCAATGCTAGTTTCGGATGAACCAACTACCAAAACACAAACTACTTTCCATGGCCCACTAACACAAATGACCACTCTTTCTGATCAAGGAAATCGAGGCACATTTATGCTACCTGATTTAGTAAAACTTCTAGATTATTTATCTTGCAACTGTAAAATGCCGACTTTCAAGTAGGATAACAGATAATTAGCTGGTCTCCTACATCGCTTTCCTAACAAAATTTCACACACATCTTCCAACATATGCCTCTCTCCCACTTCCATGGTTCATGAGCCACTTTTTGCATGAATCAACCCTAGCTCCATACTTTCACCACATTGCTCTTCTTCAGGCCCTGTTCCACTACTTAAATATTGGAACTTGTTCCCCCTTGCAGCATTCTATCCTGTCCCCCATCCTAGACCGCATAACCCCTGGAATGGTTTTACAACCAGGATTCTAGACAGCCTAAACTCTTGAAGGGTTATACAACCAGGGTACTATTATAGTACTTGCAGTGTTGGCTTCCAATAATATCGATAATAATTCTGAGAAATTGCTTGTATGGCATAGTATTAAAGGTGATATATGCAAAGTGAGTTTTTCTCAGAAATATTGAACTTTTCTCTAAGAATATCAAATGAGAGTGATTAGGCCAGAATTAATCTAAGTCTTTCAATAAATTACTTTGTTTGAGATTAGAATGTTGGAATTACCCCTTAGAAATCACAGATACAAATTATTATATAAAGGGGCATTCATGCCAAATCGCCAGGTTTACTTTTCCCAAGTGCCAAGGGCATGCAAGGCAGTTTTATCTGGGTGCCTCCAAAGCTTTCATGGTAGTGTTCTTCATGTGGTATTAAAAGTGATGCTATTTTTATCTTTTTTGGTGGAAATTATGCACATCTTTAATATGTTATGCTACAAAAACAGGTATAATTTATTGAATATCAAAATGCACTTCTAAGTAATACCATCCACCTTAAAAAGAATGAAAAATCCATGCTCAGTGGACAGAAATCTTCATAGAGTTTGTCTCAAGATGCTAAACCACCCAAGAGCAATGAGGATTTTGGAGAAAAGTGATTCTGATTGGAACCAAAGGCAACTGCTTTGCACAAGTATCAAGTCATACAGGAGATATTTCATGTTTGTGAGTGTTGTGAGCCATTATTGTTCTAATCCCACCCAGTATAATCCTCGCTGCCTGGAATGAAAAGAGGGTATAATTTTCTTATCTTCATATTTCTTAGCTTTGTGTTCTGTTGGCTCAGTCTGGCTACTCTGATTTAGAGGGGAAATTAACTATTGCTACACTCTTAACATTTTCGGGGATATCTTGGTTTGAAAGCCTTAGACCCTAACCCTAACTCTCAGTACTCCAGTCTTTAGGGGTGGATCCAACAGCTAAACAGCAATATAAGTTCACAACAAAGTCTAAGACCACAAACTTTTCAGGGTAAAAAATGTTTTCAACAATTTAAATTTGATGCAACCAAGTGGTAGCTATGGCATGAGACAGACAAGCTTAACTATTTAGCGGTAACACAACAGTTAAAAAATTAAAACACAACTCAATTATAATCTGACAAGCAATTTCTAAAAATAGAGAAAGGTATAATATGCAAAATGGCACCAAAATGACAAAAGATCAGTAAGTGGACCTGGAGATTTGCATTTTTAAAGATGTAAAACAAAAGATGGGAAAGAAAAAGTAAAGTGCCAATTAGTAGTCACTGTTCATGGTTGATTGGGACTGAGTTGCGATTTCAGGCTGACCGCAATGGACTGCAGGGAGGACACACCAAACTTATTGTCCCAGCCAAAGATTTTTCTTTCTGACTTAGGGGCCGATTCCGATCTCGGCCGGTAGGGCACCGAATCGGATTCGGCTTAACCGGATCCGATTCGGAGCCCTATTTCCCGACCGAGTCGTACGTGCGTCCGGGCGAGCGAGTACGATGCGTGCGCTCGCTAAATCTCCGACCGACTCGTTCGCAGGACCCGACCGCTCCGACCGACTCGCACGGGGACGACGCGCACCTCGCAATGGAGACGTTCCCCGGCCGGGTAAGTACGATGCGCACCTCGACCGCTCCGACCGACTCGCGCAGCCCGGCTCCAAGGAGCTGTCGGAGCCGCACTTTGGGGGTCCGTGTCGGACCCCTCTGGAAGCGTAGGCATGCGAGTCGCACACAGGGGGGACCCATGGGTCCCCCCTACACGTGCATGTACGGTGCGACCCGCATCGACGCGAACACGCTGTAGGGGGCGCCCTTGTTTGCGTCGTGCCCATTGAGTCAATGGGAGCCCGTGTACGCGTCGTACGACTGGCTCCCATTGACTTCAATGGGAGTCCGACCAAATCGAGTCCGATAGCATACGTGCGCATCGTACTCGTTCGGTCGGACTGCTAGGGTCCGATTCGGTCGGAAATCTCTCCGGGTCCGGCTCGGTCGGGGAGATTTCCGGCCTGAATCGGAATCGGCCCCGTAGTCTCTGAAATGGAAGTCAAAATCCTCCTGCGGGGCAAGGTTGAAGGTTTTATCCAACAAAGTCCTCTTGAAGTCGGATAGAAATTTGATAAGATTCCACTGAAACCACTGGATTTGGTGGTAAAAGCTCAGAGAGTGAGAAACATAAATTTCACAGCAGCTGAAGTATTTGCATTTAGTGGATACTTTTCTCTCCTTCAGCATGTCAAGATTTTTACCACCAGATATTTTTTTATGGAACTCAAAATCCTCTAGCAAACCTGAAACTGTATCCAACAAAGTCCACTTAAAATCGGACTTGTTTGCCATGAGGTCCGCTGCCTTTCTGCTGATCTTGAAAGTCCAAAATGTTGCGTCATTTCTTGCAACCATAATCGAATAAAAACCATTTTTTTTCTCTATGCCAAGATAATAATAGTCACTGTTTGCCTGGCTGCTTACGAAATCCCAATTATCTTTGTCGTATTGCTGATACTGCGTGCTTGTCTCACCTCTCAATGCCTGTGTGTGTTAATCATAAAAATATACATGTATATATATGTTTCCTTTGGCGTTCTCCTCCCAAGCACCACACACAGCGGCACACAGTTGAAAGGTCACAACACTTCTCCACGTAAAATTCCAATATTTTATTGCATTTTCTGTATTCTCGTTTCCTCTATTTTCTTTTCTGGGTATTTACACAATCCTAGCTCCATATCAAGAATGGACCGACGTGTTTCGGCAGATTGCCTTCTACTGGGTCATATATATATATATATATATCTATTGATATATATATATATATATATGCAAAACAGAAGCAGAGAACTCTGGTTAGTTCTCAAGTTTAAGTGGAAAGCAGCTCCTGTATATAGCACCCTCAACACCAGCGACACTCTAGCTCTGCTCACCTAAAGTGTCTGCTTTTCTATCAAAGTCTTCAAGCATAGCACTAGCACAGTGCTGTCCATGCCGAGCTGTAAAATGACAAAAGTCTTTTACCACTCCAGGCACAATATTACAGCTTTGAATTGGTAAAATACCAAGCAAACCAACCTGAAATGAATAAAAGCAACCCCTGACACGTGTTTCGCTCTCATTAGAGCTCTTCATAGATGTATAGTTTTGTCCTGACACATTGGAGCACCCAGTATAAGTCAAAAACAATACCCTTTCACGCATAGAGTGATGCATAAATTATGCAAAACAGAAGCAGAGAACTCTAGGTAGTTCTCAAGTTTAGGTGGAAAGCAGCTCCTGTATAGAGCACCCTCAACACCAGCGACACTCTAGATCTGCTCACCTCAAATCTCTGCTTTTCTATTAAAGTCTGCTCTCTATATCAGACCACATCCTTTTACTCTATAAATCCTACATACCTCTAACTCTACTAAGTCCTCTTTAGTTTTATTTTTTTTCATTGTGGTGCCAGCAAATTGGATAAAAATTTCAGATAGACATAATATTCTAAAAATCTAAGCAGAGGGATATTTGCATTAGTTGTTTCAGTGCTTTTAACACTTACCTGGTCCTAATTGTTTCATATTGTTGTCGACCATGCACCTTTATTTTACTTTGCATTCCATCCAATATTCAATGTTGAAGTTTGGAGACTGACAATGAATATTTTGAGAGAAATTAAAGGTTATTTTTTAGGGCAGATGATGTATAGTACAATGGCTGTAAGATCTACGTTCATTCTGTTAGACGGGTCCTTCACAAATCCTTAATTACTATATCTTCTGTAATGATAATTGGAGTAAAGGATTGAATGAACATATCAGTAGCCTCAGGTCACAGTGAATGACATACCTGTCTTTAAGGTGATGTCTTCTTTTGAATCTGCCTCAGTTACTGTAGTGAGATTTTACGCCAACATTAATGGCATACCTGTTGCTTATTCGAAATACTGCATCCTCTTTCTGCTGACATTATCATGAAAAACCTGTCTTCTTAACTCATATTTTTATTTAGAAATGAATTGCTTTAATAAATACATCCTAGGTATATTAGCTGTCTCATCCTTCCCAAATCTCACATTGCAAATTGACAAGCCCGGTGTTAAATCTGACAAGGCTACTTTGCCCACAGGAAAAATATACATAAAAACTTCTTGCCCCATTGCTTTATTTGAAATATGTTCTCAAACAACCTTCATGTTACACCTAATGCTGTCAGAACTATGTTTTTCTCAGATCTAAATTTTCAATTTAGCCAGAAAAATGAAGACCATAACTCTTCTCTGACTTTGAAATGCAGGGCATGTTGGAGTTATAGCTAGGATACAGTATGTAGTAATCTTCAGGTAAGGGGTCCTGTCATTGCTAATACTTCTTCATAAAAGTTATTCAAAGTCACATGGGATTGGAGGGCTCAGGTAGGAAGAGTCAGGTAACATACTTTTTGAACTGTACTTTGAAAAACATTGTTTACTTTTAATGGTTTTGCACTGAGCAAAAAAGAAAGCAAGTGTTTTGTGTGGTTTCCTTAAGAAGCCATTTATTATCACAAACAAGGATTTTCAGAATGGGTTTATTCACTGCTCTGTCATCAGAGCAGTAAAAAATAAATTGTATTTTTAAACTCTCTGACATCAGACCATCAAAAGACTGGAAACTTAAAGACGATGCCTGGTGGTCAGCAATCCTCCTTCTCCTCCATATTCCATATATTCAAGAGAGTTGGGGGAATGTGCTCCAATACCATTAACTGCCTTTGCCTCTGTCAGCTGAGGGTCTGCACAGACCATTGCTGACAGGGAAATGCAGGCCAGACTGACAAGCGATGCTCACAACGCTGCAGTCAGTGCTTCAGTGCTGCCTTGGCACTCTGCTCTTAAATTGAGAGTGGAGAACATAGCTTCATGTGGGGAGTAGGAGGGGATGCTCAGACGTTGATGTTAAAAGATGACAGGCTGGCCAAAGGATTGCAAGGGTGGATAAACAACATTTATTTTATTAGTACAAGTGGGGAGATGGCGGTTGAGGGAGGTGAGTTCATATCGTGTTAGGTTTCCTGATGACTCTTTACCCATATGCCACTGTTTCACAGAATCAGATGAAAAGGGTAGAGGGCGCTGGGCAGGTCACTCATAAAATCTATATGGGTAGCCGTCAATATCACAGAGTTTTCCATGTCCGAGTTCCAGGTGACATCATAGACAATGCAAGCTTTGCTCCCACTGTCTGTCTGATACCACTTGGAATTCCTCAAGAAAAACAACTTCATTATTATCTCTATTTATAATTCCATATGTTCATAAGCTACTTTGTGCTCCAAAGCAGGCAGCTATTTTGTGTCTTAACAAGCAAAAGCAAGATCAGAAGAAAAACCTAAAATGTGCCCCATTAGCATATTGTGGAGTGCAGCATAAACTTTCGGCCCAATCCGAATAACGAGTTTGAACTGTGAAATCTATAGATTTTCCCCTTCTGCATGATATTAACTAAGATTATCATACTGGGCAAAAATCAAGAATGCAGGTCCCTTGGATTGCAGGATTCAGGCCTACTCGTAATGATCTCCCTGTTGCCTTAAGTGGCATAATGCTCTTAACATCAACTACAGAGAATTAGGGGAGCAGGTATCCATGGTACAACAAGTGCAGTGGCACAAGGTCCCAGAGTTATGAGGGGCCTACTGCATTAAAGAATTGTTTTTTTTACTATAAAAACCAGGCAAACAGTGCCTTATTTGCATTTTGTATATTAGGGCCAGTGCTTAATTTGAGCCGGGTGTTTCCTGTGCTCAGCACCAGCGCTTATTTGCCAACACTGGCACTTATGAGAGTCTGCCAAATGGTGGTGCTGTTTGTCTAATTCAGAGATTATCACAACAACAGTTGTTTAATGATTCAATATGCATTACAAATGACTGCTACCTGCCGCCCAAACCATTCTTATAGCCTTGGGGGCCTGGAATAGTCTCAGTTGTCACACTTGTAGGAGTGTGATGGCATTAGCTGTGTTAGTACCATCAATGGCAGCTCTGGCAGGGGTAATGGGTAGTGCAAGCTGAGGCTTCCTCTTGATTAAGGCCCCATCACTTATTATTTTTACAAATTAAGTACTGTTTAGGACCAATGGCCCCCTTGCTATGCCACTACTGAGCATACATAACTGCTGGCTCTTCAGAAATATCATGTAAGATTACTGGTTGAAATAAGCCTATGACTGATATATTTTTGGAATCCAGAGATTGAGTAACACGAAATGTGGACCCATTCTGTAGCTTGGTTTGAATGAAAGTAAATTCGTCCTCATTGCTAAGCAAAACCAGAAAAATTTACATTACATATATACATCATCCATTATATATATATATGTCTTTTAATTCCTTAATGTATGATTTCTCTGTACATCTGTATGATTCCTTCTTGCTTACAACCCTTGGGCATTATTCCTGGGAATCCATAATAAGCAAGAGGGACAGACTGAAAGTCAATATTAAACTCTTTGGAAGGAATTCTATTTGCACTTTCTTTTACAAATTGCAGGGCATACTCTTTGTAGATAGGGTTTTCTGATTTGCGTAATTTGCTTTGACAAAATGACATGAAAGTTTGACAAAATTACGTGAAATTGTGTGTAATGACGTGAAATGCAAATCCCCTCATTTAGGACTATATTGCGTCAATTTTTGATGCAAGGTCACATTTTGCACTACAAAATAGGACAAAAAAATAAGCACTGTGAGCAACAGACACTGCCGTTTTAGCCGTTCACTTTGTTCCTGAACGCTTCCAGTAAATGTTTGCCATGTACAATGTGTACCTACACAATGTGATGTACTGTTGTAACTTCGGGAATTACGCATACTAAGCATAATGCAAAATTCCCAAAATTCCTGAAATTTACCCCAGGCTTAACTGTACATCAATTTAAACTACTTGCCCAACTTCCACAGCAGCAGTTGAATTTCACAGAGTAACTTATGAATGTATCGGAAATTCCATATGCAACATATTTTAAATACCTAGCAAATTGTAAACATTTTGAAGGATATGTTTAGCACATTTTTATAACAGAGAAACGGTGAACTGGGGACAATAATGGCATTTGTCCTACTTGAAAGGGTAAATGAACAAATTATTAATAACCAATATGTTTTAGGGTTCACTCTGACCAAGAATTGGGGAGACATTTGGTGAACTGGAGAATGACATCAACGCATTGGCTTCAGCTAAAAACAAGCACTAGAAATGGAATAAGAAATCCTGAGCCTTTTCCATTCCATGAACATCCCACAAATGCACGCCAATGATTAAAATATTAACGAGAAAACAACTGCAAACATTAATAATACATGTTTGGTGTTAGTCAGCGATGGAACAGGGAGATAGACTAGCTTCAGCAGTTGTCACAAAATATGTTTTTAAGCTGACAGCTTACCCAAAAAGGTGTGGTCTTTCTACCAAATTAAGATTTTTTGCAGGGCATATGGAGAAGCCAATCGCCAACCGAGACACACATTATGGAACTTCCAAAAACTAGTGTCATTCTGTCTAAAAACATCTGAATGTATTAGCTTTGTATTAAGTCAAGGGGTAAAAATAAATGTCTCATTTCTGGGGTATTGGGAATGGAGAAAGCAGTACACTACATATTCCCCAACAATTCCTTAACAGTGGCTTATTTGTGGTGTTTACCATTATTTAAGTTTCTATGATGCTGCTGTAATAATCCATTTGTAAACCAGGATATGCAATTTGCAGGCAAACTAGTTTGCAACCAGGGAATCAATTTGCCATAAAATCTATGTACAAAAAGGTTGATTTAGAAATTGTCAATTTGTAGAGGTTCATAAAGTGCTCCGCCTACTTAATATTAATTAGGCAGGTCCAAGTTGTGAACATCTATGATTGGATGCAAATGCAGGTATGGTGGCCTCCAAAGGACATCAGACTTACATCACTGTATTTGCACTCCAAAATGGAATACATTTTTTGTGAACAGCTCATGTCAATTTAATGGACAGGATCTGCTTTAAAAAATGTTTCTCGTTTGGGATGATGTCCAGGTAGCATGCAGTGATCATCATTGTTTGCTCTTCCTGATGCTGCCCATTTTGATTTCCTAAGGGGACGATATATCATGGAGATAGCTTTCCCTTGGTGAATCAGAAATTGATTTGAGTATCTGATCAGTGGTTTGTAACTGCAATTGTGGTCACAATCAATTGACATGTCACTCTGAATCACAAGAGGTGTTGTACATCTCAAAACACTCCTTTGCAGTCACAAACCCTATGATTTTAGAAAACACAGGGCATCTGATTACAAAAGGGATCTGTACTCTGGGCCATATGAGTTTAAACTAAACCAAATCAAAGGTTAGGGGCAGTGACATATGAATATGCTTGTAGTTTTCTGAAAGGCTATGTACATATGATAAACTCATATACGAGCACTGAATTGTATGTGAAATGTATTTGGTTTTTTCATTAGTATTGTAGTGTTTTATGCAATGGTCACTGTTATCTGACATTTGAATGAATCACAATCTGCCATTTTAATTGCATCATTGTCACTACAAATAATATTGAATAAAGTAAGGTTACTGTTATGATTTGTGTCATATCTATCCCATCTTAATGTGCCTTTCATAACTTAATTTAATTTTATCTACTATTTAACTGAATTTTATCTCCCATGCCTCAATCATGAGAAAAATTAAATAATAATTGGGCCTTGATTTTCATTTAGTTGGCAATGAAAAATCACCTGATTTCTATAGGAATCCAGAGGAGAATACACCCGGAGAAGTCACTCTATAATACAATTCCTGAGGTGATGTGTCTAAGCATTTCTTAAGGGGTTTCTTGACACATATGAGGAAATGTCTCTTCACAAGCTACAACCTGAAAAAATGGGGAGCGAACAGAACAGACCGGTTTCTGTCTCTGGTGCTTCAGTCTGACTTTTAAGTCATCCTGTTTCACATGGTTACATGTGATGATACTCTTCAAGAAGACGATGACTATGGGCCTCATTAGAATTTTGTGGCTAATATAAAATGTGCTATATATCAGGCATTGCTGGAAATTTAACATTAGCTGGAATTCCATTTGCAGAATATCTAGTAGTTACACAATTGATAATATTGAGGTCGTAATTGCATGTGCAGCCAACTGATCTGCAGTACTCTACCTAGTTACTGATGAAAGAGCGTGAACATTTCCTACAGAATTAAGCACTGCAAATTACAAATCTGCCTTGGGCTTCCAAAATAAAAATGGATTTTAGAACGTGACATTTGGTCCTGGCAAATGAAAACATGAGGCATTTAAAAAGATGCCTTCCCCTTAATAAATCATGTAAAACATGCACAATTGATTCATAGGTTCATTTTAATGTGACTAGTTGAAATAGTTTCCTCACTGTAGAATATGGTTTTAGCTTCATGTAGTTGTACCGAATTAGCACAACATTTTAAAATGTAGAAACACAGAAACAGCTCATGATTTAGCTTGCTCTGAGAGCTCCAGCTTGACCTTCGAGATAAGGAGAGGAATGTTTCCTCTCGTGTGAAAGAAGGACGCCTCGCATAATTTACAGCACGTTATCGTATTTAGTAGCTGGAAAATGTTTCGAACAAAGGGCCAGATGTATGAACACATTTTCCCATAGACACAGAATGGGTAAAACTGTTTGATACATCTGGGCCTAAGTCTCATTTATTTCTTTGCTATAGAGAGAATAGAAAATCACACGGATTTTGAATGTATTACCATGTTATGTTTTAATGATTCTTTTTGCAGCTAATGTTACGTGTTTAGTTAAAATAAAATGTTTCTTTAAAAGAAGGTTGGGAGATGAAGCTATATTAAATAAGATTCAGAATGTGTTGTGGGAAGGATTTCGCCTGCCTGATGGATGACGTGTGCAGACAGCAGAGAGGTGGAGATGTACTTTTGGAGAATGCTGTATTCCAATTGGATGAAGAATGAAGAACATGCCATATGGTTTGCAACATTTTTTGTTTTAAAAATGCGTTCCTAGTTTAGGAGAACGCATTTAGGGATGGATACCTTTACAGACTTTTTCAGGCACAGATTTAGAGACCTGCAGATGAGGAGAGGGCAGACATTGGTGGAGAGCAGAACTGATGCAGATGAAGGCAGATCAGATGCAGGTTTTGTTCCATTCTGACTTTTATTAAAAACCCCAAGCTTTATGCTTTGACTAACTGGCTTTGCCAAGGCTTATTTGCTCTATGTTTTATTTCTCTTTATTGGAGATTCTGCAATTATTAATTATTGATTTAGCTTCATGCTAATCTCACTCTTGCTTTATTTTGAATTCCTCATGAGTTCTGACTGACATCATTTGCGCCACATTTTCTTAGAATAGGGATTCTTTCCTTTATGAAACACTCTGTATGCAAATTATAATATGCTCTGCACTAACTTTATTTTGCTATTATCAATTCTGTTACCTGATTGATATCTGACTAATGATTGAAGAGTCAGAGAATCTTAAATATTAATTAGAAAATAAATCCCTTTAAACTACTCACAACCTCTCATTATTGACTAAAATATTTATTTGCATTTGATTACTTGCCTGTGTTAATGAAGGAGCTCTTTTAGTCAAAATACAGTGGCAAAGATTCATCATCTTTAGAATAGATAATGGCATGTAAAAAGGGTACTGGTAAATAATGGTTAATTGTGCCACATTTACAAAATTTTACAAAGAGAGATTACTGCAAGATTTCCGTGCTGTCACTGATATCAGAGCTATCTCTTGGTGGAGAAGTCTCTGGTTGGAAGAGGCACCAAGATTCATAAGAGGAAACCTCAGAGACTGTTTAGAAATGAGGAATCACTGAGACAATCTGTAATTCCAGGGCAGATTCCTTTGAAAATTCCTCATTTTACCCTTGTATATCAGGGACTCCACCTGTTTTTACCAGTTGTAGTCTCGAGGTGAAAGACCAGAGATCTGCAGAGTTACCTTGGATCACTTAATCCCAATGCTGCTAAAAGTCGAACATGAATCCAAGAACTGGGAGAATGATGGATTCATCACACCCAGATATTTGAGTGTGGCGTTACCAAGGAACAAAGGTCTGCCAGCCAGATGTTTACTGTTTTATATTGCAGAGCATGATGAAAACACACAAAAATTATTTTCTGGGCTGTGCAGTGCAATAACAGAAGACTAATAATTCATTAGATAGATTCAAACAATGTTTTTTTTTTAATTTGTCTGAATAAAGGCATTTACTTTTATTTTCAATAAATAAATGTAGAAATGGTTGAAATCAGGTTGCAAATAGAGGATAATTTCCATCAAATAATGGCATAATTTGCTTAGTAACATTGAAAGAATTTCAAGGCCCAAGCGCACTTTCACATCTCTGTCATATTTGCTGCATTTTAATTTTATTGCACACCATAAGACATTGTAGTCCTTATTTGCACAAAGAAAATGTTCAATTGAAGTGTTATAAGTGGTATGGGACCTCCACAAAGTGAGTTTCAAGTAGAAGTGCTACTTAGTTCTTTTGAGATCCCATTTAGTATCAAATTCCTCAGCAGGTCCTTCTGAGTATGAAGGTACTACCAGATTGTGTACCCTTCTGCCACACTTTATTTTTTGTTCTTTACAGCATTGGTGGCATCCATCAACAAATAAATGAAACATGAAAAACCAAGAACATAAATTTTCTAGGACGATTTAGTATCATGTTCCCCAGCAGAGCCTTCATACTGGCACAAGATATACTTGTAAACTATTCCTATTTCACCCAGCTTTCCTTCATTTTTATTCAGTGACCAACTATTTTATCTGCGTTCATGTTTATATGAACCTTCTGGTGGTGGTACTAAAGCCACCAGTCATTTGAGCTCGATTGCTATTAACATCTTGGGGCTATCCTTGGGCCAGAATGTTAGTGCCCTCTATACCCATACAGCCAAATCAGTGACAACAGTGGCAGGACGACTGGAAGCTTTGCAGCTGTTTTGCTCCCTTGTCCATCAAAGTGCAAGCATATGCTGGCTTGGGCGCAACCTATGAGTCCCCCTACCCACAGTTGAGGTTAGCTATTGCATATTCACATGAGGCTTAGAATTACTGATGATTAACATGCAAGGCACAGCCCTTCTTACCAGCATCCCTGGGGCAGGATACAGCTCATGGACCATCTTTTTAGTACCCCATGCCCTGGTCCTTCACTTCTCCCTGATGTGTGGTGTATTGTTAAGTAATGTTGGGAATGCTGTAAGTGCATGTGCTTTGTGTCCTCTATGACACCAGGTTAAATGTAACTCAAAATTGTGTTTTCCTTCATTACCGTTAAGCAGGGCCAGACTGGCCGGAGCGGGCTCCGGGTGTTTTCCTGGTGGGCTGGAAGGGTGGGGGCCGGTTTTGGAGCGGTGAGGGCCGCTTTTGTTACAGGGGTCCGGTCCCCTGTAACAAAAGCCACAGCAGTGCTGCACAGTAGCAACCCCTGTGGCCGGTGATTCTCACTAGCACCTAGGGGCTGGTCCAGCTGAACTGCCAGGGCTGGTTTGTGTTCCCAGTACCATTAAGGATTGCACGCTTACTTATCCTTGGAGTAGCTTCTGATGCCAATACTGTGGCATCAGAAGCTACTCCATTGAAATTTCCCCTAGTAGCACCACACCGAAGAGAGGGAAGAAGAGAAAGACTGACCCAAAAATCCTAGGCTTCAGTGCAACCGTATTTTTCCAAGAAGACACAGTTAACTATTTACATAGCAATTTTATAAGAGGTAGGAATGTTTATCTTAGCACATGAAAATAATTAGAAAATACAAAAGGAAATATGCAGAAAAGGTAAGTAAAAAATAGTATTATTGTAGAGATCAAAACGTAGGAACCAGTTCACAAAGAATACAAAAGAACAAACATTTACTTATCATAGAATTCACCTCTATTGCTTTAATGTCTATACGTACTAACCGCAATTTTTAGGTTTACTCTCTCAGACTAATTCCGATTTCTTCGTAGATGTGTCTGTTATTTGCTATATCTATACATTTATATTGTACTTTCTCTCATGCCCCCAGCCCATATGTTTGTGACTTACACACTGGTTTCAAATGTAGTTTATTTTGTATTTGCTTAATCAAATAGGGCTACAGAACAAAACCTTCTATCTCATTTCGTACCTTCTGAGCTTAATGAAGTGAGTGTTGTACTACCTAATAAAAAGAGGCCTGCTGTGTTGTAAATTGGGGTGAACGGCATTATGTTTTTTGCAGAATTACACAATGGTGTGAATTAATCACTATGACATACTTTGTGTTAAAAATATGACACTAGATACTGGCAGAAGACTGGTTTCAGCAGAAAATGTTCTCACCAAATATTATCCGTAATTGTGCAATACAAAATTCTGTGAATTCCATAAATTTTGCATTCTGCGAGATGCACAATGTGTAAGAATTTTGTAAGCTAAATGTAATTGTTGCATGCCAGTAGTTGTAAAGTTACCATTTCTTTTACAGTATATAGTGTTGCATCCTTCCCTGAAAATGCTCAGAACAAAAGATTCGGTTCTTGTGTACCTATTCGTTGTATTCATTGATGTGTACCAATGCTCGTCGTCAAATAGCACCACCCAGTCCAAACGCAAATCGACATTTGACTCCACCAATCTCTCTGCTGATCAAAACAGCCCCCGGGTCTCAGTGGAAAAAACTGCATTATTTTTAGAGCAATTTATTCCTCCAGTAGCCTCTAAAACTTGAAATTACTTTTACTTACAACAATAGACTGCCAGCACCACATGCCCACATTATGTTGTGTATTTTTTTGCATAATTATACCTCTTCAGAGGTTTAAATTATAGCTGCCTACTGTATGTTCTATATCGAGCGCGCACCTTTCATGTTTTGCTCTGAATATTAAAAGCATTGATGCTGAAGTTATGTGCTTGCCAGTGAATCATTATGCTCTATAATGAGGTACCCCATTTCCTTTCCTTCCTCTTATCATCTTTGTTATCTTTTAAAAAATAAATGAAACTAAATGACAGAGAGCACTTGAGGACATACATCTCTATTAACATCTGTCACACTACTAAGAAAAACTGCTTTATTTGAAACAGAGTGTGTATGTGGCAAAAGAAAGTGCGGATTGATGCATATCAAGAGGTCAGTGTGAAAAGATAGCATTACTCTGTATGACATACAGATTGCGCCTTGCTTTTACCACTATCCCACCCCTCGATGCCCTACACTGGTTTGTTTGTGGATTGCTGGAACGGAAAAGTCCTTTACATGGCGAAGTGTTTGTACCCCTCCACTGAGTGCCCCAGCTGAAACGATGTCTGGAACTCTGGTGCTGATTTTTGTTGTCATGGGAGAGCAATGATCATGTGTGTGCGCAATGACATTGCCCGACTGTTGGACCGGGAGGGGGCCCGAAGTCCAACCCTGATTGTGGTGAAAGCCTACTGCCTTTGCTAGGAGTTATGATTATCAAAAACAATGGCTCCTGTGGACTAATGGCAAGAAAATCTCAATAAAATAACGCACTATGGCAATGTAATGGGTTATTGTGATGTCAAAAAGAGAAGGAGTCGAACACACCTTAGATTAGTATTTCATTCATAATTCTTGTTTATATAGTTCTTTGAAGCAAAATTACATTCATGACATTTAACAATCAATTGATTGTAGTGAGTGGTGTCCCAGTGAAAAAAAGGAACCTAAACAAATAAACCTAAATAATTTGTGACATATTCGTAACATATATACAAGGTTTCCTATATTTCATGAAAGCGACCATTGAAAGATATATATTATATAAACCAGGCTTTTATATAATGATAAGTGCTGGCTTGTAATGATTCACTTTGAAAAAACTGTCGACGGCGTTTCGACCCTGTGTGCAATGTAGGGTCTCTTCAGGACCTAAGATAGTAGGGACACCTGCGAGAAGAGGAAGGATAATGTCAGTATGTGCTTGTAATGGAGCAGCTGTGCTCGTGGAAAAAGGATGTAGGTAATCAGTATAGTACCTGAAGGAAGGGTTTGCGCAGCCTCGTGTGGAATTTGTGGCACCGTGAGTAAAGTGAAAAGGAAGGATACTCACATGGGACCCGGCCGGGCACTGTTCATGTGAGAAATAGAAGCGTGTTAATATCAGTCTTTTAAGTAGAGTACATATGACTCTACTACATAGGTGCACTATGATAAGAGACTTACCCCATGTGAGGGTAGCTGTCGGCTGGCAAAATTCGGTTAGCACAATAGGAGGATTCCGCAGGTATGGAATAGAAGGGCACGGTGAGTGTGCAGATCAAGCACGAGCTATATAGAAAAAATACAGTTATTGTCGGTGTCTATTGGCCAAACAGCGTTAGAACGCTTAGGAAGTCTATAATTGTACAGGCTTACCCGATAGGGTTTTTAAGTAGAAGTAGCAGGCTTCTTCCATGTGTTATGGCTCTTGATAATTATTTAAGACGGCTATGCGCCTCTTTGTGTCGCCAGTTGATAAGTAATGGGGGGTCTGAAACCAAATAAAGTAAGAGTATATTTAGTATTGAGGTCTAATCTTAACCAAGGCGCTCTATGCGTGTATTGGACAGCCAAACTAATGCTGGCCCGCTTACCTTACTCAAGAATCAGTATGTTCGTGCCTGCATCAAGGATATCTGTGGAGCAGAACAGCATCTGTCTGTCTGCCTTGGTTCAATGACACCGAGCCTGTGAAAGGCTTGAGGTATATAGCTTCTCTCTTCCCGCTGAAAAATGACAGTGCAGTTTTGACAGACCCGAAAAATGGAGCCGCAGCTGTAGATCTAATCTGCTGCTCTGTGATCTGTCATGGAAATGGACAGCAGACAGTCATGAGTCTGTCTTCCAAAAAGGGTGTAATCTCCTGGGTGACGCATGGCGAATATAATGGCCTATCCTAATTGGTGTAAAGCAGGGGATTTTTATCATGATGGGGTCTTGGGTGTTGACATATCAGAAATGTTCTTGCGCATGAAAAACGACTGACAGGGAACGCGAGTAGACGGTATGCCTGTGATCTCAGTAATTAAGGATGCTGGCTTGTACTTGTGTTTTTAACCGTGTAGTAATTTTATTCGATACATTGTGTATTCAAATAAAGTCAAATTCAATCTCTTGGTGTACTCTTACAGTTACAATCATTGCATTTTTGTCGAACACTTAGTGTTTACATATGCGAGCAATTTTCTTACTGGATACATTATGTATTTAATTCAAAACACAAACAATTCCTGCTGTGTACCTAGTAAGCACACTATGTCGATCACATTAGTGATTTCATCTGCAATAGGACACATAGATGTGGCAGGATGTGGGTATGCAAAGTACACTGACAATATGTTGCATTTGTCATATTTAAATTATTTTGCCATACCACCCTTTACATTGTTATGGATTAACTTGTTATGGATTGGTATGGATGTATAGTACAGTGACAATATGTTGCATCTGTCAGTTCTAGATTGTTTACCACATCACCCTTTATTTTGGTATAGATAACACAGTTTTAAGGACAATAATAATATGTTCACAGGTAATTTAAAACGATTTTTCACATAGTGACTGACAATTATGGAAGTCTTAATAGGTAAACTGTAAGCATATTTAACAGTAGATACAGGCTGTGATGTTCATTGTTTGGAGTGGTGACACTTCCTCGCCACTCCTCTGTGGAGCTACCCTTCAGCTAACTAGTGCGTTCCTTTTTTCAACCCATTGGTGTCAGTTACTTAGTGTGGTAACAAAACCACGCCACTCCTCTGCGGAGTTTAATCTTTTATCTATTGAGTTGGTACGTTCTATCCAACGGCATTCTAGTCGTTGGAGAATCTGCGAGAGGTCTCCTCCTCTTTCCGGAATTGAAGCTTTGTCTATGACTTGCCATCTTATGTCATCTGCTGTGTGTTTTTTTTCGATAAAATGGCTCACCAATGGGGCGTTGGCTACTGAGTGTCTAATGCGGCTCCGGTGTTGCCCAATTCTTGCTTTTATCGGTTGCTGTGTCTGACCAATGTAGGGCAACTGACAGGGACATGTTATGCAATACACAACGTTCCTTGTGTTGCAGTTTGCAAAGAACTCCAATGTATGTTTAACATTCGCGTGTTCAAATGTTTTTGTGTTGCAAGTAAAAGCACATGATACACAGTTGCCGCACCTGAAATGTCCTTTAACCTCTGGTAGGCCCCATGTAGACAGCACTGATCTGGTAGTCTGCGATGGACTTTCCGTGGATGACCTGACTAAGTGGTCTTTCACGTTCTTGCCACGCTTGAAGGCGTGCTAGGAGTTAAGCAGCACAAACTTGGTGGTGGCAGCATACAGTATAGTATTAAGTAGAAGTGAACAGGTCATTTTTACCTGTGCCACTGGAGTGAGGCCTACTGGGTCACTCATGTAAAGGTCCGTTCATGTGTGCTTAACTCACCCTTGCACCTACATCAAGTTAGTATGTAGTGCAGTATGATGTATAGTATGCATGTGTTGGGTGTATGTATGCCTGTGGATGGTACAATACATGAAATATTCTGGGTTCCATTATGGAAGACTCAGGGCTGGCTGAGGAGGTAACGGCATCCCCCCAGACAATTTTGTGGATTGCTGCATTCCTGTGAGGTAGGTGGCACACACACTGGAAAAAGGCGTGCAAGGCTCTCCTGCATACTTCAAAGGATGCTTTGAGAGATGTCGCTGGAAGGGGAGTCTGAGCACATCTAAGGAAGGAGATGGAACTGATAAGAGAACCATAAAGAGTAAGGCCAAGGCCCCAAGGTTACCTTTTGATACACATATCACTTTGGTTGGCATCCAGGGGTGAACCGCTAGTCTTTCCAATGGCTTGTGTTTTGGGCCTATCAGATTTGGAGTCACTCCTCCTGTGACAGACTGCTTTGGAGGATGGGTAGGGCAGAAGAGAGGGTACTTTAAAAGGAAGCAGACCTTGACACAAACTTCAAACACTCAGACACTAAATCACATTTTGTGTCTGGCAATGGACTACTGAAGGGGAGCTTAAGGCCCCCAAAATGTTCAACTGTCAAGAAGCTCTGCGAGGAGGGCAAGACCTCTGCCTTAAACCAGGGCTGGATTCTAAGGGCTAAGGCCTACCAGTCTCCCAGATGAGTGAGGGGACTTCACACAGGGACATTCAAGACGACCTGCCCCTGGAGCATGAGGACCTGCCTGTTTGCTAAAACCAGTGCACTCTGTGAGGAAGAGAAGATTGCTGGAGGGATGAAGGTCTGGTGGAAGATCGTGGCAAGTGGATCCCTGTAACCAGATGTGAGGAGATGTATACTGCACCAATTGGGTCAGCCAGAGGGGGTCAGCGTTGTCGTACAGTTCCTACAAATTAAGTAGGACTGTGCGATCGAACAACATAAATGCCAGAATATGGGGACCGAGCCCATACATTCCAACAGACTATGTTGCCCCCATTCCTGGCTAGCTCACAGTGCCCCCTCCAGACCCCTAACCATGACAGGGTACTAGATAGTATCTGAAACATCAGAACATGACCACTCTGATTCCCCAAAGAAATTGTGGAAACAGATCTACCCTTTTATGGTTACTCAAGCATGCCCAGAGGGAGAGACAAGAAATGTGTGAACTGGAATTTCAAACATTTATTAAAGCAATTGTATTCTTCGTAAAGAAATATGAGCTGCAGCTATTAGCAGGACGAAACAAAGCATTGTTACCAGCATTACAAGAATGGTGAAGAAGATGAACAATTCAACCATCATGACAATATTGCGTGATTACATGATTATATGCAGGGCCACTGGAATTACGCGATCATGCAGCCGTGGTAATTTTGACATAATTATAGATTCACTGCATTTGCAACATAATCTGTCATCTGCTGCATAATCTGCAGATTTTAGCAACAAAAATAATTATTTCTAGCCCAAACAGTTAAAAAGTTACTAAAAATGCAGTGACACTGGTTGTTGCACAGTGGAAGGCGCTTTGCAAAGCTGGACTTGCCACTTTTCTGTTGCTTATAGCTATATTTGGGTATTAAACTGGTACTAATTAAGTGCAACCAATGCCCACACAGTTACCAAGTTTAAAAATGATTAAATAATAAAGTAATTTAAAAAGAATATGCCGCATTATGCTACATAATTTCCCTTTTCTTTCCGCAAAATGTACTCAGCCCTGCTGCATAATTTAGCTCTCTCCTTATGCATAGTTCCAGTGGCCCTGATTATATGATAATGCATATATGATTATATGAATACGCCTACCCTAATTCTACCAACACTATCAAGAGGATAGTGAGACTACCATCTGCCAGATCTCTTGGGACAGCCAAAACCCCCATACCTGTGTATGATGTATCAGGCAGCCAGTCTGGTGTAGAGCAGGCCACAGTCAGCAGGATAAGGGCTGGACTCATCAGGGATGAGCCCCAGTCACAGCGTCAGGATAATCCATGGCAGTGCTCCTCTTATATAATAAAAACCACTGTTGCAATCAGACTATGTCAGAGGTGCAACCCTTATGTATTTGTTTGTCTTTGCAACTCAGAGCTGTCTCCACCCGGACAACTAAAACAAGAGTATTGTGGTCAATGTTCCTAGCCTTAGACGGAGTGTACTAGACTACGTGATAATGTGCCTATGAAGAAATGTTCTGCCTGCAGAACCCTTTCTAAGTATGCTATCATGTGCGTGCAAAGCATGTTAAAAGTCACTTTGGAATAAGATGAAAATAGAGATCTTGAGCTCAGGCCCTGCTGTACCCCACAACACCCACTCCTTGGCCAGAGAGAGACTTTTCCATAAAACTGAAACTTAAAAACAGTCTAAAAATCTAACTAAATAATATATATTTAATTATTATGAAATTATTATAAAACACACTTTAATAATAAAAGCAAATAAAAAGCCTTTAAGAGTTCAAAAAATGGCAATTTAAAAAATATGCAATTTAGGAAAGCAAATAAATACAAATTAAATAAAAAAATGATGCTAAATTAAAATACAGGAGGCTTCTGAAATGTTTTTACATTTGGAGAGTCAATGGTATCGAGAACGGTTCTCGCAGCAGCAGACGACATTTCCACAGTAGCCCAGGCTGCAAGTTTGACAGAACAAACATGGTCACATCCAGTCCAATCAGCAGCCACTGATGCTGTGCCATTTAGCAGTGTAAACGTATAACAGGAGCCATAATCCAGAAATCGAAGAAGGAAAGCATCGTGGAAAGGCTCATAATATACATCCCGTAGCAAAGGTAGTCTCATAGAACAGCACTGAAGATGAATCCTCATCGGACGCACCTACATATCCATACTCATACATCCAACCAATTGCATTCCAAGACACAAATCCAGTGCACACTCAAAAGCACATAGCAGAACACAGGCTGTACACAGTGTAACTATATAGGTAGGAAGGACAAGGACCAGTTGTCATTCAGTTCTTATGGTAAAGATACTCCAAAGTACTGTATCATGCGTTCATGACAGAGCAGGACATGTGGCAGCTCCATCCCCATTTGGCCTTGAGGTGGAACAGCCATTGCAGAGCAGCAAACATACGACCAAAATCCCAGCAATAAGGAAAAGCTCCAAGGATATGCCTCCAAATGAGCCGGAAAACAGATAGTGTATAAAGTATGGAATCACTCCAAATATAGTCTGGAACGTGCTGACTAAGCCTGACTCAATCACTTTGAAAAAGTGTACTACTCCCACAGTATAAGAAGCGTTAAATATGCAGTGCACTACTTGACCAAAATGTTGAGGGAGGTTAGTGAGCAGTAGCGATTGTATTTTAGCAGAAGACCTTGCAATATGGAGCTCAAACGTTTCTGTAGCTGAGGTCAGCACTATGTCCATCTGAAGCAATAAGGCTTTCAGTCTGTGCAAAGTTCACATTAAAAATAGCTATTGAAGGCCATACAGCGTGTGCTGGTGGATATAATACATTGTTGTAACAGGTCACGACCCTAGAAACCATCACCACATATGGTACTCCCGATTTCATCAAACAACAAACTTGGCTGTTCAGAATCAAATAGCTTCCATTTGAAAGTAATTTGAAAACCAGCCGATTCAAGGCAGCCAGGGAACCTTTCAAATAGCACGCCAAATTGGCCATGGACGCATTACATAATCCATGAAGCCTTATCTCTTTACAGAGTAATGAATGGCCAAACAAAGTTTTGCATTTGTTTCCGCTGATAAATACTGTCATTTCCCCATTCTTACACATGTAATTAAAATCCAGGACCCATATCTCGTAAACAAATCTCTCCCCTAATGCCTCATATCTTCCTACCTGGAAATGTTTCAAATATGATGTGAAATGAAATGTAGAAATTGGTAGCAAAATAAATCTGTGTATTAACCACACAGCAGATGGCGTTTCAGGTACTGTGAAGGGCAATTTCTCTAAGTGTTTGTGTAAGTTGCGTCTTTTTTGGCATTCTTTGTTGAGAGGGTGTTAAATTATATGGCAAAAATAAATCAGTCGTATTCAGTTATTTCCAGGGCATGCGACTCGATCTTAGCATTTGCAACGTCCAACTCAATTGCATAATTGATCTAAGCTGACTTTGCCCATGTGGCAACAAGAACATGTCACTTTGTGTTATATTAAATGCAGATCAAACAATATTATTCAAAGAATAATTGCAAGTTGACAATGTTGACATGCTGTTGTCTACTACAGCCAAAGCCTTTTCCAAATTAGCCCTGTCAAATTCATGTATAAGTTCAGCAGTTTCCTGCTGGGAAACCTTCCAGAGTGCATTGTGAATAGCGTACAGAAAGCATTTAGAACATAGTGTTCTAGGACCTAGCAAGAAATCTTACAAATCCATGTAATCAGAGAGGAGAGACAAGTGTTCCTTAACCACTGACGATGTAGAATGCTGAAACCATTGCTGGCATAACTTCCCCACACTGTAGGTCGTGACTACCCCTGATTGTTGTGTTTGCACACAATGTGGATCTGGTCTGCTTGCTTAAAACCTTTCATGGTGTTTAAAAAAAATGTATGACAGCCATTAGTGTCTGATGGCCGCACTAACCATCCTTCTGAACCCAAAAATGTAGTATTACATGAACCATTCTGTATCATGTCGTTGAGCTGTTCCTCAGTGTAATTTGTAAAATGTTGCCAATTTTCAAAACGTGTATTTGAGGGAATGTTTGGTGTATGCATGTCTTTAATCTTAGCCAACCCCAGGCAGGCTGTTTGCTGTACTGACTTGTCCAGGAAAATCATTTACCAAGGTATTAGACAAGCTCTAAATAAAGCTCCACTGCCCTGCACTTGCCAATTGAGTGTTCCCCAAATGGATTTCAAATCAATGTTTTCCTCCCAAAATTCATAACCTTATATTGACATTTAAGAAATAAAGGTATCCCAAAAAAGGAATTTGGTGTGGGTTAGCATATCTTGCTTCACTGGTGAAGGGGTAAGTGTCTAATAGTAAGGAACTGGATCTAAGGGGTTGTTGCTAGAAAAATATGCAAACTTTTGCAGGGATGTTTTTGAACTACCCTTTTGTGGGGTCTTGCAATGTTCCCAAGTGTGTAATTAAAACTGTGGAGTACTAGCTCTATGTAAATAAAGGCGTACATAATGATGATAGCAAAACATTTCACCATAATTTGCAGAGTTCAGATACATATCATCAGCATCAAATACTGTATGAGACTCTAGTTCAGAAAGCATTGATTTCACTGTCATCACATCCCAATCATCAGACACAGTTCCAGGAGTAATAACATCGTCCATACTCATTTTTAATACATATGGAATTTGTAGCATGTCTGTAAAACCAAAAATATCAAATAGGACCTTATTACATACAATGCCATCCAGGACAAGAAATGCAGAAATGTTCACAAGGGACAGGTCACTCCGCATTTTATGGAAAGAAGAATGAGGTTTCAATACCTCAGTCACTAGTTCAACAGCAGAGCGTGCTGGGAGATAATGTCTGCTTAGGAGCAAAAAGAAAACAGTGACAAACCCAAACCAAATGAAGAGGAAAATCAATTAAATGACTATCCATAAATAGGGCCATGGTGGAATCAGGTAAGTCTGTATTAACCAAAAAATAAATGGATGAATAACATGCAATGAAGTGCATGATGTATCCGAGGAAAAGACATCAATGTCGGAAAAATAGCTAGAGGTAGTCTGTGCAAAAACAAGGACCTCACAGGACAAAGTGGAACTCGTTTGTACCTCCAAAGGTGGTTGAAAGTAAACAACTTTGTTGTTAGGTGTAGCAGTCGGAGACTGTGAATTTATATATGTTGTGGTTACGGTATTAGTAGCTGTAACTGGAAGCAGGAGTACATTGGTTTCAGATGTCCCCATCCAGGGAGTAACAATTTCTGTATTATTTCATGCTTGTAATGGGATTTCCTGTACATTAGTGAGAGGAAACTGGTAACTACCCAGGAGCCCTCGTGGCCTACTGTGTAGGACTGGCCACATGATGTGGTTTGATGAGGTCTATGCAGACAAATCTTTTGTATTTATAATCAGCAATGGGTGGCAAAAGTACTGTTCTGGTACCTTGAACTGCCAGAACCGACAAAGGTGCTCAATATGATGGTCCAAACTCCATCTTATCAGCAATATTTTCTTGAACTAGATCCCTAATCCTTGGAATCCAGCCAGGTTTGCTGGTTGCACCTTCTCTTCTTCAGTGGCAGAACGTTTGGTTAACGCGTTGGAGCATTCATCTCTGAATTCATGCAGCTCCTGTAAGATAACAAAACATTCATTTAATGTGAAAAGGTGTATCTGCCACTACTGTGCCAGAATTAATTATCAAGGTCTGGAACAAACATCTGGATGTCTACAGGACTTCGTAGGGAATCTGGCCACCCAAGGCTCTTCTAGACAGATTATTTAAAGCTCTCAGGACTCCATAAAATGATGAATCCAACTACAACCTGAACCTAATACCCTAGCTGTTAAAAACTTCTTTAAGTCACAGTTTTTCCTCTTCACTATCGAATTTTCCTCAGGATGATAGGGAGAGGAACAATGCACAGCCACACCCAGGGTGCCCATGGTATCCTGGTAAGCCTGTGAAGCAAACGCTGGTCCCTGGTCTGAGTGGAATGCAGCTACTGCATATCCCCCATAAAGACTTGCAGATTTTTATAACAGTTCAAGCGTCAACCGAACGCTGTGGCTACACCCATAGAAATTTAGAACATAAATCCATAGCCAAAATAATACATTTAAAAGAACCGTCTGAGTTTAGAGGTCTGCTGTGGTCAAGATACACACAAGCCAATGGTTTGAGTGGGACTAGGAGAGGTGTCTGAGGTGGACGAGCTGCGGTGGAACTTTTAATTTGTTCACAAGTGTCACATCTAAGGACATATTGAGTAGTCTGTTTATAAAGACCATGTTACCAATAGCATTGCTGTAGTAATGAAACTGTAGCTGCCACACCAGCATGATGAGATCATGTGGTCCGTTCACTCCTGGAAACTCTGCCAAAGCCTTCTATTCAAACTCTGTGGCACTTACCTGAAATTGTGGGCCACTTCAAATGTGGCCATTGCAAAGCGTGCAGTCTCACTATTGAGACCAGGCAGCTTAACTACAAACAGCACACAGTGGATTAAAAAACACACACCAACTGCAACACCACTGACGTCATTTATGCCATCATTTGCCCATGTAATCAAATGTACATAGGGCAGACACGCCAGAAATTGAAGGCCAGCATCCTACAACATTGTAGTAGGGTCAGGTGCGGGACTGTTGGGGCGCCACTTGTGGAACATTTTCAGACACCAGGCCACTCACCAGAAAGCATCAAATGGGTGGCTCTTGAGACGATTGCGCTGGGCATTAGGGGCGGTGACATTAACTCAGTCTTCAACGTCCGGGAATGTAAATGGATGCATTCCTTGGACACTGTTCGTGATGGTTTAAATGAACATGATGCCACTAATGCACAATTATCCTTTCTGAATAATGAATGAACTGTTTGTTACAATTATGTATATGGTATATGTATATCTGCACTTTCATTTTTCTGAAACTTGCTTTTAATGGTATTACACTTCTGACAGGCTACGGACTCTCACCTACCACCGACCTGTCACTGCCATTTATAAGACTTAACAAGGTTATGCCCTACACAGTCCCTATGGTTTGGACCGTTTTTTGCGAGTCCCCTGTTTGTTTCAATGATATTACTTCCATTGACTCGGACAGGTATTGATTTATCCCCGTCTTAATCCCTGACATAATAATTCTATTAAGAAGGCATTGTTTAGTTTTTACTATTATTTTTTCAACCGACCCGACGGGTATTGGTTCTTATTTCTTTGATTTATTCTCCCATCCAGAATACCATTGCCGTAATAATGGGTAGCAGCGCTGCCTACTTTCAAGCTGACTTAACTATCTTATTATGAAGATGACGTCACCGACAGTCTTTGACTAAATCCGCCGACCCGGATGGGTATCGGTCTAGTTCTTTATTTAGTTTGTGATCTAGAATAGCATCGTCATTCTAATGGATGACACACGCTGTTTCTGAATGGCGCTGTCTGCATTCAGTGGCTGTTCAGGCTGCGTGCCACGCGTACACGCTTCGGGATCTGATTTAACCGACGGCACTTTCTGGCCCCGCTCATCAGTCTCCTGATTTACTCGGACGGAGCGCACAGGTATGCCACAGCTCCGAGCCTTTTTCATTATTTTGTTTCAAGGCCGCAAATCATTGAAGTTGCTTACGAGTTATACTCCTATGTCCTTTTTAGATCGTTACAAGTTAATGGTGGAGTGATTGATTGACTCGGACATTCCATTAATATACATTGCTCAGACTCCACACCGCTGACTCATCGCGGTCATACGTACAGGTATGTTGCGGCTCCAAGCTTTAATATAATTTTTGTTCTTATTGTTATTTTGATGCCTAAACCTTTCAGATTTCACGAGTCAAAACATTACTCTCATGTTCCCTTTTAATTGTTTCAAGGATAGAACGTTCCTTCTCAGATGTTTTGAGGGATCCCTAAAAGCAATCCATGGGTTTATGTCTCCTATATAGAGCGTATTGGATTGTATAGAGAGGGGCAACGTTTGATTAACCCTGACGCTACACCGACTCATAACTAAGTAAGTTGGTTTGGTATTCTCAGGCATGTAGTGATGGCTTCAGTTCCCAAGACTGTGCTGGTGCTGACACGGTTTTTAATTTACTTTCAGCATGCTGTGAGTCCTCTTTGCTCACCTCCACAAAAGTAGGAGCCCACGGGCCCATATTTCCAAATTTTACCGCCAGATTCTTCCAGGTGGTTCTAAGGGTAACATTTATTGCCTTCCTTGTGTAATCGACTAAAGTCATGTTCTTCATCACCTGATTTAATTAAGACCATTTTAAAATTACCCCTAGGTGTCTCCACATGTCCTGATGAAGACCCCAGGTTAAGGATAAAATACCCTACACACATCAAGGGGGTCGAAACGTCAACGGTATTTCTTGGTTTCTCACGTACAGACAACAGAAATTGGTTTACTGTGTCATGAAGATACTATGTTGTTTGCATATTTAGCCTTCAAACTGGCTGGATCGGTCACTATCAGTCTTTGATGTATATATTGCACACTGCCTTTCCTCTTCTATAACCCTCACAAGCGCACACCTTCTTGAGCACTTTTTCCTTCCCTTTCTTGGAGCGCCATTTTAGAAATGTACAGATATTTGTGCTGTTATGGAATATGAACACAAGTATATCATGAATATGAATAAATTGAATTAATCGATTTATCGAGGTGATGATTTGATTCCATGTTAATACAGATTTACACTGTGACCATTATTTGTTTACTGCCACACCAGCGTGGGCAGATGGTAACCCCTTATGAACAGCTATGATTAATTCTAGCTTGCGATCTGAATTTGGGATCACTCGATCGCCCACTCGGGAATACCGGCAAAAGGTATGTTTTGGGTACTGAATCGGTAGGAGAATTTTGCTGGAAACTCTTTAGGTAAAGGTGCGCTTGTGCATGAAGCATTGACAGCCACCATGACTTCTCCATCCACTCTTGTATGAGAATGAGTAATTGCAGCTACTACAGCAGTCTGGACTGCTGCCTTTGTGGCTTCATCAGTCAATGAATTCCCTGTAATGTGTAATCCAACACGTTCGTGACTCAATGTATGAATTACATGAGCCTGTGTGAAGCATTCCTTTAGATGCGCAAAGCAGTTTATGCTCAATAGCCTTCCCGTTGAAGCCTCTGAATCCATTCAAGCGCCAATAGTGTCAGTGCTCATTAACTGGTTCCATGCTGAGGACGTTTTTGTCTTGTGCCATCTTCAGCCATGGGGTCTGAGTACCAAGGAAGGCTCCAAGCCATCCTGGAACACAAGGCAGAAATTCCCGCTGAGGTTTACAGCAGAGGGACTTTCTTTTTTTTTTAATCACAGGAGCTGGGGAAGAGCTTCCCCAGAAGCCCGAGGTGTTTTTTTTCAGTGTGATGACGAGCAGCGCTCATGGGACAGTGACATTGAAAGTGAAGGTGAAATGAGCCAATTGGCTAATTTCACTTTCACTGCTTCGGTGATCAAGAGCATATCTCAGCCCACCTGAGCACCGATGCACATGGGAGAAGTATTGTTGGAAAGTGGAGATTCTCCCTTTTCCAATGGTATCTTTCCCTAGTGCATCCCTGCTTGGGAATCGCCACAGGTGGGCTAAATTTAATTTGTTCCTCCAGCGGAAGTTCTTGCAGTTCTGTGATGTGATCTGATTTCTTTGAACTAGTGGATATTTGGGTTGCCGCATGCAAGAAAGCTTTGAGAAGTACGGCTGTGGATTTCTGGAGGTCAGCAAGTATCACATTGCATCAATCGATATGCATGAATACCAGCACTTGCTGTGCTGGTCCACAGTGGCAGGGCGTGATGGCTAGTTTGAGTTTCATTACAGATGCAGTTGAAATTACATAATATTTGTAAGTTTAGTGATGTACTCTCTCATCAATAAAGAAGTGTATAGATTTGACAAAGGGGAAGGAATATCAAAACATTTTTGAACTTACAGTGTGGAGTCATTTCATTAAACGAGTAGGGATTCTCTATGTTTGGGTTCAGTTTTAGGGAGAATGAAATCATCCAGTATACTTGCTTTTCAAGGAAGACTTTTTTTTTCACAACACATTTTATTGCATTTTAAAAACACAATGGCCGGTAGGCCATAAGCATTTATCATGTCACATATTAACTGATCTAACAAAACATTTAATCCCAATGCCAGATTCATTACATTCGTATAGGTCAATCCTCTGGTAGCATTGAAGTCCATCAAAAGCGGCTGTGCCCAGGTCAGGCCGTCAGATTTTTTGTTTGAGGGATAGAGTCTATAATATCTGAAATCAAGGGATGATCTGCAAGTATTAGTCCACGTTATTCAGCCCATATTTTCCAAATTTTTGAATGCTTCTGTGGGCATCCCCTGGCTCGAAACACAAACAATTCTACCACCATACAAAAGTCCATACCCTTTTTCCATGCCCGGATTGCCGGGGGTTTATCTGATTTCCATAGTCTCGCAATATCCTTTTTGGCTAGAGTGAGACCCATCCACAGTAAGCGATGTTTGTATCTATTGCCACCGATCTCATCTCTTATATGGAGCAGGGTGAGCCTTGGAGATTTGGGAAGCACCCACCCCAAAATGTCAGACAAGCAGGCTATAACACCGGACCAGAACCTCTCAAGCAGTGGACATGACCATATTGCATGTATTAATGTCAAGGAAGATTTTTAAGTTTCAAATGTTTCAGGGTTAGAAACTCTAATGTACAGGTGAGCATCATCAGTTTATTGGTACATGGTTATTGTCAAGACCCACATCATGCCCCTGACCAAGTGCCCCCGAACACTGTGGTCTCTGACTCCCTCAACTAAGCACTGGATAATACGCCCCCGAACACTGAGTGTTATGGTTGATGGGTTGCGTTTATACTAAATCCCCCTGAGCGCAGTGTGAGTGCGCTCTTCTGTTTAACATGTTAATAAACTATGCCCCTGAGTGTGGTCTGAATGCACTCCCTATTTCCTAATATATAAATATGCTTCCAAGCATGGTATGAGAGCGCTCTATTAGATATTGGATATTTGTGGTAACTTATTCTTATTTGTTCTCTTTTCACCGAGCACTGGAGGCTCTTTTGTTTACATGCCACTCGTGGAGGATTGCAGAGATCTCTCTGAGATCTCAACATTTTTGGTGGCGATGTTGGGTGTGGCTGCGTTGAGGCCATGGGTGATCGTAGTCTATATAAACCGTGCCCGCACAGTAGGACAGGCTTTACCTCGAAACCAGCCGCGCTAGAAGAACAATGTTGAAGCAATCCTGTGACACCACTTATTGCATATATCATCTGAGCGCCTCCTTGTACGCTGCATCATTGTAAACCTGCAAGTAGCAAAGAAAGGAAAAGTTCACTAAAGAAATCAAAATTGACTCCAGGTATCATGCGCAGCCTATGTGTGACTAATAATTAAGACGATCAAAGCAAGCCAACCTCAGATCCAGTACTGTGCTCATTTGTGTTTTACTTTTTTGCACCCAGAGACTAACAGTGCTACAGTTACTATTTCCTCTTGTACATTGTGCAACCAGAGACTAACATTGCTGCTATTGCTACCAAAGATTAACGCTGCACTTAACAACTAACCACTTGGTGCACTAAAGTGCTATACACTTTGTTTCACACATAGTCGCAACAATAATGTTTTAGTGGAGGAAGCTGGAAATAAGAATGAGAGACATGTGAAAGAGACATTAGGTAACACTTTGGATTGAAAACCAGAGAAGTCATCGTTATTATATTCTGAACATAACATACCTGTGTTTCCGGTTTGCTGATATTGTCTAAACTAAATACAATTAAAACAGAGACCCTAAACCCCCAATGAGACGTATCACCATTCCTTGTGGGTGCAACAATACCGAATACGAGACTGATTAATTGCAGGTACTTACCTTAACATTATTGAGAGCATACCCAATACTGAAAGGGCAGGTTCTTTTGAGATTCCTGATTGTGTCTCCTCAAGGACAATGGGAATAGTGCCATCACATTTATCCACACAACAGGATCTCCTCCCTGAGTCCCATCTGTATTCCTTACAGTTCCACTTGTGAGTAGGAGGTAGGGCTTATGGAGCTGTCCCACATCTTCAGCAAGGGGCACATTAAGAGTCTGCAGGTGGGTCCATATCATCTCTGCAGGGCCCTGTCGTGGGCTATTAAGGTGAGTCCATGTCGCTTGACAGTTATGTCCTTGCCTTGTATCATTGCAATTTTAGGGTCGAAGTGTGGGTCGAAATGATAAGGTGGCAGAATTGAAACCAACAAATTTACAAACCTGGCTTTGCTACTGAGTTCTTCTTCTGTATCAGAATCACCTTTTATTTCTTCCTGACAAACTCTTACATGTTCCCTCCCAGGGTATTACATATGCAGCTGTTCTGCTGGGCTTTTTTTTGCTTATATAAAAGTACCATCCTTCCTTGTTGGAGATGGCCCTTCTTAGGGGATTTCCCTAAAACATTTTGCTCTTTCTCCTCCTTGTTTTTGCTGATTCTCTTTTCATGGCCTTAGGACTCTGGGCGCTTTGTCACAGTAATGCAATGTGAAAGCACACGCACCCTTCCTACCCATTTTAGGAAGGGGTGCACACTTGATTGGTTTAGGTGTTGTACCTGTGAGTGCCTTGTAAAAAGGTACACCACATACCCAGGGCAGGTACTGCACTGGCTAATGGTTGGGACTCAGCACTGATTGTGCCACCCACCAGAATAGCCTTTCAAACATGTATCAAGCCTGCCATTGCAGGCCTGTGGGTGTGCAGTTGCACCAGTGCTCATGTTGGCATGTCCAACTCATTAGCCAACCCTGAGTAGGCCTTCCACTCTCACGAGAGCAACCCTAGGGTAAGCCCTGAGGGGTGGAGCAAATGGTAAGCTAAAGGCAGGGCAGGAACACCTATGTGTCCCCTATTCCAGGTAATGAAGAACCCCCATGTGGGTTTTTCCTACCTAGGCGGTCTGTTCTTCCCATGGGACAACACCAGGGTTTTGCTGATTCCTCTTTTAGTGGCCTTAGGGCTCTGGACACTTTCCCACTTTTAATGCAGTGTGAATGTGCGTGTGCCCTTCCTACACACGTTAGGAAGTGGTGCTTACCTGATGTTTTTAAACACGCCTCAAGCCTGTCATTGCAGGCCTGTGGGTGCACACTTGCACCTATGGTGTTTTTAAACATGTGTAAATCCTGCCATTGCAGGCCTCCATGTGCACAATTGCCCTGCTGCTCAGGTTGGCCTTTCTAAACCACTGGCCAATCCTTCACTACCACTAGGACACTCCTGGGGTAAGTCTTAAGAGGTGAAGCCAGTGGTAGGTGAAAACCCGGGCAGGTACGCATGTATGTTCCCTGCCACAGGTAGTGAAGAATACGCATGTGTGTTTTCACTACCTATGAGGTTTGCTCTTCCCATAGGTTGACATGGGGGAATGGTTGAAATTACTTCAAGCTGCAATAATGGCTTACAGTGGAGCAGCCTCATAATGTTTCCTATCATGGGACTCACAATGACAAACCCTCGCCTTTGTTAAAGAGGATTTGTCATTAATAGCTTTGAAATGCAACTTCTAGAAAGTGGGCATTTCTCGGCTCTAAAACTCTTTGTGTGCCTTTTAGTTTGACTCCAGTCCACACTGGAGGCTGGGAGAGCACATCTCTGCATTTCCCAGAGACAGCTATAAACATTGGGCAAGCATGAATGACAGACCTCTGCCATTTGAGAGCCTAGCTGGATAGATTGGAGGAAGAGGTTTTGACATTTGGCCTCTGGGAGCCAGATTATGGCCCCACTAAAGATTAAGATCTGCATTCCAAAGTACCATGGCAGACAGGACTGAAATTTAGGGAAACCATCTGAACCACCCCTAACTTCAAAGGCACATTACAAGATAACTACTGGTCCCATACTTCAGCAGGGCAGAGATACACTTGTGGGGACGTGGGACCGGATGACCCGCAACTGCATGGTGCACACTGCCAGAGGAATCTGTTGTGCATAAGGAAGATTACTGCCATTGGAAGGTAGCCTGCACCCTTCCTGCATAGTGGCTGGCCTGGGCTGACTATCAGCTGCTGTGTGTACCCTGAAGTGTGCTCTCCAAAGGCTTGTTGGCCTCCCCTCAGTTCTCTTGTGGAGGCCTTAGGGACATCAAAGACCACCCTCTAGGGACTAACACCGTCTTCTTATGACACCTGGAGAGCGGTGCCTTCTTAAGTGCCCCCCATTGTCTGCTGGATCCCAACTGGTAACATGGTGTGACTGTGGAACTAAGTATTGTGCCTGGAGACCGGATTGCCTTGCGCACAGCCCCAAAAGTACTGCCCCCATCTAAGAGGTGTGGCCTCTGCATCATGGGGCCTCAACGCGCCTCAACGTGCATAAGCATCATGTTAGTGGTGAGCGGATTCACTGGTTGCGGGACCCAATGTGGACCGCTTTGTCGATCACGCCACATCTCTCTCGTGCAACATGCCGATTGCATGCTCATTGCATGCAGGTGTCCTATTCACAGGTTGTGACCCTCGGAGGTGAGGGCATACCAGGAGTAGTGCCTCATTCTACCTAGTGCAGTGGTCCTTAAACAGAACAGTGTGGTCATCAGGATAAATATAGACTCCAATCAGTGCTATATTACGAGTGTCCAGCCGGACATTCAATTTAATAATTCAAAAATGTCAAAAACCAAAAATAAACACATCAATACAGTGGGACACAATCCTGCATCCTACATAGAAACATGACAAGTACACTTAGGACAGGAACATATCAGGACAGTTAAAAATACAAGTCCCTGCCATCAAGCCTTGGACTACACAGCATAACGTGCATTGCCACTTGCTGCCCTGGAACTGATAATTTACAGTTTAATCGCCAGGTTTTTCATTCTTAGAACATCCTATTTAATCGGCCTCCACCACTGAGTGTAATTGTGGCTTAACCTTCCGCAAGCCCCTTGAGGCAATCTCTAATTATTCAGGCTTGTATTTTTAACTGTCCTGATGATGATCCTACTATTTCTTAAAGAGGATCGAAACGTCGTCGACCAATGTAAACAGTTTGCACATTAATCAAATCTGATAAAAAAGTGTATTTACTGTTTCCTCAAGCTTGTTAGAAATTGTGTTCAATATTCCACAAGCTACCCTGTCTTGCCTGATATGTTCCTGTCCTAAGTGTACTTGTCATGTTTCTATGTAGGATGCAGGATTGTGTCCCACTGTATTGATGTGTTTATTTTTGGTTTTTGACATTTTTGAATTATTAATTTGAATGTCCGGCTGGACACTCGTAATATAGCACTGATTGGAGTCTATATTTATCCTGATGACCACACTGTTCTGTTTAAGGACCACTGTTCTAATACTAAACTGTTACCCAAGGTCCTTATCTACCTTTTGGGTTCCCTTGTGTTTGTGAAAATATCATTCTACCTAGTGCGGCACTGCTGAACTTGCGCCTGTGTGTGTGTGTGACCGGAATTGTCTGGTGTGACCCATATCAAAGCGCACCAGATGTTGTGTCTCATTTCAGGGGAAGCACAGAATTTGCAACTCTTCATTGTGTGTGATTGAAATTGTCTGATGCAATTCAGATCAACACGCACCAGACATTGTGCCTCATTTTCAGGGGAGGTGCAGAGGAGCGAATTTGTGTTCCGGGGTGCCCGGATTGCCTGGGTGCTACTTTGATATGTGTTTGGCGTGGTGCCTCCTTCTTCCAAGAACAACAAGAAAAAGTGGGGAACCCAATTTACCCTTGGAGGCTTGGGTAATATATCTATTAACAGGTATCTGTGCCTACAAGGGATTTCTTTAAATGCACTCAGTTCAACAGTAAATGCAAAAAACAGTAATAGTAAGCTCCAGTTAATAGCTTACAATTGATTAATCAAAAATTCAATTCGCTCATTTACATCAGAATAAATCTGCTACAAATACTCTTCAGACGGGTGTGAATTTTTCAATATACAAACTTTTATAATGAAGAAAGAAATTTATCAAAGGGTACAGAAAACTAAAACAACACACAATGACCGAGGTTTACACATAATTTGTGGTTACTGATACCTCATAGTCACTAGTGTGAACTTCTTTTCCAAACAATATATATAAACGGAACATGAAACTGATTAATATAGAAAGCAATTCCTTAAGGAAAAAATCACTGAGGAAATAGATGTATTTGTCGTCGTTTCGGTCTTTTTGGTGTTTTCATCCGTTAGACCATCTTCAGGACGATGAGTTAAAGTGTTGTATGACCCTTATAAGCATTCCATGGGGAATTCCTAGTCATGGCTAAGTCTGATTTTGTTTAAGATTTCCTGGTCACTGACACAGAAAAAGAAGCGATTGAAGAGCTCTTGAATTTGATATATGTCCAAACAAATTATAGGACTCTTATAGAGCAATCCTCAAGGATTTGCTAAATCTCGTGCTCGCAGCCGTCAAGCTAGAGGTGGGGCGCTGCTCCTCGGGCGTGCTGTTGTCCCTGCAGGGACAGCGACACATCAATAGCTTCTTTTTTGGTGTTGTATCTTTACGTCAGCAGTCGGGCCGGAATCTCCGGCTTGGGCCGTGCTCTCCACATCCGGGCCGTACTCTCCGGCTCAGGCTCTTGATATATGCCATAAATAGAGCTCCTCGCCTGTCTCGTGTAGATCTCTGTGCTAAAAGTGACTCTGCCACTATGTCGGATAGACTATTTCCCACTGCTAATACCAAGCAGGACTCCATGTTTTTGCCACGTCGCTCTGCATTTGTCTTTTTCCAGAAATAAGCCCTCAGACTGGTGGGGCTGCTTCTGAAAAGGCAAAACTCAAAGGCAATAACTTTGCTCCCTACATGTAAGGGCCATGGATATATTTGCCTGACCTGGAGGGCCATGCCAAGCAGGGAAAATAGGGTGGTGTTTCCAATAGTGGAGCCAGCTGAGGCTTTGCTGTCATAAACACTGCAGAGCCACCCTCTAAATGTGGCGGAGGAAACAGCGAGGTTGGTTGACGGGCATTTGCTGTTTTTTTAGTGTGACCTCCTCTGAATGATCCTGTCTCCTAATTCAGGGCCCACACTATACTGCTGCACCTGGTGTCACCGTGTGACTCATTTAGTCAACAATGAAAATCTCATATAGAGCAAACTTGTTACATTTTACCGTACTTATGATTTAAAATCTTGCAAGACATGCAGGTTTCCCTTCGAGGTTGAGCGAGAGAAGTCATGCCACGAAAGACGCAAGAGTAGAGTACTTTACCAAAGTAATGGAGGTTTTTTAACAGTACTCCTGACACTACAAGTGCACATTCCTATGTTCTTGTCATATTTTGGACCAGCAGTCTCATTTTGCTCCCACCACAGATAAATTGAGCAAGAATGAGCCCTATGAAATAAACTCCTCCTCCACACTCACCAGTTTATTTAGTAGCACTGTAAATTTGGTAGCAGATTTATTAACAGCCGCAGATCCTATATGCTAAACTACTCAGGAGGAATATAACAATTGAACGGTCGTGTGATGGGAGGCTGTCAGAGCATTGCAAAATTATGTTTACTACTTTTGAGGTATTCACAAAATCTGAGTGTACATTTACTACAAAAATGTGGCTTACATGACTCAGCCAAACTGAAGGGCCTGGGGTCTATACACTTTTAACCAATATACACTTTTAGGTAAGTTTACTACGGATTTGCTAAAAAGTAGTAAACAGACTCCTAAGTGGAAATTGTTCAAATTGTAAGTTATCTTTGTGAATCAGGTCCCATGTGTGAAAAGAGCTCTGAGCGTACAATGTTAATGCTATAGCTAGTGTCAGGGCTTGAAGAAACACCTGCTGGTACACATAAGAACTGTTGCACACCGAAACTGTGGGTAACATTCTGAATGTGCAGAGCTCGTGTTATGTAGTTCAATACGTGGGAGAATTTTCAGTGTGCAGAGTCAATCCGCAATTATGCATCTCTTGGTATTTAGCTGTGCGTTGTGCGGTTTTATCATAATACTGTAGGACAATTCCTTCCCTATTGCTGGATATTTGTGCAAGGGAAATGATTTAAATTTCTGAAAAGCAAACATTTAACATAAATCAGAAATGGTTCACTTGTTTTCTTCCTCTTGACATCTTGTGATACATGTTCCTTAAAACTCTGATGTCCTCGTAAAAACATATCCCTTTCTCATGCAGTATTTTTTCTTCTGATATCTAAGAAAGGGAAGGATGTATTACAGATTAAAAAGAAATACCGGGGGGGCGGATGTTTTTACAGTAGAATTAATTACAGACTGATTCATTCGAAGGATAATTGGTTGCATTAGCATGTATAGAGAAGTGTTTGACAACTGCTCCATAGGAGTGTGAAATAGGTCCTGAAATATTAATGATCAGTTGGTGACCTGATTTCACTCACCAAAGAAAATCTAAATATTAACAATGTGATAAAAGCCTGTTAGGCATAGAGAGCTTCAACCTGTAGTTGTTGCACAGAACCAACCAAATTGAATAATATTAATATTAAAAATTATTAAGTGTGGTCAGTTTAACAGCAAAAAGTTACTACTATATACATGATATCTTTGTGGCCATTAAAATGTATTAAAAAAAGTGGGCATAAGTGGAAGCCCCACTACCTCATCTGGCACATCAACAGTCACTTTGTTTAAATATTTATTGCCAGATTTTGTGTTACCTTAACATTTGCACATCTCTGGCTATGCCTTGGGCACACCCAGGCCCTCATGTCCTCTGGTCAAAAGGCCTAACAGCAAAGAAAGTGCACTTGTTGCTCTTTTTGTGCCTTTGAGAACAAGTGATGCCATGCTGATGCCTGCTCCAGCACACATTTAAGATTACAGATAGGGAATTGTGAGTAATGGGGATGTTAGTCACAGAATGGGCTTTACATGACATCAAAAAGAGAGCTTGAGAAACTTGAGTTGTCTATGATTTTACTCAGAACCCCAATGTGAAAACTTCCCTTTTTTCTAGGGGTGGGCGGAATTTGCGGAGTCGCGTTCCGCAAAGTTCAGCGAAACTGTAAAAAATCTCTGCGAGCTTCGCAAAGTTCCGCGAGCATGCGGAATTGCTTGGTCCGCCCGTTCGCGATGGGTTTTTCGTGTTCGGGGACGCTGTTTGCGTGCTCGGGGGGAAATATCTTGCGAACTTACCCATCCGGTAGCCAAATGGCACGGCCATCTTGTTTCACTTGTCCCGCCCGCTCGCAGTGCGTGTTTCCTGTTCGCGAACGCGGATGTCTGGTGGCGCGTCCAAATGACGTGTTCGCGATGGCACACTCTCGCGGCGCATGCGAACGGATAAGAAAACTCATCGGCGAACGCAGGGATCCCAGTAAGTCGCTACCATGCGCGCAAACACGCATTTTTAAAGCGCGAACAAGGAAAAAATTCTGCTACGCCGCGGATCGCGGAATTTTCGGTAATTCCGCGTTCTCCGCGGAACGCGGAATTACCAAAATTCTGCAAATTCCGCGAGCGGAACGGAATTTACCGCCCACCTCTACTTTTTTCACAGTTACTGTTAGAAATGGGGGTCTCTCTTTGGCAATGATTTGCACCTTTGTCCAAGTAGATACCCTTCTTCCTAGTCAGGGTAAGGGGGATACACTTCTAAAATATCCCCTGCTTACCCCCTTGGTAGCTTGGCACGAGCAGACAGGCTTATCTCAGAGGCAGTCTGTAAAGCATTTGTGCACACATACAGTAATACAGTGAAAACACTACAAATGGACACCACACCAGTTTAGAAAAATAAGTAATCTTTATCTAAAGCAAACAAGACTAAAACAACAAACATCCAACATACAGTTATCAAGATGTGACTTTTAAAAGGTAAAAACAGTTCTGTCCATAGCATTACTATAGATGCAACACTTTCAACACAAATTACCTTGGATGCGTCAAAATCATTTAAAAAAACAGCTGCTGGGAAGGTGATGCATCGGTTCCTTACGCACAGGGTAGGTGATGCGTCGGTTCCTTGCTCTAGGGGAGGTGATGCGTCGGTTCCTTACTGCCACGCAGGAGAGGTGATGCGTCGGTTGCTTACTGGAGAGGAGATGATGCGTCGGTTTCTACTGTGTGGGGAGGTGATGCATCGTTTCTTACTGTGGCCCCGGCGTTGTTGTAGACTTGGCGACCCGGTGCGATGCGTGGGGATTTGGGTATGCATCGGTTCTCAATGCCGCGGCAACGGCGCTGCGTTGATCTCTCCAGCCGCAGCCCCACGATGCGTCCGTTTTTGCAGTCGCACAGCAGGGCCTGCGTCGGGGTCAGTGCGGTGATCTCGGACTTCGGAGATCAGTGCACGAGACTCGGTGTGAAGCGATTTCTCCAGCCACCGGCAGGCGCTGAATCGGTTTCTTCAGCTTGACAATGGCGATGTGTGGGAAAATATTCCCGCACGGCGGTGTTGCATCGGAAACGGGTGCAGGTGCATCACGCTTCTCTAGTTACTTCTCTTTTCCCAGCTCCCAGCAGCAGGAACAAACTCCAGAGGTCCAATACTGGAACAAGCACCTCTTTTCAGGTCAGAACTCCCAGCAAGGAAGTTCAGGGGAGCTGGTGGTGAAGTCTTTGTGTCCCTGAGACTTCAGAATAGGAGGCAACCTCTACTTCAAGCCCTTGGAGATCTTCTTCAAGCAGGATACACAGCACACAGCAAAGTCCTTGTCCTCTCCTTGGCAGAAACAGCCTCTGCAGGCCAGTCCCAGACAGCACACAGCAAAGGAGCAGTACTTCTCCTTCAGCTTTCCCAACTCTTCTCCTTGGCAGAGGTTCCTCTTGAGTCCAGAGTATTCTAAAGTTCTGGGGTCTGGGCCCCAATATTTATACTCAATTTCTACTTGTTCTCTTGTGGCAGAGGGGGTCTGTGCTCAATTCAAACGAGTTCTGTCCTCCCTGGTCCAGCTTCCCGACAGGAAGTGGAAACAGCATTGTGTAAGGCAGACCAGGCCCATTCAGGTGCAAGGAAATCTCCTCCCCCTACTCGAAATGCAGCCCAGGTCTACTCAGCCCAGCCCTGACTCATCCAGGAAAGGCAGGACACACCTCACCCCCCCAGTGGGTGTCTACAGTGAATGCACATCCCCAGCCCCTGTCACTCCAAAGCCAGACAGTCAATCCACAACACAGCAGAGGCACACAGGATGGCTTAGAAAGAAAATACCCACTTACTAAAAGTGATATTTTCAAACTCACAATATAAATATCATCTTTACTAAAAGATGCCTTTTTATATTCTGAGTTCAGGCATACTAAATTCCATCTTTCTATCTTGTCCCAATGGAGAGTTGTCTTATAAGATGTTATGAATCAACTCCCATTCTATCCTATGGGACAGATGGCCTTTCAATAGTGAAAAATGAAATACATTGTATTTCACTATCAGGACATGTCACAAACATCAGTACATGTCCTACCCTTCACATACACTGCACCCTGCCTACAGGGGTACCTTGGGCCTACCTTAGGGGTGACTCACATGTAATAAAAGGGAAGGCTAGGGCTTGACAAGTGGGTATATTTGCCAGGTCGAGATGGCTTAACAGACTGCGCGCAGACTCTGCAGTGGCAGATCTGAGACCCCTTAGAAAGGCTGCTTGGAAGGGTGGCACAATCAGTGCTGCAGGCCCATTAGCAGCATTTGACTTACAGGCCCTGGCACACACAGTGCACTGTACTAGGGACTTAGTTGTAAGTCAAACAAGTCAATCATGGAAGCACCAATCCATATTTCCAATTTACAGAGGGAGGACTTGCACTTTGGCACTGATCAGCAGTGACAAAGTGCCCAAAGCATCTAGACCAGCAAAAACGAAATCCAGCACACAGGAAAAAATACAGGAGGCAGAGGCAAAGAAACAGGGGAAAACCATGCCAAGGTTGCCAGGTCTAACAGTTACCCATCAGCATTTTTTTTTGTTATTCATGGTCACAAATTATCTCTCCTTGCTCCCTTCCCCTGTGTGTGGGTAGAACCATGGTAGAGACATCAAAACATGGCCTTTTCACTTCAGCCCCATGCCCTTTCTTGCACCTTATGTTCTGCTACCCACCCCCACCATCCACTTGGCCTCCTTACCTTCCTTCATCAATTTTTTTTTAAAATAAATACCTGTCTCCTGCAATCCACCCCTCCCATCCTGCGCAATTGTCCTGCCCTCCAGGCCAGGCAGACTAGCTTTAGCCAAACAGCACCAGAAAATGGACAACAATTTAATTCCAAGGTATGCTATGCCAGGGTTTGCTTTACACTTCACCCAAAAACAGAGGCTTTCTTTCTTGAAATTTAACAGATTTCTTTTTAGTGCCTCAATGTGCCTCAATATGTTTGTAGAAATGCCATGTGATTTTCTTCACCAAATCACAAAAGCACACAATAACTTATTGGCTCATTCAACCAGACATAAAAAGGCCAGCTGGGGGGGCAGAAGTTTCATCACCTGCGCCTCTAAGGCCTGGAATGAGCTCCCGTTCCATTTGAGGAACTCATCCGATTTCCTCACCTTCAGGAAGGGCCTGAAAACTTGGCTTTTCTCACAGTAATACCCTCAATACTGACAACCAGCAGGCATGCTCAGCGCCAGGACACCCAAGGGTAACCGTGCGCTTTAAAAGTTCAAATAACATAACATAACATAACATAGAAATGTGTATGCAGTGACATATAATGGGTTTTCACATGTGGCCACTTTATAACATTGTGGTACACATACAAACCCATTACACAACATGTTTCAAAATGTTTGCAGCATATTTGCATTGAAATAGCCCATGCAAAAAAAGGTTGTAGGAAAGTACCACTTTCTGCTCGGTCACCCCACTTTTGTGGACTGATGCTGCTAGTTTTTGTACTCTGTGCACTGAGACTCTGCTAACCAGGCCCCAGTGATGCTGCCTTGTCCCTTAAAACATGTTAAAATTGGCAATACTCCTAATTGTCATATTTAGCCCACCGATAAGTCTCTAGCATATGGCACAAAGTGTACCTACGACCTATAAGCTAAACTTCACTAGTGGACTGCAGATCCTATTGTGCCATCCACTACAGTGGCAGTGTAAACATGGCTTCAGGCTTCCATTGTAGCCTGACAGTGGCAGTTTAAAAATTGCAATTCGACCTGTCTAAATACCTCCCTCTGACAGGCACCTTCCTTTTAAATATTGATAATCCACCCCTATGTGTGCTTTATGGCCCATAAGAAAGGGTGTATGGTATTTAAAAGAAGGACATGTAGAAATTTAAAGTTAATAGGTCATTACATTGACTTGCGCCCAAAAACTATTTTCAGTGAAATAAGACTGGTTGTTTCATAGAAAATCACTGGGATGCCATATTGCTTTTAATAATACTGTCTGCAGTTAGGAAACACCTAGAAAATTCGCTCTTGGACTCCTTGTAATATTTATTAAAATCCCAATTCACTGATGAAGTTGAATTGTCAATCAATATTAAGAAAGAGGCAATTTTAGAAAGTCACCTTTTCCCTACCTAAAGCTTCCGGAGGCTAACATGCATTAGTCTCCAGCTGCAGCCCCCCTCTGAGTGCTCAAGCTCTGAATGAGGTGTGCAAACTGCTCCCAGAGCAGAGACAATGGCCTAGGTATGGGGAGGTGTTTTTGTTCCTCTGGTAGGATGAACATTTGGGCAGTACCCAGGAAGCTGATTAACTTCAAAGTAGCCTCCCCTATCACAGGTAGATGTCAGATGACACCTGCACAGGCCTCTTTTTGTTTAACCAGTCAGTCAGGCTCCCAATCACTGTGGGAGAGAAGCTGCCCTCCTGAACAAGTTTAAAGTGATCACAGTGAAGCGGTTGCTAATTTTCTTGGCCACACCTTTGTATGGGCACATTGGATTTAGATAGAGAGGGCACTGTGGAATTATTTGCAGCAGGGCAAACAGGAATTGCTGCAAAAGTGGGTTGGTTTAGCCCTGGCAACATTTTCCCTATTGGTTAGGGAGGGGCCTGGAGTCACTCCTACGCACACACTAAACCAGGCATGAATGCAGCATCCTCTGGCACCCTCCTCAGAACACTCTGGTCCTGTGGAAGAATATAATAAGGACTGCACCTGCTGTTTGAGACCTATGAGGACACCTGAAGGGCTGAACCTATTCCCTCTTGTATCCAGAACAAAGAAATGGACTCTAAGGGTCGGTAGGCTGACCTTCTGATAAGTTACAGTGCCACAACAAGTTGCAAGAAGCCTATTCCTGAAGAGCTCTGTTGACCAGTTCCAACTGGACCTGCCCTGGATGCTGCTGGTGTGCTCTGATGGAGTGAGTCTGTTCTTCGCTGTGTCCATGTGTACTCCTAACATCCTAAAAAACCTGGGACTTAGAAACATTGGTGCTCCAAGGACCTCGGGAAACCGGGACAAACCTGCCAAGACGATCTGATCAAGGCGCCATGTCCGTCGGCTGAAGATTCAGGGTTCTCCTGCTCTGAGCTTTTCCACTGCACAAAATTCCATTTCAACTGGACCTCATGGAGAAGGTTTCTGGCCTTGTGAATCCTGCCTAAATCAACAGCTTACCAGGACCTCATTCAATGCCTATCTGATGTTGTGGAGCCCTTCTCGGATTCAGCCTGCTGCCTTGTTCTGAGGAATTCCATTTTCAATATTTAGTCTGGAGGTAAAATTTCTGGCTGGGTCGAACTAGATTGGTGTATCTGACCCATGCTCCATGGCGATCAGCTTCAGATTGTGCTTAGGTCCCGGTCTACCATGACCAGTTGTCCCGCATTGGCGCTTAATGCTATTTTTATTTAAAACTTTAAACATTCATATTTCTGGTCTACATATTGTTTTTTTGCTGTCTTGGGTTCATTTTGATTATCAAATTATTATCTATTGTTTAGAAATTGGAGTTGACTGTTTATTGTGCTGTGTTTTGGACTTGGTAATTCTAGATGCTTTACACATATTATTAAATGAAGCCTGTCTGCTCTATGCCATAGATTCTAGGGATTGAGCTCAGGTTTAAAGTACTGAAACCTTTACTAGATTAAACAAGATACTGACATCATTAGTAGTGGTGGATTCCCATTGACCCCAAGTTAATAATCCACATTCTTACAGGGGTGAAACATAAATTGGAAAACAATCTGTGTATACCAACCTGCATTTTAAGAACCCATATAAGTGAAATAATAAAATAATTTTACCTAATGTAAAGTGGTAAGGACATTAGTCCAAGAAATATTCTGTGGAGCGCTGTACTTGTTATGGGGCTCGGAGAGAACCCCTTATGGTAAAAGGTCAAGCAGTAGATTACAGAGTAGGAGTGGGTGGAACTCGCAGAGTTTCACTCCACGAAATTCCGCAGAGTTGCTTAAAAACTCTGTGAGATTCTGCTGAGTTTTGCCCACCCTGCTTAGACTGTGTATGGCTGTTTGTGATACCCTCGGCTTCACTCTGTGAGATGAAGATGGATTCTAAGTGCATGTCTGTGCCAATGATACTCCCTCGGGCTCTCCGAGAACTAGAAACTCATGTTCCCAATGGTCACGATGGGAATGAGACACTCGGGTGTCCCACGCGTTTTTACTTTCAAAAAAAGAATGAGTGTACAATTCCCAGTATCCATCTTGTCTGTGACAGCCTAAGCTCAAGAGTGTGACTTGCCTGCACTGAGAGAATGAGACCACCCAACCCTGGTTTAATCTGATGGCATTCCTCACCTGTCTGTGACACATGCTGCTCGGTGTCTTCTGAGCAACAGGCGGTTCCAGTGCAAGCATGCACATCCACCTGGCAGCTCACTGTCAAATGCCACTCTCACATGATCTCACGGAGAGAGGGCGGTGGTGCTGGGACAGAGTTTAGTTTTGAGTTTGGTCCCATGTGAACTCTACATTGTCCCGCAGCAGGCCCGGCATTATTAGCTCAGACAATAGGCATTGTATTTACCAGCAGGGTGGATATTTACCAACAGAGTGAATATTCACCATAGTATCTATACCATGCGCCTTTGAGGTGGCCAGCAGTTTGTGTTATCAGCTCACTGTGCCCTCTGGTCACAGTGAATAGCACGCCTCTTCGCTACCGATAAAGATGTCCTTTGAAGCTGCCACAGAAAGGTCCCGTGAGGAGTATGTGGCAAGTAGCAGACAGAAAAACAAATACAGATAAAGCAGAGGAAACAGAAATAGAAGCATGAAACTAGCTAGATAAATGGGCAAAACAAGAAACCGAATGGATCAGGGCAACCACTAGGAACCTAAGAAATGTACCAAGCGTACAAGAGCAAATTATCAAAGGTAAAACTGGAGAACCGGGGGCGTGGCTTGGCGCCCAACGGAGATGGCAGCACACGGGTGAAGCTCCCCGGTGTGTCTCTGAGGAACTGCACTTCTAGACTAAACGGGGACTAACGGAGGGCAAATACAAGTGGCGGAAGATGGAAGGAGCACCATGGGACCCTTGCAGCACCTGAATGTCACCAGCAAGTAACTCTTTTTTGCATTTTCTGCTAAATTTCGGCCGCGATTTATCGCGGCCGCCATTTTGAATTTTTTACCGCGACCGCGGCATTCCTGCACTTCAGGCTGGACCCCTCATTAAGTACTTCATACCATTCCATAACGCCTAGAAGATGTTTGACACCTCTTCACTTTAATGGGGTAAAGGTTTATAGGAAAACATCAAGAATTGCAGGAAGTTTGCGATTTTTTATGTTTGGCGGCCATTTTAGGTCTTTTTGAGGAGCCCTCACAGAAAATGGTCTTCTTTAGTTTGCTCTACTAAATGGTGGCAATTGCGGAGTGATTATTCACTAATGGCATTGACTATGATCTGACGCATCCAGTTTACCTCAGTTTGGGTTACAGCGCATGTTTTCTCCTCAGAGCACCGAGGTGTGAAGCTGTGTGAGGGCGCTAAGGCTGACTGAGGATTTATGAGAGATCTATTTGGTGGCCATCTTAGCTTCTCTGAGTGAGCTCGCATTGGAGTTATTTTTTCTCCTCCTATACTGCTGAATAGGAGTGGGAGTCTGGGGTTAGCGTTTTATGGGTGGAACAAAAGGAGTCCGACCCTCTCCACACAAAAGGCATATCTTCATAAAAAACTCAAAAATTTTCACTGAGTTCTCTAAGTTTGAAGACTCTCTATCATCTTCGCACCAGTACTCTCAAGCAAATATGGATTCATCCTCTGGAACCGCTGGAAAATCTCTCACTAAACGGCTTAAAAAGGACCCTCCTTCACCACCCAAGTCCGCCTCGCCTGTTTCGATGGAACTATTACTTGAGGAAATTAGGGCCCTTCGACCTTTCATGGAAGAGACTAACATCAAACTGCAAACCCTAACAGATAATTGGTCTCAATTAGACGCGAGAGTCTCCTCAGTCGAAAATACTGTTTCCTCTTTGAAAGAGACATGCACAACTGTCTCTCAATTACACTCCCATGTCTCCATACTCCAGAAACAGGTGGAAGATCTTGGAAACCGCAACAGACGGAACAATCTGCGTATCTATGGCCTGGAAGAAGGAGTTGAAGGTTCAGATCCGCCCACGTTCTTTAAGTCATTTCTCCCTAAACTACTCCGCATGCCAGAGGGAACCCAACTCAACATTCAGCGGGCCCACAGATTGGGACGGGCTTCATCTCACACTAGTCCCTCACAGAGACCGAGAGGAGTTATCTTATATTTCTTGGAGTACACGGATTTGATGAAAGTGCTCGCAGCGGTTAAAACTTCTACGAGAATTGTCTGGTCAGGATCGCCTTTATTTTTTGCGCAAGATTATTCTAAAGCCACTGCTGACAGACGTAAGGCTTTCCTCAACATGAGAGCTGATCTACGTTCCATGGGAGCCAGATATGGCCTGTTCCACCCGTGTCTCTTCAAGGTTACTTATAACAACAAGACAACGTCGTATGAAGACCCGTTACGTTTGCAAAGTTTCATCAATTCCTATAAAACGACTGTTATGGACTCTTCTGGGCCTTCGTCCTCATTCAACATTTGATTCTCTAATAGTTTGTTTAAGGTTGCTTTAGATCCGGTTTTCTTTGGCATAATATCTTGGTAACTCACAGGTGTTTTTTCTTAGTTTTGGATATTATTGCTACTGTTCTCATGAAGTAATACTGTTTATTGAGTTATGGATCATTGTTACTGATCTCCTCCTCGCATTGGAATGTTCAAATATTTGTTTCATGTGTTTGCCCCAATGCTTTTCTCAATCCCTATTTGGTATTGTCCCCACAGATTATTACCTTTGTATTGTGGTTTCTCCCCGACCCTCTGTTCCGTTGATCCTGGGTGTGTTGCCTGCTTCATGTGGCTCCATCCCCCCCCCGTGTATACCTGAGTCTTCTTCGTAAGTATGGTATATTCATACATCCTCTTAGATATATTGTTTGTTTTGTCTTTTGTTTTCTGTCTCTTTTCTGTAGTTTCTATTCTTTCGTCAATTTACGTCTCTTCTTTTTTTTTCAACTTTTCTTGCCTTCCTATAATCACTATTCTTTTAGTCAGTACAATTGCAAATATCTTGACTCTTATGATATCCCTTTACCTCTCTACTTGGACTTTCTTTTTTCATATCCTGTCACTTGATTCCCTTTTTTTATTCTGGTTATTGGTCTTATCTATTATGCTTTGCTATGAAACTAAATCAATTAATTCCTTCCTGTTTTATCTCTCTTACTTTGAATACTGCTTATATAATGAATTGGACTTATGTGCTACATTATTATTACAACCTGTTCTTAAGTGCTTATGTCATTAAAACTGATTACATGGAACGTTAGGGGATTAAACTCTCCCATCAAGAGGCAGAGAATTTTGAGCCATTTAGCCAAATTGGACGCGGATGTTGTATTCCTGCAAGAAACTCACCTCTCAGATGTTGAGTCATTGAAGTTGAAGAGAGGTTGGGTGGGGGAGGTTTTCTTTTCCCCTGGAGATGGCAAGCGAAATGGAGTAATGATACTTTGTCGCAAATCCCTTTCACTTTCATTTGTGTCCCAAGAATCCGATCTGGATGGCAGATGGTTGAATGTCAAATTATCTTTGAAGGGCGTTACAATATCTCTTCTAAATGTCTATGCTCCTACGTGTGGTGAATCCTCTTTTTGGCATACAATGGCTAAGCGAATTACTCACTGTATGGAGGACAATTTTATTTTAGCTGGAGATTGTAACCAGACTTTTGACCCATTTATCGACAGAAATTCCAAAGTTTCCTTTGTTCCCAACAAGTCACATAAATCTTTTGTTCATGCTATAAATCAACATAAACTCTTGGACGCTTGGCGTCTTTGCAACCCGACCACTAGAGAGTATACTTTTTATTCCCCAGCACACCAAACTCAATCAAGAATTGACTATATATTTGTCTCGCACAACATCTCACAAACACTTACGCATGCAGAGATTGGTCCCATCTTATTATCAGATCACGCCCCAATCTCGATTGGCATTGATATTCTACCTAAGGATTCGGGCCCCAAGAGATGGCGTTTTAACAATGCTCTCCTTCTGGACCCAAAGTTTACTGCCTCATTCCCTAACTTCTTCAAAGAGTTTTTTGAACTGAACCAAACCCAATTCATGCCCTTTTCCACTCTATGGGATGCATTCAAGGCCTCGGCGAGGGGTTTTATAATTAGCTATGTTGCAAAGAAACGGAAAACTTTCCGTAAGCTCACTAAAGATCTGCTTCAGGATATTAAAAGATTGGAACACTCATTTTACACCTCACACTCGAAGGAGTGTCTCACAACTCTCATAAAAGCCAAAATGCAATTTAATAAGAAATCAACAGAGGACGCTTCATTATATCTGTTGAAATCCAGTGCAAAATTTTATGGGGGCAAAAATAAGGCAGGGAAAATATTGGCTAATTACTTAAAAGTTAAACATAATAGACTAAATATTGAATCTATCTATGATGAACGTTCAGATTTAAAATTTAAAGACGCTGAAATACTGAATGAGTTCTCCACCTTTTACAAATCACTATATACTTCCGCAACACAGCCCTCTGAGCAATCATTATCGCACTTCTTCTCTGATATTCAGAATCCCCAATACACGTTGCCGGACTTATCATCTCTGGAGTTAGACCTAACACACCAAGAACTATTAATTGCTCTTCAACATCTCAAAAAAGACAAAGCACCGGGACCAGATGGCTTCACCGTAGAATTTTATCAACATTTCTCTAAACTCATAATGCCCAAGTTACATTCTCTAATCGATGCCTTCACCACACTAGGTAGCTCACTGGGTTCTTTTTCGGAAGCACATATTTGCCTTATACCAAAAGAGGGCAAGGACTCTAAATATTGTAAAAATTACAGACCCATATCCTTGGTCAACATTGATTATAAAATTTTCTCCAAAGCATTAGCATTACGTTTAGATTCCTACTTACCTGATTTATTGGGAAAAGAACAATCTGGTTTTGTTAAGGGAAGGTTCATAACTGACAATACGAGACTCCTTTTTAACGTCTTATCTAAATCTTCCCACTTAAAACAATCCCTTGTGGCAATAGCTCTGGATGCTGAAAAGGCGTTTGATAGAGTTGAGTGGACTTATTTATTTTATACTCTTAAACAGTTTGGCTTTGGCCCTAAATTTATATCCCTCATCTCTCTCCTCTACTCTAATCCACGTGCGGCTGTGTACGCCAACGGCTTAATTTCCCCATATTTTGAGCTGGGGAGAGGAGTGCGTCAGGGCTGCCCCCTTTCCCCCTTCCTTTTTAATTTGGCCTTGGAACCTTTTCTCTCTAAACTACGTCAAAATCCAAATTTATATGGTTTTCAAACATTGAACTCCCATATTAAACTTGCAGCCTACGCTGACGATATTTTGCTTTTTATGTCCAAACCAAGTGACTCAATTCCTGCCTTTTTGGCAGAGGTACAAGCCTACTCTAATATCTCCGGTTATAAGTTAAACAACGATAAATGTGAGATTTTACCCCTGACTAAGTTTACTTTTAAATCGGATTTTATGACTTCCAATTTTACTTGGAGCCCGAATCATATTAAATATCTCGGATTACATGTTACTTCCTCAATATCAGACACAGTGTCATTGTGCATGAATAAATGTATACAAAAAATCTCAGACTTAACTGCCAAGTGGCATCCCCTCTATTTGTCCTGGTGGGGTCGTCTGGATACCATAAAGATGATGCTGTCCCCCATAATTTTATATACTGTTTCCAACATTCCAGTTCCTATTTCCGCAATTTTTTTTAAAAAGATCAATTCATCTCTATCCTCCTTCCTATGGAATAATAAGAGATCCCGAATGTCTCTATTTAAATTAATTCGACCTAAAGTAGAAGGGGGGTTAACTTTCCAGATTTTCAAGCATATCAGAAGGCATTCCTTTTACGTCAAGCCTCTCGTTGGTTGCTTGACCCCACGGAAGATTGTCCTCTATGGACTACAGTTGAACGTCTTTTTTAGCCCCCTTCTCTTTTCATGAATATCTTTCTTTTTCACGCAAACCACAGGCCTTGTCCACCCCCATAATCAAACTGACCTCTAAACTTTTGGAACCTGCATTCACTCCCACACATAACATTATAGATTCATTCCTCAATTCAACAATTTGGCATAACAAAAATCTGACCATCCGTAATAAACCATTTTATTGGAAGACTTGGCGACTGAAAGGTCTAATTTGGATACATCAATTATTTACACACATGGACTTTCTATCTTTCCCCTCACTCAGTCAAATATTTAACCTACCTACCACCTACATTCATAAATATAATTTACTTAAGAAGGCAGTGACAGATAGATACACCCATCTCTTGGGCACGTCCATTGCTCCAATTGTTTTGGATCCACCTTCACAACTCCACACGTTGTTAAAAACCATGCCCAAAGCTTCCACTTTATATAGTTTTTTGCAGGGCAAGGATAGCGTTAGGCAGAAGTCTAAAACAGAGGAGGCATGGGAACAGGATTTCATGGTATCTTGGCCAGTGTCTTTGTGGAATAAATTATGGCTCAAATTACGTAAATCATCTAGAGCAGCTAACATAACACAAACGCTTTTTTTGTATATAATAGACTTTTTCTCACACCAGCTATCTTAAGTAAAAGTTTTGCGACCACATCAGATGTTTGTTGGACATGTTCTACTCCGAACGCTAATTTATTTCATATGTTATTCTCTTGTCCAAATGTATATAATTTCTGGAAGCAGGTATGGTCTCAAATTAACCTAATTTTTGGAGCTAAATTTGCTTTTTCTTTGACCCATGTTTTCTTGGGAAGTCTCTCACCTTGCTGGGAGAAGGTTACTCACAATGTTAAAATTATTGATTTATTATTAGCAGTCGCATTTCAGCAGATCACTGTAAATTGGAAGGATTTCACAAAAATCTCTTATAAGGCATGGTGGTATGCTGTTTGCCATAATCATAGGTTGGACACCTCCTTTGTTTACCCAATACATATGGCAGCGAAACGTATGGATTTGTGGTCACCTGTTACAATATATCTTGATACATGTGCCAAGCGATATTACCAACTGCAACCATCTCAGCAAGAGGTCCTAAAACCTCCTTGATCCCCTCAATTGTTCCTAGAATATTTGTTATTCCATTTTTCTTAATGATTTTTTATTTTTTTTTATTGTATCATTTTTCCTTATTCAATCATAAGTCTGAGTCATTTATCATTATTGTAGCAAACTTTATTGTAATGACAGGAATTTAATGCTTTGAACTCTGTACTGACACTTTTATCTATATCAATAAAATTTTCTTTTTGAACTGAAAAAAAAACTGGAGAACCAGCAAGGATGGAGCACAAAGATACTAGGAAATGTAACAAACAAGGAATGGGAAGGTTAGATTAAAGACATCATGTTAGCACAAGGAGCCTAGGAACTGAAACATGCAAGGCAATCCTTAAGACAAAATAGTTCAGGAAAAGATCAGCAATACTGGAAACTGTCTTGCACAGTGGTTGAAGAATGTTTTTATTAATATGTGACATTGCATTCGGGGATTTGTAGTCCATTGAAATGACATGCAGACTGAAGTCCTACAGTTATTTTCAATGAGTTCTGGTTGCATTTCCAGATTGCAGGTGCTACATGCACAGCACCTTGCAGAAAGAGGGACGTAATCATAACAGTATTCTACCTTTGACTTTGTGATTTCTGCTCTGTGTATTAAGGCCAGTCCCAAGGATGGCACTTAAGAGACTACTATAAACATTCTAGTGAAATAGATGACTCTATAACCATGCTTGTAGCTACTTACTGTCTCCCTCTGTTCTCCACTAGTGGCATTCAGGCATGCAGAATATTTTACATGATTTGGCAAATATTTTGAACGAATACATGATGCAGATGGACAGTTTATAATAACACGGACCTTAGACTAGGTTAGGCATTTGTGATGTGGTCAAATATTTAGCTTGTGTTTAGTTTCTCTCTATTCATAATTTTTATCACTTAGGTGTATATTATTACGAGCATATTTCTAATTCATATGAGTTGCAGAAGGACAGCATATAATAAATTCTAATTTATTATAAAATACCAACATTTGTGCGTGTGCACGAACAGGTTGCCTAGAGGCACACACGATCTTTGTACCATGGTGCAGATGTGTGTGCATGCTTAGCCTAGAACAGAATTTGTACTGGCAGCATACAGCTGAGGTTGTTGACATTAAAAAAATGGTGGGGCACACAGACAAGCTCAGAAAACAAACACACACATAGAGTCACAATCATAAAAACACCCACACAAACACACACAATCAATTACACAGCGAGTCAGGAAGGCAAAACACATACAAGTTTCACTTACCTTGAAGCACGTCCTCACACTCTCCAGTCTGTGGCTCTGACTCCTCCTCCTCCGAGGTGATGTAGGAAGGCAAACTGCATCTTATCCAATCCAGACACTGATCAGAGCAGTGTCTAGATTGGCTGGTGCAGGCTGCCTCAGTGCTCCAAAAGGCACTGGAGCCCTGTGCCTGCTCTCCAACCCAGTTGTCGAAGAGAGCTGGGTTGGAGAGTTTGAATTGGGCATGTCGGTTTTGCCATAGCATGTTAGCCGGCCAAACATACATGGGCAATTAACACTGAAGAGCCACTCCTCATTGCTATCGATCACTTGGCAACATTGACGCACTGGCCCACACTCCGTTCGGCAGAAAGCTGGAAAAGTAAAATAGTAAGAAAATCATTTTTATTAACGTTTTAGTTTTCCAGCTTTCTAGCAGCAGTGTTGCTGGGGGGGGGGCGACACTCCTCCGCTCGTATGGAGGCACAGCCACTGGCAGCATACTCTTTCAGTACATAACCCTGTACCTAGATAAATTCTGAAATGTTCAACACAATGTATATATACCGTGCAGTGTAGCACACATTCAACAAGTGGGATGTTTGGAGAAAATGAAATATTTCTCCTTGTTAGGAGTTGCTCCAAGGAGGTGTTAGTTTTTAGTGCAAAGCCCGGTCTGGCTTTAAGGCTTTGCATCAGAAACTATGGGTGCTGGCCCAAATCTGCACAAGGGACATCTAAGAAATGTCCCTTGATGCAAAGTGGCACTAAACAGTGCAAAGTGATATTTGATCTAAGGAAAATGGCACCTTTCCAGCACAAAAAACATTTGCTGGTGCAAAGTCTTTGTAAATCTAGGTCCATGTTCCCTGTGATCAATTGTTCACTTCAAGAGGGAAAATGGCCTGTGTCTGATAATGCATAGTGAGCAACGTGGAAGCATAGATGTAGTCAAGTAATAAGAGCTTGACGAATGCCCAATAAAAGTAATTGTCACATCTTTTCATTTGAGATTAATTTCAGAGATGTTAATGCACGCTTCTCCGACCTGTGGTACGTTGCCTTTTTTTCTCAGACAGGAGTAGAGACAAAGGCAATGTTCGATTTGTTACTGCAACGAATTCGTGACGCCTCGGATTCATTGGTGTATCTGAGACCAAAGTCACTTGACTTTCTTATTTGGCCACCAAATTTCGGTTTCTCTTGATTCATCACTTAATTCTATCAAATCTTTTTAATAAACTAGCACAAAAAATAAACATAAATTAATATTGTTCACTTGCTTACTTCAGAAAGGAGGAAATTAATTCTCACGTTCAAAGTTGCTGATATGGTAGATTCTATGCATCAATAAAACACTATTACTTTGTCACTAAAGTTTTTACAAGCCTGTGCAGTAGACGTAGTTTAGAAATATTACTAGTGAAAGCAGTGAACTTCATTTTGAACATTTCTTTTAAATGCACATTTCCTAATTTCTTCACGGCTAAGCCTAAACGTTTTTCTTTACACTGTTGCTACATTTTGTTATCTGCAGTATATTTTTAGAATCTTTACTGCTCACCAACAGATTTTTCACTTTCATGGTACAGGGATTCCGAGAATAAGACCAGTGTGCTGAGAGCAGCTATCATAAGTGCAGCAGGTGCAGTGGTGTCACGGTCAAAGGGATGTGAGTTTCCCACTGAACACAGTTATGGCTGTCTTTACTACCTAAGATGAGGTTGGGGCCAATTTTCTTTTCCTGCATTAGGATTCACACATTCTGCCCACTGGCATTTGGGGGTAGGTCCGGAGAGTGAGGGTTGTTGCATTCTAGAGGTGGATGAGCCAGGAAATTCATAGAGAGCTGAGCCGGGGTAAAACGAGGCATGGTGAAGTAAAGTGGTCTGGGTAGGATCACACAATTTGGTGAAGTGGGGAAGATGGGATTTGAATCAAAATTTCCTGGTTACACATTGTGTTATTCATTCATTGGACAGCTATCACATTTTCTCTTCCATTTGCGACCAAAGAGCCATTTGTTGTGTTTCTTTCAGGAGCTAAATTAATACCATGTGTTGAATAAATGTGCACATGACATGTTCAACTTGTTCAACTTTATTTGTACATTTAAGCATAAAGCATAATGAAAGTATCATGAGCAAAAATTAAAAGCATAGCTATAGTAGTAATACTAATTATAGGAGTCATAGAGATTAGTCAACTACAATACCACTGCCCCCCTGGCTCTCATCCTCAGTCTCCGACACCAACATGGAATGCATTTCTAACCATAATTCAAAGTCTTCCTGGAGTCTAAGATCCATTCTAACTGTCTTAATTCACTCTAATGCATATACTACATGTTAAGTCAAGTTCACACACTCATGACAAGGCAGTTTATTTATTATTTTACTTTTCCCCTACTAGCTTCCCAGTGACCCACATCAGGAGGGATTTGACACCTCTGTAATGGTAATAAAAGATATTTAAAAAAAAAAAAGTCTCCTCCCTGAATTAAAGGTTTTCACTGAGAAAATGGTTAAGTGCAGAGGTCAGCTGCACACAGATGGTACAGTGATTGGGCTTCTTACATTTTAGATCCCATGGAGGGTTTGGCTGTTCGTTGATGGACTGACCATAAACACAATGCAGTCTATTCACAGTGCTCCATAGCTTCTTCCCGGTCAGGCGGTGCTTGACAGCCTTTCTTGTGGGTTGACAGCCTGGCGCTGCCGGATGGCCATCTTGAAAGAAAAAGCATGTGGGCCATTGTTTAGGTCTCAGCGCTAACGGCGCGCAAGCGCTGTCTCGAACCGAGACATGCTGTATCTACATCATGGGTTTTAACTCACCCAGTGGCTTCCCATTTGCTGGCACCATTGTCACTCCATTTTTCCTTCTCTCCATTTGTCAATGCCATGCATACGTCATGCCTCTTTCGTGTTTAGCCCTGCCCAAGCGATCCGCCCAACTACTGTTAGACATACGCAGCGGACATTGTGTAGCATTGTTTCAGAACTACTATTTTTTTTTTACTTAGTTCCTCTGCCAGTTAAGCTGTTTTTTTCCCTTCAAATGGCATGTGTTTATAGCCTCATTTCGCCATGCATCCTCCCAAATGGAGTGTGTCAGTAACTCCGCCCATCCTGAACCTCTGACTCTAAGGGTTCAGGTCAAGGTACTGCAGAACACTAAGTATCTCTCTTTTTTTAAATGTGGTTTTTTATCGCGCGAACACCACCTAATGTACTAGAGTACTTTACATGAGCTGCAGGTACTTTACACAAAGACACGTTCCTTTTTGTAGGAACAGGGAGATTACGTGATTTGCCCAAGATCACAGGATGTTGTGCTGACGCTTAAACTCAAACCCTGTTTCTCAGCACCATAGTCGGCAGCTCTGGCCGTGACTCTGCCCGTCCTGAACATTCGACTTTAAAAGCTTTGGTCAATATACTGCAGTAAACTAAGTATCTCTCTTTTTAAAAATGATGTTTCCTTATAAGGATTTTTACCAGGCATAACCTGACTGTTTTTCTTTTCTCCTCCACCTGCCTTTTACTATCCAGTGGTCTACAGTATCAAGGATATCTGTGATGGTTATAACAGGAAAGCTAACATGATATTCTGTGTTCCTCATACCAGAATCCCTAAGTTTCTTTTTTGTTCCTGTCCTCTTGGTATACATGGCTGATTGTTGGATTTGTTGCATATTCTGTTACACCTCGTAGGTTTTTTTTCATATAATGCATACAGTGCTTAATTTGTAATAAAATATGCGTCAGTGCCCTCATCAGAAGGCCACTTCAGCTTTAACCACCCATTGCGACTGCCACCGCTGCCAATGGCGATGCCTAGCCATAGCACACCTACAAGTGTGATAATTCATACTACTCCAGGCCCCCAAAGCTGTGCTTGGGCAGTAGGAATTAGTCACTCTAAATGTATATTGCATTATTAAACAGCTGTTGTTCTACTAATCTCTAAATTACACTAAGTGCCACCATGTGGCGGACTGTCATAAGGACCGGTGTTCACAATTAAGTGCCAGTGCCGAGCACCGGAAACCACCGGCTCAATTTAAGCACTGAATGCACATGTAACTCGTGGCTCATCTAGTCATTTCTGATTGCTTTATTTTTATGACCCAGTTTTCTATCTATGTACATACTAGGCTGTCTTCTGAAACTTGCACACACATGGAAAATGTGATGAGAATTGCATCAGACGGCAGAATATTTTTTATTTATCTGCTGGCTCTTGTGGCGTTAACATTTTCATCTATGTGATGCTTTAGACTTGAACAGTTACACCATCAGTGAGGCATCACCAAAACTGGTCACATTTTGAGACAAGAATTTGGAGTGTAGTTCAGATTGATATTAAAAGCACTGTACAACAATTCCCCATTTTAGGTCTCAGCTGAGACGTGTAGTGTTCAATCTGTGGGCTTCAGCCCACCCACAGGTTTTCCATTTGCTTACTACATTGTCACTCTCAAATGACACATAATACCCCTCTACATAATTCCAGTACACTGAATACCACATAATTACTATCCACATATTTCCACTGCACACCATGCCACATAGTTCCACTACACATAACTCCACTCAACACCACACATTTCCACCCCACACAATTCGACAACAAACAATTCCAATCCAGCCCACATAATTCCACTCGGTACTACATACATCCACTCCATAACACATGGCTAAAGACATTGTCATTGACAACACCAATAGCTGTTGGATTGCCGAGACCTATTGGCTTTGCCAATGCTTGTTTTGTCCTTGGTCCATAAGGGACCAGAAATACAACCGACACTCTGGCGCTACAATATGAGATACCTAGCGTTGTAGATGTAGTTTTGATGTTATTGTATTATATTTTGAACAGACTCCAACTGAACACCTATTATCAAGCACCAGCAGACAATCAACAGGTAATTTAGTGGGTGGTATTATGTCAATATGGATAACATCCGTTTAATTAGCTCTCTTTTACCAAAACTGTCAGAGGCGTAAAGAGAAAACACAATATTACACATGAAAGTCTGTAACAAATATTTAGGAACCTGCCTCAAGTTATCTTTTTTCTATTTAAGTGTGAGCTTACTAGTCACTTATATTACAAAATTACATCACTAACCTACTACCATAAATTATTACATTTGAACTGTGATGTAAATATGCCTGCTGTCAGAGCAAAAAGTTTATTCCAACGGCGAGTCTCTGAGCTGTATTAGAACTGTTGTTTAAACAATGAAAGGGACAATTTTTTAAAATCTCTTTTTATGATCTATTTCTTCTTGAAAATGTTCAGTCATTAACTGATTTGTTGTATTTGTTGTATTTGTTATAGTATGTTTATTACACTGCTAGAGTTTACTACATGAAGCAGGTATCTGCGTATCACTGCACATTCAGAACTACAGCCACATTTAAAAGCGACTCGTTAAATTTCAAAGATATGTTTCCCAAACGAATGCATGTTTCATGTGTATTTTCACGATAGATATTTCGCACTATGTGCGTCCCTGTCACCGTAGAATGCCTATCGAAAGAAGAAGAGGGCAAGGGTTCAAATAGAGGTCATGGGAAGGTGAGTGGTGCAACTGGGTATAACCACAGAATTCCTTGCTGACTTGTGAGATCATTCTGGAGGTGAAGTAGGGCGAACATTAGCTCATATATTTTGCATGTGTTGTCCCTAACATTTCACCTACGAGGCTCACTTTGATCCATTATTACTGCCCCTACATTCGCCTGGCGCTGAGAACTTAACATATTACTGCAATGTTTTTGGACTACTTGGTAACTGGCATGCTGAGCCATGGCAGTCAATCACGGTTTACATCAAGCAGCGGCCTGCATCAATTTTATCTCCAATGTATTTGGTATAAATAGATGTTTGCCTGGCTTCGAGACAGCACAAATCACTTCAGACAGCACAGTAATTGTAAGTCGTAGCAGCAAACGCAGTAGCACCAGCGGCAGACAGGCTATTTCATACACATGTTGGGTTGGCAGAAAAGTGAATGAATTTGGAGGAGATTCTGGAGTCATTGAAAAGTTACAGACTGGGTTATTTTATCTATTATTTCTCTTTTTACCGTCCAAGCCATGAATTAATTGGACATTGGCAGCGGATTATTTTGAGCTGAAATTACATTGTATTGTAATCAACTAGAGGAGAAGTTAATGAAGAAAAAGGCATATAGTGAACACTTCACTCGAGTTTGCAGAGCAACCCATGTTGATGTACGGATAACAATATCGGAAACAAAAATCTCGTGATACAAAAATATTGTATCCAAAATATCGATTACAAAAGTATTGTGTCCCTATACTTATAATGGTAAGTACAAAAATATTAAAAAAAAATATTGCTTCACACTCATATTAAACAACATACAAAAGTATAGTTTTTTTAATAAATATATAGTTTAAAGTAGTAAATCTTAAATAATTTAATATATAACATTAATATAATGTAAATTAAATAATGTAAATAATATTTACTCTATTAATAAATATATACGTACATAATCACACATATATATATATATATATAATGTAACACTAGTATTAAAAATATATATTTCACATTATATTACATTTTTGGGGTTATTTATTTAAATTTAGCACATATATAAAAATATATATTTTCCCTACTGGCGGTCGCCTGTAGGTAATCATAGTTAGGGCCTAGTTTCCATAGGAAAAGCATTTTTTGTTTTGCTAACAACTTTAGCTCCATTTGATTAATCTTTAGGGAGTTTTCAAAACTAGTTTGCCAGTCACTTCAGCTGCTGTCTGAAAATGTGATCCGTCAAGTGGGGGGGGGACGAGAAAAAGGAGGGGTCCCAAAATGCGTTTCCCCATGCAATTTCCCATAGGGATTTTAGACAGTATTACTGCTAGAACCACTGAAAGGAATTACACCAAATTTGGCAGAAAGCTAGATGTTGGTCCAGAAAGCGTGCTTTTTATGATTTGGTGTAAATCCAATCAGTAGTTTCAGAGATAATTAAGTTTAAAAAAATATAGATATCTGGGGATGCGAGTCCTTGTAGTAGACTCGTGAATCCTACTGAAATTTAATTGGCTGCGGACACTTTAACCAGGAAGTGTTGGAAGCCGTCTTGGGACTGACCTTTAAGCTGAGTCCCACAAAAAAAGTGAAAAATCAAGAAAAGGGGGTGGGTAGGAATACCCTGACCCTCCAGATATGTTGGGGAGGGGGGGGCACAGGGAACCAGCCAGGGCTTAAAAGCATTTTTTTCCATTTTGCCATGAATCCTCATAAGGATTGTGGATCAATGGCTACATTTAAAAAAAAATACATGCGGACTCCTGCGTTTCTTTTTTAAAAATTATTATTATTTTTAATCTGTTTATTGAATTTTCAGGTACATTAACAAAGTTTTCTGCATCTACATCATCATGTGTCATTCAGTAGGCGTACATGACAAAGTCTACAATGTCATAACTCTGGTCGGGTTTGTGGTTCGTCAACAGTCAAATGAGGCCATGCATGCCCTCCATTCTTCTCTCTCCCTCTCCTGAGTCCCGCCTCCCATCTGTTTCATGCAATCTCCCTCTCTCGGGTCATATATTCCTATGTCTTTGTACCTTCATGATCTCAGTCGGTCCCTCCCTGCTCTTTCCAACATCAGTAGTAGTCACTCTCCCCCTTGCCCTAATCTCACACTCCCCAAGTCAGGGGGCCCATGGTCAGCAGGTTAGCAAATACATTTGTAAGGGGCCCATATATCTTTTGGTCCAGAAGTAAGGGGGAGAGGTTCTGCATATATCATGGATTGCTCTTGCCATAATATGAGGTCTTGGAGCCAAACTTTAGGTGTCCTTCCCCTTCCCCACCAACAGGTGACTATTCTTTTAGCCAATAAAAGCCCCAGCACTGTAAATTTCCCATAGGCAGCGTCAGTCTCCTCAGTGTACCCCAGCAGTGCTATAATCGGCGATGCCGGTAGTGGAGTCTTTATCATCACCCCAAGTGACTCCAAAACCTGTTGCCAATATGTCCTGATGGGCTTGCATTCCCAGGCTAAGTGTAGGAAGGCTGCATTCTCTTGTCCACACCTGTCGCATTTGTCATCATCCCGAATCTGGTATCTATGCAGTCTAGACGGTGTGTAATACAGGCGGTGGAGGAATTTATATTGTATGATTCGCAAGCGGCTATTAGCAGATATGTTCCTAGTCTGGTTGCAGCTATACTCCCACTGCTTATCTGAAAGGAATGTGCCCAAATCCACTTCCCACTGTTTTTTTGAGTCAGTAGGGGCATCTGTCAAGGATGCTTGTGTATGGTGGTAGAGAAGGGAGACCACGTGTGACGGGGAGGTGCATTGCAATATAGCATGTAATGGACCCAGCATTGGCGGCTCTCAAGGAAATTCAGGTGTGGTTGCTTTAACGCTTTGACGGAATCTCAAGTGTAGGAAGAGCTCCATTGGCGTAGGTTCATCACAACAAAATAATTGTTCCTTGCTTTTAAAAATCCTGTTGATATATAGCTCTCCCCATGTGTGTATTTTAACTTTATGTAACATTCTTCGGCAGCCTAACTCTTGTGTCACCTCAAGATCTGGATAGTGTGAAAGTTGTAATCTAGGCGAATACAGCATCAGTACAGCCAATCTGCCAGTGACACCTTTCAATTCCGCTGTGGTACAATCCACTGTGGTGGGGTCTAAGTCTCTGCCTTTAGGTTTATGTGCAATAAATCCCGCCAATATGACTGGATCCATATATATATCCCTGTGCAATGGCCAAGTGCGGCATATAAGGGGTAGGGTGAAACCAGTACGTCCCAAAGTGTGCCTGCGCACATAAATAATACAATTTCATGTCAGAAGCTTCGAAGCCTCCTTGCGAGAAAGGTCGAGTTAAAGTGTCCCATTTGAGTGTAGGTTGTTCCCCCCCACGCCAATCTGGTCATCTGCGCTTGGATTGTTTTAAAAAAGTGTCAGCCCAGGTTATATGGTACATTAAGAAAGAGGTACAACAATTTGGGCAGTATCACCATTTTAATCAACAAGATTCGCCCTGCCATTGAGAGAGGTAAGGCGATCCAGCACGCTATCATATCTATCAGGGATGCTAAGGTTCTTCCATAGTTAGCCTGCATAAGGTTTGTCCTGTCTCTCGTGATTATTATCCCCAAGTATTTCACCTCTGTCTGGCAGCATACGATAGGGTAGTCCAGAGCATATGTTCGAGTTACCTCCGTGAGTGGAAAAATCTCAGTCTTTTCTCAGTTGACATTGATTCCCAAGATCTCCCCAAAAGATGTAAATTCACGCAATATGGGGTTAAGACTGATTTGTGGGTTTCGCATATAAAGTGTTATATCATCCACTTAGAGGGATACCAATATATGTCTTGTGGGATAGCGAATTTTGTGTTCTTGATTATGCTGGCGCAGCTTAGCAGCGAGTGGTTCTACAGCCAGCGCAAAGAGCAGGGGTGAAAGCAGGCACCCCTGCCTCGTGCCCTGCAATACTGTAAATGGGGCTGAACTTACTCCATTAACCTGAACCTTCGCTTGCAGCTGTTGGTATAGCAGTGTTATCCATGAGAGAAAGTCGGATGGCATTCCATGCACCCCAACACTCTCAATAGGTACTCCCATACCACTGAGTCAAACGCTTTGGTGGCATTTAAAAAGACTGCCACTGCCTTTATCTCAGGGTCCACATCCTGCAGCAGCGAGAAGAGAGTTTGTAAGTTGTGTGATGTCGACCGTCCGGGGATAAACCCCACCTTGTCGGGCAACATAAAGTGATTCAACCGGTTGCCAATACTTTAGCCAAGATTTTAACATCACAGTTTATTAGGGAAAGCGGTCTATAGGACTCGCATTTATTGCCTGTTTTTCCCGGTTTTAACAATGAAACAATTGTTGCCTCCCTCATGGACCTGGGGAGGACGCCCTCCTTATTAGCCTTGTTTTATACCTGCTTAAGTATTGGACTCAAGTAGTCAATATATGTTTTGTAAAAGTCGGCCGGAAGGCTGTCCCAGCCAGGAGCGCTGCCAGAGCGTAGCTGCATCACTGCAGCTCTGATCTCATCCTCAATGATTTTGGCAGATAGGAACTCCCTTTGTGCCCCACTAAGCCATCCCAACGCCACATCTTCCAAATACGTTGCTAATGAAATAGATTGCTCCCCCCTTGATGTGTAAATGGCAGAATAATAATTGGTGAAGGTATGCAAAATGTTGACTGTGTCCTTATGCGTATTGTCATTTATATCACATATCTCTAGCACATAATTAGACAATCGAGGGTGGTGGATTTGATCAGCTAATGCCTTCCCCGGCCTTTCCTCTACTCCATATCTGAGAGCTTGGAAGTAGTTGCCTCGAAACAGGCATTTCCTCTCCGCCCTTTCTCTGTACTCCCTCAGTTTATCTCTAAGGGCGATTTGTGTCACTCCTGTGGGGGAGTCTGAGAGCTCCCTTTCTAGGTTCTTAATATCTGCCTCTAGACGGGTGAGGGTGGTGTGTATATCTCGAAACACTCCTCCCCCTTTCGCAATACATATGCCACGTATAGTGACCTTAAACACTCCCCATACTATGGTTATATGGGGGACCGACCCGACATTCCGTTTAAAAAAGTCTTGTAGCTCTTGCCCTACCTCCGCCCTAAAAGAAGGATCTAGTAAAGTTGTTGGGTTAAGCCGCCAAGCGGCATGTGGCATGCTGTCTACCGGGGGGACAAGTGTGTGCTGTACCGGGGAGTGATCCGAGAAAGTGCGAGCTAGGTGCTGAGCTTGTGCCATCCAGGCTCCCATCCCTCTGGAGACGATCCAGTAGTCAAGTCTGGACCATGTTGAATGTACCGCAGAGTAATGGGTACCTTCCTCTGACTGGGGATGGAGATGCCGCCATGCGTCCAGGAGATAGTGGTCTGTGATTATGTGTTGCATCTGCCTCTGTGTGGCCACGTAATGATGGGGCTGGGGGGTTGATCTGTCTCTGCAAGGCTCCAGCGTTGTGTTAAAATCTCCCCCATATTAAATAGGTGGATCCTATACACAACACCATACCCCAGAGGACATTAAAAAAGGACGGGTCATCTACGTTCGGGCCGTCACAGCACACAAGAGTGATGGAATATGTAGCTAGTCTTCTCCACATAATACTGAAGCGCCCTTGCATGTTTTGTAATGACCCCATTGCCACGTATGGTGTACGCTTCATCAGTATCACTCTGCCTCTAGCGTACGTGGAATATGTGGAAAAACATCTGTGTTCCGCCCACCGGGAAACAAATGCGGGCTCCGTCCTGGACCCAAAATGCATTTCTTGTAACATGGCTATTTGAATATTATGCCTATCCAAGTAGACCAGGATTTGCCTGCGCTTACGCGGGTTCCCAGTCCCCGAACATTCCAAGTTAGAATATTTAGGCCTACGTTCCCTTCATGTCCCGCCATGAGATGAGTAAATGGCATATTATGCTATCTAATGATGGACAACCCCCCAGGTCATAAACAGCCTGACATGTAACAACTTCCGTCTGACGTCATGCACGATACAATTGAAAAGATGCATCTCCCCTCCCTCCCCCTCCCACAACAACAACCCCAACTTGTCGAGGACAGAATTCCCCCCCTCCCCACAAACTAGTGCCTCTAGTGAGCGTATATCTATTCTCTGGGGCCGCTCCACCTCAGACACCAAGGATCTAACATATAAAAAGATTGCAATGCTATCAGATCAGACAAAAGTGCCTCAGGTGTCCGCTCCCGTAGAAAGCCCCGCATGTGATTAAATGCAAAATTTGTATAGAGGCAGGGAAAGAACAGTGGTGACCTCGAGTACTAAGATAAAACTAGTGAGCTCAAACTTTAGAAGGAAGGAAGAAAGAAAAGAGAAAGAAAGTCCACAGAAAGTCTAGTAGGGATCGCCTGTCGGGGGGTGTTTCTCCCAGGGGGCACAGCAACCAACCCCCAGCCACACCGCAGGACGTGGGTGCCCGGGTATAGTCACATTAGTGCCTCATTCCATCCTTATAACATATAATAAATGTGCCACGGTGAGGCCTGGCCTTGTGCAGTCCATTGCGGGTAATTTCCATTTTCTCCCCCCTTGCGGTTGCGGGATCTCTAGGCCGTATGGCATCCAAACTTCCTGCCGGGAGCTGAGGGTCTTCTCCAATAGACTGTCACAGGGAACACCTCTACCCTATTTCTGACAGCGGCGACGGCGAGTGCCTCAGTGAGTTTCAAGTGTCTCTGCTGGTCGAACCTCAACTGGCTCGCTTCAGATAATCTTCTAACTGCTGTGGGTTAGTGTAGAAATACTGCTTGCCTTCGTGAGTGATTTGAAGGCGCTCCGGGTATAACATTGCGTAATCTATTTGGGCCTGTCACAATTTCTTCTTTACTGGCAGGAATTTCTTTCTGGTCTCTTGCACCACCATTATAAAATATGGATACATTGCAATGTCATTCCCCTCAAATTCAAGTTGCTTCTTCTTTCTAGATAGTCGAAGGGCCGCGTCTTGGTCGCAATTTTTAAGGATCCGGCCATGGGGGGCCCCCCGGAAGAGGTCAGGGCCCTAGCGAACGATGTGCTCTCTCGACCACCAGTTGTGTGGAAAAGGCCTCAGCATCAAAAAGAGTTGTCAACATTCATTCTACATAGTCCTCTAGCCGCTCTAAATTCATGCTCTCTGGCACCCCCATAATGCGCATATTGTTGTGCCGGGAGCACGCCTCCAAGTCCTCATTCTTAGATGCAATGACCTTCAGAAGGCACTTCATTTGTGTTAGTTGCTCCCTACTGCCATTGGATGTGTCCTCTAGCTCTGAGATTCTTTGCTCTGCTACTTGTAGCCTGTTATCATGCTTTCAAATTTTTGAGTGAGGAAATCGACTTGTGTACATACCGTCATCTTGGCCTCTATGGACGTTAGACTCTGCTTCATGGTCAGTAGAAGGGACTTGATATCCTCGCCTGCAGGGTCATGGGCGGTAGGGAGATGCTCCGCCATCTCTCTTTCTATACCCCTGGATGGGGATCTCCCCGCCCTCCGGGGCTCAAAGGACAGTTTTCACTGTTTGCCCTCTGTTCTGCCCATATTGGGCCCTCTCCACTCTGGTACACTGGCGGTGGTGCCTTTGTCCACCGGCACTCCGCGCTTCAGCAAGCAGTCGCCCCCTACCTCAAGGGCCAGCAAAGTCATGTATGCAGCCCCCACTAAGAACTGGGGGCAGAAGCAGGGCAGTCCTCATCCAGTCCTAGTATGGATGCAGCTCACTCTTTTCCTCAAGCCACCTCCCCAGTGCGTCACTCGAGCTTTCAAGCAGCTCCCACTTGTTAGGATATGTCCCTTTGTGCCTGTAGTCCTGTTTTCTCACTTTCCTGAGTCCTCTTTGTAGCCTGGGAGGTAGTCAGTATTTTGGGGAGTTTTGCAGGCCTGCTGCACCCTAATTCATGACCCTATGGTCGAGTGATGGCCCCTTTGCAAAGCCCTCTTCCCTTCCAGCAGGGTACCTCCGCCTGATCTGCTGTTGTGTCTTGGTGTCCCCACCGTCATATTGTCCATACCGGCTCTCTGGGCAGTGAGGGATCGGATCATTTTCTACTGGCCCTCCGGTCACTGCAGCTAGGGTCTGTCTCATCTAGCGCCCGTGCCTGTGTCTTATTCTACCAGGCGGCCTCTTGCCAGTGCCATAGGCCATCCACTGCTTTTCACCCCACCCAAACCGCAGTAGTGGACCGTAGCCGTCGACTTGGTCGTTCTTCACTGCCGTGGCCTATACTGCTGGAGGCGCTGTATGCTCGCTCTCAGTAGCAGTCGGTGGTGGGAGTGCCGCCGGGCACTGACGTGGGGCGGGGGAGGGGCAGGGTGGGGGGTAGTAAACTATGGATTACGGCCGTTTACAGGTAAGTACACATATAAATAAATAAAACGAATTTCGTTGCGCGCGCTGCATCGCATTTGGCGATGCAGCGCGAGAAACGAAATTCGTTTTATTTATTCATGTGTACTTACCTGTAAACGGCCGTAATCCATAGTTTACTACCCCCCACCCGGCCCGTCCCCCGCCCCACGTCAGCGCCCGGTGGCACCCCCACCACCGACCGCTACTGCTCGCTCTCTGCCAGAGATTTGTTTGCCAGTGCTACGGTTCACCCTTCACCTTCCGTGCCTTATGGGCTTTATTGGCGGCCCACAGCGGTTGGCCTGTAGTCTCTCTTTCGCAAGGGTCCCTCTGCTAATGCTCCACTGCACTCACTCTCCACCGGGCGTCCTTCGCCAAGTTTTTCCCCAGGCTGTCCCCTGCACCTCTCACCTCATTGGCCACGGTGATGGCCCACAGCAGCCTTTCAGTCCATTCTCCACCCGGGGAACCCCTCGTGCAGAGCTCCATCGCACTCGGGTAGGCCGTAGCTTCTCTGCTGGGCAGACAAGAAGGTTCTCGCCGCTCTCCGCTCCCAGAGGGGAAATCTATCTCTCTGTATGCTCCCCTAGCCAGCCCCCGGTTCACATGGTAGTCCTGCCGGCTTGCCACCGGTTGATCATGGATGATTGAGCAGGATATTGTTGGATATTAGACCCGGGCTGCGGGAGTCTCACCTAAGTGTGGCCATCTTGAGTGCGTGCCCCCTAGCGCCCCTGGACTCCCAAGTGTCTTTTTAAGAAGCCCCCGGGTGGGCCAAATCCCGGGGGCAGTATTTTATATAAGGTGGGGGGTTCCCATGCGGCACCCCGTGCCCTAGGGACTGCCACCTTCCGGGGCAAACATAAGTAAAGTTACGTGGGGCCACACAGTCACCCGCAACCCCAGGAACCACCACCTTCCTGGGGCTATTGATTAAAATTATATGGGCCTCCCCGGCAGCCCCGGGGACCGCCACCTCCCCAGGGATTATGTAATGCGGGGCCTCATGGACCTCCTCCTGCCCCAGGGACCACCTCCGCCTTGGGCTTTTTAATTTTGACTTGGGGGGCTCTAAGACCCTCCTGGGCCCCAGGGGCCACCACCTCCCCAGGGTCAAACTTCTTTTTAAGAAATGGGAGGGGGCCGGGTGTTTCCTAACTTTAACATCCCTGTAACCTATGGTTTATTAAATAAAAAATATATGGGTCATGTGATCAAGGCCGAGTGAGGCCGAAACGCGTCATGGCGGTTGTGGTGATGGACGAATAAACCTTTAATCTATGCACGAAGCCTGGGTTCGTCTCCGTTTGTTCCTGAGAAAAGGAAGTAGTGGTGAACGGTGCAACAGGAATATATACATATATATACACATATACCGACTCATCAAGCAGCAGACGCTACGATGCGCACACTCCTTCCACAATTAGAGGCCAAATCCATAAGGTGCACGGGGTGGTTTATTCGAGGTTCAAAGCTGAAAACCCAACGCGTTTCGGCGCTTGTGCGCCTTGATCACGGGTAAAGAAAACACAGGTTTTCGGCATAATTTCAACACAAAAGTTCAATATACGTGTCGGCCATTTTGTAGTGGCCAATGTTTTACCAAGCTCCAGTAGGAGATATCAATACACACAATGATAATCATAATGATAATGAAGCCACAACTGCAAGGTTGGCAATGTCATACATTACTTCAATTCAATCAATATTCATTATGTTAATATTTAGTATCAATGTAGCAATATAGCAATAGATCAATATAACAATGTAACAATATAACAAAATAAAATAAAATAACAAAAGGGTTGTGAGATAGTCCAAAATAGGCAATATATCAGCCCTTGTGCAAGGTAAAAATTAGTACCAGTATCCAAATAATACTGATTGGTACTATCCAATATGCTAATACTCAAAATTACGCAAGACTAATTGCCATTAATTGAACCACCAGCAAATAACAAAGCGGTCACAGGGTAATCCACTACCGGCACAAGAGCGTAACTATACATAATCAGGGACTATGTCATGCAAAATTCAAAACAATTCATGAATATTAACAGATATTTAACAATAATAAGGAGACATACTGCCAACATAATGTGGTAATAACTATCCGAGACATATCTGCCCAAGTGGGCAAATTTACTCTTATGCCACATTCCTCAATAATCTTCATTGCCAGTACAAAAATCATATAATTAATTCCTATAAATTGAGAGTTGGACAATCTGTCACTCGACCATATAATCTGCATCTTCACAGATAAACAAATATAAATCTTCAAGTGGCAAATTACTCATATGTGGTCTCAATACGAGTACTTGTGCAAATTCAGCTTCACAGATGAATCTATGGAAAACATAAAGAATAACGAACCGTAATTAAAACTATCAGTCCACATAAGATTTATAAACAAAACAATACAGTTAAGAATTTGAAATGTTAATTAAAAACAAAGGTGATAATACTTAAAACACGACTACAGAAGACTGCAATTTCATTATACCAAAGAACTACATGAAAATATTAGGAATACGAATCCATGTGCATTTACAAGGGGAACACCACTTGACAACTAGTCAAATATAGATTACTACCCCAAATACCATGCCAATTCTTCGTCAGAGTTAAGACCCTAAGGTACTCTGGTATCTAATTCGAGTATATATCTGGATTCCAGTTGTCTCAGACTGCGGATCCGATCGCCCCCTCTGATGGTTTGAGGAATGTGATCAATTACAAAGAAATGTAGAAGATTACTATAACTTTTATGCACTTCCTCAAAGTGGCGCGCCACTGGATACAATTTGTATTTATTTTGGATAGCACGAATGTGCGCCAGAATCCGTTTCTTTGCAGGAAACATAGTGCTACCCACTTAGCTTTTCGGACATAGGCATGTTAATACATAAATGCAGAAATCTGATAGACATGTCAGATGCTTCTCAATCTGCCTGTACGTACTCATAATTGGGGAGAAGACTTTTTTGACTTTACTACTGAATTTACATGCCTTACAGGACATGCAAGTGTAGAAACCTTGGGGCCGATTCACAGAACTATTCTGAGATAAAATCCTAAACTTACTACTTTTGGTATTCACAGAAGGCATTTAGTAGTAGTAAAGTTAGGACTCCTAACCGAAAGTCATAAAGTTAGGATGTTGTCTCAGTTTAGTGGTAGTAAAGTTAGGAGTCCTAACTGTACTACTAATAAATGCCTTCTGTGAATACCAAAAGTAGTAAGTTTAGGATTTTATCTCAGATTAGTTCTGTGAATCGGCCCCCTTGTATGTTAGAGCCTCCTTGTTTGGCTTCTGTTATTTCATTCACACACAGTCTATCTCTCAAGGAGTTCCCTTTCCTATTGGAGGTATTGGGATGATCTGCTAACACATCTGTCAGGGTAGGCTCAGTTTTTAGGACCTCCCAATGTCTTGTAAGACATCTTTTCAGATCTTGTGAGGTGGTGTTGTATGTGGAAACGAACCTGATAACACTCTCCTCTGAATTAACATCCATCATCTTAGGGGCAAGCACACTCTCACGGCTCAGATTAGTAGCTTTGATGCAAGCTTTCTTAATGACCATCTCTGTGTACCCACGATCTTTAAATGTGGCTACCATACAGTCACATTCCTCCTCCAAATCTGAGTCAGAACTGCAGTTCCTCCGGGCCCGGAGGAACTCCCCATAAGGCATACTGTTTATAAAATTCCTGGGGTGGCTGCTATCTGCATGAAGCAGTGCATTGCCAGCAGTTTTTTTGCGAAACAATCTAGATGTCACTTGGTTGTTAACCACATTAACCTGTGTATCTAAAAATTCAATACAGTTTTACTGATGTTACCCTCAAATCTCAAATTGTATTCATTGATGTTAAGCAGAGCGACAAAGTTGGAAGCCTGATCAAGACTGCTGTGCCATATGATAAAAAGGTCATCAATATAACGTAACCAAAGTTTTACATGGTCGTTATATTGTTTGAAAGTCTTGGGCACCTGCTGCTCCCACCAACCCCATCAGAAGGTTAGCATAACTGGGAGCAAAGCAGGTGCCCATGGCAGTCCCCTGTTTCTGTTTGAAGAATGTGGCATTGAAAGTAAAGAATTTGTTGTCCAAACAAAATTCAATCATGTCCCTGGTGGCTTCAAGGGGTCCTTGTGGAGTTTCGGTAGCAGATATAGTATGGCTATCTTTGATCACCAATGTTTCAAACGTGTCAATGGCACTTGGGGGGAGAGAGGGATTAAAAGATGACTTAGGTATAAAGTCATTAGGGCAACTGTTACCAACTTCAAAGCCCATGGCTTGTGCATCTGATAATGTGTGATCAGGGTCATCCGTGTTTAATTCATTCAATATGAGTAAGGCATCTACGTCACCAATAGTTAGAACGTTGGGACTGGATCGTGTAGAGGTGGTGGGAATTATGGCCGATTTAGCTTTCAATTTATGCCATTTGCGCAGTTTCAATTTTCTCACAAAGTGAAATAAATTGATTCTACCTTGTGAGTAATTAAAAGGGGTGGTTGGACAAAAGGAAAGCCCATATTGTAAAACTTTCAGTTCTGTATCATTTAACCCCTTCCATGCGCGGCCGATTTTCGCACTGTGCGAGGCATTGCATTGAGCGGACGGGTTCATGACGAGCTCAGCTCGTCATGCGCACACGAGCACTGCGCAGCATGACGAGCTGAGCTCGTCATGAGCATGGAAGGGGTTAACGGACGTTTAGAAAGATTTACCACATTGTTGTTCTTCATCTTCCTCGCCGCTTCTGACCCCTTGTTTCCATTCCCACTGGGGTTACTGCTGCTCTTGCTCCATCGACCTCTCCTTGTTTTTTGTGAATGTTCCTTTTTCTCCAATTGCTTTTCCTCTTTCTCTGCCTCTCATGCCTTGAGCCCTTCCTCTGCCCCGTCCTCGATCCTTCTGCCAGTTTTGTTGATTCTTGCTCTGATTCAGTAAACGAAATTCCTCCCCAAAAATTTGTCGGGTAGGGTGAATCTTTATCACCCACTGGCGTGCCATCCTCTGAGACATCACTCTCGCTGGCATCACTTTCAGGATCACCCAATGCAGTGGATTCTTCAGATGGTGTTGTTCTCATGTTGTTTCTTATTGTGTCATATCTACGACTAAAGGTGAATATTCTCCCAACTTGATAGTCAATTTGGTCTCTTGCAAATTTCCTCTCCTTCTTCGCAATGATTTCTTCCATTGCTTAACATCAATGAATACAATTTGAGATTTGAGGGTAATATCAGTAAAAACTGTATTGAATTTTTAGATACACAGGTTAATGTGGTTAACAACCAAGTGACATCTAGATTGTTTCGCAAAAAACTGCTGGAAATGCACTGCTTCATGCAGATAGTAGCCACCCCAGGAATTTGATAAACAGTATTCCTTATGGGGAGTTCCTCCGGGCCCAGAAGAACTGCAGTTCTGACTCAGATTTGCAGGAGGAATGTGAAAGTATGGCAGCCAGATTTAAAGATCGTGGGTACACAGAGATGGTCATTAAGAAAGCTTGCATCAAAGCTACTAATCTGAGCCATGAGAGTGTACTTTCCCCTAAGATGAGGGATGTTAATTCAGAGGAGAGTGTTATCAGGTTCGTTTCCACATACAACACCACCTCGCAAGATCTGAAAAGATGTCTTATGAGACATTGGGAGATCCTAAAAACTGAGCCTACCCTGACAGATGTGTTAGCAGATTATCCCAATATCTCCTATAGGAAAGGGAACTCCTTGAGAGATAGACTGTGTGTGAATGAAATAACAGATGCCAAACAAGGAGGCTCTAACATACAAGGTTTCTACACTTGCATGTCCTGTAAGGCATGTAAATTCAGTAGTAATGTCAAAAAAGTATTCTCCCCTATTATAAGAACGTACAGGCAGATTGAGAAGCATCTGACATGTCTATCAGATTTCTGCATTTATGTATGAACATGCCCATGTCCGAAAAGCTATGTGGGTAGCACTATGTTTCCTGCAAAGAAACGGATTCTGGAGCACATGCGTGCTATCCAAAATAAAGACAAATTGTATCCAGTGGCGCGCCACTTTGAGGAAGTGCATAAAAGTAATAGAAATCTTCTGCGTTTCTTTGTAATTGATTGCGTTCCTCAAACCATCAGAGGGGGCGATCGGATCCGCAGACTGAGACAACTGGAATCCAAATATATACTCGAATTAGACACCAGAGTACCTCAGGGTCTTAACTCTGATGAAGAATTGGCCTGGTATTTGGGGTAGTAATCTATATTTGACTAGTTGTCAAGGTGTGTTCCCCTTGTAAATGCACATGGATTCGTATTCCTAATATTTTCATGTAGTTCTTTGGTATAATGAAATTGCAGTCTTCTGTAGTCGTGTTTTTAGTATTATCACCTTTGTTTTTAATTAACATTTCAAATTCTTAACTGTATTGTTTTGTTTATAAATCTTATGTGGACTGATAGTTTTAATTACGGTTCGTTATTCTTTATGTTTTCCATAAATTCATCTGTGAAGCTGAATTTGCACAAGTACTCGTATTGAGGCCACATATGAGTAATTTGCCACTTGAAGATCTATATTTGTTTATCTGTGAAGATGCAGATTATATGGTCGAGTGACATATTGTCCAACTCTCAATTTATAGGAATGAATTGTAGGATTTTTGCACTGGCAATGAAGATTATTGAGGAATGTGGCATAAGAGTTAATTTGCCCACTTGGGCAGAATTGTCTCGGATAGTTATTACCACATTATGTTGGCAGTATGTCTCCTTATTATTGTTAAATATCTGTTAATATTCATGAATTGTTTTGAATTTTGCATGGCATAGTCCCTGATTATGTACAGTTACGCTCTTGTGTCGGTAGTGAATTACCCTGTGACCGCTTTGTTATTTGCTGGTGGTCCAATTAATGGCAATTAGTCTTGCGTAATTTTGAGTATTAGCATATTGGATAGTACCATTCAGTATTTATTTGGATACTGGTACTAATTTTTACCTTGCACAAGGGCTGATATATTGGCTATTTTGGACTATCTCATAACCCTTTTGTTATTTTATTTTATTTTGTTATATTGTTACATTGTTATATTGATATATTGCTATATTGCTACATTGATACTAAATACTAACATAATGAATATTGATTGAATTGAGGTAATGTATGACATTGCCAACCTTGCAGTTGTGGCTTCATTATCATTATGATTATCATTGTGTGTATTGATATGTCCTACTGGAGCTTGGTAAAACATTGGCCACTACAAAATGGCCGATACGTATATTGAACTTTGTGTTATTTCAGTCAGTCCTCTTTTGATGTCACTGTTAGCACGTTGTACGTAATTTTGTGTTGAAATTATGCCGAAAAAACTGTGTTTTCTTTACCCTTGATCAAGGCGCACAAGCGCCGAAACGCGCAGGGTTTTCGGCTTTGAACCTTGAATAAATCACCCCGTGCACCTTATGGATTTGGCCTCTAATTGTGGAAGGAGTGTGCACATTGTAGCGCCTGCTGCTTGGTGAGTCGGTATTTAGACAGGGTGTCCTCGTACCCTGGCGCGCACCGTTGCTGATTAGTCCCGGCTTTCATGAGGACTGTGAGATTAAGGATATATACATATATATATATATATATATATTCACTGAAAAAACGATAGGTTTCAGGGACGTTATAGTTAGTTGGACATTTCACTCGTACAAAACCAGAGAAATTCGGCCGTTATAGTTAGTTGAGCTAACTATAACTCGCGCCTCCGCACTGCTGATGACGTCACATATTACATCATTCATGACATGGTCAGTGACATCACTGATGACATCTCAAATTACATCACTGATGACATCACTGATGACATCATCCACGTGATAATCTGATGCACCTCCTCACACCCTAATATAACCTTTGATACACCCACTCTAAAATACAGACAACCATTTTCGAAACCATAGACTCACCAATACCAGTTACTACATACCCACTCACCGATTCCTAGGTCTACACACTAACGAGGGGGCAAGTCCTCCGGCGAGATGCCGGCTTTTTTTAAAATTTTGTTTTTGGAAGGGGGCTGTGTGGCCCCCCCTTCCCTTAATTATTTTTGGGCAATGGGGACCCCATCCCCAGGGCCTGAGCATTTTATTTTGTTTAAAAAAAAAAAAAAAATGGGAAGCGGGCCGCGTGGCCCCCCTTTCCTGGGCCACTATTGGCCCCGGGGACCCCATTCCCTGGGGCCTGGCCTCATTTTTATTTTTATTTGCGAGGAGGGGAGCCGCGTGGCCCCCCTCCCCTGGGCCATTTCTGTTCCCGGGGACCCCATCCCCCAAGGCTTGGCCTCGTTTTTTTTTTTTTTTATTTCGCAGGAGGGGGGGCTCGTGGCCCCCCTCCCCTGGGCCACTTCTGGCCCCGGGGTACCCCATCCCCAGGGCCTGGCCTCACCATGGGGGGAGCCCCAATGCCCCCACAGTCCCAGCCAGCTCCCTGCCTCCTGCAGTAGCCGGTATTGCTTTTTCACAAGGGGAGCTGCTGACATGCAGCTCCCCTTGTGCAAAAGCAATCTGCTTTGGTTTTTGGAAGCGAGAGCAGGTTTCCTGCTCTCGCGTCCAAAAACCAAAGCAGAGTTTGCTATGACAGGGTGGGAGCCGTGCTCCCGCCCTGCCCTAGCAAACAGCAATGTCCCGGGGGGGGCACCCCGGGACATTCCAGGAGCCGTCCCTGGGGGGTGGCGGTCCCCAGGGCCATCAAGGGCTCCAGGAGGGGGGCCGTGCAGCCCCCCTCCCTCCATTTGTAAAGCCCCGGGGAGGTGGTGGTCATTTGAAAAATTAGTGCCCCGGGGAGGTGGTGGTCCCCGGGGCAGTGTGGGGGGAGCTGGAGCTCCCCCACACCTATTTTATGTTAATTTAAGCCCCAGGGAGGTGGCGATCTCCGGGGCTGCGGGGGGCCATGTGCACCCTGCGCATAATTAAATAAAGCCCCGGGGAGGTGGTGGTCCCCGGGGCTTGGGGGGGCCTGGGAGCCCCCCCAGATCCAATTAAAGAAGCCCCGGGGAGGTGGGGAGGTGCCTATAATTAGCATAGCCCCGGGGAGGTGGAAGTCCCCAGGGATGCAGGGGACCCCACGGGCCCCCACTATTTAATTTTGGCATTGCCCCCGGGATCTGGCCCACCCGGGGGCTCATTAAAATGAAGCGCGGGAGTCCACGCTTCATTTTTTAAAATTTTCTCGGCAGGATTCGCGCACCAAGCGTGAATTCTGCTGATTTTTATTTTTAAAAAAATGCTTTTTTTGGCCCTGGGGTCCCTGTGGAACCCCCTGAGCAGGCCTAGAGGGTCAGGGTGTTTCTACCCTGCCCCCTTTTCTTGTTTTTCATCTTTTTTTCACCCTTTTTTTTGTGACTCGGTTACCGAGTCACAAGATGGCTGCCAACACATTCTGCTTTGGAGTGTTGGCAGCCAATCAGAGTGAAGCTGGTGCCCGGGAGGGTTCGCGAACCCTCCTCGGTGCTCAGATGTCGATATTTTTATTTCTTGAATTTCTCAGCAACTACTAAACGGATTTACACCATATAAAAAAAGGTCTCTTTCTGAACCAAGAGCTACCTTTTTGCCAAATTTGGTGTAAATCCGTTCAGCAGTTCGGGCTGTAGCCTGTTCCAATTTTTCGTATGGAAATTAACATGGGGAAAACGCGTTTTGGGACCCCCCTTTTTTCTAGCCCCCACTTGACGAATCACCCCAAATCTTTCAAGACAGGAGCTGACCGGAGCGGGCCATTAGTTTTGAAAATTTCGCTAAGATTCGTCAAACGGCGCCAAAGGTATTGGCAAAAGAACAAACGCTTTTTGAATAGAAACAAGGTCCTAACTATAACTACCTACTGGCGACCGCCATTAGGTAACATACACATCTATATACATACATCTATATATATATATATATATATATATATATATATATATATATATATATATATATATATATATATCCAGAAAAGCTTGCCCAATACTTCTGTTCGAAGAACGAGAGTAGACCCAATTTTCAGTACAATTAGTGTTTATTTAGTACAACACCATGCCGCCATGACGCGTTTCGGCCGATTCCCGGCCTTGATCACATGATATATATATCCAACAAAAGGTTGCCCTACTGTGAGGACTCGCCGTTAGTGGGACATGAATTAATAACTCCATGCTTGCTCCGTCCAAAGTTAATTTATTAACAACATCATCCTAACGCGTTTCAAGGCCTCCTGGCCTCTTTGTCAGAGGATACAGTGCAGAAAACAGAAGGTGCTGCTGTTTCGGTACTTAAACGCATGCGCGCAACAGTCACAGGTGTGTGTCTTTAATGGCATGCTGGTACCTGTAGTTTTAGTTTTGATAACCAGCGCAGCATTACCCCAATGGGCACTGTTATTCTAACACTCCTTAACAGTCCATTAAAATGCCCCAGTGGGCCTCTGGGCCGAGGAAACAGGCAAATTTGCATATGAGTCCCGCTGTGCCATTTAACGACGTGAAAACACCTTCCTCCGTCGCTGGCCCCGTGAAAACTTTCATGGTGGTAAGTTCTCTGCGGCCAGGCTGCCGCAATTACATCCATCAAAAGGTTGCACTACTGTGAGGACTCGCCGTTAGTGGGACATGAATTAATAACTCCATGCTTGCTCCGTCCAAAGTTAATTTATTAACAACATCATCCTAACGCGTTTCAAGGCCTCCTGGCCTCTTCGTCAGAGGATACTGTGCAGAAAACAGAAGGTGCTGCTGTTTTGGTACTTAAAAGCATGCGCACAATATTCACAGGTGTGTGTCTTTAATGGCAGGCTGGTACCTGTAGTTTTAGTTTTGATAATCAGCACAGTATTACCCCAATGGGCACTGTTATTCTAACACTCCTTAACAGTCCATTAAAATGCCCCAGTGGGCCTCTGGGCCGAGGAAACAGGCACATTTGCATATGAGTCCCGCTGTGCCATTTACCGACGTGAAAACACCTTCCTCCGTTGCTGGCCCTGTAAAACTTTCATGGTGGCAAGTTCTCTGCGGCCAGGCTGCCGCAATTACATCCATCAAAAGGTTGCCCTACTGTGAGGACTCGCCGTTAGTGGGACATGAATTAATAACTCCATGCTTGCTCCGTCCAAAGTTAATTTATTAACAACATCATCCTAACGCGTTTCAAGGCCTCCTGGCCTCTTCGTCAGAGGATACAGTGCAGAACACCGAAGGTGCTGCTGTTTCGGTACATAAATGCATGCGCACAATATTCACAGGTGTGTGTCTTTAATGGCATGCTGGTACCTGTAGTTTTAGTTTTGATAATCAGCGCAGTATTACCCCAATGGGCACTGTTATTCTAACACTACTTAACAGTCCATTAAAATGCCCCAGTGGGCCTCTGGGCCGAGGAAACAGGCAAATTTGCAAATGAGTCCCGCTGTGCCATTTACTGACGTGAAAACACCTTCTTCCGTCGCTGGCCCCGAGAAAACTTTCATGGTGGCAAGTTCTCTGCGGCCAGGCTGCCGCAATTACATCCATCAAAAGGTTGCCCTACTGTGAGGACTCGCCGTTAGTGGGACATGAATTAATAACTCCATGCTTGCTCCGTCCAAAGTTAATTTATTAACAACATCATCCTAATGCGTTTCAAGGCCTCCTGGCCTCTTCGTCAGAGGATGCAGTGCAGAAAACAGAAGGTGCTGCTGTTTCGGTACTTAAACGCATACGCGCAATATTCACAGGTGTGTGTCTTTAATGGCATGCTGGTACCTGTAGTTTTAGTTTTGATAATCAGCGCAGTATTACTTCAATGGGCACTGTTATTCTAACACTCCTTAACAGTCCATTAAAATGCCCCAGTGGGCCTCTGGGCCGAGGAATCAGGCAAATTTGCATATGAGTCCCGCTGTGCCATTTACCGACGTGAAAACACCTTCCTCCGTCGCTGGCCCCGTGAAAACTTTCATGGTGGCAAGTTCTCTGCAGCCAGGTTGCCGCAATTACATCCATCAAAAGGTTGCCCTACTGTGAGGACTCGCCGTTAGTGGGACATGAAGTAATACCTCCATGCTTGCTCCGGCCAAAGTTAATTTATTAACAACATCATCCTAACACGTTTCAAGGCCTCCTGGCCTATTCGTCAGAGAATACAGTGCAGAAAACAGAAGGTGCTGCTGTTTCGGTACTTAAACGCATGCGTGCAATATTCACAGGTGTGTGTCTTTAATGGCATGCTGGTGATGGAGCAAGGACTCGTAAAGGAGACTTGCTCGGAAGCAAACTCTCGTTTAACTCATTAACGAATTAACGTCTTGTAAATAATAACACGCAATACAGAAACACGCGGGTTAGCGAAGCTTGCGTATGTGTGTACTAATATAAATAACAATGAAAACTGACTAATCCAGCTATAACTGGGAAATCTTTACAGCGCATGCTTCAACTGCATCTATGCACTATGACAGTACTAACGCTTGGAGGGAAATTCTAGCGCGTGTGCAGAAGGCATTAAAATGGAGTCTTGAAGACTCACGTGCATGGCATCTGCTTAGCCGAAATGAAAACCAGCTATTTTACTAATGCTAATGCGGGGAAAGTATTAATAAGTAAAGAGGGTTAGAGTAGAGACGGGTGGTATACAGTGAAACCATTTATTTGTGAAAGTAACATTTCTTCTTTTGACTTTATTATTAGTGCGCATTTGGGCCTTTCACGTTTGTCTGAATTGAGCCGACTGATTCAAGTTTGCGCATGCCTACACGAGAGTTAACCCGGAAGAATGACTAAGTTTTTTGACAGCCGTCCAAGGACGAGAATGACATGCCCTGTGAACAGAGGGCGAAGAGTTCATGCAAGAAGACTTGTATTCATAATACTGAAATAATTGTAACTAATAAAGTTTGGACATGTATGGGAATGGAAGAAAAGAATAAAGTTTAAGGGGATGGGTTTTACGAACAATAGTTCAATAGAAAAAAGTAATATGTAAGCATGGTGTGATGATCATCCCCCCTTGCCTGACCAATTAGATTTCGTATTTTTGCGATATTGAAACTTTAGTGGGTGGTACATGGTAAACGAAAGGTATAACTGAGGTAGCTTTAGTTAGTTAGTTGGAGACGTCGATGCTGGAAGTTGAGAGCTCAGGATGCTGTCGGTGCTGTGGGTGGTGCTGTTGCTGAAAGAGACGCTGTGAGATGCTGATGAAGACATCGAATGTAGAACCATCTATCTTTACTTAATTGGGTTAGACAAGAAGATTGCGGAAGAAACTCGAGGAGGAAGAGAGTGTCAGAGAGGGGTGCTACGCAGCCATCGGTATTTTAGAGAAGTTAAGTATCCTGTCCTGATTCCTGTCCTGAAGTCTTTGTCTCCTGATCTATCCCGGGGGACCCTTACCAGCCCTTTGGCCAGAGGGTTTGGTCTTCACACCATCCTTGGTAACTATAAATTCATGCTATTTGTAGGTGATCTTTTCTCTCTGTCCTCTCCTTTCCGGGCATAGTTATTGTATGTGTCTGAAATATTTTCTTAATGAAGATTTGATTTGCAATCTTACGAATGAGGGTGTTTGTATTGTAATTTGAAATGGTTCACATTCATTTAATTTAGATAAAGATTTTAAAACTTCCCGAGTCTGTGGTTATTTTCTTTAAATAAAGAACACTTAATAAGTTATGTTAATTATCACCATCAACTAGTTCAACTAATGGTCCATTGACCAGAGGAAAGAACTTTTTGATCAGTGAAAGGTTAGTTAGGAATAAGAAATAACTAATCCTAAATAAGGAAAATATATAAACTAAACCCAGCGGTCTACTTGGATTTGTGTAAGTGTTTATGGGCTCAGGTGAGTATATGGTAGTAGAGTATCTGTTGTTAGTATACCGCTGGATCAGTTTTCTGGTCGCAGAGTTATGGTTATTATTGACTAGTTTGGTGATAAGTATAGATTATTGATTATTGATTTATGTTTTAACAAAAGAGTTAGCGTCTTTGTTTTATGCTGTCAGAATTCCCGGGGAATGAATAGCGGGTGGTGACAGAAGCCATACTGCAGTGAGGTTACTCGTCTGTTGGAATAGCATTGAGAAGCTACGCAGGGCTGGCAGTGTTAAACTAGGGACTATTTCGTATAAAAGTAGAGTGCAAATGATAGCAAAAGGGGTTCGCTGGTGAAACTTTGGTCTCATTTCCCAATACGGGTGACACTGGAGGAGTAGCAGGTTCTCTGGAGCTTGAATGAAGAATAAGCGGAAGGTTTTTACTCGTAGTGTATGAAGAGTAAGCGGAAGGTTTTACTCGCAGTGGAAAGAAAATCTATCCTTTGGTTTTAGTGGAACAGGCAGAGTAGCGAATGTTTTTATGTCGTTAATAACAAAGAATTTAATGCAAAGTATTAAGAAAATAAGTTTTCGGATTACCTTGTGAAGGGAGGGTCAGTCGCCGGAGTTGCACTGACGTCACAGAGAGCCGCGCTGGGATAGGTTGAAACAGCGGGCGTGTGACAAAAGCAGCCTTGTAAAGGAGGGGTCAGTAGTAAGGAGCAGAACTGACGTCAGAAAAGGCCGCGCTGGCATTGTTCAGACCACGAACGTGAGCCTGATTTGATTGGATAACCAGTTAGAAGCTGCGCTAGGATTGGTGGAAGGAGAGATTGTATGCAGGATTTTGATTTGACTACTAGTGTGAGACGTGCAGATAGAAGATTTCAAGGGTTTGCAGAATACAATTTTATATATCGTTCATGTGGGATGTATGGAGAAAAGAGAAAAATGTCATTTATAAAGAAAATTAAGAACTTCTTTAAGAAAGATAAGCCTGTGTTGACTAGAGAGGGAATTCCTATTCCACCACCGAAGACATCAGCATCCTTTATGATGATGGAAAGAGGATATCATACTTGCGTGTGGTTGTAAAATTGGATAGAATATACGAAAGGTGATGGAATGCTAGCGTTTCCTGAAAATGGTACATTTAATGGGAGAATTCTTCAGAATTTGAGAATGAGAATGAATGATTTGGAACCTAGACCTAGGTTAACTCAATATGAGGCTTTGGAAGAATGGGAGACTGAGTCATATGAACGCGAGAAATACAGAGGTGGGAGATATAAAGGATTCTTTCCCAGATACTTGCAAGAATCACGCGAAGGGCAGATGAAACAGTGGAGGAGAGCTATGGTATCTGAAGGTTTATATCCAGTATTAATGGCTGAGGAACAGTCTGGAGGAATGTGTAAAGCGAAAACGAAACACTTGAATACAACAGGATATGGTGAATCAGATGATGAGTTATTAGAGGATATTTTAATTAAAAATCCACCACCGTATCAAGAAGCAACTAGTAAGGTTACCTCAAGCGCACCAGTGATAGGAATGCCTTTAACCCCACAAATTTTACATGATGCGTCATTTAATAGGGTGCTGCAAGATAATGAGAGAGATGTTTTAAATAAAACTAGAGAAGAGTTAGTAAAGAAAATAAGTCAATTAAATTTGAATACTGATGCTTTGACAGTACCAGTGACTATTGGTCCGGTAATCCCATTGTACGGAGATAAAAAGACTTGCCAGAAACCACAAACTGTGACAATTCCGTTAAACAGTCCTAGAAAAGAAGTAATAATTACAGATGATCAGGTCAGTGAAAGTGAATCAGTTATTTCATTAATGGATCTCCCTAATGTGGAACCTTTAACTGAAACTCCGAAAAGAGTTACGCCTATGAATTTGAGAGAAAAGAGATCTTTGGTTCCTATAGGAACTGGAGGTGCAACAGTAGTTACCCCTGAAGACATAGAAAGATGGGCACAGGAAATAGATAATCGGAACCCACCACCAAAGATTTTAGACATTAGTAGATTGAAAGTGGAATTGGAAGAAATTATAGTGGGAAGTGTGGGCATAGAAAGATTGAATGTTTACAATGATGAAGAATTATTATTTTTATGTAAGAGTATAACCAGAAGAGCAAGAGTATTTCATGAGAAATTAACAGAAGTTGCTTCAGAAATTGGAATAGATATAGGGAAATCAAAGTTGCTGCAGAAACCATATTGAGTGGATTTTACTGTCAAAGATTTAGAAAGTGTTAATGCATCTGGAAAGAGACTACAGATAAAGGAGTTAATGAATATTTTCCGAAAATGGGGAGACATTGATAAATGGAGAATTAGATGGATAAGAAAGAAAGCGGAAGTACAAGCGATAGAAGCATCATCTGCATTTCCAGTAAGGGAAACAGAAAAGGTTGAGAAATTGTGTCCAATGAGAGAGGTTCCAGGAGGAGGATATGTTCATGTTTCTTGGAGTAGACAAGATATTTTGTCATTTACAAATGATTTTCCAAAATTGAGAGAAAAACCAGTTGAATGGTATAAACAGGTAGAAAGATTTGTGAAGGTTTCAAAGGTCTTATTGAAGGATCTGGATGGTTTGTTTGACATTGTGGTACCTGCTGATTTATGGACGGAGTGTAAGATTACAATAGATTGGCCAAGTGAAGAGTATGCTAGAGACTCAAAGACAGGAGCACCCTCAGAGGCGGTGATGAAGAAATATCACCAAGTGATTACTTATTTGAAAGGGAAAATTCCTCCTAAAGAAACAGATTGGGTAAAGATAGATAGGACAACACAAGAACCAAATGAATCTGTACATGCGTATTATGAAAGGTTATTACAGGTGTTTAAGCAGTATAGTGGTTTTGAGAATATTGGTGATAAGGATATGGGACATTTTGTGTATCGGTTTGTATATGGTTTGAAACCAGAGATTAGTCAGATGATACAGCAGCACATGTTGTGTTGGCAAAGCAAGACAGTGGATGAGATTTTAAAGTATGCAAAATACTGCGGAGACAACATAGAAGCAAGGCGTAGAAAACTAAAAGAGAAAATGATGTGGGCACAGGTAAAGTTGGCAGAGCAACAGGAGAATAAAACCAATACTCAGACTGATAATCAAGTGAAAGAGCAGAGTCAGAATGATCAAGTGGCAAATGGTAATAAATATAGAGGACGAATGAACAGAGAAGAAGCGAAGAAGAAGTTTCCTTGTCATGCGTGCAGAAAGCTTGGACATTGGAAGAACGAGTGTAAGAGTATTCAGAATAATAATGGGCCAAATCAAAATTTAATCCCACAGATGCAGAATGAAGTACTTATGAATCAGCAGCAGCAGGTAGTTACTCCACAATATCAGGTGCCACCAGATCCTATGCCAAACTTTGTGAACCACCAAAAGTTCAGTACGAACACCGGATTTCAAGGAGAAAGTGGTAGGAATAATAGAACAGTTGCGCAATATTTGTTGCAAAATGATGAGGAAAATTCAGACTTTGTACAATGACGGTGCCTGAGGGGGGAGGAAGAGGAGTGCGTGCTTGGCGCATCCTTGCCAGTAGATCAGTCAGGTCCATTTGTTGATGGGAAAGTGGAAGGTAAAGACATCACTTTTCTATTGGATTCTGGTGCTACCCGGTCTACTGTGAGAACAGCAGACATCCCAAACCTACCCCTCTCGGGAGAATCTATCCAAGTTGTAGGTGTGTCAAATCAACAGATTAGAACCCCAATCATGAAACCAATGGAGGTACACATTGGAAACTTTAAAGAAATGCATTGGTTTGTAGTTTGCGATTCCAGTCCCGTAAATCTGTTGGGAAGAGATCTACTGTGCAAAATTAATTGCACGATCTATTGTACACCAGATGGTGTCGCTTTCCAGACCCCTGATGAAGATGTTATATATAAAATGATGCTAGTCAAGCAAGGAACAGAAGTAGATGAAATGTTTTCATTAATGACTGAAAATGAATTACCAGAAGAGTTGAGAGCCACAGTCAATCCGGAAGTGTGGGATTTTACAGGAAAAGATATTGGGCTGATGTCAAATGTAGACCCAGTGAAAGTGACAGTGAAGGAAGGTGCAGTTTATCCAAACACACAACAATACAAGATGAGTCCAGAAGTAAAAGCAGGAATTATTCCAGAAATCGATCAAATGCTTAAACATGGCATTTTAAAAGAAATAATGAGTAGTCCTTGTAACTCACCAATTATGGGACTTAAAAAGCCTAGTGGAAAATATAGGATAGTGCAAGATTTACGAAAAATAAATAAAATTGTAGTACCATGTTGCCCAATAGTACCAAATCCAGCAGTGATCCTTTATCAGATACCTTGGAATGCAGGCTGGTTTACAGTAATTGATTTATGCCGAGCATTCCTTTCTATTCCTTTGCACCCAGACAGCCAGTATCTTTTTGCATTTAAGTTCGAGGATCGTATCTATGCATGGTGCAGAGTTCCTCAAGGGTACACAGAGAGTCCCTCGATTTTTAATCAGATCCTGAAAAAGTGTTTAGAGTCATTAGTCATGCCTGGAAATTTGGTTCTGGTTCAGTACATTGATGACCTACTGGTGGCATCAAGAACACGAGAAGATTGTGTCATTGACACAATTGCATTACTGAACCATTTGGCTGAAGGAGGACACAAGGTGTCTCCAGAAAAATTACAGTTCTGTCAACAAGAAGTTAAATATTTAGGGCATAAAATAGAAAGAGGAGTAAGAAAAGTGACACCGGAAATAATAAAAATAATCAAGGAGATGCAACTACCTCAGACACAAAAGGAAATGAGAATGTTTCTGGGAGTGGTTGGGTACTGTAGGCAGTGGATTAACAGTTTTTCCATGCTAGCAAAACCATTGATACAATTGACATGGAAGAGAGCTAAAGATCCAATTGATTGGAATAATGAATGTTTGGAAGCCTTTGTGAAATTGCGGAATTGTTTATGCGAAGCTCCTGCTTTGGGCATGCCTGATTATTCAAAAGAATTTGCGTTGTTTTGCTGTGAGAGAGGAAATTGTGCAATTTCAGTTTTAACACAGAGACATGGATTGAGCCGACGTCCAGTGGCGTATTTTTCTGCCACATTGTATCCAGTGGCTTCAGCTTTACCTGGCTGCTTATAAGCAGTAGCTGCTACTTGTATGAGTCTGGAGCAAAGTGAGTCAATAGTGATGGGACATTCTGTAAAAGTCTATGTTCCACACTCAGTTGAAATTCTTCTGACAAGAACAAGAACACAACATCTCACACCTAGTCGGCTGACTAAGTATGAAAGAGTGATTTTGCGAGCAGAAAATGTGACAGTGATAAGATGTACGGTTATGAACCCTGCCACATTATTGCCAGACCCGTACAATGAGGAAGTAAGAGATGAAATTGATCATGATTGTTTGGATGTGACTGAATTGTGTACTAAGCCCCGTCCTGACATTAAAGAAACCCCATTAAAAGAAGCTGATCATGAGATATTTGTGGATGGGTCTTGTCTGAGAACAGAAGAAGGAGGATTAAGTGCTGCATATGCTGTATGTAAGATAACAGGGGTAGTTGAAGCATCCTGTTTACCGAGAGTCAAATCTGCACAAGTAGCCAAATTGGTGGCCTTAACAAAGGCATGCAAAATTGGGAAAAATTGTAGAATAACCATATTTACGGACAGTCAATATGGTTTCGGGGTTGTGCACGATTTTGGCCAACTCTAGTTGCAGAGGGTATTTCTGACTTCTTCAGGATCTCCTATAAGAAACAGTAAAAATGTTAAAGATCTGCTGGAAGCATTACAATTGCCAAAGGAAGTAGCAGTTGTTAAATGCGCTGCACATCAGTCAGGAAATGACTATGTGGCAGCCGGCAATAGATACGCTGACCAAATTGCTCGATATTGTGCGAAAAATACAATGGCCATAAACAGAAAAGTTGAAACGGGTGAAACCAGCTGCCAACTTATGTTTTTCTCAATTCCAGAAACATGGGATGAGATTAGACAGTTACAAGAAGAAGTTGAGGAAAAGGAAAAGGAAATTTGGATAAAAGCAGCCTGTACAAAAAGGTCAGAAGATGAAGTATGGGTGTACTTAGATGGAAGACCAGTCATGCCAGATTGTTTGCTCTCTAAAATGGCAAGAGTATATCATGGAGCAACACACATAGGGAGAGATTCGATGATCAGATTATTCAGACAGAGTTGGTATAATCCGAAGTTCAGGGTAGTCGCAGAGAGCCTTTGTCAAAGATGCTTAACCTGTCAGCAACAAAATCCAGGCAGGAAGACAGTGGTTAGCTGGGGAAAGATTGGAAAGGCAGAAGGATCCTTCACCAGGTTGCAGTTAGATTTCATTGAGTTACCTCCTTGTAATGGACTAAAGTATGTACTTGTCATAGTGTGTCTGTTCTCAAGATGGGTGGAGGCATACCCCACCAGCAGAAATGACAGTCTTACAGTTGCTAAATTACTGTTGAGGGAATTGATTCCTCGTTTTGGTTTTCCAGTCACTTTGGAATCAGATAGAGGACCTCATTTTAATAATGAAATAATTCGATTAATCTGTGCTGCATTTAACATTGAACAAAAACTGCACTGTGCTTATCGTCCAGAGGCTTCTGGAATAGTCGAACAGCTAAATGGCACAATCAAGTCAAGATTAGGGAAAGTGTGTGCATCCACGATGCTGAAATGGCCAGATGCATTACCTCTTGTACTGATGGGTCTCAGAAGTATTCCTGACAGAAAGACAGGAATGAGTCCTAATGAGGTTCTCATGGGAAGGGCAATGAGACAAGCATTTATTCCTGGAAACAAATTAATGAGTATAACTGAAGATCTGGTATTGGACTATTGCAAAGGATTGGCTGAAATGGTGCGTTCTGTCTCTCACCAGGTTGGAGAAGACGCAGTTGAAAGACAGCCAGACCAAGCACATGATTTGAATCCTGGAGATTGGGTGTTAGTGAAGAAACACGCAAGGAAGTCGTGTCTAGCACCAAGGTGGGATAAACCGCGCCAAGTCATACTAGTCACTACCACAGCGGTGAAGTGTGCAGGTTTGCCCAATTGGATTCATGCTAGTCATACCAGAAGAGTACCGAGCCCATCAGAACAACAAGAGCAACCACTGACTGAGCAGGCTGAAACGTCAGAAGTTGAAAGCTGTGAAATTGAAGAGTCTAGAGTGATAGATTCTGAAAGACAACTATATGACGAACAGCCAAGTACAAGTCAGGAAGATTGGATACCAATAATTGAAATACCTGATGATGCAGTCGAAACAAGAAGAATAACAAAACTGAAAAGGCAGGAAGGTAGACAGGGAAGGACAGGGAAAGAAGAACACACTCAGGTCGAAATAAACAAAGACAATCAGGAACCTGAGGAGGGAGAGTCAGAATTAGAAGAACAAGTTCAGGCAGAAGAAGGACAATCTGAAATAAGACCTGAACAGGATCAGGTAGATCTAGAAGAACAAGTTCAGGCAGAAGAAGAACAAATTATAATAAGACCTGGACAGGTGCAAGTAGAGCAAGGTCCAAGCACAAGAAATAGAGAACAAGGACAGATTGTGCCTAGATTAAGTGAAAATAAAAGGATTCTAGAAGGAGATAGAGAAGGTGAAAGTGCAGTTCAGGTCAAAAGAGTTAGAAAAGGAGACAATTGGCCAGTAGGAGTGAAGAAATTAAAATATTATTTGAGAAAATCAGAAAAGAAACCAGAACAAGTAAATGAAGTCACGAGTCAAATACAATCTAAGCAAACTTTAGTGAAACTTACTCGAAGAAGCCCAAGACTGAGAAATTTAAACAGAAAATACAAGACCCCTGAGTGGACTTACGTTATACTCGAAGAATTTGAAAACTTAGGCTTAAGTGAAGAAACAGAAAGGGTTCATGTTGCACAGATTGATGAAAGCAAACTGAGACCTCCTTAAAATAAAAAGAAAAGAAAATTTAGCAGACAAAAGAAAGAAAAAAGAGAGAAGAAATATTCTCAGATTAAAATGGCAGAAGTTGAAGTCACCGAAAGACCAAAACGAGGTTTAAAAAGAAAATGTTTTAGATTTTGTTTTTGTAGTATTTTATTGGTAGTATTAGTATGGTTATTCCTAACTGTAGGAGTACCTTTATTAATGGAAACAAGTGACAAAAATAATACCATTACTAATGAAAAGGTAGATAGAATAAAGGGAACTAAAATAGAAATAGGGGTAGAAGATGAGGCAAATTATCATAATGAGTCTCATAATGAGTCGGATTATAATATGTCTAGTGAGTGAATGGATGTCTCAGTGGTACATGTCCAACTAACTACATATGTAAAAGACAGTGTATGTGAGAGTTGGAGTATATAAATGACCATACGTGAGAGTTAGTGATTGTGAGAGTGGCTGTATGGATGAGTGTGTACTTGTATCAGTGATTGTATAAGAGAGTAATTATGCGTTTCTTTCTGTTTGAATAAGTAATCTGTTGTGTGTATAACTGTATAGGTCAGTAAATGGAAGTGTGATTGATTATTTGCATGACTGACTAGGTGTGTGAGTAACTCTGGATGAGTGCTGGTGTGTGAGTGTCTGTGTAGGTGTATGAGTGCATATGATAGTGTTGTATTAATGAGTGACTGCATATATGAGTGATTGTATGGGTGAATGAGTGGATGAGTGTGTAGACCTAAGAACCAGTGATTTGATATGTAGTAAGTGGTATTGGTGTGTCTATGGTTTCAAAAATGGTATTCTGTTTTTTGGAGTGGGTGTATCAAAGGTTATATTAGGGTGTGAGAAGGTGCATCAGATTGTCACATGGATGATGTCATCAGTAATGTCATTTGAGATGTCATCAGTGATGTCATCAGTGATGTCACTGACCATGTCATGAATGATGTAATATGTGATGTCATCAGCAGTGCATTGCGGGGGCGCGAGTTATAGTGAGCTGAACTAACTATAACAGTGGAATTTCTATGGTTTTGTACGAGTGAAATGTCCAGCTACTATAACGTCCCTGAAACCTATGGTTTTTTCAGTGAATTTCAAAGGTTTTTTTAAATGCTAATTTCTAACTATAACGTCCCTGAAACCTATGGTTTTTTCAGTGAATTTCTAAGGTTTTTTAAATGCTAATTTCTAACAGTAACGTCTGTAAAACCTATGGTTTTTTCAGTGAATTTCTAAGGTTTTTTAAATGCTAATTTCTAACCATAACGTCTGTAAAACCTATGGTTTTTTTCAGTGAATTTCTAAGGTTTTTTAAATATTAAACTACTATTCTGCTATTTGTCATTAGTACTTTTTTTTCTAACTTTTCCACTACAGAACAGAAAATAAACTGTAAAACTGTTGTGTAATGTAATATATTTCAGAAATTACAGTGTTACTTATCAAATAATACAACATAATTTAACATTTTGAAAACATATTTTTGTCCCTTTTTCTGCTGTTTTCAGATTCTACATAACTTCACTATTCACAGTGATGTCAGTGTAGTATCATCATAAACAGCTGGGGAAGAAACCAATCAACTAGATTGTGAAAAAACCCCAAATGACTAATTCTTGCAACCACAATACGAAATCAACACAAATAACACATTCAATACTATTTCCAATTTTTAAATCTTACCTTTACTCTGTAGTCTCTGTTCACATTTTTCCCCAAGGCCAAATAATGTTTTGAATTTTTTTCTCGAAATCATCCAGTATAAATTCCTTAAAGCATCTTCCCATTTTCCCTCTAGGCCGAATAATGTATCTAAAATTTTTGCTTAAGGAATATCAAGTATGAGTTGGGTAATTCCTAAGGCAATCTCGCTTTTATTTCCAAGTGTGTATCGTTGCAGTGACTCTAACCATTATTACATTTTAAATATACAGTATAATGTCCACATGTGGTAGTAGCTCCAGAATGGAAAACAATAGCCAGTGTTGCGAATGTTCTTCCAGAAATAGATACTTGACTAGCAACAAAAATTTTAATTTTCGTTTCCACTTTTCTTCCATTTGGTCTACAGCGTTGTAGCATTAAAATTACATATTTTCCATATCTTTCTAGGCATAATGTAGATAACATTTCTGATTGACAACGAGAACATTTCATATCATGATTTGCTTCTGTTACTAATTTCGGAAAAGGTACAGATTTGCAGTCAGGTATTGTTAAATATAGAAATCGTTCTCTGTTAACTATAGTACTAGAAGTTATTGAACACTGTTCACATTTGTGATCCCATTTGTAACTGAGTCCAAATAAACTCTCAATCTGGATTCCTTCATCTTCTAATACTCCAAGCATAGCCATCAGAAACTCTTGTGCATCTTGTTGTATATTAGGACTGAACGTTAAAGATCCAGTACATGTATCCAAGTGTTGTCGAATACCAGAAGCAGTATGGATCTTACTTCTGTCAGTTCTCAATTGTTCAAATAAAGTATAAAGTGCAGAACATAATCTTTTTTCCTGACTTTCCATAATTTCACCATACAGATCTTCTAGATAAAATATATTGTTTAGAATAACATTACCATAGCAGTTGACACCAGAATCATTTTCTAATTGGTATCCCACAACATCATCACTTGTTTCTATTTTCTGTTTCTTTGCATCTTTTCTTTTCTCTTGAATTTTTTTCTGCTTTTCAACCACACTTGATTCATCAACATGTTTGCGTTTTGAACACACAGCACGTTTTTCATAAATAGGATATTCACCTAAAGTTGGTGCATAACGTCTTCTTAAACGATTATATTCTCTTACACAATTTACATCAGCACTAACCTTGTTTTCATCGAAATCAATTAAATACAAACCAGACAATGTTCTAACTCGAGATAATGCAACGTATGCCATTCCCTCTTTAAACACAGTTCTTCCAACATTTACTAAAGCATTATCTACACTTAAACCTTGACATTTATGAATGGTTATTGGATATGCTAAACAGAAAGGAAACTGTTTTCTACGAACATACAAGTCTTTTACCAGCAAAAAACGTACAGCACAACACCCAATTTGTTTCACCTCTGCAATCTGATCAAATTTAATTTTCAAGAATTCAATTGCATTTCTGTTTTGATATTTTACAAATTCAACAACTTTCCCTATTGCTCCATTCACTAAACCTTGTTCTATATTCAAATTACGCCTCAAAATTACCCGACAGTTTATACATACATCTAAAAAAAATTCTAAGCCAGCAGTTTTTGATACAGACTTTTCCAAAGAATCCAATTTAGTCTGCAGTTTATTTGAAAGAAGAATTGTTATTCCTTGATGCTCGATTTTATCAATAGCTTCAATGTGAACTATTTCTTGATTTTCCAATTTCAGAAGCTCTTGATTAAATGTATAACACTCTTCCAGTGTAGGCATTAAGCAAAGTATTGACTTTTTTTCTGCAATGTTCTTGTACAGTACTCCTGCTGGTGTGTTTTCAGTTGTAAACAAGTTCTTTAGTAGACGACTTTGTAAAGCTTGTTTACCATGTTTGCTTAGAACACCAATTCTTACATCTTTCAGAATATTTCCATAATCTTCATCACTTGCTTGTCGCATATTCTGAGTGAGTTCTTTATATTCAAAATTTAACCAGAGATTCACATTTCCAATACTTCCCAAAGATTTCCTAGTGTCTTCATCTAGAAGAGTTTTAAAGACTGGTTCTCCTTTTACAGGAGTTAGTTGTAGCAGATCTCCAAATACAATTAAATGTTTTCCTCCAAAGAGAACGTCGTAATCTGTTTTTAATACCTGTTGCATTCTTAAATGCACGAAAGCAAGCATTAAGTTTGAGACCATGCTCACCTCATCAATAATTAAAAGTTTCATCTTCTTCAGCACTCTTGACACTTCATAAGAAGCTTCTCCGGACAACTTTTGATATTCTAATTTATTAACATGCTCAACTGGTAACATTAGTAATCTATGCAAAGTAATTCCTTTAACATTGTGCGCAGCTAATCCAGTTGGAGCTGTTACTACACAAGATAAATGTGAACCAGTAGTTTTTTTAAGATAACTGGTCAAAACTTTAATTTAAAAAAAACTTTTACCCGTTCCAGCTTGACCACTGATGTACATCAGAATAGGTTTAAATGATGAACATACACATTCTTTTTTTTCATGCAACAAACCATGTTCTATCTGTTCTCTCACTAGTACATATATTTCTTTCTGTTCAATATTTACTTGTTCTTCTAACTTTTCAATGCAATATTCTCCTCTTGTGCTTGTTGCATTGCAATTTCCACTTCATGCATAGCAATCGCTGCTTCATTTTCCACTATTGGTTGTCCAAGTGTATCTTGACTACATGGACCAGAACTTTGACTATCTTGAGAACTTTAATTTGCAACTTCAGCTGTAATAGTCTTTTCCTGTTCAACTTCATCATTCAACATTTTTAAATATGTAGGGAAAATTAAACATGCAATGCTATCTTTACATGCATTAAAAGAATCTTCGTAGCAGTCAAAATCTCCAAGTAATTCACTTTTGGTACGCCATGGTTTGAACAGTTGGAGAAGTGCTAAATAGTAAAATTCTCGCTTGTCTGGAGTTTCACAACTGAGTTTCTTGTGGTTGATAAGGTTACCTTTTGTGTGTTTTACTAAACATCCATGACATCCAAGTACTGCATATTTTCCATGTTTTAAATTTTGTTTAACATTTCTTTTGAAGCTGTAATGTTGAAGTACTTCATACAGACATAGCTGTTCCAGATGCCAACTCTTTTTCGGATAGTATGTATCCAACATATTAGTTTTAAGAATTTCTGTAGTGTCTGGTTCATTTGCTGCTAAGTATTCAATTTCTTCTAATGATTTCAACACTCTATTTTGTGAGCAGGCAAGACCTAAACTTACCCAAATGATCCCTCGTGATTTTGAATATAAACTTGAAGAGGACAAGCGATCTGAACATTCATACGATCCAATTTCTCTGTGGGAAAGCATTTTCAAAGTAAAGCTGTAAAAAATGTTGCTAAGGCTTTTCTCTTGTGCAATTTCTTCCCACATTTGTTTCATCTCGGTTTTTTCTGATTTCGTTATATATGATGTAACGTAGCGTGCAACAGCAATTGAGTTGTCTGCAACATATTGGATGTCCATATTTGCATTCCACATTTTTAAAATAACCGGATTGTAGTCATTAATATACTTTGACAGTTCTGTTCTTTTCAAGTTGTAGGTATTCTTTGGAGATTTGCGAGTTATTGTGTGCCTTACAGAAGAAAAAAAGAATTTACTCTTCCTTTAGAAATTACTGGACGTGGAAATCCAAACCGACACTTGGTATAAAATTTTCCTTTAGACTTGTATTTTCGTCGGCAGTACTTTCCACAACGGTGACTTTGGAAACGTAAAACTTGCTGTCTCAAGCTTCTATCTCCTCCTTCTCTTGGAATCTCACATGTCACATACTGTTCAATGAAAGACAATACTATTTCATCTGAATCAGTTCCAAATTTAGGTGCATCCTTGATCCACAATAGCATATGTATATGAGGAGCACCTCTCGCTTGGTACTCCTTTCTCCAAAAGAAATCGGTAACTTCTCCAAGAGGTGGATTCTTTTTATTACAGATGAAAGACATCATAGCTTGAAACCTATGATTAAAATATCTGCACACATTTACAGGATCCAAAGAACACAGTTCTCCAGGTGTCTTCATTTCAACATTCTCTATATTTGAATTTGCTTCTCATAGAAATTCAAGCAAATCTTCCCATGCATACTCTGCACAGCTAAGTGTCACAAACCATGTTGGTGTACCTAAGTTCCGTAACATACACTTCAGTTCTCCATGACGACGATACCAATACTCATTTGTTCCTCGTTGACTTGCCATCAAATTAATTAACTGTGCTTCTAAATTTTCATCTGTTTCTTGAACTTTCTCCACAAATTCTTTCGCTGAAAGAAGTGATTGATGAACTCCAGTTTTCAGTATGTGGTTCACTGCATAGGACAGAGAAGACAGATCACTTTCAAACAAAAGGTGAAATATATATGGTATACACTGCCGGAATCTAGGATCTTCAGAGTATAATCTTGTTGAGCAATATTCTGAAGCTGGAATACGTACAGGTCGGTCATCATATTGTCCACCTTCTCCAGTAGGAAACAGCTGTGGAAAACAACGAGCTTCTAAGCTTTTCTCCCATACACTCATTGGAGTTCCCTTTGCTTTTTTCATTTGAAATAACACAATACTGTTTCGTATTACTTCTTTTGAATGTAGAGGACATATTGTGTAATGTTCATAAATATCTTCACTCCTTGACTTCTCCACTTTCTCTATTTCACCACTTGAAATTTCAGATTCATCTTCCAAACTTATTACCTGTTATTCCACATTTACACTTTTATAATAAATATTATTCTCCACAAGATATAACGTAGCCTTTTGAAGTTTTTTAACATCCACAAATTCTTGCCATATTTTCCGACTCTTTGTTGGTACTCCATTTACTAGAATGACTACTGCTTCATTTTCATCTTTGTCTCCACCAACAATTTCAATATTTTTCTTAAAATCCAAAGGTAAGTACACTACTCTTCCTTTCAGCCCTCTTTGTAAGTCTGTTGGTGGCAGTTTACCTGTTTTAGGCTCCATGCGAATTATAGTTTGAAATGGATGAACAGATTGAATTAGAACTGACTCATATGTATTCAAATCTGCCAGTTCCTCCGGAATGGCTACTAATTCTAACTTATTATGTACTGCTCTAGCGGGCATTTTGTTCTCTTCTAATTTGTTATAACAATATTTACAAATACGTTGATCACTGCCTAACTCAAATTGACCTTCCACTAACAAGTAAGTTGCAAATTCTTTCCATTTATCATTATTCTTCTTTTCAGATTTCAAATACAAATCAACATTCCTAGTTTGAATTTTATAAATAGTACGTCGACAACAAACACAAACATAGTTTGGAATTTGAGAGCACACTATGTTAAACTTTCCAATTTCTTCTTCAAACTGATCAATTATAATCACTTTCCCATCTTCTTCATCATCTGTAATTGTCAAACTTTCACTTTCTATACACTGCTCTTCTGAACCAAAATATCGGAACTGAATATCATCACACTTTTTTTGTACATCTGATAAAGAACTGTGTAAAAGATCTGTATTTAGTTCACCTAAACCAAATGCAGGACTTTTTACATAGTACAGTTTCCTTACAAACTTCCGCATTTCTGAATGGTGTACTGCTAACATCCTTAAGTGATGAAAAACACTTTTACACACTTTTCTTGAAAGACAAGCCAGAGAATGCCCATGTTTCTCAGTATATTTTCTTACATTACAAGGATCAAGTGTTTGTAACAACCTAATCTTCTGTTTTACACTTTTCTGTGTATATTCTCGTAACAAATTTCGCATTATATCAATAGATTCCTGTCGAATACTACAAATACTGCTACAACCCCACTTATACACAGGAGCTTGTGTGCGTTTCCCTTGCACTTCTTCAGCTATTAACTGTTCTGCACTAATAGTAACCATTTCCTCTTTTGCAACAGGACAACCATTCTGAACTTCATAGCAACGACCTCCAGTATCAACTGCAAATGGTAAACTATTTTCTTGGAAGTAACTCTCTTCATTAAAAAAGGTTCACTATTAGATGTATGTTTCCATTTTCCACTGAAGATTTTACAAAAGTTGCTTCTGTTCACACGTCTTTTTTTTACTTTTGTCTTTCAGAATCTTCATTGTTTTATCCAACACTTTCATCCTCTTCAAAATGAAAATGAATATTTTTTGTTTTAACTTAAAAGCAGTATCCACTATGCTTTCAACATGCTGTTTCTGTTTCAATTGCAGCACTTTCTTTTTATATTTGCGGCATCCTTTTATTAAATTCTGAATTACTCTATTTCGAAAAACTCTTTGACGAATTTCTTGAAATTGTTTTTGTCTACGGGTAACAAATACTCTTTCCTTATCATGTTTTTTTTTCTTGCAATTTGAAGTCGAAGTCCGCTTCTCCTTACTTGAAATTTTTTTATTTTTCCTTTCTGTGATGTTATTTTCATTAAATGTTCGTAGTACTTTTTTTAGAAATTGTCTAGTGTTTTTACCAGAAGAAACTATTTTTGTAGTACTCACATTTTCTTCTAATGCACATTTTTGACTTTTCTTTAAGTAGATTGCCTTTTTGTTTTTCCTTTTTTTCAGTTCTTCCAGGCATTTTCAATTTTTAATCCGAACAAAATAATTTTCTGCAAATGAAAAAAAAGTTTCAATTATTTGTTATATCTGTTCAATATGTCAAAATAATCACATTCAATTATATAAGTTCCAGTGGCGGCTTGCAGAGGAAATGCTGCATGGTACTGGAGTGGAATAAGGGAAAAGTAGGGTGGCAGGTAGTGTCATCCGACATAAGGCACGTATTTATTGAATTATTTAGATTCACCTTCCCATTTTATATGTGACTCCACTACCTCCTACTTTTCCCCTCGCCCCCGTCTCACCCCCCCGTCCCATGCACCCCACCGTCCCACGCCCCTTCCTCTGCAACCCACTACAGATAACTTTGTAGATACTATTTTGTAAAATTGTTATCTGTATACTTAAGAGTGATATTCTCAACTAAATGGCACATGTAAACGTTACCCTTATTAGTTTAACACTTCTATCGGCAACTTAGCAAGCATAACACTGCACCATATTAGCAAAAATATGGTACAGGCTTACATTTCATTGTGGATGTACATAAGCAAGTACAGATCAACTGTTAGACAGCAACAAAAACCACCGACATGGAGATGGAGAGGCGGGAAAGATTAAGGGACATATTTACAAGGAGCCATCGCCGAATTAACAGCACTTTATCACAGCCAAACTCATGATAAATGTACCCCCCCATTCACAAGCCGGTGTTAACAGCCCACAGCACCAGTATACCCGCGATAGCAGCCTCAAAAAACATCGCCACAGACGACCCTCGCAAATATCGCTAATGAGATGCAGAGTAGGCATTCCCGTGACAAAAGCCAAGACAACAGCACACCTCAACATTCACAATGACCAGCCACATCCCCGATAAAAACACAAAACGGGCGATAAGGCGCGTTAGCACCAGGAAATTTACACCTGCTCTGACCTGGTGTAAAGTTGGACGGCAGCCAGCACCACAAAAGGAAGCACAGCCCAGGGCCACATCCGAAGGGCAACAGATGCCATGGAGCAACTCATCATGCGGCCCGGACACCCAACAGGGCCACAACACCCACCGCCAACACCCCATCCCACACCCGGAACACCCCCACCCCCCGGCACCACCCCCAACACCGGACTAAGAAATTGCACACCAACACCACCAACCCCAAAACAAACATCTTGCCTCATGTCGCACAAGCAGCAAAATAAAATACATGCGTGACCAGAAAATGGAGAATCAGTCATACAGCAATGCAACCACCAACACAAAACATCACACAAACAAAAGCAGAAACAACCCCTAGGATGAGTCCTAGCTGCTCCCACTGGACAATCCGTAGCACACAGCCCGGTAGACCAAATCCAAGACAAAATGGTGTGGCATGCGCGCATCAAACGAAACAGAGGGAGAGAGCGAGGGAGAGAGACGGAGTGAGATAGCACAGGCAGCGCAAGGACGCACGGGCACCTGGCTCCACATGCCAACATATGTGTGTGCATTGCCATCCGTACACCATGAGCCCAAGGCCGTGTCCCAATCTCAGCGCCAAAGCCACATCACATTCCCAAAACAAAAGTAGTAGTGAGACAAACATCAGGGATGAAAGCACCATTGTCCCAATGCAGAAGCCGGGAGGATACCTGCACCTCTGACCTTGGTCCCGAACGCGCCTGTAACACCCTGATAGAGATACAATGGCAGACGGGGACGACTCCCACACCACGCATTCCGCAAATAAACCATCCGACTTATCCACAGCCCACACATAGAAGCCCCTGCCTGTGGTACCCCCGCATGGGAAGGCCTTGACACCCACGGAAACAGCAACCCATGTCCCACAACGTTGCACACACATTCAAATTATTGCTCAGAGCTGTGGCATATCCTCCACACAACAGCCGCAGTCCAGAAGAGTGCCTGTTCACGAGACGCACCAACGCAATGGCAGGCCATACCGGGCACATGCACAACACCCGTCACGTGGAACAGTACCGTGCACGTATGCTGCATTTATTGGGCGCACTGCCACTGGCAGTGTTGCGGATCAGTTACAGGCTGAGCTTCCGCATTGCCCACGTCACCTGCGTCCAGCCCTGGTTCCACTGCCGAACATGCACATTCGAGTGTCCCATGGATCTCTGCCTATCCAACACAACTGTTGATGAATTGGACTATGACTTGTGTTTGCGCCCCCTGTTGGATCACGAACAGGAGTGTAACCGAGACAGCCGTGCATGGGATGCCATGACATACTGAGTATGTATTGGTAGTTGTGTATGGGAGATGGCACAATTTCTCGTCTGCAGTGATCACATCGAGGCGCTTCCCTATTGGGCTGTGTTGCGGATCGGTGACACAGCGTGGGCTGAGCACACCTGCCCGGACCACCTAATTGATTGGCTCACCCTGGTATTCCTTGAACACGACAACGACGTACTATTGGAACACATTGCACATGAAGCTGCATGGGCATTCATGGACGAGTAACTACGTACCTGCAGCCACATCCTATTGCCACCCACAGCACATGGCCTAACAACTTGTTGCACAGTGGGGATTGCTCACATATCCCACCAAAACAGAGCACACGTCTCCCGTCGGTCGGGCTCTGGATGCATGTGCGTGGAATAACGCGTGTGCACACACACCTTTCCAAGGCGACGCAGGTCCATGGTCCGAGCAACACAGCGTCGTTTCGCAATGTTGCCAATTGGGACACACTGCTGGGTGAGAGCACACACATGGCAATGTAGCACGACATGCGATACCTGTCGGACCCTCACACCTGATCACTGTCGGCACAGCAGATAATTGCCGCACCCCGGAGGCAGAGCACCATGCAGACCCCACGTACAGTCAGTCGTGCCCCCTTACACGGGGCACTGTGCAGACACCAAACAACACATGACTCGTCCAGCAAGGCAAGGTGGGCTGTGAGCCATGCCATATGTGATCAATATTGTCCATTTGAGCCCCAACATCATCTGCCCCTCGACATGTACCCATGCTGCGTGTAAGTATCTTAAGCATGTCCGTGCCTGTTGTGGCCGTTGCCTCATACGTACTGACACGCACATGCCAATAAAGCCTATGCCACTCCACTGGTGTCTAACTGTGAGGTGTGTTGAAAAGATTGTCCACTCGTGTGCCACAATGAGCCTCGTCCCAACACAGGGAAGAACTGACTGTCGCATGTGCAATGGGGGTGTATCCCTTTGGCAAGCTCCGCCTCTGTGAGCCAGACATTGTTTTTGCATAGGTGCTGGACGACATCTGATGCAGCCCCATCACCTACGCAGTCTGATGTGTCAAGGGCACACAGCCATGCAGCCATCACCCCGCCATACACACCGGACACAGAACGCGTATGAGGGGAGTTTTGTACCACATTGCCTTGATTGCTGATGTTCTGTGATTGTTATGTGTGTGGGCTGCATTGTGGGGGAATTGCCCCTGCACCTCTGATTTCGTGTAGCCTTCTCCCCTTCAGACAGGGTGCCTTTGGATTGTGTGCTTTTCGGGGCCTGGTTTGCTTTTGACTTGGGTGATGTGTGCTTGCGGACTTATTTTGTGGCCTGGTGCATTGTTGGTCTGCTGCGTGTATTGTAAGGCATGGGTTGTGGTTGCACGCGGACACGTCGGAGTGTGACCTGCTCCTTTGAGGATGTGATCCGCACTTGGCTCCGTCCATCTCGCTTCGTGGGCCATGTCATTTTCTTTGCGCAGCTCCTATGCTATCCGAAATGCAGTGTTACTTGCATAGTAAGTGTGGGTCACGGATCTGCTGTTTTGCTGGATTCAGCATATGTGCAAGGGTAGGTTGTGATATTGGTGATGGGGGGGGCACTCTGTCCACATTGTGGATGGGGGCCTACTTTGCGTTTGGATGTGTGCTGCAGTGTGCCAAGGCATTCAGGGACATGTTCCAGGGTCATTGTGGGTGTACTGTGTGCTGCACAAATCAACGCCGTATCTGATTTACAAAACTACATACTAGTTTAAACATAACAAACTATACTGCTTATTTGTTACCTATGTAATCTTTCAAACATATGTTACGTCACTTTTGTACCATTGAAACTGATTACGATCTTTTCTTTACACTACAGATCCCATGAACATGCTAATAAAGGCATAAGTGCTATTTTCATACTAAATAAAGCTCTCTTACTTAATTTTTCTAAACACTACTGTTTGTTGCACAAAATGGGGATCACACATGAGGAGAGGAAACGGAGGTGTAATCCCTAAACTTTTATTGTACCGTTCCTTTAATATACGTATATTGAGGGTTTTAAGTGGGATGAAAAAAAATGCGGGTGTCTAAAAGGGGCAGCAGTGTTCAGCACCGGTAACACCCAGTCCACTTAAAGTCCTGCGTATATTCAGCACAGAGACACACCCTAACAATTTTCATCACTTATAATCGCAGTTAGTTTACTAGTGTGAAAAAACCATATAGAAAATATACTATGAACATTTTTAGTTGTTTTTTATCTCTCACACATTTATAAAATATCTCTTGTAAAGAAACGCCCTCTCCACCTTTATTTCGTATCGAACGAGCAATAAATAATACCTTTACCAGCATCTAGTCACTAACTACTAACACTGTGCACTGTACCCAATTGTAAAGCAGAAATAGTGTTTAGATTATGTTTTAAAGTATCATCAAATGATTCAAACTATGCATACATACACAAAGCAACGTGCACGTTTACTTTGTCCATTTACTCTCTATGTAATCTGTGCACATTCTGAACGGGTTCGCAGTATATCACCTGTTTTCACTTATACTCAAATGTACCTTACAGTAAAAAAATAACATCATAACCTATGCATATGTAATATTTCCTACATAATACAGTGCATTTTTATACCATTGAAACTGATTGCAACATTCTTTATATAGTACAAATTCTACCAATATGCCAATAAACCTATAAGTGCTATTTTTATAATACAAAAAGCTGTATTAGATTATTTTTATAAACAGTACTGCTGGGGGCACAAAATGGTGCTGCAAGGTAGACAGAGTAAATGAAGGTATAATTCCAAACTTTTTATGTATCGTCCATTTACTATACGTATATTAACACCTTTAACTGGGATGAAAAAATTGCCAGCTCTCTTAAAGGGGTGGCGGAGCCTACTACTAATAACACCCGGACCACTTAAACGCCTGCGTATATTCAGCAGAGGAACACACCGTGAGAATTACTATCACTAATAATCACATTTACTTTACCACTGTGAACAAAATCGTACAGAAAATATACAAAGAACATTTTCATTTATTTTTTATCTCTCACATATGTAAAAAAATGACTTCTGAAGAAATGCTCCCTAACAACTTAGATTTCCTAAGAACACCCAAATGCAAAGCCTCGCAGTACCACACCAGCCTTGACTGACATTGAAATCTACCTCTCAGTGTAAAAAATGAGACCACAAACTGTGCACATAACATTTTTTCTTTTTTTCCATCTCTGTTAACTTAATAACACATGAATTTTTTACTGTGACCCCTTCTCCACTATTTCCAGACTGAGCATAATTTCCAAACTTGCGACATTCTGTTTATCTCGCCGGAATAGATATACAAATCGAAATTAACGCTACATGGAATTTCCAAACCCATACAGGGCTATATTCACAAGAATGGCGATAATATTATCGCCGCTTTAGCCGCAGGAAACTGCCGCTAAAGTGGCGATAATGTTATTGCTCGTCTTGAGAATATGGCCCACAGTCTTTTACAGATAACAACTTACACTTTTTCTTTGCGAAAACTCCTAAACATATATAAAGTACTTGTTTAACAACTAGTTACACATTATGCATATTTTAGAACCAATAAAACACCAGACTTTACCTACACTATGTTATTTAGAAATAAAAAATACTTATAAAGTTAAAAATATCATCTCAAATACTTAACCACTACTATAAAACACATAACACGCCTTCTTAATTTCTAATTTACCTTCGTAGTTGGTATGCAGACTTCAAATCTCACAAACGCATGCAATTCTTTTCTTGTCACACAGTACATGTAATGCACCGCTTTCATCAAGAATGGAACCAGTAATGGCACAATTTCCCTGTTGCTCCACACATAAATACATGTAAAGAACAAATCAGAATAGTTCCTTTTTTTTTCGATTGCAAAACCTCTCTTTGTTGGTTATTTTTGAAATTTCCATATAAACACTTTTTTTAAGGACACATACTGGTGAAAAGTTCAACGTATTGTATCAACACTTTCTAGAACATTCTACGACACGTGCAGGTTAAAAGTTCATCATTTTTTTAAACCAACTGATATTTTTTTTGCAACATTTTCTCCAACATTTAACGGCACGTGCAGGTCAAAAGTTCACCATTCTATCAAGTTTGAACTGCACCTTCCAAATACAATTAACAGGTGTGGTTGAGCTGAGCAAATTTCATCCTATAATATGTACTCCACGTATAAACTGCTTTTTTATTAACCAATCACAAAGATGCTTTTCATCAAAACTAATATACACCCTACTTTTTAGGACACAATACATTTCATCTCCCAATCGGTTAAGGTTTGGTATGTAAAAAAAAAGTTGTTCCCCATGTTTAAACATATCTCTCATTCTACGAATGCAGTGCATGAGCTACAGACATTTATCTATATCTTCTAGCCATACCTTCAAAATGCTAGTGTGTATTGTAGGACATAGCTATGTTTTCTGGTGCAAGAGGTATGCAGAACAGAGACGTATTGACTTAGACCTAGGTTTACAAAATGTGCACATTAAATGGTTTGGACAGAGAGGATTGAAGTGGCACCAATTGCTCCCTTTGGTTAAAACCTGTTTGCTTCTCCAACACCCTGATCTCATGATTGTGCACTGTGGTGGTAACGATCTAGGCACATTGACTGGGGTAGGTTTGGAAATGCTTATGAAGGACACCTTTGGACAATTGATGTTACTTTTGCCTCAAACTGTCTTTGTATATTCCAATATATGCCAAAGACAGAAGTGGAAATGGTCAAACCAATTTTGTCATAAGATTGAAAAATCTAGGAAGAATGTCAACAAAGCTGTGTCTGCATACCTCAGAGACCATAGAATGGGGTCGATCTACAACAACAACATACGTTTTGATATGGCTGATATCTACAGAAGTGATGGAGTACACTTCACAGATGAGGGAAACCGAGTTTTCCTGATTAACCTGAAGCTGTGCATTCGCACTTACATGTAGCTCCAACTAATAAACACAAAGGCTCTTTTTAGAGCCGCCTTATATTCCCAATTTCGGCTCGCAGAGTGTCAGCTGCAGTTCGGCTAGCAGAGGGACCCCTGCGGGCCGTTGGGCAGGCTCGCAGAGGTAAAGCTGCGGCCTGTGGGCTCAGCTCGCAGAGGGAGGCCTACGAGCTGTTGGCTCGCAAAAGCACAGCACTGTACTGGCTCGCAGAGGGAGAGCTGTGGTCTGACTTGCAGAGGGAGACCAACGGGCCAACAGGCCTGCTAGCAGACACACAACTATCAGTTAACGGGCTGGCTTGCAGAGATACCGCTGCGAGCCCTCCAAGCTGCAACCCGACGGGCTAACTGGCAGAGGGAGAGTAACGGGCCTACGGGCCTGCTAGTACAGACACAGCTACCAGCTAACGAGGTGGCTCAGAGAGGTAGAGCTGCGGGCCCCACGACTTGCACACAGAGAGGCGAGCTGACGGACTGGCTTCTAAAGGCATAGCCGCGAGCTGGTGATGTGGGGAGAGGGACCGTGAAAGCGGTATATCGCACAGACAGAGCTGCGGTATATTTTTAGTTAGAACTACAGACCTACGACTCGCAGACACAGAGCTGCGACCCGACGGACTGGCTTCTAAAGGCATAGCCACGAGCTGATGATGTGAGGACAGGCAGCGTAAAACGAGCTAACGAAGTGGCTCACAGAGGTAAAGCGGGGGAGGGAGCGTAAAAGAAGTATCTCGCACAGACAGACCTGCGGGATATTTTCAGTATTGCCTCGCAGAGGTAGAATTACAGATCCGATGCCTTTTAGAGGGAGAGATGCGAGCTGACGGACTGAGTCACAAAATGGCTGACAGCTCGCAGTTGCACAGCTGCGAGCCGACGGACTGGCTTCTAAAGGCATAGCCGCGAGCTGGGGATGTGGGGAGAGGGACCGTGAAAGGGGTATCTCGCACAGACAGAGCTGCAGTATATTTTTAGTGTTGCCTCGCAGAGGTAGAACTTCGGACCTGATGCCTTGTAGAGGGAGAGTTGTAAATAACAAAATGGCTGCCAACACTCAACAGTTCGCAGCCAATAAGCCGCAAGCTCATGCTCGTAACGCCTCAGCCAATCAGATGTCAGAATTCTCAAATATCGATATCTGGAAAATTTGATATTTTGTCAAAATATACTGAACGGATTTACCCCATTTAAACACAAGTGTGCTTTCTGGACCAAGACCTTTGTCCCTGCCAAATTTGGCGTAATTCCGTTCAGCAGTTTGACCTGTAGCCTTGTCTAAAGTTTCCTATGGAAATTGCATGGAGATAACACGTTTTGGCACCCCCCTTTTTTCTTAGCCCCTCCTTGACGAATCCCCCCAAACTTTCAGGATAGGAGCTGACCTGTAAAGAGGAACTTTTTGGAAATTTTCGTAAAGATTCGTCACACGACGCCAAAGTTATAAGCACATCAAAAAATGCTTTTCCTATGGAAACGTGGTCCTAACTATAACTATCTACTGGCGACTGCCAGTAGATAATATATATATATATATATATATATATATATATATATATATATATATATATATATATATATATATATATATCACCAAAACACTCCTCCAGTCGAAAGAGCAGAGGCCACAGCGGGGAATCTTGGAAGCACCTTTATTGGGATGAACAGCGTAATGCATTCCGGCCTGACCGGCCTTCTTCAGACGCCATAGTGTTCAGGAGGATTTATTCACCCGCATGATATAAGTCCTGCTACTTTTCCATTGGTGGAAACCCGCCCCGCCCCAATCAAGTGTCCGCTCACCCCTCACAGTTCACGCAATTCAGGAGAACTGCAAGTCCCAGAATGCTTTGCCAGGTAGGTGCTGAGTGGGGATTTCTTGTTGTGTTACCCAATGGGTTGGCGGGGTGCAGGGCAGTACGCGGTTTGTTAAAATCCAATTTCCTGCTTTATGATGAAATCCAAGGGTTTCCTCGGGTCCCCAACCGTTCCAGCCCCCAGGTCCAGGATAACATCGGGGCGGGGGCAGGAATGACAGTGCATCCCGCCCGGCTTGAAGTTCCAACCTCAATACAACCACCCGTTTCTCTCCTGAACGCAGAGGCGTGCCCGGGCCATTCCAATACCTTGGAAGTCAAAAAAAGTCTGCCGGAGCAGAAGCCAGTGATGCCCGGGCCATCTTGTAGAGCGGGGGCCTCTGTACCGCGTCTCTGACTGACGTGTATCATATCACCAAAACACTCCTCCAGTCGAAAGAGCAGAGGCCACAGCGGGGAATCTTGGAAGCACCTTTATTGGGATGAACAGCGTAATGCATTTCGGCCTAACCGGCCTTCTTCAGACGCCATAGTGTTCAGGAGGATTTATTCACCCGCATGATATAAGTCCTGCCACTTTTCCATTGGTGGAAACCCGCCCCACCCCAATCAAGTGTCCGCTCACCCCTCACAGTTCACGCAATTCAGGAGAACTGCAAGTCCCAGAATGCTTTGCCAGGTAGGTGCTGAGTGGGGATTTCTTGTTGTGTTACCCAATGGGTTGGCGGGGTGCAGGGCAGTACGCGGTTTGTTAAAATCCAATTTCCTGCTTTATGATGAAATCCAAGGGCTTCCTCGGGTCCCCAACCGTTTCAGCCCCCAGGTCCAGGATAACATATATATATATCGGATTCAAACTAACGCGCCCTTTCACTTCCTTTCGGCGAAAAAGAGAGCACGAACTCCACTTGTATTGGTGCGATTTCTTTATTCCTCCCAGTTCCTGGTCATAACGCATTTCAGTCACCGAGTGACCTTGATCATATACTGAAACGCTGTGCGGTATTCTTTTTTGTACAACCCACTAGTGTCACGTGACAGCAACAAACATAGTGAACAGACTCCGTTATTCGCATGATCACAGTATAACTCAACAAAACTACCAGCCAGTAGTGTAGCTGAGACTTTGTATCACATGTACATATACAATTAAATATATATATATTATACAGTGTTTCAGTCTATACATAAATAAATAAATAAGTAAGTGAATAAATACAATGCGTTAGTACGTATATATTATTTACATTGTATGATATGTTCATCTGAATTCACCGGGTGACTGTATCTATGTTATATAGATACCGGGGAGATGTTATGTTGATTTACTCGCTGTATGAATGCATTTATTAAAAATCATATCCCCTATTCATACCCCATATTATTTATATCTTCAGCACTGTTTCTATATATGTATATAACATCTTTACGAGGTCTAAAATGGTAGTATTCATGCCGTCAGATGTGCAAACTGAGCCTATTCATTTTATTAACCCCTTCGATGCGCATGACGAGCTCAGCTCGTCATGCTGCGCGGTAGCGCTGTGCGCATGACGAGCTGAGCTCGTCATGACCACACCCGCAATCGGAATCTCCAGCACACGAGCGGAATTCCGATCGCGGGCAAGGGGTTAAAGAGCTTATGTGCATACTAGCTGCCTAATTAGTGCAAAGTGCTGAAAGTGCTTAGTGCGTCGTAGTGCATATGTAAACTAAGTGCAACTTATTAGTTTCTAATTTATGATGTAACACATCTATAAAAAGATTTTTTTTTAGTTTTATTGTTTTAAACATAAAATTTAAAATTTAAAAAATATTATATTTATAGGCGGCAGGCTTCACACTTTTATTTATTTTTTTATTTATTTATTTTGGAAGTTTATAGAGCGCACAGCTACCCCTGACGGGAGTGTCCCGGCGCTATAACAGATGGAAGAAGTGGGAACCAGGAGTGGTCTAGGTGCTGGAAAACAACCAGGTCTTTAGGATACGTCGAAAAATGGTTTCTGACTCAGCAGTGCGAAGGGAGAGTGGCAGGCTGTTCCAAAGTTTGGCAGTGATCACTGCAAAGGCTCTGCCACCCATTCTAGAACGACGAAAGCGGGTGGTCGCCAAGAGGCGAAGGTAGTTAGATCTAAGGGTACGACTGTGTTGCGAGTGCTTGAGTCGAGCTCTAAGGTAGGCAGGGCCACGTCCTTGGAAGGCCCTAAAAGCCAGAACGAGAGCCTTGAATTGGATACGTTTGAGCACGGGAAGCCAGTGGAGTTTCCTCAAGTGGGGGAGATCGAATGACGATAAGGAATTTTACATATCAGTCTGGCCGCCACGTTCTGAAGGATCTGTAGGCGTCGGATCAAGTAGGCTGGTGCCCCGAGATAGAGACTATTTGCGTAGTCAAGATGAGAGGTAATCAAGGCATGGATGACAGTCCGACGGGACTCCATAGGGAGAAGATGGAGAATTTACGGAGCATACGAAGTTTACCAAAGCAGGAAGATGACACCTGACTGATTTGGGATTTACAAGACAGCTCATTATCAAAACGGAATCCAAGGTTCCTGGCCGAGTCCACAGGGATGGGAGGAGGATTAAGCACTGATGGCCACCACAGCGACGGGGAAAGGGGGCTAATTTGATTAAAAAAGAGAACCTCAGTTTTGTCCGAGTTGAGCTTGAGAGTATTCAAAGACATCCATGAAGAGATGTTGCTCAGGCAGTGTCAAAAATTAGCGAATGCCGTCTCGGAGTGATCTTCAAAAGAAAACACCAATGGGTGGCGTCTGCGTAAGAGATCACTCTCACCCCACAGGATTCTACCAGTGTTAGTACATCTCTGGTATTTCAATCAGATGTGTGCTGATCCTGTTTACAAAATTATCTAAAATTGGATGGATTTCAGGCATGTTTAGCGAGGCTGTAATTTGTCAAATAATTAGTTTACGTTTGGACCACATCATAGGTATAGCATCATATGAGCCATTAATCACTATCAAATAGTTTCGATGTTTCTATGGTTCTTACAAGAAGTTGTGAAGATCCTCAGTATTATTGAGCCCTGTCGGTGTTTTACAGTAAAATTCTAAAATCATGTGTGACTCGAGCTGTCGTAGCAGCCATTCTCTGTTACCACCTCGGCGGAGATTCGGAACAGCATCCACTACATAATATTTGAGGCAGTTGAGGTCATTGTTATGTTCAGATTTAAAATGGCGAGCCACAGGATATGTGGCATCGTTGTTTACAACAATGGCCCGTAAGTGCTGTAGAATTCTCACTTGCACCTGTAGCTTGGTACTCCCAATGTACCTCAAGCCACAGGTACATGTCAGCACATACACCACATACTCTGTCCGGCAATTAAAATGACCTTTGATGGCTATTTTGTTGGGGCTGAAGGGTGTCACATAGTGTGTTGTAGTCTCACCAAACTTACAGGCCCTGCATGAGGAGCATTTAAAGAATCCCTGCTTGGGTTTAAGCCGCGTGGTACTCGGGCCAATCTCTGGGCTACTTTTAACTAGCTGGGATCTCATAGATAATGCTTGTCTAAAGGTAAATGTTGGTAAAGCCGGTAGTTTGGGTGCTAATACTCCATCTGTGAGTATTATTGGCCAGTTCTTAATAACAATCGACCTCAGCTGCCTTTCTTGACGACTATATGTGGTAATTAGACAAGGTGTATTTTCGTCAGTTGTAATGTATGTGGTGGGTGTAGTGGATGCGAATTGCAGTTCCATATGTTGTTTCTTCTGCTGCAATAGGGACTCCCTAGTTCTGGCGCTAGCTTTGTTTGTAGCTTCATTAAGAATTCTCTCACCATATCCCCTCTTCCTAAATCTTGCCTTGGCTTCATGTATGCACTTATCTAGTTCTGCCTCTGTGCTACAAATTCTTTTGAGCCTAAGGAGTTCACCATAGGGTATGCTTTTTACCAGGTGCTTTGGATGCGAGCTTTTAGCATGCAAAGTGGTGTTACCCGCCGTTGTTTTGTGGTGCAGTATCGTTTCCAGTTTATTGTCAGCCACGTACACATTTACATCCAGAAACTCTACGCTTTGATTGCTGATGTGTGATGTAAATTTTAAATTTACAGTATTGTTATTGATTTCTTGGGTGAATTTTGCTGCACTTTTATGATCACCATTCTAGACAATAAAAACGCCTTCTCCTACATCGCAGCCAAGACCTGGAACGAGCTCCCCGTGCACATCAGATGCTCCCCAACCCTGCGAACCTTCAGGAAGGACCTCAAGACCTGGCTCTTCGAATGATCCGAGGCGGCGACTGATCCGGATCTGTCCCCTCCCCTAGCGCCTTGAGACCCTCACGGGTGAGTAGTGTGCTTTACAAACCCTTGATTGATTGATTAATTGATCAATAAATCGCAGCCAGTAATGACATGTGTGGAGTACATTGCTAGGTGAGTTGTCCTAAGAACCTGTACCTCCCACCAGCCAATATGAAGACAGGCATAGCTGGGGGAGAAACAGGCTCCCATAGAAACTCCACGCTTTTGTCTAAATAGATCTTTGCCAAATAAAAATACATTATTACACAGACACCACCTGATGAGTTCTAATAACATTGTGTTGTGATTATAAGTTAAAGGTCTAGTGTCGAGGAAGTGCTTTACTGCTGTCAGACCTACATGGTGATCTACACTCATATATAACGATTCTATGTCTAACGTAATTAGCAGTAGTCCGTCCATCCATTCAATTTGGCTCAATTTGCTGAGAAAGTCTCCAGTGTCCCTAATGTATGTAGGAAGTTTTTGTATATGGTCTTGAAGAAAGAAGTCTACATACTGTGTGATATTCTCGCATATGCTATTCTTGGCAGAGATGATTGGTCTACCGGGAATGGGCGTAGCCTTCTTGTGAATTTTTGGTATGAAATAAATCGTAGGAAGTACAGGAAATTAATTGTGCATAAATTTGTATTCTTCATTGGAAATTAATCCTTGTCTTTTCCATTGTTGTAAATCCTTTTCCAAACCATCTTTTGCTTTCTTGTATTCACTCATACTAGTTTTTTCATAACATTCATTGTTTTCTAATTCGCGATAGGCCTCCTGGAGGTATTCCTTCTTGGGCCAAATGACTATGTTTCCGCCCTTATCGGATTTATTGATGGCAACTTCATGATTGTTTTTGAGTTTTTTTATCAAGTTTTCATATTGGCGGTCACGATATTTGATGTTCCAGTTCATGTGTTTTACCTTGTGATAAAGTTTTTTAAGATCATCCGTCACCCGTTCATGGAAAATGTCTATGGCATCCTTGGGCATCATGGGAAAAAATGTTTAAAGGGGCTGCTGCCCGCACTTGATTGTATTATATCCAATGCTTGGTACCTTTCCTGTGTTGACCCCAGATTGGAATTATTTTGCTGGTCCAAGTTCGTCTCATCACTCAGTTCTTGCATGATTAAAACGGTAGGTGCATCGGAGACCTGGAGGTTCTCATTGATTGTAATTATATTGTGTTGTGCCATCCTTTGTTGGTTTATGCCTTCTTTTATGGTGAAGAACTTTTTTACTTTCAGTTTTCTGATGAAGCTGAAAATGTCCACTCTGGTGCGCCCATAATTGAAATTGCTTTCCGGGCAGAAAGACAGCCTGAGAGATAACAATTGGGTTTCTGCCTTTGTCAAGGTCGTAGTTGACAAGTTGACTATAGTGTTGTCGTCTTGCCCTGTCTCTTGCGCCATTGTTTTTTTTTGGCTCTTGTACCTCTGGCTTGTGCGCCTGGTTCGTCTCCTTTTGTTCCTCCGTTGTCTGTTTGCCTCTTTTGGTTCCGTGGCCTCAACGTCTGTCTGCGATCCAAGGATAAAAAATCTAGCTCTTCAGCCAGACTTAGTTTGCCTCTTTCTCCTGACATGTTAGTAGTGTTGGAACCACCATCCTCTGACTCGGTTTCACTGATCACCGAGCTCAAGTCAGAGGTAGACGACCTAATATTGGCTGCACCCAATAATTCCGGTGTTGTTGAAGTTGTCGTAGTTTTCGACATATTGTTGAGCCTCATCCTCTTAACATTGTCGTATTTGCTCGCAAATGTAAAGATCTGTCCCAACTCATAGTCTGCCTTATCCCTGGCAAACTTATGGGCCTTTCTGACTTTTATCCTGTCCTCTTGCATTTTTAGTCTTTCTTGGATTTCCTTTTTGGATTTGGTAATATATTCTGTTGGTTCAAGCTTACCCAATTGTTCATTAATGTTATCAATTTCTTGTAGTAGTGCCTACCGATCACTCTGGGCATATTTGATTAGTATTTTCACCAAGTTCATGGACGCCATCAGATTATTTTCCGCCCATTCTTTTAGCATATTGGGGTTGGGATTGTCGAAACTAGGAGCCAGTAATATTCGGAGCCCACGTGGGATTCTTCCTGCTTCCTCGTATTTTTGGAGGGATTTTTGCTCCCACCACTTCGTGATCTCATTACGCATACATTTTTCTAATGCCTTGAGTAGTGATTTAGCATCAGTCTCCTTGTTGTTAGCACCCGTGTCCAATGCCTGACCACTGTTTGAGGCACTTGGTAAATTGCTAAACAACTCTTCTGCCGCCGCCTCCCTTTCCCGCACTGCGTCCACTGACATCTTGGAAACAATGGTGAGTGCCTTGCGTGATTAATTGTTTTCGCTGGCTAGATCTTGTTCGCATTTAACCTCTCACCGCCGTGATGTCGTCTCGGGCGAGTCCTCCGACCCTGCCTTCGCCGCCTCCTGGCTGGTGGTTACTTCCGTAGCTGCGTCAGGGGGCTGCCGCAACAACTTCCTCCTGGATTCTTGTAGTTGTCTCGGCTGAGGGCGGCTGCCTGCTCTCAGGGAGGGGGTTCGTCAACCGGAAGCAGCCGGCTTCCGTATCGTATCGGATTCAAACTAACGCGGCCTTTCATTTCCTTTCGGCGAAAAAGAGAGCACGAACTCCACTTGTATTGGTGCAATTTTTTTATTCCTCACAGTTCCTGGTCATAAAGCATTTCGGTCACTGAGTGACCTTGATCACATACTGAAACGCTGTGCGGTATTATTATTTTTTTTTACAATCCACTAGTGTCACGTGACAGCAACAAACATAGCGAACAGACTCCGTTATTCGCATGGTCACAGTATAACTCAACAAAACTACCAGCCAGTAATGTTGCTGAGACTTCGTATCACATGTACATATACAATTAAATATCCATATATTATACAGTGTTTCAGTCTATACATAAATAAATAAATATATAAATAAATAAGTGAATAAATACAATGCGTTAGTACATGTATATTATTTACATTGTATGATATGTTCATCTGAATTCACCGGGTGACTGTATCTATGTTATATAGATACCGGGGAGATGTTATGTCGATTTACTATATATATATCGAAAGCAAAGCGGTCAACATCGGCGAGCTCATCTGCTGGTGCTCGCGTTGGAACTTGACCAATGTTCCCAAAATATTAGTACACCAAAGAAAATTTACGCTGCACTCTCGTGGGCTCTGCAACACCATTTATTGAATTGAAACAGCATATCTCTTCCACCAACGCGTTTCTGCCATTGCGGCCTTGATCAAGGTGGAGGTTGAAGTGATATATACTACAAGTACCAGCATTCCCACTCAGGGATAAAAGGAAGTACAATTAACACATAATTGTTTTCAGACTTGCCACCGTGATCAACGCCTCAATGGCAGAAAAGCGTTGGTGGAAGAGATATGCTGTTTCAATTCAATAAATGGTGTTGCAGAGCCCACGAGAGTGCAGCATAAATTTTCTTTGTGTAGTATATATATATATATATATATATATATATATATATATATATATATATATATATATATATATATATATTGTCCAAGTGCCTCGCACAAAACCCCGGGAGACAATAGGCGGCACACTCAAGCTGCTTGTAAATTCCTTTAATTCCATCCAAGAGCATAAGATCACAGCACGCCGCCCAACGCGTTTCGACATTACGTCTTGTTCACAGGCATGGCATTCAATGGCTTCTGCATCACACAGGTAAGATAATTAAATAGATTTCAAATTACGTCATCGAGCAATACCTCCTGGTAGCAGTAGTCCAAGAAATCAATCCGACCAACCATTGGGTATACTATAAGTGAAAGAAGGCTCAAGAACACGCCACAATCACAGGAAAGCAGCTCGTCCCGACTTAGGCTCCAAATTGAACGGCCCAGCCAGGCCCTAGAACGTGGCAATCCACGATGGCCCTGACCGCCCGTATTTGATTCAGTGGGCGGCCAGGAGTCCTTTTTAGTGGTGGTGCACGCCTCTACCGGCGCTGGGTTGCGCCGTGAAATTTATTGTCCAAGTGCCTCCCACGGAACCCCGGGAGACAATAGGCGGCACACCCAAGCTGCTTGTAAATTCCTTTAATACAGTCCAAGAGCATAAGATCACAGCACGCCGCCCAACGCGTTTCGACATTACGTCTTGTTCACAGGCATGGCATTCAATGGCTGCTGCATCACACAGGTAAGATAATTAAATAGATTTCAAATTACGTCATCGCGCAATACCTCCTGGTAGCAGTAGTCCAAGAAATCAATCCGACCAACCATTGGGTATACTATAAGTGAAAGAAGGCTCAAGAACATGCCACAATCACAGGAAAGCAGCTCGTCCCGACTTAGGCTCCAAATTGAACGGCCCAGCCAGGCCCTAGAACGTGGCAATCCACGATGGCCCCTGACCGCCCGTATTTGATTCAGCGGGCGACCAGGAGTCCTTTTTAGTGGTGGTGCACGCCTCTACCGGCGCTGGGTTGCGCCGTGAAATTTATTGTCCAAGTGCCTGTTGGTTGGATGAGAGGCAATATATAGACACAGACAATTAAGTACACACAAACATGTCAAATAAAAATTATTTGAAAAATCAACGTTTCTGGTCTATTTTATTCTCAGTTGTGCTTCATATGATAGAACCAGCCAACGCGTTTCGCCCAAACATGGGCTTCTTCAGGGCAATAGGGTATAGAAATGAAATGTATCCTCAGACGCGCATATCATAGAGGATTGAAACAAATCCTAGGATGCATAGATGAGGCTCATGGTAGAGCGAAGAGTGCTGGGTTAAGACGGCTTTTACGGACACGGCTCCAATATACTTATGCGGCTAATACCGTTTGAAGTACACCATACTATATATACTCATAGGACTTCGCTCTACCATGAGCCTCATCTATGCGTCCTAGGATTTGTTTCAATCCTCTATGATATGCGCGTCTGAGGATACATTTCATTTCTATACCCTATTGCCCTGAAGAAGCCCATGTTTGGGCGAAACGCGTTGGCTGGTTCTATCATATGAAGCACAACTGAGAATAAAATAGACCAGAAACGTTGATTTTTCAAATAATTTTTATTTGACATGTTTGTGTGCACTTAATTGTCTGTGTCTATATATTGCCTCTCATCCAACCAACTTATATAGTTATATTTATGGTCTACAAGCAGCAGATCATTTGAGGTGGGCAATACCTTATACAATCTGTGACTAGTCCTGATGGTGCAGTCATCTGTGACCCAGCTGCTTTTTCTTTTTCTCTTTTACTCTATATATATATATATATATATATATATATATATATATATATGTATATATATATATATATTATCTACTGGCGGTCGCCAGTAGATAGTTATAGTTAGGACCTATTATCCATAGGAAATCCGCGACATTCCATTTGAAATAACTCTTGCGCCGGTTGACGAATCTTCGCGAAAGCTTCCAACTTGTTGGGGCGCTCCGCTCCGCTCCTACCCTGAAAGTCTCGGGTTGATTCGTCAAGCGGGGGCCGAGAAAAAAGGGGGGTCCCAAAACGCGTTTTCCCCATTCATTTTTCCATAGGAACCTTTAGTCGCAGCTACAGCCCGAACTGCTGAACGGAATTACACCAAATTTGGCAAAGAGGTAGCCCTTGGTTCAGTGTCGTGCCTTTTGCTTAAATGGTGTAAATCCGTTCAGTAGTTCCTGAGAAAATCAAAAGTAAAGTCACATATATATCTATGGGCGCGTAAGGTCCGCGTACCCTCCCGATCACGAGCTATATGCTAATTGGCTGTCAAGTGGCTGTCAACACTCCAAATCAGGAAGTGTTGGCAGCCATTTTGTCCCTCGGTAGAACCGAGGGACAGAAACAAGTGCGCAAAGCGCAAAAAGGGGGCAGGGTAGAAACACACTGACCCCCTAGGCCTGCTCAGGGGGTCCCACAAGGACCCCCTGGGCAGAAAAAAGCATTTTTTTAAAAAAAAAATCGGCAGGATGCGCTCAGGGTGCATGGTGGGGGGGTTTAAATTTAATGTGGGGGGCCTCTAAGGCCCCCCAAGCCCCGAGGACCGCCACCCCTGGGGCTTTCAAAAAATAATGGTGCGGGAGGGCTCTTGGCCCTCCCGCAGCCCCGGGGACCGCCACCCCCTGGGGCTTCTTTTTAAAAAAATTATTTTCACCTGTGTGGGGGGGCTCCAGCCCCCCACATGCCCCGGGGACCGCCACCTCACCGGGGCACTAAAGATTTGAATATGGGGGTCCGTTACGGACCCCCAAAGCCCCGGGACCACCACCTCCCCGGGGCTGTGAAATGGTTGGGAGGGGGCCGCGCGGCCCCCTCCTGGAGCCCTTGATGGCCCTGGCGACCGCCACCCCCAGAGCCAGCTCCTGCAGTGTCCCGGGGTGCCTACCCCCAGGACACTGTAGTTTGCTATGACAGGACGTGGAGCCTCGCGGCTCCCGTCCTGTCATAGCAAACTTGGTTTGCAATTTGAAAAGAGAGCAGGAAACCTGCTCTCTCTTTCAAAATGCAAACCCAATTGCTTTTCCACATGGGGAGCAGCATGTTAGCTGCTCCCCAAGTGGAAAAGCAATGCCGGCTCGCGCAGGAGGCGGGGAGCCGGCTGGGACTGGTGACATGTGTGCAAACAGGCCCCGTGGTGCGTTTTAAGATGGGGAATTAAATCCCCTTCAATCCTGAGGGTCCCTAGGGGCCAACTAGCCCAACAGATACGTCCAGAAAGCGCCACAGAGCTGCATTGCAGAGAGGTGCAAAAAGGGCGTGGCCTCTGAACACCTCTCTGCAACGCAGCTCCGTGGCGCATACTGGAGGTACAGGGTGGGCTAGTTGGACCCCAGGGACCCTCATGATTCAAGGGGACTTAATCCCCAACTTAAAACGCGCCACGGGGCACGTTTGCACAGATGTCACCTCAGGCCCCGCCCCCACCCATCACCATTGTGCAAATATTCCTCTAAAATCAGCTGAACTACGAATTCCTATTTACTCACCTGATATCAGGAGAGACCTCAGTGCTGCATCTTTCAGCCCAGTACTGATCCTGAAAAGTAATTTTAACCGTACTTACCAGTAACTTGAATTTCCTTCCATAGCATATCATTGCCTCCTTTTTGCTGAAAAAGTTTCTGTGTCGATTTTTGAAACATACAAATATTCCTCTAAAATCAGCCGAACTACGAATTCCGATTTACTCACCTGTTATCAGGAGAGACCTCAGTGCTGCATCTTTCAGCCCAGTACTGATCCTGAAAAGTAATGTTAACCGTACTTACCAGTAACTTGAATTTCCTTCCATAGGATATCATTGACTGGTTTCACTTGGAAATTCTTCTAAGTGTGGAGTTTTGGAACTTTATAATATTCCTCTAAAATCAGCCGAAATACGAATTCCAATTTACTCACCTGTTATCAGGAGAGACCTCAGTGCTGCATCTTTCAGCCCAGTACTGATCCTGAAAAGTAATTTTAACCGTACTTACCAGTAACTTATATTTCCTTCCATAGGAATCCATTGTCTGGTTTTCAGCAGAAAAGTTTCAAAGTGTTGATTTTCACAAACTACAAATATTCCTTAAAAATCGCCTGTATGACTTAAACGCATTCTTTCAACTGTTTACAGGAGATGCACCAGTGCTGGATCCAGGATCCACCACTGAGTAAGAAAAAGTAACGATAACACTACTTACCTGCTAAGTGAATTTCCTCCCATAGGATAACATTGGTGATTCTATGTGAAAAAGTTTCTGTGTCAACTTTTAAAATACAATAATATTCCTTAAAAATCACTACTGTAACCAAAACGCTTTTACTCAACTGTTTACAGGAGATGTCCCAGGACTGAATCTAGGATCCAGTCCTGTGGTTAGAAAAGTAATCCATAAAGTAACTAATTGCATTTAGCTAGAAATTCACATTGAGCTCAATGTTGCATTGTGTTTGAAATTGTGTTGCCCATTGCAACAACTGTAACTACTGTACTTAAAAGTCTATTGCCTATTTGCAAAGTATTTAAACTAAAGTAATTCATTCTGAGAAAGTATATTTTGTAATGTAATGTATAATGTAATTACAATGTAATTTAAAAAATAAAACATCTAAAAATAAATAGTTTAAAAAAATGTAGTAAATCAGTATCAAAAAAAATAAATATAACAATTAATACATTTAAAAATTGTCATTTACAAAACCTTTGAAATTTACTGGAAAAAACCATAGGTTTCAGACATGTTATAGTTAGGAATTAGCATTTAAAAAACCTTTGAAATTCACTGAAAAAACCATAGGTTTCAGACTTGTTATAGTTAGGAATTAGCATTTTAAAAACCTTTGAAATTCACTGAAAAAACCATAGGTTTCAGGCCTGTTATAGTTAGGGTTTAGCATTTAAAAAACCTTTGAAATTCACTGAAAAAACCATAGGTTTTAGGGAAAGTTATAGTTAGTTGGACATTGCACTCGTACAAAACCCGTGAAATTCCCCCGTTATAGTTAGTTCAGCTAACTATAACTCGCGCCCGCAATGCACTGCTGATGACGTCACATATTACATCACTCATGACATGGTCAGTGACATCACTGATGACATCACTGATGACATCTCAAATGACATCACTGATGACATCATCCATGTGAGAATTTAATGCATCTTCTCACACCCTAATATAACTTTTGATACACCCACTCTAAATTACAGACTGCCATTCTCAAAACCATACACACTCCAATACCAATAAGTACATACCCACTCACTGATTCTTAGGTCTACACACACACATCTACTCACTCACCCGTACAGTCACTCATACTTACAGTCACTCAGTACAGGACTATCATATGCACTCATACACCTATATAAACACTCACACAACGCAACTCATCCATAGAGGTACTCACACACCTAGTCAGTCATGCTAATAATTAATCACACTCCCATTTACTCACCTATACAGTTATACACACCAGCTCACTTACTCATAAAAATACTAGCACATTCTTACGCTCCTATGCAATCACTGATGCAAGCACACACTCATCCATATAGCCACTCTCACAATCACACACTCTCACTTATAGCCATTTATATACTCCAACACACATATATACTGCCTTTCACATATGTAGTTACTCACACAAGTACCACTGAGATATACATTCAATCACTAACACACCCATACACACACTCACCCACCCATACAGTCCATCACAGACGCACTCTTGAAACCATGCACCCAGTGAATCACCCACTCACACATCTATGCACAGAGTCACACACACCCCACCCACACAAACACTGAGGCACCCATACAGATACTCAGAGAACCAATCCATAACCCATATAGACACTCATTTAGCTAGTCAGAAACCCATGCAGCTGCTTACACAACAACAGACAGACGGATACAGACATTCACACAGATCAGTCACTCACCCATGCATCCAGTAAGATACGTTTAATCACTCACTTATAGACTTAGTCACGCACCTACTAAATCATCCATTCAGACGCTTATACACCCACTCATTCTTCAATATGCCTTTCCCTATATATATTAAACATATTTAAACTTTACACAAACACACAGTCACTGGATGATGTCATCAGTGATGTCATTTGAGATGTCATCAGTGATGTCATCAGTGATGTCACTGACCATGTCATGAGTGATGTAATATGTGACGTCATCAGCAGTGCATTGCGGGGGCGCGAGTTATAGTTAGCTGAACTAACTATAACGGGGGAATTTCACAGGTTTTGTATGAGTGCAATGTCCAACTAACTATAACTTTCCCTAAAACCTATGGTTTTTTCAGTGAATATATATATATATGGTATTTTTTTTTTAACATTTCCGTCTGTATTTATCCATATTTATTTTTGGGCCATCTTATTGGTATTTATCCATATTTATGTTGTGCTTTGAGAATAAATGGAGTTGTAAAATGGTATATTTACACATTTATTTAACTGATAAACATGCTTTCATACTTTGATGCCTGTCGTGTTTTAGTAGATTAAGCAGCCAAATCTAGCAAAAAACGACACCCACAGGTAAATATCAGCAAAATACTACAAATATATGTTAATATATGCCTATATTTAGGAAACCCACAATCTGTCTTTTAAGTCCCCATTCTGTCTATATGCTCAGCTTTTGTCCTGGAATTCACGAAAGACAGCATGGTGAGTCACTCACAAGAAGCATAATTTTCAGTATTTTTCCGCTTTTAAAAATAAATATAGATTGGAAACATTTTTTTACTGTTTGTATTTATATGTAAATATCAGTAAAAACTGAAAACCAGGAGCCTTCATATATATACATATGATCCACAAAGCCACATTTAAACTGCTGAACACTTACCAACTGATTCTTCCACGTGTGCAAGTGGCTGCACGCATTAATTTCTTTCACAAACGTCCACAAGTAAATAGAAGCACTCAGCGGGTTTATAGTAATCCAATTTATTTGCGGCTAGGCAGACGCGTTTCGATAAGAACCTGTCTTTCTCATTACATGGATTCTCATCAAAGCACTGTTTTCCTATGTGACTTCACTCGCTCCTTTTGGTTAACAGCAGTCTGCTTGATTTTAAACATCGTTCGGCCAGCATGCATAATACACCAATCACATGATTACCATCAAGGTGTCGGTGGACTTAATGAGTCTTAAGCAGATGTTACAGCCTCATTGGGCACAAGTCCTACTACGCATTTCACATAATCGCATGCTGGCTTAAAAGGAAAATTTCAGAACTGGAGCGAATCCACTTTTAAAATGAATGTCTGTTTCCCCTCGTTCTGCCTCAAAGATACCGCATCAGGAGAGGCACATCCAGACAAGGGCATATTTCGTAATTGCACTCTCTATTGTAGTAATGTTGACTAAGTTTCACCTGGCATGCCTTTCCTTCTCGGCAAGCGGCGGTTCCAGCAGTATACATTATGGTATACATTGCATGATCCACAAAGCCACATTTCAACTGCTGAACACGAAAAATTGGATTACTATGAACCTGCTGAGTGGTCCTAGTTCCTTGTGGACGTTTGTAAAAGAAATTACTTCATGCAGCCACTTGCACGCATGGAAGCGCCCATTCGTAAGTGTTCAGCAGTTGAAATGTGGCTTTGTGGATCATGTAATGTATACCCATAATGATAAGATAAAATGTAAAATATACACCACTAACAAAAGCAATAACTTTAGGAAGTATATTTAGGATTTACCTGAAAAGGGCAAAACTTCAAGCTTACTTTTGGATTTTTGTAGATTTACCCATCCCTTGAGTGAAGGAATGGGGGAGGAATCATAATGTACGACTGAGTTCTTGGCTAAGTGGCTTTCCCAAATGATTGAGTTTCACAAGTTGTTCACCCAGTATTCTGTACAAAAGCTAAATCAAGTAATATCTTTAGCACATACTTGAGGGACCCAAGTTCTCAGTAGGCCAGAGGAAGAGGTCAAAGGCCATGCAGCTAGTCCCAAATCTGAATATGCTACAATGATTAAATCCAATTTAAAGCAATTGTCTCGGCATTCCTTAGGACTCACTAGAAACAGCTTTAGCTGTCTGACAGACCTCATGTCAAAGGCAAAAAGAAAATACAGAGAGGGGCTTTCAGTGTGGATTTAAGCAGGTAAACATTGTGTCTTGTGTTTTTGCATTGGTGAGGGGGTAAAAAATGTAGGGGCATATTAGCAAGACCGGCGATAAAATTATCGCCGTTTTAGCGGCAGCAAACTGCCGCTAAAACGGCGATAATGGGCTTGCTAATATGCGTTATAGAATTCCAATAGAAGCCCAGGTTAGATGTGCAGGACATCTAACCTGGGCTTCTATTGGAATTCTATATCGCATATTAGCAAGTCCATTATCGCCGTTTTAGCGGCAGTTTCCTGCCGCTAAAACGGCGATAATTTTATCGCCGGTCTTGCTAATATGCCCCATAGTCCCTGTTCACACTCATATTACAGAGCTTCCCTATTACAATTGCTGCATCTGACACTCCTTGTGGTATTGGTGCCATCCCTGTGATGTTAGTGTTCAGTACATAGTACAGAGTCAATTCACCTAACACAACAAGAACCACAGCAGTAACATCTCCCAAATAACAGTGACAACAGCTACTGAGGCATACCTATCTGCCCAAGAGAACCAGGCTAATCATACTAAAGTGCTACAGTTGTCCCATAGGACTCATTCATCAAAATGACTCTCACGTGATTCCGAGGTATTAATCGTAATTGGTTCATCCATTCATCAGTAAATGATAACAAAAAAGTACATGACAATATACTCTTTAAATTTTTCATATGCTTTCTCTGAACTAGGTGCAATATATCAATCAATGGCCATTTATAAAGCGCACAGCTACCTCGACCGAGGTGTCCCGGCGCTAGCAAAACAGAATAGAGAAACTGAGCAGCTCATGATACTACTTCCCCTGCCTAAGGAGCCAGGTTTTTATGGCCTTTCTGAACTCATGTTCCGTTTCCAACAAGCGCTGGTGGCTAGGCAAGGAGTTCCAAAGTTTGACAGTCTTAACCATGAAGGATCTACCCCCTTGTCGCATCTTTGCAAAGCGTGAGACACAGAGGAGGTGCTGCTAATTTGATCTTAAGGTCCGCTCCTGTCGATAAAGGCTAAACATCAACTTGAGGTACCTGGGCCCATGCCATGGGTGGCTCGAAAAGCAAGGGTGAGTGCCTTAAACTCAATCCTCCTGGCCGATGGGAGCCAGTGAAGCTGTCTCAAGTGCAGGGAAATGTGCTGGCGAAAAGGAACCTGGCGGATTAGCCCCGCAGCCACATTCTGAACCATCTGCAGCCTGTGGGTCAGGTAGCCAGGAAACCCTAGGTAGAGGCAATTGGCATAGTCCAGCTGAGAGGTCACCAGTGCATGGTCCGTAATCCTCCGGCTCTCCTCCGGCAGAAAACGTAAAAATTTCCTGATAGCTCTCATTTTTTCAAAACAGCTAGCAGAGATTTGACGGACTTGCGCTGTAAACGAGAGGTCCTTCTCCCACCTAACTCTAAGATAACTGAGTCCTTAGGCATGGGCTGGAGGCCCAACTCTCTTGGCCACCAAAGGCACAATGGGGGAACAGATGTTTGACTGAAGAACAAAACCTCAGTCTTGTCTGTATTTAGCTTCAGACAATTTCCGTTCATCCAAACCGCAATGTTTTTTAAGCATTCCTTAAATTTACGGACGGTTACGTGGATTGTTCTTTAAAGGAGAACACCAACTGAGTGTCGTCCGCATGGGAAACTACTTTCACCCCCCAAGTGGAAATAAGAGCAGCCATCGGGGCAAGGTAGATATTAAAGAGCAGCGGACTCAATTTGGAACCCTGTGGTACTCCACAAATTAGTTGTTTGAATGAGGAGGACAAAGGGTGAAGGGAAACCCGTTGAACACGGTCTTCAAGATAAGACCGGATCCAGTCATGTGCCACCCCCTGTACACTAATATGTTTCAATTTTTTCAACAGAATTGAAAGTGACACCGCATCAAACGCAGCTGATAGGTCCAACAGCACTAACATGGCAGATGAGCCACCATCAATGGCCATTCGCACTGATTCAGCCACTTCTACCAGCGCTGTCTCCGTGCTTTAGCCTGACCCAAAACCTGACTAGGAGTCGTGTAGGAGACTATTGGCTTCTACAAAATCGGCTAGTTGTCGCTGAGCCAATTTCTCTAGCACAAAATCGTCAAAAGTTGCTCAGCACTTCGGAGTCAGCATTAAGTTTCTTCAACAGTGGTAAAAGATATGCCTGTTTCCAAGTGGCTGGAAAAATTCCAGTTATAAATGAGGCGTTCCAGATTTGATCAAGTAAGGTATTTAGCCGCAGGCCAGTGATCTAAACCACCGAGCTGGGCATGGATCTCCTTGGGAACCCGTTTTACATTTCAGGAGTTCTGCCAATGACTCCTCTGCTGTTATGGGAAGGAATACCGAGAAAACGTTAGGTCCGATATGAAGGACTAGGGCTTCTTTAATTATCATGGGCTCCGAAACTGTTGTGAATGAAGACTACAACTTTTGTAATTTTTCTTCAAAGAACTCGGACAGGCTTGTGCACAGAGCCAGGGAGGGATGGATATTACTATCCAACGCTGTTGGTTTGGTAAATGATTTTACGATCTTGAAGATTTCCTTAGAGGAATGTCAGATGTTCCCCCCTCATGTATCTCTTGTATTATTTCTTCAGGGCCTCTTTATAGGCACTTTTGGCTGCAGGCAAATAGGACTTTCTCCAGTAGCGTTCCAACTTTTTACAACTGCTCTTTTCCTTTCTGAGATCATCAGAGAACTGGCTCTAGAGATAGTGACTGATCTTAGAAGGGCGACCGTATTTAATGCAGATGTCATCCAAGCATTAAAGCTGAAAGCGTTGCTATCGGGGTTGCCTGCCAGTTGTGGTGCTGTTACATCAAGGACTGGTCCCAGGGTGTTTGTAGTGACCCTACTCCAATTCCTCTTATATACAGTGAGATAACAGTGCAGACGATGAAGTGCTCAATAGTGAAAACATATATATATATATATGTCACTGGCATCCCGTGGCCACTTGGGCTCGAATTCTCGCGGACACGTCGACAGTCTGGCACGTCATTTCGTTGCCATCACTTATTAACATAGAAGGCTGCTGTACCTTCATGCGCATATATACTCATTTGTTATCTCTCTATTACGGGGGTAACTCTTTAGCCAGTGTCTTGAATTATTCAAGGAGAACCTTATTTGTGAACAGCGCTGCTTAAGGATATTTGACTACAGAATCTAATAGTCTGTCCTATATGTTTTTCCATGCCTATCAATGACTCAGTTATGTTGCTTTCCTCCTAGCAGTAAAGCAACACACATGCATCATGAAGTAAAATGTGTTAAAATGCCTTCTCATTGTAGTTGACATAGTAACAAGACTACTACACTCACCTATATATATTTCACCTATGACTTCACAGCGCGCTATGTGATCAAAGCTGCATGTCTGGCAGCCGAAACGCGTCATTTGGACCTTGATGCTTGAATAAACTTCTAACTACTTTCATACCAGCTTGTGGAGTCTGTATCCTGGTGTTGCGCCGCAGTGGATGTTGATGCTCTGGGATTTGATAGGAATATATATATATGTTTATATATATCCACAAACACATGGTTACTGAACTAGATGAATATATGATGTTACTTAGCATACCGTTACTCCGCAGGTATTTACTTCGAAGTTTTTACTTCGCAAATACCATTACTACGCATGATTTTAGTGCACATGCTTTTACTTCGCAAATATATACAAATACATTAAAAATGCTTTTACTTCACAGTTAATTATTACGCATACCGTTACAACGCGTTATTGGTACTTTAAAACAAAAAATTAATCTTAATAGTAACCTATCCCCTGGCACGCACCCTGAACCCTAAAAATACCCCCTACACCCCAAAACCCTAACCCACCCTGACCCCTAAAAATACCCCTGTACCCCAAAACCTAAACGCACCCTGAACCCCAAAAATACCCCAGCACCCCAAAACCTTTAACGTACCCTGAACCCTCAAAATACCCCATGCACCCCAAAACCCTAACCCACCCTGACCCCTAAAAATACCCCAGTACCCCAAAACCTAAACGCACCCTGAACCCTAAAATTACCCCCTACACCCCAAAACCCTAACCCACCCTGACCCCTAAAATTACCCCAGCACCCCAAAACCTAAACGCACCCTGAACCCCAAAAATACCCCTGCACCCCAAAACCTTAAACGCACCCTGAAGCCTAAAAATACCCCCTACACCCCAAAACCCTATCCCACCCTGACCCCTAAAAATATCCAAGCACCCCAAAACCTAAACGCACCCTGAACCCCAAAAATAACCCAGCACCCCAAATCCTTAAATGCGCCCTGAACCCTAAAAATACCCCCTACACCCCAAAACCCTAACCCACCCTGACCCCTAAAAATACCCCTGTACCCCAAAACCTAAACGCACCCTGAACCCCAAAAATACCCCAGCACCCCAAAACCTTAAATTCACCCTGAACCCTAAAAATACCCCCTACACCCCAAAACCCTAACCCACCCTGACCCCTAAAAATACCCCTGTACCCGAAGACCTAAACGCACCCTGAACCCCAAAAATACCCCAGCACCCCAAAACCTTAAACGCACCCTGAACCCTCAAAATACCCCATGCACCCCAAAACCCTAACCCACCCTGACCCCTAAAAATACCCCAGTACCCCAAAACCTAAATGTACCCTGAACCCTAAAATTACCCCCTACACCCCAACACCCTAACCAACCCTGACCCCTAAAATTACCCCAGCACCCCAAAACTTAAACGCACCCTGAACCCCAAAAATACCCCAGCACCCCAAAACCTTAAATTCACCCTGAACCCTAAAAATACCCCCTACACCCCAAAACCCTAACCCACCCTGACCCCTAAAAATACCCCTGTACCCGAAGACCTAAACGCACCCTGAACCCCAAAAATACCCCAGCACCCCAAAACCTTAAACGCACCCTGAACCCTCAAAATACCCCATGCACCCCAAAACCCTAACACACCCTGACCCCTAAAAATACCCCAGTACCCCAAAACCTAAATGTACCCTGAACCCTAAAATTACCCCCTACACCCCAACACCCTAACCAACCCTGACCCCTAAAATTACCCCAGCACCCCAAAACTTAAACGCACCCTGAACCCCAAAAATACCCCAGCACCCCAAAACCTTAAATGCACCCTGAACCCTAAAAATACCCCCTACACCCCAAAACCCTAACCAACCCAGACCCCTAAAAATACCCCTGTACCCCAAAACTTTAATTTGCACAGTAACTCCATTATGCGTAGTAAGTGCATGCTAAGTAATGGAACATGCGTAGTAAATGCATGCTAAGTAAATGCATGCTAAGTAATGGCATCTGCGAACTAAAATATGCGTAGTAATGGTAAAACGAAGTAATGACCGCGTAGTAAAGGTAGAATACCATACAAGATCCCTGGTTGTAAGGTAATTCTACACAGTTGAGATAAGTATCTATCAATATACAATCTCTCTTCACATATTTCAATGATACAACAACCATGGGAGGGATTTCAACGTTTCAACCTGTTTATAATTTGTCAGGTCTCATCAGGACCAATGTCATCTGACTAATGCGCCTGTATCAAGATAGAAGGGACAACTAAGACCATGTACTGATATTGTCCATAACTCAACATCCTCTACCTTACCAACAATCTACTCACTCAGACAGAATGATGAATGAATGAACCAATTTTAATTGGAATAACATGAGAGGTATTGTGATGAATGAGTTCAACGGGAAGACTGTTGCACTGTAGTAACAGCTGGGAGAAGCAGCAGTGTCCTCAGCAGCAACCACAAGTGCCAGTATGGCATGGATAACACCAGGACAATCACCTGCCACCAAAGCAGAGACTTCAGCAGCAGACACTGCTGTACACAAATCAGCCACACCAGCTGTACTGTGACAGGGACAATACCGTAATAACAACTGCCAGCAAGGAGGGGACAACAGTAGTGATGACAGTTGTAACCAGAGCACAGACAAAGACTACATTAAAAGCTGTAGCAAAAGCCAAAACCACAGCAGTGACTGCAGCTGTCACCACAGTTATAACAGCAGGGCCTGCAGGAGTGACCAACTTTTTCACCATGGCAACATCCAAGCATGCGGACACCATGGGAACTCACCAAACCAACTAACTGCAACACAGAGGGAGTAATTTACTTACGTAGATGCCCCTATAAATCAAACTACATTGGGATGACTACACGAAAGGTCAGAACCAGGATCATTGAACACCGAAGCTCGGTGAGATGTAAGAAATCCAATACGAAACTCACTAGGTACTTCCTAGAAAAAGCCCATACTGAAAATGACATCACATGGTTGGTGTTGGACAAACCGAACTATACACCGAATATGGGTTCTCTTGAATCAGTGCTCCTTTTCAGAGAGCAACGCTGGGTTTTTAGGCTCAGGAGCAATAGATATGGGTTAAATGATGATATACCCTGGACCAGTTTGGGCCATTGAATGTGACCTGCCCTCATGTCCCTCATGTCCCTCATTTCCATCGCTCACAGCCTTGTTTTCTCTTTTCTCTGATGGGGTCCGCCCTCTTGATACAATATTTAGTTTTTGAGATTACGATTACTGATAGGGTCCATAACTGGCCAATCATTCCTTTTTATGAGGAACGGTTGTCTTCTTTTGGACCTTGGCCATATCCATATGGGGTTTCTTTTACCGCAGCAGCATAATTCATTTTTACTATGGTGCAGCTAGAGACCTACATCTACATAATATATTATTATCCTTTTAAGGATATGATGTAGACTGAGCACCTTGACCCCACTCCATATTATGTTCACTGTACATACAATTTCTTGTTGGACACTATGTGCTTCTTGCATATTTTTTTTCATCCAGATTAGGTTTCCTGTATGTTCATTTACATTTTCGGTCATTATGTCTTTTACTCTGCTGTATGTACCACAAGTCCCATGATTCCTATGGGCGCTGATCACGTGCACTGCCACAACCCGGATGCACGTCACCAATTGTTAGGTTAAAACAGTTCCCAGCAGCGGCTTCTCCCACCCCTGCCGGGACATTCAAGGCTTTCCGCACCAAGGATATCTGGTGAGCCTAAGCTTTAATAAGCCTTTCTGTGCGACTCGTTTCATTTGCCAGACGTGCCAACTTGTTGGGCCAGACCGTCATCTGCTCTGCTTTTCGTAGAGTGCTTCCTGCTGGCGGCTGCCCAGTCTACACTCGGCTTGGCTGCTTGGCATCCAGCACCGCCCCCCTTGCAGAGAGATCGTGCTGCCTATTGTGATTGCTGACATACTTGGCGGCCCATGCTTTGCCCCCTGTGGGGTTTCTTGTTGTTCTTTGCTCTTTGGTTTATCGGTTAACCTACTCACGACCCGTTACGCATTGTTTATGGGAGGGTCGCGTTGTTGTGGCCATTAGTTTTGGCAGGTGGAGCGCTTCTTTGGTAGGGCATTCCCATCTGCCTACCCCCAGTCCTGGCGCTAGAACGGTGTTTTCCCACTGCGTTGTTTATTGTTATATTTTTCTTACACAGCCTTATTTTAACGAATTTTTTGTGCAGATGTATTCCTTTATACAGCTCTAGGGTGGCCTATTCTTTCTGACCATTAGGACTTGTCTAGATTTTGATGATGTCCGTTCTATTACAGTGGGCATACAATAGCCTTGTGTACTTTGTGTGATATTGTGGTTTTGCACCACTGTTTCCTTGCTGTTATTCTTTCTCTCCCCCCTGTCCTCTTGTCTTTGTTATGGTGCCAGTATAGCGCTTTAAGCATGCATAGTACACATTACCTGAATTATGTGTATGTTTAGTAGGACATTAGATTATTATGTGGCTGTTCAGTATAGCCAGTATTGGAGCCTTGCCTCATGCTCACACAGAAACAATAAAGTTTGTCAATATAACTGCGTCACTACACAGTCCTATGTGTCTTCTTTTATATTCTTTTTCAGTTGGGCGCTTCTGGATGTACCCAGTGGCTTGAGGGCAGATTTCACTTTGCCTAGAACTAGGTAAGATCCTTAAATACTAACCACATGATGCCACCTACATTACTTTGGTGACAAAACGTTGTCCATTATGACAAATATATACCTTTGTTTCAGACTATATGTTTTTGATGCATGGAACTGCCAACTAGAAACCTTTAAGTATTTACCTTAAGTATATCTTGCACTTTCACATTTTTTCCATTCTTTTTTCAGGACGGCAGTGAACCCCTAAATCCAACTGGGCCATCATTACTGTGGCTGCTTTGACTTCTGGCTGGCCAGTATATTTTTTCTTTTTTATTCTTTACACTGTTCACAGAGTGACTATGATTTTGGGTTCAGATCAATGCCCTGGAACCCCATTTGCAGACCTACTACAGGCAGAAACATGTTTGACCATTGAGAGGGGTATATATTTTGACAACCCCGGTCCTCTTTTTAAATTCTATCCCATTCGACCTATAGAATAAAGTTGTTTGGCCATCTGGAGGTAGTTTTAATCACTATTACATAGTACATTTTTTTGCACTCTGTTCCTCACTGACCCTATTCCATCGCTCATCAAAACATCTCTGCTCCTCCCTAAATTTGGGAGTTGTAGCCCACACCATGAACTTTGCAGTCTTGGTGTGAGGAGGGAACCCGATGATGAAGAATGTCACCTTCGGGTGAGTGAAGGTTCTCATCCTAATAGGATTTCTTTTTGAGCAGTTCTGTTGTGTACTTCCTATAAAACCTATATAGGATCTGCGCGTTTAGACAACATACACTGCGTGACTGGTGTCCAAACTGATTCCAGACACCCCCACCGGGTATGTTGGCATGTATAGCAGCTAGCTCACAGTGCCACTAGAAACTCCTCTTACCAAGGAGAGAATAATTCTTGGCAACTATCGAACATGACAACCCTGATCCCTCAGGACCGTGGAAACAGTGTACTACTTTTCGCTCAGTCACTCATGCTCACTTTGTCTCAGAGAGATACACAGAATAAACGATATGGAAGTTTTTCAATAAGCATTTATTGAACACTTGTCATTCTAGTGTAAAATAGGTGTGCTGAAACAACCACTAGACAGAAACAGATATAAATGATTAGAAGCACCAACAGAGTAAATGGATAGTAGATTTCTACCATAGTGCTAGAACAATGAATATAGGCAAGCATATAAATACATGACAATAAAATGCGTACTCCTACGATGCAACCCTAACTAGATGTACCTAAGTGTACCTAGCATGTATGTAGGTATTGAGCCAAGAATCCCTCTAGGATAAAGTCAACCCCATTACCTGAAGTGAGAGACTGTGGGACCCCGTCTTGGTCTCGAGCTGGACACCCCGCAAGGGATGTTAGACCACTGCGAGCTGGAGTATCTGCATGCAGGAACCTCAGAGTCTCTGTTCAGTGTGTCGGCAGGGAAGTCCTGATCTCCTCTGACTATCTCAGCAAGATGTGATGTTTATATACCCAAAGGTATCTCCAGGGGTTCTACCTTGCTGTGCCATTGTCAGACTTAGGATGACGTCGGGAATGAACCTTGTACATAGTTATTATGCAGGAGATGGTAGTCCTGCTGAGTTTCCAAGAATCCAAGAATCCTCATGCATAATGTATGAGGCTATTGTTCAGGGAAAACCCCACGTTCTGTAAGCAGTACCGTAACTAGGTAAAGGGTCAGACCTAACAGTCCGTTATGTATGTAATGTAGGGACGAATATAGGTGAAAGGTTGGGATGTTACCCGGGCCTATATTGGGGTACCTATATGGAATATAACAGTTCCATGATACACACTTCCACTGAAATACCAGACTACCTCTGAAAGTGCATCAGGGGTTAGTCCGTTAGAACACCAGGCGTACTTCGGTGTGATTCGTATAATATCCAAGCAACAACAGTGGCCTCAACAGCTTTGCAGCGTGTAGACATATTCACCAATTGTGCCTTTTCTCTGTTCAATACACCTATTTCTGTAAATCCTATTTCTGTCACTCCAGTCCACAAGATTTCATTGCTAAGCACACAGTTCCTTAGTGACACAGCACAAATAGTCTGTGTGCGTTTGTGCACAACTGTGTTTATGTATACTAGCATATTAAAGATATGTCAATTGGCTTTAACAAAGTATTTTTATTTATGTGTTCTAGTGTTTTTATGCTGCACCCACATATCACTAATATATACTGTAATAGCATGCCCTAGACACACACAGGAAACAAAGGCATGGTCGTGAATAGTTGGTTACAAATTGAATGAGAAATATGGAGTCCCTACCTAGTGTATATCAGTTTTTGAAGCATTAGTTGCTCGGTCTACATTTTTGCTTGTTTTTATGAAATTCCGAACATCCAGTGATCTGTCTACAGGTTTCTATCATCTAAATTTCAGCTAGTGGTTAAGGCACAGGTTAGCAGATTGCAGGTTATCGGCCAAAATGTAGTGGAGAGTGATGAGCTAATTTTATCAAGACCCTTCACTGTTGCTTAGATTGGCGTTATGGATGGTGCTGTTGTTTGAATTTATCATTTGACTCCACCTAGTGCCAGTGGAGTGCTCACAAGGCACACTTTGCATCATTGCATGGCCGGATATGAGAACCTACTTTAGTAACCTGATTATGTACTGTTGAGCCCTTCTATGAGCTTTTTGTCATAGTTGGCATTACATCAGATGTTAAATACAAAAAAAGGTGATGCAGGAATGCTTGCAATAAGTCTAACAACTTGAAATCCCTTGGGGTAGCATTCCAAATCATCATTCTTTTGCCCACCATGCCACCTCAGTTTGGGCCCAGCCATATACAACTCAGTCTTCACCCTGCTACAGTAAGAACAGTCCAGCCTGAACTGCAAGGTCATGCCCTCTCTGAACATAAGAAATCCAGGACTGTTTTCACCCTGATTAGGGCTCATCAGTTGGGTGCAGCTTGGTTCCAGTGAAATAATGAGCATGGGTCCCATGTCTGGGCATACTATTGCCACTGAGGGGGGTGGCAGATTAAACATACAAAAGTTGATGGGAGAAATGCAATAAGTCCTACCCCAAGCGTTTGTCACTGGTTAGACAAATTGCAAACATTCATCCTATCACCTTTTTTGTATGTTTGATGAGATTGTATTGTGCAATTCATCAGGATACATAGCATATCTATAGAAGCCATGGCCGCTGCCAGCACTTATATTTCCACAAAATAAAGCAGAAATGAACTACAATGGGGCACACATACGCAAGAAAAATACTTTAGTCATATTAGAGAGTAAGTTCGTGTCTCAGCATACATCATGGGGCCATAATCCAAAAAGTTTGCAACGGTGCAAAAAACATGCTAAATTTATTTATAAAACACCAGTTTCTGATTACTAAATTTTGGACCATGCCCAGACTTGGAGCAACTGATTTAAGGTTATTCTTGAGTCGTACCTAATAACACATTGGGAAAATATAATGCCAGACAAAAATAGTTTGTTTTTATTATGAAAGTAACAAAAAAGCAAGTTCAGCCTTTCAAGTCTTGGAAATGTTTTGACACTGACATTCTTCCACCAGCTATACAACGAGTACCATTGATTTGAATAATAATGAACACTTTTATCAGTGATTTTATATCAGATTATCATTATCAAAAGTATAGCCTGACAGAAATATTGTGTACTAAATATTGTTTTCAAAATACCATCTTATTGCATGTAGATGAAATTTAAATTCGCCTAATACATGCTAATTATTTATTTCCTTGATAACTGCTTGGCTTTACTATTTGTTTGGCCCACAAGCCCAGCCCTAATCTATGTGCTGGCATTTCCTCTTTTGAAAGCAAATATCAAACATGAAAAGCTATGTTGACAACCTGGAAAAGTCTTTCTGTCAAACGATAATTGTGGTAGAGTAAGAAAAAACATCAATTGAAAAAACAATTAATCAAAATAAGCACAGCACACTGAAGGTCATAAATTAAGGTAATAAACACATGCACATATTTAAATAAGCGCCTAAGAAATCATAGTCTGATGTGTTCTGACTCATTTTACCTTATTGCTCCCAAGGATATTTAAAGGTATTTCAGCCCACTGACAAAAACAGGCTTATACTTCTTTGTGTATGAAAATTACAAATAACATCAAATCCCACACAGTGATCACTAAAAGCCTTACATTAAAAACGCACCTACATACCTAGCTTTACAAATACTTATTTAGTGTCTGTCTACGTAGAACGAGGCGGTAATTATTACAAACACACAAACAATAAGCACTCTGGGGCATATCATCAAGCCCCGGAGATAAAATTATCGCCGCTTTAGCGTCCGTTTTCTGACGGAAAGCGGCGATAATTTTATCTCCTAATCAGCAAGGTCACGCTATCGCGTGAATCCTTGCATTATCGCCCTTTCCCCCAACGCCCATCTTTGCATCTGTAATGAGATGCAAAGTGGGCGTTCCGTGCTAAAATAACTGGAGAAATGTCGCTAACCGACATTTCTCCAATTATCAAGCTGCACGCAAACAAGCAGAGCGATAAGAAATGTAGCGATAACCACAGTTATCGCTACTTTCCTTACACCTGCTTCAAGACTGACTTAGCCATGATATCCTATGTAAGGTGGATATCATGGCTAAGTATGTCTTGCCCTATCAGCAAGCTATCGCCAAACCTTGTGCCATTATCGCTGTATTTCCAGCGATAATCGCACAATTGGCAGCTTGCGCTCTGAATCTTATCGCTTTGGAGTTAAGCGTTGCTGATAGCACGCTATCTCCGCGATAAAATTCAGAGTTGGCCGGCGATAATTATCCTCGCGCTAAGAGCGCTGAGCGATAATTATCGCATGGCCTTGATGATATGCCCCTCTGTTTGGTGAAGGTTATGTATTATGCAGAATGTAGCCCACTTAGTAAAATTTAAAAAACTGTAACATATTAAACACTTACCACATTAGTTTTAGCAATTGTGAGGCGATGAAAATTTGTAACAAAATGTTTAAAGATTTAAATAATTCACACCATATGAAAATCCTCCAAAGGTTCGGGTTTTGTGCATTTCTGGCTCTTCCTCTTTGCTAAGTAAACAAGCATTTACAAAGCCAATAGGTTTCGCCAATGCTAGATCTATTGGCTTTGTCAATTCTTGTATTACTATTGTTTTTGAGTATTTAGGGAATATTGACTTTTGGATTATGCGCTTAAAGCACTTTTCTGTTACTTATGCATGGTTCTTTTTCTGTTTGGAGATGAGGGGTGGGTAAATCAGCAAAGAGTGGGAGGAGGAGGTGGCGTTTTAAAGCAGGGGGTTGTTAAAAACAATGGCGGCGGGCGGAGGTTGATGGGTTAACACAACAAATGCATGTGGAGGGCAGAGCTGCCGACCTTGAAACTCGGGAACCGGGTTCAAGTGTCGGCTTTGGCTCAACATCCTGTGAACCTGGCAAAATCACTTAATACCCCTGTTTGTAATCTAAAAAAAAAATGAAAGTGTCTATGTGTAATGTAAATGGTGCTCATGTAAAGCACTCCAATACCTTCGGACACGAGTGAGGGCGTGAGAGGTGGCTGAAGCAGGGGCTGGGTAAAACAACAGAGAGCAGGGAGTGGGATGTGGTGAGTTAAAAGCCGTGGGGGTAGGGGGGCAATGTCTGTAAAAAAAAACGTGCTGCTGCTTGAGAGCAGGGACCTAGCTACATAAATATAATAAAATTATGCACACTGTCTGCTTGTGCTGATGGCTTTACTAGTACTGTGTAAACATTTAGATATGCGAACTGGCATGACTAATGTTGGGTAGAGTTTGGATATAGGATTTATATTCATTTATTGTCTGCGGCTGTGTCGCAATTCTTTATTGGGTATCGAAAAAAAAACATAGCAGTGCGACAGGCACACATCATAGTACAAAAATGAGATTATAGCATGTTGGGTACATCCATACCGCACTGAGGCGGGTGAGAAGTTCAGGGAGGGGAAAGGAGTCGGAGGGCGGGGAAGAAGAGGGAGAGAGGGGAAGGGATCATAGCAATATAAAGGAATATATTGAATATATCGTCAACATGAACATTGCAAGAAATCAAACATCTTAGGGGTATATTCACAAGAACGTGTGATAACTACCGCAAGAGTAGCGTATCGCAACTTTTATTATCGCAGCCCATCGCGGGAAAATAACCCTGTGTCAACGTGGAATTCACAACAAGACGGTAGCATGCGATAGACACCAGATTACGCGTCAAATGTCAGCGTGAAAATCAACGCCACGCTGCAAAAATGCGAAATGCGAACGTGAAAAACCATGCGATGAGGCCAATCGCGGTACAAAAAGTAGCGAAAACCAGCCACCGGCCTGCAAATCCCACGCGTCTGGCAGGAAAATGCACCATAAAACCTACAGAAACAACACACCAGAAACAAGCCAAAGCACGTAGCAACATGGATGCACCCTGACCCAGCGCAGAGGTCAACGCGAACCCCACAACCCCCACAGACCACCAGCAAGGAACAACTGGGTTGGGGAAGGCCAAGGAGAAAAGGGAGAGGAAGACGGGGTGCAGACCGCAGGAAAACAAGACCAGCGTCAAGGAGGTGACTGAACACTACCAGCAACTGACCCACAAGCAGACCACCTGGAATGCAGTCGGAGTGCCGAGGAGGCCAATCCAGGAGGCCAAGAGGCCAAGAGGCGCCGGCAGGACGTGACAACCTAAACCAGGTACAAACCCGCTGCCAACAGGAAGGCAACAACGGTGACAGGAGGTGGCAGTCCTGCGCCACAGGAAAAGCTGGAGGAAACCCAGGCCACAGCCATCAGTGTGTAGACGGTGCAAGGAGTAGGGAGTACGGACACAGCTCGAGAGGACCTAACACAACATCAACAGGGAGTGTAACGAACAGGGACTGGGGGGACGGGGGGAGATGGGCACAATGGCACACATGCACAACGAGGTGTAGCACACTGCACACCCACAATCATCCAGGATCATGTCCCAGATCCCCTTGGCACACTGCAGCACACACACATAGCAATCACAGCACATACCATGACAATGTGGCACAAAGTGCAACACCCACACTGCAGAACAGGGGACACAACTGGGTCCGCCCAGGCGCAGAAACAGAACAATCATATTGGACAGAGCAGGGAACTGTGAGATGCATATCTACGGCTACAACCCCACATCAGCCATGTAGGCCAAATGTCCACTGTCCCAACTCAAATAGCCACCACCGCCCAAACAGTCACAATGTACATTGTCACACAGTCTGCATGTCGACAAGAACAAGGCGCTAACACAATGCCAACATGCACCTCCCCTTCACAATGCAGAGGGACAAACAACACCTCCAGCAGGTCAGAACAGACAACCCATCAGTGATGCCGGAGACGAACACCACACCTACGACACCGACGCCCTACAACAGCCCATGGACATCCCACACAACCCACCACCAGGACCAGGGCAGACAAGCTACTCAGAGGAGAACCCAGCCCCTGCAACAGACCACACAGCATGAAGCACCCGCAATCACGGCTGGCTCACAATACTTCACCGACCCACACATGGCCCAATGCCAGGTGTCAGAACGCCAAAAGGAGGTGGCCCAACAGGTGCGGGTGTTGCCCAACCCATCGAATGCGAACTAGAGCACATACGTGTGTGTCCAATACCCTTCAGGGACCACCTACACCCCACAAAGGAGACCCACACTGCCATAGAGACACATGCAGATGCACATACCCAGTACAGAACCACGCCCAGGGGCACGCACATATCAGTCACACACCCACGTAAGGGGAGTTGACGGCACAGTCCACTCCCCTTACGAATTGAGTGGGTGACGATAAAGCTACATGTCCAGGTTCTAGCCTGCTGCCTGCGTTGACATGTCTGCGTGCGCTGTACACAGCACAATGTAATGTCGTAGGGCCCAGGGCCCCCATGCATTCAACAAGACCACAGGGACACATGCACATATCATGTTGAACTGGCTACGGGCACGTGCGCCTGGCCCCTTTATTGGCAGGGCCACATGTACAGTGACGCCTGTGCTGGATGTGTGTGGGGTGAGTATAAGCCAGCCCGCATGGAGTGCTTGGTGCTGGCAACAACCTGAACAGTGGACACCAGTGTAATGGAAACAGAAAACAACAGCATAACAGAGTCAACTGCAGAGCAACATGGAGGGATCCGGAGTAAGGACAGAGGTCACCCAATATTCAGTCAGGAGGTTCCGTGAGTTGCAGTGCACTGAGGTAGGGGCACTAGAGAAGAGCGCGCTCATGTGAGGAAATTGCTAGGATTGTGTCCCTTCTGGTTAGTCCTGATGCAGATGCAGTGAGGTGTGTTACACCTGCATCATCTTCCTCATCATAGTCCCAGGTCTACCCCACTGCATGAGGTGACATTGCTGCGCAACCTCACAACAGCACAAAACTCAATCAGTAACGGATAATGGCTTGCGGTGCACTGAGTCACTGGCACCTGGAGTGCTGAGCAGGGTATCAGGCCGATGATGGCATCCACGACCGGTCTGAGCAACTCCGTAGGTCTGTCAGGACCACCCTTTCGACTCTGGCAGATGGCGGTTGGAGGTGGTCCTTGCGGTGGTGGCGTGTGCCTCCTGCGGTGATGCAACGTCCGGGCCTGTCAAGACTCGATGCTATGTGTGGGCCCTGGTGGCCTGCAGTTGAGGCCGGAGGATGCGGACAGCGCATGGCAACAGACACATGGCGTTGATGACCCCAAATCCATCACTACAGAGGCCATTCAATGTCTCAGAAGAAGGGGCCTCAGGCCTGAGCAGCACATAGTTAGTGGCCCCGGATGCACTGTGGCCAGCACAGGCACCCAGCCACGGGACGGTGACTTGTGGTGCAGTCAGATGGGCCATGCGACCTGAGCGGGTCCCCATCAATGTCTGAGGTGTATGTTGCGGAGGGTTGCGGGGGACAGTGGAAGGTGTCCTCCAGGGCATGATGCGGAAGGTCTGATGTTATCTGGAAGCAGCAAATGGAGGAGTGGAAAGCGCAACCCTCGTTTTCACCAACAATTCTGTATCAGCCACAAGAGGATGAAAACTAGCCCCTAGTCCATAGACTCAAACGCCACCAATGTGCGACCAGTGAGTGTCCATGAATGTCGGGGAACACACTTAGTGGCACAGGTGCTGAGAGGGGATGCAGTCTGCGATGATGCCGGTACACAGATGTGAACTCCAACATTGCCAAATCAAGACTCTGTGACCTACTGGACTGCAGTGTAGGCCGGAGGCAGCGGTCAGCAGTGGCCCACAGCCACGTGTCGTTGGCTCGCGAGGCACAGAGTTAGTCTCTGTGCCACTGGATTCAAGCTAGCCTGGCTGAAGAAGGGTGACATACCCTGAAACCGGTCCCAGGATGCTTGTTTCCGGTCCAGGGAGGACCTGGCCTGGCAGTTCGGTCTGGACTGTTCCCATGGAGCACAGGGTCAAGACTGATTTGCATATGGATGGGTCCAAACTGGGGTGGCGTAGTGGGCAAAAGAACGATGGATTTAACCCAGATCTTTTGGCTGGGGGAGAATGTTTGCATTGTCAGCATTCCGTCCATCATTTGTTTGCTGTAACACTTTTTGCCCTAAGTGGGATGGGTATGCCCAGACGTGGGTCCCTTGCTCACTGTGCCACTGGATTCAAGCTAGCCTGGCTGAAGAAGGGTGACATACCCTGAAATCGGTCCCAGGATGCTTGTTTCCGGTCCAGGGAGGACCTGGCCTGGCAGTTTGGTCTGGACTGTTCCCATGGGGCACAGGGTCAAGACTGATTTGCATATGGCTGGGTCCAAACTGGGGTGGCGTAGTGGGCAAAAGAACGATGGATTTAACCCAGATCTTTTGACTGGGGGAGAATGTTTGCATTGTCAGCATTCCGTCCATCATTTGTTTGCTGTAACAGAGTTAGTGACACAGTGGCAGTTGTCGGTAGTGTTCAATCACCTCCGTAACGATGATCCTGTTCCCTCCGGACTGCAATGCGTCATCCTCTTACGCCTCTCCGTGCGTGTGACGATATGTATTCTGCCTTTTGAATTACAGATGTTCAGTTCCAAATCTGTGATCCCACTCATGCGCAGTGTAGGCCCACAGACACGTGTGGTTGTGATGCCATGCACAGACTTGCTGGCACCACATCGAAGGGAGTATAGTGAATTGTTCTGTGCCTTAAATGATGTTCACTGCCATGGTGTAATCAAGACTCAGTTCCAAATGTGTGACCTACCTGACCGTGGTGTAGGCCTGAGGCAGCGGTCAGCACGGCCCATTCACCTAGTGTCGCAGGCATAGGTTGTATGGCCCCACCGGCTGGCGTTGAACAGGGTTAGTGGCACCACGTGTAGCCAGCTGGCGTTGAACAGGGTTAGTGGCACCACGTGTCGCAAGATGCCCATATGGAATTATGCCTCACTGATCGGGGGGGTCTGGTGCTGTGGTCGCTGGCCCAGATTTGGGGTCACTGCCATTCATGACTCAGGACACAGTTTCACATATGGGACCTACTGGTCCGAAGAGTAGGCCGAAGGCGGCAGTGGAGTACGTCAACGAAAAGGGAATAAAGCGGGCCTGTGTCGTGGAGGCCGTGATGGTCTGAGGTGGCTGCCAGGTCGCGGAACTCGGGCTTGGAGCTTGCGTCGGCACGTGGTGGGCCCTCCTTGACACACGCCGGTGTCGGCAGGTGATCAGTGTGGCCTGGCTGCGCAGGGGCGGGCCTGACGGGTTCGTGGTCCAGCGTGCCGGGGTCCGGGAGGCGCACAGCATCGCAGGCAACTCCGCTCAAGAGGGCGGCGTCGGCCTCGTGGCGGGGTGGGAGGTGCCGCCCTGGCAGAGACGTGGGTCTTTCCGGAAGAGGACCACGCCCAGGCCTACGTGCTTTTTATTCACACCCCTATGCTGGCGTGGCGTACGCCGGGCCATCCCACTCCGGTGATGCTTAGGGGGTGAGGCGTAACAGGCAACATTTCCGTGAGGTCCCCCACTGGCTGGGGTGACATGGTGGCCTCCACTGTCCACTACACTCCATACATCAGCGGTGTATGTCGCCATGGATAGGGGTGTGTTCTGCATACTGCGGTGTGTCCAGCACATCTCCGCCACTCTTGGCATTGTGTACTTTCCCAATAATGGTTCTACTGCATCCTTCACACATGCCTGGTTGCCACCTCTCCCCACATTCGGCTATTATGTGGCTGTGGTGCCATGCCGTTGCTGGCTCATGTTCAGGGCTTGCCCATGTGAACATTGTAAGTTGTTCTGTCGTGTTTGGTGGCTGGGCATGTTGTTGTATGTGATTTTGTGACGTGTGCATTGCCAGAGTTGTGAGTTGCATGGTTGTGGAGTTGAGGTGTGTGGGGTGTTCATTTGGATATTGCCAAGGGGCTGTGCATTTCCCTTGTTGGCATCCTGGGAACGCTGGTTGATGATGGATTGTCAGCGGATGAAGGTATCATGCACACTGGCTGTGTATTTGAAGGCGACATTGTTGGAGGTTCCACGGTGTTCTGTTGTTGCCTGCACATTGATGTGAGATGTGTGCTTCCTGTTGAGGTGATTGTGTGCTGTGTCACCAGGGGGCACAGGTAGTACATGTGTGCTGTGGATTGCCCCCAACACGTGCTTGCATCCTGCTTGGGTGTATGGTCCTTGCTTGGTCTCCAGCGGATCCTGCGCATTGTGTTGTACGTATGGGGACTGGGGTACCAGGGTGATGGTGATGTCCAGGACAGGTGTGGGGGACTTGGATGTGGCTGGCTGTGAGACTCCTCCGACTCTGGTGGGTGTTGTTTGGGGGGTACCAGGGGCCAACAGGTGCAGCCAAGCCAGCAGCTTTGTGTGGGGTGGGATGTTGGTTGTCCGCTGTGTTGGTGCCGTAGGCCTGTTAGGCGATGATGGTCAGGATGCGTAGGATGGTTGTCCCTTTCAGCCTGTAGTGGACAGTGACATTGTCGGATGTTGGGTCTGTGCGGCTGGTATGTTTCCTGGGGTTCCGCTGTCTTTGTCTGCGCTGCGTCTGTGGTGGTCCGGGGGGTGTGGTGTTCTGGGTGTGGGTTGGGGTCCTGGGGTGGTGGCAGTGGGTGTTGTGGCCCTCTTGGGTGTCCGGGCCGCATGATGAGTGGCTCCATGGCATCTGTTGCCCTTCCGATGTAGCCCTGGGCTGTGCTCCCTTCTGTGGTGCTGGCTGCCGTCTGACTTTACACCAGGTCAGAGCAGGTGTAAATTTCCTGGTGCTAACGCGCCTTATCGCCTGTTTTGTGTTCTTATCGCCGATCTGGCTGGTCGTTGTGAATGTTGAGGTGTGATGTTGTCTTGACTTTTGGCACGGGAACAACCACTCTGCATCTCATTAGTGGTATTTGCGGGGGCCCTCTGTGGCGATGTTTTTTGCGGCTGCTATCGCGGGTAAACTGGTGCTGTGGGCTGTTAACACGGGCTTGTGAATGGGGAGGTAAATTTATCACGACTTTGGCTGCGATAAAGTGCCGTTATTTTGGCGATAGCTCCTTGTGAATATGCCCCTAAATGTGCAGTACTCTGACTCAGTGCAGTGGACACGAGGGATGGTGCCTCAGCTTGTCCCCCCAGTTGGTAGCTATACGATGGCCGCGAGTGGCGGACTCTCTGAGCGGGGGAAGGGAGGGGAGCCGCAAGTTGGCAAGGGCCTCCGAGCTGAGGTGAAAATAAGAGAGGGAGGGGGAGAGAGGGGGGTGGAGACACCCCCTTGACAGATCTGGATTGAAGGAGTACCATAGATCTCGGACATCGATGACAGGTAATTTGGGGGCAGTAGGGTGTGGTGCGATGAGGGGAATGATTCTGGGGGTTGTTGTGGTAAAAAGCTGGGTACTGCAGAGGGGGTGAGCGGGGTTGCGTCCCTAAGGAGGGGATTGGTGCACCGTGTTTCTGGTTGCATGGTGCTGACAGCCAGTATCGGATGGGGGAAGGGACAGGTGCCTGCCTACGTGTCCTGTGATGGGATAAAAGAAGGGATGGAGGGAAGGGTTGGTGGGGAGGGGGGAAAGGAAGGGGTAGGGCAGGGTGGGGGAGGGGTTGGGCAGTGGGGGATAAGGGGTTTAAAAAGTGTGCATGTAGGGGGAAAGAGAGAGAGAGGTATGGGAGGATAATGGAGGGGGATGTGGGTGGGTAGGTAGGAATATCTGTGGGGTATGTTAGAATTGAAACACAAAATTGCCATATTACTCGTACTTTACCCAATATCATGTTAGCATTTATATAGCTAATACATTAAATATGCATACTGTATGTATACGCGATTAGTAAATGCAGATGTTATGTTTGTTAGGTTGACATCTGTGCCGCCATTTTGTCTCTCCGAAACGCCATTTTGTATTATAATCGAAACTGTTACTTGTTCATTTACGAGAAATGGTCCTTGGTAAGGTTTGTTTCTCCAATGCTGAATCTTGCTCATTAACGCTTGCCTTTTCTATTACATCGAGGCCTTCTCCCACCTGTCCAGTGGGGAGGATAAGCCAGACGACCTTGGGCAGTAGATACCTTGTGCCAAGCTGCAGAATCGATACTTATGTTCTGTATCCCCATTGTATTACAACAGCTACCAGTGTTTTTCCATAGTAGGCGGCTCATTGTGGGCTCCGCAACATGCATAATGTAATTTTATGCTTGGTAGAGTCAGTCCCTCGTCAGCCATCATAGGAGGCTGGTCAGATTGGACTCCACTGCAGTGTACTTTGTGAATAAATTGGTTTGCTTGTATTCTCTACTGCATCATCGACTCTTCATTTTTTTGGAAGGCTAGAGGAGGTCGAGCAGTGGGTTTATACCCTGTGGAAGAGAAGTGAGGTGCTAGCTCTTAAAAGTCAGTTACCGGATCCAAGGAAAAACCCTACGGCGTATTATAAAGAGTTAACAGAGGCTGCCTCCTCGTCAGTTATGACCCTAGCAGATATAGATAGAGATGTTTTTCGGGCTGTTGGTGCCGGTGGACATATGGAGGCAGGTGCATACGCAGGATCACAGGGTGGAATTGGGTGGCTCTTGGGATGAGATTAAGGCATGGGATAAGGAGCGAAAGCCCAGTGAGAAACCTAGAGCTGAGATTCTGGCTTTGCTGACTCGTATCATCACTTATATGCATTCTCTTATCCCACCCAGATGAGTAGATTGGGATAAGCTGATGGCATGTCGTCAGAAGAAAGAGGAGAGTGTGTCTGATTTTTTTTACTAGGTTTGAAGAGGTGTTCTTGGATTTCAGTGGACAGGATTTGTCAGTTGAAGGTGGTGTTCGTTTGTTTGTTAACAGGTTTGTCACAAATTTGCTTCCGGAGATTGCAGCTTGGTTGCAAGCTTCAGAGAGCACTTGGACTACCTCCTCCCCTTCGGTGATATTGAGTATGGCTCAGTACTATGAGCATCGAGAAAATGAGGAAAAGGACAAGGTGGACAAGAAAAGTAAGGATTTGAAAACGAGGGTGTTGCTGCAGCAAGTTGCAAGAGGGCCCGGAAGGGGACGGGGCACTGGTCCAGCTCAAAGGTCACGGGGTGCTGGTAGAGGTGGTGCACCCCTAGGGCTGAATCAGTGTGCGTATTGTAAAAAGGAGGGACATTGGCGAAGTGAGCGCCCAGATTTATTACAAAAACTTTCAGTTCCTAGTGGGCGAGGTTCGAGAGGAAGGGGCCGTTATGAGGTTGATCGGGATGAGGTTGAAGCAGGTGCATCCTCAGGGGGTCGTTCTGATCAGAACTATTTTGATGACCCCCGGGGAAGGCAGTACTATCATGATGATTATGATATGGATGAAGCTGCAGGGATGTCCTATGGCTAGGACAGCCAGGGACAGGGAAAGTGACCAGTTCAAATTCCTGTAGATTAGCGTGGTCCTTATGTCACAGCAGATTTGCATGGTTCGGCACAGAAATATTTGGTGGATACAGGTGCAATGAATAGCTCTGTTTCTCGTTCGCTGGTCCCCGGGGCAGCCCTGTCTGGCCATAATAATGTTTCGGTAGGTTTTTCAGGCGTACCGGTTGTGAGCCCCAATTCCAAACCTCTTGCTTTGACTGTTGGTCCTTTTACTGTGGACTCTCCATTTTTGTTAACGGCGAATTGTGGGTAAAATTTATTAGGATTTGATTTGTTGAAAAAATTACATGCTACCATTTCTTGTTCCCCGGATGGTGTTTACATGACTATTGGACCTAATGTGGTTAGTGCAAAACAGTGTTTGGCAAAGGATGCGCTGCTTCCTGTTGAATTTAAAGATGTGCCATCCTCATTGTGGGCCACAGGGGATACGGATGTGGGGTTGTTATAGATACCACCAGTTTCCATAAAGATCAAAGATAACGCTGTGCTCCCTCGTATTCCCCAGTATAAAATATCAAAGGCAGGGGAGCAGGCTTTTATGCAGATTATACAGGACCTGATAAAATCGGGGGTGGTTGAGGAGGCAGTAGCGAATGTATGCAATAGCCCCATTCTCCCTATTCTTAAGAAGGCACCTTTGGATTCCCCTGATGCACATCCTGATGTTTATCGTTTTGTGATTGATCTCCGGGAAATCAATAAGATAGTGGTTCCTCAGTTCCCGGTGGTACCAGATATTACTGCCCTCTTGACGATGATTCCTTCTACTGCTAAATTCTTTTCTGTGATTGATTTGAAAAATGCTTTCTTTAGTATTCCTATCCATCCAGACAGTAGGTATCTGTTTGGATTTGCTTTCGGTAGAGGTTTCCAATTCTGTTGAGCTCCTCAGGGGTATACAGAAAGTCCCAGTATTTATAGCCAAGCTTTGAAAAGTCAATTGGACTCTCTCTCTCTTCCCGCAGGTAATGTATTATTGCAATATGTGGATGATATTTTGATAGCCTCCGATACTGAAGAGGGTTGTCGGGATGCCACGGTACGATTGTTAAAGCATTTGGCGAACAAAGGACATAAAGTGTCCCTTTCCAAATCCCAATATTGTCAACAGCAGGTCGCCTATTTAGGTCACCTGCTGTCGAAGGGGGGTCGGAGGCTAACACCTGAACGAGTTGATGCCATTGTTAAGATGCCTGCCCCTGTGACACAGAGGGATGTGCGTGCCTTCATAGGCATCACCTCGTATTGTCGACACTGGATACCTGCTTATTCTTTATTAATACAGCCCCTGCTTCGCCTAACAACTAAAGATGTGCATGAACCCTTGCCCTGGACGCATGAATGTCAGCAGGTACGCCTGACTATGAGAAGCCTTTCGTGTTGTATGTACACGAAATGGCTGGGTGTGCGCTTTCGGTGTTAACACAAGCCTTTGGAGGTAAGCAGTGGTCGTGTGCTTATTTTTCTGCTACGCTTGACCCTGTCGCCAGAGCCCTCCCGAGTTGTTTAAGAGCCGCTGCGGCGGTCTCTATACGACAGTCGGCAGGGCTCGTCCTCAATCATGACCTCACAGTAATGGTACCTCATGCTGTGGATGTACCTTTAAACAAGACAAAGACGCAGCACCTCACCAGTGCTCATCTGACCGGTTATGAGTTAACCTTATTTGCACCTCATATTACTATCAAACGATGTGCCATTCTGAATCCAGCCACGTTACTACCCCTCCCTTCGGGGGATGAGGACAGAGATGTCCATGATTGTTTGTTCCGTACCGAAGAGGAGACGAAGGGACGGGTAGACTTGACTGACGTTCCCTTATCTGATCCGCAAGGGGAACTATATGTCGATGGTTCTTGATTTAAATTGTCAGATGGCACCACTGCAGCGGCGTATGCTATTACAACGCTGCGCACTGTAGTTGAGACCTTACGTATTCCTTACCAATCCGCGCAAGCTGTGGAGCTGATAGCCCTTTTGCGAGCATGTGAATTGAGTGAAGGACTGACTGTCAATATTTATACTGACAGCCAGTATGCCTTCGGGGTGGCCCATAATTTTGGACGCCTCTGGGCAGAGAGAGGATTCTTGACCTCACATGGAACCAAAATCCAGAATGGTCCGCTGATAGAAAGGCTTTTGACAGCCTTGACCCTTCCCAAACGATTGGCAATAGTGAAGTGTAATGCTCATAAAGCAATTACTGATGATGTGGGGTGGGGAAACGCTTTTGCAGACCAGACAGCAAAAGAGACAGTCAGGTCAAAGACGACAAGGATGTTTGTGGCAGTACCTGCTAGATGGGTACCAGATATTACCATGTTTGAAAATTCGTTAGAGAGTGTTCGGGAAATACAGAGTGAAGCAACAATTGAGGAATTGGCGGTGTGGCAGGAAAGTACAGGGTGTTTAGACGATGAAGGGTGTTGGATTGACAAGTCCAAGAAGCAGAGATGGATGTTGCCTGATGCATAAGTATTTCCTGTAGTTACCATGGCACATGGTCCAGCTCATATTAGCGCCAAGGGAATCTGTAGGTTATTGGATCCTGTGTGGCAAAATGATAATATCTCAAAGGTTGCTGTGCACCTAGTGAAACATTGCATGATTTGTATGAAGCACAATCCTGGAAAAGGTACCCCTACACCTTCTGGTAATTTTGCACCACCTTCTCTCCCTTTCGAGGTACTCCAGATGGATTACATAGAGATGCAGCGAGTTAATAATTTGAAATATGTGTTAGTGGTGGTTTTGTGCATTTAGCAAATGGATTGAGGCTTACCCAGCAAAAGAAAACACAGCCATGGCGACGGCGAAAGCTCTTATAAAGGAGTTCTTCCCGCGCTACGGTTTGCCCCGTTTGATTTGGAGTGACAATGGAAGTCACTTCAATGCCAAACTGATCCAATTGCTGTGCGATGGTCTGCACATCAAGCAAAAATTCCATGCAGCAAATCATCCCCAGTCAGCAGGTTTAGTTGAGACGTACAATGGTACTCTCAAGCTAAAATTGGCTAAGATTAAGGAAAGTACTGGGCTACAATGGCCAGATGCATTACCCCTTGCTCTATTGTCCACCAGAATGACAGCCCATTCTAGAACTGGATTATCGCCATACGAAGTGGTCTTTGGCCGTCCCGCAAATGTGTGGGGTGTCCCTAGACCGAAAAGATTTTCTGAAACTGATTATCCTCTGTTAGTCGATTATTTATATGATCTCACTAAAAGTTTGCGTTCTATTCACCAACAGATACATGAAGCTTTGCCTCCAGCACCAGAGGGGCCCAGGCATACCATACAGCCTGGTGACTACGTTCTTGTGAAAAACTTCCAGAGACGAGACAGCTTGGAGCCTAGGTGAAAGGGACCATATCTGGTCCTCATCACGACAAGGATGGCGGTGAGGGGGATGGCACTGGATACATACCTCGCATTGCCGGCGAGTGCCGCTCCCCCTCCCCTATGACCAGTGGGTGCAAGAGGGGATAGGGGACCACGAGACGGAGAAGGTTTCACGTTTTGTTCCCTTCTCTGACGCCCAGCTGACTTGGGCGCAGACAGAAGAAGAGAGCGAGGCAGCTTTGACAGCAGCAGTCCCCCCAGAAATTAGGGCTGCACAGGCTTCTTCTTCATCTGATCTGCAGGAGCCTAAGTCTCAGTCTCCAACACCGCCTGAATTTCAGATCCTTCTCTGTGATGAGACAGTACCTGGAGTAGAAAGGTACAATTTGCGTCCTCGACGGAAGGATAGTGCACCAAAAGAGAAGTGAGTGTAGCAGGGATGGACTTCATGGATAAGATTAGTAAAATGCCCCCTTGTTTCTGCTTTTTCCTATTAGACTAGGTATCAGAAGATTGGTGCACTGCTTGAAACGCAGGACAGGATAAGTTGAGGGTATTTTCCAAGGAGGGAGAGTGCCCTATCCTGAGGACAGTGAACATTTGCTGATGAGCTGCAACAGTGTGGCTCCACCGTACAGTGCTCAATAGCACCATCGAGGATTGAACAATAGAAGCCTGCCAGGGAGGCTTGTAATGGACCCTGATCTTCTCAACGTTCTTTTTTTCCTTTTTTTTGTGTCCTTTCTACCGTTGGTTCCATTATATGACGTCTCTTTCTCTGGTGTTTTCATTTGTAGCTCTATAGTGAACATGTATCTTTTTGGTCGTCCCCGTGTAGAAGATGAACAGTTTTTTATTGCCCTGTGACCGAGGCAAATCAGTTTTCACTGGTTGCTCAGGAAGAAAATTTTTGGGCTGTAGTTATATTGTTGTTTTTCCTAGTGGGAGGGGGGCTGTTCTGGGTATTGGAATGTTCTTCTGGAGATACCTCGTCATGTGTTTTATATCAGACAGTTTCCTCAGATCGTAGTAAAAGAACTATGCACAGCAATGTTTTCTTAGACACGCACCGGAAATTCTTTGGAGATAACACAGCTTGTTACCTCACTGATTCTGTTACAAGTTTATGGACCGCTTATCCATTATCACTGGTAAATTATACATATGTTTGTCCTCCCCGTTTTGTAGAAGCAAAAGGTGAATTTGGCCTTGGATATCCTGGACCTTGCTTATACTATAGAAAGCCGAGGGGCACAGGGTACCCGGGGTGCATGCCCGAAATGTATTGTGGTGATTTGTACCTTGGTAAAAGACATATCACCCTGACAGGTTGGCACTATCAAGATTTGAATGTCACTCAAGATGCAGGTATTTACCCAGCGTGTTGCCCTGAAATAAATAGTACTGATGCTTATTTGTATCTCAATTGCTCTGGAGAAGTAGAGTACAAAAATGTAATGCGTGTAGGGAAAAAGGATGATCCCAGTATGAAGGGAATGAATAGTAGATATGCTCCATTAGATTATCAAGGTCCACTCTATGCACATCCAGGTTTTTATTTTTTATCAAATGGTACGTATTCTAATATGTACAATGGTACAGAGGATGTGGCCTTGGGAATGGTTTTACCTCTTGGGGTGCCTTGCAAGTACAGTAAACCAAATATAAGATGGGTAAAAAGAACATTTACCAAGGAATTTTGTGAGGGCGTTACCGATTTGGAAGTTAATAATTATAGTAATGGTATCACTTTTGAACATATCCTTTCCTCTATTATTACTTTCGGTGGTACCGCCATGGCCAGGGGTGAACGAGCTAGAGAGTATTTCGGGTGTAAGTTGATAATTTTATATAATTCTACAGTGGCAGCTTTACGGGACATCACCACCCAGCTAGAAAGTATGCGCATCTACTCCGAACAAACGAGATATGCAGTTGACTTTATTTTAGCCAAGGATGGTGGTGCATGCGCAATAATAGGAGAGCAGTGTGTGGTCTGTATTAATAATATGGAAAAGAATATCGCTGAGCATATTCTAGATATTTTGGAAAATGTTAAAGGAATGGAGAGCGGTAATTGGAGCTGGTCTTTATTTGGTGGTTGGGGTTGAATTCTAGAAAAGGTGATATATTTCATTGTACTTTTAATTTGTTGCTGTGTTTTGATCCAGTGTCTTCCCTTATGCTGCTCATACTGTGCTACTTATCTCACCCCCAAAAGGATTTCAGTTCATGATACCAATGCCACTATAATGCTCCAAAAAGAGTTTGATACTATCATGCAGATAGACGAGGGGGTCTTTGGTTCAACTACTTCTCTTGCAGGTTCAATTCCTGATGTCACTCCTACTGCTAATGTTTAGTGGCATTTTCCTCTTTACGTTGGTTATGCATATATACATACCCGTACCTGACATAATATTGTTTGAATGATTGTATTTTTCTTTTTGCTGTTAGAATCGTAAAGACCCTTACCCGATAGCAACAATAATGGTGCACGTATTAGCTTATAATGCTAAAAGGAGGGTCTGTTAGAATTGAAACGTAAAATTGCCATATTACTCGTATTTTACCCAATATCATGTTAGCATTTATATAGCTAATACATTAAATATGCATACTGTATGTATACGCGACTAGTAAATGCAGATGTTATGTTTGTTAGGTTGACATCTGTGCCGCCATTTTGTCTCTCCGAAACGCCATTTTGTATTATAATCGAAGCTGTTACTTGTTCATTTACGAGAAATGGTCCTTGGTAAGTTTTGTTTCTCCAATGCTGAATCTTGCTCATTAACGCATGCCTTTTCTATTACATAGAGGCCTTCTCCCACCTGTCCAGTGGGGAGGATAAGCCAGACGACCTTGGGCAGTAGATAGCTTGTGCCAGGCTGCAGAATCGAAACTTATGTTCTGTACCCCCATTTTATCACGACAGCTACCAGTGTTTTTCCATAGTAGGCGGGTCATTGTGGGCTCCGCAACATACATAATGTAACTTTATGCTTGTTAGAGTCAGTCCCTCGTCAGCCATCATAGGACGCTGGTCAGATTGGACTCCACTGCAGTGTACTTTGTGAATAAATTGGTTTGCTTGTATTCTCTACTGCATCATCGACTCTTCATTTTTTGGAAGGCTAGAGGAGGTCGAGAGTGACCCAGGTGGCCCTAATTGGGTCACTTCCTTCAGGTATGAGGAAGATGAGGAAGAGGGGAGGGCATGGGTAACTATGCCAACCGGCAATTGTGGCAGTCGGTCTGATGATCCGGCAGAGTCTGGATAGGACATTAGCGTGTGGTCTCCCGAAGAAAGGGAGCCCATGTCTGCATGAAAACCTCCGCCTGGTCCTGCATGCCTTATATAATGTGTTTGTGAGACGCTGTTTGGACCATCGCTGCTATCCAGTCCTCTTGCGAGGGGGGAGTGGGTGACCTCCATTGTCGAAGAACGCAGAGCTTAACTGTGGGCAGCACCGTGTGTAGAAGGCAGCGTTGTGGGTGAGTAATATCCAGGGAATCTCTGATGTCATGCAGGAGGATGATGGGAGGGGTGAGGGGGAGGCGGAGGGTATTGACTCTCTCAAGGTGTCTCTGATATAAGACCAGAAAGGTTGAATAGAGGGACATTCACAGAGGATGTGGGGGTGGTTGTGTCTGGGCATCTCCAGCACCTAGAATGTGGCAGCAGACCTGCCCTCTGTAATTTTGAATGGGTACCGTACCAATCATGTAGGGTCTTAAACAGGCACAATTTTAGCCAGGCCTCACGAGTTCCCTTATTCAAAGCCTCCACGATTTCTATCCAATCCTCGTCTTCAATGCTAAATTGTAAGCGTGTCTGGCATTTTGCGTGGAGGCTGTGTAGGAGGGATTGTGAGAATAGGTTATTCATTAGGGTTCCATAAAACCGTGTTCTCGTACTCGAGCTACATGGAGAGCGACGTTTGGGACGAGACAGTCAGACTCACGAGCTCAAGATTTGGGGACAAAATAGGATCCCTCAGATGCATGGACTGCCTTATTGACGTCGCGCAAGATACTGAATTGTGGGTTGGAAATATCACCACAAAAGAAAGGTCTTTATCAAAAAGGACATAGCCTTGAGAAAGTCGCAGGACGATTTCCCTTTGTAAGCGACGAAACAGGTGTTAGCTGTCTGAAGCAAGACCAAAAGAATAAAGAAAGAAAATAAGAATTGAAATAACTTGTATATAATTTGTGCTTACATCGTGCTCTTAACGAATTGTTGATACACCTATGACGTGTGCTGAGGATTTCTTTGTATATTTTGTTGGCTTTGGCCGCTATTTTGGGGAGGTTGGTGGTTCTCCTCACCTTACAGCAACATCTTCCAAATAAGTGGTTTTATGTACAAATACATGTGTTATTCTCCTGAGTGGCGCCAATATACCTAAGCATTATACCACTGTTCATTAGTAGTTGCCCGTACCAATCATGTAGGGTCTTAAACAGGCACAATTTTAGCCAGGCCTCATGAGTTCCCTTATCCAAAGCCTCCACAATTTCTATCCAATCCTCGTCTTCAATGCTAAATTGTAAGCGTGTCTGGCATTTTGCGCGGAGGCTGTGTAGGAGGGGTTGTGAGAATAGGTGATTCATTAGGGTTCCATAAAATCCCAACATCACTCCCTTGTGGCGGCCCCACACTGACAGATAGTCCACTATCAGCGAGGGTTGCAGGGCCCAAGGGCGAGGACAAAAACATCGCCTCAGTGTTACGTTTTGTGTGTGACGGAGTGAACACTGTCCTGATGTGTTTTTTCTATGGAGAAATCAGGCTCGCCTTGGAGGTCGCAAACTACAATTCCCATGATCCTTGGGGGATGACTTCCTGTTTTCAGCCGCTAGGAATCTTGGGATGAGTGACCGGTAGGAATCCTCAAGAGGCGGCCGCTCGGAACGCTCGATGCAGATTATTGTCGCCTTGGACAGTAGCGGTGCTGCAGTGTTCGTGTTCTGGTTATCGCCAGGCTAACGCAGTTCCAGAAGTCTGCGAGGGGTAAAGTATTGCCTTTGCTTGCGTGAGGTTACACGCTCTTCTACTTTCATCGCATTGAAAGCTTCTGTGCTGTTGTATTCGGAAGGATTTCTGGAGACTCTGAGTACACTATGTTGTGTACTCGAATTACACGTCGTTGGAGGTGAATACATTTCTAACCTCGTGGAGAGGGTGCCCTTATTGTTTATGCCTCGGCTGAGTCAGGTTATTTCATTTCTCCAAGTACATAAACCTTTGGTGCTGTGTTTTTCATTTCGTGACTTTCTTTGCTGAAATCTATTGTACGGGTGGGAACAACCCTACAGTTTATTTTCCCTCGCTGTTGTGAATCTTGGGGATCTTGGAGAACAAGTACTTTTGGTTGCTTCAGTGTTGAAGTCTCCTATTCCTGGCAACGTTTGATACGTCTTCAATACCGGAATATTCTCTGAGAGTAAGAGAATACTTGGCTAGGTGGTATTGACCTTGAGTGATATGTCTTCTATTTGCCATTAACAGGGGAGGAGTACATAACGGTGATTCTTCCTCTTCCTCTGTGACGCTGGGCAGTAGATACCTTTGGCAGGTACTTCGAGGTCTGAAATATATATAGCTCATGTATTATCATACTTACAGAGGTTATATGTGATGTCCCTTTTTGCATCATTAGGTTGCTACAGGAACAAGACAGTTCTAAAAATCTCTTAACAAGGGTCAACTAAGGAACCCCGTGTTATAGTCTTCTTCGTTTGCTTTACAGGTATTAGGGACAACACATACATATCATTAATATATATATATATATATATTTTTTTTTTTAATGTGTTATGAAGTGAACTAATGTGTGGATTTCCTTTTAGGTCTCCTTCCCTGCTGTTCTCTTCCTTTCCTTCCCTCGCTTGATCAGATCAACATTCTGTGTTGTTACACTAACAGAATTGAGACGATCAAGAGGTGGACCCATGTTTGACCATCACATCGACTCCGGGGTATTCCGCAGATGACACTCAGGCAGGGTTGTAACTGCAGGTGCTGCCAGACCTGCTGCGGGGGTAACCCAAATTCTTCCCCTAGCTGAGCGAAAGGCTTCAGATCGCCGTTCAATAGCACCTGATCAAGGGTCCGTATGCCTACCGCCTTCCACCTGAGCCAGTGGAGTTTCTGGCCGTTTATTTGGATACTGTTATGGCCCCACATTGGTGCCTTGGCATGTAGGCAGTGGTTTATGCCCAAAAGGTGGTGTGCACAATGCCATGCTTTATGTTTAGCTTGTATCACGGGGTGTGGAGTGTATAGTTGGTGGGTATAGTCCCCATAGAGGGGGCCGAGGCTGTCACCGCAAGTTAGGAGTGATCGTTCCATTATGACCCACTGCGGGGGATCCGGCGTTTCTGGAAGCAAATAGGCGAGCTGGGAGATATGTAGGACTAAGGAATTGTTTATATTCTAAGGGTAGATATTTTCTTTTTTGCATTAATGAAAACAAAGAGTCTTTATAGCTGACCCTCTGGCACTTATGAGATTGTTTATGGCTTAACTCCTCGCTTACATAGAGAACTGACCTTGTTCTTATATATATTGTGAGAGTTCCTTTTGAATACCATCATAATTGACTGTTTCTTTGATTCTTAAAGATATTTCTTGTCATCTTGTGATATTTTACAGAATTTCTGTCACTATATAGAAGGACTTGATACCATAAAACACCAGAACTGGTTTATTGAATCACAACAAAATATTTCAGTATACAAATTGGAGGTATGTCTCAATATACGATTTGTTTCTTCTAATTTAACATTAGAGTCGTTCTAGAGCTCCAGTATAATGGCTTGAGTTAACATTATATAAAAAATACAATAAATAAAAGGAATATAACTTACAGATGTCCATCAGGATTGCTATATATTATGACCAATGTGTATAAAATTTATACTTAGAACTCCCAAAAACCAATAAGATGATAAAAAGTAAGTTGCGATTTTGAAATTGAGTCCGGTTATCCTCTATGCATATATAATATAGCAGGAGGGCACACCAAACATATGGAATTAATAAATTGGAGTATCTTGTACTGTATAAATTACTTTATATTGTAGTTGTTACACTGATTGTTAAGTGAATTTTGTAGATGTGGCACTGATTGTTAAATGAATTTTGAGCATATCAGAACAAGTATGTAAAAATGTAAAGTCATCTGTTTTTAAAATTTATATATAGATGTACATTCTGTAAATATTGTTTGTATGTACTTCTTGTAGCCCTGAAGAAGTCTGTGAAAGGAGGAAACGCGTTGGCTATGACAATCATTACACAATGGCGTTTCTTTTTAAAGATGAAGAAAAAGAATAAAGAATATTTGAATTGAAACACTGTCGTCAGATGCTGTGATTCACGTCGTGTATTCATTTCTTTGATATGCTCCTAGTGCAAACTATTGATGAATATAAGCCGGACTCTCATTAATTTGGATATATTGTTTACAGTATTGTTTGTGCTGGACCACCAGTGGAAAATTTTATTTTGAAAAATTGTTTTCAAATTGGAGTAGAGAGGGGTTGTGCTCCGGGTTCCTTGCACCACATATTGATTCATAATTTGCCCAACCAATTTGGAGGTTAGCTGCAGTAGTATATTACCTCGACCCCCTGTCTTTGTTTTTTTTTTGGCATATACATATATTTTAGAGAGGTCGTCCGCAAAGGGTATACCCACTATGTGTGGCAAGTGGTGAATGATAGAGGCCAAGGGCTCCGTGGCCAGTATGAACAAGAGGGAGGAGAGGGGGCAGCCTTGGCGAGTGCCTCTCTGGGTTCTAAAGGTGTCTGAAATGAACCCCCCACAGTTGAGCTGAGCCACGGGACAGTCATAGAGCAGGCGGACCTTGGTAAGAAACTGTTCTCCTAGGTCGAAGCGTTTCACAGCTGCAAAAAGGTACCCCAGTCAATGCGATCAAACGCCTTTTCTGCATCTAGGGACTGAGCAACCGCATCTTCTGGTAGGTCTTTTGCAGCCCATAGAGTGTGGACCAGGGTGCGGAGATGGTTTCTGGAGGTATGGCCGTGGTCAAAGCCAACCTGTGTATGATGGATAAGGGATGGTATGACCTTGCTCAGTCATGCAGCTAGAATGCTGGCTAATATTTTAATGTCCCTATTTAGGAGATAGATGGGGCGGTAGCTGCCGCACAGGAGTGGGTCTCTTCCCGGTTTGGGCAGGACCGCGATCACCGCTCTGTTAGAGAGAGGACCTAAGGAGGCCATTCTTTCAGCCTCTTGTAAGGCGGCATGAAGAGTATCGATTGCCTCCTCTCAGGACCATTTGTAGTATTTCACAGGAAATCCATCCTCACCTGGAGACTTGTGGTAGGGCAATTTGGGGGTGGCTGCTGCTATTTCCTCTTTACTAATATCCCCTTCCAATAGCTCTCTACCTTTATCCATCAAGCGCGGAAGATCAATTCCCTCGAGATACGCGGATAGCCGTTCTGCGCTGGCCCGTGCTTTCAGGGTGTAAAGTTGTTCGTAGAAGGAGGCAAATTCATTAAGAATGTCCTGGGGCCGAGTAAGGATGTCCCTGGTCGCAGATCGGATAGGAGAAATAGCCATTGCGGCTTCATGTTGTGTTGTCTAAGCTTCGCCGCCAGCAGTTGGTCAGCTTTTTCCCCCTGTTCAAAATGCCTCCCCTTTAGGCATTGAAGAGCGTATTCGGCTTTGGACATGAAGAGGCTATTAAGTGTCATACGGGCCAGTTCTAGGCATTGGTGATTGGGCACTGAGGGACGGGAGGAGTAGAGACGAGTAAGGGAGGTGATCTGGTTCTCCAGCTTGATACGACAGAGAGCAGCCTGCTTATTGGCTATGGCCGCATCTCTCATTAGTTGCCCACGAATGGTTGCCTTTGCGGCCGCCCATAAGGTCCTGTGGGAGGCTACCAATGCCTTGTTGTCTGCCAGGTAAGTATATAGGTGTGTCTGCGGTTGGTGCTTGCCCTGGGGTGAACGATATCTCTGGAAATTTAGGCGCCATTGTTTGTGGCCTGGAGAAACTAGGCCCATGTCAAGGGACAACAGAACAGGTGAGTGATCGGAGAGGGCAGCCTCCAATATGTGAGATTCGCCGACAAAGGCCATGGCAGGATGAGATACGAGGAAGTAGTCCAGTCTGGACTGGGTACCATGGACCGAAGACAGGAAGGTGTACTCCCTGTCTGTCGGATGGCAGAGGAGCCAATGATCCACAAGGCTGCGGTCCTAAGCGATGTCTCCCAGCAGGACTCTGTCCCCCTTCATTTCCCCTGTCCAGGGTCACGTCCTGTCTAGCACCGAATAGCGAGCGAGAGTCCAGTCGCCTCCTATGATGTATTAAGGTTGCCCCAATCTCTGCAAGCAGACGGTTTAGGCGAAGGAAAAAGGAGCGTTTGGTCCCCGTTGGGGCATACACTGAGCCCACGTACAGGGATCTATCTCCCAGTTACAATTTGGCAAATGTGTATCTGCCGTCTTGGTCAGACCTTGTTTTCAAGACTGTAACGGGCAACAATTTGCAGAGAAGTATTGCGACTCCACATTTTCGCGGTGGCCCCCGCTCAGCTGTGGCCAACACCGTCATGCTGCTATGAATCACTCTACCCACCCAGTCAAAGTACAGTTTATTTATTTATTTATTTTATTTATTAATTAAACTTATAATGTGCAACAGCTACCCAAAAAGGGTTTCCCGGTGCAAACGCAGAATCAGAGGCTGATGACAAAGCAAAGGCAGCAGGCTAATGATTAAAAAGCCATGTCTTCAAGGATTTACGGAATTGGATGTAATTAGTTTCGGTACGAAGAGCTAAGGGCATAGCATTCCAGAGTGAGGGGCCAAGATGTGAGAAAGACCTACCGCCCATCCTCGCTAGTTTGATTTTTGGGACAGAAAACCTCCCCTGCGTAGATGAGCGAAGGTCACGAAGAGGGACATAGGGATGAACCAGTGATTGAAGGTATTTGGGGGCCGTTCCACTTTTGATTTTAAACATGTAGCTCAGGGCTTTGAACTTAACTCGGTTCTCCACCCTGAGCCAGTGCAAATCACGAAGATGGCCGGAAACAGAGGAAGTTCTGGGGATCCGGCATAGAAGCCTAGCTGCAGAGTTTTGAACCAGTTGCAGCCTGCGTGTCACCTCTTTGTTAGATCCCAAGTACAGAACATTGCAGTAATCAAGTCTTGAAGTAATCAAGACATGAACAACAGTCTTCTGAGTGGGTTCTGGTAGCATCCAGATAACTTTTTTAGCCACTTCAGGATAGTGAAGCAGGTAGCAGCTACTTTAACGACTTGGTTGTGCATACTTAGTGTATCATCCATAATTATACCCAAATTTCGAGCTTGGCGGACCGGTATAGGAAGAGCACCCATCTCGCAGGGCCAATGTTGAGGACCCCAAAGTTCCCTATTTTTCCCCAATATAAGAACCTCGGTTTTTCCTCCATTCAGTTTGAGGTAATTAGATTGCATCCATGATGCAATATTCCTCAACCCCAGCTGAAGGGGAGAAATCCCTGTCGTACTCTTCATAGATAGAGAAAAAATAATTTGCGAATCATCCGCTTAGGAGAAGAGGGTCAGCCCAGATTTCTCTGCAATATCCGCCAGGGGTCTTACATATAAGTTAAAAAGTAGGGGGCTAAGGATAGAGCCTTGAGGTACCCCATGAGTTAGAGAGTGGATATCAGAGCTGGTTGTGGGAGAAAAAACTTGGAAAGTACGATTTGTGAGGAAGGAAGTGAGCCATTTCAGAGCCGGCCCACATATGCCCAACAAACTTAGGGTTTTAAATAACACAGCGTGGGACACCGTGTCAAAAGCTGCGCTCAGATCCAACAAAATGAGGGCCACGGTGTCTCCAGCATCAAGATGGTGGCGTAGTCTTTCGTTTACCACCAGCAGGGTGGTTTCTGTTGAAAATCCGGCTCTGAAGCCCGACTGAGAAGGATGGAGAAAACTTTGCGCATCGACAAACAGTGAAAGCTGTGCATGGACATGTTTTTCTAAGATTTTAGAGAAGGCCGGTAAGAGTGAAATGGGACGATAGTTAGAGAGTAGTTCAGGGTCAGCATTTGCCTTTTTAAGAAGAGGCATTTCCATGGCATGTTTCCAATCAGGCGGGACTATTGCCTCCAGCAGGGAGGCATTTAAAAGATCCATGATTACCTGCAGCGATGGTGGTTTCAGCTGCTGGAGCACGGAAATGGGCAAGGGATCCCTTGGCGATCCTGATTTTATATTACCCAAAAGTTTTTTTAGGGTGGTGATGTTTAGCAGAGGCCATGTATCCAATTGATTAGTGAGAAAGTTAGGGCTCCAATCTTGGTTGGGGGGCATATCGTCCATGGAAGATGGTGTGGATATTTCTGGGGGAGGAGAGAAATTGTCATCCTGCCCTCGTACTATATCCAGATATATACTATCAACTTTTTGAACAAAGAAAGTGGCCAGGTCCTCACATTGCTTTTTATTAAGATGTGTCTCCTGTAGGAGAGCGACATCTGCTTTCTTCGTTTGGAGGTAGGAGAGCAACTTCTTTCATTTATTATAGTGCGCAAGGCCGTTAACATTCCACGAGAGGATGCGTAGCGGTTGGGAGGAGTAGGGGGCGGCACCGCCATAAGCATCTTGGGGACTCTGAACGCGTCTGGCCGCTTGTGAGGAGGAGGAAGAAGGGTGAATGTTAGGGTGTATGAGGAGGTGGAGTTGGGAGGGCGCGCTGTATGAGATGGACTGTACTGGCAGGGGAACAGTGTAGGCAAGCACAGGGAGGGGCTGGGGTAGGATTGGTGAAGGGATAGGTGGGAAGAGGTGGATGCGAGTGAATATGAGGCAGAGAGAAGGGCTGGGAGCAGATACAGGGGGTATAGGAGCAAAGGAGAGGTGGGAAAGGAAGGGGGTGCGAGGAGTAGGGGGAGGCAGAAAAAAGATGGGGAAGAGGAAGAGAGGGGTAATAGGGAGCGGGTGGGCAAGGGGAGCGGTCACTTAGGGAGAGCAACCACAGGGTGGCACCTGATAGTACTAGGGATGAGTGGTCAAGAATCACCAAGAAGTCATTAGAGGGAGGTCTGAAAGGGGAGGGTAGGATAATAAGGAGGGGGAAAGGGGTAGCTTGCGACAAGGGATGAGCCTCTGAGGACATAGGGCTGGGTCGCTGTGGGTCGAAGCTTATGGGCTATAGCGTGTTGGGGGCCCCTTTGGGTGACAGGGCTGGCTAGAGAACATTCCAATGCGCTGGTGTGATATTGGCCCAGGTAGTGTACGGTCGGACAAGCGGGGGAGGCAGGAGGCAGGGTCCAGGGTCCCGTGCAATAAGAAGGAATGTCGGTGAGGCACCACCAGTTGTGCGGCTGGGAAGAATGGGAGGGGGGAGGTCAGTCTTGTGGATAGCCAGTGACCCGGGGTGTCACCTATGGGGTCCTGAATTCCTTATTTGTGTGTAACCGGTGCCTGTGCCAGTGTAATGCAGTTGATGGAGGAGGGCTTAAGAGGGAATAGTGGGAGGTAGGAGCAGGGCTACGTGCAGGACAGGAGACGTAGGTGCAAGCAGCCCGTAGCTGTATCCCAATAGGCCCTCCGGTAGAGGGTATATGTGGGCATAACTGTTTTCAGAGGTCGAAGGTGGGCCCGGGCCTCAGATCTGAGTAAGGGAGGAGGTGGGGTGGTTACGCTTTGTGTGGTCACGGACAGGGTCAGGGAAGGAGAGAAGAGAGATGCACTACCCAGATCCGCTATGTCTGAAGAATGTGTTATCGGTGGGGTGCAGTGTTGAGGCCTCTGTTAATTCCCTGGATGTGGGGGAGAGGGGTGACGCAGGCCCGCAAAAGATCCTGACACGTAGGGGAGTGGAGTGGTGGTAGCTCAGGGCAGCTCTGGTCACTAGGTTCTAAATGCTGTACACTCGCGTCAGACGGGTACATGGGGCACACAAGAGGTGGGTTGGAAGAAGGGGCTCACAAGATTAGTCAGCCTATAGTACATAAAGCACAAAGCAGTTATGATGCATGCAGGTAGCCATCAAACTTTGAGAAGAGAAACATTAAAGTATGTGAAGAAACAGTTTATAATAAAGTAATCTAGTACTCAGCCATCTGGCCCCTTCATCAGGTCTCAGTGCGGCGATCCTTGCTCCTCTGACAGAGTACGGGGACACAATACACCAGTTCTTAGGACGCACCCTCCTCGGCGGGAGTGGACTTCAGGGGAGAACAAGACTTGTCTCTATCGTGCTCCTGTGTAAGTGCCACCACCTCTTGCAGGGCCTGGGCCCTGTCTCCTAGGGAGCTAAAAACACTGTCGGGGTCCCTGCCTCTGTATCGGGAGCCTTCCGCATTCTGCCGGAGCCCGCTGGAGGACATAGGATGAGTTGGTGATGGCAAAGCGGAACTGTCTCTAGGGGCAGAGGCAACAATGTCCATGTCCTGAGGGGTGAGACCTTCCAGGAAATGACAGTCATTGGAGCCATGGAGCATGTCCTGGGGAGTGATAGGCATGTGAGCCTGTTGGATTCACATGTAGTATAAGTTCCAGGTGTGCCCAACACAGTTCAGGCTGTGAAAAGGAGGAGCAGTGCCTATGACAGGCTAGCACGTGTAGTATGGGAGGTTTTGAGCATTCGATTGTCTTTGCTGTTAGGCAGGCCGCAGAAGTGCGGTGCGATTATAGTCAAACTGGATAGAGCCCTCTGTCTGAGAGCCTCAGTTGCCCTGTGATCCGGGCGAGGGTAGGCCTTGGTGGGGGTGCCAGCTTTCAGCATACAGCTTGCCGGTTCGTAGCTGTTGGTGTCCTTGTCAGCGGCAAGTGGTGGTGATGAAAGTAGTAATGGGCGTGGTCCAGTGCCACCTCTGGGTATGAAGGGCTGTGCCGAAGGGGTACCCCTTTTTTGGGGCGTGTAATCAGATGGTCGATGTATTACAGCAGGTGTGTCTGTGGCTCTCTCAGATTACATCCCGGCCCTCCTGGTCACGGGCCGCGTAGTCACCACAGTGTGAGGCCAGCTAGGATGCCGGCCAGCAGCCCCACCTCTCTGGGGGCTGCCTCGCGAAGTGCGTGCAAGCACCCGCATCGCGGGTGATGGACTTAGTTTGTAGAAGGGAGGGAGGTGAGCTCAGAGCCCCCTCTGTGTTGCCGGCATGATGATGGGAGATGCCACTCACCCGTCATTGATCAGTCCAGGTGGGTGTTATTCCTTACTAGGTGCCTCGGCTCCCGGTCCTGCCGCAGGCCCTTTTCACAGTCCACTGTGCAAGGCTGATGTTGGGGGCTCTCTCCGCATCCTGGACTCGTGTACAAGCTCAAAGCCCCCCTGGGCTGCCAATAGCTTGACAGAAGGAGCCACCCGCCACCGGAAGCCCCGCATTCAAACAGTCCAGGCAGGCGTCACCTCTCGCTGTGTGCCGTGGCTCCCAGTTCTGCTGCAGGCCCTTCTCGCATCTGCAGCGCAGTGCTGGAATGGGATCTCTCTGCGCAGTCGGGACCCCAGAATTTGTGTCCGTGGCTTCGCTGCTGCACAGGGTGGTTGTTCACGTCTCCCCCACTATGCCAAGGATGCCTCTGCCACCACCCGGGGCCTGTCTCGACACGGAGCTCTGGAGTTAAGCGGCCATCGCTGTATGTGGCCAGACCATGCCCCTGATAGCAAGTACTTTAGAGTTGAAATATAAATGCGGTAAATCACGGTGAACCAATCTAAAAGTGGAAGCTTTATTGCAGGCCTGAGCGACAAGTAATCATGAATAATGGATGGAATAAAGTGTTTGTAGGTGCAGTGAGTGTTATGCATGTGGGCCGAGAATGGACATAATACATGGAAAAGTTATTAAAAGAAAGCTGACCCCTTCACTTGTGTGATTATCATTCGTGCCTCCTCCTTAAAACTGGGGAAGAGGGTTCGAGTCTCTGCAGCAGCTCAACATCCCCTTATCCTGGGCAAATCACATAATCCTCACACAAGTACGGTTAACCAATCTAAAACTGCAACATCCTGTGATCCTGGGCAAATCACTTAATCCTTACAAAGCACGGTGAACCAATCTAAAAGTGGAAGCTATATTGCAGGCCCGAGTGACAACTAAACATCTAAATATGAAAAATGGGTAGAATAGAATGTTTGCAGGTTTGCCGGACTCATGGGGGCGTGGCAGCGGCGGTCTCCTGACTGCCCTATTACGATTGGGGGGGTTGGACTGCCATTGTCCTGCCGCAGCCGCCAGGGATCCGCCATTCCCTGTCAATGTTGCGGCAGTCAGGAGGCATCAATATGCATGGCGGGACTGCTGCAGTCTTGTCAAGCATATTACGAGTTTCCTCTGCTTCATTGTTTTCATGGTTGTTCCTCCTCCATGAAAACCCTGGCGGAGAGGAAACAAAGGGGACCCTATAGGGCCCCCTTGTGCCTCTGCGCCATGAGGTGCATTCAGGGGGGCACAAGATATGTCCCCCTGTGCGCATGCAACATAGTTCCTGCATGGCATGGACTAAACAGCCCATGCCGTGCAGGAACTGTTTTTGGTGTTCCCATTGAGGATCCCATTTTCAGGGCACCGCTGTGGCAACATCTAAAAAAAACTGCTAGACACAAGTTATACTCATAATCTGGCAGGAGGCCTGACCACGGGTTTGCCGGTTCAGCGGCGGAGCTGACTCAGCGCCACACCACCAAACTCATAATCAGGCCTAAGGTGACTGCTTATAAAATGTGAAAAACACACTTTCTCTTTAAGGAAGCACACATTCAATAGATTCTTCAGTATTATGAGGGAGTAGACCCAGGCTAATGAGGGGAAATCTATGCATGTGCACATCTTACCATTATTGCACATCAGTGGCTCAAGCACATCTTAATGAGAGCTAGAAGGAGGAAATGTTTGTGTTGACATTTAAATGCCAGCAGGATCATTTCGACCATGGTGCAAGTGGTGAATGGAAGAAAATGCTATTTGCAAATGTTTTCCACTAGCACCGATTCGTGCCATTTTGGATAGACCTGCAAGGAATTCCCTAGCCCAGACCAGGTTCTTCACAGGATCAATTCTGTGAGCAGAGCTAAGGGAAGGGATAAGAACAATTAATACTGCTGCTGCTCCTTCCTTTCCCTTTCCCACCAGATCAGCTCACTTTTTTCAGGAGGTAGGAGACAGGTGAAGGAGGAGCAGCCCAGCTATTACCACCCTCTCTCCCTTCACCCCCCCTACTCCAACAACTGAATGGGAAGGGGAGAGACTAAGATTATTTATCTCTCCAAAATGCTTCTATGTCCAAGAGAAGCATTGTGAGCATTTTAAGAGGAGAACACTTTGTATCTGTGTCTCAGAAAGAGGCCACACGCTTTTTGGATTTTTTCATAGTCCGAAAACAATTTTTTTTCAAAATATAACACAAATCATGTTCAGTGGGTTGTACAAGCTGGGCGATTAGGGTGAGGTGTGTGTGTGTGGGTGGGTGTTTATTTGTTTATATGAGAGGGAGGGCGATGTGTGCCTTGGTGTCCGTCATGGTCTGTCATGACCACAAGCAGGGATTCATCACTTAAGATGCCCTAGCCACACAGGCCGAGTATTTCTAGCATATGGGACCTATCTCTAGTGTAATGGTGGTAATTCTTGGCATATTGAACGCATCCAAGGATTGATGGTGCCCTATCCTGGACAAATTGTACTATAATGTGTTGTACTGAGGGCATTTATAGCAAAATGGTGCTCATCTCTGCAATAATACTTGTACTTCATAATGTTTGTAAACTTTGAATTGTGGGCATCAATTACATGTTGGTATCCACCTCTATTATGATGCTGAACCTGACTTAGGGCCTTATTACGGCTTTGGTGGTCCTACAGCGGATGGTGCAACGCACCGTCCACTGTAGGTCCGCCAAAGCCGTGGTGCTGCCGCCCACCAGATTAGGAGTCAAATCAGTCTGACGGGCGGTGCTGCAGTGGTCTAAGGCGGTGGTCTGTCAGGCTCATTAAAGAGCCTGACATGCAGACCACTGTTCTCAGAGCGCCAACTGCACCTTCTTGCACGGTGTGGCATACATGCCACACCGGGCTGGAACTGGCGTTGCAAAACCAGGGGGGCACTACATGTGCCCCCGCATGCACCCCCAGACCCAGGCGCAGCAGGGAGCCCTGTTAGGGCCCCCTTTGTTGCCTCTCCGCCAACGTTTCCATGGCGGACTCACCACCATGAAAATGGTGGTGGACAGGCAACTCCTAATATGCTTGGCAGTGCCGCAGCAGCACTGCCAGCATATTAGTGCCCCTGACCGCTGCATGACCGCCGCAGAATCCTTGATCCTCAGCATTCGCATCGGTCCTGTGGCAGCCCCACCAATGCACTAATAATCCTGCAGGCAGGCCGCAGTGTGGTGGTGGTTGGACCGCCACAACGGGTTAGTCGGTCTTATAAACCGCTGAACTCGTAATAAAGCAAACACAAGGAGATGATGGACGGAGTGCTGAAACTTTTCAGACACTCACCCCCAGTCACAGATCTGGGTTGAATCCATCATCATGCTTTAGCTCACTTCGCCACCTCAGTTCAGACCCAGCTAGATGCAAATCAGTCTTGACCCTGTGCCTCATGGGAACAGTCCAGCCCGAACTGCCAAGCCAGGTCTTCCCTGAACCGGAAACAAGCATCCTGGGACCGGCTTCGGGCTAACAGCCCTCATCAGCCAGGCTACCTTGAATCCAGTGGCACAGTGAGCAAGGGACCCACGTCTGGGCATACCCTGCCAACTTAGGGCGAACAAAGCAAACACAAGGAGATGATGGACGGAGTGCTGAAACTTTTCAGACACTCACCCCCAGTCACAGATCTGGGTTGAATCCATCATCATTCTTTAGCTCACTTCGCCACCTCAGTTCAGACCCAGCTATATGCAAATCAGTCTTGACCCTGTGCCTCATGGGAACAGTCCAGCCCGAACTGCCAAGCCAGGTCTTTCCTGAACTGGAAACAAGCATCCTGGGACCGGTTTCAGGCTAACAGCCCTCATCAGCCAGGCTAGCTTGAATCCAGTGGCACAGTGAGCAAGGGACCCACGTCTGGGCATACCCTGCCAACTTAGGGCGAACAAAGCAAACACAAGGAGATGATGGACGGAGTGTTGAAACTTTTCAGACACTCACCCCCCAGTCACAGATCTGGGTTGAATCCATCATCATTATTATTTAGCTCACTTCGCCACCTCAGTTCAGACCCAGCTATATTCAAATCAGTCTTGACCCTGTGCCTCATGGGAACAGTCCAGCCCGAACTGCCAAGCCAGGTCTTCCCTAAACCGGAAACAAGCATCCTGGGACCGGTTTCGGGCTAACAGCCCTCATCAGCCAGGCTAGCTTGAATCCAGTGGCACAGTGAGCAAGGAACCCACGTCTGGTCATACCCTGCCAACTTAGGGCGAACAAAGCAAACGCAAGGAGATGATGGACGGAGTGCTGAAACTTTTCAGACACTCACCCCCAGTCACAGATCTGGGTTGAATCCATCATCTTTCTTTAGCTCACTTCGCCACCTCAGTTCAGACCCAGCTACATGCAAATCAGTCTTGACCCTGTGCCTCATGGGAACAGTCCAGCCCGAACTGCCAAGCCAGGTCTTCCCTGAACCGGAAACAAGCATCCTGGGACCGGTTTCGGGCCAACAGCCCTCATCAGCCAGGCTAGCTTGAATCCAGTGGCACAGTGAGCAAGGGACCCACGTCTGGGAATACCCTGCCAACTTAGGGCGAACAAAGCAAACACAAGGAGATGATGGACGGAGTGCTGAAACTTTTCAGACACTCACCCCCAGTCACAGATCTGGGTTGAATCCATCATCATTCTTTAGCTCACTTCGCCACCTCAGTTCAGACCCAGCTATATGCAAATCAGTCTTGACCCTGTGCCTCATGGGAATAGTCCATCCCGAACTGCCAAGCCAGTTCTTCCCTGAACCAGAAACAAGCATCCTGGGACCGGTTTCGGGCTAACAGCCCTCATCAGCCAGGCTAGCTTGAATCCAGTGGCACAGTGAGCAAGGGACCCACGTCTGGGCATACCCTGCCAACTTAGGGCGAACAAAGCAAACACAAGGAGATGATGGACGGAGTGCTGAAACTTTTCAGACACTCACCCCCAGTCACAGATCTGGGTTGAATCCATCATCATTCTTTAGCTCACTTCGCCACCTCAGTTCAGATCCAGCTATATGCAAATCAGTCTTGACCCTGTGCCTCATGGGAACAGTCCAGCCCGAACTGCCAAGCCAGGTCTTCCCTGAACCGGAAACAAGCATCCTGGGACCGGTTTCGGGCTAACAGCCCTCATCAGCCAGGCTAGCTTGAATCCAGTGGCACAGTGAGCAAGGGACCCACTTCTGGGCATACCCTGCCAACTTAGGGCGAACAAAGCAAACACAAGGAGATGATGGACGGAGTGCTGAAACTTTTCAGACGCTCACCCCCAGTCACAGATCTGGGTTGAATCCATCATCATTCTTTAGCTCACTTCGCCACCTCAGTACAGACCCATCTATATGCAAATCAGTCTTGACCCTGTGCCGCATGGGAACAGTCCAGCCCGAACTGCCAAGCCAGGTCTTCCCTGAACCAGAAACAAGCATCCTGGGACCGGTTTCGGGCTAACAGCCCTCATCAGCCAGGCTAGCTTGAATCCAGTGGCACAGTGAGCAAGGGACCCGCGTCTGGGCATACCCTGCCAACTTAGGGCGAACAAAGCAAACACAAGGAGATGATGGACGGAGTGTTGAAACTTTTCAGACACTCACCCCCCAGTCACAGATCTGGGTTGAATCCATCATCATTCTTTAGCTCACTTCGCCACCTCAGTACAGACCCATCTATATGCAAATCAGTCTTGACCCTGTGCCGCATGGGAACAGTCCAGCCCGAACTGCCAAGCCAGGTCTTCCCTGAACCAGAAACAAGCATCCTGGGACCGGTTTCGGGCTAACAGCCCTCATCAGCCAGGCTAGCTTGAATCCAGTGGCACAGTGAGCAAGGGACCCACGTCTGGGCATACCCTGCCAACTTAGGGCGAACAAAGCAAACACAAGGAGATGATGGACGGAGTGTTGAAACTTTTCAGACACTCACCCCCCAGTCACAGATCTGGGTTGAATCCATCATCATTATTATTTAGCTCACTTCGCCACCTCAGTTCAGACCCAGCTACATGCAAATCAGTCTTGACCCTGTGCCTCATGGGAACAGTCCAGCCCGAACTGCCAAGCCAGGTCTTCCCTGAACCGGAAACAAGCATCCTGGGACCGGTTTCGGGCTAACAGCCCTCATCAGCCAGGCTAGCTTGAATCCAGTGGCACAGTGAGCAAGGGACCCACGTCTGGGCATACCCTGCCAACTTAGGGCGAACAAAGCAAACACAAGGAGATGATGGACGGAGTGCTGAAACTTTTCAGACACTCACCCCCAGTCACAGATCTGGGTTGAATCCATCATCGTGCTTTAGCTAACTTCGCCACCTCAGTTCAGACCCAGCTAGATGCAAATCAGTCTTGACCCTGTGCCTCATGGGAACAGTCCAGCCCGAACTGCCAAGCCAGGTCTTCCCTGAACCGGAAACAAGCATCCTGGGACCGGTTTCGGGCTAACAGCCCTCATCAGCCAGGCTAGCTTGAATCCAGTGGCACAGTGAGCAAGGGACCCACTTCTGGGCATACCCTGCCAACTTAGGGCGAACAAAGCAAACACAAGGAGATGATGGACGGAGTGCTGAAACTTTTCAGACGCTCACCCCCAGTCACAGATCTGGGTTGAATCCATCATCATTCTTTAGCTCACTTCGCCACCTCAGTACAGACCCAGCTATATGCAAATCAGTCTTGACCCTGTGCCGCATGGGAACAGTCCGATACAAAAGGGGATGATGGACGGAACGCTTGAGCCAATCAAACACTCACCCCCAGTCAACTGATCTGGGTTTAATCCATCATCATTCTTTAGCTCACTCCACCACCCCAGTTCAGACATGGCCATATGCAAATCAGTCTGACCCTGTGCCTCATGGGAACAGTCCAGCCCGAACTGCCAAGCCATGTCTTCCCTGGACCGGAAACAAGCATCCTAGGACCGGTTTCTGGCATTCCAGCCGTCATCAGCCAGGCTTGCTTGAATCCAGTGGCAAAGTGAGCAAGGGACCCACGTCTGGGCATACCCCCGCCAACTTAGGGCGACCAAAGCGATACAAAAGGGGATGATGGACGGAACGCTTGAGCCAATCAAACACTCACCCCCAGTCAACTGATCTGGGTTTAATCCATCATCATTCTTTAGCTCACTCCACCACCCCAGTTCAGACATGGCCATATGCAAATCAGTCTGACCCTGTGCCTCATGGGAACAGTCCAGCCCGAACTGCCAAGCCATGTCTTCCCTGGACCGGAAACAAGCATCCTAGGACCGGTTTCTGGCATTCCAGCCGTCATCAGCCAGGCTTGCTTGAATCCAGTGGCAAAGTGAGCAAGGGACCCACGTCTGGGCATACCCCCGCCAACTTAGGGCGACCAAAGCGATACAAAAGGGGATGATGGACGGAACGCTTGAGCCAATCAAACACTCACCCCCAGTCAACTGATCTGGGTTTAATCCATCATCATTCTTTAGCTCACTCCACCACCCCAGTTCAGACATGGCCATATGCAAATCAGTCTGACCCTGTGCCTCATGGGAACAGTCCAGCCCGAACTGCCAAGCCATGTCTTCCCTGGACCGGAAACAAGCATCCTAGGACCGGTTTCTGGCATTCCAGCCGTCATCAGCCAGGCTTGCTTGAATCCAGTGGCAAAGTGAGCAAGGGACCCACGTCTGGGCATACCCCCGCCAACTTAGGGCGACCAAAGCGATACAAAAGGGGATGATGGACGGAACGCTTGAGCCAATCAAACACTCACCCCAGTCAACTGATCTGGGTTTAATCCATCATCATTCTTTAGCTCACTCCACCACCCCAGTTCAGACATGGCCATATGCAAATCAGTCTGACCCTGTGCCTCATGGGAACAGTCCAGCCCGAACTGCCAAGCCATGTCTTCCCTGGACCGGAAACAAGCATCCTAGGACCGGTTTCTGGCATTCCAGCCGTCATCAGCCAGGCTTGCTTGAATCCAGTGGCAAAGTGAGCAAGGGACCCACGTCTGGGCATACCCCCGCCAACTTAGGGCGACCAAAGCGATACAAAAGGGGATGATGGACGGAAAGCTTGAGCCAATCAAACACTCACCCCCAGTCAACTGATCTGGGTTTAATCCATCATCATTCTTTAGCTCATTCCACCACCCCAGTTCAGACATGGCCATATGCAAATCAGTCTGACCCTGTGCCTCATGGGAACAGTCCAGCCCGAACTGCCAAGCCATGTCTTCCCTGGACCGGAAACAAGCATCCTAGGACCGGTTTCTGGCATTCCAGCCATCATCAGCCAGGCTAGCTTGAATCCAGTGGCACAGTGAGCAAGGGACCCACGTCTGGGCATACCCTGCCAACTTAGGGCGAACAAAGCAAACACAAGGAGATGATGGACGGAGTGCTGAAACTTTTCAGACACTCACCCCCAGTCACAGATCTGGGTTGAATCCATCATCATTCTTTAGCTCACTTCGCCACCTCAGTTCAGTCCCAGCTATATGCAAATCAGTCTTGACCCTGTGCCTCATGGGAACAGTCCATCCCGAACTGCCAAGCCAGGTCTTCCCTGAACCGGAAACAAGCATCCTGGGACCGGTTTCGGGCTAACAGCCCTCATCAGCCAGGCTAGCTTGAATCCAGTGGCACAGTGAGCAAGGGACCCACGTCTGGGCATACCCTGCCAACTTAGGGCGAACAAAGCAAACACAAGGAGATGATGGACGGAGTGCTGAAACTTTTCAGACGCTCACCCCCAGTCACAGATCTGGGTTGAATCCATCATCATTCTTTAGCTCACTTCGCCAACTCAGTACAGACCCAGCTATATGCAAATCAGTATTGACCCTGTGCCGCATGGGAACAGTCCAGCCCGAACTGCCAAGCCAGGTCGTCCCTGAACCAGAAACAAGCATCCTGGGACCGGTTTCGGGCTAACAGCCCTCATGAGCCAGGCTAGCTTGAATCCAGTGGCACAGTGAGCAAGGGACCCACGTCTGGGCATATTGGGGTGAATGTATGACATTGTTCTGCATTCTGTCCATCAATTGTTCTTTTTGCATTTGTCACCCCGAGTGGGACGGGTATGCCCAGACGTGGGTCCCGTGCTCTCCATACCACTGGAGTCAAGCTATCCTGGCTGATGAGGGCTGAAAGCCCAAAACCGGTCCTAGGATGCTTGTTTCCAGTCCAGGGAGGACCTGGCCTGGCAGTTCGGGCTGGACTGTTCCCATTGGGCGCAGGGTCAAGACTGATTTGCATATGGCTGGGTCCAAACTGGAATGGCATGGTGAGCAAAAAAACAATGGATTTAGGCCCAGATCTCTGTCCTGGGGTGAATGTATGACATTGTTCTGCATTCTGTCCATCAATTGTTCTTTTTGCATTTGTCACCCCGAGTGGGACGGGTATGCCCAGATGTGGGTCCCACGCTCTCCATGCCACTGGAGTCAAGCTATCCTGGCTGATGAGGGCTGAAAGCCCGAAACCGGTCCTAGGATGCTTGTTTCCAGTCCAGGGAGGACCTGGCCTGGCAGTTCGGGCTGGACTGTTCCCATTGGGCGTAGGGTCAAGACTGATTTGCATATGGCTGGGTCCAAACTGGAATGGCATGGTGAGCAAAAAAACGATGGATTTAGGCCCAGATCTCTGTCCTGGGGTGAATGTATGACATTGTTCTGCATTCTGTCCATCAATTGTTCTTTTTGCATTTGTCACCCTGAGTGGGACTGGTATGCCCAGACGTGGGTCCCGTGCTCTCCATGCCACTGGAGTCAAGCTATCCTGGCTGATGAGGGCTGAAAGCCCAACACCGGTCCTAGGATGCTTGTTTCCAGTCCAGGGAGGACCTGGCCAGGCAGTTCGGGCTGGACTGTTCCATTTGGGCGCAGGGTCAAGACTGATTTGCATATGGCTGAGTCCAAACTGGAATGGCATGGTGAGCAAAAAAACGATGGATTTAGGCCCAGATCTATGTCCTGGGGTGAATGTATGACATTGTTCTGCATTCTGTCCATCAATTGTTCTTTTTGCATTTCTCACCCCGAGTGGGACGGGTATGCCCAGACGTGGGTCCCGTGCTCTCCATGCCACTGGAGTCAAGCTATCCTGGCTGATGAGGGCTGAAAGCCCGAAACCGGTCCTAGGATGCTTGTTTCCAGCCAGGGAGGACCTGGCCTGGCAGTTCGGGCTGGACTTTTCCCATTGGGCGCAGGGTCAAGACTGATTTGCATATGGCTGGGTCCAAACTGGAATGGCATGGTGAGCAAAAAAACAATGGATTTAGGCCCAGATCTCTGTACTGGGGTGAGTGCATGACATTGTTCTGCATCTGTCCATCAATTGTTCTTTTTGCATTTGTCACCCCGAGTGGGACGGGTATGCCCAGACGTGGGTCCCGTGCTCTCCATGCCACTGGAGTCAAGCTATCCTGGCTGATGAGGGCTGAAAGCCTGAAACCGGTCCTAGGATGCTTGTTTCCAGTCCAGGGAGGACCTGGCCTGGCAGTTCGGGCTGGACTATTCCCATTGGGCGCAGGGTCAAGACTGATTTGCATATGGCTGGGTCCAAACTGGAATGGCGTGGTGAGCAAAAAAACGATGGATTTAGGCCCAGATCTCTGTACTGGGGTGAATGTATGACATTGTTCTGCATTCTGTCCATCAATTGTTCTTTTTGCATTTGTCACCCTGAGTGGGACGGGTATGCCCAGACGTGGGTCCCGTGCTCTCCATGCCACTAGAGTCAAGCTATCCTGGCTGATGAGGGCTGAAAGCCCGAAACCGGTCCTAGGATTCTTGTTTCCAGTCCAGGGAGGACCTGGCCTGGCAGTTCGGGCTGGACTGTTCCCATTTGGCGCAGGGTGAAGACTGATTTGCATATGGCTGGGTCCAAACTGGAATGGCATGGTGAGCAAAAAAACGATGGATTTAGGCCCAGATCTCTGTACTGGGGTGAATGTATGACATTGTTCTGCATTCTGTCCATCAATTGTTCTTTTTGCATTTGTCACCCCGATAGGGACGGGTATGTCCAGACGTGGGTCCCGTGCTCTCCATGCCACTGGAGTCAAGCTATCCTGGCTGATGAGGGCTGAAAGCCCGAAACCGGTCCTAGGATGCTTGTTTCAAGTCCAGGGAGGACCTGGCCTGGGAGTTCGGGCTGGACTGTTCCCATTGGGTGCAGGGTCAAGACTGATTTGCATATGGCTGGGTCCAAACTGGAATGGCATGGTGAGCAAAAAACGATGGATTTAGGCCCAGATCTCTGTACTGGGGTGAATGTATGACATTGTTCTGCATTCTGTCCATCAATTGTTCTTTTTGCATTTGTCACCCCGAGTGGGACGGGTATGCCCAGACGTGGGTCCCGTGCTCTCCATTTCACTGGAGTCAAGCTATCCTGGCTGATGAGGGCTGATAGCCCGAAACCGGTCCTAGGATGCTTGTTTCCAGTCCAGGGAGGACCTGGCCTGGCAGTTCGGGCTGGACTGTTCCCATTGGGCGGAGGGTCAAGACTGATTTGCATATGGCTGGGTCCAAACTGGAATGGCATGGTGAGCAAAAAACGATGGATTTAGGCCTAGATCTCTGTACTGGGGTGAATGTATGACATTGTTCTGCATCTGTCCATCAATTGTTCTTTTTGCATTTGTCACCCCGAGTGGGACGGGTATGCCCAGACGTGGGTCCCGTGCTCTCCATGCCACTGGAGTCAAGCTATCCTGGCTGATGAGGGCTGAAAGCCTGAAACCGGTCCTAGGATGCTTGTTTCCAGTCCAGGGAGGACCTGGCCTGGCAGTTCGGGCTGGACTATTCCCATTGGGCGCAGGGTCAAGACTGATTTGCATATGGCTGGGTCCAAACTGGAATGGCATGGTGAGCAAAAAAACGATGGATTTAGGCCCAGATCTCTGTACTGGGGTGAATGTATGACATTGTTCTGCATTCTGTCCATCAATTGTTCTTTTTGCATTTGTCACCCTGAGTGGAACGGGTATGCCCAGACGTGGGTCCTGTGCTCTCCATGCCACTGGAGTCAAGCTATCCTGGCTGATGAGGGCTGAAAGCCCGAAACCGGTCCTAGGATGCTTGTTTCCAGTCCAGGGAGGACCTGGCCTGGCAGTTCGGGCTGGACTGTTCCCATTGGGCGCAGGGTCAAGACTGATTTGCATATGGCTGGGTCCAAACTGGAATGGCATGGTGAGCAAAAAAACGATGGATTAAGGCCCAGATCTCTGTACTGGGGTGAATGTATGACATTGTTCTGCATTCTGTCCATCAATTGTTCTTTTTGCATTTGTCACCCCGAGTGGGACGGGTATGCCCAGATGTGGGTCCCGTGCTCTCCATGCCACTGGAGTCAAGCTATCCTGGCTGATGAGGGCTGAAAGCCCAAAACCGGTCCTAGGATGCTTGTTTCCAGTCCAGGGAGGACCTGGCCAGGCAGTTCGGGCTGGACTGTTCCCATTGGGCGCAGGGTCAAGACTGATTTGCATATGGCTGAGTCCAAACTGGAATGGCATGGTGAGCAAAAAAACGATGGATTTAGGACCAGATCTCTGTCCTGGGGTGAATGTATGACATTGTTCTGCATTCTGTCCATCAATTGTTCTTTTTGCATTTCTCACCCCGAGTGGGACGGGTATGCCCAGACGTGGGTCCCGTGCTCTCCATGCCACTGGAGTCAAGCTATCCTGGCTGATGAGGGCTGAAAGCCTTAAACCGGTCCTAGGATGCTTGTTTCCAGTCCAGGGAGGATCTGGCCTGGCAGTTTGGGCTGGACTATTCCCATTGGGCGCAGGGTCAAGACTGATTTGCATATGGCTGGGTCCAAACTGGAATGGCATGGTGAGCAAAAAAACGATGGATTTAGGCCCAGATCTCTGTACTGGGGTGAATATATGACATTGTTCTGCATTCTGTCCATCAATTGTTCTTTTTGCATTTGTCACCCTGAGTGGGACGGGTATGCCCAGACGTGGGTCCCGTGCTCTCCATGCCACTGGAGTCAAGCTATCCTGGCTGATGAGGGCTGAAAGCCCGAAACCGGTCCTAGGATTCTTGTTTCCAGTCCAGGGAGGACCTGGCCTGGCAGTTCGGGCTGGACTGTTCCCATTGGGCGCAGGGTGAAGACTGATTTGCATATGGCTGGGTCCAAACTGGAATGGCATGGTGAGCAAAAAAACGATGGATTTAGGCCCAGATCTCTGTACTGGGGTGAATGTATGACATTGTTCTGCATTCTGTCCATCAATTGTTCTTTTTGCATTTGTCACACCGAGAGGGACGGGTATGTCCAGACGTGGGTCCCGTGCTCTCCATGCCACTGGAGTCAAGCTATCCTGGCTGATGAGGGCTGAAAGCCCGAAACCGGTCCTAGGATGCTTGTTTCAAGTCCAGGGAGGACCTGGCCTGGGAGTTCGGGCTGGACTGTTCCCATTGGGTGCAGGGTCAAGACTGATTTGCATATGGCTGGGTCCAAACTGGAATGGCATGGTGAGCAAAAAAACGATGGATTTAGGCCCAGATCTCTGTACTGGGGTGAATGTATGACATTGTTCTGCATTCTGTCCATCAATTGTTCTTTTTGCATTTGTCACCCCGAGTGGGACGGGTATGCCCAGACGTGGGTCCCGTGCTCTCCATTTCACTGGAGTCAAGCTATCCTGGCTGATGAGGGCTGATAGCCCGAAACCGGTCCTAGGATGCTTGTTTCCAGTCCAGGGAGGACCTGGCCTGGCAGTTCGGGCTGGACTGTTCCCATTGGGCGGAGGGTCAAGACTGATTTGCATATGGCTGGGTCCAAACTGGAATGGCATGGTGAGCAAAAAAACGATGGATTTAGGCCTAGATCTCTGTACTGGGGTGAATGTATGACATTGTTCTGCATCTGTCCATCAATTGTTCTTTTTGCATTTGTCACCCCGAGTGGGACGGGTATGCCCAGACGTGGGTCCCGTGCTCTCCATGCCACTGGAGTCAAGCTATCCTGGCTGATGAGGGCTGAAAGCCTGAAACCGGTCCTAGGATGCTTGTTTCCAGTCCAGGGAGGACCTGGCCTGGCAGTTCGGGCTAGACTATTCCCATTGGGCGCAGGGTCAAGACTGATTTGCATATGGCTGGGTCCAAACTGGAATGGCATGGTGAGCAAAAAAACGATGGATTAAGGCCCAGATCTCTGTACTGAGGTGAATGTATGACATTGTTCTGCATTCTGTCCATCAATTGTTCTTTTTGCATTTGTCACCCCGAGTGGGACGGGTATGCCCAGACGTGGGTCCCGTGCTCTCCATTTCACTGGAGTCAAGCTATCCTGGCTGATGAGGGCTGATAGCCCGAAACCGGTCCTAGGATGCTTGTTTCCAGTCCAGGGAGGACCTGGCCTGGCAGTTCGGGCTGGACTGTTCCCATTGGGCGGAGGGTCAAGACTGATTTGCATATGGTTGGGTCCAAACTGGAATGGCATGGTGAGCAAAAAAACGATGGATTTAGGCCTAGATCTCTGTACTGGGGTGAATGTATGACATTGTTCTGCATTCTGTCCATCAATTGTTCTTTTTGCATTTGTCACCCCGAGTGGGACGGGTATGCCCAGACGTGGGTCCCGTGCTCTCCATGCCACTGGAGTCAAGCTATCCTGGCTGATGAGGGCTGAAAGCCCGAAAGCCCGAAACCGGTCCTAGGATGCTTGTTTCCAGCCCAGGGAGGACCTGGCCTGACAGTTCGGGCTGGACTGTTCCCATTGGGCGCAGGGTCAAGACTGATTTGCATATGGCTGGGTCCAAACTGGAATGGCATGGTGAGCAAAAAAACGATGGATTTAGGCCCAGATCTCTGTACTGGGGTGAATGTATGACACTCTTCTGCATTCTGTCCATCAATTGTTCTTTTTGCATTTGTCACCCCGAGTGGGACGGGTATGCCCAGACGTGTTTCCCGCGCTCTCCATGCCACTGGAGTCAAGCTATCCTGGCTGATGAGGGCTGAAAGCCCGAAACCGGTCCTAGGATGCTTGTTTCCAGTCCAGAGAGGACCTGGCCTGGCAGTTCGGGCTGGACTGTTCCCGTTGGGCGCAGGGTCAAGACTGATTTGCATATGGCTGGGTCCAAACTGGAATGGCATGGTGAGCAAAAAAACGATGGATTTAGGCCCAGATCTCTGTACTGGGGTGAATGTATGACATTTTTCTGCATTCTGTCCATCAATTGTTCTTTTTGCATTTGTCACCCCGAGTGGGACGGGTATGCCCAGACGTGGGTCCCGTGCTCTCCATGCCACTGGAGTCAAGCTATCCTGGCTGATGAGGGCTGAAAGCCCGAAACCGGTCCTAGGATGCTTGTTTCTAGTCCAGGGAGGACCTGGCCTGGCAGTTCGGGCTGGACTGTTCCCATTGGGCGCAGGGGGTCAAGACTGATTTGCATATGGCTGGGTCCAAACTGGAATGGCATGGTGAGCAAAAAAACGATGGATTTAGGAGCAGATCTCTGTCCTTGGGTGAATGTATGACATTGTTCTGCATTCTGTCCATCAATTGTTCTTTTTGCATTTGTCACCCCGAGTGGGACGGGTATGCCCAGACGTGGGTCCCGTGCTCTCCATGCCACTGGAGTCAAGCTATCCTGGCTGATGAGGGCTGAAAGCCTGAAACCGGTCCTAGGATGCTTGTTTCCAGTCCAGGGAGGACCTGGCCTGGCAGTTCGGGCTGGACTATTCCCATTGGGCGCAGGGTCAAGACTGATTTGCATATGGCTGGGTCCAAACTGGAATGGCATGGTGAGCAAAAAAACGATGGATTTAGGCCCAGATCTCTGTACTGGGGTGAATGTATGACATTGTTCTGCATTCTGTCCATCAATTGTTCTTTTTGCATTTGTCACCCTGAGTGGGACGGGTATGCCCATACGTGGGTCCTGTGCTCTCCATGCCACTGGAGTCAAGCTATCCTGGCTGATGAGGGCTGAAAGCCCGAAACCGGTCCTAGGATGCTTGTTTCCAGTCCAGGGAGGACCTGGCCTGGCAGTTCGGGCTGGACTGTTCCCATTGGGTGCAGGGTCAAGACTGATTTGCATATGGCTGGGTCCAAACTGGAATGGCATGGTGAGCAAAAAAACGATGGATTAAGGCCCAGATCTCTGTACTGGGGTGAATGTATGAAATTGTTCTGCATTCTGTCCATCAATTGTTCTTTTTGCATTTGTCACCCCGAGTGGGACGGGTATGCCCAGACGTGGGTCCCGTGCTCTCCATTTCACTGGAGTCAAGCTATCCTGGCTGATGAGGGCTGATAGCCCGAAACCGGTCCTAGGATGCTTGTTTCCAGTCCAGGGAGGACCTGGCCTGGCAGTTCGGGCTGGACTGTTCCCATTGGGCGGAGGGTCAAGACTGATTTGCATATGGTTGGGTCCAAACTGGAATGGCATGGTGAGCAAAAAAACGATGGATTTAGGCCTAGATCTCTGTACTGGGGTGAATGTATGACATTGTTCTGCATTCTATCCATCAATTGTTCTTTTTGCATTTGTCACCCCGAGTGGGACGGGTATGCCCAGACGTGGGTCCCGTGCTCTCCATGCCACTGGAGTCAAGCTATCCTAGCTGATAAGGGCTGAAAGCCCGAAACCGGTCCTAGGATGCTTGTTTCCAGTCCAGAGAGGACCTGGCCTGGCAGTTCAGGCTGGACTGTTCCCGTTGGGCGCAGGGTCAAGACTGATTTGCATATGGCTGGGTCCAAACTGGAATGGCATGGTGAGCAAACAAACAATGGATTTAGGCCCAGATCTCTGTACTGGGGTGAATGTATGACATTTTTCTGCATTCTGTCCATCAATTGTTCTTTTTGCATTTGTCACCCTGAGTGGGACGGGTATGCCCAGACGTGGGTCCCGTGCTCTCCATGCCACTGGAGTCAAGCTATCCTGGCTGATGAGGGCTGAAAGCCCGAAACCGGTCCTAGGATGCTTGTTTCCTGTCCAGGGAGGACCTGGCTGGGCAGTTCGGGCTGGACTGTTCCCATTGGGCGCAGGGTTAAGACTGATTTGCATATGGCTGGGTCCAAACTGGAATGGCATGGTGAGCAAAAAAAGATGGATTTAGGCCCAGATCTCTGTACTGGGGTGAATGTATGACATTTTTCTGCATTCTGTCCATCAATTGTTCTTTTTGCATTTGTCACCCCGAGTGGGACGGGTATGCCCAGACGTGGGTCCCGTGCTCTCCATGCCACTGGAGTCAAGCTATCCTGGCTGATGAGGGCTGAAAGCCTGAAACCGGTCCTAGGATGCTTGTTTCTAGTCCAGGGAGGACCTGGCCTGGCAGTTCGGGCTGGACTGTTCCCATTGGGCGCAGGGGGTCAAGACTTATTTGAATATGGCTGGGTCCAAACTGGAATGGCATGGTGAGCAAAAAAACGATGGATTTAGGAGCAGATCTCTGTCCTTGGGTGAATGTATGACATTGTTCTGCATTCTGTCCATCAATTGTTCTTTTTGCATTTGTCACCCCGAGTGGGACAGGTATGCCCAGACGTGGGTCCCGTGCTCTCCATGCCACTGGAGTCAAGCTATCCTGGCTGATGAGGGCTGAAAGCCTGAAACCGGTCTTAGGATGCTTGTTTCCAGTCCAGGGAGGACCTGGCCTGGCAGTTCGGGCTGGACTATTCCCATTGGGCGCAGGGTCAAGACTGATTTGCATATGGCTGGGTCCAAACTGGAATGGCATGGTGAGCAAAAAACGATGGATTAAGGCCCAGATCTCTGTACTGGGGTGAATGTATGACATTGTTCTGCATTCTGTCCATCAATTGTTCTTTTGCATTTGTCACCCCGAGTGGGACGGGTATGCCCAGACGTGGGTCCCGTGCTCTCCATTTCACTGGAGTCAAGCTATCCTGGCTGATGAGGGCTGATAGCCCGAAACCGGTCCTAGGATGCTTGTTTCCAGTCCAGGGAGGACCTGGCCTGGCAGTTCGGGCTGGACTGTTCCCATTGGGCGGAGGGTCAAGACTGATTTGCATATGGTTGGGTCCAAACTGGAATGGCATGGTGAGCAAAAAAGGATGGATTTAGGCCTAGATCTCTGTACTGGGGTGAATGTATGACATTGTTCTGCATTCTGTCCATCAATTGTTCTTTTTGCATTTGTCACCCCGAGTGGGACGGGTATGCCCAGACGTGGGTCCCGTGCTCTCCATGCCACTGGAGTCAAGCTATCCTGGCTGATAAGGGCTGAAAGCCCGAAACCGGTCCTAGGATGCTTGTTTCCAGTCCAGAGAGGACCTGGCCTGGCAGTTCGGGCTGGACTGTTCCCGTTGGGCGCAGGGTCAAGACTGATTTGCATATGGCTGGGTCCAAACTGGAATGGCATGGTGAGCAAACAAACAATGGATTTAGGCCCAGATCTCTGTACTGGGGTGAATGTATGACATTTTTCTGCATTCTGTCCATCAATTGTTCTTTTTGCATTTGTCACCCCGAGTGGGACGGGTATGCCCAGACATGGGTCCCCTGCTCTCCATGCCACTGGAGTCAAGCTATCCTGGCTGATGAGGGCTGAAAGCCTGTAACCGGTCCTAGGATGCTTGTTTCCAGTCCAGGGAGGACCTGGCCTGGCAGTTCGGGCTGGACTATTCCCATTGGGCACAGGGTCAAGACTGATTTGCATATGGCTGGGTCCAAACTGGAATGGCATGGTGAGCAAAAAAACGATGGATTTAGGCCCAGATCTCTGTACTGGGGTGAATGTGTGACATTGTTCTGCATTCTGTCCATCAATTGTTCTTTTTGCATTTGTCACCCTGAGTGGGACGGGTATGCCCAGACGTGGGTCCCGTGCTCTCCATGCCACTGGAGTCAAGCTATCCTGGCTGATGAGGGCTGAAAGCCCGAAACCGGTCCTAGGATGCTTGTTTCCTGTCCAGGGAGGACCTGGCTGGGCAGTTCGGGCTGGACTGTTCCCATTGGGCGCAGGGTTAAGACTGATTTGCATATGGCTGGGTCCAAACTGGAATGGCATGGTGAGCAAAAAAAAGATGGATTTAGGCCCAGATCTCTGTACTGGGGTGAATGTATGACATTGTTCTGCATTGTGTCCATCAATTGTTCTTTTTGCATTTGTCACCCCGAGTGGGACGGGTATGCCCAGACGTAGGTCCCGTGCTCTCCATGCCACTGGAGTCAAGCTATCCTGGCTGATGAGGGCTGAAAGCCCGAAACCAGTCCTAGGATGCTTGTTTCCAGTCCAGGGAGGACCTGGCCTGGCAGTTCGGGCTGGACTGTTCACATTGGGCGCAGGGTCAAGACTGATTTGCATATGGCTGGGTCTAAAAACTGAAATGGCATGGTGAGCCAAAAAAACGATGGATTTAGGCCCAGATCTCTGTACTGGGGTGAATGTATGACATTGTTCTGCATTCTGTCCATCAATTGTTCTTTTTGAATTTGTCACCCTGAGTGGGACGGGTATGCCCAGACATGGGTCCCCTGCTCTCCATGCCACTGGAGTCAAGCTATCCTGGCTGATGAGGGCTGAAAGCCTGAAACCGGTCCTAGGATGCTTTTTTCCAGTCCAAGGAGGACCTGGCCTGGCAGTTCGGGCTGGACTATTCCTATTGGGCGCAGGGTCAAGACTGATTTGCATATGGCTGGCTCCAAACTGGTATGGCATGGTGAGCAAAAAAACGATGGATTTAGGCCCAAGTCTCTGTACTGGGGTGAATGTATGACATTGTTCTGCATTCTGTCCATCAATTGTTCTTTTTGCATTTGTCACCCCGAGTGGGACGGGTATGCCCAGATGTGGGTCCCGTGCTCTCCATGCCACTGGAGTCAAGCTATCCTGGCTGATGAGGGCTGAAAGCCCGAAACCGGTCCTAGGATGCTTGTTTCCAGTCCAGGGAGGACCTGGCCTGGCAGTTCGGGCTGGACTGTTCCCATCGGGCGCAGGGTCAAGACTGATTTGCATATGGCTGGGTCCAAACTGGAATGGCATGGTGAGCAAAAAAACAATGGATTTAGGCCCAGATCTCTGTACTGGGGTGAATGTATGACATTGTTCTGCATTCTGTCCATCAATTGTTCTTTTTGCATTTGTCACCCCGAGTGGGACGGGTATGCCCAGACGTGGGTCCTGTGCTCTCCATTTCACTGGAGTCAAGCTATCCTGGCTGATGAGGGCTGACAGCCCGAAACCGGTCCTAGGATGCTTGTTTCCAGTCCAGGGAGGACCTGGCCTGGCAGTTCGGGCTGGACTGTTCCCATTGGGCGCAGGGTCAAGACTGATTTGCATATGGCTGGGTCCAAACTGGAATGGCATGGTGAGCAAAAAAACGATGGATTTAGGCCCAGATCTCTGTACTGGGGTGAATGTATGACATTGTTCTGCATTCTGTCCATCAATTGTTCTTTTTGCATTTGTCACCCCGAGTGGGACGGGTATGCCCAGACGTGGGTCCTGTGCTCTCCATGCCACTGGAGTCAAGCTATCCTGGCTGATGAGGGCTGAAAGCCCGAAACCGGTCCTAGGATGCTTGTTTCCAGTCCAGAGAGGACCTGGCCTGGCAGTTCGGGCTGGACTGTTCCCATTGTGCGCAGGGTCAAGACTGATTTGCATATGCCTGGGTCCAAACTGGAATGGCATGGTGAGCAAACAAACGATGGATTTAGGCCCAGATCTCTGTACTGGGGTGAATGTATGACATTGTTCTGCATTCTGTCCATCAATTGTTCTTTTTGAACTCGTAATAAGGCCCTTAGTGGTGCAAGTTATTGACATATTGAGTACACCTCTAATCCTGGCACTGGTGTAAAGTTTTTCCCATGTGGAGGCTTCCCATGGAATAATGGTGGAACTCCTGGCACATGATTGGCACCACTTGAATGGGATGATAGATGGATATGGGTGGCAGAAGCCATAGGTGTGTAGCAACAGTATATGAAGTACTTGAGCAAAATAATAAGGTGATGTTTGTGCATCATTAATATATTTTCCAATGAAAACTAAGAAACTAGGAAGTCAAAACAAAATGTATTTTTCCTGAAAATTATGTCGTTGTATTTTGTGAATTGAGTTTATTTTTGAGAATTAAGTTATTTTTGCATAATGCAAAGCTTATATTCAATAGAAAAATGTGATGATTTTCTTATTCTGACAAGCTGGAATTTGGTGACAAAATCATTGCATTTTCAAATATATCTGAAGCTGATACCTGTGTGAGATAAATTACTAATGTTGCTTTCTCATTGCTCTTGCTGTTTTTTCATTACTCATGTGGAGTCATTTAATTAAAAATTTTGATACATATTTTGAAACGTCACCTCTGTGGATTCCTGACAGCTGAGCCTATACGATTAGTGATACCTGGAAAGTGTCCAACCCTGTACAGTCTCTATGACCTGAGCAATAGAGGTGCTGTAGAAGTCTATATAACCGATTTAGCTCTACTGACTATGGCATAAGATTGTGACTGTTTTTAGTTTTCTCTTTGTCCCCAACTAGAAAATGCTCCACCGTAACCTTCACGATGAATCTAAAACGATTCTTTGTACTAATGCTGGTTTGAGAATTTACTAAGGTCCCTAATCTTAGTCAGGGGAGCGAAACTACCACATGGAATTTTGGGGCATATTAGCAAGACCCACGTTAAAATTATCGCCGTTTTAGCGGCAGGAAACTGCCGCTAAAACGGCGATAATGGGTTTGCTAATATGCGTTATGGAATTCCAATAGAAGCCCAGGTTAGATGTGCAGGACATCTAACCTGGGCTTCTATTGGAATTCTATAACGCATATTAGCAAGCCAATTATCGCCGTTTTAGCGGCAGTTTCCTGCCGCTAAAACGGCGATAATTTAACGTGGGTCTTGCTAATATGCCCTTTGTTTCCCCTGATTCTGCGTTGGTAGGTTTTTTCAGACCGGTTCTTCCAGGTGTTTTCAACTGGTAATTCCAGTCAGAAAAATCACATGAGGCTTTAGCGGCAGCAGGATCCAAGCCTCGGTTCTCATTTGTTTTCTGACAGGGGAGCATACAGTGCTCTCCCTGCCAGAAATGACCTTCCCTCCTACTCTCTTTTCCCTCTCCCACCCTCTCCCTCGCTCCACACCGCCACATCCTAGTCAGAGGTCCTTGCATACATTTACCACTAGCTTAGAGCAGCTGACATACCTGTATGTGTTAAACCTGATGGAACTGGCAATTCTTTGTGGTTTTACAACCTGAAAAATCGGTCTTACACAGTAATTTCCGATTCCATGGGTTTTAACTCACGATTGAACGGCGTTAATGTGGATTTACCACACTGTAAAGGTAAATTCATTTACGAATTTACTGTTTCCCCAGTACTGACCAACTCGAACTTGGTGCCTAAGATGGGACAGAATGGAAGAATGAAAGGAAAGTGAATAAAGATGCTAGGAAATATGATAGGCAATGTGAAAGTGCTCAGCCAAGAGTTCTGAAATTTCTGTTACTATTAGTCTTTTAGATAATATTCTTTAGGGAACTTGTGCCAAAAAGTCCACCATATTACTACTATTTTCTCAAAATTTACTTTGGGAGTCTGAAGCCAAAGCAACGAAGGAGAAGGTCAAGCTTACACAGTTACAGCGTTCTCTTACTGACCAAAACTACACTGGAATGCATGCTGATTGACTTCAAGCCATCAATCATAATTTCTAGTCCAGCACGTTTTTTCTGACTACTCTGAAATACAAAACTGACCACAAAGAGCTCTGCAGTCAGTAATGTTTCATCAACCTAAAACATTTTTAAATGAATTTTCTGATTAATATGAAAATTCTGAAGCCTTCAATGTCATAAATAAGAAATGTCCAATTTTGTCCACTTCCCTTTTTATAACGGACATAAAAGTTTTAGGATTAACGCTAAAGAGTGATGGCTCAATTCCTATTGCATTTGAAATGACTTATGGCAGAACCCCGTTCAAAGGGTCATCGGGCAGGCAGTGGCTTCAAAGTTCCAGCCATGAGTGTTGAGGCCTTTTACTCCTGATGCCCTGGGGCCCGACATACTATGGATCCTGAGCAACTGGGCCAAGTACCCCTTCTGCACTTGACTAGCAGTAGTAACGTTGTCAAGCAGTCCAAGGCTCTTCAGGAAGGAGGTGGACGGGGGGGGGCACGGGCTCACAACTCAACTTGTGTTGTGCTGTCTGAATCCAACATCGTAATACGTCGGTCGGAAACGCGGTCCATAGAGCTGTACAATTTGGCTCCGACCGACTCGGATTCTCCAAATGCCGGTCAGAACCGATTCGGAATGACGGAACGGTTACCTTCCATCATAATCGGTTGGCTGGAAATGTTTTCGAGTTGGTCGGAAACATCGGTTCCGACACGGGTTAGGAAAATCCAAATGCCGTTCGGAGCCTTTCCGACCGACATCATACAGAGGACCTAAGTTGGAAATAAGGAATAAAATGTAATAAATAAGATAAGACCAAAACAGCAAATATCAAATCAGTGGAAACGGAGTTAAGAATTTTTAAAGATTTTAGTGACAATAGGCCCAGAAAGCAAAAGGCTCCAATTAGGGATATTTGGTTGCACTGGACTGGGTCAAAGTTACACTTTAAGGCCAACCGCGATGAAGCACAGGTCAGCTACAGTCTCCAGGTAAGGCCCACTGATGTTTACATTCTCAAATTCATGCCAAGAGTCTTGTTCGCGATGGAGGGGACCATGAGGAGAATGGATAGCATAGTGGGAGGTTGCCGTAATAGTGCGAAGAGCAGGCCAGACGTCACGGGCGGTTGTTGCTGGAGCTGCATGTTGATGGTCCCCAGCTAGCGGTCGATGCTTAGTATGAAGAGGCCGCTCCCAGAGCTTCATGTTGATTCACAGTGTGAGCGGCGATGTTTAGTTGTGAATCGGACCATTTCCGGTCACAAATAGCCCAAAAGCTTGAATACAGCTCCCTGAGCCACACCAATTTTCCAGGACCTGAGGCACAACATTTAAGGGCCAGGAACTCACTTCAGCTGGGTGCAGGGGATGGTGCAGGATGTTGGGCAGCCTTTTATGTCTCTGAGGCTCAGATCAGGTGGCCAACAGACTAGCCCTTGGAGTCACTCAGGGGTCCTGGGTTCAAGGGTGAAGTTGCAGGTCTAGTTCTCTTCTCACCCACATAAGAGAGCAGCAGGTCAGCACCAGAGAGCAGCAGTTCCTTCTGAGCAGCAGTCCAGCAGAGTGGCAGTCCTTTCAGCAGCACAGCAGTCCTTCTTCCTGGTAGAGTATCCACAGGTCAAGAAGTGCAATGAAGAGTTGGTCACTCAATACCAGGCAGGTGTCCGTCCGACAATGAGTCAGTAGACCACCGTGCCCTATAATGATTGGACCGCTGTGCAGACAGTCGGAAAGTGCCTCTTCCTACTGCAGCTTGTGCTGCGGCCCACAAAAAGGGCTGCAGCACAAGCCACAGTAGGAAAAGGCACTCTGTGCACATCCATGCACCTTGTGCCAGGCACCATGTATTGCCTGGCACACGGTGCATGGATGTGGAAGGGGCATTACATGTGCTCCACTGTGCCACTTAGAGGTATCCATGGGGTCGGGGGCCCTGCTTTGGGCCCCAAAGTCTCTTTCTGGCTGCCTTTTCATGGAGGTCGGACCACCATGAAAAGGCAGTCAGAAGCGGACATCATAGTCCCTACGGCAGTACCTGCGCAGGCACTGCCTCCATTGTAGGGATAGGAGTTCGACCACAGCCCCGACGGGATCCGAGATCTTGTCAGAGGTGACGGTCTTTCTCCTGACAGCAAATGGTCTGACCACCAGTATCATAATCTGGCGATTGGACCGAAGGGCTGTCAGCCAATTGGACCACCACCATCCAGGCTGTCGGTGGCGTAACGACTGGCATCCAAATGAGGCCCTTGGTGTCTGGGATCCAGTATTTATAAAGCAAACACAAGGAGATGATGGACGGAGCGTTGAAACTTTTCAGACACTCACCCCCAGTCACAGATCTGGGTTGAATCCATCATCATTCTTTAGCTCACTTCGCCACCCCAGTTCAGACACAGCTATATAGCAAATCAGTCTTGACCCTGTGCCTCATGGGAACAGTCCAGCCCGAACTGCCAGGCCATGTCTTCCCTGGACCGGGAAACAAGCATCCTGGGACCGGTTTCGGGCTAACAGCCCTCATCAGCCAGGCTAGCTTGAATCCAGTGGCAAAGTGAGCAAGGGACCCACGTCTGGGCATACCCTGCCAACTTAGAGGCGAACAAAGCAAACACAAGGAGATGATGGACGGAGCGCTGAAACTTTTCAGACACTCACCCCCAGTCACAGATCTGGGTTGAATCCATCATCATTCTTAACTCACTTCGCCACCCCAGTTCAGACACAGCTATATGCAAATCAGTCTTGACCCTGTGCCTCATGGGAACAGTCCAGCCCGAACTGCCAAGCCATGTCTTCCCTGGACCGGAAACAAGCATCCTGGGACCGGTTTCGGGCTAACAGCCCTCATCAGCCAGGCTAGCTTGAATCAAGTGGCAAAGTGAGCAAGGGACCCACGTCTGGGCATACCCTGCCAACTTAGGGCGAACAAAGCAAACACAAGGAGATGATGGACGGAGCTCTGAAACTTTTCAGACACTCACCCCCAGTCACAGATCTGGGTTGAAGTCATCATCATTCTTTAGCTCACTTCTCCACCCCAGTTCAGACACAGCTATATGCAAATCAGTCTTGACCCTGTGCCTCATGGGAACAGTCCAGCCCGAACTGCCAAGCCATGTCTTCCCTGGACCGGAAAGAAGCATCCTGGGACCAGTTTCGGGCTAACAGCCCTCATCAGCCAGGCTAGCTTGAATCCAGTGGCAAAGTGAGCAAGGGACCCACGTCTGGGCATACCCTACCAACTTAGGGCGAACAAAGCAAACACAAGGAGATGATGGACGGAGCGCTGAAACTTTTCAGACACTCACCCCCAGTCACAGATCTGGGTTGAATCCATCATCATTCTTTAGCTCACTTCGCCACCCCAGTTCAGACACAGCTATATGCAAATCAGTCTTGACCCTGTGCCTCATGGGAACAGTCCAGCCCGAACTGCCAAGCCATGTCTTCCCTGGACCGGAAACAAGCATCCTGGGACCGGTTTCGGGCTAACAGCCCTCATCAGCCAGGCTAGCTTGAATCCAGTGGCAAAGTGAGCAAGGGACCCACGTCTGGGCATACCCTGCCAACTTAGGGCGAACAAAGCAAACACAAGGAGATGATGGACGGAGCGCTGAAACTTTTCAGACACTCACCCCCAGTCACAGATCTGGGTTGAATCCATCATCATTCTTTAGCTCACTTCGCCACCCCAGTTCAGACACAGCTATATGCAAATCAGTCTTGACCCTGTGCCTCATGGGAACAGTCCAGCCCGAACTGCCAGGCCATGTCTTCCCTGGACCGGAAACAAGCATCCTGGGACCGGTTTCGGGCTAACAGCCCTCATCAGCCAGGCTAGCTTGAATCCAGTGGCAAAGTGAGCAAGGGACCCACGTCTGGGCATACCCTACCAACTTAGAGGCGAACAAAGCAAACACAAGGAGATGATGGACGGAGCGCTGAAACTTTTCAGACACTCACCCCCAGTCACAGATCTGGGTTGAATCCATCATCATTCTTTAGCTCACTTCGCCACACCAGTTCAGACACAGCTATATGCAAATCAGTCTTGACCCTGTGCCTCATGGGAACAGTCCAGCCCGAACTGCCAGGCCATGTCTTCCCTGGACCGGAAACAAGCATCCTGGGACCGGTTTCGGGCTAACAGCCCTCATCAGCCAGGCTAGCTTGAATCCAGTGGCAAAGTGAGCAAGGGACCCACGTCTGGGCATACCCTGCCAACTTAGGGCGAACAAAGCAAACACAAGGAGATGATGGACGGAGCGCTGAAACTTTTCAGACACTCACCCCCAGTCACAGATCTGGGTTGAATCCATCATCATTCTTTAGCTCACTTCGCCACCCCAGTTCAGACACAGCTATATGCAAATCAGTCTTGACCCTGTGCCTCATGGGAACAGTCCAGCCCGAACTGCCAAGCCATGTCTTCCCTGGACCGGAAACAAGCATCCTGGGACCGGTTTCGGGCTAACAGCCCTCATCAGCCAGGCTAGCTTGAATCAAGTGGCAAAGTGAGCAAGGGACCCACGTCTGGGCATACCCTGCCAACTTAGGGCGAACAAAGCAAACACAAGGAGATGATGGACGGAGCTCTGAAACTTTTCAGACACTCACCCCCAGTCACAGATCTGGGTTGAATCCATCATCATTCTTTAGCTCACTTCTCCACCCCAGTTCAGACACAGCTATATGCAAATCAGTCTTGACCCTGTGCCTCATGGGAACAGTCCAGCCCGAACTGCCAAGCCATGTCTTCCCTGGACCGGAAAGAAGCATCCTGGGACCAGTTTCGGGCTAACAGCCCTCATCAGCCAGGCTAGCTTGAATCCAGTGGCAAAGTGAGCAAGGGACCCACGTCTGGGCATACCCTACCAACTTAGGGCGAACAAAGCAAACACAAGGGAGATGATGGACGGAGCGCTGAAACTTTTCAGACACTCACCCCCAGTCACAGATCTGGGTTGAATCCATCATCATTCTTTAGCTCACTTCGCCACCCCAGTTCAGACACAGCTATATGCAAATCAGTCTTGACCCTGTGCCTCATGGGAACAGTCCAGCCCGAACTGCCAAGCCATGTCTTCCCTGGACCGGAAACAAGCATCCTGGGACCGGCTTCGGACTAACATCCCTCATCAGCCAGGCTAGCTTGAAACCAGTGGCAAAGTGAGCAAGGGACCCACGTCTGGGCATACCCTGCCAACTTAGGGCGAACAAAGCAAACACAAGGAGATGATGGACGGAGCGCTGAAACTTTTCAGACACTCACCCCCAGTCACAGATCTGGGTTGAATCCATCATCATTCTTTAGCTCACTTCGCCACCCCAGTTCAGACACAGCTATATGCAAATCAGTCTTGACCCTGTGCCTCATGGGAACAGTCCAGCCCGAACTGCCAAGCCATGTCTTTCCCTGGACGGAAACAAGCATCCTGGGGACCGGTTTCGGGCTAACAGCCTCATCAGCCAGGCTAGCTTGAATCCAGTGGCAAAGTGAGTAAGGGACCCACGTCTGGGCATACCCTGCCAACTTAGGGCGAACAAAGCAAACACAAGGGAGATGATGGACGGAGCGCTGAAACTTTTCAGACACTCACCCCCAGTCACAGATCTGGGTTGAATCCATCATCATTCTTTAGCTCACTTCGCCATCCCCAGTTCAGACACAGCTATATGCAAATCAGTCTTGACCCTGTGCCTCATGGGAACAGTCCAGCCCGAACTGCCAAGCCATGTCTTCCTGGACCGGAAACAAGCATCCTGGGACCGGTTTCGGGCTAACAGCCTCATCAGCCAGGCTAGCTTGAATCCAGTGGCAAAGTGAGTAGGGACCCACGTCTGGGCATACCCTGCCAACTTAGGGCGAACAAAGCAAACACAAGGAGATGATGGACGGAGCGCTGAAACTTTTCAGACACTCACTCCCAGTCACAGATCTGGGTTGAATCCATCATCATTCTTTAGCTCACTTCGCCACCCCAGTTCAGACACAGCTATATGCAAATCAGTCTTGACCCTGTGCCTCATGGGAACAGTCCAGCCCGAAAAGCCAAGGCATGTCTTCCCTGGACCGGAAACAAGCATCCTAGGACCGGTTTCGGGCTAACAGCCCTCATCAGCCAGGCTAGCTTGAATCTAGTGGCAAAGTGAGCAAGGGACCCACGTCTGGGCATACCCTGCCAACTTAGGGGCGAACAAAGCAAACACAAGGAGATGATGGACGGAGCGCTGAAACTTTCAGACACTCACCCCCAGTCACAGATCTGGGTTGAATCCATCATCATTCTTTAGCTCACTTCGCCACCCCAGTTCAGACACAGCTATATGCAAATCAGTCTTGACCCTGTGCCTCATGGGAACAGTCCAGCCTGAACTGCCAAGCCATGTCTTCCCTGGACCGGAAACAAGCATCCTGGGACCGGTTTCGGGCTAACAGCCCTCATCAGCCAGGCTAGCTTGAATCCAGTGGCAAAGTGAGCAAGGGACCCACGTCTGGGCATACCCTGCCAACTTAGGGCGAACAAAGCAAACACAAGGAGATGATGGACGGAGAGCTGAAACTTTTCAGACACTCACCCCCAGTCACAGATCTGGGTTGAATCCATCATCATTCTTTAGCTCACTTCGCCACCCCAGTTCAGACACAGCTATATGCAAATCAGTCTTGACCCTGTGCCTCATGGGCACAGTCCAGCCCGAACTGCCAAGCCATGTCTTCCCTGGACCGGAAACAAGTATCCTGGGACCGGTTTCGGGCTAACAGCCCTCATCAGCCAGGCTAGCTTGAATCCAGTGGCAAAGTGAGCAAGGGACCCACGTCTGGGCATACCCTGCCAACTTAGGGCGAACAAAGCAAACACAACACTCCGTCCATCATCCCCTTTGGTTTTGCTATGTTCGCCCTAGGTTGGCAGGGTATGCCCAGACGTGGGTCCCTTGCTCACTTTGCCACTGGATTCAAGATAGCCTGGCTGATGACATGGCTTGGCAGTTCGGGCTGGACTGTTCCCATGAGGCACAGGGTCAGACTGATTTGCATATGGCCATGTCTGAACTGGGGTGGCGGAGTGAGCTAAAGAATGATGATGGATTAAACCCAGATCAGTTGACTGGGGGTGAGTGCTTGAAATGTTCAACACTCCGTCCATCATCCCCTTTGGTTTTGCTATGTTCGCCCTAGGTTGGCAGGGTATGCCCAGACGTGGGTCCCTTGCTCACTTTGCCACTGGATTCAAGATAGCCTGGCTGATGACGGCTGTAAGCCAGAAACCGGTCCCAGGATGCTTGTTTCCAGTCCAGGGAAGACATGGCTTGGAAGTTCGGGCTGGACTGTTCCCATGAGGCACAAGGTCAGACTGATTTGCATATGGCCATGTCTGAACTGGGGTGGTGGAGTGAGCTAAAGAATGATGATGGATTAAACCCAGATCAGTTGACTGGGGGTGAGTGCTTGCAATGTTCAACAGTCCGTCCATCATCCCCTTTGGTTTTGCTATGTTCGCCCTAGGTTGGCAGGGGTATGCCCAGGACGTGGGTCCCTTGCTCACTTTGCCACTGGATTCAAGATAGGCTGGCTGATGACGGCTGTAAGCCAGAAACCGGTCCCAGGATGCTTGTTTACGGTCCAGGGAAGACATGGCTTGGCAGTTCGGGCTGGACTGTTCCCATGAGGCACAGGGTCAGACTGATTTGCATATGGCCATGTCTGAACTGGGGTGGCGGAGTGAGCTAAAGAATGATGATGGATTAAACCCAGATCAGTTGACTTCGGGGTGAGTGCTTGCAATGTTCAACACTCCGTCCATCATCCCCTTTGGTTTTGCTATGTTCGCCCTAGGTTGGCAGGGGTATGCCCAGGCGTGGGTCCCTTGCTCACTTTGCCACTGGATTCAAGATAGCCTGGCTGATGACGGCTGTAAGCCAGAAACCTGTCCCAGGATGCTTGTTTCCGGTCCAGGGAAAACATGGCTTGGCAGTTCGGGCTGGACTGTTCCCATGAGGCACAGGGTCAGACTGATTTGCATATGGCCATGTCTGAACTGGGGTGGCGGAGTGAGCTAAAGAATGATGATGGATTAAACCCAGATCAGTTGACTGGGGGTGAGTGCTTGCAATGTTCAACACTCCGTCCATCATCCCCTTTGGTTCTGCTATGTTCGCCCTAGGTTGGCAGGGTATGCCCAGACGTGGGTCCCTTGATCACTTTGCCACTGGATTCAAGATAGCCTGGCTGATGACGGCTGTAAGCCAGAAACCGGTCCCAGGATGCTTGTTTCCGGTCCAGGGAAGACATGGCTTGGCAGTTCGGGCTGGACTGTTCCCATGAGGCACAGGGTCAGACTGATTTGCATATGGCCATGTCTGAACTGGGGTGGCGGAGTGAGCTAAAGAATGATGATGGATTAAACCCAGATCAGTTGACTGGGGTGAGTGCTTGCAATGTTCAACACTCCGTCCATCATCCCCTTTGGTTTTGCTATGTTCGCCCTAGGTTGGCAGGGTATGCCCAGACGTGGGTCCCTTGCTCACTTTGCCACTGGATTCAAGATAACCTGGCTGATGACGGCTGTAAGCCAGAAACCGGTCCCAGGATGCTTGTTTCCTGTCCAGGGAAGACATGGCTTTGCAGTTCGGGCTGGACTGTTCCCATGAGGCACAGGGTCAGACTGATTTGCATATGGCCATGTCTGAACTGGGGTGGCGGAGTGAGCTAAAGAATGATGATGGATTAAACCCAGATCAGTTGACTGGGGGTGAGTGCTTGCAATGTTCAACACTCCATCCATCATCCCCTTTGGTTTTGCTATTGTCGCCCTAGGTTGGCAGGGTATGCCCAGACGTGGGTCCCTGCTCACTTTGCCACTGGATTCAAGATAGCCTGGCTGATGACAGCTGTAAGCCAGAAACCAGTCCCAGGATGCTTGTTTCCGGTCCAGGGAAGACATGGCTTGGCAGTTCGGGCTGGACTGTTCCCATGAGGCACAGGGTCAGACTGATTTGCATATGGCCATGTCTGAACTGGGGTGGCGGAGTGAGCTAAAGAATGATGATGGATTAAACCCAGATCAGTTGACTGGGGGTGAGTGCTTGCAATGTTCAACACTCCGTCCATCATCCCCTTTGGTTTTGCTATGTTCGCCCTAGGTTGGCAGGGTATGCCCAGATGTGGGTCCCTTGCTCACTTTGCCACTGGATTCAAGATAGCCTGGCTGATGACGGCTGTAAGCCAGAAACCGGTCCCAGGATGCTTGTTTCCGGTCCAGGGAAGACATGGCTTGGAAGTTCAGACTGGACTGTTCCCATGAGGCACAAGGTCAGACTGATTTGCATATGGCCATGTCTGAACTGGGGTGGTGGAGTGAGCTAAAGAATGATGATGGATTAAACCCAGATCAGTTGACTGGGGGTGAGTGCTTGCAATGTTCAACACTCCGTCCATCATCCCCTTTGGTTTTGCTAAGTTCGCCCTAGGTTGGCAGGGTATGCCCAGACGTGGGTCCCTTGCTCACTTTGCCACTGGATTCAAGATAGCCTGGCTGATGACGGCTGTAAGCCAGAAACCGGTCCCAGGATGCTTGTTTCCGGTCCAGGGAAGACATGGCTTGGCAGTTCGGGCTGGACTGTTCCCATGAGGCACAGGGTCAGACTGATTTGCATATGGCCATGTCTGAACTGGGGTGGCGGAGTGAGCTAAAGAATGATGTTGGATTAAACCCAGATCAGTTGACTGAGGGTGAGTGCTTGCAATGTTCAACACTCCGTCCATCATCCCCTTTGGTTTTGCTATCCAGTATTTATACTCAGGTGTGCCTTTGAAGTTGCAAGAAACTTCTAGAGACATGCCTTTGAAGCACACAGGTACCCTGCATTCCTAGCATTGGATCCAGACTAACTACAGGGGGTATGCAACCCTTTGTGTGGGGACATGATACAGCCTATTCAAGTGTAAGTGGGTCTGAATCCAGCTCCGCCGTCCCATCCTGCCAGTGATGGCCCATTCAGTCACAACTAAATGTCACCTACACCCAGTTGTGTGACCCAGAGACAGGCTGCAGGCACCAAATGACTAAGGCATGAAAATGGCAACTTTCCAAAAGTGCCATTTTCAAAACTGTAATTTAAAATCCGACACCATAAATTAGGATTTTTCATTACAATTCCAGAGACACCAAACATCAACTGGCTACCGGTTCCCATTTGGAAATTACACTTATAAAATGTAATAAGGTAATTCCAATGTTATCCTAAAGGAGAAGTAGGTTTGCAAAAGTGAAAAACAAATGTAAGAGTTTTTCATGACCAAGACATGTAAAACTTAGCAGTACATGCCCTACTCTTTAAATACATTGCGCCCTGGCCTCTGGGCTGTCCAGGGCCTAACACCGGGGTGATTTCTATGTATTAACAAGCATTTAAAATGCAATAGGTCTCGCTTTTACGCAAGTTTAAGCTATTTTCATTGTAAATGACAATGCTTTTTATTTATGTTTTAAAAACCAAAACATAAATAAAAGGCATTGTCATTTACAATGCCAATAGCTCAAACTTGTTTTTAACGAGGAGTCTCAACAACGCCTTTAAATGTAAAACGCTTTTCTGATGGGGCAAAGAAAGGGGTTGAAGTTCAAGCACACCTGGCACGGTGTTTTAACTCCGTTGCCATTTAAGGATGTGAAAAAATGGAAAGCTTCATTTCCTGCCGCCCCCAGATGTTTTGATTAGTGGCACAACGTATGCTGGTCAGATTCCGGGATTAATGATGCCTAATTTGCCCGAGGTTGGTATGGCCCAGGCGGCTGTAATGCCAGCACCAGATTTCACTGCTATATGGGTACAAACAGCTGTTTCAATTACTTTCGGTGCCCAGATGTGTCAGACAATACGCCAGTGCTCTGCGGGGTACATTCAGCCGCTTGGCAGCTAATTACTTCAATCGCGTGTCGAAACCTGGTGCTGCGTGCTGTAAAAGGGCTTTCTGAACGCAGACAAATGCCAGCTGTCATCGACTCTCATAGTGATGGGAGAACGGCAATTGACAGTCAGATTTTAACTTCAGCTCTCTGGCAGAGGTGGCAGGAAGATAGATAGGTAGGTAGGTAGGTAGGTGTGCAAAACAGCGGAGATTTTTAAAGCAAGAAGCATTTCCAATTCCTTCTAGTAAAAGCTTACTTGCTTACTTTTTTCTACACAGAATTTTCAAAAACATATTATTCCCCAAACGATGAACGCACAATTTGTTTTTCACAAATAGTTTGTTTATTACTTTACTTAGCATTTCAAAGGATGATGGGCATGAACGCTCTATAAAATGCCACTGTATTACAATGCAGAGGAGCCGCTGTAGTTTAAAGGACAGTCAATCGATCACTATTTACTTCCACATCTTATTGTTTCGTGTGTATCGCCGTGTTGAGTGAAACATGTTCAGTGAAACATGTTGAAAGCGTTCTTTGTTCTTTGCATCCCTCTCCCTTTTATACCAAAAACAGGTAAATAAGAGATCCGTTCATCAAGCTGGGTCCACATATTTGTAGTGCCAAAATAACCCCTGAAAATGTGCTGAAACTGACCCGAATCTGAGAGCTAAAATCTGTGATGTTCGAGAGTTCACCACCGAGTTTACTTTTTCATGCCTGACAGGAGTCCACAAAGAGATTCCTGGTGTGTATCAAGTGCTTTATTAGTGCAGACATCTCCACCTGAACACGGGCGGAGGCGTTTAGCGGCGTGCAGCACTTCAAGAACGCGCTGTTCCAAAAAACTATCTACTCGAACCTGACTTGCGTTAATTGAAGATCTATTTTGGAGCAGAACACCAGCAATATATTTGGAATTTGAGTTGGGTGATGGGTAGTAAGGTATGCCATATCTGTGGGGTGTACTACTTGAGAGCATTACATCTGGACATGCAGCCATTCCTGGCGCTGTAGCTCAGTGATTTGCATTCTGGGAATTGTAGTCCTGGCTTTGTAACGGCTAAGTAAAACTGTAAGTATTACTCAGTTTTACTTTGCCATTACAAATTCAGGACTAGATTGGAGAGGGCGAGGGGGGGTTAGTGTGCACTCATTGAGAGTTTGCATTCTAGACCTAAACCCTTGAGAGCCGAGCGTGTTTCTGCGACACGAAACGTGATCTCATGGGCTGCGGTGCCTCCTATGCGGCTTTTTAAAGGAAACAAGAGCAATAGGGTGCAGAAGGGAGCTGGCTACAGTTCTCAAGCCCTCTGAGCTTAGCTGGCCAGTGCACAGGGCAGCATCGCTACTGCGAGATCTTTTAATTAGTCTAGGGTAGAATAGACAGGACTTTACAGGACAGGAGAGGACAGAAATTACATGTCGGGGCCCGAACCAATTAGGAAGCCCTGAAGAGGAGCGACGCTGCAGTCAACCCCTCGCACACCGGCTCCTTGCGCATGCGCCGCTGCCATGTTTAGGTCAGGCAGAGATGCGCAAGACAAACAAAAAGTCCGAACAGTGCGGACTAAAACTGTAGTTGGTGACCGCTGCTTCCGGACTACACGGAAGTCAGTTGGACATCAACAGCCACTGAAAACAAAGGTAAGAAATGCGAGAACAACACTAAGCAAATGGCAAGCAGCAGGAGAAACTACCGGCTGCTTGCCAACATATAGAGATTACTTTAGGTCTCGCTGAGACAGCGCATGCAGCGCATGCGCTGCCAAGGCGAGACCTAAAAAGGAAGGTTTTGGCCTGGCAAAAGGTTTACTTTGCCAGGTTGAAATGGCATTTTTAAACTGCACACACACAAAGACTGCAATGGCAGGCCTGAAACATGTTTAAAGTGATACTTAAGTGGGTGGCACAATCAGTGCTGCAGGCCTGATAGTAGCATTTAATGTACAGGCCCTGGGCACAGGTAGTGCTACTTTATGAAGGACTTACAAGTAAATTAAATATGCCAATTGGGTAAAACCCAATCCAACATCTTTTAAGGGGAGAGTACAAGCACTTTGGCATGGTTAGCAGTGGTAAAATGTGCAGAGTCCTAAGGCCAGCACAAACGAAGTCAGCAAAAGCAGGAGATCTGAAGCTAAGAAGTTATGGGGAAACCACACCAAGGATGCTAGGTCTAACACTCTATAAAAGCAATGTAGAAGGCTAGTGTTTAGCAGAAATTATTCTGCCTGTGCCTGAGTACTGGTGGTATGGCTCCGTCATGGGGTCCCCTTTCAGGTAACTAATTCCTTAACAGATGTAGAAGGCAGGTATATAATTGTACGTGATATACTTGATGGAATTGATCTTGTTCTGGACAATGTCTATGCAACAAACTTTGACCAGGAGGCCTTCTCTGATAAAGTTTTGCATCATTTGGCATGGAGTTAGATTTGGACCTGGAAAGATTGCTCCATTGCCTAGTGCTGGCGTATTGATAACGATATGAGCACTGGGGCAACATCTGACTAACTGGGTACTGATGAAATCCTGTAGGTGCTCAAGCTGCATGGTTCAGAGTATACCTTCTACTCACCCATGGATGATTTGAATGTTAGATTGGACAGGTTGGTCTACAGAGCAGAAGCACCCTTTTAGTCACATATGAGGAACATCTAGGACGCATTCCTATTACTGATGTTACAGTTGGGGAGCTGAAGTGTTGTGATCCCTCCTTGGAGACTGTAGATCACTGTGCTGGAAGATTTGGCATTTAGAGATGCACTCAGGGATGCAAGAAGGCAATATTTTAACACTGAATAAGGCACAGCAGCTAAATGCACTGATTAACTCACACATACTGACAAGCCTGGGGATGCTTCACTGAAACAAAGAGAGCAATCACCTTCACTATCAAACAAAGGCCTCTGGCATCATCCAAAGGAAGGGCCTCCCTTTTGAAGTTTTGGAGGGAGGAGACCAACTTGCTATTTCAGTTATGGTCGGAGCTAAAGGCCCTGGAAAAGCTGTGGCTAAATGAAGGTTACAAAAAAGTATAATGAAATATTAACTTACTTGGCTGCATGTCCTCCGGTCCTGGTGTTCTTCCCCAGCTGTCGAGTGTGGGCCCCAGCCAACTCCCCTAACCAGTCCAGATGCTGCATGGGAGAAGCGCCAGGATTGGTTGGAGCAGCTGTCTCAGTGCTCCTTAAGGCACTGGAGGCCTGTGCCTGCTCTTCACCCAGCTGTTTAAGACAGCTCGGATTGGAGTGGTTTAAAGTGTGCATGACAGGCTAGCCCTCACAAGACAGCCAGCCAAAGTGGTATGTGCACTATACAATGCTGCAGTCAGCCACCACTCCTCCCTGCTTCCACTAGGCAGCAATGGCCCCGCCCTCACAATCAGCTCGACCTGACAGAGGGAAAAAATGGAAATGAAGTCATTTTATTGCCATTTCATTTTTCACTTTTTCTGCACTCTCAGTGGTGGGGGGGGGCGACGCTCCTCTGCCCAAATGGAGACGACGCCACTGTGTTAGACCCATTTGGTCGCCTCACCACTTTCAATTGTTGTCAGCCACCACTGGTGGTGCCCATTCTTTCCCCTCAACCGTAAGCCCACCAAATAACAAAATCTGCTAAGAATTTACATGATTTTTGTAAATATTGCAAGGGTTGATGCACACAAACAATGCATGACGCTTTTCCTCCACAATCTAAATGTAAAAAGACCTGGAAAATGCAGGACGGATGACTGGAATACAGGGCGGAAGATGCTACTTGTAAATTCAGAAATCGTAAATTGTTAATGTTAATGTTAATGTTAAGAACTTTTGTATAGCGCATGGCTACCCGGAGGCATCCCAGCGCTGCGGAGGAAACTAGGGGGGAGGGGAGGAAGGAGAAATTATGGGAATAGCCAGGTTTTCAAGGATTTTCGGAAGGTCAGATGGTTCACCTCTTTACGAATAGGAAGAGGGAGTGCGTTCCATAACTTAGAAGCATTGTAGGAGAAACGGCGACCACCTGTTCTGGCCTTCTTAATTCTGGGGACCTCTGTCAAGTGAAGCTCATCTGAGCGCAGACATCGATTGGCCTTATATGATTTGACCAGGTGTTTTATAATAGGCGGGCCTCTGTCCTGCAAACCTTTGTGGGCAATGCAGAGGGCCTTGAAATGTATTCTCTCCTGTACTGGGAGCCAGTGGAGAGAGCGAAGGGCAGGCTTTGCTGAGCAGTGGCTTTTTGTGCCCGTAAGGAGTCTAGCTGCTGAGTTCTGGACCACCTGGAGCTTCGCTATGACTGATTTGGGAGCACCCAAATAGAGAGCATTACCGTAATCCAGCCTAGAGAGGACAAGTGCCTGGACCAGGAGTTTTCTTGAGTGGCTAGGTAAGAGAGGGAGAATTTTCCGAGTGGATCTGAGAAGCCCATAACATACGGCTGCCGTTTTCCTCGCTTGGACTCTGAAAGTGAGGTCGTGGTCGAGCCAGATACCCAAGCTTTTTATCTCGTTTTTTGGCAGAGGAGCTGTACCCATGCAACTCGGCCACAAGGTATTTGAGTTAAAAATTACTTGGTTGCCCAGCAACATGAGCTCAGTTTTTTCGCCATTGAGCTTCAGGTGGGATGAGTTCATCCAGCTAGCAACTGCCTCAAGGCATGAGCGTAGGTCCGAGGGACATGGTTCCGCATGGTTCAATGCCACAATTAATTGGGTGTCATCAGCGTATGTGACTATATGGATTCCGAAAGGGCTACAATCTCTGCCAAAGGGGCCATGTATACGTTAAAAAGTGTAGGGCTCAGAGATGAGCCCTGGGGGACACCACACTGCAGCGGGATTGGTTGAGAACGGGAGTTACCTTCGGATACCTGGAAGAATCTTTCTTCTAGGAATGATTTCAGCCATAATAGGGCCGTGCCTGTCACTCCCACTTTTAGACGGTGAACCAGTATGCCATGGTTCACCGTGTCAAAGGCTGCACTTAGGTCCAGGAGAATGATGGCCGTGGACCCTCCGGAATCAAGAATCTTTCTTGACTCCTCAACTACCGCTATCAGAGCAGTTTCTGTGCCCTGACCAGGACGGAAGCCAGTCTGTGAAGGGTGGAGTAATTTAAATGTTTCCAAGTGGGTCGAAAGTATACGGTTAATGTGTTTTTCGGCAATTTTACTAATTCCAGGGAGTAATGAAATAGGGCGATAGTTACCTAGCTCAGATGGGTCTAAATGAGGCTTTTTAGTAGCGCCTTCACTATAGCCTTTTTCCAGTCCTGGGGGACAATGCCCGAAGCTAATGAGGCATTAATTAGATTAATGATGTGGGGGTGACTGTAGGAGCAACCAACCTCAGGATGTTGGGGGGCAGGATCCATCGGGGACCCGCTCTTGACTGAGTCTAGGATGGAGAGGAATAAATCCTCGGAGAGTGGAGAGAATGACTCTAAGAGGTGAGGGTTATTCAGGGGTTCTAGGTCATGTAGTTCGACTAAGTGCTCATTGACAGAGGGTGGAAGGAGATTGAGAATGTTTTGAATTTTGGTCGAAAAGAAGTGAGCTAGTTCCTCGCATCGACGACCAGAAGGATCGGGGACTGCAGGAGGGTCGGGCACTTTCATCAGTTTCTTTGCGATCTGGAATATTTTCCTAGTGGAGTTTGAGGCGGAGCGAATTTTTCATCATAATAGGCAGCCTGAACTAATTTTAGAGCTGATTTATATTGAGCAATGGATAGCCTATATGGTGATTTTTTCTCGCTTGAGAAATCTTTCCTCCATGCTCTTTCCAATTTTTTGCACTGTTGTTTCAGTTCACGGAGTTCGGGGTATACCACGGAAGTTTATTGGGGCCCGTTTTTTTAAGCGGTTTTCCTAGGGAGTACTGTGTTTAATGAGTTTTCGATCCATGAGGAGAACTTACTATTGGCAGTTAAAGGATCAAGATCCAAGGGGGCATAGATGACTCCAATTCACGGGTCCAATCTTCAACAATCAGTTTGGACCAGGGGCGGATTTGGATGCGTGAAACTAGCGAGTGTAAGTGCGGAGAGGGTGGGTGCCAGGAGAAGGGAATAAGAAAGTGGTCTGACCAGGGGAGGGAATGGGGTCATTCCCCTTTAATTCCGTTATGCTTGAGAAAATGGGGTCAAGAAGGTGGTCCTTAACATGAGTTGCCTGGTGTATTTTTAGTTCCAATGAAAAAGCTGCTAGATCGTAGGCTAGGTCGTTGGCCACCCTGTCTTTTGGGTCGTCAAAGTGAAGATTAAAATCTCCCAAAAGATTGACATTGGGCGAAGCACTGGCAAGGTTTAAGACAGTTTCCAGTAGTGAACTACAGAATTGTCCATGTGCTCCTGGGGGCGATATAGAAGAATGCCAGCGAAGGTAAGTAGTGGGGTGAATTCAATTGAAAAGTGAACATTTTCACAGTCTAAGAGGGGCTGTCCAAAATACGGCAAATTAAATAATCTTTGTGGATAATTGCAATCCCGCCCCCTTCCCGTTAGGTCTGTCCATTCGTTGAATCAGATATCCCGGAGGGAGCGTTTGGACAATGTCTGGATCGGAACTGGGGGTTAACCATGTTTCCGTGAGGAACAAAACATCTGGTTTGGTGTCTTGTAATAATATAAATATCTCTATAGCGTGTTTTGGCAGGGATCTGCAATTAAGCAGAGCCATGTTAAACTCGTTTCCTGCTAAAGGAGTATGAATAGGAGTGTGAATAGTCGGTAGGGTCAATTCATATGAGCAATGTAGGCACCTGTCCTGCATTTTCTCCAAGGATATGGAGTGGGAGCAAGTTAACTTAGGGGCTTTCTGCAGGAATAATAATTCATCCTTAGTATATTGCAGGAGAGCTGAGGGCAGAGGGGCAGGGGGTCTGGACCCTGGACCCAGACAGGCGCGGACGGGCGCAGACGGGCTTGCCTTAGGCGCGCCTTAGGCGCGCCTTCGGCGCGCCAGCGGCGCGCCCGCTGCGTGCGTCCGCTGCGCGTCGAGGCAGGCATCAGCATTTATACAGCCGGGAGAGAACAGCTAGACTGCTAACCGCCGCTGTTCCTTTGCCTAGAACAACAGCACTTCCGGTCTGCGTCACACTTCCCTCCACTCAACCGGAACAATCCGTGGTGGACCGGGGAAGATGGCGGGCTGACCGAGTGCAGGTAAGGAATACAGTGTTTCAGTGAATGTATTTAAGAATAATTGGCTAAAAAACAAGATAGTTAAAACGAGTGATTCTGTTTTTTAAAAGCAGATAAAAGAAGGTTGTTTAAAATAGTTCAGTGATAGTATCAGGGTGGGAGCCCTTTGCCAGGCGCTCCGATCGTTTACCAGCAGAAAAAGAGACTAATCCCCTCTAGCGCGTCCGCTGCGCGTCGAGGCAGGCATCAGCATTTATACAGCCGGGAGAGAACAGCTAGACTGCTAACCGCCGCTGTGCCTTTGCCTAGAACAACAGCACTTCCGGTCTGCGTCACACTTCCCTCCACTCAACCGGAACAATCCGTGGTGGACCGGGGAAGATGGCGGGCTGACCGAGTGCAGGTAAGGAATACAGTGTTTCAGTGAATGTATTTAAGAATAATTGGCTAAAAAACAAGATAGTTAAAACGAGTGATTCTGTTTTTTAAAAGCAGATAAAAGAAGGTTGTTTAAAATAGTTCAGTGATAGTATCAGGGTGGGAGCCCTTTGCCAGGCGCTCCGATCGTTTACCAGCAGAAAAAGAGACTAATCCCCTCTAGCGCGTCCCAGAATGGTGCCTGGGGGCAAAAACGCAACTTGAAAATGAATTTTCCTAAAATATACATTATAAGGAAGAGAAAAAATGTCAATTCACTTTCTGTAAGTCGTGGTGAATCTTGCTGGCTCAGTACATGCGATTCATGCGGTTTTACAGTTTTCTCTAAGCAGCGAGAAAGCAGGGGGTTCGATGTAAGTGACATAAGATTATTTAAAAAAAAGAAATCACTCAAGATATGCGGAACCCAGTCTACACGAGATTAGTCCTACTTAATAAATACTATGCACGGACCTATTAAAAGGAAGTTTTAATTTTACTTTGTAAAGTCACTATTCTGTAACATACCTTACGAGGAAAACTGTTTAATTTCTAACAGCGAGGTCACTGGGCAACGTTGGACAAATGTTGCATGTTTTTTACTTATGAACTTGCATTTCAGAAGGATTTTAAGTATTTCACATAAACGAAGGAATAGATTTGCTGAGCTGAGCAATATAGGAACAGGCTTTCATATGGTTGTGGGCAAATTAATTTCACTCCTGTGTTGGACGCATAAGGCACAGGGTTATATAGAACACAGGTTTAGAAATCTCTACAAGGTCTGCATTATTTTAAAACGATCGCAAAGCTTTTTAGTGGAGCAATAAATAGCTTATATTAATAACTTTTTCACATGCCAATTGTGAAACACGAACCTGGAACAGTCCATAAATAAAGAAAGGCCCTTTGTGCGGTTGTTTTTCTGATGGCATCTGCATACAATAACTCCTCCATGAATAATAAAAAACTGACATCTCAATAATCCCATCAAATGAACATAAGATTTACTCATAAAGTCGTGGCGAAAGTCTCTTCACTCTGAAGTGCACCCTCTTTCAAGCCTCGCTGCAAAGAAAACGTCTACATGATGTGCAGAGAGAAAACGAGAAATAAAAATAAAACGTCTGTGCAGTTCACATAGTGTAAAAAAGTGCGGAGCGTAAAAGCAAAAGTGACACTGTCATAAAGCAATGAGTGGTAATCAAAACCAACAGAGCACACCGCTAAAACAAAAAAGCCATAGTTAACTATACTATAAAAGCACTGGGATAGCAGTTGTAAGAATGTGCAGGTGCTTTTCTTTCTGAGATAGAAGCCAAATAATTGCTGAGACGAGAAGTGACAACACAGTCAGGCTTCATTACCACCCATTATCCTAGATTTTTGTTCAGAGAGTGCTTTAAACAAATGCACTATCTGAAAGGTTCATGTATGAGATGTGCTGTGGAAAATGTCTTTAACAATAAAGACAAATTAATTTTGATGTAAAGTACAGTCAATAAAAATTACCACCACAAATAATGTGCATTAATACCAAGAATGAGCTACTGAGACTTAGAAATCAATGCTCAGGCCGCAGAGTTAAAGGGACTCAGGGGCATATTAGCAAGACCCACGTTAAAATTATCGCCGTTTTAGCGGCAGGAAACTGCCGCTAAAACGGCGATAATGGGCTTGATAATATGCGTTATAGAATTCAATAGAAGCCCAGGTTAGATGTCCTGCACATCTAACCTGGGCTTCTATTGAATTCCATAACGCATATTATCAAGCCCATTATCGCCGTTTTAGCGGCAGTTTCCTGCCGCTAAAACGGCGATAATTTTAACGTGGGTCTTGCTAATATGCCCCTCAATTCGGTAACTTTTTTAATTCAGAGTTATCTTGAATACATAAAAAAAAATGGAGAAAAAAAATGCACTAGGTACCACCATGCTTCGGCATAGTTTTTTCTTTTTCATCTGCAATTAATAATTATTCCTTTATATTCCATCATTTAGTCCCTCTCCCGGGGCTGGTACTTCAATTGAAATCCTACAAGTAACCCACCCTCAGACTTTAAAAAATAGATCTCTGCACAACCTGCCCAAAGTTACACTGTAGGCATTTGAGAAGGAGTTTTGAGTGATCTACTATGTGCTTTGAAGATTCCCATTGTAGATGTAGAATAACTAGATTACTTAGAGTTCCACTTTTGTGTGGTTCGTGGTGATCCTTTTTTCTACTTGAAAATGTTTGCTTCCTACTTGAATGAACATTTGGACAATTCGCTTTTCTATGACTTTAAATATCCTGTCAGTCTCCTGGAATAATGCATCATTGTTGCTTGATAGCCCCCCTTTTGTGAGGACTGAGCCCTCCATTTTTGTCTGACCCATTGTTTGCTTCTCTTGTACTGGTTCATTTCCATATCCCAGCTACTGCTAAAATAAAACTATTTGGCATGCAGATGAGGACATATTTTATTAAGAGACATTTGCGTTAAGGGCGACGCCAGGGTCCTGAATTTGTCTGCTGCACTTGAGAGGCTTTCCTTTAATGGGAACCATTGGAAATGATGAACATGAATGTTGGTTCGGCAAAGTCATAATTCATTGAGAAGTCAAGGAGGCTTAACCAATATGTGTGGCACAATAATAGTTATTTTAAGAAGTTAAGCTTGGGAACGCTTTATTGTCCCTAATGGGTGGTGAAAACATGATTCTCCCATAGTCGTTTATGGGACCTCCCTTCTATTTTCAGGTCTGCTTGTCATTTTGTTTAACTGTGTGTTCCCTATCTGGAGTTTCAGATTTGGTTTCCTGAGTCATAATGCATAGAATTATCATTGCTCGTTTTTTAATACTCTTCAGTAACAAATGGATTTCTGGCTGGCATATGCTCATTTATGTGTGTGGGGTTCCGTACCAAGAGTGCAGAGTTCTCTCTACCCATAAATCCCATAAATTTACCTCTAAGGAATGGAAATGGATGTTCCCAACCATGGTTTCTGGATCATTTTTCTAGTCAGGCATGAAAATATGTCTCTTCTGAATAGGAACAAAAGTATTCCCTTTATATTTTGCCTTCAGTCTCTCTAAAGGAAATAAAAAACACCCTTTTACAAATACTAAAGCCATCTGCAATTTTCGTGGCTTTTAGTTCGCCTCAATTATGTAGTTTGTACTGTCAATTGAGGAGAATGTAAAGAAATCCTTATTTGAAGTATGAGCCTCTTGGAAATCAGGTTCATGCTCCCTCTGCTCTAAAAAGTGTCGGGCAGAGGCTCATCATTCCTATTCTGCATTTTTCTGCCAAAATCCTAATGAAATGTCAGTTGCGCAACCGCAAAAACACCTTGAGATCTCAACCTTCTCACTTCTGTTCACTTAGACTTCCGCTCTTACTATAGGACAGAGAAACACTATTTAATAAATGTTTTACAGTTCTGGCCATTGTGAACTTGATCCACCTTTGCAAGTTGGCCCTTGAAGACCAGCATTGCTCCCTTAGTTGTACATACTATGCAATTCTGCTCACTGTCACCATTTAGTCTGTAAGACATGAGGAAGAAGGATTGAATGATAGAGAAAAGAAATTAGGACAGGGAAAGAGTTTAAAAGGGGCTCTTCAGAATCAGACTCTCTTAACCCATGAGAAAAATAGAAGTTGCACAGAAAGGTAAGAAAACATTACTTTCAAAACTCTCTATGATGAGTTTGTTTGTATACCTTAGTACACTGTTTCCCACAGGCACAAGTAATCTGTTGAAAATGTTTCCGCCTTTGAGTCTGTACCATACAGATGAAGCCATAGTGTTTCATTCATTTGATCTACTTGATTAGTTTTTTTGTATGCAACTTCAGCTGTTCCTTGTAATACCTCTTGTATATCATTTGCTTATTATTATCCTCTAATTGCTGTTAAGGTATTGCTAAGATATCCATGAGTTATACTTGTCACATACTTGTCTCTTTGCATTAGGGGTGAAAAGCAAGTCTGACTATTACTTAACCTAAACGTTGGCTAAACAATTCAGAACACATACATGGTGTTGTACATATTCAAATTAATTTTTGACATTCTACTCTTGATGCATTGCAGTGGAGGAAGTTGTAAGCCAAGCTAAAATTCGAAAAAAACTAATGTGAAGGTGTCTTCTCGGTTTTCAGGACATGCTGGGGGTTCCTATGGACTCCAGGGCTGGGTGAAAGTTGCAGCCTGCTTCTCCATCTTCATCATAGGCTATTAAGGGTCACCATTGATCCGTTTTTGAGGGATGACTGCAAAGATCACCAGGACAGCAAAGAAGATCATCACACTCTCTGCCCTGTGTATGGTATAGTATGGCGCCTTGCAGTGTTCTTCTGACTTACTTAGCCAAGCTGCTGGATCATTGTTGTTTTCTTTGCCTGCCCTAACCCTGTTTACACCCCCAACTTCTGCAGTACAAACAGGCTTAAGGGCATTATAAATTGGGAGGCTGGTGGATAATCTGTGAAGTTCTCTGCTGTTGTAATGGTTCTGGTGAGATTGCAGTTAGCCTTGTAAAAACAGTGCAGATATCAAATGGTGAGTTACACTTGATCAAATCTTTATTTTCTTTTAAGTTTAATCTAGTACATGACCCTTTGCTTGTATCTGAACATATCATCTGGGATTCTTTATTTAAATTGCCACATGCGTAAACACATTCCAAAGATTTTGTCACCTATTTATTCATGGAAAAAGATGTATAAAGCTCCAACTGTTCTGTCATTGTTCCCCTTACTGCATTGGAATCATAATCAGTTGAGTCAAGAAGACTTTCAATTTATTTTTGGTAAATTTGATTCAATTTTTGATGCCGATTCCATGTTTCTTAATAGAGATGAAAGTTGGTTCTGAACAGTAAATGATTGTGTGTATTGAAATGCATTGCAGTAGTGTGAGAAAGTGCCTCTTTTTGTGTGGTGGCACACATTTGTGTGGACTGATACTGCTGTTTTTGTGACTCTGTACACTGGGCCACTGCTAACCAGGCCTCTCTGCATGTGCCTTAACCCCTAAAACATTTTGAAATTGTCTAAAACCCTAATTACCATATGTAACTTTTCTATAACGCTATAGTATATGGTGTTTAAAGTACACCCACTGCATTGAAAGTTAAATGTCACCAATGGACTACAGTGCTACTGTGGCATCCCCTAGTGTGACCAGGCAGACATGACTCCAGCCCTGCCCCTGCAGCCTGGCAGTTGCAGTTTAACCCTGCAGCTGGACTTGTCACAATAACCCCCTTTTGACAGTAGAAAACCTTCCTTTTAAGTATTATTGCGTTACCTCAATGTAGGCTACAGAGCTGGTTGCATGGTATTTAAAAGCAGGACATGTAGAAGTTGAAGGTAAAATGTCCTTACAGAGTAAGCATCCAAAAGCTATTTTTACTATATTAAGGATGACTGACCCTTAGAGAAACACTGGGAGGAAATAGTAAGGAATATTAAATATTAATTCTGCTATCCCAGGCTAGACACCATCTAGAAATATGATTCAATTTAAAAGCCCAACACAATTGTGAAGTTGGATTTTTAATAAATATTAAGGAACGGGGGCTTTTAGAAAGCTACCTTTTCCCTGCCTAAAGCTCCAACTGTCACCCAGCTGATGATTAGCCCTGATGACATGTGAAAACTGTTGGCAGAGCAGAGACAAAGCCTTGGTGTGAGGAGGTGTTTCGTTCCTCTGACAGGAAGACCAGTTCGGCAGTGCCCAATAGTTTATTTTACTTCGACGGGGTCTCCCCTGTCACAAACAGATGTTAGATGATACCTGTACAGGCCATTCTTTTGTCCTACCAGCCAGACAGGCTTCGAACCCAGTGGTAGGAAAGTTGCTACCAGAACTAGTTTGAAGTGACCAAGGAGGAGGGACTTCTCATTACCCTGCCCTCTCCTCAAAGTGGGCACACAGGTTTTGGTTACTGAGGGGTGGAACTCACCCCCACCAACAAGCTAGTGCCAGGCATAAGGGTGGCATCTCCTGGCACATTCATTAGAACGCTATTGAACATGTGGAAGAACAGAAGAAGGACTGCACCTGCTGTTTGAGACCTGTGAGGAGACTTGAAGGGCTGGACCTGCTCCCATTTGTACCCAGACAAACAAGTAGACTCAAAGGGTGAGTTGCCTGACCTCTTGTATATGTTACAGGGCCACAACAAGCTGCAAGAGGCTTTTCTCTGCAGTGCCCACTGACCAGTAGCAACTGGACCTGACCTGGACCCTGTGGGTGGCCTCTACAGGAATGAGTCTTGACTCCCAAGTGCTGCACCTGAGTACTGGGCACCCTTAGTTTTATCTAACCAAACTCCTCCTAACATCCATGAAAACCTGGGACTTGAAGATCTCCAGAGGACCGAGACAAACTTGCCAAGCCGATCAGCCCAAGGTGCGTTGCTGTTCGGTTGAAGAAACAAGTTTCCATGCTTGGAGCTTCTTCACAGCAGTAAATCCAATTCAGCTGGAACTCACAAAGAAGGTGTCCAGCCTCATGAATCCCTCTTTGGATACAGCTCACAGCCCTTTTTACAAACACAAAACACTCCTCTCCTTGCCCCTTGCTTTACAATCTTTATGTGGAGCCAATAAGTGGAGCCAAAGAGCATCTTATTTCTGCAGCATGCAGTCACTATCCTGGTATACATTAAGATTAAGTCTTAAAACAGAGTCAGAGCTTAACTTCCTAATTTCAGGAACTGAAAAACTGGATCGCCGCTAATATGTAGTTAAATCAACATTATGGCTAAAACACAAGAATCTAGCAAAACTATTTCTGAAAAGTCAGGTCTTTCATTCTGAAACAGGAACTAAAGTTGGCAGTTCAGGTTTTTGTCATTTCATGCATGGATTATGGTAATGCTCACCTAATTGGCTTACCTAAATATTAACCAGCTCCCCTCAAATCGGTCTTTGATGTGGCATCTCACCTTGACAAAAATCTTTTAATGCATTGCACCACTCCTTACATCCCTACATATGAGACTGCATATATCACCAAGAAGGCAATCCACCTATCCAAACCTGAATACATGTCACACAATCTCCAAATCTCTGGTGGAAACAGAATCCTAAGAAATATATCTCTGCACAAGTTGGGCACTCCCAGATTTAGAAAACATCCACACTCGCAAACAATGTTACGCTGGAAAAGCACCAAAAATGTGCAATGCACTTCCAATACACATGGTAGCCTTATCAATTTCTCAACAGAAACCTCAAACAACGATTTATTAAATCCCACAAATGAACTGCATCCATTGCCTGAACCTCATTCAAAGCACTTTCAAAACCCCTTTCAAACCTGTACTAGAATTCTATAAATCCTGATGATAATGTAAATGAATTACATCCAGGTACTATGTTGGAAAGCCACTCTTTTTCAAGATTCTTGATGTGCTCTTTCAAAACTAGAAATTATAAATAAGTAAATAAATACATAAATAAATAATTAAATTTAAAAAATGACTAGGTTAAGACATGTAATATATTTCACCTTCACAAGTTCAGCTTTCAATCAGGGAATGTATGCCGATGGTGACTTCCATTATTACTCACAGGTTTAGAATGGAGACCAATCATGTTGTAACATTGTCACTCATTCCATTAGCCTACATTCTCGTGTTTTAAGTGGAATATGATGAGGAATGGTTTTGAACTGAATCTGACCATTTTTTACAGATCCACATACTTTCTGTTTCTATATGTATTTAACAGATTCCCTCCAGTCACTGTTTTTATTCCTCAATTGTTTAACTTTTACTTCCTATCTTTAGCCTTTTTAATTCAGTGTTTTATTTTGTATCTTAACTACACTGATGAAATGGAAATGTTCCTTAAATTTAAAGGCAACAATACAGAAATGTTTGTCAAACTAAGGGGCTGCCTATTGAGTATCCTGAGCTGGATAACTATACTTACTCTTAAGTTTAAACCAAGCAAAAAAGAGAACCTGTTCGAAAGTAATTTTGTACTTTTTATTTTAACTCGAGAAAATGCAAGAAAAGAAAGAGATGGAAGGAACACTCAGCCACTGGTGATTGTTTGGTCCTCAGTCCAGTCCATCTTTTTTTATCCATTATGTTACTTTAGGCACAGAACAGCCATATTCAGATCAGTCTTGATCCTGCTCCAGTAGGAACAGACCAGCCTGAACTGTCAGGCCAGTTTCTCTTCAGACAAGAGCATATGCATATCCAACCCCAGACTGGTTTCAGCCTAGTTAGACCTTATTAGTGAGATAAACCTTGAATCCTATGTTACAGAGAGCCTAGGACCCATGTATGGGCATACCCCTCACATTTATGGCATTTATTGAAGCAAATAACAAAGTGATGGAAGAATGCTTGAATTCATCTCAGTTCCTTGCAATTGCTCAAGCTGCCTTTTGATCAATCATTTTTCACCCATTATGTCACTCTAGACAAAGACCAGTCATATGCAAATTCATCTTGGTTCTCCTCCAATAGGAACAGTCCAGCACACACTGCAAGGCCAAGTCGGCTACAGACAGAAACACAAGAAACCCCAGCATGATCAGACGAGCTAGAGCCTACCAGTGAGTTATATCTTTAGTCCTAAAACACAGTGAACAGTGGTGCACACATTTGTGTCATGCATGTTTGACTTTGGAAACAGTATCAATTCTGGACTCTTAAACAAAGCTATGCTGTCCTTCCAGTAAGTCCAAAATGTGCTTTGACCTGCTCAATGTCGCTCCCATAGAGCAGACCAGTCCCAGTTTTTATTTCCTTCATTCTGAAAAATTAATGCTCTGGAGCACAGGCCCCTTCATAATCTGAAAACTTCTTTTTTCATTGATAGCTTTACCAGGATATTTCTGTCAGGGACTGTCCGGGACTATGTCGGGAACACAGTCAGGTACTTGGGCAAGGACTGGGAACGGGGTAGAAAACGTACACACAGAGAGAGGAGTACAGCGCTGCCCAGGATCACACAGGAAGTCAGAGGAGAAAAGGGATCCAAAGGGGAAACCTGTACAAAGGAACAAGATGGCTAAGACTTGGAAAGGAAGGGCACTCACAAGGCAATTTAGCATTCAGACTAACTACACCCAGGACGGACGTGCAAGACATATATATAATACAACATTAACAATAAAGGGAATGTGGGGTAAAGCACTCAGGAGCTCCACACGGTAAGACTGAAGCTCAGTAAGTTCCTCACCCACAATTGCTGTTACAGATACTGACTGAAAATACCCACATATAGGATATGTATGCAAAGGCAGGGTCTGTGGAGCTTATACCTATGGTGATGTTATAACAGTAACTCAAAGGCAATACTCACAGTGAACAAGAAACACCACCTAGGTAGTCAGCTGTGCCCACGGATCCTGGCGATCAAACAGGAACACGCAAGGCAGTAACAGCAAAGAGGTAGAACTAAACACAAGCACAATAGACAAGGAGCTAGCAAGGAGGAGTGCTCAACAGGAAAGGAAGGAAATCACAGGGCACACTTGGCAGAAAGCAGGTAACAAACATACAAGGTAACAGAAGCAAGACAGCAGAAATAGAAAGACAGCAAACTTGAACTGGAACCAAGGAAATGGGAAGAAAGGCAGGGACTGGAAAAGGATATACAGAAGGGGAGGCTACAAGGGTATACTAGAATAGTGCAGATTCAGGAATCAAGAAAACAAAGTAGCATAGAAGGCAGTGCTGGGGCAGGAACAAGAATTGAGCAAAAGCTCAGGAGTCAAAGTAGCACTGCAGGTAGTGCTAGTTCAGGAGAAGGGAAACTGCTGCAGGTCAGGAACAAGGAATGCTAAGGCTCAGGAGTCAAGGTAGCACTGCTAGGCAGTGCTAGTTCAGGAGAAGGGAGACTGCTGCAGGTCAGGAACAAGGAATGCTAAGGCTCAGGAGTCAAGGTAGCACTGCAGGCAGTGCTAGTTCAGGAACAAGGGACACCGCTGCAGTTCAGGAACAAGGAATGCTAAGGCTCAGGAGTCAAGGTAGCACTGCAGGCAGTACTGGTTCAAGGAAACAGGAAATAGCTATAGCTCAGGAAACAAGGAGTCAAGAGAGCACTGCAAGCAGTGCAAATCATGAACAAGAAATAGCTGAAGCCCAGGAACAAAGAATAACTATAGCTCAGGAACTCAGGAAACAAGGTAGCACTGCAGGCAGTGCTAATTCAGGCACAAGGAATAGCTATAGCTCAGGAATCAAGGAACAAGGATTAACTATAGCTCAGGAATCAAGGAATATCAAAAGCTCAGGAAACACTGGAAACAAGGATGGGCCTCACCGGTATACAGCTACAATAACCAAACCTGGGCTGAAGGGAGCTGGTGCTTAAAAGAGCTCACAGTAATCACATGCATCAGGTGTGAGCAGGCTAGCAGCAGCCAGCCACAGGTGAACTGAATTCCTCCACCCATCCTTGGCCTGCAGGGGTGGAGACAAAGCAGTGAGCAGGGGATTATAGGTAATGGAGTTTCCAGCATGAGCAGACTGGCTTCCACAAAACCTGGCATGGATTGGGAATGGATGTCAATTCCTAAATGATGTCCAAATGCCTGGAAGTCAAGATATGCATACAGGGGAGTGTCTGGAAGCATATTAGAATACTGGAAAGCCCCACAATTCGGCCCCCTGGTGGTTAGAATGAGAGCACAGGGAGTGAATCGTGACAGTTTCAAGTCAACTTTCTTCGCTTGAAAATAAAATGCTTGTTATTCTCAGATTTATGCGGGCTTAGGAGGTGGGACTTGGAATTTGTTTCCTTCTTTCAGCTTGCTCCGTGTCTAACATTATCAACTCTTGGAGTCCTTGGTATATGAATAGTTACCTTGCCACCAATTATGTGCCTTTATTTGTTGTCCACTACCATAAACAGCATCATCTTGCCAATTTGTGGGAGAAATTTAAATCAGAATAAAACCTATAAATACCCAAGGTTTGAATGAGCTAGGAATGTCAAACATGATTTTTGAGTCCAGGAACCTTTGGTTTTGGCCAACTTCCAATGTCTTTATGCAGGAACGGAGCCCTGTCCTTATTATTTGGAGTCTCCCATACCTTGAAAACCACCTATAACAGCATGTCTTTACAAGTTCAAAACTGCCTCGATTTGCAAATGCTGGCCACTTTTTTAGTTATCTGATTCACTAATCAGGGCTAATTTAAATTCGGTGCATGGGCCTATTTTCTGTCCCAGTCTAGTCTGACTCTGACTGGATATGATAACATCCGGCCACAATGGCTGCTAGACAGTTAAGAAGGTGGTAGGAACATTACTAGGAGACCACCCAGTAGCACTTTCTGTTTATAAATTTTTCTGTTGCCCTAGGTGAAGCTATGTACTCCAGCTGGAGTAGATCTACACTGATTGGCCATTTATCCGATTGGGCATTTCCCTGAGAGCGGGAGGCTTTGGAGGCCGGTTTTTAAAAGTCTAGGGCCGCTGTTGGTTCTTCTGTCACTTTTCCTACCTCACAAAGTTTAATTAAAGTGGGCATAGTGTGGGATTTAAGGGAGAGAGCAGGTGTAGAAAGAGCAAAAATTGAAGAGAGAAGGATAATGAGAGGAAGAATGGATGGAAAGAGAGAGTGATAGAGGAGAGGAAGGGAGCACTACTAGTTTATCAATTTTTGCCAGGGCTGCTTATGTGTTCCCAATCGGGACCTCGGCAGATCACCTCAAAGCAGTCATAATTGGGGTGATAGAAGTTCTTTTATCTGTACAGCAATATGTAATGTCAGACGAACAACAGTAGGACATACTGGTAAGTAAAGAAGATAGTCGCTTTATGAACAATGAAAAGCCAGCACATGATCCCCTCGTGTCCCCTCAGCAGTAGCTCAGACTCCAAGTGACTAATGAACTTAAGAGTCTAGAATCCCCTGTAATAGACACCATGCTGCAGCACTAATCTAAATGGGTACTTAACTTGATAATAATAAAACACCAACCCCACCATAGCTCATAGCACAATATTAGAGTTTCCTGTACATGCATTAGGCTGGTTATCTTGCTCAAGTAAACATCTGCTAAAGGGTGAAGCCATTTCTTGGTATTTCATCAGAACAGTTCCCGCCTCCTCAGTGAAATTCCAGTAGCAGATTGGTAGTACATAGTATGATTATTTACAGTCATGTTGGTACGTCACTACTCGAAAACAACCTCCACAGACAAGCTCGTCCTAAAAATATCTCATAGTATCCCACCCCATAGAAAATGGGATGTTGGCCCCTCTTCTGCCAGTGGGTAATGTAAAATATTCAAATGTGCAGCTTTGGTGTCCCAGATACACCAGAAATCTGGGCTACAATGAATTAACTTTAAGTCGGAGACATATGAGTGTAAAACATGTAACACCTCAAACTGGCTCTCTCATTGTGGTCTTGCTAATAAATCTTGCTGGAGTTTGAGGGCCACAGTACCAATATCCCAATATTTGTATGTGGTAATGCCACATCTGGCAAATACTGATACAATGGGGTCAGGTGTTTATAGAATTTACTGGGTGTGGTATTATCTCTCGATTTCAAGTTTCACACCTCAAAAGTGACAAAAATGTGATAACCCATATGGTTTCCCGTTATGAGCTGCAAAACTCAGGATGTGTAGTATTCTCTCTCCACAAATTCCACCAGCTAATACCTGGTAAAATTCGAGCTAGGAAGAGAGTGCTTATTTGAGCTCTAACTCTTGTTATCAAATCAGGCTTATGCAGGACTCATAACAAGATCCTTTGTCAGTCCTAATTCCTGATAATGTTTATCACTAAAACCTGGCAGCATGATGTACAAAAGCTAAAGGCCTGATTTACAGTTTGTCGATTTTGCCTTTGCCCATCAGGATGGCGGAGGATATTATGTCTGCCTCCCTGAGAGACAGAGGCCCGCTATGTTTAGAGATCACCACCAGCCCAGTGATGATCTCCGTACCTTCAGCGGAACCACCATCATGACAGCTGTACTGAAGATATTGAAAGCTTGGAGGACAGCTGGTGTCTGTTTTGACAGCCGTACACCAAACCTTTTGTTTTTCGAAAACAAACCCCCAAAAGTGGGTGTTTGCTTTTAAATAACAAATAAATACCCCCTCCTCACACACACCCAGTGAGTATTTTGCCCTGGTTATGGCAGGCATTATACTACATTTTATGCTCATCACCCCCAGAATTTCCCTATAGATAAGGAACAGAGATAAGAACATCAGACTGTCCACCCTTGATAGGTCAGGTAGTTGGTATATTCAGATGGGCAGCACTCTGTCAGGCCATCAGAGTAAGCTTTCCATTGATGGAGATACCTGAGGCATCACAAATAGAAATCTGATGGTCCACCCGAATTGCAATAGGGCAGGCACACCAAGAGTTTGGCAGAGAGAGTACTCCATCACATTTGTGGCAGAGTTCCCTGTTTGCCAAATGTCTTGCCCAAAACAATGATGGAGTTTGAAAAGGTTGATCTTTCACAGATTGCTGCTACCATAAGACTTCCCTCTTCCATGTCACACTCTATGATTATAGTTATTGCACAGCATGTGCTTTTATCTCACGTAATCCATTGTAAATTTAGTCGGGTTTATCCATAGAGAATATCCATTGGTTGTTAGACGTTGTAGAATTAAGCAGTAAATGCATCCTCAAAACAAGATTTCTTGAAAGGAATGTAGCTGAATCCATAGTTTTATCACATTACCATGTTTTCCACGTCATTGTCTGCTCTTTAATGATTGAAATAAAAAAAAGAAAATCTTTGGGTTGACATTTCATCGAACGGCCACATTTTCTCTTCATTTGGAAAAATACAGCGTTACCGTGAAGTTAGTCACTTTGACCGCCATGTAGTGTTCATCTTAATAGATAGCTTATGAAACACAGCAATATTTAACAGTGATTAATGTGTGGAACCACAGTTCTAAACCAGACACAAAATCAGTGTGTTAGTGTTTTGAGCCCTCAGACTATGAATGATATCCACATGAAAAATGCGCAGATAGAATAGTTGAATAAATATAATTGAACAAAAAAAAACGCTCTTCATCTTGATTTGTGTGACAACAGCACCACCAGATTATGCACCATACAACTACTGCATGAAGTCTCAGGGCCCGGTTCCCAAAGATTATGCTATGAGTTAGTGCAACTTACTATTGTAGCAATCCTGTGCTTATTTTGAGCTGGTAGTTGCTGGTAGGGCCCACCAGCGGTCTCAGCACGCTGTTGTTTCTTCAACAGGTTTTGATCCACAGCAAGAGAGAGAAAAACACAAAAAGGGGAAAAGAGGAGGATGAAAAATACAGTAAAACAGTGAAAAAGGGAGAAAACTAGGATACAAAAGAACCTACAAGAATGAGAAAAAGAGGTAAGGAGTGCCTGGTGGTGGATTAAAAAGGCATGAGTTGGAATCTGCATTGAACAGCCTTGAAATTCAGCACCCTGACCTTCTATCATACTGACCGTGGGCTTCTGAGCAAAACTTCACCAACGTAGTGCCCGTTGTTCTGACTGGCATGTACGGCAGCAAAAGCAAAGCTTTGAGCCTCGGGATTTATTCTTTTACAAATTAAGCACTGGTTGTGCTTATCAGTTTTCAAGAGTAAGCTATTGGTCCTCTTATACCATGGGTATTGTTGGTTTACATCTGGAATTCAGGAGTAGCCATGAGTATTACAAAAGTTAATCACTGTAAGATCTTTGTGAATCAGCCATCGACTGCTTGTCAGCAGTTCGATTAGGTTGCCTTGCTTAATTGAGACTTGCCTCACATCCATTGCACTCCCAGAGGATGTAGGAGAGTCAAAAAATGACAAAATGCCTGCAAACTACTTACCAGCAGCTTTTCATGTTCTCATCATACTGTATCAATGGCTCAAGGGGCTGCTTTGTGTATAATCAAAAGATTTTGACCTGAATAAAAAGAAACATTTGAGTACAACTTCCAGCTTACCTTGAATATCTTGCTTACCTCCAGTAATCCAGGATTTCAATGGAGCTACATGAGGGTACTGTTGTGTGAAGAGGATACAAATGTATATTATGCAACTGTGATCCTAGTCAAGACCTCTACGCATTGATCCCCATCAACAAGCCTTACTTTCAAAATACTTCTGACACACAACACTTGCAAAGAGAAATTGCAAAAGCAGACCGTGCTAATGACCAGTGGTGCCAAATAGGCTAAGATCCTTGACCAGCTAACGTGTACTGAGGCGGGGGATAAGCACAGGTCCACTTTCTATCAAGGATTTCTAGCCAATCCAATTTTAGGTGGTAGAAATGCACTCCTATATTGGAAAAGGAGGGCATCTTTGGTGGCTACAGAAGTCACAAAAGAGAGATGGATCTGAAAATAGGTCTTGACATTGGGTCTCACTGACAGCTGGTAACCTGTGGTGTGGAGACATCAAACGAGAGAAAAGTGTGCCACACCTGATTCTTGTTTCTACAATCATGCTATTACCACACCCTTCCATGCACAAAATACCAGTCACTAAAATGCACTTAGAACCAGAATTCCCAACATTTCATTCCAGATGTAAACCCTTTTCTCCAAAGAATCAAGCACGCAATAGAAAAAATGTAAATAAACATAAAGAAGAGGATGCTCGCAAACAAGACTAATAATCTATGGTTATAGCCACAGGAATCTACACAACAGTCACCTTTCAATTTCCTATCACTGTTCTATATCCCTCTAGATGCACCAGGGTGGCTCTCAAGACCTTATTTGCACCTAATACCTACCACAAAGTCTATTAGGTCGCCGTTACTCCAATCTTACTGTACCTGTGCCATACTACATCATTGTTTTCTTCCTGAATGCTGTTCTTCAGTGCATCTACTTCCAACTCTCTTGCCTGGATCACTCCTCATAGCCCCATCACACTTTTTTCTCCTGTGGGCCAGAATTATTTACAACAAGCAATTCTGTACTTGTGCCTATTCTTTTATTTAATTCAGGACCGTGCGACTTTCTTTGCTGTCATGATGTGTCTTAAACTAGAACTATATTCATACAACCATATATTTGACCTCCTCGATGGACCAACTGGACATCCTCGAACACTCAAAGCAGTTTGGAGTTAGACTAGAAAGATATGACTGAATTGGCCACCACCCTGAGTGTCCACAGGTCTATCATGTATGCTTCCTTTCAGTTAAGATTGCCATTAACTGCTAGCTGACAGGTACATTCTATTCCCCTTTTAAGAGGTTCCAGCATACTGTAATTTCTTGGGTTAATATGTATTTTAGATCCCAACACATTCAAATAATGAGTTCTTTCTTAACTAAACAGAATCTTGTTGTCACGAACCACGTGCATAGGGAAACCATCCTTACTTTCTCTTCCTTCTTCGTTCTCTCTTTTCTGACTTGCACTCTTCCATGAAGTGTTAAAAGTGTAATCAATTGGGAACTTGTGAAATAAAATGAAAAATGTTCTATCACTCAAGTGTTTAATTTGAGCCGGTGGTATCCGGTGCTCGGCACTTAATCATCAACGCTGGTGCTTTTCATGAGCACCAGATAAGGACACATTCATTTATGGTAGGCACTGGGAGATTAAGTGATTTGCCCAGAATCACAGGATTTTGAGCCGACGCCAGACTCGAATCTGGTTCCCCAGCTCCGTAGTCTGCAACTCTGGCCATTGGTCACATCCTCTCCCCACTTTCATGGTTTTGGGCGGTGCTAACAGGAGAAATGGGCTGGTGCAAGCTGCCTCCTGACGAGAGCCCCAGCACTTATTTTTTTACAAATTAACCACTGGCTCACTTCAGCAGTGAAGGGATACAACTTATCTATTGAGACACAATAGTAAAACAGGTATAGTCCAGGTGCAGGACAAGCAGAAAATCTTTTGTGACAGACAGTTAAAGATGTCTTTAGCAAGAGTGTAGAGATTTTAACAGAATGTAGCCTTGTGTGCTACGTGTCTTGTCTGTGTGTCTTTATTCAATTTGGGTTGACGAGTATGACGCTCTGAATAACAGCGGTATTCCATGATGTTAAGGTAGTGCTTGGTGCAAATGCCTTTTTACTAGGGCCTGGGTGAAATTTTTATTATGCTGGAGTATTCAGAGTAATTTCAGTAATCACGCATTACTCTTCCGATGCAAAATAACCGATTACGCCAGCTTGAGTAGTTAAGAGTAATTTTGGACAAAATTCTACTGCAGGAGCACAGGGACAATGAAGTAACAAGCTGCTACTGGCTGCAGCTGTTCATATCCTGTAGCATTTAGTGCTATTTTCTTAGCGCAAAATGAATCCTCAGGCCCATTTCAGGCGCAAGGGTGCATTTTGCTCTATGAAAATAGCACTATGGGCCAGATGTATGACTCTATTTTGCATGCGCATACACGTTTGCGACCCGTTTGCGCATGCAAAATACAAAAGGGCCATGTACTAACCCTATTTAGTGAGTCGCAATTTATTTGCGACTCGCTAAATAGGATTAGCGACTCACTATTAGGAAGGGGCGTCCGAGGGCGTCCCTTCCTAATAGCGAGTCTGAGCCCTATGTATGACTGTTTTGCGACCGCAATTGCGGTCGCAAAACAGTCGCACTTTACCACCCTTCTCAGAAGGGTGGTTAAGCACTCGCAAAAGGGAAGGTGTTCCCAGGGGACCCCTTCTACTTTGTGAATGCAGGGGAAAATATTTTTTAGGGGCAGGCAGTGGTCCCAGGGACCACTACCTGCCCTTAAAAAATGAAACAAAAAGTTTCCTTTTCTTTTTTTAAATGCACCCCGTTTTCCTTTAAGGAAAACGGGCTGCATTAAAAAAAATCTGCTTTATTTTAAAGCAGTCCCAGACATAGAGGTCTGCTGAGCCCCGCAGGCCACCATCCCTGGGAGGGCCAGCCATTCCCAATGGGGTCGCAAATTGCGAGTGCCTCATGAATATTCATGAGGCATGCAATTTGCGACCCCATTGGGAATCGCAAACAGTGTCTCAGACACTGTTGTACATGGCATTTTGCGACTCGCAAATTGCGACTCGCTATCGAGTGCAAATTGCGAGTCGCAAATTGTCAGATGTCGTACATCTGGCCCTAAATGCTGAATTACGCTTCTCACACAATTATGCATAATTATGACTCATTTTTCAGTAATTACTCTGAGGAAAATTATGCCAGTTACGCCCACCCCTATTTTTTTCTACTGTATTATTAGGTTTCAGGAGATGGTAACTTGTGACAAAAATGTTGGTGCACATTTGTTGAGTGGAATTTTATTAGGGTGGTGAAGTGCTCTGTTGTTTTTGGGGCGCTGTTTTTTTGCGCTGCAGTATTGCAATGTGATGTTGTGTTCTCCTGTGTTCTTTATGTTATGTTTTCACTGTATTGTTATTGTCTGCCTTGTTATGTTTTGATTGTGTTGTAAAGTTTCTTTGTCTATGTTATTGTGTTATGTTGTAAGGTTTAGACATGCCAATAAATGCTGTTACATTTTCAGCCAAAAACAGCAAATGCCTTGAAAGTTCATGTGACAAGATACTATTTACCACTGTCTAAAGTGCTAAGTAGCAGAGCTTCAGTTCATAAGCTACTTAACACACCTATCAGTCCAAAATAGTGGAAAGGACCTGTCTTGGCCTGGGGCCCCCTCCATAAATAGTGGAGGGGCGGCATTAGTCGCTCCATGGTGAGGAGCCCTACGTTGGTTTTTCCACAAAAGGAGGGTTGTGACTTCATCAAGAGGCTCCTGGGAAGAGAGCCTTTAAAGCATCTAGAGGTGAGGGTTTGGCCTCTTTTTCTCTCCACTGCGCACCAGTATCCAACATACCAGATCAAACAACTCCCGGAGTTTTGGCGTGCTTCAGGGCGCATTACCAAAGGTCAGTACGCTGGATGGGGGTATTTGCGTAGCCTCTGTGCATTTAGGCAGTTCACTGATAGAATATCGATGTAACAAACATCGATGTTCTAAATATCGAAGAAAAAATATAGGGGCTCATTACGATGGCGGGCGGAAGCACAACCGCCGTGCTGGCGGATGCAAAAACCACCAGTTACCGCCGGCACGCAGCAGTCCACACGCCCGCCCAATTACGATGCGAAAAGCAGGCCAAACACCGCCGGCAAGCCAGCAACACCGTCCGCCATCAAAGTGCGCCCGTTCACGTAGCGGCGCAGCACAACTGACACACACCGTCCGGCCGAAACACGTCCCGCCCGGCGCATAAATTACGATGCCGCAAACAAACGGCTCCCACGGCCAAGAGACACCGCACGTGAAAGAGAGGCGGTAACACGGACGCAGAGCACGGACAACGAAGAAGCGGCACCCCGGGCATGAATCCAGCACTGCAGGCCCTTCCCATGCTTCTGCTGATGCACCACCAAGGACGCAACGTACCGCGGAGACGCAGGTAGGCACACACACAACAAGTGCACGCAAACAGCGCACACAGTGCAAGGGCGGAAAAAGCGGACAACCCCCACCAGCGCGTGTACACTACACATCCACCATTGCATCCACATATGACACACAGGCCAAATCCTAACATCGCGGAACACATGTGTACACACCACCTGGGACTAGGAACCAACCACCCCGTCACGGCCACAAGCGCCGATGGCGCCGCCACACATGCGCACAACGCAGAGGCCAACCGCAGCGCCATGCATGCGTCGCACACAGACACAGGGACACAACCAAGCAGCACACACATCAGCCCCACCCCGAACGCACATGACACGTGACAGGCCTGCCACAGACATGTCCCCAACGCCCAATTCACGGACAACATCCAACGCCACACAACCGACGCACACATGTCAGTGAAGTCACGCAACAGCAGGACACACCCCAGTGTAACAAACATGGCGAAGCACACAGCGGCGGCAACACCAACTAGGAGAAGCAGGGCCCCTTCGGGAAGAGGAACGCCAGTACCACACTGAAAAACCCATACCACCCTGCACATATGAACAAGACACATGAAACGGAACACCAAAGAGCCCGGGGACCGACAACAGGTGGCCCAAGAATAACATCCACACACAAGGCCCAACGCAGAGCGGAAAGGCAGCCTGCCACCCACACAAGGGAGAGCAGACAGCACTGAATGACCTTCCATTCCAACTCCGAAACCACAGCCCTACGACAGAAGCCGGTGAATACAGCCATTGTCCAAGAATAGACCAACACAGGCATGCCGAGGAGACCGACCACACGGCAGATAGCGCATATCACAGAAGCACACAACGGACGGGGAAGAAAGAAGAAAACACTCCCCCATGTCGGCCACATGCAAGTTAATTGGAAGGAGTCACACAGCACTGACCTTGAACTGTCTGAGAAGCATGTGGGAAGAGGGCCCGTGTCCTCCAAACAAGCCAACAGAACACAAGTCCTGTCTCCCCACGACTACACAGAGCTCACACCAACCCCGGAGCGTGCACATTGCAGACTGCACACACAGCCGGAGCACGCCACCTCAACGAACCGCTGCGAAATGGCAACCGCAACACACCTACCCAACTACGCCGAACAGCTCAAGCTGTACAAAACCAACACGATACATACATTGGGATGCGATCTCCTGTCCCTGCTGAACGTAAGTTACCGACTGACTTACCGCATCACATTGTTCAGCTGCGTCATGCCCGTCTTCTACTGTCGGAGGTGTCCCTACCAGCATCCCGTCGAGATATGCCTCTCCAACCCGGCATGTCTGAAGGCGGACCTGCTACCACTACTCCTCCCTCTGGACGCACACGACAGGGCCTGCTCTGCCTATTGGGGCATGGCGTATGTGGCCAACATCGCACGCGCACTGAAATGGGACCACTGTGCCTCCACACGACGGATCATCGAGAACAGCTACATCGAATGTCACCCAGCATGCCCCATCATGGTCCTCCAAGGGACAACTTACGAACAACACCTTGACAGCCACCATCCGCTTCATTGGCTGGCAAACATGTACACCACCAATGACATGGAAGCCCTGCTGGACGGCATCGCATACCTGACAACCTGTAAATACGTCGGACCACAACGCAGGTTCCCCGAGTGACCTATGAAGTCCAACCCCGCACCCATGCTCAGCTTCCGCACGGACTGGCCAGTCACCACCACAACAGCCATACCAAGCGACCGGCAACTGTAACCACACCATCAACGACATCGCCATGACATCGGATATGACCGGGACATGCACACTGTTCCCCATCACATCCAGGAACACCGCATGCATCGTGGGAGGCAGTGGCATGGGCTCTGTGTATCGCACCCACATGGACGGAACTGCACGAACAACCAGGACACGACATGGATCCAGCGCACATGGACACACACACCGCTCAGTGGACATGAATAGGTCGCCTGGAGTCTGTGGGTGCTGCACCCCTCCCACCCCCGCCCCGGGAATCCCATACCAGGACCTTTGCATGGACGACAAGTGCATACAACAACAACACGACCCCAGTGACTGTGACATGTCCAGTAACCACCACAGTGCAACAACAAGTGGCACGCCGCTGCATGCACGCAAGCACATGCCCTGATGTCATCTCACATGCACGCGTGCATGAGGAACAACCGCAGCAAACCTGTCACATGGAACTGAGATGGACTGTGCCCATGATGCCGAGCGGTCTGGTAGGCTACATGTATACCGTCTGTGTCAAAGTCCGCAGCTCCGCAGCTATACGTAAATGTACATTAGCACAGCCTTGGCCAAGCAGATGTTACCCCACACCCTATCCCATTTGTGTTCATGCTCAGTATATCCTCAACATGTATTCCGCTGCCAGTAGTGTCCACTATACTGCATCACAGAGGACAGAAGACACAATATAATGTTTGAAACCAAAACTGTCTCCGCTGACTCATTTCACAAGTACGAATGAGAGAGGATGAGAGTATGTGAAGTACACGGCAGTCGTGACATGACCATGTAGTCCACTGGTATTGGATGTCAACGCAAATGAGTAGCACAACTGTGGAAGACACACATGTGTCGTGTGAAGTCATATGGACGCAGTGCCCAGGTGGGTGGGTGCGACGGGTAGATGCGCACATGCCAAGTTGGAGCACGCCGTGTTGGGAGGGTCATGAACAGTACACCACCGCTTCCCTGGGCATTGTGAGAGGACACCTGTCGGGGGAGTGAACACGTGTGTGCACAGCAGCCGGGCACACGTACAAAGCGGTACCAGGCGCACCTCAGCCCACCCTCTGTGGACAAGCTGGATCCTGTTGTGCGCCCGCCATGCCCCTTGACAAGGCACACACAGCCCCAGTCGACCAGGTGTAACCCCAACATAGTCAATCCGCACAGGCGATACAGGGCACGGGATGGCAGTGGAGCATGGTGTGTGAGAGGTCTCCTCGCGCTCCTCCTGGTCATATCACGCAGGCAATAGAACCTCAACGTCTAGCATGGCACAAGTCACATGGAAGTGTAGGGGGACGCACCACAGCACGAGCAGCACTGACGTCACGGGAGGTGGCTCGCACCATCCCATCCATTGCCCATCATACCAACCACGCCACATGCCATTGCGACTAAGTGCAAGCGCGTGCGCCACCACCCCTGAGCCCTCCCCAGAGAGGCCAAAGAGTGAATGTGTGGGCCATCAGCCACAGACGGACGCGGCATGTCCGCAAGGGCAGCCACAGCCACTGGGTGTCGCAGGTGGCGGATCCGGAAGGCGAAGACTGTGATGCATAGTCCATGCAGGCCGGGTCTCCATTTGGGGCACCACGCAGGTGGATGGGCGTCCCGCCACACATCATACCCTGGACCCACACATACACTCCTTGCCCTCTCTGGTGTGAGCTTGGGGCTGCCTGTGCAAGCGCTAGCCTCGCAGGTGAGCATGCATATTGGGGGCGAGGGGAGGACATGAGGGCTGGGGCGAAGATGACTGTATCACTGTCAGTTAGTACAAGGGATGACCCAGATGTGGAAAGGAAGAGACGTGTCCTGTGTGTACTGCAACTAGTCGCCAATCCAACTACCCCCATGTCCGGAATGTAAGCCCGCACCTAGGCCCGCCCATCCGCCACATCGAACATACCACCAGCACGACAACCTTCCCATTCGAAACACTGACTGGGGGTGGCGACCAGTGAACAATCATGTGTAGCCTACCCACGCGTACATGTGGGCCCTCCATGATCCATGTCACCTGCGGCAAAGACATGACATGCGCAATGAGGGAAGTGAGGAGAGCTGTCCGCCCCACGCGCAGAAGGTGCATCAGCTCCACAGACCCAGCAGCGAGTCCAGCAGGGGTCACATGTGCAGGGGCAGCTGTGCCTGGTGTGAAGGCACATGCATATAGACAGCACATCGACCAATGTGTAGTCTGCCCACATCCACAGTCCATCATCATGCGGACATAGGAATTGAACACAGGGCAACACATCTTAGTTGGTGCACCCACCGTGACCAACAATGCGCAATCATCGACGTACCCGCCCTGTGCATGGCCCCCACCCAACGGAGGCACATCCAGTGCCACCATCCCACACACACAAGCCTTCCACGGAACATGCTGTGTCCAATGGTCAGTACAGAGTCAGCGCCCATCTGGTGGATCCTGAACAGGAGACACATGCACACACATGCCAGCTCCCACTATGTACGTCTGCCACCTGGCACGTGCAATGTAACCTCTCACCTGTGACATGTGACTGCAAGCACACAGCCGTCTTGGCATGGGGCTGTCAATGTGGACACCAGTCAATGTTTCGGGAGCTGTGATCCGTACAGTGCTGTACATAGGGTGCAGTGCTGACACCTACTACTGTCTCATATCCCCTCGTGCCACAGGTCCCACTTGTATTGGCCGCTCAGCCCGTGCCCACATCGTCGTCGTCGTGTGCCATACTCATCCAGCCTCGGAAGCAGTTCCATGCTCAGCAGACACTCATGTTGCCGTGGCGTTGCCGCTTGACGAATATGCAGTCAGTCCCCATCAGCACGCCCCGCAAGTCATTGGGGCCTAGATCCCCATGTGCATGCACATGGCAGTGGTATGTCTCACTTGCCATTGCCATTGTTGGGAGACCTGTGTAAGTGTATTGTGGCCGTGCCGTCCCAGCTTGACAGCTGGGCTGTGGCTCATGTGCTTGCTCAGTCATGTCAGTGATGTGTATGCGAAATTGCTATGTGCCGTGTTGCTTTGACATGTGTCCTCTGCCATTTAACCCAGGCGGAGACCGAACATTGACCGCCCATACCAATTGCTGGCGGACATGGAGGATACTGAGGTCATAAGGAAGTTTCGGCTGGACAGGCCAACCCTGCATCGACTGTGTGCCATGTTAGAGCCCCATCTCCGTCCCCGCAGAGTGTATCCGACTGCTGTCACCCCCACGGCTAAGGTGATGGCCGCCATGCATTTCTTCGCCACTGGGTCATTCCAGCACACAGTGGGCAGTGGAGGAGGGATGTCCCAGCCCATGTTCAGCAAGGTGCTGAGGGATGTACTGGCAGCCATGATGCTGTACCGGAACAGGTACATCAGATTCCCCAGGGCTCGTGAATTGGCGGCAGTGAAGGGTGCATTCTATGCCCTTGGCAGAATCCCACACGTCGTGGGAGCCATTGACTGCACACATGTTGGCCTTGTTCCACCACAGGCCACTGAGCACCTGTACCGCAACAGGAAGCACACGCACTCCCTGAATGTGCAAGTGGTGTGCCTTGCGGACATGGTGATCACCCACGTGTGTGCAAAGTTCCCAGGCTCGGCCCATGACGCACACATAATGCGCAAAGGATCTTGCCACGACTGATGGCCAATCTGCAACAGGATCGTGGCTGTATTGTCGGTGAGTATGTGGAGTGGTGTAGCGTGCTGGTTGTGCGATGCTGTCCCCTGTCCAGTTGGAATAGCAACGGTTCTCTGTGTCCCTCACACCCAGGTGACTCTGCGTATCCGAATGGGGCATGGCTGCTCAGTCCATTGAGGAATCCTCGCACCCCAGCAGACGATCGATACAATGAGGCACATGGGAGGACCAGACGTGTGGTCGAGCGTACCTTTGGCCTCCTCAAGTCCAGGTTCAGGTGCCTGGACCGCACCGGGGGTGCACTGGCGTACTCCCCACAGAAGGTGTGCCAGATAGTGGTGGCGTGCTGCATGCTGCACAATCTAGCCATTCGGAAGCAGATCCCCCTCATTGTGGATGACGGAGATCAACCAGGGCCCCAGCCCGCAGACCAGGACAGCTCGAGTGAGGTGGACAGCGGAGAGGAGGAAGCTGGGAATGTGCGCCAGCAGCTCATCGCCCGCTACTTCACTTGACGGTGAGTGTCCATGTACGACGGATGATGTGTCTGTATCTGTGCAGGTGTGTGTGTGCTGTGTCAGGGTGGCCGTATGTTCACTGCGTGCAGTGTGTCAACGCTCCATGGCCAGGGTAGTATGCCACTGTTGGTGACTGTGGCATTGTGCCCTATTGCTCTGTGCGATGTGTGTACATTGCTTGTAGTTGTTGACATGTACTGTGTGATGGGTGTGTGACACACTCATTGAATGTGCTCCTGTTCTGTCTCCCACCCCTAGGTCCCTACAGGTCCTCCGGATTCCATTGCCATGCCACGCATCAGGTGCCTTTCCGCCCAAGGTGGCCGTTGTATTCCGTACAAATAAAACACAGGGCACAAACAGCAGTTAGTGAAAAAGGTGCATTTATTACAAACTGTGACATGTGATTGTGTGTAAGGTGATGACAAAAGTGGTGCGTGCAGTGACAATGAGCTGTCGGTCATGGCTGCGTGAAGCTCAGGGTGTACCCACTGGTTCTATGTCCATAGTCCAACACACACATGCCATCCAGATGGCTGTGTGGAGTGGGATCGTAGAGCAAGTCAATGCAGTGGCTGGTCAAGGAAGGCTGGCGGAAGGCTGGCTGGCTGCCTCACTTGCGACTGGAGCGTGCGAAGTCCTCCCGGGAGATCTGTTTCCTCTTCGGACGGCCCCTTCCACGTTTGGGAGGGGGTGTGTGGTGGCGACCTGCTGGTGGTGGGTGAGGTGTGCTCACTGGCTGTGGACGCAGGGGAAGTGGACACTGCTGCCCGACCCTGCGCCCTAGCAGGTGGTGGCGGAGGTGGTGTTGCTGGCCTTGCCTGTGACCCCACCGCCACCACCAGCTGGCCCATGAGGTCCACGAGTTGGTCCATACGGGACACGAATTGGCCCATATGGGCGTCCATGGACCTCAGCACCCCCAGCACCTCCCGCGTGTCTGTAGCAGACCTGGCCCATTGTCCTTGGGCCTCTTCATAGGCCCCAAGGACTCTGGCCATTTGAGGCAGGGCATGGCTCCCAGGGGAGGCTGGCGTTTCCCTGATCCTGCTCCTCCTACCAGTCCTGCTGCCACCGGCCTGCCCACTAGCCACATTGCACACCACGGTCCTCGCTGTGGCTCCCATGGTGGATCCAGTCGGCCGGGCCACCACCTGCGCTGGGGCTGGTGCCAGCGAAGACGTGGTGGTGGCGGTGGTGGTCGGTGCGGCGATGGTGGCGGTTGCGGCAGTGGTAGTGGCCGCAATGACCGTGGGTGTGGCCGCAACGACAGTGGCAGCAGGGGGCTGGGACTGTTCAGCATCCCTGGATGATGGGTTGGTGGGTAGGAGGGTCCTGGGAGCGGCTGGGCCCTGCCACGCCAGATGGGCCTGCTTGGTGGTCCGTGTCCGAAGAGGATGACAGATCCTCCAGATCCGTGTGTCCTCGTTGGGGGCTTGTGGGCTGGCTGTGCTGGCTGCTGTCTCCATCCCCAGCATCCGGCAGTTCGTCACCTGTGGAGAGAATGAGATTTGTTATTGTGTTGCACCTGGCGAAGTATGTATTTGTCGTCTGACATTGGCAGTTCGTGCAATCTCGTACATGGGTTTCCCGGAGGCGAGTGTGTGGCTGTGGCATCTGTAGTTGTGTGTGCTAGGCAATGGGACTGTGTGCTGTGCACATGTGGCATGGGACGGATTGGCCATGCCGATGGGTGTGTTGCTGTGCCCCTACTCATTGTGACTCTGGTGTATGCGGGCTCCTGGCCCATCCTGGGTCTGGTTTGTACTTTGCTTTTGGGGTTCACATGGAACGCTTAGGAACGCATATGGCAACATGGGGGCCATGCCCCAGATTCGCATTTGGGAGGGGATATGCTTTTGGGGTTCAAATGGAACGCTTAGGAACGCATATGGCAACATGGGGGCCATGCCCCAGATTCGCATTTGGGAGGGGATATGCTTTTGGGGTTCAAATGGAACGCTTAGGAACGCATATGGCAACATGGGGGCCATGCCCCAGATTCGCATTTGGGAGGGATATGCTTTTGGGGTTCAAATGGAACGCTTAGGAACGCATATGGCAACATGGGGGCCATGCCCCAGATTCGCATTTGGGAGGGGATATGCTTTTGGGGTTCAAATGGAACGCTTAGGAACGCATATGGCAACATGGGGGCCATGCCCCAGATTCGCATTTGGGAGGGGATATGCTTTTGGGGTTCAAATGGAGCAGCTTAGGAACGCATATGGCAACATGGGGGCCATGCCCCAGATTCGCATTTGGGAGGGGATATGCTTTTGGGGTACATGCTGTGAGCCATGGGTGCCGAACGTGACATGTATTGTGGCAGCATGACAGTGCATGGTTTGAGGTGTGTGCATGCTTGACATGGCCTGCATATTTGCTGTCTGTTGTGATTACTGGACATGGCATTGGACGCATCGTTATGAGTGAGTGATAGTTGTGTGCCAGCCAACGTATTGCAGTTGTCCCATCTCCTTGGTGTGCGTGCTGCCCTGTGCCATGTGCATCACTGCAGTGCTCGGGGGGTGTGGCCCATGTTGTGTGTTGTTGCTCACAGTGTGTCGTGCGCTTAATTGACTTCTGGCACATGGTTGGTCATGGGCATGTGTCTTAGCGTGACTGCTGTATGTGTGGCAGCTGTGCGGATGACATGCCTTTCATGAGACTGGGGCTGACGGATGGGATGGATGGTATGTTGTTTGTGCATGGTGTGTCTGTGTGTTTGATGGGTTCAGTGGTGTTCGTGTGCATTTCTGTTGTTCCGCTCTGTTGCGTCTAGTGTTGTTTGTCTTACATAGGCGTAGTTGTGGAGTGTGTGGTTGACAGGCAGTAGGGGCTACATGGACAGGACTTCAATGGTGTTTCAGTTGTGTGTGATGAGTTGCACAGTGGCTGCCGTGTGGGACTATATTCAGTGTGGCTTGTGCATGCAGACGTGGCTCCTTGGGTGTTGCTATGTCTGTGATGGGTCATGTGGGGTGTGAGTCTGTTGTTCATGTCCGTGTGCACATTGTTCACTTGTTCGTGACGGTGGGCGGTGCTGCGTGTTCGTCTGCTACGTGACATGTCCCATGTGTTGGTCGTGTTATGGTCCTCATGCCTCCAGTAATCCAGCCCTGTCCAGTTTCCCACCTGCAAGTTGTTCGTGCGTGCACTGTACTGGATGCCACATGGCTCTGAGCGGGGGTGCTCCATGTTGCAGGTCTGTGGGGGTGGGGGGGTGTTGTGGGTCGTGGGGGTGGCTGGACACCCACTGACACCGATTGCTGTGGACCGTGATGTCTGCCTTTCGGCTGTCGTTGTGCACTGCGGTGGCTGACACGTGGCTGTGGGGTGTGGGGGATGCTCCTCCTTGCTGTGCTGTGGGACTGGGGCCTGGTGTGTGTTGTACTTGGGCTGTCCACCCTCCCACCCACTGCACTTTGTGTTCCTGCCACTTACCTGTTACTTGTCGGTTAGTGCAGCTGTGGCGGACACATGGGTGTGGTGGGTGCTCGTTGTGGCGCTTCTGGCATATTTGGGGACCTGTTGGTGGTTACGTGGCTGGCTGAGTGTACACATGTCCCCATGCATCTTACAGTTGTTCGGTTTGGGCTGTGTGTGGTAGTGTCTGTTGCATGTGTGTGTGATGTGTTGTGTATTGTGTGCTGGACATGGGGGTGTTTGTCCCTGGGAGCTGTGGCATGGTAGTTGCGCATGTGAGTACATAGCGGTGTGCTGGTATACATTAGTTTGTACTTACCAGCCTCCACTCCCCCTGCTAATCCGGCGAGGATCTCCGGATGTATTACGACTCGCACCTTCTCCTCCCACGCTTTGAAGGTCTTAAAGAGCGCGGGATTCCCTCCGCCAGTGACGGCAGCCAGCTCTCTGTTTTGCCCTCCTTCTTCTTGACCAGGCTCTTGACGTCATTCCAACGTTTGTTAATCTCGACTCTGTTCCTGGGCAGGGTCCCGACTGCATTGACCTGGTCTACGATCCGGTTCCACATTCTGTTTCTGGTGGCTAGTGGTGTGTGCTGGACCATGTTCCCATAGATTTGTGGGTACACCTTGATGATCTCGTCGACCATGACCGTCAGCTCCATGGGCGTGAACTTGGGCATCCTTTGTGGTGCCATGGTGTTTGTGGTGCTGGTGCGGTGTGTGTTGTGTAATGTGCAGGGTGTTTGTGGTGCAGGTGTTTGGTGGTGGTGGTGGTGGTGGTGGTGGTGTTTGGTGGTGGTGGTGGTGGTGGTGGTTGTGATGTGTGCGTTTCTGTGGTGTGCTGCTGTCCTTGCTGTGTCACTGTGTCCTCTCCTCTCCTCTCTGGTTTGCAATGTAGCAAGGGGTTGTGGTCTGTGGGAGTGCTGCTTTTGTACTCACCTATGTGGGTGTGTCCTCATGGTCTGTTGTTTTCAGGTGTGTTGTGTCTGGGGTTCTGGCCTTTGTATTTTTTGTTTGTCCGGGGGTGTTTTCGGGATGTGTACTGTGCTTGTGTATTTGTGCGTGCCTTGCTGTGTGGACTTGTTGGCCATGTTGTGTGCTATTGGTTTTGTGTGCGGATGGTTTCTGTGCAGGTACGTTGGCGCCATGGCTTCTGCCGTGTAGATTCTCATCGGCGTTGTTTGCGCTGGCGGGCGGTATATTTGTGGTTTTTCCGCGCTCATGGCGGTGCGATCGTAATTTCACGTGCGGTGTGTCGGCCGTGTGGGTGGGCGGTTTTGTGTTGTCGTGTGTGTTTCCGTCCGTGGCGGGCGGTTTGACTCCGACTCGGACGATGGCGGGCGGTATTTTGTGTGTTTTTCCGCCGATGGCGGTTTTCGGTTTGTGTAATCATAATGGCGTGGTCGGTGTTCAGGCGGTGTGTGCGGGCGGATTTTTGCCGCTTCCATGCCTGGCGGAATTATTTACGCCGGGTATCGTAATGGGCCCCATAGAATGCAAAAATATCGACTCCCTATACTTAAAAAGGTAAGTACAAAAATATTGATTCAAAAATATTGAAGTAAAAAATATAGATGTAAAAAATATCGAATTAAAAATATATATAAAATTAAATAAAATATATTAAATATTATTATTATTTTTAACAAACTAAATCAAAATTAATAAACATTTTAACTAAATATTACAAATAAACTTAAATTAAAAAAATATAAACACAGAAACATAATATTTTATACATATATAAATATATTTAAAAATTATCTTTATTTAATTTGTAAACTTTAAAATGATATAAAAATAAAATATATATATATCAATATTTTAAAATAAAAAAAAACATTCTATAATAATTTAAAACATCAAGGGGCCTATTACGATGGCGGCCGGAAAACCTCCCCGACCGCCATGGTAGCGGGAAAAGGCAGCCCGCATGGACCGCGACATCACCGCCAGTCAAATTACGATGACCCGCGGTCGAAATCCGACCGCAACGGTCGGATCGCGTGCCTTAACATTGCGGCGGTTGCTGCTGCCCGCAGCACCGCCGCGATGTCCAAAGGAGCATGTCCTGCATTTCCCTGCTCTGCGTGGCAGGCACTGCACAGTGCCTGCCACCTGGTACAGGGACATGTACCCCAGTGCACCCACCCCCAAAACTTTGGGGGCCCGCATGAGCCCCCAGAAGACAATCTCCGCATGCCTTTCCATGGCGGTTTGACCGCTGAGGAAAGGCTGGCTACCGCCGGCATCATAATCGTGCCGGCGGAGCCTGCTCTGCACCGCCACCATTATCCCGGTCCTGCTCCGTCCGCCAGGCAGGAGTGCGGATGGCAACCGGCAGAAAAGCGGCGGTCGGAATTTCCCACCGCCGCGGTCACCACCGCCATCCTAATTTGACCGGCGGTTTTCTTGGTTGCGATCGCGGGCGGATTGCCACCGCCGGTCCGGCGGGCGCCACCGCCGGCCCGGCGGTGGACATCCGACCGCCATCGTAATAGACCCCCAAAATTATTATTTATTTTTTTTACCATACAATAAATGCAACAGTAGGGAAAATGTTGGATAGCGAAGGGGTAAAAATTACTATTCCCACTCCAGTGAGTACAACAGTATGGTAAGTGATGGATAGCGGAGGGGTAAAAATTACTATTCCCTCTCCAATGAGTGCAACAGTAGGGAAATTGCTGGATAGCAAAGGGGTAAAAATTACTATTCCCACTCCAGTGAGTGCAACAGTAGGGAAAGTGCTGGATAGGGTAGGGGTAAAAATTACTATTCCCACTCCAATAAGTTTAATAGTAGGGAAAGTGCTGGATAGCGGAGGAGTTAAAATTACTATTCCTACTCCAGTAAGTGCAACAGTAGGGAAAGTGCTGGATAGCGGAGGGGTAACAATTACTATTCCCACTCCAATAAGTTTAATAGTAGGGAAAGTGCTGGATAGCGGAGGAGTAAAAATTACTATTCCCCCTCCAGTGAGTGCAACAAAAGGGAAAGCGCTGGATAGCGGAGGAGTAAAAATTACTATTCCCACTCCAGTGAGTGCAACAGTAGGGAAAGTGCTGGAAAGTGGAGGGGTAAAAATTACTATTCCCACTCCAGTGAGTGCAATAGTAGGGAAATTTCTGGATAGCGGAGGGGTCAAAATTACTATTCCCACTCCAGTGAGTGCAACAGTAGGGAAAGTGCTGGATTGCAGAGAAACAAAAATTACTAATAACATTTAAACAATAGAAAGTTTTTTTTAAATCATAAAAAAATAAACAATATTTAAAAAATATACATTTATATATATTAAACATATAAATTAAACACATATTATAATATAAATTACATATAACAAAAAGCTACAAATATTATATAAAAAAATTAAGAAATACATTTTAAAACAATAATTATTTAAAAGGAGCAAATATTAACAGAATTATGTAAAACATAAATGTATTCATTTTGTTTCCTACCCTAGAACACCACACCAATAAAAAAACACTTAAAACGTGTTATTTAAATTTATTTCCATAATTAACATAATTAATAATCAATTAAAAAATATTAATAATAAGCATTCATTAACTACACATGCTTTAACACTATAGTATCCACAACACACACCTAAACTAATTACAAAATTACCATATTTAATTAATTTAAATTAATTAACTAATTATTAATTTATCAATTAAAAATAAATTACTTCCTACCCTTCCCACCATTTACACCTATAAACACCACAAGACACACCTAAACTTATTTTCAAAATGAACATAATTAATTACGAATTAATTATTTAAAATTAATTAACAACTAATTAGTAAATCATCAATTAAAAATAAATTACTTCCCACCCTTCCCACCATTTACACCTATGCATACCACAATACATACCTAAAACTAATTACACAATTACCATAATTAATTGCTAATTAATTATTTAAAATTAATTAACAACTAATTATGAAATCATCGATTAAAAATAAATTACTTCCCACCCTTCCCACCTATACATACCACAACACACACCTAAAACTAATTACACAATTACCAGAATTAATTACTAATTAATTATTTAAAAATAATTAACAACTAATTATTAAATCATCAATTAAAAATAAATTACTTCCCACCATTTACACCTATACATACCACAACACACACCTAAAATTAATTACACAATTACCATAATTAATTGCCAATTAATTAATTAAAAATAATTAACAACAAATTATTAATGAATTCATAAAAATTACTTTTCACATTTAACACTATAACATCTCAATAAAACAAATATTAATAAATTTAAAAATATTCAATACATTTAATATAATTATTTTACTTCCCACCCTATTCCCCTATAAGCCCACAACCCGCTATGGTACTAAAAACGCAAAATTCAAATAATAAAAAATTAATAACTACTAAAAATAATCAATAAATTTAATATAATTAAATTACTTCCCACCCTATTCCCCTATAAACCCACAACCCGCTACGGTACTAAAAACGTAAAATTCAAATAAAAAAATTAATAACTACTAAAAATAATCAATACATTTAATAAAATTAAATACAGTACTAAAAACACAAAATTCAAATACATTTTTTTTTATAACTACTAAAATTTTTACACATATAATAAAAATACAAATTCTTATACAAAAAAACACATCACATACATATAAAATATATACTAAAATACATAACATTAATAAAAAATCGATAATTTTAACAACTATATTTTTGCAAACGATATTAAACACTTCTATATTTTAAACAACGATATTTTTACAAACGATATTAAACACTTCGATAATTTAAACATCGATATTACTTACCTAACAATCGATATTCTTGACCACGATATTTTTTCTGGCGATATTTCTCACCCACGATATTTTTACCTCGATATTGGTGCAAGTCGATATTTATACATCGATATTAAGTCTCGGCACCCATTTAGGCACCATATATTTACTTTGAACGAACTGAAACATTGTCCACATTAATATTCCATGCCTAAGACTTTCCACGTATCTTCAGGCAGTCTTGGATACTGCCACAATCACCTGATGCGCATCCGTGCCCATGTGCACAAAACCAATTTGTATTCAATAAACTCTTCAAGGGTTCTCCTAAATCAAAATTCCTACACTCGCATCCTGCTAAGTACTATGAATTATTAACTGTCTTGACTTTCTCCAGGACCTTCAACATCATGTTTTCCCTTCCCGTTCGACAGTCATATCATGCTTAGTCAAACCCTACATTCAGCCTTTGATTTAAAGTGCTGGAACTCTTTCAGCAACTGTCCACCATATGTTATTGAATTACCACTTCCTGCTTTGCCGATTTAAAGCTTCTCGGTTTGCGCTAAATGAGAGCCTGATATGTCTATCAATGTGCCACCTCTCGTGTATGTTACTCAAGTCTGTGAGCACTGACACATTGAGTACAGTGTTTGCCACATATCAGGTCTGTAAGTAGGCCGGGTCCTGCCAAGCTCAGTACCCGCAGTGAAATTGGTCTCTAATGGCTCTATATGCATGTCCTTAACTTTACAAGAAAGAACAGTATTTTCTTTCACGACAATTTGTGCAAGAACCCTTAATAATCGACAGTAATACAGTCCCTGTTACAGTTCACAAATTTAACTTCATGTTGCACGGTATATGTGTCGGCAATTCCTGGGAGTACGTCATTGTCCAAGATACATTGCTGTTGTTTTGTTTTTCCTCCAAGATATTGGAATTATGTAGCACTTACTGCAAACTGAATCCCCTGAGCCAGCAGCACGTTCCTTCAGGGGTGGCTCCTCCGTTGGAGCGGAGGAGTGTCGCCCCACTTAAATGCCCCCCAAAACCCAATAAATGAAAAATAATATGGCAATTCATTACCATTTGATTTTTCATCATCCCGTCCTGAACCAAGTGTCAGGACAGGGCGGAGTCTGCTGAGTGACAACAGGGAGGAGTTGTCAGCAAAGGGCTGCCTGTGCACTGTTTAAAGTACGCATGTCTCTTTGGGTGGCGTCTTGTGAAAGCCAGCCTGACATGCACACTTTCTCTCAAACTAGCTGTCTTAGACAGCTGAGTTGAGAGCAAGTGCAGGCCTCCAGTGCACTCTGGAGCACCAAGAGAGGCTGTTTCCTCCACTCAGGGTGCTGCTTTCATGCTGGTTTACACCATGTGAGCAGCAACGGGATTGGTCAAGGGAGTTTGCTGGTGCCTGCAGTCGAGGAAAGAAGAGGTCCGGAGTGGAGGGCGAGTTCGGTAAGTGTTTATTTTTAAATTTGCATGTGCGCCCGCCTCCTCCCTATAGATGCCAACTGCCACTTCATTCCTTGCTGGGCCTTCATTCTTTTCATTAACACATGTTATTTGCACAGCAGAGAGCTCACAATCAAGGGGTGTGCATCATCACGCACACCCTGTATGCAGCACAGACCTCACAATCAAGGGCCTAGCAGCAACACACACACTCTGTGTGCAACTCAGAGCTCACAATCAATAACTTGGAGACACACACCAGCTGCACTCACGGGTCAATAAAAAAACTGTTTTGGGTTTTAAAAGCTGCCCAACGTATATTTCGATATTTTCCAAGTCATACCACGGAAAGTCCCATACCTACGGTGCACCTTATTACACGACATCAGTCCCAGCGTCTGCCACGAGGTTGACCTGGGGGTTTTAAACCCCAAATCCCAGGCGTCTTCTCTGTGAAGGAGAAGCGGCCTAACACCTACCCACCGACCGTGGAGCGGGGAAACCAGGTTCATGTCCTGGCATCGCTACAACATCTTGTGAAACCGGGCAAATCACTTAGGGGCCGATTCCGATTTGGGCCGGAAAACGTACCGACCGACTCGGATCCGGAAATTATTCCGACCGACACGTACCGGTGCAGGCCGACCCGCAAAGTACGATAAAATGCGTGCAAAATCCGACCGACTCGTACGGAACACAATACGAACGACCGAACCGCGCGGAAAACAGCTATCCGGCCGGAAAACCACGCGAATCGAACCGACCGACACGCACCAGGAAGGATCCCGAACGAAACGTACCCGCGAACACCGACCCGCGCAGTACGATGCAACGCGTGGAAAACACGACCAAGTCGCACGGGGCTCAAGCCGTACGACCGACACGCATACAAAACAGCGAGCCGAAGCAACCCAATACACCGCGACCGACGCGTACGCAGCACATAAAACAGCACAAACACAGCGTGAACGACTCGGAGAAGCTCGCACGAGACAACTGCAGGGTCCGACTCGGTCAGAAGAACGTCTCCTACATGCACAAAAAGTACAAAGGGAAAAACACAAAAAAAAGGCCAAACAAGCAATTACAAAGCCAATAAATACTGGGGGGGTGAAAACAGGGAACAAAGACACACCCACAACTCCACCCATATAAAGGACACAAATCCCTACCATGATCCTTTGCAAATTCAAATTACCTGCCAGCACTCAACACCAACAGACAGCAACCACACACACACTCACAGCTCATCCATCACACAAGCCACACACCATCAGCACTTCAACAAATAGCACCCTCACATACACCCAGCAAAACACACACTCACACACCCTCACTTGCACACCCACACACACATCACTCACCACCACCACCCATCACCATGCCCCCAAAGAAGAATCCAAAGTTCCTAGTTGGTGAATTGGAAGTCCTGGTAGATGAGAACCTCAGGGTAGAGCCACAGCTGTTTGGTACACTGGTCCAACAGACCCCCATGTCGCAGAAAACCAAGATGTGGGAGAGGATCGTCGACAGGGTGAACGCACAATCACCATGTTTGCGCACAAAGGAAGACATCCAGAACAGGTGGTATGACGTGCGCAGGAAGGTCAGGGACCTACTGAAGAAGGACTACATCTTGAGCCAACACACCGGCAGTGGCCCTCCTGCCAAACCAGTATACCTCAGGCCCTGGGAGGAGAAGGTGCGGGCCATCCTACCACCAGTGAGCGTATATGGACTATCAAACATCCCAGAGCCTGGTGAGTACACAACAAATGTACACAATATTGTGCGACAATACACACACATCACTGTCAAGGGGATAGTCAAACCATGCACCCTTAGCAAATACACACCAACCAAAAGATAATCATCCCAAGATGTGTATGTCAGTCAGATAAACACAACACATGCCATCTCATAGTGATATGTAACTGTGTCATGACATGTACAAACCCAACTACAAATACAGCTAGGCAGTGGCACAAATCTAACCAACAAACACAGCCAGATATGTAGCCACCACTACAACACCACCTCACAGGGAAGCCCACTGAAAGGAAGGAATCCTGTGTATGCTGGTCAAGTCAGTGTAGCCAATAGCATCATGGGAGTTGTAGTCACAGATATTGCCCACCCTCACAATGCGCCCATCAACACCACTATGAACCATGCTCACATCACAGGGAGTGGAAAACAACTGACAAGATGGCTGACACTGGCTACTGCTGTGGGGAGCACAAGGCCCTGCTGGCAACTGTGCACCAACAAACAGCAGGACACCACTGACTGACATCCTGAGAGTCAACCTGAACCCACTGCAAGGGTGGCATGCTTCATGGTGGGATAACTGGGCTGGGGGGAGAAGGAGGGCCGGATGTCCACCAAATACAACCAATGCTGGCCATGTACACACCCCAACATTCATATTGAAATGCTCAAAGTATGCAGGACAATGTGCTACACCCATATCAACCTCTGACTGTGACAACTTAGGACAATGCAATGTACAGGCCCGCATCCAGAGGTACAGTCACAACTGTCAGGTGTGTGAACCATTGATGCCTGCAGAAACATGACATACATTGTGTGTGTCTCCCAAAAACAGGTGATGATGGGGACACAGCAGCAGACGCTGAGAGTCCCTGTCCCAGGCTCCGGGGGACACGGAGCTCACTGGTGTGGAACAGCCTCTGCCCTCCTCGGATGACGAAGACCTACCTGGCACCTCCGGAGTGAGTCATCATGCAGCACCAGCAGGACCACCAGCTGCACCACCTGCACCCACCCCTCCAACGACTGACAACACACAAACCACCCCTGCCGACACGGACAGACCAAGGACCACCACCACCACCAGCACACGGACCCTGGCCCAACGTGGAGCTATGGACACCAACACCAGCAACAACCCCCAAGGGGCCCAGGGTCACCTGTGCGTGCCACCGCAGGTCCTGCACGTGTCGCCAGGGGTGGTAGACATAGGTCGCTGCTTGCAGAGGGGTCTGGACTGCATGATGACCCACAACTGGTACGCATAGCAGATGCGTACCAGACCAGCACCGGAGATCTCAGCCAGGTAGTGGGGATCCTCAGGGACATACGACAGCAGCAGACTGCCCATCATGCCCGCTTGGACTCCCACATGTCCCGCATGGAGTCCAAGTGGGACACACTGCAAGAAATGACGGCGGTGCACAGGGACATATTACAATGCCTCCGCCAGAATAGCACCAACATGTCAACACCTCCCTGTGTGCCCACAACATCTGGTGCTGAAACAACTGCAACTGCCACAGGGAGGGAGGATGACTCTGGCGGAGAGTCCCCTGCACCGCAGCAGCCTGCACTTGAGGGTCCCCCCCCCAAAGAAGAGGGGTCGTCCGAGGAAGGGCGACTGAGAGGCCGAAGGCCATGCACAACCCCCAGGAAGCCAACACCTGTTCTGGAAAATCACCTTTGTGCGCAAACTGTTCACCCTGTTGAATGCAACACAACTCCCCCACATGACATGGGGAGTACAAGTTGGACCAATGTATCAGATGACTGTGGACTTTACTCAGGACATATCTGCTACCAGGACTTTCAAATCATCTAGGAACTTTGGATTACAATCACAATGTACAGCATCCACCATCCTGTGCACTATACTCTCACATGTATGACAATAAACACACTAATACACCATACTTGCCTCTGTTGTGATTCCAACGTGGTTTCTGTCATGGAGATGATGACCTGCGAAATTACACTGTGCATGCTAACTGCTACAGCAAGTACAACACAGGCATGTGAGTCATGGCGACGTGACACATATGAGGGAGACACACCACCAGGGCTACACAACACATACACACCAAGGCCATCTGACTCATCGCCTACACTGATGTTGCCAGGAAATACGGTGCAATGCACAGACACAACACCTATTCACAGTCTGTGTTAACTAGCCCACTGGTGCAGTAAGCAAATGTCAGTCAGATGTGTGACCACAGACAACGCACATCACAAAGTGAAGCACAGGTTTATTACACATTTGCAACATGTAACCACTACAGATGCAAGGTAATCCCACCTGGCAGTGGGCACACAGTCAACAAGTGTAGAAGGAAGGAAGTCCATGGGTGTGGCGCACATCACCTGTAGGGACACGACAACTACCACCCTGGAAGTTGAATCACAGTGTCGGGGGATCACAGTTGACCAAACAACTCTGAAAGTACCCTGTGAAGGACAGAAATGACACACAGTCAAAAGCACTGAAGAACAGGACAGAACTGCAATACTCATGCCCAATACATGTCACAAGATACCTACACAAAACCAAGTTAGCATGTCAACACTGTTGGGGAGTACAGACTACCTGTAAGAACACATTGCTGCACGCATACAGTCATGTAGCACATGGACACACTCAAACAGCACCAGAGCACCACCAACACATATCATGCAAACTCACATCATTGACATAACATCCCTGGATACTCACATTCAGCTGAAGAAGTTGGTGATGAGCTGTGTGCGGACATCACCCTCATCATCATCATCATCATCATCATCATCATCATCATCATCACTGGCATCGTGGTCCAGGCCAGGATCCTCCACAGGTTGCGGATGTTGGTCATCATCATCCAGGATGAGAGGCAACTCCTTCCGCACTGCCAGGTTGTGTAGCATGCAGCAGACAATGACAATCTTGCACACCTTTGCTGGGGCATATGGGAGGGCCCCTCCTGTCTTATCTAGGCAGCGGAAGCGGCTCTTCAGGAGACCAAATGTCCGCTCAATCACTCTCCTGGTCCGACCATGTGCCTCATTGTAGCGCATCTGGGCTGGTGTCACAGGGTTCCTGAGGGGTGTCAGCAACCACGGCATGTTGGGGTATCCGGAGTCACCTACATACAGACAATTGCACATTAGCTGAGTTGGAAAAGAGGGTGGAACACTACATTGCAGAACACACACAATGGTACAAAGTCAGTACACATCAACAAGCCAGGCACGCTGGTTCCGCATCTGTGACATCATCCTCTGGATGCGACTACTCCTCATCACGTAGGCATCGTGTGCAGAACCGGGGAAACGGGCACAGACGTGTGAGATGCTCATATCTGCAAGACATACCACCAGTGCTTTGACCGAATGGTAGTGTTTGCGGTTCCTGTATGCCTGCTCTAGGGCCTGTGGTGGTACCAAAGCCACATGTGTCCCATCAATGGAGCCAATGACATGCGGCATCCTCCCCAGGGCATAGAAGTCACTCTTCACGTCAGTGAGTTGTTGAAGTCTAGGGAAATAGATGTACTGGTTCAGGTATCTCAACATAGCCTCCAAAACATCGCGGAGCACACGGCTGAACATGGTCTGTGACATCCCACCAGCAGACGCCACAGTGTGTTGAAAGGTACCGGTGGCAAAGAAGTGTAGGGCTGCCATCACCTTCACCTTGGGGGTCAGCGCTGTAGGGTATGTCCGGCCAGGTTGCAAATGTGGGGCCAACCGCACCGTCAATTCCTCAATCAGCGGCCTGGTGAAGCGGTACCGTCGGATGCAGTCCCGTTCGACCATGGTTGCAAGGTCAGGGAATGGTCTATGGACAGCTGGTGCCCTGCAGTGCATAGGTGAAGAAAGAAAGTTTGTCAGTCACCCCACATATGTGGCATTGACCATACTCAATATCACATGATACATCATTATGAGACACAAGTACATGATGTGTGCAGTTCCGTAAGGACATGTATGGCACCTACATGGCCAACATCTAACATCACAGTTCAACAAGTGGCATCAACAAGTCCCAGGTTGTGCCATGGGATATCATTAGGCTGTGGCACAGTTCCCATCTACTGCTGTCACGTTCCAAACACACCCCACAGTGACATGTGAGGACAGATGTGCCCCAGGCATCACAGCTCATCGACAGGTAGATTCACAGGGACCCTGTATTGCCACATGGACACTGGCATGACATGGTGCATCATGAATACACCACAGCAAAACAACCATGACCCCCACAGGTAGTGGTCCCTGTTGCCTCGTCAGGACAGACATGGACGTCTGTGACACACACACGCACAACATCAAAGTCCATGCACAAACAACGTGGATGTGGAGACTGTCTCCCATTGTGCCACATGGAATCAGAGACATTGTAAACACAACATGCACACAGACTGTGGAGGGCCATCACTATTGTGGCAATGGGTCATCCTGGGATGTACATACCGTCCCACATGGGACTCAGGGGGTATGTGACATGACATACACATACACAACCGTGAAATGTGACCATGCCACATGCTCTGAACTGAACAGTTGCACATCACAGTGGTCATGTGCACGACACACCAAGGATTCTGTCCCCATGAACACGTGCACAGCCTGGGAGTGGCTGCCCCCAAGTGCCACCCACAGAACAACATGTTGACCCCCATACACGGAATAGGTAATGCAGCCTTACATGCCTTAGGATACAGTGTGACAGGCTGTGGTGTTGTAGGTGTGCCCCTCACTCCCTGGGAAGTATATGTGGCTGGCATATGTTCACCTGTGACAGGCATGGTGACATATGCCAGTGACTTGTACAGGGACGCGTTGTACAGCAATGGACCGATCGGTGCGCACGCATTGGCCATTGCATACAATGTGAGCGGGTACGCATTGTACAGCAATGGACCGATCGGTGCGCACGCATTGGCCATTGCATACAATGTGAGCGGGTACGCGTTATACAGCAATGGACCGATCTGTGCGCACACATTGGCCATTGCATACGATGTGAGCGGGTACGCGTTGTACAGCAATGGACCGATCGGTGCGCACCCATTGGCCATTGCATACGATGTGAGCGGGTACGCGTTGTCATCCGATGTACGCGTTGTACAGCAATGGACCGATCGGTGCGCACACATTGGCCATTGCATACAATGTGAGCGGGTACGCGTTGTACAGCAATGGACCGATCGGTGCGCACCCATTGGCCATTGCATACGATGTGAGCGGGTACGCGTTGTATTCGCAATACGCGTTGTACAGCAATGGACCGATCGCTGCGCACACATTGGCCATTGCATACGATGTGAGCGGGTACGCGTTGTACAGCAATGGACCGATCGGTGCGCACACATTGGCCATTGCATACGATGTGAGCGGGTACGGGTTGTACAGCAATGGACCGATCGGTGCGCACACGTTGGCCAGTGCATACGATGTGAGCGGGTACGCGTTGTCATCCGATGTACGCGTTGTACAGCAATGGACCGATCGGTGCGCACACTTTGGCCATTGCATACAATGTGAGCGGGCACGCGTTGTATTAGCAATACGCGTTGTACAGCAATGGACCGATCGGTGCGCACCCATTGGCTATGGCCTGGCCTGGCAACGGACGCGTTTTCAAATCTTTAACGGGTCTGATGCTGTAAATTCAGTTGGTCACCCACAACAATGTTGCAAATTCATGGGTGTCATGAAGTTGAACTTTTGAAGGATGCTGTGGGCGTGTGTAAGTGGTGCAATTCCATGGATTGGCCAGATTTAGACCTATCACTTTGGACACATAGGACAGTATCTGCCTCTGCAGCACACATATAATGCTGGCTGTTCCCCTGAGAGCTCACTTGCCTGCACTACATGCTCCAGGACGACATCTGCCACCACCACTGCTGCTGTATCTGCACCCTCTGGATCCTGCAATGGCACGTACTGTGGAGAGAGCCCCAGCCTTCAGCACTGAGGAGAACCAGGCCCTGCTGGACAGCCTCCTTCCACAGTACAGCAAGCTGTATGGGAAAGCAGGGGAGCAGGTGAGTGTGCTGTCCACTGCCTTACTAAATGTGCATGTTGTCTGACTAGCAAGACTTACAGTCTGCACGCCACTGGCTAGCAGGCTCACTGAGTAGTTGTAACCCCCATAGTGTGTAGTTACATGCACTGAACAGGTATAGTGCAGTGACCGTGCATTTAAACAAGGTTTTACTTCCCAGGCAATGATACCATGTAGTAACTGCTGGCAAACTGTCCATAGCCATCGTTGCACTGCCTGTGTACATCATGTGCCCCTGTGATTGAGACATGTATATCCAACTGTGTAATGCACGGATATGTTGAATGTGTAGTAATGGCATTTTCACTTTGTCATCCTCACAGGTTGATGCCCACCAGAAGCAGCAGATATGGCTGACCATCGTCCGGGCAGTGAGATCCGTGGGGGTCTACAAGCGCCGGATCCGCAACTGCCAGAAGAGGTGGCAGGACCTTCGGGGCTGGACCCGGAGGATCGCACGGGTCCAGCTGAAGCTGTCGCCTCCTTGCAGGAGGGGCGGACACCGGACCCTGACCCCCACATGCTCAGGATCCTGGCGGTGGTCTTCCCTGATCTGGATGGGCAGCTGAAGGCCAGACAGCAGCAAGGAGGGGTGAGTCCATGACTGCATTGTGAACTTTGTCTGCCATGCTATGTGCTCTCCTCTGGCCTGGTTAAACTTCCACAGTACATCAGTCATGTGGTCCAGGACCCATGTCCCTCAATTGTGCACTGCCCACTCCTCATCTGATACCCAGGTGTGGCCCTTACAGTCAGGGAATTGTGTCACTTGGGTACTGTGTCCTTGCATTTTGCTTAGCTCAAGGTGGGGGACAGCATTTGTTCCCCTAACTCTGTGGTGGGCATCATGGGTGGGTCCATTGCTTACACAGTGCCTGTGTTCTGACATGTAATCTGCATGTTACTTTGATATGTGGTCCAATTGCTGAGCTGATCCACCACATGTGCCTGGGGTATCTGGCACACACCCATGCTGCGGGTGGGAACAATGTTTGGGCCCCAGGAGTGTGTATATTACGTGTGTCACACATACTTAGCCACCTGCCTACTGTCCAGGGCTCATCCCTCATTCACGTGGGGCAGCACAGTCATGCCTACTCCAGGCCATACAATACACTCTGTACTCCCACTCCCGTGTATCAGCTGACACGTTGTGCTCAGTGATATGTCCCCTCAGGTGTCTGCCTCTGTGTCAGTGTGCTGTGGCTTCATTGTCAGGACTACTGGGTGTTTCTCGGTTGGGGCTCAGCATGCCACCGGAGATGTGACCATAGGAGACGATACTTGTGTGACACATAGGTGTTTGATCACCTGACCGTGCAGACTGGGGTATGCGAATGTGAAGTTCAGGCAGCTGTTTCCCATTCACAGCAGATTGTGAGGTGCTCAGGTTCAGAGGGTTGTGTTACAGGTCTCCCATATGTCCAATTGGTATGACGTGGACAGATAAGGGTTCAGATGATGTGGTGTGTGGGGGATGTACATGTGCACTTGTTCAGCTCCAGGACTTGCATTCCCCATGACCTACTATTGTGACACAGTGCAGACTGTTGTTGTCTGGCTGCCCTGCCCATGTGACTGGAGACAGTGATGTATGACTTAGCAGGCATGCCTGTGCCATGGCATGAAACTTCCTATGAGTGATCCTGCAGGGGAGTGACATGTGCTACATGCACACCATTGTGGCAATGACTATCAGGACATGGGTGCATCATGGTGTCTGTCGCTGGTATGCATCACATGCATTTCAAAATTGACTCTGGGCATCCCTTTATCCGGACACCTGTACTGACTCAGTGGCAAGAGTTGTGATGTGTGCATGTTCACATGCTTCACCGTGTTCTCTGCACTGTCCAACTACTGTGTAGGTGGTGCATGTGTCCACACTGGGGTATTGCCATCCAACAGACACCAGACAGATGGGTGCAAGACCAGGAGGGATGTGAGTGCCATGGTTGACCATCAGACTGACAATTGGCTTCTCCTACTCTGTTTGGGCACTTTTGGAAATGTTCAACTAAGGATGCCAGGGCTTGATCTGTAATGTGCTGTACTTACTGTGGTGTGTGCGTTCGGTGCAGGTGACTGATGTCTGTCTGTTTCCCTATTGTTTGCAGATACATCCACGGCCACAGGAGGGGACAGCTCCACGGACCAGGAGGAGCCGCAGAGCCAGACTGGGTCAGCAGCCGAGGAGTGGTCGGAGGGACCCAGTGGCACGGAGTGCGAGGGGAGCCACACCGAGGAGTCCTCAGCACCATCCACCTCAGCTGAGGACCACAGCAGCTCGGAGGATGACTCCCTTGTGGAGGCGGGTGTCAGCAGCCACCACACCCCAGCTAGTGTTGCTGTCCCGGCCACCACCACCACCACCACCGCCCTCCCATCGGCTCCCATTCCCGAGGTCCCTGGAGGCTCCCATGTTCGGGAGCGTGTCCCCTTCGGGCCAGGCACCGCACCCCCTGCCCCTGTGTCCCCTGCTGCCCTGAGTGAGGAGTCTGTGTACCTCCTTCGCCAGCTCCATGTAGGGCAGACAGCGATGCTGAGTGTCCTCCATGCACACACCACTCTGTTGACTCAGCTGATGTCGTTCATGGAGGGCATCTCATCGGGCATGTCTGCCCTACAGAGAGGCAATAGGTCCATGGACTCCTCCCTGACGGCAGCAGTGTCCCTCCTCTGACAGTCCCTCACCCCTCCTACCTCTGCCCGATCCACACTCCCCAGCACCTTACCTGTCCCAAGCACACACACACCGGCACAGGCACACACCAGCACAGACACAAGCAGCACACAGACACACACGCCAAAATCCAGACGCACATGCAAGCACAGTCAGGGGACTGAAACCACACTCACAGGGGATGGGGCCCAGGCACACACACACGCATCCACGAGCACTGCGCAGTCCTCAGTTACCTCTCCCTCCAAGGCCCCTTCCCTTGCCTCACCTGCAACCCCAAAGACACAGCGGGTCTTCCTCAGTGACCTCGGCCTCTTCCCCTCCGATCCAGCTGATACAGCATTCAGGGGGAAGAGGAAGCCCACCCACACGGAGGCGAGTGCCCCTCGCCCCCGGACACCCTCCCCCAGGTGCAGACCGACTGACGCCCCCATCCGCAAGTCCCCCCGGACCCGGAAGAGCAAGACCCCGCCGCCGCCCTGCAGCTCAAGCACCAAGTCTCCTTCCTCCATTCCTCAGGCCCCCACTCCACAGGTGCCCCCACCACACCCTGCCCCAGGTTCCCCCACCCACAGATACACCATCCCCAAAATGATCCGGCCTTCTCCCCCTGCCACTTGCTCTTCCGGCCCCACCCCCCGCTGCGCATGTCTGTGCCACTGGTATGGAGACGGTGTCCTCCCCCTCTGTCCTGCCCACCTTACCTGAACCCCATTCTCCTCCCCTGGAGGTAGGCACTGCAGTGGTGTCCACTACCACCCCGTCTGACTTGGGCACTGCAGTGGGGAACCTGTCCACTCCATCTGCACGGCCCACTGCAGTCGTGCCGGCACCCACACCATCTGAGTCATGCCCCCAGTTGTGCCGGCACACACCATGTCAGACACCTCCACTGCAGTTGTCAGTGGCTCTCCAGCACCCACCACCCCTTCCCTGCCTCCTTCTGGTGAGCCCTGATCCTGTCCCTGCGGTGCCTGGCCTGCCCCCGTATGCCCCTCCGAGGGGATTGTCCCTGGTGTTTTGCAGTGCAGGCATGCGTAGGGTGACATCTGCCACTGTCACCCTGTTTTGACTTTCAGAATGGACTGGCCATTGGCCTTTGTTTCTTTTTTTCTGGACTTTAACTTTTGAACCCACATATGCTGAATAAAGCTACTTTCTGTTCTCTAGTGGTTTTGCTTCTGATGTACATGATGTTGATGATGCTAACCATGCCCTTGCTGCAGTGATGGTGATTTTTGATATCAGGAAAATGAAGTGTTACTGTGCAGGACCCCATGTGGTCCAGGGGGAATGTGTCCTACACTGGTGTGTATCTATGTCATCCTTTGCAGCATATGAGGGTGTCATGTTTTCAATATTTGGTAATGGGATTTCCTACTTACTTTTGCAATATCACATCTGTGGCTTACACCCCTGCACATCTGTTGTGCTTGCCATTGTTCAATTAGTCTACTTCCCTGACCGTGTGGCCATCTCCACTGGACATGCAAGTTTGGGCATCAATGGGGAAGGACTCATCTGTGTTGTCAGTGCAACTTGCTATACATGTGTGTTGGATCTGTGCTGATGATTTCGTTGACACTCCCATGACCAGGCTGATATGACGGGAGCCTTCATTTCGTGCTAATTGTTGACTGTGTGACCAAGTGTTCTGCTGACATGATGGAGCCCTACTGAGGCAACATATGGCACAGCTTTCCTCACACAGGAGTGGAGTCCCCTCATGGCAGTGTGTAATCCTGTGACATTGCCTGAGCCCAAGGTGTGTGTTGTGTGAGCATGTCTGTGTGTGTTCACTTCCATTTTGCTGTGCATGCTGGGATCCCTAGTGATGTTCCTGTTTGTGATGCTTGCTGAGTTGACCTATGTTCCCCCAAAGTCTTCTCCCTGGGTTCTCTGTGATGTGGGTGCATGGCACATTACTGGTCATCAGGGTGTCACCCATAGGTGTGTTTGCTGTCAGGGCTGAGTTTGTGGGCAAACGCAGATGGGACACAGTCAGGATTCCCCTTGGCACTTGTTGTTTACACCTGTCATGTAATTTCCAGTTTGTGTTAGCTTTCAGTGATTGTGACACGTTGTGTGTGTGACTGCTGGCACTCCTCAGGGTCAGGGCTGCAATGTTGGTAATTGTCCATGTGTGTTCTTTGTGGGTGACCTTGGCTTCTTCATTGGTGTGGGACTGTGGCTGAGATCCCATTGGTTGGTGTGGTATTGCCGTCATGTCCATGTACAGCGTAGTGTGCAGTGTGTCAGACATTCAGGAGTCTTGTTGAGTGGCCATGTGTGATGTGTTTCTGCACCTTAGTTCCCACCACCACCCATGGGATTGTCATGGGTGCATGTGCAATGTCACCAGTGCATGTGAGCTTCACTGCTGCACATTGTTGGAGGTCGAGGTGTGTGATGTTGAGTGTGTGCAGATGAGAGTTGTTGCCCGGCTAGACCCCTGCCTCCATGTTGGCCTTGGCTTACTGGCCGTGCTGATTGATTTGTGCTTGTGTAGGTGTGATGGTAGTTTGTTGATCAGGACACATGAATGTGGTTCACAGTGTGAACGACATCTAGCTTTGTCATCACAGTGGGATTGTCATGCAGCCCAGGGTCACCACATTGTGTGGACCCTGGGGGCAGTGCTGTGGTGTGTCTGTGTCTTGCTGTGTCAGTTGCTGTTCCTACATGCTTGTGTGACATGTGTGATTTGTGCTCCCTCTCATCTAACAATGCCTGATTGCCCACATAGGGGATTTGGATCCATGAGTTACTTTTGTGTGGCAATGTATGCGCATCTGTGTAATTGGTATTCAGGCCTCATCATGTGTTGTGTGGTTGTCTGGGGACACTGGCACCCCCCCCCCACCTGTTGTGTTTGATGTGCAGTGTGGGGCTGCCTGTTTGTGTTTGTGCATCTGCACCACTGCATTGGCATATCTTTAGTGTGCCATTGGCTGAATGTTGTTTGGTGGGTTTCACCTGCTGTCCCTGGGACTCCTAGGTCATCAGTCAGCACAATGATCATTGTTTGTGTGTCCCATTGCTGCCATGGTATGGTATTTGTTCACCTCACATCTACAGTCTCCACAGGATATCTACATTTGTGTGCCCATTGGTGCAAATATGTGGGTCTGCATTATGATGGTCACTTCTGTCATTGTGTCATTGATGAATGTTGACAGTGTCAGCCCCCATGGGTGATGTTTGTCTGCACATGGCCAAAGGTATGTCTTATTTGCACTGCACTGTTTGCCTCCCCCAATCTATGTTGCTATGGGACACAAGGACTACTTTGCCACTGATGTGTTTGTTGTTCTGTGACCAGGAATCATCCATGCAGTTTGGCAGTTGCAGCTTTTTCAATGTCAACACTTACATTTTGGTCACTGTGATGATGGGGGTTTAGACCCCATTGTCACAATGTTCAGAATGTGCCTCAGCTATGGGCCCCACACTTACATTTTGATCACTGTGATGATGGGGGTTGGACCCCATTGCCACAATGTTCAAAATGTGCTTCAGCTATGGACCCCACACTTACATTTTGGTCACTGTGATGATGGGGGCTTAGACCCCATTCTCACAATGTTCAAAATGTGCTTCAGCTATGGACCCCACACTTACATTTTGGTCACTGTGATGATGGGGGCTTAGACCCCATTGCCACAATGTTCAAGATGTGCTTCAGCTATGGACCCCACACTTACCTTTTGGTCACTGTGATGATGGGGGTTGGACCCCATTGAGCACAGTGGTCATGATCTTCTTGCATTGTGGAGGCCACACACATTTATGTGTGACACATGTGATAGGGGGTCACATTGTATGTTCAAAGTCATGTTCAGTGTTGTAGGCATTTGACACAGTCTACACACGCTTGTCATGGTGTTGGGGGATGTCTTTTTCTTGCATTCCTTAGGTTGTAGTGTGCTGGTTGTGTCATGCATTGTCCATCCTATGAGTGGGGGTGGTGTTGGTGGTAGGCATCCAGCCCCCCATGGGTAGGGGTGGTAGTAGTGGTAGGCATCCAGCCCCCCCTGGGTAGGGGTGGTAGTAGCGACAGGCATCCAGCCCCCTGAGTAGGGGTGGTAGTAGTGATAGGCATCCAGCCCCCATGGGTAGGGGTGGTAGTAGTGGTAGGCATCTAGCACCCCTGAGTGGGGGTGGTAGAAGTGGTAGGCATCCAGCCCCCCTGGGTAGGGGTGGTAGTAGTGGTAGGCATCTAGCACCCCCTGGGTAGGGGTGGTGGTAGTGGTAGGCATCTAGCACCCCTGGGTAGGGGTGGTAGTAGTGACAGGCATCCAGCCCCCATGGGTAGTGGTGGTAGTAGTGGTAGGCATCCAGCTCCCCATGGGTAGGGGTGGTAGTAGTGGTAGGCATCTAGCACCCCTGAGTAGGGGTGGTGGTAGTGGTAGGCATCTAGCACCCCCTGGGTAGGGGTGGTGGTAGTGATAGGCATCTAGCACCCCCTGGGTAGGGGTGGTAGTAGTGACAGGCATCCAGCCCCCCATGGGTAGGGGTGGTAGTAGTGGTAGGCATCCAGCCCCCCATGAGTAGGGGTGGTAGTAGTGATAGGCATCCAGCCCCCCTGAGTAGGGGTGGTAGTAGTGGTAGGCATATAGCACCCCCTGAGTGGGGGTGGTAGTAGTGATAGGCATCCAGCCCCCCATGGGTAAGGGTGGTAGTAGTGGTAGGCATCTAGCACCCCCTGAGTGGGGGTGGTAGTAGTGGTAGGCATCCAGCCCCCCCGGGTAGGGGTGGTAGTAGTGGTAGGCATCTAGCACCCCCTGGGTAGGGGTGGTGGTAGTGGTAGGCATCTAGCACCCCCTGGGTAGGGGTGGTAGTAGTGACAGGCATCCAGCCCCCCATGGGTAGGGGTGGTAGTAGTGGTAGGCATCCAGCTCCCCATGGGTAGGGGTGGTAGTAGTGGTAGGCATCTAGCACCCCCTGAGTAGGGGTGGTGGTAGTGGTAGGCATCTAGCACCCCCTGGGTAGGGGTGGTGGTAGTGGTAGGCATCTAGCACCCCCTGGGTAGGGGTGGTAGTAGTGACAGGCATCCAGCCCCCCATGGGTAGGGGTGGTAGTAGTGGTAGGCATCCAGCCCCCCATGGGTAGGGGTGGTAGTAGTGGTAGGCATCTAGCACCCCCTGGGTAGGGGTGGTAGTAGTGGTAGGCATCGGGCCCCCCATGGGTAGGGGTGGTGTTAGTGGTTGGCATCCAGGCCCCTATGTGTGTATGTGGCATTGGTGATAGCCATCCCGCCCCTATGGTGCTGCTGTTGCTGGTGTAAGTAATTTCTGCATCCCTATGTGTGTGTGTTATATGTCGGGTACGTGTGGTTTGTTTGTGTGGTGGGTGTCTGACTTACCTTCTGCGCCGTACGCGTCCGTACCAGTTCCGGTAATAGATGTAGAGTATTGGTAGGATCGGCGCGATGGGATTCATGGTTAGTTCGTCTCGTTCGTCTTTCTCTTTGCTTCGCCTCGTCCTCGTGGCTGGCGTGTTCGTCTCGTAGCCGTGGATCGTCTTGTGGCGTGAATCGGAGCTTATGTGCGCCTCTCCCGGATGCTTTGACGTGCTGTGCGTAGCGACGGGTTCGGCGCGTACGGAAGGCGCATCGTACTAGTCCGGCCGGACGGGGCTGCATTTTGGCTTCCGTGCGACTCGATTCTGCGTTTCCAGATCCGCCTCGGTCGGAGAACAGGAGCTGTATTGGGTGAGTGCGACTGGGTCGGGATTTGGGCAGTTATGCGCAATCGTACTTGCTCGTTCGGACGTATGTGCGAATCGGTCGGGAAACACGCATTCGCCTGTTTTTTTTCCAGGGCGAATGGTGTTAGGTGCGCCTCCGAGCGGGATCGGAATCGACCCCTTAATGTAACCGTGCCTTACTATCTGACATAATAAATAAAAACAAAGTAAATCTGTCCTTGTGTAATGTACTCTGGTGCTTATGTAAAGAAGCTGTAAGGCCCTTGGGCCATGTTCGCACCATATGTAACTTAAAAAATAAAAATAATAACATTAATCTTATGACTTCGTTGGCAATTCATCCCACGCATTCTCATTTATTTCTTTATTTTCCTCCTTGCTTCTATATATGCAATAACGGGGAGTCGCACTGCACTCAGATGGTAGCAAAATGGTGGCAGGAGAATGGACCAACATATCGGAGGAGGGTGGCATTCCATAAAGTTTTGCTCTATAGATTGGTTTGTTTTAATTTTTCTCACTGCAGGTATATATTTGCCTTTCCTTCTGGGTGATGTTATTTACTGTTCACAGCAGACACATTGTATGGCAGAGCTACGGTATCATTGGTTGGTCCTCAGCTGCAATCTCCCAATCAGCACTGAGTTGACAGTGAGTGGCTGGTAGGTGCTCTTTTTAAATCACAGCACCATGCCCCACCTTGCTTGAGGGATGTATAGTGGAAATGTGCTCCAAGATGCACCACTGAACACTTCTGTTCTCCCAGACCGTTCTACGGCTCAGCTTTGGCTTGTCTTCTGTTCTCGCTATTTAGTAGCACTTGGATTGTTTGATACCTTTATGGCTTTGGTGAGGTAGCATCGAGGACCAGCACCACTGGTTATCACGTGAGGTAAATATGGTCTGGTGAAAAGTGTGAGGTGCCTTTCACTTGGTATGTGGCACTGCTGACTTTTACACATCAGGAGTAGCAGTATTATTCTTTCTGTTTGTTTTGTTGCCCGTGTCAATTGCTGAGGTGAAGTTTGTGGTCTTTCTAATGGCCTTGGTTGTGGGTGTGAACATTAGAAATTCCTCTTCCCCACTGCTCCGATAACCCCGTGCAGACCCCACACTGCTGGGTAGAGGACTCTCTGTAATCTGAAGTGCATTGCGAAGATGACAAAATCGTAAAACGCAATGGACACAGTCCTTCCCCTGATACTCATCTCTCAGGCGTCGGCTGGTGCACAGTGAGGTGCCCTCTTCTTGGAGGGGGGCTTTTTCTTGATCATGGTTTGGCTCTGTGGTGTGTCCTGCATCTCACAGCGCCCTTTGCTGAGTAGTTGTGCATGCCACTCAGCTAAATATCTTGAGTCACCAAGTGAGACTCCAGGGACCATTTTGAAAAAAAATTCTTCTCCTCTAGGGGAGAATGCATGCACAATGGCAGCTATTGCTGGGCACACCTTTTTTTTTGTGTTGCATGGAGTGCTTGGTATACTACTTCACCATCAATTCATTGCGCTTTAGAATCCAATGCGGCGCACAGTACAAATCATATACTAGGTCTGGTCATCCTGAACGTCAGCTTCTAAAGCCCTATGGGGCTGATTCCGATGTCGGATGGACCGGAGTCCGTCCGACAATGGTTGGGAACTGGTACCGAATGACCTCCTGTCGTCGGTTCCAGCCCAGCAAGTAGGATGCGACTGAACCCTGTTTGGTCGCAATCCTATTCTTTACAATGGGAGCATGCATTCTGAACGGAATGCATGCTCTCATTGAAAAGAGCAGAGGTGCAGTTCATCCCTGCACCCCGTGGCAGGCACCTCAAGGTGCCTGCCATCGGGTTTAGGGATCCCCCTAGGCCATCATTCGGAGGCCTTGCACCGATAGGGGCCCTGCTGGGGGCCCCCAAAGTAGGATTCCCAAAGCCTTTCTGTGTCCGAAAGGCCGGCACAGAAAGACTGTGGGAATCATCCATCGGAATCCCTCGACCGGAAAGAGCCACCCGAGGGATTGATGAACGATTTCCGAATGGCAGCCAGGCTCTCCGAGCCCGTCGGAGGACCCTCGGAAATCCGGTTCGGATTCTTTTCTGACCGACCCCATCAAAATGGGTCGGTTGGAAAGGAATCTGAACGGGCAATTCCGATGCAGTTGGAACGGCTCCGACCAACGGAATCGGCTCCTATGTGTGCACAATGTTACCATGTATAAATAGTGCTTTTTGGGTATTCCGGATTTGGATAGCACCTACGTGAACAGGAACTGCTGCATTACAGAGATAGACTCTTCCCTGTAAAAGAATATTACTCAGTCTTTTTAATCACATCCTCATTGTTGCGGGGTCTCTTCTGAGGTGTGTGTCTGTCTCATCTGCTCCTGACTGTCAGCTGGAGAGTAGATTTGTCACTCACTCACTGTCAGTTTCCTATATCTAGTGGTCACACGTGCCCCTCAAGCGCGGTGGCACTGCCCACTACCCACGTTCCAGGTAGAACAAGCGCCAAATAATTTCTCCTGGGAAGAGGAATACCGAGCTCTAATGACTACACCCCAGTGGTGAGCAGAGAAGTACAGGTCAGGTGCGTGCTTGGACCGCACACAGGTGGATGCCGGGGACTCCGTCAGGAATCAATAAATAATGAGGAGAAGTAAAGCACTGCCTCTGCGTAAGGGACTTACTTATTGATCCTTAACAATCCAATAAGGCAGATAATCTGTCTAACAGTTATATAGTCTCAAGCTGATTCTTTTGATATTTATTTACGCAATGCACAGTCTGAGGGTCAACATGCAGCAGCTGCGTGAGGACATCTCAGCTGAGCAGTTTTACACATCTTGAACCTGTGTCTCCTTTTACTTTAGATCATGCCACTGGCAAGTGACCAATCTTAATTTGAAAGCCAAGCATGCCTGCAAAACAAGTGTAACCTGCAGGCTCAGCAACACGGGCGTGTTGGCATGCCGCTCGTTTTAGAGGTGAGCTTTCTTTGTTCTGGAGGAAACCTGTTCTTCTTTTCCATCCTGCCAGATTCTCTGATGCATGCTGTCACTGAGTCAACTTAACTCACTTAAACAGGAAAGCTGAGGGTCCCTGGTAACGAGGGTCCAAGATACTAAGGGGCATATTTACGTTCCCTGGCGCATCCCTGCATATCAGCAGGGATGCGCCAGGGAAAATGCGTCACGCAAGTTTACCCTTGCGCCACGTCCGATGTGCCGCATTTACAATGCAGCGCATCGTGGCGCAAGGATAAGCAGATGCGTGACGCATCTGCCGGCGGAAGGTTGGCGCAGTGCTGAACCTTCCCTATCCCTAACATGGTGCGTCAATCCTTACGCCTGCTTGAAGCAGGCGTAAGGATTTGACGCACCAGCGTCGGAAAAGTGACTGCGTGAAATCTTGAAGATTTCACTACGTCACTTTTCCGAGGCGTTCCTGCACCGGAACGCCCCCCCCTGCGCCGGTACGCCCACATGAAACCTGACGCAGGTTTCATGTGGCGCAGGGGTTTACTACGTGACGCATCTCCCTAGATGCGTCACGTTGTAAATATAGCGCAACGCGGCGCATGGTTTGCGTCGCCGCTGCGTCACATGCGTGCCGCAACGGCGGCGCAAAAGTGGCGCAAGGGGCTTGTAAATATGCCCCACAGTTCACAATAGAGAGGACCTCATGTAAACCTCTTTGCTCTTTTGTATAGGTGATAGCAAGCAGCCATGGCTTTGCTCTAGGTACAGTGCAAAACAACACAGCCTGAATGCCAAACCAAGGATGGGTTTTGAGCAATACTTTTAACATCTCATATATATTAAATATATCTTAAAGTATAAAAGCTAACCCAAAATAGACGCACCATACTCAAATGTAATGGTAATGATACACTGAGATGAGAGTCTCCTCAATGAAAACAGAGATGTCATGGAGAAATTGGTACCCAGTTTAATCAGATAGTCTCAATGCAGTGATGAAACCATGACTTGGGGTTGACTTCTTTATATAACGTTTGTGAAGCTTCAATATGCATGAAGTTCTAGTGTTCTCCAATCTTTGTGTAGTTCAGAACACATGTGCAATGGAAAGGCACAGTACCAATGCATTGCAGTACAGGTAGGGAAACATAAGGTTCACAACCGGCTCTTGCTCACAAAGCTTTAAATGAACACTGTAGCAAAATAAAGGACTGCAGTCCTCCAGCAAATGCATTGTTTTGCATCTCTTGGGTATTGGTTGAGGTTTGCGTCCCAAATGGTTCAAAATGCTTAAGCAACACACACACAAAAAAAACAGTAATTTGCAGTGTCAAGGGGCACTTGCAGTGAAGAAGATTTAAACAGTATCAGAATTTGTGTGTGTTGTCTTTATAGACACTAAGGAAGCACTTCTACACCCGGGTGCCAAGATGCATGCAAGGCCCAGAAACTATCAGTTTGTTGGAGGAAGGGGTGTGCTTCCCCAGCAGAGTCACCACGCATCTCATAAGCAACTGTATCAGTGGAGTTCTTGTTCCTCCCACCTCAGACTCTGGTAAGGGGTCAGAAGAGCTCAAGAGTTATGAGTGGTAATCAGTTGTCGAGGTCGAAGTTTCAGCAGAATAGCTCCAACCTCGGTGGTGACAGGAGAGCAGAATCCCATATGCTTGCCTGCTTTTCTGGTCTTCTTGAGCTGGCTTTGGACTCCATGGAGGCAGGACAACAACTGCAGCAGCAGTACAGTCCAGCAGAGATTCAGCATAAACTACAGCGTCAGTTCATCAAAACATGCCCAGTAAGCTTCCTGGTTGCTCCCGCTTGCACTTCTATAGCCAAAACTTGGGCAGGTGCCCACTGCCATTCAGCGTCCAGTGAATCCTTCTGGTTCAAATGACCAGCTATTCAGGCTGTGCTACTCTTTCCCCGACCCCGGCAGAGTTTGGGGAAGGTAATCTACCAATAGGCACTCTCAGCTAATGTGTGGAGGCCGAAGCAGACATTTATCGGGCTGCTCTGGCATTATACTATGTAGGTTCCCACCAGATAGAAAAACAAAACATCAGGAAGAAGTAGGGAATTCAGTCATCTTGCAAATGGCATTTTTTATAAATAAATGTTTGTAGATTTAAGCCCTCTCCTCCCTCCCCTCCCCTCCCCTCCCCAGTGGGGAATTAATAAGGATCCTCTTGGAGAGAGGTCAAAGGGAGTGCAGCAACAAGTCTTCAGTCTTTTGTCTGGTAATTGGAGCACCCAGTGTAGTATTGGGAGCCATTACTTGGCAAGGCTCAATTTTGAGGACCGTCCGCTTGTAGGCGGGTGGAAATAGGGATTTGCAGAGGCACTACAGGAGAGTGGTAAGCCAACCCCTGGAATGGAAACCGGGATTCAGTTGGAGATCCTATCTGGGTCAGTATGGCCAAGTGGTTCAAGCCACAAGGTGCTGTACCACTCAGTGCAAAGGTGAACCCCGAGATACAGAGAATAATTTTAGGCCTATTTATCTATATGGGGCTCAGCTATTAGTACCATCAGGCAAAAGTTGACTCTGTGTTCAAGAAGGCAGAGCGGTGTCTGGGGGGAGAGCAATTTTGCCAATGACCTCGTCACCCTGTGGCAGATTTGCTAGCAGCAGAAAAAGGGGGCTACACAAATATTTGTACTGATTTACCCCATGGAGGGATGTTGATTTGTGTGGGCACTGGGCAGGCAGGCCGGGGAACTGACCTGCTGGGGGTCTTGGACCTTTCTGCCCTTCCCATGCCTGCAGATGAACATTTTGAGGGGATTTGCCTGGTGACAGGTACCCCGGCAGGGATGGAGTGCTATACGGTGCCCAGTTGTATGTGTTGGTATGGAACTGCGGGTATTGCCCACTCGTCTATGAGACAGAGGGGAAGTTGCCACTAAGGTACATGTGCCAATAAACCCCGGTATGCCCTTGGTTGAGAGCATAAGTGATGGATAAAGAATAGGCACCTTCTGGCACCATGCATTCTGGAGTGTTGTGCCGTAATGGAAAGTGGTGACAATCGTTGAATTGCTTGTACAATCTTCAGCTGTTTTGCTGATCTTGAATGAATAATGGTCTTATATAGCGCAAACTATGCCCGGAGGCGTCAAGGCGCTGCAGAAATGGGCCATCAGACAATGGTACCTGTGGGGCTCATACTGATAGACTGGTAAAGAGCCAGTGGAAGAGAGAGTGAGATTCTTGTTCCGAAATTACAGAGGGGAGGGAGTTCCAGAGCCTAGCAGCGGCGACAGAGAAGGCTCTGCCCCCCCATCTGACTCTCTTAAACCTGGGGACTACCAACTGATTTTTATTGGCTGATCTAAGCAGCTTGGTAGAAACATAACGACGGAAAATATCTTTTATACCTTCTGAACCTAGATTGTAGAAGGCCTTGTGAGTAAGACAAAGAGCCTTAAAAAGGATTCTCTGGTTTAAAGGAAGCCAATGCAACTCACTAACAGTGGCCGAGACAGAGTGAAATTTAGGAAGGTCCATCACCAGTCTGGCTGTGGCATTCAGTACCAGCTGCAGACGATGAATGAGCCTTTTGTTAATACCCAAATAGAGGGCATTACAATAATCTAACCTAGATAACACTAGGGCAATGACTGCCTGCTTTCGAGAGGCAAAGGAAAGAAATTGCGAAATTTTCCTAAGAATCCTAATAGTCCCAGAGCAGGTAGACACCGTTCTATTAATCTGGGGCCCCAAGGAGAGAGAGTTGTCCACAATGACGCCAAGATTTTTTCCTTGGGACACTGGGCAGTGGCTGGGGCCAAGCGTGTCAGGCCACCAGGCGTTGGACCAGATGTGCTGTTGGTTTCCAAAGATCAAAACCTCTGTTTTGTCCCCGTTAAGTCTGAGATAGTTTTCTACCGTCCAGGAAGAAACTGCCTGCATACAGTTTTTAAAATTGGTGGCAGACGCCTCTATGCTATTAGTGATGGACACCGTAATTTGGGTGTCGTCCGCATAGGACAACACCTCCAATTCAAAGGATCGAACGACCTTGGCCAAAGGAGCAACATAAATATTAAAAAGGGTCGGGCTCAATGAGGAGCCTTGAGGGACTCCACAAAACACCTGGCCAGGGGCCCAATAAAATTGATCCATTTTCACTATTTTTGCCCGTTCACTGAGGAATGAGGTGAGCAGCTTAAGGGCAACGCCCCGACCCCCATTTCCTTAAGCATGTCCACCAGTCTCAGAGGGGATATAGTGTCGAAGGCCGCCGTAAGGTCAAGAAGAATCAACAGCGTGGTATGTCCAGCGTCAACCTGAACGCGAATATGGTTGATTACGAAGGTTAACGCTGTCTCCGTGCTGTGATCGCTTCTAAAACCATGCTGCGAGCCGTCGAGCAGCTGATATTCCCCTAGGTAGGAGCTAAGATGGAAGTTCAAATGTTTCTCCAGAATTTTTGCTGGGACAGGTAACAGGGAGATGGGGCGGTAATTTTTTAGTTCCGCAGGATCCAGTGAAGGTTTTTTCAAAAGAGGTTTGACCACCGCAGTCTTCCAAGGGATAGGGTACTGCCCTGCTAAAATTGCTCCATTGAGCAGTGAGGTAAGGTGGGGTACAATGACTTCCCTCCCTAATTTCATAAACCTCAGTGGGCAGGGCTCCAAAGGAGAGCCAGAAGTGATTCCCGCTAGCAAGCGGTCTGTATCCTCTGGTGACAAGGGGGGGAAGGCAAGAAACTTGCCTTTCTCTGCCAGGGTTACGGGGTTATCGGGAGGAGAGGGGAGATCGGCAGGGACTGAGTTGTGGATCCCAGCATTGTGAGTTTCTAAGACAGTGTATATTTCTGTGATCTTGGAATGGAAAAAACTAGCCATTCTGTCACAGAGGTCCTGGGAGGTGTCCGTGTGGCCAGAGACTGAGGGGGAGGAGAGAGAGTTAATTAAATTTAAAAGCTCCCTATGAGATCTAAAGGATTCTGTAACCTTAGAATAAAAAGACACGGAGGCGTGGCTTGGGAGCCGAAGGAAATGGCCGCCATCCGTCGGAGCTCAGTGACGGGGTAGCGCGCCGGAACATCTTCAGGCTTTGAATCCTGTCTTCTGGATCCCTCGACTGCATCCTCATGCGTCGGAAATCTTCCTGTATCACTGGCAGTAGCTGTGAAAGCCAGGGGTGAGCGCAAATGGCTTTTTTCGACATCTTCTACTTACTCGCGGCTCAATGAAAGGCAGCGGCCGCCATTTTGTTTTTTCCGCTCTCCTCGTTTTTCCCGCGCGCTCATAATGAGGTAATTTCTCCTCATATCCTACTACTTGTGTGAGCGTCTATGGCGATTTTTGCCCCATTTTCCCTCTTGGCCTCGTATTAGTTTGCTGACAACTGCAAGGAGTGTTTCTTATGACACTTTTCACTGGTACATTTCAGCGCCTGTCATCTCGCAGCACCTCTCCACATGGTCTTGCGCTTCAATGTTTTTGAATGACCGTTTGGTGTTGTCATTTTGCGCATTTGCCTATTTTTGATTAATAACATGCACCAAAGCTGTATTCATTGGTCTGGCTGTTACTTTTATTTCTGGAGTCTACACATTTTCAGCTTACCTCTCGCCTTGGACCTTCTCTTTAGTTTTTGGTGCGTTTCTCCCCGTATTTTTTACTAGCAATGCATCGCACTAATCGTAACAGTGCTCAACATACTAATGATATCTCACTAGAAGATCAAAACCCTTTCAGCATTCTACAAGATAATATGGAGGAATTAGTTGCTGACGCTGCCAGCTCTAAGCACTTATCTTCTACCACGGCGCACTCTGGTACTAAAACAGGCTCTAAAATTCCTTCCGCATCCTTCTCTTCTTCTGGTAAACGAACAAAGGCTAATCCTCCTTCTCCTACCAATACGTCCTCCGCAATTTCCATGGAACTTTTACTAGAGGAAATACGTTCCCTCAAACCATACATGGCAGAGACTAACTCCCGGCTTCAGAAACTTGAGGACAACTGGTCTCATACTGAACAAAAAGTTGGTGATCTTGAAAACCGTGTTGAGTCTATCCAAACGGTCACCGATCAAGTTCCAGGTATACGTAGAGAGATTTTGCGTCTTACTCAACAAGTTGAAAATTTGGAAAATCGAAACAGACGCAATAATTTACGCATTTATGGCCTTGCGGAAAGCCTCGAAGGTTCTGATCCTTTGTCCTTTTTTCAAACCTTCTTACCAACTCTTCTTGGTATTCCTGATAAACCTCCTCTAAACATTCAACGAGCTCATCGATTGGGGCATAGTCCTCATTTTTCTCCATCTTCATCCTCGCCCTTGAAACCTAGGGGAGTTATCTTATACTTTTTGGAATACACAGATTTGCTCAAAGTACTTCACGCTGCCAAACAAAAAGGGAAAATCTCCTGGAATGGTTCTAATATCTTTTTTGCTCAAGACTATGCCAAAGCAACTGCGGATCGACGGAAGAAATTCTTGGACATGAGACCTGCTCTTCGTAATTTGAATGCTCGTTATGGATTATTTCATCTTTGTTTGTTTAAGGTGACTTACAACAATAAAACTACAAACTATGAAGATCCTGCGCTTCTCCAACACTTCTTGAATACCTGCAGAGATGAATCCATGGATACTCCTCGACCATAAAATTTCTGGACTGACTTAATCCCGTTTGTTGCCTATTGTTTTTGTCTTGCCTTGGATGTGTTGTGTTATCTCTTATTAACATTTTTTCTTTCCCTTCCTTATTAGATGCGGTTTTGTGATCCTTCACCTTATGTTTCTCCGTTGTTCCTGGAGATCGTTTTTCCCTGTGCCTTCCTCCATCCCGGACTCCCCGTCTGGTGTGCTGTCTTCCTTATGTGGCTTCACCTCCCCCACTCTCATTGTCTACTTGTGGTATGTCTTTTTGACATTTTTCTCTATTATCAAGTATTGAATTTGTATTGTGTTTTTGTTTTATGTTTTGTTCTCCCTTATTTCTTTCCTATTTTCTTCCTTTCTCTCACTCTTCTTTTTTCTCTCTTTTGTATGCCTTACATGATTCTTTCTTTGTATCTTTCTATCCTCTTTTCATTCCTGCCTTTCTTTCTCAATCCTTATATGCTTAATTTTGTTCTTTCTCTTAGCGATCATTCTAGTTCTTATAAAGTCTACATAATCATTGTTTATGCCCTATTTGACTGGTTATTTTTTCTCTCTATTTTTCCTCTTAATCCTAATCGTTCATTTTTCTCTTCAATTATGGGTCTTCTTTGCTTCCTTTTCACCTAATCTATTTCTTATGTTTTTGCTTCTTCCTTTGTCTCATATATTTTCTTTTCCATATTTACTATTTTTCTATGAAAATTCTTCATATTAGTATTATTGATTTATGTTGTATTATTGATTCTGAACTTTTCAATTTAGTGTACATTTTTAGATGTCGTTAAACATATTATCCTGGAATGTTAAGGGTTTGGGTTCTCCAATCAAACGTCAACGAGTTTTATCACATATTGCAAGTTTAAAGGGGGACATTGCTTTATTACAGGAGATTCATGTTACTGAAACGGAGATAACCAAATTAAGACGTCAATGGGTGGGTCATGTTTTCGCATCTCCTGGTTCAGGAAAACGTAATGGTGTTGCTATTCTCTGCCATAAACGGTTAAATGTCCATCTTGTAAGTCAGGATAAGGACTCAGAAGGGAGATGGGTTGCAATATCTTTACTGATTAACAACATTCCTTTAACCGTTGTCAATGTTTATGCTCCCACTAACAGTGATAAGTCCTTCTGGCCACAACTTCTCTCCTCCTTGATGCAATATACTGATGATTATTTAATTTTCGGAGGGGACTGTAATATGGTCATGGATCCCTTTATAGATAGAAGGTCTAATTCCAGATTTTCACCATCTCCCATGCATGCTCAATTTACCTCTACTATCTCCCAACGATCCCTTGTAGATTCCTGGAGACTTTGTCATCCTACATTGCAAGAATACACATATTACTCTCCTGCACATTCCTCTCAATCCCGGATAGATTACTTCTTTATTTCTAAAGCTTTAATTCCACACATTTCCCACTCAGACATAGGCTCTATCTTAATATCAGACCATGCTCCAGTCTCTCTGAATTTGGATTTATTACCTCCTTCCAAAGGTATGAAGCGATGGAGATTTAATAATTCCCTACTAATGGATCCCATATTTACATCAAAATTTCTTGATTTTGCAACTTCATTTTTTGTAGAAAATGAATGCCCTCAAGTTTTACCTCAACCTGTTTGGGATACTTTTAAAGCTGCCTCTAGAGACTTCATTATTTCATTTGTGTCACAGAAAAGAAAAGCATCCTCTCACTCTGTTCAAGTACTCAATAACCAAATTAAAAAATTGGAACACACCTATTATTTAACAAAATCTCAATCTGATTTGAAGGAACTTATTAAAGCCAAACTCTCTTTTAATAAATTATCTACTGCTTCCACAAACCTATATCTACTTAAATCTAGTGCTAAATACTATACCGCCCAAAATAAATCCGGCAACCTTCTTGCCAAATATCTAAAAATAAAAAAAGAACGTAAAAAAATTGAATCCATTTTAACTTCATCTAACAAATTAATCCACAAAGATGAAGACATTCTCTCAGAATTTGTCGACTTCTATAAAAAATTATATACTCCCGAATCCTCTCCCCAATTGACTGATATTTCGCAATACTTATCCTCTATTCCTAACCTACCTTTCCTGATGTAGACTTTTCTTCCACCGAAGCGGATATACATACTGACGAAATCCTTAAGGCTATTCAAACGCTCAAAAAAGGGAAAACTCCAGGTCCCGATGGCTTCACAATAGAGTTTTACACTCACTTTTCTAATCTTCTTATTCCCAAGCTTCATCAATTATTTCTTTACTTTATATCTTCCCAAAAATCTGAAGGTTCGTTTCAAGAAGCTTTAATATGCCTTCTTCCTAAAGATGATAAAGATCATACACTTTGCAAAAATTATAGACCCATTTCTTTAATTAATGTTGATTATAAAATATTTGCGAAAATCCTTGCCCTTCGTTTGGATATCATTTTACCTAGGATAATCGGGAAATAGCAGAGTGGTTTTGTCAAAGGACGGCACTTATCTGACAATACCCGGCTCTTCTTTAATGTTCTTAGCAAATCTCACTCCCACAAACAGTCATTAGCAGCTGTCGCACTAGATGCTGAAAAGGTTTGGTTTTGGACCCAAATTTCTCTCCTACATCTCTTTACTTTATTCTTTTCCCAGGTCCTCTATTCTAGCTAATGGTCTTGTCTCTTCCTCCTTTCCTTTATATAGAGGTGTTCGCCAGGGATGTCCACTTTCACCACTTTTATTTGTTTTGGCGTTAGAACCCTTTCTAACAAAAGTCTGTGTAAATAAGTCCATCACAGGATTTCCTTATGGCGATAAACAACTGAAGCTTTCCGTCTATGCTGACGATATCCTATTATTTATTTCTAACCCTCAATCCTCTATACCATCGTTTCTTTCCGAAGTCAAGGATTTTGCTCATGTCTCAGGATACAAACTCAACACGGATAAATGTGAAATTCTCCCTTTAAACAAACACTGCTTTCATGCTGATTTCTCATCTTCCTCTTTTCATTGGAACCCAATTAAGATTAAATACTTGGGCTTATGGTTCACACCTTCTATTAAAGATACTGTGACGTTAAATTTAAGCAACTTACAACAGACTTTAATTGATTCCACTTCACGTTGGCACCCCTTATTTTTATCCTGGTGGGGTAGATTAGATTCTATAAAAATGATGTTAGTGCCTATAATTTTATTTTTCTTATCTAATCTCCCAATTAATATTCCTAAATCTTGCTATAAAAATTTTTACAATACTTTATCAAAATTTCTATGGCACAACAAAAAAGCTAGGATGTCTTTCGCCAAACTTAAACAACCTAAGCATATGGGCGGGTCAATTTTCCGGATTTCTCTGCTTATCACACTTCATTTTTTCTTAAACACTCTTCTTCTTTATTCTCTAAAAACATGACTGATTCCTTTTCCCAGCCTCTATGGGTAGAAATAGAAACCTCCTTTTTCTATCCTTTTACCTTCGAGGAAGTAATTTCTTTATCTCAAGTTCCAGCAAAAATGTCTCTTCCCATTCTTAAGAATTCTCGTAAAATCCTTCATCCTTTAATAATTGACGGCCTTGATGATCGTGCTCGATTTCTACAATCTCCAATTTGGTACAACAAGATGATCAAAATTAAGAATAGAACTCTTTTTGGAAGGATTGGTTGGACCTGGGTCTGAAATGGAATCATCAACTTTTTCATGGAGATTCTTGTATTCCTTTTTCCGTAGCCCAATCTCGTTTTTCTCTACCTCTCTCCTATCACTCAAAATATGTATCGCTAATTAAAGCTGCTCAAACCTCTTTTAATACTGTTAAATCCTCTCCCGCTCCTGTCAAATCCTCTTTGATTACTCTTTCCTCTATATCTGCCTCTTCTTCTGCTTCTCAAATTTATAATAAGTTGAGAGATTCCTCTATTTCTCGTATAAAGTCTAAAATAGAATGCGACTGGGAGTCGGATCTCAAAGAATCTTTTTCTATCCTTCAGTGGAGCAAAATTTGGAATAAAATAAGGAAGTCTTCTAGAGCAGCAAATACTACGCAGACTTTATTTTTCATTTATAATAGACTTTTGATTACTCCAACTAAGCTAAATCATATAGACCCCACTATCCCCTCCTCTTGTTGGTCTTGTCACACCCCGGTAGCCGATCTTAAACACATGTTATTCACGTGTCCTCCCATTCATCATTTCTGGATTACAGTATGGAAACAAATTAACAACATTTTTTCTACCCATATTCCCTTCTCCTATTCACATGTTTTTCTAGGTAGTGTCGCGGAAATATGGCCTTCCTCAGTTACTAATGTAGCTATTGTTGACCTACTTATTGCAGTTGCATTTCAGCAAATCACAAAGTCATGGAAACAAGCCTCGAATGTTTCATTTCAAGCATGGTGGAACGGAGTTTGCTACAATCATAGGTTAGATAGGGCATATGTTCATCCTATTACTCTTGCTACTAAGCGCGATTTACTGTGGTTACCCATCACCAATTTTCTAAATGTTTCTGCTCAGACAATACCTTTACATACTCCCAGCAATGAAGAAGTACCCAAACCCCCTTGAAGTTAATAGTTATGATTAGGTACCTTTTATATACTTTAAGACATAGGTTGAAGCGTATTATATAATTATAGAAATTATTGCATGTTATTTTTGTATTTCATCTATTTGATCAATGTTATTATCTGCTGTGTTCTTCCCCCCCTATTTCTTTCTTTCCTCCCCCTTCCCCCTTTTTTCCCCTTATATGATTACACTGGTTTTATATCTTATCCTGATGTCATATAACATTGATGTTAATTCTATATTTATATCTAATAAACTTATTCTTAAAACTAAAAAAAGAATAAAAAGACACTTTTTCCTCAATGATGGCAGCCTTATATTCCCTCAATCTTTGTTTGTGTAAATCTCTTCCCGCAGGATTAAGGTCTAGCCGCCAGATTCTTTCCTGATGGCGACAGGATTGTCTTAGTTTTCTCAGCCTGTTGGAAAACCAGGGGGCAGAGGGCTTTTTTCTAGCCGCATAATGCTCCTTAAAGGGTGCTAAGCTGTCTATGGCTGCTAGAAGCCAGTTTGAAAATTCAGTGGCCGCCAAGTTGACATCAGTGTACGAGGAGCATTGTTGGTTGTTAAGTGAATTAAAAAGAGCCTCCTTACTGATACAACTAAAGTTTCTCTTCCTTTCTGTTGTCTTTTTATTATTTAGAGCTGTACGAGAAGCAGGAATCTGGAGATAGAAAGGAACAGCATAATGATTAGACCAGGAAAGTTGTAGTGGTTCCCTTACCATAAGGCGGGAATCGTTAGAAAAGATTCCATCTATATATGTCCAGCTGTATGAGTAGGACTCCTAACTAATTGTGGCAGACCACAACAGTCCAAAGTTTCTAGAAAAATTAGAGTTTCCTTGCTTAGAGTCATTTCCAGGTGAAAATTAAAATCACCCAGGAGAGTAAGATTAGGACTTGCCAGGTAGGGTTCTATAAGATTACTAAAATCTTTATCTAAACAATGATCTTGGTCCGGGAGGGTGATAGGTCAGAATGCCCGTAAAGCGTTCAGTTGAATGAACTTTCAATGAAAAGTATAAAGCCTGGTGCGGATCTAGAGAAGTAGTGAGCAGCTCAATATGGCAGGAATAGACAGTTTTATACAAAATGCCCAGACCCCCACCCATTTTGCCTACCCTATCGAATCTGGATAATGCAATGGATAAGAGCAGTCTCTGGCCCACGTCTCAGTGATAAACAGCCAGTCCAGCTTACGAAGAGAGACAAAATCCCTGAAACCTATTTTATTCCTAATGAAGGAACTCTCGTTGATAAGAAAGCCCAGGAGAGAGTGATCCAAAGAGGCCTCGCTGACACCGGACAGTGACATCCGAAATTTGCAGGAAGTACACGCATATGATCGAATGCCAGCTAGAGCCTCCAAGTTCATATGGTGACAATGAGTGAATCCCTGTCTCTGTAAACCCAGGAGCTGTTCTCTTGAGTAAGTCAAGGGTTTGCTCTGTCCCACAGAGAAAAGGCCAGGGTTCCTAGCGCAAGGCGCTGTCCAGGCGCGGACGGGCGCAGACGGGCTTGCCTTTGGCGCGCCCGCTGCACGTCCGACCCAGCATGCCTTCAAATAAGCTGGGCCGGAAAAGAACTAGAGCGCGACCTCCCAACTCCGAGAACCGGAAGTAGGTAGAGAGAAGAGAGAAAGTACTCACTTCCCTCCGCAACAAACGGCTGAGCCGTGGCGGACCAGGGAAGTGAGCAGTGCCCCCAAGGAAGTTCAAAAATAAAGTGCCACAATGCGAGCAGAAAGGTACGTTTTAAAATCAGCCCCAAGGAATAAAATAACTTAAAATCGGCCCCAAGAGTTAAAAATAAAATTAGCAGTCTCTGACTTCAGTAATGTAGGAGGGTGACCGGTGCTAGCAGCAGCCTGTGAGCAGGTAATCCAGGTTTGAGCGGCCAACTATTCCTGTCCTGTTTTCTCATAACTATAATGTCTGCTTAACTATGGTTCGCATTTCCCACTAATGCTGTGTGAATAAAGATAAAGAAGGGCTACACCTTGGCTAAACCATAATCAAAGTTGTCTCTCTCCTTGTGAGTCTATTCAGTGGGGGGCAGCGACTTGCACATTGTGAGCGCACTATAAATTAGCGCTCCCAGTGCTACTGATACAGCCTCTGGTGTCTCTCCTTGTGTGAAATTGACTGACTGACCTTAGAGAGCTTGAATGTGGACTGACAAGTGACAACCCAATACAAAATAACTATGTTTGAAGGTTCTGCAAGAAAAAAAACGACATATTATATACCAGGAGCACGCTGATACATTACTCAAAATTAGTGTTTTTTAAGGAAACCCATTGTCCTGTCAACGTGTTAAGACTTAATTAAAGTGATAGGTCCGGCAATCAGATTACAGATCTTCAAAAAGACGTGGTACCTTTGTGAACGATAAAAATAATGATAATAATTATATGGAACGAGGTCAGTTTAATTGCAGTTCTTGAAAATGCACAACGTATCATCAAGATTTCAATGAAAGGCTTATCATTTCTGTTTCCATTGTCATGTCTGTCTGGCTTCCATCCAGGCAGCTTGTGATCCTTTTGTTTCAAGACGGATTGTATTCCCTCTGTGCTTGCCTCTTGTGTGCTCCTCATTCATAATGAAGAGGGTGGCGTGTACTATGTAGGGCAATGCTGGGTGTTCAGGACTAGACAGTGCAAAGTTCAACTGAATACTAACAGCAGAAACAACTCAATATGTAACAAAATATATATATATGCAGGTATTTATCATAACTAGCCCGTAAAAAAGGAATATCGAGGTGTGCACCTGAACAATCCGTGTGAGTAAAATGAGAGTATAGGCTCTGTTTGACAAATGTATAATTTTGACTGAGAATGTACGAATGAGAAATAACAGAGATTCAAAACAATTGGTTTATTTCTATGTTTGGTGTAAATTTCTGACTTTTTTGAATACACAGAACTTCGAAGGTACTCCTGGAAGCCCTCACGATCGCTGAGGGATCGTTCTGGTATTGTTTTGTGATTACAAAGGATTTTATCATGCGTTAATGAAGGAGATGCGCATTTACACTGGCACACTTTGTATCAGAGGAATTTCATTGAAACATTTTTTTATATGTGGCGAAAAAAGATGTCTTGTGTAGAAACAACTTCCCTTACACCCCGCCATTTTTTGGTATCTCCCCTGCCTATTTTCAACCTGGATACAGAATGACTCCTGATACTGACAGCAGTTAACCTCGCACTGTATTAAGGGTGAGAATGCACCTTTCAAAACATTGTAAATGCTCACAAACTTGCTATTTGGTATTTCTTCACCTTCTTTTCAATTACTCCCACCATGCATTGTCAGCAAATATTTTCACATTGTGTATAATGTTGTGTGCGTAAATTGCTTTGCTGGTGTAAATGCAGGTTTTGTGAGTATATACAAACCGAGAATTTTCACTTGCATAACAAACCATTTGTGCCCTTAAGTTGCTTTCAGGCGCACATGTGGCCTTGAGAATCAGTAATGTGATTTTGGAGGAGCCAGTTTTATAGAGCTATAGGGGCTGATTACGAATTTGGCGGTTTGTCCACGGTGAGCTCAGCAGTCCGACCTGCTGTATTACGAGTTGGGCGGATTGGCTTTCCGAATACCACTACTGATCCGCTGACACCACTGGTCAACTCTGAGCGCAGAGGCCGAGGAGTGGGCCTATGAGGTTGTGGGAGGTTCGGACCAACAGTGAAACCGCCCTGCCAATTATGTGTTGCCTTACAGCCAGCGTGACCATGGCAGTCCAACACCACATCTGAGACCGAGGAAAGGGGGGGATATAAGGGCAAAACTCACCTCTACTCGTCTTCTAGTATCATGCAGTGCATCAAACACATCCTGCCAATACTCTACCGCCTCAACCACATTCAAAGCCCAGTCTGTTGTGGACGAAACCGGCGGTAAGTCATACAACTACATGTTACCATAGACTCCTCTGCAAACCAATGCCTTGCCATGGACCAGGCAAGGGAGTTGGGGTCCCTAAGTAATTTACACATATACAGGGAACCTGTCTGGTATTGTTTCATTACAATAATCAAAAATACATCTGTAGGAAGCCCTCCTAGGCGAAGATATTGGTACTGCAAAGGCACACTGTACACAAATGGACATGTGTTTGAAAATGATATACAGTGAGAGTGATGTGTGCATTATTGTGTGTTCCACAACAGCACCTCCTCAACAATGTCACACCTATTAATGTTTGTCACACGTAACGTTTGCCCTTTCTTACTTGTTTGCCATGTCACTACTGATCTTCACTAGTCAGGCAGCTTACCATTTCTCAAGTGTTGCTAAAATGACATTGATGTGACGACAACTATCACAAGGCCTTGTGACTGCAACTCTAACCAAGTTGCTACACTCCTTTTTCCCTTTCTCATGCGTCTGCAATGTCACTACTGATCTTCACTAGTCAGGCAGCTTATCATTTCTCAAGTGTTGCTAAAGTGAGATTGAAGTGACTACAACTACCATAAGGCATTGTGACTGCAACTTTAACCAAGACACTACACTCCTTTTGCCTTTCCTCACTTGTCTGCCATGTCTCTACTGATCTACACTAGTCATGCAGCTTACCATTTGTCAAGTGTTGCTTAAGTGACATTGAAGTGACTACAACTACCATTAGGCCTTGTGATTGTAACTCTGACCAAGATGCTATAGTGAATGTGACACACTCACATTGCACACATCCCAAGTCCTGTTGTGAAGTCAAAGAAACATCTATATGGATGTGTCATTATACTGAAACACACCTTCTCTGCTACAACTCTGTATTGGACTCTCATACATCACCCACATGAAAAGGCAATGCCAGTCAATGTGATTACATAAAATCAGTGTGAGAACCATTCTGAGGGCACAATGGAAACACTCTCTGCAGGATAGCTATGCCTCTATCAGGGGGAACTCTGAAAGGCTGGGGCCCTGGGCCATAGTACATTTTGCACATGTCTGACAAACTCCATGTGCATTGGACCTTGGAACTGAAGCATATCAGGGACAACTAACAGCATAACCAAGTGCCATGCATGTGTAGGCAATGAGTAAGTGCAACTTATGAAAGCAAACACAGCACTAGCAGCATGTGGCACACATCTAGATGAAGCAGCTGTAAGGTACGCACTGCAAAATTTGACACGTCTATTCAGAACTCCACAAAAGTATGACAAGTTGACAACCTCCATGTGTGGATACACAAATATCTAACTTCAACACATCAAACGCATATCCAACTTACATCATAGGGAAAAGTGCAACCTAAGTGATGTTGACAGTGTCCAGGGCAAGCTGAAATACTAACCACATAACATGTCACCCAATGCAATGTCTGCCCCATTTGGATGTCATCCCACATAGACATCCATCCAACATTTCCCTTTGTCCTGTGCAACTCCAGCACTGGCTCCAAGGGCACATCATACTAACCACTTCAACAGGATCTGCAAACAGGGATGAAACAAACACAACTGTACTCACAAATCACTAACTATACAATAACATCAAATGGGTAGAAAGGTGATGGCAGAACCAATGTCTTCAGAACTAGGAAAAGTTTTATTCCATGAATGATAAACAAAGGCCAATGGGCAGTCCATTTTATAATTCATTACACAGCCAGCACAAGGCTGTAACAACAAACTTGCCCTGACTGACACTGCCAGGGAACCTCTTCCCAGAGGGGCATCTATTGGGCATAGCAAGCACCTCAAAGATGGTACTTGGAAAGGTGGGGGCAGAGGTTTAGGGAGGGGTGGGATTGTCATTGGGCAGGGGCTTCTTTAGTTTGAGGGTTTTTGGGGTGGGTATAGTTTTAGGAGGTCTACTTTTTCTTTTTTTTTCTTTTTTGGGCTGGGTTCAGGAGGGTGGGGAGGCTGTTTTTCAGGGGTGGAGTGAGAAGTGGAAGGGATGGGTTTGGGTGTAGGAAGGGTTTTTGGGACTTTGGGGGGGCAGGTTGCAGAGGGGTAAGTGCAAGGGCCAACAAGAGATATCCACAGGGAAAACAGGTAGGGTGTTCGGGATGGAGTTCAGATGGGGAGGAAGATGGAGTTAAAGTGTGAGCTAGGTCTGCTGTCTGCACTATGTGTGTTGTTGATGTCTGTTGTGTGAGTGACTGTGAGAGTTTGTGTTTTTTTGGTGGCAGTGATGTGGATGTGCTGGGCGTTGTGGAGGGGTCTGTGGTTGTTGCTGTGATTTATCTATACACTATAGCTACACAGAGAAGGGGGTTCTCGAGAGCCAGAAAGGGAAGGAGAGGGGTTCCTGGTGGGGATACGTCCTCCCGAGTTAAACTCTAAATCACTATAAGTACCCCACACTATAAAAATACGTCGGGTGGGAAGTTAGAGGAGGAAGCCTGTCGGGTATTAACCACTTAGTCGTGGGGAAGGAAGAAATTCCTTTTTGTTATATAACCCTCACACACTCTAGTAGTGTCATGCTTCATCATCGGGTTCACCCTGACTCCTAAAGGTCAGGGTGGGCTCAACCGTATTTCAGGGAGCACTTACAAGAAATTGACCAGGGGCTAGAAAGATTAAAACTCCTCCTACAGATCCAGGTATCCCTTTATTGTTGGAACTTCAGGGGATATTAAAATTATAAAAAATATATAGTAGGGTTGTAAGGAGGTTTATGGTCCTATGACCCTAGTGCCAACATGTTTCAGTCCGAAAAACAATGGCCCTTTCGGGTCCCGGACTTTCTTCAGGGCAAAAAATGTGTGATCCTCCCTGGTTGAAATGATATCGGAATTGTCCTATATTTTTATTGTTAAGGAGCAGGTAGCTGCTCCTATATCACAATGGGAAACAGATACCTTGACTTGTTCGCCGGTTGGATAACGTTTTACTCCATCTGAAATGAAAAAAACATCAAAGGAAAAACAGTCTTGACATTTAGTTTAACCCATCCGTGACTTGCTCTGTGCACCTGTACTCGTCATTCAGGAAGGGTGTGTGGGAGCCGTCAATATCCATACCTATTTGATATGTTAATGTGACTCATGACATTTTCGTGAGTATAATTTCTATCGTGTGAAGTGGCGATGTGACTCGCATACTGCCACAAATCCAGATTCGGTGTGAGAATGTATCCACCTCCTGTGCCACAGCACCACACCCATAAGCATCCACACCAAACTACACATTCATACTGCCACTCAAATCAATATTCTTGTGTCATCTTAGTTTCGTTTTAGCCCCCTTACCCCAACTTGGAGGAATTCGATCTTCTCACGAGATCGCAGCACTGCGGGGGGTAGCCCTGTAGTCAGACTCTGTTACGGGTCCGAAAGAGGGAAGGAGAGGGAAAAAGGCACGAAAAGCCAATCATAATTAGAAGAGTGGGGTGGTCATGTTAGTGCCAAACATACCTCTGTAGTGAAGTCTCCGTCTGAGATAATGTCCTGTACTCACTTCATCAAGGGTCTGCCCCGCTAGTAAACCTATTTGGTCTGCGTCTCCGGGCTCTCGCACAATTCAGTGCACGGTTCCGATATTTATGTTGTGAACACCGGGCCAGGGTGCCGGAACAGCCAGCCCCGCCCCCTGGCGTGTGGTGATGACGTTCAACGTCGTTAGCATCATATGGACTACCACGTATTCAATGGGAGCTTGGGAAAAGTAGTTTGAGCCTAAGTAAGGGTACGTAATGGCTACGGGATGTAAACATTATAGTTTGTAAGTTATAAAAATTATAAAAAGTGCCAAACAAATCTATTCTATTCATACATGCAGAATGATTGCTCTATAATCCAGTCACGGTGATCTGTGTCTACAAAAAATCAATGTATGTACGTAACGTGTACGTTTGTCAGCCATAGAAACTGCAAAGCCAAGGGACAAGAGGGAGTGGTGGTTCCAATTAAAGTTTATAGAGCCAGACCCCTGGGACATGATTTCACAGAAGATATCTATTTTACTTGTTAATCCTAATATGGCGTCTAGAGAGATATATTGGGGATATGATATCTTAGTTATTGTTCCAAACATAAGGCCGATAGAGGCTCTTATGAAATCGCATCGCTCGTGCATAAGGTGATAGTTACAGTAATGGATAAAAGATATAACACATCCGTGTCTAGGGGTGCTTCAGTATCTAATTCAAGGGGCCCCGGATAGTGTTAGTTATATGTAATTCCCAAGGTGGAATTATATGAGATGTTATCTTCGGTTAAGCTGATTCCAAGGTATGGAATCATTCAATCCCTTGATGTGGGTTTTGAGTCTATAGACCCATCTTTGCTCTCTTTCTAGTAATCTACTGGCTACATTTGCGCACCCTTTGACCTTCTCTATAATAGTCCATGTCAGGTCTTGGTCCGTGTGCCCCTTCTCCAGATAGTGGGCTGTCAATTTAGTGGCCGTTATAGACCGTCTAATGGTACTCCGGTGCTCACCTATCCATACCTTAGCTTTCCTGGTAGTCATGCCGACATATATGAGTTGACATGGGCATGTGATGAGGTACACTATGTTATCTGTGTTACAATTTGTATGATCCAGTTGTACCCAGGGGTATCCCAGACCTGGTTCTATCTGTTTTGTATGTGCGGTGTAAGGGCATACAACGCATGATCCACAGGGGTAGTGACCTCTGACTGGAGGTTGATCCCACAATGTCAATTGGTTGTTTTGTTTCAGTTTGTACATCTGTGTGCACAAGCGTATTCCTCAACGCTTATTCCGTTTAAAGGAGAACATCGGTTTTTCAAATGTAAGTTTATTAGAGGTCAGGATAGACCATTTGTTGTTTATAATCTTCTTTATTTCATTTGAAGAAGAATTATATGTGGTGACGCAGATGAGTGAAGTGGCTTCAGCCCTTGTGTTGGTTTCTAGAAGGGCGGCTCTTGGGGTGTTACGGGATCTTTTTCGAGCCTGGTCCATGACCCTCTTTGGATATGCTTTCTGTTGTAACTTTAGGGTCCGTTTATCAGACTCTTTGTTATAGCTGTCTAGGTCGGAGCAGTTTCTCCGAATCCTCAAATACTGCCCAACGGGTAAATTTTCCCGCAAGGACCGGGGATGGGCACTTTCAAAGTGTAACAAGCTGTTCCTATCCGTAGGCTTGGTATACAAAGTTCTTTCTAATCTTCCACCTCTTGCAATGATGTTAACATCTAAGAAAGACACTGTCTTATTGTGTGCTGACTTTGTGAACCGTAGATAAGGGTTCAGCTCGTTAATCCACCTTGTGAATTCATCACATGCCCATTGTGAGAAGTTGGCCTGGTATATGCTGTCCACTAATTAAATTGGGCACCTTGCACCAGTCCAGACGACCCTTATTGATGATTAGGTCAAAGATAACCTTTATTAAAGCTATCCTAGTGGTAGCTATGGAGAGCAGCCTTCAGGCTTAATCTTGAAGGAATGTAAAGCAGTTTGTTTTACCAGAATATCACCTCCTGAATGACTAAATGAAAGGAGAACCACACAAGTGTTATATAAAAATATGTATTTATTACTAAAACACTCTCTACTAATCTCTACCCGAGATTAGAATGTACAGTACACAATGTTAAATCAATAGAACGACAGTAAATAGCACAATACACAGCGGGCTCCAGGGGGAGGCCGAACCATATACTAAGAAAGTGGTATAACAACCACGACTTCAAAAGACACGGTGCCTAGAGCACGTAAAATCGCTGTGACCCCAAGGAACCACCCACAGGAGTGACACAGGGAGCCCACGGAGGACGGGTGCAGTGTGGGAACACAGACGCGCGCTCCGTACAACTCTATGGGAAAGTCGCGGTTGGAAAATTGCAGTTTAAGGACACTTCGGAGAGGACTTCAAGCAAACCCTTTGGAACATAGAAGGTTCTAAGGCCGGCACCCTTGTGAGTACTGAGGTACCTGTGTTACCTATCCAAGAGGAGCCGGGTGCATAGGGGTCAAGTGGTGTCGGAAACCCTCATCGTTTTCAATGGCGTGATGCGAAGAAGCGCTGCTGCCGGGAAGATGAAAAGTGTCCGGGGGAATCCAAGCCTGGATTCGGAGTAAGAAGAACCTGAAAGCAGAGGGGACAGAGTCTGGGCCACTTCACGTGACCAGGGGCTCGATAGACGAATGCCCACCGATGTCGGGTGCTTCAGGTGCGAAGAACAGATGCTTGACTCTGCAGCCACGGGGACCAGGAGACATCGACGATGACCAAAGTCCGGAGGTGAGCTGTCCCACAAAGGATGTTGAGTGCTGAGGGGTCAGTGTCCGGATTGAACACCAACAAGCCTTGGCAAAGGCCACCCACGCGGGCAGAGGAAACAAGTGATAGTATGGACCAGCAAGGTCCAGGAGACTCTCCAAGCTATGGGGAGTCAGGGCACATCTGGAGCAACCAGGGAAGCCCAAGGAAAGTCAAAGTGACCCTCGCTAGGACACACAGGCCAACGGACCAGGGATCGCAAAGGGACCTCAAGCGGAATCACAAAGTACCAGCCCACGGAGCACTCGTGGAGTGGAGGCCAGAGATCTTTGGTGGAAATGCTGCTCGGGGTCAGGACTACACGTAGTCCAAAGCACAGCCTCAGGGATTGCCAAAAAGCATATGCTGCTGCAAAAGTATACAGTGCACAGGGGTTCGGGTTACACGGTCCCCACGAGGGATACTGGTCTCAGGATTGCTGAGAGAGCAGATCGACCTCAGGGATGCTCGGGAACCCACGTCCTGTGTTGCAGAAATCTTCAGAGTCCTCAGGAGCTTGGGAGATGCAAACCGGTCAGATGCGTTTAGGTGCCTGCTGCTGCAGGGGAGTAACTCCTTTACTCCAAGGGAGATTCTTCTGTCGTCCAGCGAAGTGTAGACCATTGAAGTACTTGGTTTCTGCTTGCAGAGTTTAGTCCAGGTAAAATCTAACTCTGGGGACCCACCTATGGGAGGGTCAGGACAGAGGGGTGGCTACACCCATGTCCTTTGTCCAGTTTCGTGCCAGAGCAGGAGCAATTGGCTCCTGCAACTGGTTTGAGCTGGACTATGCACAAGGACACCAAATGTGCCCTCAGTGCAGACATTCTGGCACTCTAAGAGTGCACCCACCCAGCCCCAATACACTAAAGCCTGTCTGGTAGGTGGTCACACCTCCCTGTGACAGGAAACCTATTGTCAGGCCTTCCTCTGCTCGAGCTTGGCTCAGCAGCAGGAGGGCAGACTCGTGTCTGTGGCTGGCAGCATCCATTTTGTGCTGCCCAGGTCGAGAAAGCTGCTACCGGGTAGACCGGTGCCCCATAGTAGTGGTACTACAAGGGAGGAATCATACCTCCCACACCAGTTACTGGTGTGGAGGTATGATTCCAAGGTGTTTGACACCAAACACGACATGTTTCTAAGCAGCCGTTTTAAAGTTAGCATTTACCGCAAGGTTATAATGCACTTAAGTATATATGGTTGGCTGCCTCACAGACAACCCCGGGGAATAGATTCCGAAGGCTGCAGAGGGGCTCTGCTCATGCAGGGGCACCCTCTCACGTAAAACCCAGCACCCTGCCTTCAGGATTGATAAGGCCTGCCATAGGGGTGACTGATAGGTTGATATGTCTTTGCTGATGCCCAGTGGAGCCGCCTGGTTCGGCTATTGGGGAGTCCGGCCTGGGTTCTCCCGCGACCGTCTCCTACCCAGCTGGACATCGGAGAAAGACACTCCTCGTCCCACTACCGCTGCTGTTCTCTCCTTCTGCCCACTGCCTTGGACCGACTCGCCGCTGTTGAAAGTGGGGCCAGCCTTAGCGCAGCTTTTCATCCACCGGCTGCCTGCCTGTCCTCACCGCCGCCTCGCTGCCTCCCCATGCTGGCTATCTTCCTGGATTTGCCCCGCCTCGTCACCGACTCCGGAGACCCGAGTGAACTTTTCCCAGGTATGGGGGCACAGGAGCCATGACCGGATGATTGTCTTCAACGTTACCCCAGTGCACCCGAGCCTACACGCCTCCGCTCCCTTCCTCTCTGACTTTGTTTTTGAACTTCGTACCCCCCCTGACTTCTTCTGGCACTTTAATTCACGCTCCCTGGGTCACTTTCATGGACTTCATGACTTTTTTTCTTCTGCCCTGCCCGCCATTTTGCTGCTGTTCTCCGCCGCTTTTCTCCGGACCCAGACCCGCCATCTTGTCGATTCCCTCGTCCTTTACCCTTTTCCCTTGTTCCCCCTTGACGACCCTAAACGTTTCTTCCTTTTTCTGATTTGCCTTTTCTCCATCCCCTCGTATCCCCCACCCTCTTTCATTACACTACTTTTATCCCCCTCTACCCTCTCTCCCCCCTTTTGTTTTTCCCACCCCGCCTATTAATTTCCGTGCAATTGTCTTTTACGTTACTGCTCATTGACTGTACTCTTGGCGTTTCCTTATGTTATCATTATGTAACTTATTTAATCTTGTAACTCGCAAACTCGCTTTGTTGTAACCTAATGTAAAGTGCTCTGATACCTACGGGTCTAGCCAGCGCTATATAAAACTCATTAAAAAAAAAATATGTGCAGTGATTTAGAATAGATATAGGTAACCTATATCTAAGTAAGGGGTGCATGCACCTCCTTACACAGGTTTCAGTAGCAGACCTGGGGTTTAATTTTGAATGGCCTCTCAGGGGTGGCACAATACATGCTTTAGCCCCTGGGAGGCCTCTGGGGTACCTATGCCCTGGGTACATGGTGTACCATATACCAGGGACTGATAAGGGTACCCCAGAATCCAATCTGGAGTGTACCTAAAGTACATGCAATCAATTTACAGGAGAAAGCAGATAGGCTGGGGTCCTGAATAGCAGGATCCCAGTCAGACTAGGCCAAAAACAGTGAGACATCAGCAAAAAAGTGGGGGTAACTATAAGAAGCAGATCCTACTCTCCTACACAACCCCCCCCCCCAAACGCAGGGACATTAAACTAACCTTGACCAGTTGAGTCTTCATGTTCTAAGTGGAAATATCTTGAGAGTCCATCTGCATTGGCATGGTTACTCCCAGGTCTATGTTCCACTGTATAGTCAATCCCCTGTAGGGAAATGGACCACCTCAAAAGTTTGGGGTTTTCACCCTTCATTTGTTTTAGCCATAAGAGGGGCTTATGGTCTGTCTGAACAATGAAGTGAGTGCCAAACAAGTATGGCCTCAGCTTCTTCAGAGCCCAAACCACAGCAAAGGCTTCCCTCTCAATGGCTGACCAACGTTTCTCTCTGGGGGTCAACCTTCTGCTTATGAAAGCTACTGGCTGATCCTGACCCTCTTCATTCAATTGTGATAACACAGCCCCTACCCCCAATTCAGATGCATCAGTTTGAACAATGAATTGTTTGGAATAATCAGGACTTTGCAGAATGGGAGCATTGCACATGGCCTGCTTCAGGTCCTCAAATGCCTTTTGACAGCTAACTGTCCACTGAACTTTCTTAGGCATTCTTTTGGAAGTTAAGTCATTCAAAGGGGTCACTATGGATCCATATTCTTTGACAAACCTCCTGAAGTACCCAGTCAGGCCCAAGAAAGCTCTGACCTGAGTCTGGGTAGTGGGAGCAACTCAGTCCATGATGGTCTGGATTTTCCTCTCCAATGGTTGAACCTGACCTCCACCCACAAGGTGGCCTAGGTATACAACCTTACTCTGCCCTATCTGGCACTTGGTGGCCTTGATAGTGAGGCCTGCTTTTTGCAGGGCCTCTAAAACATTTCTCAGGTGGACCAGGTGATCCTCCCAGGTGGAGCTAAAGACAGCAATATCATCTAGATAAGCTGCACTATAGGCCTCCAGACCTGTAAGGACTTTGTTCACCAACCTTTGAAAAGTGGCAGGTGCATTCTTCAAGCCAAAGGGCATCACCACAAATTGGTAGTGCCCACTAGGGGTTGAGAATGCTGTTTTGGGTTTTGCATCCTCAGCTAATCTGATTTGCCAGTAACCAGCTGTCAGGTCAAATGTTCTCAGAAACTTGGCAGAGGCCAAAGTATCTATAAGTTCATCTGCCCTGGGTATTGGATGGGCATCAGTCCTAGTGACTGCATTGAGACCCCTGTAGTCCACAAAGAACCTCATCTCTCTCTTACCACCCTGGGTGTGAGGTTTTGGTACAAGGACTACTGGACTAGCCCAAGGGCTATCTGAGGGTTCAATTACTCCCAGTTCCAACATTTTCTGGACTTCTGTCCTGATACAGTCCCTGACATGGTCAGGTTGCCTGTAAATCTTATTTTTAACAGGCAGACTGTCACCTGTGTCCACTTCATGAGTGCACCAGGTAGTCTGACTTGGAGTCAGTGAAAACATATGTCTGAACTGATTCAGGGCTTGCCTACAATCAGTTTGCTGCTGGTCAGTGAGGCTGCCTGCCAAGGCTACACCATCAACTGAACCATCATCAGGGTTCTGTGAGAGCAGGTCAAGGAGTGGATCACTCTCTTCCTCCTGTCCCTCATCAGTAGCCATGAGCAAGCCCATGTCTGCCCTGTCAACATATGGTTTGAGCCTGTTCACATGGAGCACCCTATGGGGGCTCCTGGGAGTTCCAAGGTCCACCAGGTAGGTAACCTCTCCTTTTTGCTCAATGATAGTATGAAGTCCACTCCACTTGTCTTGGAGGGCTGCTGGGGCCACAGGCTCCAAACACCCATACTTTCTGCCCTGGCTGATAAACAGTCACAACAGCCTTTTGGTCATGCCAGGCCTTTTGCAATTCCTGGCTAGCCTCAAGGTTTTTGGATGCCTTCTTCATGTACTCAGCCATCCTGGAGCGGAGACCAAGTACATAGTCCACAATATCCTATTTAGGGGGTTTGAGAGGTAACTCCCATCCCTCCTTCACTAGACATAAAGGACCCCTTACTGGATGTCCAAACAGAAGTTCAAAAGGGCTATAACCAACCCCCTTTTGAGGAACCTCTCTGTAGGCAAAGAGAAGGCAGGGCAAAAGGATGTCCCATCTACGCCTGAGCTTTTCAGGGAGACCTTTAATCATGCCCTTGAGGGTTTTGTTGAATCTCTCAACTAACCCATTGCATTGTGGGTGATAGGGGGTGGTAAAATTGTAATTTACTCCACACTCCTTCCACATAGCAGTCAAGTAACCAGATATAAAGTTTGTACCTCTGTCTGATACTACCTCCTTAGGAAAACCCACTCTGGAAAACACTCCCAGGAGGGCCCTAGCTACAACAGGAGCTGTGGTAGTCCTAAGTGGAATTGCTTCTGGATACCTAGTGGCATGGTCCACCACCACTAGTATGAATCTGTGCCCAGATGCAGTCTGAGGATCCATGGGACTAACTATGGCAATCCCAACCCTCTCAAAGGGAACCCCCACCACAGGTAGTGGTATCAGGGGGGCCTTTGTAGTACCACCTGCCTTACCACTGGCATGGCAAGTGATACAGGAGCGACAAAACTCATTTGTGTCCTCTGACATATGAGGCCAATGAAAGTGAGGAACAAGTCTGTCCCAGGTCTTGTTTTGGCCTAAGTGTCCTGCCAATGAGATATCATGTGCCAGTGTCAATAGGAAGCCCCTAAACTTCAGAGATATAACCAGCCTCCTGATGGCACCAGGTTTGGGGTCTCTACCCTCTGAGTATAAGAGTCCATCAGCCCAGTAAATTTTATGGGACCCACTGGCACTCCCAGCAGCCTCAGCAGCAGCTTGCTGTCTGAGGGGTTCAAGAGAGGGGCAGTTCAGCTGCTCCTGGCTCAGGTCAGCACTGGAAGGGCCCCCTGTCCCCAAGAACTCAACCTGATCAGGTTCAAGTTCCTCTGAGATAGTTCCTTCTTCAGGACTAAGATCATCTCCCTCAAGAGACTGATTCTCACTCTGAGGCAGGGGGGAAGACACTGCCTTACCCCTAATGCTCCTTCTCTTGGAAGGCACCTGGTCCATTATTCCAGTATCCAGGGCCTGTTCAGTGGAAGACACTTTTGCCTGTGACCTAGTCATGGCAAACACATCTGCAGGGATGCCCAGCATTTCTGCATGCATCCTGAGTTCCACTTCAGCCCATGCTGAAGTCTCCAAATCATTGCCCAATAAGCATTCTACAGGGAGGTCTGCACTTACCACAACCTTCTTAGGGCCAGTTACCCCTCCCCAGGTGAGATTCACATCTGTCAAGGAATGGTCTGTCCTGACATTGCTTGCATTGGTCACTTGGTACATCTCACCAAGTATGATCTGGTCAGGGCCCACAAGTTCTTTTGTCACCATGGTGACACTTGCACCTGTGTCCCTATATGCCATGGCCTCCTTACCATTGATCAAAGGCTGTTGTCTGTATTTGCCCAGATTACTGGGACTGACAAATAAGGAGGCAATATCCATGCCTCCATCACAGACTAACACAGCCTGAGTTGGAATTCTGACTAGGCCAGAATCCATCTCAGATCCCAGGGTCAACCCTACTACACCCTTATTCTGTGTACCTCCACTTGGAACTGAGCTAGGGGGAACAGTTGCCTTAGGGGCAATGGTGGCTGGAGTAGATTCCTTGGCCCTTGGACAATTGACATCTTTTGTCCAATGGGTTTTCTCTTTACAGATATAACACCAAGGTTTCTTTTTGCCTTTAGCCTTGTTGGATTGTGACTCCCCCCAGATGCAGGTTTTTGGGGCCCTTGAGAAGACTTCTGGTCTTTACCCTTATCCCCACCCTTATCTGAGGTTTTAGAATCTGGCTTCTTAGAGTCACCACCTTGGTTCTGAGTTTTCTGCTTCACCCTGGTTCTGATCCATTTGTCTGCCTTCTTTCCCAATTCTTGGGGAGAGGTCAGATCAGAGTCCACCAGGTACTGATGCAACAACTGATTTTGGCAATTATTAAGGATCTGCTCCCTCATAATTAAATTGTACAATCCTTTAAAATCACACACTTTACTGCCAAGTAAGCAGCCTTCCAGAGCCTTAGTAGCACAATCTACAAAGTCAACCCAGTCCTGAGTCTGTGCTTTCTGGGTGTCTCTGAACTTAATCCTGTACTGTTCAGTGGTTAAGCCAAACCCATCAATGAGAGCACTCTTCAAGACTGAGTAATTGTCAGCATCCTCTTCTCTAACAGTGAGGAGCTTATCTCTACCTTTGTCAGCAAAGGAGAGCCACAAGATAGCTGCCCACTGCTCCTGAGGGACCCTCTGTACTTTACAGGCCTTCTCTAGCGCAGTTATCCATTTGTGGATGTCGTCCCCACTCTGATAGGGAGGGACTATCTTGTTCAGGTTCCTACTCTCTAGTTCTAGGGACACTGTTGCTGCCACCATGGGACTCTAGTCCCAATCTTCTGGTTGCTCTCTGGAGCTCAAGGGATTCCCTGTCTATGGCCAATTGCTCTTTGTTGAGCCTGATCCTGAGTCTCTCAAGTTCCAGTAATTGGCACTTCTTATCATAAGAGGATTCTCTCCTATGAGATACAGAGGTCCCTACAGAAGTACCTTAATGATTAGACTCCACAGAGGGAGTCCTGGATCTTCTAGGTAGACCCTGTTCTCTTCCTGGTGGAGTAAAGAGGGGGCCTCTGGGGCCTTCTGCCCCACCTGAAGGAAGAGTTGGATTTTCCAGGTTGGAATCATCTTGATCCTCCTGGCCAGGGTGTGAGTCCAGATCAAAGAAGTGTTCACTTCCTGCTCTTTCCTCATCTCCTGTCCCACCCACTCTTTCTACTTCATCAGACCCTGGGGTCTTTCTGAGGTCATCTAGGAGTAACATCTCTATAAGACGTTGGGTGTTTGCATTTCTCCCTGTCTTCAGCTTCCTAGAGGCACACATGGCTTTCAGATCCTGAAAGTTGAGCCCATTGTATCTAGTAGGCAGAGAGCCACTGGCTTCTCCTACAGAAGACATACTAGTGTGGTGTGGTGTGGTGTGTGCACCTACCTACCGTAGTGGAGACTAAACTCTCTTGAGTTGGAGAAAGGGTGTGCTAGACCCTTGACTTACCCAACTCCAAGTTCAGTAGAACTTACTTATTCTAATCTTGATTATATGTACCTAGTACTTTTAGTGGTTTTCAGTTAATCACTCAATGAGATTTATCTGGTAAAACAATAGCAAGCTTGAATCCCAACCGCTGCACACCAATGTGAGAAGTTGGCCTGGTATATGCTGTCCACTAATTAAAGTGGGCACCTTGCACCAGTCCAAACGACCCTTATTGATGATTAGGTCAAAGATAACCTTTATGAAAGCTATCCTAGTGGTGGCTATGGAGAGCAGCCTTCAGGCTTAATCTTGAAGGAATGTAAAGCAGCTTGTTTTACCAGAATATCACCTCCTGAATGACTAAATTAAAGGAGAACCACACAAGTGTTATATAAAAATATGTATTTATTACTAAAACACTCTCTACTAATCTCTACCAGAGATTAGAATGTACAGTACACAATGTTAAATCAATAGAACGACAGAAAATAGCACAATACACAGCGGGCTCCAGGGAGAGACTGAACCATATACTAAGAAAGTGGTATAACAACCACGACTTCAATAGACACGGTGCCTAGAGCACGTAGAATCGCTGGGACCCCAAGGAACCACCCACAGGAGTGACACAGGGAGCCCACGGAGGACGGGTGCAGTGTGGGAACACAGACGCGAGCTCCGTACAATTCTATGGGAAAGTCGCGGTTGGAAAATTACAGTTTAAGGACACTTCGGAGAGGACTTCAAGCAAACCCTTTGGAACGTAGAACGTTCTAAGGCCGGCACCCTTGTGAGTACCGAGGTACCCGTGTTACCTATCCCAGAGGAGCCGGGTGCATAGGGGTCAAGTGGTGTCGGAAACCCTCGTCGTTTTCAATCGCGTGATGCGAAGAAGCGCTGCTGCCGGGAAGATGAAAAGTGTCCGGGGGAATCCAAGCCTGGATTCGGAGTAAGAAGAACCTGAAAGCAGAGGGGACAGAGTCTGGGCCACTTCACGTGACCAGGGGCTCGATAGACGAATGCCCACTGATGTCGGGTGCTTCAGGTGCAAAGATCAGATGCTTGACTCTGCAGCCACGGGGACCAGGAGACCTCGACGATGACCAAAGTCCGGAGGTGAGCTGTCCCACAAAGGATGTCGAGTGCTGATGGGTCAGTGACCGGAATGAACACCAACAAGCCTTGGCAAAGGCCACCCTCGCGGGCAGAGGAAACAAGTGATAGTATGGACCAGCAAGGTCCAGGAGACTCTCCAAGCTATGGGGAGTCGGGGCACTTCTGGAGCAACCAGGGAAGCCCAAGGAAAGTCAAAGTGACCCTTGCTAGGACCCACAGGCCAATGGACCAGGGATCGCGAAGGGACCTCAAGCGGAATCACAAAGTACCAGCCCACGGAGCACTCGTGGAGTGGAGGCTGGAGATCTTTGGTGGAAATTCTGCTCGGGGTCAGGACTACACGTAGTCCAAAGCACAGCCTCAGGGATTGCCAAAAAGCATATGCTGCTGCAAAAGTACACGGTGCACAGGGGTTCGGGTTGCACGGTCCTCACGAGGGATACTGGTCTCAGGATTGCTGAGAGAGCAGATCAACCTCAGCGACGCTCGGGAACCCACCTCCTGTGTTGCAGAAATCTTCAGAGTCCTCAGGAGCTTGGGAGATGCAAACCGGTCAGATGCGTTTAGGCGCCTGCTGCTACAGGAGAGTAACTCCTTTACTCCAAGGGAGATTCTTCTGTCGTCCAGTGAAGTGTAGACCGTCGAAGTACTTGGTTTCTGCTTGCAGAGTTTAGTCCAGGTAAAATCTAAAGTCCTGTAGTCAGGTTTCCTACTTTATACCCAAGGAAGGGGTTGGACTAACTCTAGGGACAGACCCATGGGAGGGTCAGGACAGAGGGGTGGCTACACCCATGTCCTTTGTCCAGTTTCGCGCCAGAGCAGGAGCAATTGGCTCCTGCAACCGGTTTGAGCTGGACTATGCTCGGGGACACCAAATGTGCCCCCAGTGCAGACTGTCTGGCACTCTAAGAGTGCACCCACCCAGCCCCAATACACTAAAGCCTGTCTGGGAGGTGGTCACACCTTCCCTGTGAAAGGAAACCTATTGTCAGGCCTTCCTCTGCTCAAGCTTGGCTCAGCAGCAGGAGGGCAGACTCGTGTCTGTGGCTGCCAGCTTCCATTTTGTGCTGCCCAGGTCGAGAAAGCTGGTACCGGGTAGACCGGTGCCCCATAGTAGTGGTACTACAAGGGAGGAATCATACCTCCCACACCAGTTACTGGTGTGGAGGTATGATTCCAAGGTGTTTGACACCAAACACGACATGTTTCTAAGCAGCCGTTTTAAAGTTAGCATTTACCGCAAGGTTATAATGCACTTAAGTATATATGGTTGGCTGCATCACAGACAACCCCCGGGAATAGATTCCGAAGGCTGCAGAAGGGCTCTGCTCATGCAGGGGCACCCTCTCATGTAAAACCCAGCACCCTTCCTTCAGGATTGATAAGGCCTGCCATAGGGGTGACTGATAGGTTTATATGTACAGTGATTTAGAATAGATATAGGTAACCTATATCTAAGTAAGGGGTCCATGCACCTCCTTACACAGGTTGCAGTAGCAGACCTGTGGTGTCATTTTGAATGGCCTCTCAGGGGTGGCACAATACATGCTTCAGCCCCTGGGAGGCCTCTGGGGTACCTATGCCCTGGGTACATGGTGTACCATATACTAGGGACTGATAAGGGTACCCCAGAATCCAATCTGGAGTGTACCTAAAGTACATGCAATCAATTTACAGGAGAAAGCAGATAGGCTGGGGTCCTGAATAGCAGGATCCCAGTCAGACTAGGCCAAAAACAGTGAGACATCAGCAAAAAAGTGGGGGTAACTATAAGAAGCAGATCCTACTCTCCTACACCCATGTCAACTCATGTACGTCAGCATGACTACCAGGAAAGCTAAGGTACGGATAGGTGAGCACCGGAGTACCATTAGATGGTCTATAACGGCCACTAAATTGACAGCCCACTATCTGGAGAAGGGGCACACGGACCAAGACCTGACATGGACTATTATAGAGAAGGTCAAAGGGTGCGCAAATGTAGCCAGTAGATTACTAGAAAGAGAACAAAGATGGGTCTATAGACTCAAGACCCACATCAAGGGATTGAATGATTCCATACCTTGGAATCAGCTTAACCGAAGATAACGTCTCATATAATTCCACCTTGGGAATTACATATAACTAACAATATCCGGGGCCCCTTGAATTAGATACTGAAGCACCCCTAGACACGGATGTGTTATATCTTTTATTCATTACTGTAACTATCACCTTATGCACGAGCGATGCGATTTCATAAGAGCCTCTATCGGCCTTATGTTTGGAACAATAACTAAGATATCATATCCCCTATATATCTCTCTAGATGCCATATTAGGATTAACAAGTAAAATAGATATCTTCTGTGAAATCACGTCCCAGGGGTCTGGCTCTATAAACTTTAATTGGAACCAACACTCCCTCTTGTTCCTTGGCTTTGCAGTTTCTACAGCTGATAAACGTACACGTTACGTACATACATTGATTTTTTGTAGACACAAATCACTGTGACTGGATTATAGAGCAATCCTTCTGCATGTATGAATAGAATAGATTTGTTTGGCACTTTTTATAATTTTTATAACTTACAAATTATAATGTTTACATCCCGTAGCCATTACGTACCCTTACTTAGGCTCAAAACTACTTTTCCCAAGCTCCCATTGAATACGTGGTAGTCCATATGACGCTAACGACGTTGAACGTCCTCACCACGTGCCGGGGGCGGGGCTGGCAGTTCCGGCATCCCGGCCCAGCGTCCACAACATAAATATCGGAACCGTGCACTGAATTGTGCGAGAGCCTGGAGGCGCAGACCAAATAGGTTTACTAGCGGGGCAGGACCCTTGATGAAGTGAGTACAGGACATTATCTCAGACGGAGACTTCACTACGGAGGTATGTTTGGCGCTAACATGACCACCCCACTGTTCTAATTACGAGTGGCTTTTCTTGCCTTTTTCCATCTCCTTCCATCTCCTTCCCTCTTTCGGACCCATAACAGAGTCTGACTACTGTTGTTGCTGTGATGTCTGTGGGTATGGTTGTGTCTGTGGAGGAGGTCAGTGTGTGTTGCTGTGATGTCTGTGGGTATGGTTGTGTCTGTGATGGGGTCAGTGTGTGTTGGTGTGGTGTCTGCGGGTATGGTTGTGTTTGTGGAGGGGTCAGTGGAAGTTGGTGTGGTGTCTGCAGGTAGGGGTATGTCTGTGGAGGGGTCAGTGTGTGTTGGTGTGGTGTCTGCGGGTATAGTTGTGTCTGTGGAGGGTTCTGTATGTGTTGCTGTGGTACCTGGGGGTACGCTGGGGGTGGTGGGGGGTGGTGTCTTGTGTTTCTGTGTGGTATTTGTGCCTGTTCTAGTGTGTGCATGCTTAGGTGTGCATGTGCTTGGGATAGGATTGGGAAGAGGAAATGTGGATGGAGAAGAAGCAGGAGGGGGGTGGAAGGTTTGGAGGGAGGAGGTCAGTGCCTGAAAATATCTCTGTTGGGGAGACATGGCAGAGTGAATGCCTTCCAGATAGGAAACCATCTGGGTCAGCTGGGTGCTTTGGTCATGGATGGCATTCAGCACTGCAGTCTGACCCACAGAGATGCCCCTCAGGAGGTCAATAGCCTCCTCACTCAGGGCAGCGGGGCTAACAGGGGCAGGGGCTGAGGTGCCTGGAGCGAAGGAAACAGCTTCCTTCTTCAAGGAGAGGAAACAGCGAATTTTGGGGGGGGGAAAAGGGAGGGTGTCGATGGAACTGGAGGTGGCGGACAAGGATGAAGGTCGAACTGGCTCCAGTTTGGCCCCCACCTCTCGGGAGTGTCCACCGGAGGATCACTTAGATGATGGTGAGCTTTAGCTGATGTCCTCAAGGCACTCCCAGAACCCTCCTGGTCACTGGACCCTCCGTGTCCAACTTCTCACGTCCGGAACCACCGTGACCAGCTGTGTCCCCACCAGCGGTGGCCCCTTCACCTTTGCTTGCCCTAGATGTCTCTGACGTGAGGATTTAGCCACTATGAAGGTGGATGTCTATGGATTTGGGCACATCCCACATGTAATTGGATCTATTGATGGGACCCATACTGGCTTAGTACCACTACACGACAGGGAGCAAGTCTACCGGAGCAGGAAGCACTTCCCTTCTATCAACGTGCAAGTTGTCTGCTTACCAGATTTCTACATCTCAAATGTCTGCACCCGGTTCACAGCATCTGCACATGTTATGTTATGTTAATAGAATTTATACAGCGCACGAATACCCACGGGTGTCTTGGCGCTTTCAGTGCTACATACTGTGCTTAGTGCTACTACTACTGAAAAAGCCAGGGCTTCAGTTGTTTCCTGAATTCGAGAAGGGGGGACATTTTTCTGAGGTATAGGGAAAGGGAATTCCATTCCCTGATGGTGTTAAAAGTAAAACTCCTACCCCCCCAGTTCGTCTTTTTAATCCTGACCGGCGACATCAGATGTGCATTAGCCGAACGCAGAGTTCTGTTTGGAGAATGCCATGTAAAGAGGTCCTCTAGAAATTTCGGCCCTTCTTTGTGTAATGCCTTGTGGGCCATGCAGAGTGCCTTGAACTTTATCCGCTGGCCAACTGGCAGCCAGTGGAGTTCTCGCAGTGCTGATCTGACAGTCTGATATTTTGGTATGCCCAGAATCAGTCTTGCGGCAGCATTTTGTACTGCCTGTAACTTCCTAAGAAGGGTGGATTGCACATTGATGTACAATCCATTACAATAGTCAAGTTTAGACAAGACTAAGGAGGTTACAACCAACTTTCTGCAGGATTTTGGAATAAAAGGCAAAATTTTCCTTATGGTCTTAATCATAAAGAAGGAAGACGACACCACCTTAGAAACTTGAGCTTTAAAACTGAGGGGCAGATTTACAATTAACTAACGCAGCACGGCGCAGCAAGTCATTTTGCTGTGCCATGCTGCGTTAGTTTGGAAAGCACAGGGATGCGACATATTTACAAGAATATGTCGCATCCTTGTGCTTCCCCCTGCGCTGGCGCACAAACTGCAGCCATGCGCCGGCGCAGGCACCCTTGCACCATGGTGCAAGGATGCCTGCGTCATGGGAGAGTGTTTTTGTGCAGGAAGGGAACCTTCCTGCACAAAAACAATCACTACAACCATTTTCCTCTTTCAATGCGTGCTGCAGAATGCAGCACGCATTGAAAGAGGAAAAACGGAGAAATGAAAACATTTCTCCTCGGTGCGCCCTCGCTACGCCATCTCTAGGGTGGCGTAGCTTTCAGACGCATCTCCAGAGTTACGATTTCTCGTAATTCTGGAGATGTGTCTTGTTCCATGAGTGTTGCGTGGGAACACCCACAGCAACACCCATGGAACGCCCCTTCACCGCAAAGTGCTGCGTGTGAAGGGGCCGTATTTAAGGAGAGGAAAAGTCACGCAGGGTGGCTTTTCCTCTCCTTGTAAATATGGAGCAGCCCCCTGCGCCACCAGTACGTCACGAAAAGTGACGTACTGGTGGCGCAGGGGGCTTGTAAATCTGCCCCTGTGTTTTTCATCTACGATAACCCCGAGATTTTTTGCTTTATCTACCGGGGTCGGGAGGGGACCAAGATTATCCGGCCACCAAGCTGGGGACCAAGGTGGAAAGAGATTTCCGAACATAATCACCTCCGTTTTGCTTGAATTTAGTTTCAAGCAATGAGAACTCATCCAATGACTTAAGGAAAACATACAGTCATGGAGTTTTAATGAGTGGTTAATGTCCTTATCTACTGTCGAGATCACCAGCTGGGTGTCGTCGGCATACGATGTAGGAATCAAATTAAAACTTCTTATCAGTGGAGCTAATTCCGCTACATAGATATTAAAAAGTGTAGGGCTCAACGATGAGCCCTGCGGAACACCGCATGGAAGAGTGAAAGGTGCAGACTTAAATTTACCCAGATGAACTGATTGGGTCCTCTCTGATAGGAACGATGTTAACAGGGAGATGGCTTTACCTCTTATCCCAATTTCTTGTAGACGATGAATCAGAAGAGAATGGCTCTATCAGTATCAAATGCAGCGGATAAGTCAAGCAGCACCAAGGCTGCTGACCCACCGCTGTCTAATGAGGAACGGATTTCTTCTGTAGTCTTAATTAAAGCTGACTCTGTGCTATGGTTAGCTCTAAAACCAAACTGGCTGTGATCTAGAATTTGGTTAGTTGCAATAAAAGCAGAGAGTTCCGCATTCATGGTTTTCTCAATTATCTTGGCCGGAAGTGGAATTCTCGCAATGGGCCGGTAATTGGCTGTATCAGTTGCATCCAGATTGTTTTTTTTTAAAAGGGGCAGGATACAAGCCTGCTTCCACACAGTGGGAAAGGATCCTTGTTCTATCATCTGATTAAATATCTTAGATAGGTGTGGACCAATGAAGTGCAAGATATTTTGTAGGATCTTAGGAGGGCAGGGGTCTTCCGGGGAGCCTGACTTGGCCATGGAAATCAGTTTAATAATTTGCATAGGAGAGGTCAGTGAGAAATTAAAAGGAGAGACCTTTTCGTTGATTTCTTGTTCAAGTTTTTTACCATTTGATGCGGAATGGATGAACTGATCATAGATTAGATCTACCTTCGTTCTAAAGGAGAAAGCTAGAGCATCACAAAATTCTTGATTAAAATTAACAGAATCATCTTGATGCCTTCATACTACGGAACAGCACCATACCCCAGCTAATGGCACAACTTCTACTGAAGAGGGTCTGGCTTGTAGGTAAGAGTGATCTGTCCTAACTTTGTGTGGGAAATGTCATGTAGTATGAACAAAAAGTGTATAACTAAATGTTGCCCTTCTGTCTATCTTCTATCTAGGAGACTCAGCGTATCCCAACCGGCCATTGCCATTGGCACTGCTGAGGAATCCTACAATGCCAGGGTAAGTCCGCTTCAACAAGGGCCATGGAAGAACACAGTGGCCAGTGGAGCAGGAGTTTGGGCTCCTGAAAGCCAGATTCCGATGTCTGGACCAGACTGTGGGAGCACACCTCTACTCACCCGAGAAGGTGTGTATGATCACCATGGCCTGCTGCATACTCCACAACGTTGCCCTGCGACAGAACATACCTTACATCGCAGAGGATGCCGGCCATGAAGACCCACCCGGTGGGGTCCCCGAAATGGCAAATGAAGATGATGATAGTGGCGAAGAGGAAGGAACTGACTTGCATCAGGAACTCATCCAGAACTACTTCTCCTGAGAACTACTTCTCCTGAGTGTAAGTATGGTGTGAGATATGATGACTGTGACCAGTCTTGCAACTCTTGTAGTGCTGTTGTGAGAAGGAGGTTAATGCTACATACTAGTAATATATGGGTCTAGAAATATATGGGGGAAGGTGTTTGTATTGTAAGTGTAGGCTTGTTCAGCTGTAAATGTTATCTTTGACTATGTTCTCTAGAAGTTGACAATGTGATGTGTGTCATATGTATGTTTTCTTAGCTAATCTGTCTGTGTTGGTCTGTTTTAGGTACCTTCACCATGCCATCTTCAATTGGACCTTTCAGAGTTGTGACATTAGCAGGTATATAATGCTGTTCAGATGTACAAAGTGCACATGGATTGGTCCTGGAAATGTCTGCCACAGAGTTTGGGTGTAAAAAGCTGGTACCCAGACTGCTTGGACAGCGATAGAATGGAAGTTACGTGGCTTCCATTGGACTTGTTCTTTGCGGTGCATTGGTCCTAATGCAATATGTGTGCCATCATGTAATCCAACACAATGTTGTGTTGTGCCCAATTCATGCAATCCTGCCTTCACATTGAGTTATTCCTCATTGTCTATAAACTGGATGTAGCTGTTGATGTGTCTCCTCATTGTAAGCCAAAGTGCTTGCAGAACATCACTGACATGTGTTTATGACAATTCACCAGATGCAAGCTACACTCGAATGAAATGTCCCTGTGGTCAGAAACTGCTGTACTGACACATGTCTATTTGTTTGTTTATTTGATGTAGGATTCCTTTTGTGAGGTGGGCAATATGGCTCCAGCTGATGATGTAGACCTAATTGATTGTTGGCTATTGTGTGGAATATTGTCAGATGTATCCCCTCCTTCCATGTAGTGAAAGTCTGCAAATGATTATGTGATCACCGTCTCAGAATAACTGAGTCATGTCTTATTTGCTTATGTTTCTGACATCATGTCAGCCTATGATTTGAACAATGGAATAAAGATGTTCTCAGCCCAGACACTTGTATGTATGTGTTGTTGTGACATGGTAGTGATCCTGAGTTGATCATTGTTCACATTCAACATATCCATGCTTCCAGAAGTCTCTAGTTTTGACATTGCAAAATTCACCTGGTAGTACATTCACATTGTTATATGTGAGAATCACAACAGGAAACAATGCTTTGGTGACATGTTTTTTAATGAAGTGAACAAGGATAAGATAAAGAAATTATGTGCCGTGGATGGTCATTGCTGCAGTGTGAAGATCTGGTCAGGCGTCGCAGCCGCTCGCTCCTGGAGCTTTGTGTTGGCAGTCATCGTGGGCTGTAGTTGCAGTAGCACAGAGTGCAGATCTCTTGTTGCCGGTTACCACTGGCGGTGGCTGTAGGACGAAGAGTCAGGTTCACCGGAGCTTCGCATTGATGGTCGTTGCGGTCGGCAGCATCTCGGCGTGAACTGACCCGTTCACGGTCACAAAGAGCCCAAAACTTTAGGATTTCTCCTTTGCATGAAGAGGAGTGCACTCCAATGCCAGCCAAGGGTCAGGACCTGGGGAGGCATCACTTTGGAATGAGAGATACACACGAGCAGAGGCCAGCAGGGCTAATGAAGGTCCAGGTGCAGGTCTAGGTGGGTCCAGTTGCAGCAGGTCAGCTGGGCAGTTGCAGGAAGACCTCTGACGCTTGTTGTGCCCCTGTAGCTCAGAACAGGAGGTCCTCCAACTCACCCATGGAATCACTCAGGTTAGCCTAGGATGAAGGGAGCAGGTCCAGGCTTCTTCTCAGACAACAAGGCAGGCCTCAAGCTGTAAGGCAGTCCTCAGGAACAAAGCAGGTTTCAAGAAGCATGCAGTCCACTGGGGGACAAGGCAAGCCTCAAGTAGCAGTGAAGTCCACTAGGGAATAATGCAGTCCTACTTCTGCAATGTCCACAGATCCAGGAGTGTACTCATAAGTTGGTCTGAGTTTTCAGTATTTATACCTGATGCCAGCCTTTGAAGTGGGGGAAACCTTTAGGCTACCCCCACATCTGGTTCTTGAAAGTGAAAGTTCCTTCCCCTGGCAAGCTTCCAAGAAGTCTAGAGTGACAAACAACCATTGATAGGTTTCTTAGTGTGTGCTATTGGCAGCCCATATTGAGGTGAAAGTGGGGCAGGGAGCAGCTTCGCCCCCACTCATCCTGTCAGGATGGCCAATCCTGCCCACACCTAAGCCTTTTTGTCTCAATGTCTTGGAGGAATACACAAAGTCTAACCGCAGGGTCATGTGACCCAGGACACTAACAGCAGGGACCAAATGGTTGGGACAAGAAAATGCCAACTTTCTAAAAGTAAAAGACACACAATTGATGGATGGAATGCAGAACAAATCAAAACATTCACCCCCAAGTCAAGAGATGTGGGTTAAATCCATAATTCTTTTGCTCACCATGCCACCCCAGTTTAGACCTGGCCATATGCAAATCAGTCTTGACCCTGTGCCTCATTGGAACAGTCCAGTCCGAACTGCCAAGTCAGGTCCTCCCTGGACCGGAAACAAGCATCCTAGGACCGGTTTAGGGGTTTCACACTGTGCCACTGGATTCAAGCTAGCCTGGCTGATGAGGGGTGATGCCCCGAAACCGGTCCCAGGATGCTTGTTTCCGGTCCAGGGAGGACCTAGCCTGGTAGTTCGTGCTGGACTGTTCCCATAGGTAGCATGGGTTAAGACTGATTTGTATATGGCTAAGTCCAAACTGGGGTGGTATGTTGAACAAAGGAACAATGGATTTAACCAAGATTTCTTGACTGGGGTGAGTGTTTGAAAAGTTCCAGCACTCCGTTCATCATATTGTTGTGTTTGCTATGATCGCCCTAAGTGGCCAATGGTATGCTCAGACATGGCCCCCTTGCTTGCTGTGCCACTGGGTTCAAGCTAGCCTTGGCTGATGAGGGGTGATACCACAAAACGGGTCCCAGGATGCTTGTTTCTGGTCCAGGGAGGACCTGGCCTGGCATTTTGGGCTGGACTGTTCCCATGGGGGCCAGGGTCAAGACTGATTTGCCTATGGCTGGGTTCCAATTGAGGTGGCATGGGGAGCAAAATAAAGATGGATTTAACCAAGATCTCTTGACTGGGGGTGAGTGTTTGAAAAGTTTCAGCACTCCGTCCATCATCTTGGTGTGTTTGCTATGTTTGCCCTAAGTGGCTATAAGAGGCACCTACTCTCCTCTCCATGGTTTGGATCAGTCCCTGGCTGACATCGCTGGTGTCATGAGGCAGAGTAAATGAACAACTGCCCTCCCGAAGTGGCACCAGCGAGGTTGCCAACCAGCTGGGGGTGATACACATTATCCTGGAGTCCATGGAGTAGAAGCAGGACTCCTACATAGCAACAATGTGTGCCTTACACCGCAACATTGTTGCTGTGCTGGCAGACCAGCAGGCCCTTATTAGTGCTGTGCTGCCTTACTTGTTGGCACAGAGAAATGCGGCTGGGGACAGGTGATCCACATCTTCAGCCCCTGATGTGTGTGTGCCTCATCGCCTCCGGCACTGACAACACCTCCCTCACGGGAGGCACCACACATAACAGAAGACGAAGGTGTGGATTTCACCTCTTTCCACCGAAAAACTGGCTGGTAGCATTTCTCTGTGCCACAAGGCCAGTTTCTCTTTTGACCTGTGCGTATGGCCATGCCAGTGTACTTCTCAACTGGTACTGTCCTCTTTTTGCTTTTCCACCTGTTGAGCTCACCCATTTGTGGACTGTTGATGTGGCCTATCTTCCCAAATGGCAATTTGATCCTCCTCCTCATTGGAACACTCCTCTACTCCACATGTCCCATGACATGAATCCCCCATGAACTGTGTCTGGATATCCAATGTGTCACAAACTATATTGGGGTTGTTGCCGCAAGAACTATCACTTGCTCCTTGGTTCACCTTTCAATAACATCACTTAGCGGAACCAGCATGTTGCATGTCTGTTCATGATTGGAATAAGTAGAACATGGTGGAAGCGCTGACCCTAAAGACACTACCTACTGTCTAAATGGAATTGTGTTTTATAGACCTGTGGCTAATTCTGCACAGGCCAAGTGAAATTGTTTGTGTGATCCCTATGTGCATCTAAACTAGCAAGTAGTTACACAAGGTCATATGCATGAAGCAATCAGTCAATGGTAAGACTGAATGAAATTTCTGCCCAGGTGGTGGATACTTCCATGCATACTAGCCAGCAAACAACAGTGATGTGAGAACAAAATTATGCAAGGGACAGTGTGTAAGTAGCTGGCATCAGTGCGGCACCCAACACATCCTTGAATAGTCACAATGATTTGACATAATCATCCATATAAAACACATAGAATCACATACACACACAGTGCAGCAGTAGGTTAATACCTGTTTTGGGCTGTGTGTCCATTCACAGCAAGAGTATCACTTATAGTGCACAATCAAGTTTGAAGATCCCTTAAGTGACTTCATTGCAAATTTGACATGATCTACTCCTTAGGTGCCCCACCTAGTAACACATGTATACAAACACTACCAGGACATCTTACAGCATGTGTTTAACCCAACAAAGCAGATATGACAGCTACCACACAGTTAATAAGTAAGCAGTTGTGAGAGTGCAAAAGAAAATGTATTTAAAACACCACAAAATTCCTAAAATCTAAACAAAAAATTAACAATAAACTACACTAACTATTCCTATTTGAACTATGCCTAAACTAACCCATGCTAAATTGCCTACACTATCTTAACTAAACACTAGCCTAACCTACCTAACCTAAACGTATCCTACTCTACACATATACCACAACAGACAGGTTAAACATCAACTCCCATCCCCCCTTTTACACATTTGCACATGAAACAAACATAAACTACACCTATACACAAGCTAACTGAACATTAAAAGCTAAACAAATATATTTTTTTGTATTTCTTTGATTTTTGTGTTTTTTTAAACTCATGCTAAACATTAACCCCATCCACTAAACAACCTACCCACCCATATACCCAGCTAACAACAGATACATATTAAAATCTATAAGAACTGTAAAACTAACCTAACCTTTCACTATGCTAAAACCTATCCTAACCTATGCTAAAACTCCATCCAAAAACAACCAATATGAACTGAGGAGGGGCAGAAAATCTGAGGGAGGGCCTGCAGTTACTGCTCAATCCTGTCCACAGATTGTTGTAAGGTGTGCATCATTCTCATCAGTGTCATCACTTGCAGTTCTATGCCTGCCATCCTCACCTTCATGTTCAAATTGTCCTTCAGGCATTGCCTTTCAAACTCAGTTTGCTGTGCAGGTGTTGTGGTGACTGCCTGTGGTGCGACTGCTGGCGGTGCTGTGGAGGGTAATGGAACTGCCCCGGATCATCACTATGGGACACCTCCACTTTCGGCTTGGTGCTAGACCTGTCCAGGGCTTTCTGTCCCTGAGGGGGCAACTTCCATGTCCCTGCTGCCTTCGAGTGCTCGTACTGCCTTGCCATGACCGTGTCTTGGCTACGTGAATGATGTGGCAGTACCTCTCCAAGCAAATCCAATATGTTCAGGGATCATCCTGTCTGTTGAAGAGGAAGGACACAATTATCAGACCAAGCTGAATTTGTCAAAGTTGTCATCAAATACATGCATGAAATTACTATAGCAGCACAGGTGGCATGTCCAGCCAAAAAAAGACATCTATCGAACAAATCATGACCAACCTTCATAAGAAGCATGTACTTCTCCTAAAATTACAATGCAAAAGTACTCAGGTCTTGGCCTTGTAGGTACAGGAAATTACAATGTCTGGCCTCATAAACATATAACCATGTGCATATAAATCCATATTCTGAACAATGATATTGTGTGCACATGGAATGGTAACATGTCACAGATATGCAGAACTCTGAGGGATGCACAGGAATCCATGATGCAGGGTGACAGTTACCACATATCATGATAAATGTGGGCTAAGGGATGAACCCAAGTAAGTCACTGTTATGGACAATGAACTTACATACTCACTACAACAAATGGGGATATGTAACTTGCCCACTGGTTTTGCTATCATGAAAGATACATGTTAACTATGCCATCTCACAAATACATAGCAGCATCTATACTAGTAAGGAATCATGTTTCAATATGCCAAGACTGCTCACATGGCCACCCAAGTCCATAGGAGGCCAGATTTTGGCTAGATGCTGAACTACAGGTACATGTATGGATCCCAGAACAATTTGCTGTTTGGCTGGCAAGAATGTCTGACATGCCTTCAATCATTTAGACTGCGCAAATTTCGGTAGGGTGGAGGAACGCATTCTGCAGGCATGGACCTAGTATGATGTGAACACACATTAGGAGGACAAATATCTTGGAAAAGCTGGCCACTGTGCACATGTCAGCATTAGATGTACTGATTACAATTGGTAGGATTGTCTCGGATGTGTGTTACACCCCAAACACACATGTGTCCTGCTCAAATTTGGACTTGGCCAAACATGCTATGTCAGGAAAATCACAGCCTATCCCTGCAACATTTCTGTCACATATTTTGAGTAACATGCTGTCACTTTCTGTCCATAGTATGGGTGAGAGACATTTGATCTAATGACCATCAGTTGGTTTTGTTGCAGGTGATGGTAAATGTGCCATAAGCATCCACACCATAACTGGCACAACTTAGCACAGCAGATTCAGACCCGTCCATCATGTGGGCCTGCATACATTGGAAATTATTTTACATAACAATTTGGCCCTGTCAATTGCACATGCAACTTTGTCCTACTTCTGTTGTGAATTTACATGTAAGGTAAAGCTTGTTTCCACTGACTGATGATACCCCTTACACATCTCACTGCAACCAATTTACGAGAACACACACAATCCTTACAGAGAACAGAAACAATCAGGTGACACTCACTGGTAGCATTGGGATCTCTGAAGCTCTCCACCTCACCACAGGTGTATGGATCAGGTCCAGCTACAAGACAAAAAGATGGTAAATTGCTCTGTGAATGGTGAACATGTACACTGTGTACATATGAAACACAGTACATTGACTTTACAAATGCCTGGTATTGTCTGTACGTTGGACTTGTATCATAAGGCAAAGTTGGATTGCTCTAATGATGGACATATATAAGCCATGTTGCAGTGTATTCAGATAACACCAAGCACATCATGTATCAGTGGCACAGAGTGCAGACAAGGTGCAAGACCAGCCTAGTGTGCTACATGGTGCAAGGGTGCCTGCCTTTGATGGCTACGTGAACAGTCCAATTGGATGACTGCACTCTGTATAGTATGATAATGCTGGGGCCTTCTCAAGTCAATACATGTTCTTTACAATGCTACACACATCAGACAGTACACATGCTTGTTCGTCTTCGTCACTTAGCTCCTTACATGTGACCAGTGCACTGTAAATGAGCAATGATCATTCAAGGACTGTACAGGCTCATAAAGGGATTATTACAGTTTTTCGCAACAATGTGAAGACCTGGCGCTGTTTTTTGTTAACAAGGTGGATACTATTTATCGTTCTTTTCCACAAAAGCCGTCTTCTACGGCCTCTTGCTGCGTACCCCCCCTTTGCATTCTCTGACAGCTATCCCCAGTATCTCACAGGAAGAGCTTACTCTTTTGAGTAAGAAAGTTAAATCTGGCTCTCCGGCTGATCCTCTAAGACCTGCTCAGTTTAGGGACTCACTGTCTCTTTTTTGACACCTCTGTGCCAGATTATTAACTCCTCATTTACCACTGCTGTGGTTCCTGTTCTCTGGAAACAGGCTAGGGTCTCTCCCATCCTTAAAAACCTTCGCTGGACCCTGCAAAGCTGGAAAATTTCCGGCCTATCTCCCTCCTGCCGTGGGTGGCTAAGATTGCTGAGGCCCATGTTAATAACATCCTTACTAAATTCCTCAATACTAATAATATTCTGGACCCTTCGCAAAATGGTTTTCGTGCGGGTCACAGCACAGAGACAGCTCTGCTGGCAATGACTGTTCACCTACAGACCATCCTGGACTCTGGTCATACTGCGGCTCTGATTTTACTTGACCTCAGTGCCGCGTTTGACACGATTTCACACGCGATTCTGCTGCAACGTCTGGAGGCTGCCGGAGTAGTGGGCCTCGCACTCGAATGGCTTAAGTCATTCCTGAGCGATAGATCTTTCTGTGTGTCAGCCCCCTGTTCCTCTCCCAGCCCCACTCCATTGGGCAAGGGGTACCCCAGGGCTCGGCTCTGAGCCCCGTATTGTTCAATTTATATGTCCAGCCTCTTGCTACGGTGGCCAAGAAGATGGGCCTCACCATGGTCTCATATGCTGACGATACGCAGCTAGTGGTGGCCCTATCTGATGGTTCTCCGCTGGACGCCCTCAGGTTTAGGAGCGGCCTGGCCGCCGTGGCAGAGTGGATGAACTCTAACTGCCTTCAGTTGAACGCCACTAAAACTTGGTAGGGAAGGACAGGAACCTCTGGAATGAGCAGTGGTGGCCTAGTGTGTTTGGAGACACCCCCACCCCTAAGTTGGCGGTTAAGAACTTAGGGGTCTGGATGGATTCCACCCTTAGCTTCCAAGAACATACAAAAAAAGTCGCGGGCACCTGTTTTGGTCTCTTGCGGGGTCTCAAGCCGCTGCTGAGGTTTTTCAATCCACTTACTCGCCAGCTGATTGTCCAGTCTGCTATTCTATCCAGACTGGACTACGCTAATTTGCTCCTCTTGGGAGCCAATCAGGCTGAGGTAATGCGACTACAGCGTGTGCAGAACGCGGCTGCCAGAGCCCTTTTAGGGCTCCCACGTCACTGTTCCGCCACTGACGCCATTCGGCGGCTTCACTGGCTTCCGGTGGCCAATCGGATCCAATTTAAGGCACTCTGCCTATCCTTTAAGATCCTGAAACTTTCTTCACCCTGACTCCTTGCCAATATGCTAACCCCCTACAAACCCTTGCACGAGCTGCGTTCCTCGGGGCAGCATTTAGTCACTGTCCCCCGGGTGAAGCGTGCACGGGCCGGTGGTCGTTCCTTCCACTACACGGCCGCTAAACTATGGAATTCTCTGCCCCCTCAGATCCGCTGCCTAAATGACTTGCTGGCTTTCAGGAAAGCTATTAAAACCTTCCTCTTTCCACGAGCTTAGGCCGCCTACCCTCTTCTTCTGTTGCCTACCAGTCTCTCCTTTACCCTGCTACTCTCTGTTGCTGGCAGCGCCGGGACGCCTCTTCGCTGGGGCAGCTGCGCGCTTTATAAATCTGGCTAACATAACATAACATACACACATATGTGACTATTTGGGGGTAAACCACACACCCCGTCCAACCTGTGGTCTGATGACACGTGAGTGCACTTCCTGGCAACATATATGGTGGGTGGACCCCACAGTTTGGAGTCAGTAATGCCCTAGCAGGCCAGTTGACATTACTCCCTGCACTGTGCCGGATGGCTCCCACAGCACCTATGGCCTCCCCTGCACTGCACAGAATGTTTTGGCTATTGTATTGTCCCTGCGAACAAGCCCATGTGGCAAGTTCTGTTTATTTAATTGAGTTAGCCCGTATCATGCACTAGTAACCCATATACATATCTGGGCCTTCCTGAAGAAAAAACATTTAAAGATGTGTGCAAAAGCCACACAGCTACAAGCTCCCGGAATATAGGGACTTACCGGCAGGCTCACCAACTTCAATTCCCAGGTGATCGAGAAGATCTGCCTCCTTGCTGACAACATCTGCCTATCAGTGCTTAAGTTGGTGTATTTTCCACTGGACATTGAAGAGCTGACTCATTTGGAAGTGCACCTTCTCCCAAAGCTTCTGCCTCTTATGTGTAGGGTAGCCTTGGCTCACCCTCCCTCCACTGCCAATCATGTTTGGCAGGTATCGCACCAGCAGCCACAGCAGGCAAGCAAACTGCTCCTGCGACAGGTTCTTGGATCTGGCACTGTCCAACATCTCCCTACCCACACTAGCCACCCTAAACCCAAAAAACACAGAAACTACCCCTTCCCTCACCCCTAAAACTACTATTCCCTAAATGGACAAACACCCGACAATGCAGTGGACAAAACGTCACAAAATACAATTACAAAACACAAATGACTTACACAACAGGGACAGCAGAGACACCAACAAGACCAAATAAAACACTAAATCGCAGAGCACACAGCAAACCCCTCCAATAGCCAGCACAGACTAAAAGACTGTAAGGAAACTGAGCTTCATACTTCCAGGTTTGCAGCATGGCTGCACCATTGCATCATTTCCTGGCTGGATGCATCACGTTTCCTGCTAAAACATTGCATGTTCTTCTCAAGCGTCACCTTAACTACTAAAGCGTCACATTTCCTACTAAAGCCTCACCTTTCCCACTAAAGCGTCAAATTTCCTACTAAAGCATCACGGTTTCTACTAAAGCATCACCTTTACTACTAAAGCATGGCGTTTCCTAAAGCGTCACTTTTACTACTAAAGCATCACGTTTCCTACTGAAGCGTCTTCTTTACCACTAAAGCATCTCATTTCCTAAAGCGTCATCTTTAGACTTAAACATCCCATTTCCTAAAGCATCACGTTTCCTACTAAAGTGTCACTTTTCCTACTAAAGCATCACATTTCCCAGTAAAACATCTTGTTTCCTAAAGTGTCACCTTTACTTCTAAAGTATCTTGTTTCCTAAAGTGTCACCTTTAATACCAAAGCATCATCTTTCCTACTAAAGCGTCTTGTTTCCTAAAGCGTCACCATTACTACTTAAGCATCTTATTTCCTAAAGCATCACGTATCCTACTAAAGCGTAAAATATCTACTAAAGCATCACGTTTCCTACTAAAGCGTCACCTTTACTACTAAAGCATGTCATGTCCTAAAGCGTCACCTTTACTACTAAGGCGTCTAATTTCCTAAAGTGTCATCTTTGCTACTAAAGTGTCACCTTTACTACTAAAGTGTCTTGTTTCTTAAAGCATCACCATTACTGCTAAAACATGTTGTTTCCTAAAGCATCACCTTTACTACTTAAGTGTCCCATTTCCTAAAGCTTCACGTTTCCTAATAAAGAGTCACATTTCCTACTAAAGCATCAAGTTTCCTACTAAAGCGTCTCGTTTTCTAAAGCATCACCTTTACTACTAAAGCATTTTGTTTCCTAAAGCGCCACCTTTATTACTAAAGCTTCACCTTTACTACTAAAGCGTCTTGTTTCTTAAAGCGTCACCTTTGCTACTAAAGTGTCACCTTCACTACTAAAGCATTTGGGGCCATATGTACAATGGGATTTTGCATGCTCAAACGAGTTTGCGACCCGTTTGTGCATGCAAAATCGTGTGGGCCATGTACTAACACTATTTTGCAAGTCGCAAATAAAGTGCGACTCGCAAAATAGTGTTTAGCGACTCACTATTAGGAAGGGTCGTTCCCTTCCCAATAGCGACCCCACAAGCCATGTACGAATGTATTGCAACCGCAATTGCGGTTGCAAAACACTCGCAATTTACCGCCCTCTTACAGAGGGTGGTAATGCAATCGCAAAAGGGAAGGGGTCCCCAGGGGACCCCTTCTCCTTTGTAAATGCTGGGGAATATATTTTTTAGGGGCAGGCAGTGGTCCCAGGGACCACTACCTGCCCTTAAAAAATGAAACGAAAACTTTTCATTTTAATTTTTTTAAATGCATCCCGTTTTCCTTTAAGGAAAACGGGCTGCATTTTAAAAAAAAAAAAACTGCTTTATTTAAAAGCAGTCCCAGACATGGAGGTCTGCTGAGCCCAGCAGGCCACTATACCTGGGAGGGCCAGCCATTCTCAATGGGGTCGCAAATTGCGAGTGCCTCATGAATATTGATGAGGCATGCAATTTGCGACCCCATTGAGAATCGCAAACAGTGTCTCTGACACTGTTGTAAATGTCATTTTGCGAGTCGCAAATTGCGAGTCGCAATTGAGCGCAATTTGCGACTCACAAAATAACATGGTCGTACATCTGGCCCCTAGTTTCCATCACCTTTACTACTAAAACATCTTGTTTCCTAAAGCGTCACCTTTACTACAAAAGCGCCTCGTTTCCTAAAGCATCACCTTTCCTACTAAAGTGTCTCATTTACTAAAGCATCACGTTTCTTCTAAAGCATCTAATTTACTACTAAAGCGTCACGTTTCCTACGAAGCATCACCTTTACTACTAAAGCGTGTCGTTTCCTACGAAGCATCACCTTTACTACCAAAGTCTGTCGTTTCCTAATGCGTCACCTTTAATATTTAGGTGGCTAGTTTCCTAAAGCATCACTTTTACTACTAAAGCATCTCGTTTGCTAAAGATCACCTTTACTACTAAAGCATCACCTTTACTACTAAAGTGTCTCATATGCAAAGGGGTCACCTTTACTCCTGAAGCGTCTCGTTTCCTAAAGCGTCACCTTTACTACTAAAGCGTCGCGTTTCCTAAAGCCTCATATTTACTACTAAAGCATCACGTTTTTTACTAAAGCGTCGTTTATGTCTGACACCGCTCTAGAGAAATGGACAATGCGTTTGTTTTCTCTGATGCAACTAGCCCTTTGTGTGTAGTATAGTGTATTGATTGTTGCAATGCAGGCGAACACTTCCACACACCCCTGACTGATTGATTCCAGGGATCATTTTTCTTGCTCAAAAACTATGCTGACATGCTTGTAGATTTGGAATGTGTCACATGTGTATGTTAACAGTGTGCATATGTGTGAGACCTTGTGCTCATGGTGCCGACACTAGGACAGGCAATATATTGCTGTGAAATACACAGACATATTGTCAAATGTGCATATCTTGACATAATCAATATGTATTACAGTTTGTATTATGCTTGCCTTGATGTAGGTATCTGCATAGTAGGCATTCTTTGATCACGGATATTGCAGTCCTATGCAAATGATATCTACATTGTCAGATAAGATGATGGCCATACTTGAAGATTGTACTATCTGTCTGCATTATTGACAAAGGATTTGTGATGCACGCAATACACACTCTGGAAATGAGATACCCTGACTACTTCAGCCTGTCTACAGTGTATGTGGCATCCAGCTCACAGACTGACTGTATAGATGTGAAAGGTATGTTGCTAGGCTAATAGATCACCTGTTCATTTGTGCATGACATCATATAGCAGATTATGATACCCAACAAACACCATATGATATAGGGTACACACACATCTGCTGAATGTGTGACATGCACATTACACATGCAGAAAAGCATCAGCCAAAACAGTTAGCCAATATCTTGTTCTTCATGAGTCATGCATGAGTAGTCCTAACAAGTGTGATGGCTTCCAAGTAGGAATATGTTTAGCATTTTCATGCATCACATTATTTGGCAATAGAGAGGGCTTACATGAACTTAAGAATGTGGGTAGGCATTCCTACCAGATGGACATAAGTGCATTTATTGACAGGTTATGCCACTCTGACCTTAGATGCTTCAGTGCATGTCACCTAGCCAGGAGTGACATCACATGACATGTATTTGCCTATTTGATTTCCTTTGTGTCCTTAACAAATAACACACATAGATGGAGCTGTAGGAGTCACAGGATATTTGTTTCAAAGTAAGATAGAGCGACACAGTCACATCCATTCTTGCATGTAACAGTTGCATCCTTGCCTAGTGGGTCACAGGTTAGGAGTTCACATTTATACGCGTTGGGTGACATGTCACACTAATTTTGGTATGTGCTTGCAAACGTTTGTGTAGCATATGTAGACTAACTGGGTTGCATTGTGTGCCCTTGCACATCATATGGGCCTCTGTTCACAGTCTTAGGGCAATAAGGTCACTGTGCTGGAAAGCAGTGGAAAATGTAATGACTTACAACACACACACTCAGTCATTGCGCACTGTTTACATGTACACTCCCTTTGGCTTGTGGTAGGATGTCTGACAGTCAGTACACAGTTGTAGCACACATACTTACAGCATGTGCACACTGTCTCACATTTCTACCTCTGCTTTGTGTAAGTCTTCTACACACACATGCATTTGGCACAGGTTGTTGATCCGCACACATGTTTTGGACCGCATAATGGTGTTCTGGGGTGAGAATGACACATAGCTACAGACCTTTTGTGATGGGCAAAAAACAATTAAGCGAGATGTGAGTGTAATGATGTTTACAGTGACCGTTAAATGAAAGTTGTTAGAAATGGGGTCTCTAATTGGCAGTGGTTTTCACCCTGTCCAATTAGGGAACCTCACTCTAGTCAGGGTAAGAGAGTCACACACCTAAGATAGCCCCTGCTCTCCCACTTGGTAGCTTGGCACAGAGCAGTAAGGCTTATCCTAGAAGCAATGTGTAAAGTATTTGTACACATACACACACACACACACACACACACAGTAACACAGTGAAAACACACTAGTTTAGGAAAATAGCCAATATTTATCTGAATAAAACAAGACCAAAACGACAAAAACCCAACATACACAAGTCAAGATATCACTTTAAAAGATTAAGCAAGTTTAGTCCATAGAAATCAATGAGTGTGTTCATTTAAGCACAAAGAACCTTAGATACGTCAAAAATCAAAGATGGTGCAAGGCGCAGGGGAGTTAAGGTGCCGGAAAAGCAAATTGATGCATCGGTTCCTTACTACACAGGGGAGGTGATGCTTCGATTCCTTACTGGCAGGTGAGGTGATGCTTCGGTTCCTTACTGCTAGGCAGGGAGGTGATGTAATGTAAATGTAATGTAAATGTAACTTATAAAGCGCGAACTCATGCCCTAGGGCGTCTTGGCGCTATTGAAGTCCGATTAGGCTGTGATAGTGTCGTAGTCGGATCAGGCAGATGTGCAGAAAACTTCTACTCCTGTGTGATAAGCCAGGTCTTTAAGGCTTTTCTAAAGGAGAGTAAGGAGGGAGCAGCTTTTAATGTCTGTGGGAGCCTATTCCAAAGCATGGCAGTGGCCCTAAAAAAGCTCTTTCCAGCCCAGGTGGCTTTCCTAAATGGGGGGACAATCAGGTTCCTAGCAGAGCCTGATCGAAGTGTCCTGGCTGGGACGTACCATTTGAGTTTCTTTTTTAAATGGTCTGGCCCAAGTCCATGCAGAGATTTAAAGGCCATACAGAGAGCTTTGAAACTACATCGTTGCTTGACTGGCAACCAGTGTAATTTCCTAATTGCTCCTCTGACTGACTCATACTTTGGAATTTTAAAAAGGAAGCGAGCTGCAGTGTTTTGCAATATCTGAAGCCTCTTTACGAAACCTATTGCAATCATAAGATACAGACTGTTGCAGTAATCAATCCTCGTGAGAATGAGTGCCATTGTTACTGTTTTGAGTTGTTCGAGGGGCAGAAACTGTGCTGGTTTCTTATTGACAGGGGAGGTTATATTTCATAAAGGTACCCCGATATAGGTCTAGGTAACATCATAACACTTCACCTACATTCTCTCCTATACTACATACATAACGGATTTGAAGGACTGACCTTTTACCCAGTTAAAATACTACACACAAGTACGTAGGGTTTTTCCCTGGACACTGGCCTCATAAATTATGCATGAGGACTCTTAGTTTCTCGGAATCACAGCAGGACCATCATCTCCTGCATAATAACTGTGTATAAAGTTCATTCCCGACGTCATCCTAAGTCCGACACTGACACAGCAAGGTAGAACCCCTGGGGATACCTTAGGGTATATAAACACCACATCTTGCTGAGATAGTTAGAGGAGATCAGGACTTCCAGGCCGACACATTGACGCAAGACGCTGAGGTTCCTGCATGCAGATACTCCAGCTCGCAGTGGTCTGACATCTCTTGTGGGGTGTTCAGCTCGAGACCAGAACGGGGTCCCACAGTCTCACATCAGGTAATGGGGTTGGCTTTATCCTAGAGGGATTCTTGGCTTTACACCTACTCACATGCTAGGTACACTTAGGTACATCTAGTTAGGGTGCATCGTAGGAGTACGCATTTTATTGCCATGTATTTTATATACTTGCCTATATTTATGATTTTAGAAAAATGGTAGAAACCTACCATCCGTTTACTTTCTTAGTGCTGCTACTCATTTATATATGCTACTGTCTACTGGTGATTTCAGTGCACTTATTTTACGCTAGAATAACGACTGTTCAATAAATACTTATGAAAACGTCCCAACCGTTTATTCTCTGTATTTTTCTGAGAACAAGTGAGCACGAGTGACTGAGCAAAACGTAAGTTACTGTTTCCACGGTCCTGAGGGATCAGGGTTGTCAAGTTCGATAGTTGCCAAGAACTATTCTCTCCTTGGTAAGAGGAGGTTATAGTGGCATTGCGAGCTAGCTGGTACCCAGGCCAACATACCCGGTGGGGGTGACTGGAATCAGTCTAGACACCAGTCCCGCAGTGTATGTTGTCTAAACGCGCAGATCCTATATAGGTCTTATAGGAACTACACGACATGGCGCCGCCGACGTTGGTATTGGCACTTATTTAACAGTCAAATCTGAGTAGTTCAGTCGTGCTATTCTCAGAGACCCCTACTCACATTTCCCCAGAGAAGTCTGGGGTGGGAGGGAACAAAATCCGCCGCAGCTGAGTAGGAAAATTCCTATGTATTGGCTGTTGGTTTAATCAAGCTTGAAGGATACAGTGTTCCTAATTGTGCATAACACCTTATCTCAGTTCCCTTGAAACCCTCTCCTTCCTAAAAATAATGACTGAGCAGGGAGACGTAGAAGAAGGGAATGCACTAAACTTCACAACAGAGGAAAATGATGCAGATGCAATATATATTGCAGAAAATGTTAGAAATGCCGTAACCCTAAAACTAGTAGCATATGGTGTTTCAATTAGGGGTGGGCAAGTGACTTTCTTGATTGAGGCACTCGAATCATATAGAACAGAGGTATTCTACTCATGGATTAGATTCCCACAGGCAAATGCTTTGACAAAAACATTTCTCTACTATGTCGAAGATGTCATACCAGACGAATATAGTCCATATGAGGATAATGAAATTCCACTAACTTACCACAAACATTTTTACTGGTTTAAAGGCGCCCTCCCCGATACAAGAAATAGAGTAAGACTTGGCCCGCTCTGAAGAGACGGAGCAACTTGGCCAGTTTTAGCAGCCTACACACCACATCCTGACATTGACACAATGCCAAGAGGAGACTTACTCGTACAGCATAAAGAATTAATAAGACTTTACAGAAACATGACACAGTTTGTGATGAGAACACTCACACTTCAGCCAACACCGGCTACACAACCAGGACCAGTCCAAAATAATACAACCCAAATTACAGCACAAACACTGCACGCAGTGATGGGTAAAATGCCCACTAAACGTGAACAAATGCCCTTCTGGATAGCACAAAAAATAACACAGCTGGAGACAGTGTTTCCACACACTGGTCTTAAGGAAAAGCATAGAATACTGATGATTTGCTTGCCTATGGAGATAGCTCCCCCTATAGAAGATTGTACTTCTTGGGGTACAGTTTTCACTGCAATATATACCAGGACTCATGGTATCCCTTCTTTAGCGGTAATACCAGATGTATTAAGACAAATACAGAATGAGTATGGAGCAGAACCTGCTCTAAACTTAGGGATGAAGTTGTTAAATAACTTTGCCCAGGTATCTGCGATATTAGCAAATATTAAAGGGGAAGCAGCATCAGTGGCAATACGCCAACGTCTGAGAGATTTCACTCCATTACAACAGGAGACAGAGCTACCTAAAATAATTGAAACTGCTTAAGCGGAATTAGGTAGAGACAGTCTGGGAGCTAGACCTGTAAAACCTCAACTAGTGGGAGGTACAGATAAAGAACAGGCAAAGCAAACACCGGTTTCTTCAAATAAAAATGGGACAATAATAAACAGCAAAAGAACAGATCTCACTCCAGGGGAAGGTCTCCTCAACAGTAGCCCCCAGAAAGCAGATATAATCTTAGGAATAGAGATAACATTAAAAAACCTGACAGGTATCAGGACACTGATACACTTTCCTCTTGTTCCTTTCAGGGTTCATCAAAAAACTCGGAGAGGGAAGGATGGTCAGAACAGAGACAAGAAGTGCGTACAAAGCCCAGAGACAGGCAACGCACTTCGGACTACGCTTCAAATAAAGAAGAAAATCCCAAATCAAAACCTCAATTTAAAAAGAAGAAGGTAGCAGGTCTCAAAGTTAGACATGCCCAGAATTCTGAGGACTCAACTACTGAACGGAGAATGGGCTCTGACGATGCTAGACAGCGCAGCAGAAGTAACAATAGCTCACCGGAACCTGATGGAATTTCTGGTGACAGCGGAGTTGAGTGAGTATATCACAGTGGAATACCTGATGCTAGGGTGAGTGCCCCACACAAGTTACATGAAATAACACTCCAAATGGAGGGAGACAAGCCCAGACAAGTTAAGGGTCTCTTTTGGGAGAACCTGACTTCTAGCTACAACATCCTATTAGCAGAAAAAGATTGGCCGCCTACTATTGTTATGGAATGCCCAAAGGGAGAAACTGTGATTTTACCAGCTTTCTCCGACCTAGTCCCCACACACCTAAGACATACATATGCGCAGGAGTGGGCGGTAGCCCTTGCTCCAGCATTATACCGCAACCACCTAGGGTGGGATGAAGAGTCACCCCACCACGTAATTCCAATAAAAACAAACCCAACTCCACAAAGACAGTATCCCATAAAACAGGAAGCTAAAAAACAGGTCAGGGAGATCTTAGATCAACTTGAATACCAAGGTGTAATTGAACCATGCACCTCATCAATGAATAATCCTTTGTTTCCCGTAATGAAACCCGACAATCCATATCGTCTAGTTTTAGACTATAGACACCTAAACTCATGTACAAAAACATTTGCAGTTCAGAATGCACATAGTGCCACATTAATGAATAACATTGTGCGGAAAAAACACAAAACAACATTAGATATCTCAAATGGATTTTTCTGCCAAAACATAGCGCCTGAAAGAGGATATTTGACAGCCTTCTCAGTGCTAGGGTCCCAGGGTCAATTTTGTTGACTCCCCCAAGGGTATAAGAATAGCCCGGGGTTATTCTCAAGGAGGGTAACAGAGTTACTACAGAATTTGGATGAGGAAGCATTATCCTATGTAGATGATATTTATCTAACGGATGATGACTTAGAGGAACACTTGACCAGGGTGAGCACCATAGTTTTGGGTTTCGCCTCTGAGGGCTACAAATTTAATTTAAAAAAATCTAAAATAGCCCACTTCAATGTCCTATTTTTGGGATATGAGCTTTCAAGTGAAGGCAAAAGCCTGGCAGACCACTTTTTAGAAAAATGTGCACTGCTACAACCTCCAAAATCATTAAAAAATTTACAGTCCATACTGGGATTTTTGAATTTTGGCAGAACATACATTTTGGATTACGCAGAGAGAGTAAAACCTTTCTGCGACCTAATAAGACCTGACTTTTCAGTTAGACAATGGACACAGGAACACAAAAATATACTTCGTTCCCTACAAGCTGATATGATATCATCAAAACATCAGGGTACACTTACTTAACCTTTAATGAAGGTGAAACAGTACCAATTGCATATAAATCGCATTTGTACACTAGCACTGAAATGCGTTTTGCACCAACAGAAAAAATTCTGACAGCAGTACAGACTGCTGTAGTGAGAGAAAGAGCACTGGCTCAGGGGAAACAAATAATTGTCATGACCCCGGTACCGGCCTTAGAGGCTGCCACAAAGGCAAGCATCCCAAATGCTAAAGCATTACATCCAAGATGGATACAATGGGCTGATTCTCTCACTGCAACAGATGTAGAATACAGATATGACCCTAATCTAAAAACACAAGCATTCCTGCAATATGAACAAGAATATCCTCTACCAAATGAAATAATACCTCTAGATCAGTATGAATACATTATTTATACTGACGGATCTGCTCAACCGGCAATAAGGAGTAAGCAACAATACAGTGCAGCATGCGCTATTGTAAAAGATAGGATGCAGGACGGCAAGTTCCGTCCAAGCTGTACAAAAACGCAGTCTCTCAGAGACTGCATGGCTCAGTTGGCAGAATTAAAAGCACTATTACTGGCACTGATAAATACAGATCCAGAATTCCCCACACTGATAGTGTGTGATTCCTTTTACTGTGTCCAGTCATACAACGAATACCTCCACTATTTGGGACAAAATGGGTTCAGAGATTCAAAAGGTGGCACAATTAAACATAGGAAACTATGGGAACAGGTAGCAGAGTTGAAGAACGAACTACCAAGGGCTCACGTGATACACACACTGAGTCACCAACGTAATGGCGTTCACGTTGAAGGGAATTCATTGGCTGATGAAGCCGCGAAGGGGGCAGTATGCACTGCGTCATTAGCTGCAATCACCCGTTCAAAAACGAGGGTAGACGGTAGCACAATGGTAGCTGTGATTGCTTCGTGCAATATCAGCAAAGCACTACCTAAAGGTTTTCCACTCAAGTACTCCTACAAGTTAGATGCAAACAACGTTCCATTTGCTCAGAATCCTGGAGTGGGGGATAGAGTAATACCAAACATGGATCGCAGATTAGGTTTAATCTTGGCTGCACACGAGGGTCTGGGTTCTGCTCATACAGGAGTTACGGCGACAGTTTCTTTACTGAAACAATGCTATTGGTGGCCAGGGTTAAAAAAGCAGACCAAAGACTTCGTCTTAAAGTGCGATATCTGTCAACAGATAAAAGGGTCCACTGTAGCTCGCCCAGCGCAGACACCATTGGTAAAATCAGACAGACCGCTCGCGTGCATTTACCTGGACCACTGCGGCCACTTACAATCTGACGGGGCTTACAAGTATATCATGGTGGCAGTGGATTCCTTTTCAAGATTCTTATGGGTATGGCCCCAGCGCTCGGCTGACGCCCAACCTGTTATAAAAGATTTGTGAGTCTTCATAGGGACATACGCAGTTGGCACATTACATTTTGACCGTGGCCCCACGTTCAGCTCTAGGGCTTACAAAGAAGCCATGGGAAGTTTGGGTGTAGCATTGCGGTACTCCTCTCCGTATCATCCCGAGGGAAATTCAGTTGTGGAGAGGAAAAACCGGGACTTAAAGCAATCTTTAACAGTTAGGGTATTAGGCTCGGGTGGTAGTTGGGTCAATCATCTTTATGGGGTCCAGCGAGACCTTAATAACCAGCCAAGAAGCTCTCTAGGGGGTGCCACTCCTTACGAGGTCCTGTTTGGGACAAGAATGTGGGTACCTGATCTCGATTGTGAAGGCACAGTGGCGGATGAAAAACGATTTGACATCAATAAACGTTTGGCTGTTTTACAGGATCTGAATGAATCCAGAGCCTCCTTAAGTAACGTTGAGACAAAGAAAACCGCCACTGGGGTAGTCAAGTCAGCCACGGCAAGACCTGCCTGGATTCCTAAAGTTGGGGATCTGGTCAGAGAAAAGATTGTGGACAAGAAAGAATTCGGGCCATCCTATCGAAAGCCTGTACCTGTCCTGGCAGTTGAAGGATCAAGAACTGTACTTCTACCGCCTCTTGCCGGAAAAGAAATGAGATTCGTCTCAATCGATCTGATCAACCCACACTATGTGGCCGATACTAAATAGTAGGCCTCGTGGGCTCCTGAGGGATGTATGATGATACATCGACAACCATAACAACGCAAGCAATTACCACGGAGTTTTCAAATCGTAAAAGGCATTACATCGCACGCATTCAGTGCGCATGCTGTTGCCACGCAATTGTAGTGTCTCAGCTGTTTTAGGCAAATACAACGCAGTTCACTAAATCGCATGCTATTACATCGTTTTTTCTACTCTGGGGCGTGTTGTATTGTATTCCTGGACTTTAAAGTTTGTATAGTGTAATAATAAATACCAACATACGCTCACCAATCGATTACCTAAAAAATGTTCTACATACTTTAAATTAAAGGCTGTCTATTGTTTTATGTAGCAGAAGTGCTTTTTGGGGATTAGGGACACGAAATGTTGTACATTTGCAAAGTATCAATAGAAATTGGGTTACTGAGACACTATTTAAACAAGCGCGTACCACAAAAGTCCTACTACACTTTCACTGACTGCAACACTTACATTAGGGTATAAAAGGAGGCGCACTGTATTTGCAGGCCTGTTTGGACCAGTTCCCACGGCACACTAGACGTTGTGCTTACGTTCGGACTACGACTTTGAGCAGAGGCATTCAACCTAACAAGTAAGTCACTTAAAACCCAGTAATGTCATGCAACTAACTGTCCTGTAGCATTAAATGGACGTAAAGTCATAATTTCTTCTTTTTACAGGCTGTGAACGGCAAAGTTTTATTTTGTTAAAGGCGCCAAAATCGTGAGCAATCTCTTCAGCAGTGAAGCCTGTAAGTAATTAACATATACAGATGACATATGTAGTTACAATGTTTAATACTACTGGTTTAATTGTGCCTGCATTATAACAGTATATTGAATGCAATCAAGTGTTTGTCAGTTTGAGTTGTGTACATTCCCTGTACTGTCCGGTGCGTAGCCTGTAAACAAATCCTACTGATGTGCCATACGAAAGGTGTTACATGGATACGGGGGCGGGGGTGGGACGTTGGTTGCAAACTGGTACCGGCATTTGTTATTTCACTGCCTCACCATTTGCGACCGGAACAGCAGTTTTTGTATGATAGTCCACTAAGCCAATAGTCCCGTTTTGTTGTTTGTGTAATGCTACTTGCTGTATTATATATCTGGATGCAATGACCGAAACAAGCTATTCCAAGTTGCACGGAACACAATGCTAACCAGCGCTGCGGCATAGTGAACCCTCCCCCACCTCACCCCTAACCCTACCCCTTGCTTTAGGGAGTACAGCAGGGCTGAATTTTTTTAATGGCCGCCTTGTGTGTGCAACTTTGCAATGAATCAGGCCAGCTGACAATGTGAAAAGGTGGGTGAGATGGATGAATGATGTATGGGTGAAAGAGTGGGTGGGTGGATGGATGGGTGGGTGGATGGACGGCTACAATTTTGGATGGATCGATGGGATGGGTGGATGGATGGATAAAAGTGTGGATGGGTGCATGATGTCTGGATGGGTGGATGGATGGCTGGATGGGTGGGTGGATGGATGGATGGCTAAGATTGTGTATGGATGCATGATGGATGGGTGGATGGATAAGATTGTGGATGGATGCATGATGGATGGATGGATGGACGGACGGATGGATGGGTGGATGGATGGATGGGCGGATGGATGGGTGGGTGGATGGATGGATGGATGGCTAAGATTGTGGATGGATGCATGATGGATGGATGGATGGACGGACGGATGGATGGGTGGATGGATGGCTAAGATTGTGGATGGATGCATGATGGATGGACGGATGGATGGACGGATGGATGGGTGGATGGATGGGCGGACGGATGGGTGGATGGCTAAGATTGTGGATGGATGCATGATGGATGGATGGATGGACGGATGGGCGGATGGATGGGCGAATGGATGGGTGGGTGGGTGGGTGGATGGATGGCTAAGATTGTGGATGGATGCATGATGGATGGATGGATGGATGGGCGGATGGATGGGTGGATGGGTGGATGGGTGGGTAGGTGGATGGATGGATGGCTAAGATTGTGGATGGATGCATGATGGATGGATGGATGGCTAAGATTGTGGATGGATGCATGATGGATGGATGGACGGATGGATGGATGGATGGACGGACGGATAGATGGGTGGATGGATGGATGGATGGGCGGATGGATGGGTGGGTGGATGGATGGATGGATGGCTAAGATTGTGGATGGATGCATGATGGATGGATGGACGGACGGATGGATGGGTGGATGGATGGATGGGCGGATGGATGGGTGGGTGGATGGATTGATGGATGGATGGCTAAGATTGTGGATGGATGCATGATGGATGGATGGATGGACGGACGGATGGATGGGTGGATGGATGGCTAAGATTGTGGATGGATGCATGATGGATGGACCGATGTATGGGTGGATGGATGGGCGGACGGATGGATGGGTGGATGGATGGCTAAGATTGTGGATGGATGCATGATGGATGGATGGATGGACGGACGGATGGATGGGTGGATGGATGGATGGGCGGATGGATGGGTGGGTGTATGGATGGCTAAGATTGTGGATGGATGCATGATGGATGGATGGATGGACGGACGGATGGATGGGTGGATGGATGGCTAAGATTGTGGATGGATGCATGATGGATGGATGGACGGACGGATGGATGGGTGGATGGATGGATGGGCGGATGGATGGGTGGGTGGATGGATGGATGGATGGATGGCTAAGATTGTGGATGGATGCATGATGGATGGATGGATGGACGGACGGATGGATGGGTGGATGGATGGCTAAGATTGTGGATGGATGCATGATGGATGGACGGATGGATGGGTGGATGGATGGATGGGCGGACGGATGGATGGGTGGATGGATGGCTAAGATTGTGGATGGATGCATGATGGATGGATGGATGGATGGACGGACGGATGGATGGGTGGATGGATGGATGGATGGGCGGATGGATGGGTGGGTGGATGGATGGATGGATGGCTAAGATTGTGGATGGATGCATGATGGATGGATGGATGGACGGACGGATGGATGGGTGGATGGATGGCTAAGATTGTGGATGGATGCATGATGGATGGATGGATGGATGGACGGACGGACGGATGGATGGGTGGATGGATGGATGGATGGGCGGATGGATGGGTGGGTGGATGGATGGATGGATGGCTAAGATTGTGGATGGATGCATGATGGATGGATGGATGGATGGACGGATGGATGGGTGGATGGATGGCTAAGATTGTGGATGGATGCATGATGGATGGATGGACGGACGGATGGATGGGTGGATGGATGGATGGGCGGATGGATGGGTGGGTGGATGGATGGATGGATGGCTAAGATTGTGGATGGATGCATGATGGATGGATGGATGGACGGACGGATGGATGGGTGGATGGATGGCTAAGATTGTGGATGGATGCATGATGGATGGATGGATGGACGGACGGATGGATGGGTGGATGGATGGCTAAGATTGTGGATGGATGCATGATGGATGGATGGATGGACGGACGGATGGATGGGTGGATGGATGGCTAAGATTGTGGATGGATGCATGATGGATGGACGGATGGATGGGTGGATGGATGGGCGGACGGATGGATGGGTGGATGGATTGCTAAGATTGTTGATGGATGCATGATGGATGGATGGATGGATGGATGGACGGACGGATGGGTGGATGGGTGGATGGATGGGCGGACGGATGGGTGGATGGATGGCTAAGATTGTGGATGGATGCATGATGGATGGATGGATGGGTGGCTAATATTGTGGATGGATGCACGATGGATGGATGGACGGATGGGCGGATGGATGGGTGGGTGGATGGATGGATGGATGGCTAAGATTGTGGATGGATGCATGATGGATGGATGGATGGACGGACGGACCTACCTGAAGCACCCGACATTGGTGGGCATCTGCTCATCGCCTTCCTGGTCACTGGCTAGTGACCCACACTTTGTCCCCTCTGCTTTCAGGTTCTTCAGATCTTCAATCCACCTTTGGATCCACCCGAACACTTTCGACTTGGTTGCCAGCAGCACTTTGCAGCAGATCGCCATTGAAATCGACGACGAAACCCGACCCCGAAAGACACCTATGCACCCGGCTCCCCTGGGTGAGTTAACTCGAGTACTCCGGTGCTCACGTGGGTATTGACTCTAGAACAACCTAGTTCTAAAGGGGTTTGCTCCAAGTCCTCCTCTAAGTGTCCTTTTTCTTTCATTCTCTAACCGCGACCTTCTCATAGAAGTCAACGGTGGCTCGCGGTTGTGTTCTCACACTGCACGCGCCCCCCGTGGGTCCCCTTGGGTGGTTCCTTGAGGGCCAAGCACTTCTACAGGCTCTAGGCCTTGTGTCTAGTTCAGTCGTGGTTCTTATACCACTTTATTGGTATATGGTTTGGTACACCCCTAGGGCTCAAACGTGTATTTGTGCTATTACTGTTGATAACTAACTTATGTACTTCGAACTCGAGCCTCATAAATTGTTGATTTTTTGTGTGTTGTCGCTAAGTGCCAGAGCACAGTAGCACAAAAGGTAAAACAGCTTACATTCATAGTTTGTGAGTGAACCAATTTTATTTGTAGGCAAATTTTGTAGGTGCTGATTCAAGTAATATTTTCCCCATTTGTATTGTACCCAAAAATATGTATGGTTATTGGTGCAATAAAAATTATCTTTTTTCCTTTTATTGTAGTAAAGTACCTATAACCGTCTACACCTTTTACGACTTGCACCAGCAAAATATGTACATATTTGCGTTTTTAAAATGATTTTCCTTTATTTATTTTTTTGTTTTAGAGGGAATGTCTGATCCGAAGATAGCCAAATACATCACCTCCAGCAGAGGAAACCGTCTACTAAAACACAGTGGTTATATATATTGTAAGGAGAGACATTCGGAGCCACGGGGTCATTGGAGGTGTGTGCAATACTACTCCAGCCATTGCAGAGGCCGAGCGGTTACTCTGGGTGACTCTGTTTTAAGAAGCACAGACCATAACCACTCTCCCTCTGCAACTGCTATTGAAGTGAGAGAATCTATAAATGAAATGAAAGTGATTGCAGGCAACTCCAATAACCCGTGCGGTGCTATTTTAAGGGAGGTATCCCAACACATTGCTGAACATGTTGCTAGTAGTATGCCCACTATTCCAAACTTGCGTAGAATTATCCAAAGTAAGAAACAGGCAAATAACCCTAAACGCGTTACACCACAAACCTTTTCCGATATAACAATTCCTCGTGAACTCTCTCTTACTGTTTCAAACGAACCGTTCATATTGTATGACAATGAAAATGCTCAAAAGCGTATTTTAATACTTAGTACCCCCCGTAATCTAAATAGGTTGGAGAACAGTGATGTTTGGATGATGGATGGTACCTTTAAAAGTACGCCCACCCCTTTCACCCAAATATACACTATTCACGGCTACGTTAACAACACAGTAGTTCCTTTAGTGTACAGTTTACTACCAGACAAACAATCCTCAACGTATACTGAATTTTTGTCAGTCATAAAAGTAAAAATTCCAAACAAAAGTCAGAGAAAAGTAATCATGGACTTTGAATTACCAATGATGAATACTATAACCAAATTGTACATGGATACCCAAATCCAAGGATGTTTTTTCCACTTTTCTCAGGCGTTTTGGCGTAAAATTAAAAAAACATCCCTAATTGAGGATTATGCGTCTGATAGCAAACTACAGTTTGAGCTTAAAAAACTAACTGCACTTTGCTTTGTTCCTCCTAACAGTGTAGACGAGTACTACACATCTATAACCGAGTCTGAGTACTTTATGGAAAATGAAGACAAATTGGCACCAATTTTAAATTATTTTGAAGACACATGGATTGGCCATCTAAGCAGGTCGGGTTGCCGGAGGAAACCACGTTTTATTGTGGACTGGTGGAACTGCTACTCGACCTGCTTAGAGGGAGGAGCAAAGACAAACAATGCCATAGAGGGTTGGCACAACTCTTTAAATAACAGTATTGGCAAACCACACCCTAATTTCTACAATTTTTTAGAGATTTTGCGAAAGGAGCAAAGTTATCAGGAAATGCGCATGTCACAATCGTTAGCAGGTACTCTAAATCCACGTATTTCCCACTGCACAAAGGAAATGTCTGCTAGACTATTGGCAGCACTAAAACTTTTACCTTGTCTGTGGCTTATGACTACCTAGCTTCCATTGCACATATACTGAATTCCTTTGCCTAAAAATGTTTGTACTTTACTCTTTATCACCCAAAATATAACCCGAAATATTCCTGTAGTCTACCTAAATGTGTCCATAAATTGGTAAATGTATTAAACTACAGACTGCGGCAGACTCTTAGTAGGGTAAACCACACATTTTGTGCACCTTATCCGTAACACGCAGAACCTTACAAGATTTGAGTTCCTATGAATCCACCGAATAGCATCCAACCAAGAATCAGAATAAAAACCGATATGGAACATATTCAGTATCTTGTCGAATAAAACAAATAATAACAATAAATCACTTTCCAAGTCGTACAACCGTCTAATAAACCATCCATAAATGTAATATGCAAATGTACCACCGAAAAAATGTGGCAAAATAAAGGAATAATGCCTAAGAATCATAGAATTTGCCTAATAAAGAATACTGTAAATGTTATATGCAAACGTACCACCGACAAATTTTGGTTTACATCAAACAGTAATGTAAAACGTGTCAGAATTTTGTCATTGCTTTCAGTGTTAAAAAAATGTAAATAATTCTGCTTATTAAATACATTTGAAGTGTCTATTTATGTGATATCAATGCAATGTAATGAGAATAAAAATGCTACAAATTTGCCCAGTGTGTTTTTGGTCCGTTACATTACACATCCACTTTTGTTTATATTAGTTACATCAAAACTGAAACAATTAGTGAATTGAAAGTATGGTACGTCATTAGCGCATTAAGTTTTCTTTCTTTAACAATTGCCCTTGTTTTCTGTCCATGTGTTCCCCAAGAGCCCTTTTCCCATAGAATTCTAAATCATAAATCTCCACTCACAGGCTTAGTAGTTTCATCGTAAAGCTTTTTTGCATCTGGGCAAGATATATTTTGTGGTCCTTTTCTGACCAAGTTTGAATTTTTGGACCGGATTTGTACTATTTCATGGCGGTCTTGTGCCTAATAAATGGAAATGTCGCAACACTTTGCACACAAAAACACAGCTGCAATATGTCTTACATAGGAGCCCAAAAGCATTTAAATTACACTGTGTACAAAGAGACAGTTATAAAGCTGAGGTATGAAAAGAAAAGTACTAACAAAGTGTCAAAGGTGAGGGAGGGTGACAAATATTACTAGGGGGCTGGCCGTTTGGAACGTGGGTGCCCATATAAATTCTTTGCTTTGTCAATTAACAAAAGAAACTACATTTCTTAAAATATTTTTCCCATCACAAGTCAAAAAACAATTTTTGCGAGGAGAAAGTCCTTCCCACACAGCCGAATCTGCTGATGAGGGGCCAGCCGAGCGGAAATCACAGGAACGCTGTCTCAGTTAATAGAGAGCAAACCCTAATGTTGGGAGGACATAAATCACACCCTTTTGCTTTGCCATGTGGGGTGCCCTAGAGGTCCTCATTATCCTCAACCTTATTGAACTATATGTTGCCCCACTGATTAAAATTATCCGTTCCTACGGGTACACCACGATTTGTTACGCAGATGATACACAACTAGTGGTGTCATTAACATCACAGCCAGATAAAGGAGCGAAGAAGTTCAATGTCTGCATGGCCCACATCATCAGATGGAAGCACGATAACTGTTTAAAACTTAATACAGATAAAATGGAGGTACTACTGTTTGGTAAAAATACCATATTGTGGAACAACGCCTGGTGTCCAGTTGTGGCCGACTAATGTCCATCTCCAGTGAGAAAGGTAAAGAACCTGGGAGTTATGTTAGATGATCATGATCAACTAACTTTCTTGGACCAGGTCAACCTTACCCAAGTAATTTTTGGGTAGTTCAACTTCCCATTGTCATCCTGGAACGAGATTTGTTCCTGTTATTGTTAAAGTAAATCTTCCAATCATTTCCAAGGTGGCAGTTGTTCACCCAACAAATGTGAACAGTGGTCTCAGGCTTTCCAGGGCATCCCAATTCTGGAACATCCACTACATCCCCCTAGATTGTGAGGTAACAGAGTTCCCCCGAAACGGGACACATAATTCAACGCAAGTATAAAGGTAATTTGAAGTCCCTTACCTTGGAGGAGCTCTGCCTTCCACCTGCTCTCTGTCTCGCGGTGAGACCTGGAACAACGGCAGTAACGTTTGTGCGTCTACGTAACCGCATAAACCGCCTATTGTGAACATTTAAAGTACGTTGTTAAAATTTGTCTAGCAAACGTACGGTCAAGCCACCCATCCACCCTTCCACCCATCCACCCTTCATCCATCCACCATTTCATCCTTCCATCCATACATCCATCCTTCATCCAACCACCCTTTCACCCATCCTCCCACCCATCCAGCCATCATTCATCCATCCACCCATCCGTCCGTCCATCCATCCATCCATCCATCCATCATGCATTCATCCACAATCTTAGCCATCCATCCATCCATCATGCATCCATCCACAATCTTAGCCACCCATCCATCCATCATGCATCCATCCACAATCTTAGCCATCCATCCATCCACCCACCCATCCATCCGTCCATCCATCCATCCATCCATCGTGCATCCATCCACAATATTAGCCACCCATCCATCCACCCATCCACCCGTCCATCCATCATGCATCCATCCACAATCTTAGCCATCCATCCACCCATCCATCCGTCCGTCCATCCATCCATCCACAATCTTAGCCAGGTGGGTGGGTGAGATGGATAAATGATGCATGGGTGAAAGGGTGGGTGGATGGATGGATGGGTGGTATGGATGGATAAAAGTGATGATGGATGTATGATGTGTGGATGTGTGGATGGATGGATGGATGGATGGATGGATGGACGGATGGATGGATGGCTAAACTTGTGGATGGACGGATGGATGGATGGGTGGGTGGATGGATGGATGGATGGGTGGATGGATGGATAAAAGTGAGGATGGATGCATGATGTATGGGTGGTTGGATGGATGGATGGATGGATGGCTAAAATTGTGGATGGATGGATGGATGGGTGGATGGCTAAACTTGTGGATGGATGGACGGACGGATGGATGGATGGGTGGGTGGATGGATGGATAAAAGTGAGGAAGGATGTATGATGTGTGGATGGGTGGATGGATGGATGGACGGATGGATGGATGGCTAAAATTGTGGATGGATGGACGGATGGATGGATGGATGGATGGATGGCTAAACTTGTGGATGGATGGACGGATGGATGGATGGATGGATGGCTAAACTTGTGGATGGACGGATGGATGGATGGGTGGGTGGATGGATGGATGGGTGGATGGATGGATAAAAGTGAGGATGGATGCATGATGTATGGGTGGTTGGATGGATGGATGGACGGATGGATGGATGGCTAAACTTGTGGACGGACGGATGGATGGATGGGTGGGTGGATGGATGAATGGGTTTCCTTGTCGACTGGTGGAACTGCTACTCGACCTGCTTAGAGGGAGGAGCAAAGACAAACAATGCCATAGAGGGTTGGCACAACTCCTTAAACAACAGTATTGTCAAAACTCACCCTAATGTCTATAATTTTTAGAGATTTTGCAAAAGGAGCAAAGTTACCAGGAATTGCGAATGTCACAATCGTTAGCAGGTACACTAAATCCACGTATTTCCCAGCGAACAAAAGAAATGTCGGCAAGACTATTAGCAGCACTAAAACTTTTTACATTGTCTGTGGCTTCTGACTACCTAGCTTCCATTGCACATATACTGAATTCTTTTGCCTAACAATTGTTGTAGTTTACTTTTAGCATCCCAAATCTAAGTCACAATGTCCCTAAATCGACACATGCCTAAAACTTCCGACTTTCCTTTTAGCATCCCAAATGTAAGGCAAAATATTCCTGTAGTGTACACAAATGTGTCCATAAATCGACAAATGCATAAAAATTGCGACTGTGGCAGACTCTGATTATAGCCAACCACTCATTTTGTGCACCGCATGCATGCCAGCCATACCTTTCCCCTAAAATGTTGTTTTATTAAGCCAGACAATCCCATGTAACCAAGAATCCGATCAAAATCCGATGTGAAACATGTAAATTCTTCTTTTAATACAGCATGTGCAAGTATTATAACTGTATAATAAACCATGCCATAAATGTTACATGTACACATACCACCAAAACAATTTGTAAAATGAAAGCAAAACTCCCTAAAAAGTATAATATTTTTTAATAAACAATAACATTCATGTTATATGCTAAAGTTCCAACTGCATTGTAGTTGGAACATGCCAAACGTTATTTACAGTGGAAATTAAATGTGCTACCTTTGTGTCATGAAGTCAAATGTGAAGGATATAATGTAAATTGATATAAAAAAAAAGTGTGAAATTTGTATTATATTAATGCAATAATCTGCAAATGTAATTTTCCACGTTGGAAACACCCAAAATGTAATATGTGTTTTTCTATGGTACAACCAACGTGAATACATAAGTGACAATCCAATAATATGTATGTGATATTTCAATCGTGTAATTAAATATGAATTTAATGATGTGCATGTAAAAAGTGAATAGTGCAATAAAATTGCCAACAGCACCTTGTAGCTTCCACAGCTGAAGATGTTTTACACAAGCTGCCTAAATAAGTGTTGCTCTTTGAGTTTATTGATATTTATTTCGTACTATTATTTGTCAGTTACTAACGCAACCAAAGCTGTTACAAACAATGAAATTAGAGGAGGTAATACCGATTGTCACAGAACAATGTGTATGTGAGCGTCAGTGTCCTTCCCAAAAATGAACATACCTTTACCCGACCTTCTGAGAGCAGCAACATGCACAAACCCAAAGTGTTTTGCGTTTTGAAAGGATGGAGGGCTGGGCAACGCGGCAATAACTCACACTTTCCATTTCTCATAGCAGAAAAATTAGTACTCGTATGTTTATTCTTTCCACAATTGTTGCCAGATATTGCCTGGCTAAACTTGTTTTGGAGAAATGCTGTAGGTAATTGTCAAATTTATTTCCGTACAAAATGCAGGGTAACTAAATATTTATTAATTAGGTCACAAAACGCACAGGTTGTGTGATTCACCAATTACTACGTGAAATGCACAGTACAATAAAGTTCCAAAAAGTCTCAGACTGTAACAAAATGCCTTTTTGCCATGTCAGCATCAAGGGTAAACGGCTACCTGTGCCTTAACGCTAAGCAATAAAGTTCACCTGCAGAGCCAATGATGATAACACAAACCCCTAAGTGGACTTTCCAGTGTTGGAAGGACCAACACACAAACTTACAACGAATACAAAGTCTTTGCCTTTACATGTGACGCTTAACCCTTCTCCACCAAGGCAAAGAAGACCGAGTGGTATTAAAGGTCACTTCTTCAGAAAAACAATACCATTCTGAAAACCAAAATGCAAACCCACTGTTCGACTTGCAGTCCTCCAACGTCTGAAATGTGTCAACATAGTTCCTCCCAGTGCTCTTAGGTCAACCCTGATCTCACAGGTGACCATCCTCTACGCAGTTACCTATCTCATCAAGGGCACAAAACAAGTCAACCTTACATTCCCCACCTTTATACATATAACATTTTTGTTCCACAAGCCTGTACCATACTTAAGTTACATTGGTTCAGGTTGGAGTGTAAGAAACAGTCCACCACACAACCTCACTGAAAAAACAAACATCTCTATCATTGATCGGAATGTACCTAGTGTACCTAATTACATAATAGTGTACATAATTCCCAGATGTTTAAGGTTATAATTAATGAAAACTCACTTACTTTGACGGAGCTCTGCCTTCCACCTGCTCTCTGTCTCGCGACGATTCCCGGAACCACGGCAGTAACGTATGCGCGCCGACGTAATCGCCCGCTGTGAACATGAAAAAGGACAAAGTTTATTAAAAAATCGGCTGTTAATATTTATGTTTTAGTTGCACCAAACAGCGGAACAGTGTTGCAGTAACTATATTTAAAGAAGGCACAAAAAGCCCAGTAGAGAAGTGTGATATAATGTGGGTTTCGTTGTAATTATGCGATTGCGCCGCTGTTTTTTTGTCCGACATTAGTCTAAATTAGCCTTATTTGCCACAGCCGAGAAGTGTAATGTAATCAGAGTCCAACAGAGGGTATCAGAGAAGTTTTTTTTTTTCTACATTACTATAATTGCTGCACGTTTTTGTAATCGCCCGCTGTGAACATGAAAAAAGGACAAAGTTCATTAAAAAATCGGCTGTTAATATTTATGTTTTAGTTGCACCAAACAGCGGAACAGTGTTGCAGTAACTATATTTAAAGAAGGCACAAAAAGCCCAGTAGAGAAGTGTGATATAATGTGGGTTTCGTTGTAATGATGCGATTGCGCCGCTGTTTTTTTGTCCGACATTAGTCTAAATTAGCCTTATTTGCCACAGCCGAGAAGTGTAATCTAATCAGAGTCCAACAGAGGGTATGAGAGAAGTTTTTTTTTCTACATTACTATAATTGCTGCACGTTTTAAAGTGCCCAGCAGAGAAGTTATAACGTATCCTTATTTGCCACAGCAGAAGTACCTTTATTTTTTGTTACATTTAAAGTCACTTACTTTGGCCTTCTTTGCCACAGTAGAAGTACCTAATCTTATTTAAAGTCACTTACCTACAGAGGGTAGCAGAGAAGTTAGTTGTTTTGCCCTACATTAATCTGATTGCTGCACGTTTTTTAAGTGCCCAGCAGAGAAGTTATAACGTATCCTCATTTGCCACAGCAAAAGTATATTACAAGTATATTCAAAGAATATTAAAAGTGCACTAAACAGTCCACCACACTACCTGACTGAAAAAACAAACCTCTCTATCGTTAAATAAAGAATGGCAGGTTTTAACATTGAGCTGAATGTACCTAGTGTACCTAATTACTAAATAGTGTACATAATTAAGAAATGTTTAATTAAATAATGGCAGGTATTTGTTGCACTGTACAACGAGTGTTACGTTGGAATGTGATTGCTGCACGTTTTTTAAGTGCCCAGCAGATAAGTTATAACGTATCCTCATTTGCCCCGGCCAAAGTATATTAAAAGTATATTAAAAGAATATTCAAAGTGCACTAAACAGTCCACCACAGTACCTGATTGAAAAAACAAACATCTCTATCGTTAAATAAAGAATGGCAGGTATTAACATTGATCTGAATGTAACTAGTGTACATAATTACAAAATAGTGTACATAATTAAAAAATGTTTAATTAAAATGGCAGGTATTTGTTGCACTGTACAACGAGTGTTACGTTGGAATCTCCCTCCCTTTGGTGCCAAAGCCATTTGAGCTTACTCATTCCATGCCCCCTTGGTAGTGCCGACGCCCGCCTATTGCTCCACATGGCCTGTTTGTTCTGTGGTTACCATGCTGTTGAAATGCACCCACACATGGAATGCCCACATATCTCGTAAGCATGGCGAGACCACTGTGCACTACTCTCAATTCCTCAATGAAACTTTTACTCTTCTGTACCTGGAAATAGCCAACTTTGCCCCTTTCACCACCACTGTAATTCATCTCGACTCCAACACACCCAGTGTAGTGGCTCAGGCAGCCATCAAAAAAGAATAGCGTTTGAATGTCAAATAGGAGTAGGCAAGTATAGCAATACAGAAACCTTTTCCAACATCCCAGCAGTCCCAAGCATTTCACTCTCCATTGCTCGGAATGTACCTAGAGTACCTAATCACATAATAGTGTACATAATTACGAAATGTTTAAGGTTATAATGAATGAAAAGTCACTTACTTTGACGGCGCTCTGCCTTCCACCTGCTCTCTGTCTCGCGCCGATTCCCGGAACCACGGCAGTAACGTATGCGCGCCGACGTAATCGCGTGCTGTGAACATGAAAAAAGGACAAAGATTATTTAAAAATCAGATGTTAATATTAATGTTTTCGTTGGACCAATGAGGATACGTGATAACTTCTGTGCTGGCCAGTCCAACAGAGGGTTTCAGGGAAGTATCTTTTTTTTTATGTTCATCATTTTTAAAGTTCCCAGCAGAGAAGTTATCATGTATCCTGCTGTACATTTTATATGTATATGTATTTGATATAAATTGTCACTTACCTTTCCACCTGCTCTGTCCCGTTCCGTGCTTTCAACTTTCTGTGCCCAGTGACTCGTGCTTTCAACTTTCTCTGTCCCGTGACTGTGCCATCTTCCGACAACCTGTGTCTCACGCTTTGTATATTTGATATAAATTGACACTTAGTTCCGCATTTCAAAAGTGCTTTGTGGCTAATAGAAAATATGCGGTGCTTTGTGGCTAATAGAAAATATGCTCTGCACGCTTTTTGCCCTAATTAAAAGTGCTTCCCACCTATGTCTGCTCTGTCCCGTGACTTTCCACCTTCTCTGTCCCGTGACTGTGCCGTCTTCCGACTACCTGTGTCTTCCGACGACCTCTGTCCCGTGACTGTGCAGCGTTGTAAGTGTCTTTACGATATAAATGTCAAATCGAAGTTGTAGCATGCGTTGTAAATGCATGCGATGCCAATGATCCTGCGATGTAAAAGTCGCGTTGCGATGGCACCGCGTACAATTACATTCGTTGTAGTGGGTGTTTCCCGCTCCTGAGTAGCCGACGTCCTCCTCTCGCTACAATACAGGAAGTTCAAACTGAAAGACTCATAACATTTGAAGAGTCACCTTTACAAAGCAATGGAATCAATAACAATGCAATGGAACTAGTTCCCCTTGACACTAACTCTCAAAATCAAAATGAAAGACAAATTTCAATTCAACCTAATAAGGATGTCTACGTCAACATGCCTCTTCAAGAGCAATCTACAAATTCAACAAAACCTGCTGAGCTACTAAAAATAGATCGAACTGCATCTCGCTATTTCATCGACTTCGATACCTTTTCATTGGATCCAAGTGAACCTGAAACGACGCCAGCCCTAATTTCTTGCAAACAACGGATCAAAGACTTTTTTAACTTTCTTAGAAGGACTTATTTAGTATCAACTTGGCTAGAACTTTGGATAATCACCGGTATATTATTTTTTCTTTTTTGGTTAGGATTAGTAATCACTTTCCACTTGCTCATCAATGGAACTTATCTTCAACAGAGCTCTGCAACGTCGGAAGTAAACTTAATTTTAAAACCTTATGTTTCATCTCATCGTGAACAAAGAGACTTGTCCTTCGTGAACATTTCAGCAGTTCCTATACCGGATGGTATAGTGTCAGACAAAGTAAATTATGATATATTTAGACCGACCGAGCTTTTAAAAATTCCACATTTATTTAAAATGTCATTGAATGATATCATTACCTCCTGTACATTTTCTGATGATTGGGATTTTGACACTGTTAATAACTTATTGTCTGATTTGGAACAATCTGACTAATTTTCTAGCACTGAAATGTTAGAGGACACATCAGATTTTGACCAAATGTATTGTTACCAACATTATGGTCATCATTTCTTGCATGAATCTAGCAAACCTAGAAATGTTTTCACATTCCACCAGTGGGAACATTGCCCTACACCACCGAAAGGTAGTTCAAAAACATTTGCACAGAAATTCTCATATTTTTCAGGGTTTAACACTTCTGACCCAACCTCGTACTATTTTAAGGTTGCACCCATATCTGCACAGAAAAATATGTTAACAAACACCAAACAGATTTACTCTGCTTTCTTTATTTCCCAGCTGTCTGAACAGGGTTTTGACTTATGGATGGACATTGTAGACTTGAAATCAATCTGGGGTTCTAGGGACTGGCAAGTCCAGGGAACAGAAGCACTATTTAGAGCATGCGTCATTCCACAGCAGATGATTTTTCTGAATGACACTGTGCAACAGACTTCCTGTCTTGGAATAGCCAAGAATAAAGACTTGAACACGCCTCAAATTCCAACACCTTTAAACACCGAGGGGAATTTTACATCAGAAAGAGGGGCTAAGTTGGATAACATATTGCAATACAATAGATCAGACCCCAATTGGAAGAGATGGTTGGTTTGGCCCACAGACACGAACAAATGTCAGGAAAGATTCAGGGGTACCACCGAATGATTTAGTATCCATAGGCCAGACCCACGTTATGTACAACGAGAACATCCGGGGGTAGTGACATCATACAGTGTTGGGAAGTTGTGCCTTGATTGGCTAAAGACCTCAACACTACCCCAGGTAAAACAACACTTGTCCTTACTCAGAGGATGTGGACCTACGGGATTCCTTGTTAGGTCCCAGAAAACCACGTCAGAAGCGTTTTTTGTATGCTGTCTATAACAAAATCTGGAAAATTTCCCAACAAGAAGCTGCAGAGAGATTAAGAGAAATAGATACAGTTAACCTAGAAAAGGCGTTAGCCGTAGTTGACAATGGTATGACCACATTAACATCCAGGATATATTCACTGGGCAACATTGTATCTTCTGCTATCGATGTAATAGAACAGGATTTGTCCATATTGCAACACGGACAGTCGCAGTTACGTTCTATTATTTTGTTAAGCTGGACGCTGCAGTCAATGCGCACCGGTTATGTGTCTTGGCATTTTATCAACATTACGTCATTATTTTCTGCATACAATCTAACAGAAAAACAGATGAAAACGGCACAGAGGGGAGAAAAATATACAATGCTGCGCATTAAGAAACTGGATAGGTTAGCCTTTACTGTGGCAGAGTCGCCGTCCACAGAGTGGTTAATCCACGGCCATATAACATTACCGGTCGCAACTTTTCAGTTTCAATATTGCCTAGAACAACAACAGGCAGGCAGATATGAGAGATGGGTAGGGAATTCATCAGGGAATCCTGGGATTTACCACACAGATTTCGATGCAGGAGTGAGGATCTGGAAGTGTTTCTAAGCGGAACTAACTGCGAGAACGCTTTAAGTGGATCTCTCATATGCCAGGATATTATGTTACACGGGGCTTGTAATGGGTCTGTGGCAAACTTGTCCTGTCACTTGAGGGGTACCCCGGCAGCTGTGATTAATCCGGTATTCAGGCTTCTCTCGAATGGGAGTTACTTGATGCTGAATGATCAAGGTTGTTGCGGGATGCTTCCGGGCATCGCATATCTAGTCACCGTGAGCTCCAGGGTTACTTGCTGTATGCAAGTATTGTTTCCACCAACACATATAGTCAGGGAGGCGCCGTTATGGCCTTCGCTAAATGTTTTCTTTATATGGTTTGATACTCTGAGCAGAATGAAAGCCATGCTTTTACAACGAACCGTGCCCTTAACCTCCGCCCAGGAGACTTTTGATCTCCAGATCGCAAGGTCCTCCGCTGAGATACAGGCACTTATACGTACAAACTGCCCCTTCCATTTCACAGAAATGGTAAGTCGTATCTTTAACATGTCTGATACAATGGGTATTGTACACCTATTTAAGACCATAGGTTCCGGACTGTTAAGCACCTTTCAGATGGTCCTCGGAGTTATACCGAACTTTATACACTCCGTCTTTGGAAGCATTTTTGGAGGGCTTCCGCTGATCCTGTTTCTAATAGCAGGAATCCTGATTGTTACCTTTCTGCTAAGCAATGGATGTCCCAGCCACTAAGGAGATAGCAGCAGCTCTCCTGGAGCGCAAATACCGTGATCGTATGGTACAACATCTGGGCACACCTCGCCTACGGGAACTGAGCGCCTCTTGGTTCCTGTCATTTAGACCAGTCTGGATGGACTGTGTCCTACCTGTTCTCCGACGCATGTTCTGCGGAGAAGAATGCGTGTTGGACCTCTGTCTGACACTTCCATCGGTTGCGCCACCAGAGGTTGATGCTTTACTGGACCCTATAACAGCCCATGTTCTGCAGTGTCCTCAGCACATTCCCATGTTGTTGGCAGCATTCTTAGAGCCACCACAGGTAGTTTTTGCTTCTGTTGGTATGGACACCGGCTCCTCCAACACTCAGGCTTTGGATGTAGCACAGGCTGCCCCAGCACCTGCTGCAGGCAGTACGGAAGATCATCTGTGCTCAATTGACATTCTTTGTGAGGTGTTACAGGGATCGTCAGCTGCGTATGCAGACAGCAGCAATGTTGCGTCTACCAGCAAGGACACATAAACATTTGGCATGTCGCACGCTGGGAAGATTTGGCTTTTAACTTTTTTTAAATTCCAAATTGAAACCTTTTGACCTGCATGGCTTTCAAATGCTTGTAGTTGTTCGGACTATATAAACGGACACCTTAGAGCCACTACTTGAATGATTTCTTTAAATAGAACACTTTTAAAGGGTTTTTTTTAAACGCTTTTTAACTTCTCTTAAAAAATGTTTTTATTATTTGTTGCGTACAAACCTCTCGACACCTTGGTAGTACGCTAGATCTTAGTAATGTCGTCCAGTCGGATGAGGAGTGGGTGTTATATTTCATATAGGTACCCCGATATAGGTCTAGGTAACATCATAACCCTTCACCTACATTCTCTCCTATACTACATACATAACGGATTTGAAGGACTGACCTTTTACCCAGTTACAATACTACACACAAGTACGTAGGGTTTTTCCCTGGACACTGGCCTCATAAATTATGCATGAGGATTCTTAGTTTCTTGGAATCACAGCAGGACCATCATCTCCTGCATAATAACTGTGTATTAAGTTCATTCCCGACGTCATCCTAAGTACGACACTGACACAGCAAGGTAGAACCCCTGGGGATACCTTAGGGTATATAAACACCACATCTTGCTGAGATAGTTAGAGGAGATCAGGACTTCCCGGCCGACACACTGAAGCAAGACGCTGAGGTTCCTGCATGCAGATACTCCAGCTCGCAGTGGTCTGACATCCCTTGCGGGGTGTTCAGCTCGAGACCAGAACGGGGTCCCGCAGTCTCACATCAGATAATGGGGTTGGTTTTATCCTAGAGGGATTCTTGGCTTTACACCTACTCACATGCTAGGTACACTTAGGTACATCTAGTTAGGGTGCATCGTAGGAGTACGCATTTTATTGCCATGTATTTTATATACTTGCCTATATTTATGATTTTGCCAAAATGGTAGAAACCTACCATCTGTTTACTTTCTTAGTGCTGCTACTCATTTATATATGCTACTGTCTACTGGTGATTTCAGTGCACTTATTTTACGCTAGAATAATGACTGTTCAATAAATACTTATCGAAAACGTCCCAACCGTTTATTCTGTGTATCTCTCAGAGAACAAGTGAGCACGAGTGACAGCGAAACGTAAGTTACTGTTTCCACGGTCCTGAGGGATCAGGGTTGTCATGTTCTATAGTTGTCAAGAACTATTCTCTCCTTGGTAAGAGGAGGTTATAGTGGCATTGTGAGCTAGCTGGTACACAGGCCAACATACCCGGTGGGGGTGTCTGGAATCAGTCTGGACACCAGTCCCGCAGTGTATGTTGTCTAAACGCGCAGATCCTATTTAGGTATTATAGGAACTACACGACAAGGTGATTTGTCTGTTCCTTACTGCTAGGAAGGGGAGGTTATGCGTCAGTTCCTTACTGGCAGGGGAGGTGATGCGTCAGGTCCTTACTGGCAGGGGAGCTGATGCATAGGTTTCCCGACACGTAGCTTCGGTTCTTTACTGTGATGTCAATGAAGAGTCGGTGTAGAGGACAATGGGTCAAAAATCGAGATGCACTGTGTCGATGCTGCAGCAGTGATGCAGGTGCTGCATCAATTTTGCAGCCGCGAGGCAAGCACTGTGTCGATTCTTCAGCCGTGAGCAGGTGCTGCGTCGGGGTCTGAGCTGGTGAGACGGACGTTGGTAACATGGTGCTCAGGACTCATATTGTGTCAATTTTTCTGACACACTAAGACAACAAGCTGGGACCTGTGGTGAAAGCCTTGGTCGATTCTTCCAGCGGGAACCATGGTTCAGTGCAGGCAGCTGTGATGCGTCGATCTTTTGCAGCGATGCACCTAGAAAACAGGTGATGAGAGTCAATGCATGAATTTTCTCCTTAAGATCACCTAGTTACCCTTCCAAGGGCCCAGGAACTGGATTTAGCACCACTTGGCAAGTCAGAACTCTCAGCAGAAGAGCCCAGGCACGGCTAGGTGAAGCCTTTGATGGCCCTGAGACTTCTTAACAAGAGGCAAGGACGCACAAGCCCTTGAAGAACCTTGGAAGCAGAATGTAGAAAGCAAAGTCCAGTCCTTTCACTCTCACGACAGAAGCAGAAAGCAGCAGGCCAGCACAACAAAGCAACAAGCAGAGTGGCAGTCCCTCCTACAGCATCATGCTCTTCTTTCTGTACAGAAGTGTTCTGGTTTTGGGGTGTCAGTGGTCCAAAACGTATATTCCTTTCTGCCTTTGAATTAAGCAAACTTCAAAGGAAAGTCTTTCTCTTTCCCTGACCTGGCTCCAGACACACTACAGGGGGATTGAGACAGCTTTGTGTGAGGACAGGTACAGCCCTAATCAGGTGTCAATGACAAATCCTCCCAGTACTCTAGCTCAGAAAGGCTCATGCAAGACACACCTTAGCTCCCTTTGTGTTACTGTCTAGAGTGAATGCACAAGAGCCCAGCTGTCAGCCAACCCAGATGTGTATTCTACAGACAGGCAGAGGCACAGAATGGTTAAGCAAGAACATGCCCACTTTCTAAAAGTGGCATTTTCAAACAAGCAATTTAAAAACCAACTTCACCAAAAGATGCATTTTTAAATTGTGAGTTCAGAGACCACAAACTCCAAAGCTCTATCAGCTCCCAGTGGGAAATTACACTTAAAAGATATTTCAAGGCAATCCCCATGCTACCCTATGGGAGAGATAGGCCTTGCAATAGTGAAAAACGAATTTAACAGTATTTCACTATTTGGACATGTAAAACACACCAGTACATGTCCTACCTTTTAAATACACTGCACCCTGCCCATGGGGCTGCCTTGGGCCTGCCTTAGGGGTGACTTACATGTAGCAAAAGGGAAGGTTTGGACCCAGCAAGTGGGTACACTTACCAGGTCTAAATGGCAGTTTAAAACTGAATACACAGACACTGCAGTGGCAGGTCTGAGATATGTTTTACAGGGCTCCTCATGTGGGTGGCGCAATCAGTGCTACAAGCCCACTAGTAGCATTTGATTTACAGGCCCTCGGCACACCTGGTACACTTTACTAGGGACTTACTAGTAAATCATATATGCCAATCATGGATAAAATATTCACCAATACAATTTAGACAGAGGACATATGCACTTTAGCACTGGTTTGCAGTGGTAAAGTGCCCAGGGTCCTAAAACCAACAAAAACAGGTCAGAAAAAATAGGAGGAAGAAGGCGAAAAGTTTGGGGATAACCCTGCAAAAAGGGCCAGGTCCAGCAAAAGTATTTACACAAAGTAAGTGTTCATTCATTTATTTCCATTTCATAACCCTTTTTCAAAACAAAAATTGGATGTATGTCCATCAAACTGATTCAGGCTTCAGTGAAAAAGTTCTACACAATGGTGTTCCTTCGCTGAGTCTCAGGAATTATGCATACATTTTCCCCTCTGTCTTCCTTTTCATCCTCATCCTCATCCACTGCTTCCTGCTCCTCATGTCATTGGTCCCATTGGACATTTGTCCACACACAGATTATGTGCAATATACAACAAACCAGAATAATTTTGCAAACTCTGCAGGAGGGAGTATAACAGTCGGCCCCGGACATCTCCAAACAGCGGAAGCGAGACTTCAGTTCCCCGAAAGTCCGCTCCACGATAATCCAGGTCTCGCCCAGTGCATTGTTGTAGGGGCGTTATGCCTCTGTCTGGGGATGTGCAAACGGGGTCATGACCATATTCTTGGTCAGTGGAAAATACAAAGGGAGAAAATTCACTCAATGCTCATGGTGATTGATCAAGCCACATTCAAGTACATGCCTGTTATGTGTACTGAATAACTCTTACACATTTCGGCCGCTATTGTACGCTAAGGGTTACAAGAAGATGAGCGCAATTAATTCCACATGTCTATTCCTGTTCTTTGTGTCAGATTGAAACATGTGCATGGCCTGCTACTTTTGACAGTGACACTATGGGTCAAACACATTTGGGCTGTGGCTTAGTGTGATAGGTGTTTTGTAGATCCGTTGCCACAGTAAGTGAGAGTATGTTGATCACAAATTGGGGTTTGTTGTCATCCAGGCTGTTCCACTATGAACCTGTTTCACATGCACACATACATGTGCCCTTGTGGAACCACTGACGTCATTGCTGCACTACTTTCCGATGACGGAGCCTTCGAATTGTTAACTTCCTTTTGGAAGTGTAATGTGGTGAGTACATGTGGTGCATGTTACATTTGGACACACAGACAACAGCCATGGCAGCCCTTCCTTGCGCACAGTGTTGCAATACGGCATTTGTCTAAGTGTTGCATTGCTCAGGTTCTTTCCACTATTGATAGACATGTAGTGGCTTAGCACATCTTGACACGTGACTTGCAGGTTTGCATTGAATATGTGCCCTGATGAATGGTGCAAGTATGAGATCCACCCCTCCTACATATGCACTCTCTCAGATAGCAGACACAGATATGTCCATTGGGTCATTGCTTATTTACTGTTATTAGGTCTGACATTTACTTCAGATGTACTTACCAACTACTAGGCCATTGCCATATGTGCCATTCTAGAAGCGATCATTGATGATGGAGTGCCTGAAGATGTATGCGTCATGCATATTCCTGGGTATTTGGCCAACACATTGGTGAACATGCCTCAATGATCCATGATGGACTGGACATTCATCGAGTATGTGTGCTTCTGGTTCCTGTACAGATGGAATGTAGCTGCAGGGACCAGTTGCACATGTGCACAGTGCATGGCATCCAGCACATATGGGAAACCAGCGATGGCATAGAATCCTTGCTTGATCTCCAGCTGCAGTTGCTGTGTGTTTGGGAAGAGGAGGTACTGTGGTGTTTGGCGGATGATGGCATCAAGGACAGAGAGTCGGAAAGCTGAGAAAGATGGCTGGGGGATTCCTGCCACTCTGGCTGTTGTAATCTGGAATGACCCAGATGCTAACATGTGGAGGACAGCCATGAGCTTGACCTCCGGAGGGATGTTGGTGGCCTTGGGAGTTGGTGTCTGGAAACTTGGCGCTATCTGGTGTAGCAGTTGGATAATGGATTACCTCCTGAGCCCATAGTAGTTGATGACCTCATCCTCCCTGAGATCAAGGAGAGAATTACCCTGCCAATAAATGCGCTCCCTTCTCCTGCGCTGCCTTTGTGGTGGTGAGTGGGTGTGTTGGGGGGAGGTCAGCTCCTTGCAACTCCCAGCTGCAAAATCAGCACCTCCATGGCGTAGTTGTGCTTGCCACACTGTTCTGTTTGGCTTCTCTTTATATGCCAAAGCCAATGCATCATTTCCTATGCGTGGGTTACCGAGGCACAGAAATTTTGTTGTTTTTCGTCATCTGCGTGACACTTGCCGGTGAAGCGTCACTTGGAATTTACTTTAGAATATCAGTGGGTTGGTTTTACGGTAGAAATTATGATGGAACACCTGCCTTGCATATATTAATACTTAGGTGACGCAACAGGTTCAGGCGCAGGTGCATTTTGACGCAGGACTCCAAAAAGTGACGCATCAGCCTAGATACGTCACCTTGCAAATGTGGAGTACTGACAGCTTCACCAATGCATCAAAAATTATGATGCATCGGCGGCGCAAGCTCATTGTAAATAAGCCCCTCAGAATATTGATGTTTTTCCCAGCACAAATATTGACCCGTTTTGCCTGACAGAATTTGAGCTGGGGGAAACTGCTAGGTCATTGAGATATTTTTGCACCACTTTGAGTCAGGACTTGTGTGCTATCATCCTTTTGTGACCAAGCCAGAATTATCAATGGCCTTGTAAACAGGGTCTTTTCTACAGCTATCTGAGAATGAAAGCTACTTCAGCCAAGGCAACCATTATTACAGAAATGGTCGCACACAGATCGCCAGCCCCTTTGGTAATAATTGCAACACGCCCCAATGGCACTAAAATCGGTGTAAGTGACTACCACGTTCCCTTGACACTTTTGGTAATATGGCCGCTGACATTTACCTAATTTGTTAAATAATTTTATTGATGAGTTGGAATCAGTTTATTTCATGTATGAAATAGCCCACATTTCAAATTTCTAATCTTCAGCATGGTGAAAAAATACATGCCTTCCTGCTTAAATGGAGATGTTAAAGATGAGTAGACTAAGGGCCTTATGTAGGTAATCCTACATTTGCGATTCCTTATTTTGCTAGTAGGTTTCAACGCACCTACATTGCTCGCAGCCAAATACCGATCGCAAACGCTGAAATTCTGCTAATTTCAGCCTTACCGATCGGTATTTGGCCACCTACATCTGGCCCTAAGTGATTAATTCTAGGTGGGCAAATTTTGCTTTTTATCCTACAAAAGCTGACCTCTACAATTCAATTAGCAAGTGATAGTTGCTATACAGAAAAGCTAATTTTTAACGTCACATATCACGTCACCATATACAAATAAAGTAAAACCTAATTCACTCGACACAACTACAGTAGGGTATCTTGACACAGCCATATTTTTACAAACATCACTTTATGACAAAGCACATGCTTTCATAAACGGCCCGTATCTTTTTACAAGGATTTGCAGACCCTGAGTAACGAAAGCCAGTGTCTGTGAAAACACTCCCGACCTTCCCGTAGAGTTAAATGCTTCCTTAATTATCTGCTAGTCACAACCCAGACGTGTTTCTTCTCACAGATGTGGGTCGAAATTACATTACATAAAGGTTTTTTTTAATCACATTTTTCAACTTCATAATGTCTCCCTTTTTGAATGCCGCTGCTCTTTACCATCTGTTGGGCTGGAATTTGACCCCGGTGTGCCTGAAACTCACTTTCAATTCCAGCCTTGCACAAGACAAGAACAGTTAGGTGAGGTGTTGTGTTCGCTGATGAGGAGAGCAGCTTTCCCCGGAGACAAAAGCAAAAGCAGCCCCAGCCAGTTTGCTGCTGACCTCCTGACCTGACGTGTAGTGACAGACATTGGCTCCTTTCCCAAATCTTTTTTTTTGTTCCCGCTCGAATGCAGCGGCGCTCAGTACTGCACAGGTCTCTCCTGGGACGCGTCCGTTGCATCATAAAGGTGATTTACGCAAACAAAGATGACCATGGACCAGCTATTGAGGTTCTACATTATGCTAAGGCCTGCCCCTGGGAGCTATAGCAGTCGCAGTGTTTTTCAATCACCAGAGGGTCTTGACAGCTCCAGGATAGTGGAGAGATATTGTTTCTGTGGAGATTAATATCCGGGAGGCACTTCAGATGATAAAACTTTACAACGGCGCTCTGAGATGTAACCGCTATCCTTTCTGTCACATTAATATGTGGACCATAACTGGGGAGGGAATATATGCTTACTTTGCTTATAAATCCGGTTGCGCGTGTTTCCTCTCCTTATCCTGCTTTTTAATTGTCAAAAGCAGAAATTCTGATAACCCGTTGACTGATCGAGATTCACTCAGAGATAATCTCTCAAAAGGTGTGGGGAAATTTAGACTTTAAATTCAAGGCAAGGTAAACTAGCCGTTGAAAAAAGTGGAGAGAAAGTCATAGTTTTCTAGCTGAGCAATATGCACAGTATTTAATTGGGGTGGGGTGGGGGGTTGGGGTGCTGCCACAATAGAGGCCGAAAGACTAACCAGAGTTGATACTTCATGTGCTATTGGTGATGATGGTTTTGTTCTGCTCATGTAAGGCAATTTCTTATCCTTAACCTTACCTTCACATTCAGCCATTCTCTGTGATCTTCTGTTTGTTGTGAAGCGAAACCCTTCTCAGCCTTCGCTACTCCCACTTCACAAGGAGCGCCACACTCACTACTGTTGAAGCCTTTTCCCCCTCCTCCCAGTCCTCACTTCACCCCATCATGTGTTCCTTTTTCCCTTTCTCTTTGTTCAAGGTATTGGCCCTCAGAAACCTACCAGGCCTTTTGGAACTCAGCAAATGAGTTTAACAGAATTTTGCTGCAGTATGGAAATCCAGAGCCACATTGACCCTGGGGGAAAATTGTTGTAAGCCCTCCTGTAAGTCATTGATGGACTCTATATTCAAAAGAGACTGATTTAAGGAGCCATCCAAGTCTCCATTATCAAGATAACTCAATTGCACATGTTTTAAATGCTTCTTCACACTGAGCAGCATCTTAGAGATCAGAATTCAAATGGGATAGCTTTTGGGCAGACCTAACTAGTAAGAGAAAGGCATGAACTATCAAGATGCCAGAGGAGCTGAATATGTATCTTAGACTTCACATGGAGGCAAACCATCGGATGCCAGCCTGGAGAGGGCTAGTATTAAAGAGCGAGGAGGGAGAAGGAGCAGTTGACGGGATACAGCTGACAGGTGTTGTGAGACATTCTGAAGAGTTGGACGAGGAGCAGTTAAGAAAAGAGGGGATCTCAAATTATAGCACTGAGCGGTTATTGTGGATGGCAGACGAAGAATGTGAAGTGGGAAGAGACACGGAGCAATAGTTGGATACATGTAGACCACTAAGTTGGTGTGCGAAAGAATCTGTTACGCCCTATTAAAGGTACTCAACAAACTGACCATGCTGCAATCAACAACGTTCAAAAAAATAAAATACAGTTGGAAAGATAATAGCAGAAACGTTACTCTAAAACTAACAAAATTGAATTTATGAAGTACAATACCTTTCAAAAAGCTCTAACATTGAAAAACAAAAAACATGCTTGTTATGCATAATTCTAATAAACAGCATTTTTAAATTAAATTATTGATTAATCTTAAAAACAATCACAGCTATGAGTGAAATTATTGCATTTCAATAACACTGCATCACAACACGATGGATCATTTTTCATAAAAAATCTTAAAAATGCTCCAAAATATACCGGATAAAATAGCCACTCCTCTTGTCCCAATCCACTGAGCCAGCAATGATGAATGGGACGACGCATTATTAAGGTTTTCTTCAATAGAACTTTATCCGATAATGAGTCTAGCAAGCTTAGTCACTAGAGCCTTTCACGATGTGAGCTAAAAAGAGCAAGTTCTCGATCCAGGCCAACATATTTTCAGCTGTTATAAACAAATGTGGGGCTGATACCATCAATAGCTGGAACTGTGTGTCATTAAATAATACCACCAACATTTAAATTGACATATAACACACATCTGAAATGTGTGCAGCAGCGTGGTGGCTGGCAATAATTGTTGTAATACCCAAGGTGTGTGCACCTGCAAAAGGGGGGGGGGGTTGAGCGGTAATTTATGGCTCAATGATGTAGGCAATCTTTTCTTGACAACAATGTTGGGGCTAGGCTGGCAGGTACAGACTTCACTAAACTGGAATTTGTGTTCCATGAATTTCTTGAATTTTCAGATTAAGCAATTTGTCATGATTTTCTTGCAGATTTTGTGTTTATCTGCTATTAAACTTTTCCTATCAATATTGCGTGTGAGTTTTTGAAAGGTGTGCCCTCATGTTGGAAAGGTTGCACGAGACACCAGCAAACCATTTTTCAAGCTAAAGGTATAATTTTGTGAAATATTCATGAAATATCATGAAATAAAATAGGGAAGTCTTGGCAGTTTGCCTTATATTCTGAATATGCTTGTAGAAATTAATTTATCTTCCAGTACATGGTTAAACAGTTATCACACAAGAGCTTCTTCGTATGCATCATTCTGATCATGTAGCCGTACAGTTAACATATTTGTTCCATTTCAACAAATGTTAGCCTCATAAATGAACATTTTGTTAGGTAAGGTGGAAAGATGTTTGTTAAATAGAGTTATATTGGGGACATTTTAAGTTGCTTTAGGCTACAAGTTATGCTACTCTACAGCAATGCTTTGTGGAGTGCTTTGAAGTCAGTAATTCACCATATTGAGTAGACTTGCTTTATCTAACAGTGGTGCACAAATAAAGGCTTCTTAGAACAAAAAAAGTCTTAATTTAGGTGAAAGAGCCTAAAAAGCTCTACATGCAAAACAATATTAATTCACAGTAGGTTATGAAGTGTTAGTACTAGAGCACAGGCGTATACAAGAGTATCTTTCTAATAGTTGTATCAGCCACTACCGTATTCACCTAGATCATGAGCTAAGGATTTGCATAATGAGTACTGGGTCTACTCTAGAGGACGATGATAGAGCAGTTAGGGTCAAACACTAACAGCGGGCAGGTCATCACTTCAGCATAATTTGGTCACTGTGCTCGCATGCAGCTTGAAAAACAATTCCATTATGGCAGACTTTTCAGAACATGGTTTAGTTCCGTATTGTCTGCCTTTAAAGTTTGTGTCTACCTTATCTTGTAGGATGTTACTGATCGTAGGTTGTTGAGTTGCTCCATTATAGTAAGGTGATGTTTATGTCGGATATAGTCCATGAATGACAAACCCACCTGCAAGTAATAGCAGTTGCCTGCCAATTTGAATATGTTTCTTGAAGCTTAAAAACTGAATTCTGCACTTATTGTTGTGCTTCTGGAGTTTCAGGGTTAAGGCTTTAATCTGAACCTGTGTGTGTTACCCATTGAAATGTTGTTAGGTTGATAACATGGGAATTTAATTATGTCAAGACCCAGAATAATGTATTAATCTCAAGACCGCCATTGTTTTCTCCAACATGCATTGTGCATGGTAAACTTAATTATTAAACTAATCCTGGTTTGGATTGGAAGCCAACAGAGAGTTTTAAAGGAAGGTGTCATGTGGACTGACATTTTGAAATTCCAGCTCATTAGGAGACTAGTACAGATTACATTTCAGTGCACCATACTTAGGCTCTCTTAAGATCTACTTGGGGGGGGTAATTGGAGAAGCAGTATAATAATTCTCAATTTAGACAGTTTAAAATTATTGTTCGTGATCATGTTATTTATTTGCATTACAATTATGAGGTCCTGTTAAACAATTGGGCATTTTTGTATCGTATCACAATTTTTTTAGATACTGTAAAAGGGCCTTGATTTGACAACCATCCTTGTTTACATCCACTATCAAGATTCGTGCTGTGATTCAATTTTGATAGACAATCTTGTTCTTCATCAGAAAAATATTTTATAGTGTCTTTGTGATTTTGTACTGACACCCTGGCTCATTTTTTAAGGATGATGTCGGCCTGACAATCACATGCATACATCTATAGCTGAAGTTCCCTCAACTAAAGGGTGCACGTACATGTTGAACAGAAGAGCTTACATGGTACAATGGAAGGAACCTTACGGCTGATAGACCTGGACAAACAGATCATCAAGGAAACAATTGTCCCAAGCTAAGAAAGGTCCTAGCAATCCACTCACTCTTTGAGATTTTTATTTGGGTCTGCATCGTTGACTTTTATACACCACATAGAGATTGAGGAGCATAAATGCTCTATCAAGTGGATTACAATGCCCTCTCAGATATTATCTATTGCAGCTCCAGTACTACTATGGTACAGTAATGCTACTTAAAGAGAAGTGTGGTAAGATTTTATTCTGAACAGCAGGAAGGTCAGAGCAATTCTGATGTCGGTGGACAGGTTGTTGAAGATCCTGGGTATATGGGGAAGACCTGCCTTCGGTTCTGTTTTGTTACATTTTGTCTCCAGGCCATAGATAAAAGTTAGGAGACAAATGTCCCTACTTCCAGATAGGCATAGACCCCTTGTTTAGTTGTTTGTATTAAACATAGAAAGCTTGCAGAGTTTTGAGCCATCTTCGTAAATGGTCCACCTGGTGATAGATTACCACACTAAAAGTATCCCCTAGCTGGACAATTCCTACTATTTCCCTAAGGAAGGTGCTCTTGCTCTTATAGTCAATGAAAATTAGCTTGGAGCTTTTAATTGATTTTTCATCACAAGTATGATCTGCATGATTGGGCTCATCCAACTTGCTTATAGATCCAAAATATCTAACAAATTTATTCAGGCCAACACAAAGATTCTACATTCTTCTGTTCCTTGCAGAGTGGAGTGTTAAGGTTGTTAGGGGATGGAGATCAAAGTACTCAGCCCATGGTAGTCTCACAGTTTCTAAAGTCTCAGACCATTTTTGGAGGTTGGCAAACAAATATTTTTTTCAGAAAGTTAATTTGTAACTTACATACTCTAGAGATAGAGATGAATATTGCAGGAGATGTAATCACCTTGCATCATGAACCAGCCTTTCTGTTTAACTTCTTGCCTTGCTCCATGAATAACTCTCTGTAGAGGTCAATAAAGTTGGATGAGTCAGCTTAGCAACATATTTCTATGGCATTTGTACTGCATTTACTACTCAGAGAGTAGTTATAACAAAATATAATTTATTTGAGCTGGTATGTGGCCAATATCTCATTTAAATCCCATTTAAAAGAGAATTAAAAAATATGCAAAGATTCTTGCCAACCACCTTATCCAAGATCTCTCCCTGATGTACTTCTCCACCCAACAAACACTGCTCTTCTCAATGTTGCTCTCTCCCTTGTGTGCTGCTCATTCTCGTTCAGGTGTACTTATCCCTAAACACTCCCACCTCCTCGCACAGTGTTGATCTCTCCCTTGTGTGCTGCTCATTCCGTTTCAAGTGTATGTATCCCCAAATACCTCCAACCCTATGTACAGTGTTGCTTTCTCCCTTGTGTGCTGCCATCTATCTTTCTTGTGTGCTTCTCGCCCAGTAAAACTCCCCCACCACCCCAGTCTCCATTTGAGCTTCCCCCACCCATGTGTTGCTCTCTGCTTTGTATGTTGCTTTTTCCTTCCTCCCCTACCAGCTACCCCAGCTACCCCAGCCACCCCACCTGCTCCTCTTTAGTGCCCCAGCAGTGCTTTTTTATTTTTATTTTGCACCTTTTTTATTTATTGATCCAAGTGGAGTCTGCCAACTTGGATCAGTATATAAAAAAGGAAAATGGTCCCTTCATCATTCTGAAGGTGCACAAGTGTGGTGATGCATGCACATATTTACAGAAAGATGTAGCTGGCAACTGTGGTTGTGTCATTGCACCTTTCATTTCTTCTTTTTATGATAATGCTGTGCTGCTTGCAAAGAAAGCATATGCTCAGACTGTGAACACCCTCTCTCAATGTTTTACAGGCCTTGAAGGAAGATACTTAGTGGATACTTAGTGGTGACCACAGTTGTGATGTAGTAAGGGCAAAGTTCTAACCAGGATATGCAAATTGCACACATACTCATATTTTGTTAACTGCCCTTCATTTTGTGTTGTGATGCACACAAAATGTTTGCTTTGTAAAAAGTGTTTTGGAGAGAGTTGCAAAACATCCTGCCCCATTATTATTAATGAAGCAAAATGATGGAAGGAATGCTTGAATTAATCTCAGTGATTCCTAATAACTTGATCTACATTCCAATATATTGGAATATTTCAGCCATACAAGTCCAGGCCCCTTCCAGATGGGAGCATAACCATCCCTAGACCACTTTTGGTTTAATGAAGCTGGTCACATTCTGAGACCCTCTATGAAGGGATGTGAGGAACAGCAAACCCAATTTCCCGCATTTGTTACTTTAAAAAAAAAGTCTTAGTCCTTTAAAGGGGCAGCTGCTGCTTTCTTTAAAAAAAAGACTGCTAACGTGCTGGTAAGACATCACTTGGAACTTCCCTTATCTCCTAGGCCACCAGGCACAAGTCCCAAAGTAGCAGATTCCACTGCACGAATCAGTTACCACCCAAATTCGGGGGAGTCAGTAATTGATGAATGGTTTGTAACCACAGTTGCTGTCACAAACTATTGATACATTGTTTTTTTACTCACAAATAGGAGAGAAATGCCGCTTCCATACTCCCTCCTAATTGATATTTGGCAAGGGTCACCAAGAAGAAGGTTTACAAATAGTTTTCCTTTTCTCTTCCCTCCCAAAATAGAGCCTGATTGCTTTTCCAAACTTCTCATATAAGACATTCATGTTTTGGTAGTTTTGACAGTTCTGAAGAAGCAGGCAGAGTGTTACTTATTGTCATCAACGAAAATATGATTTATCCTTGATAGTACATTCTACAGTTTGAAGGTCACTTTCTCTCTTCAGTCTCTCCAATCAGCTCTGGGTGAGAGATTTGAACACTGATCCTTTGCAGAAGAAAATGGTGCTTTATTTATCATTCTTGTACAGAAACTATTTGACCCCTACATAGAAGAGTTGCTCTTGCATTTCAATGAAGACAATGGCCATCGTGTCTGGACCAACCCTTCAGCAACTTCTTGGAAACAACTATCCCATAGATTTCCTCTGTTTCACTCAGATTTCACATGAAGAAGCAAAAGTTTTGGGCAAAACTCATCATCTTTTAGAACTAGTGGGTCGCAATATTCTGAAGCTGACTAATCTCCCTCTCAGAATGCTCTCTGGACTGTGGATGGTAGAACAGAGCCATTTCTGAAGATCTGGGAATAGCAATTGTCAGGCCTATGGCATAAATATCAATGATAACTATATCGATTCACAAAAATAACAGAAAATAAATATTGTTCACAAAAGCATCGCCTTCCTATATTTAACTAATAAAAACACAAATATTGCAGTAAAAAATATCTATTTTCACGTATAATGATAACAAAAATAACAGAAACAAAAATATTGTAACCTTTAAATAAACATATAAATTGTCATAAATATTGCAACACACAATAACGACTATGTCAACATCACCAAAAATGAAGAAATTTAATTACAAAACATCAAAATAAAACCATTTTACATTAACCTTAAAATAAAAATAAGCTTAAAAAATATATAAATATACTTTCAAAATGTTAATAATTTCATATCACTAAAATAAACTTAAAATGCCTCAAAAAAGAATGAACTTCAATACATCAATATATTATTAAAATAATTAATTTACAACAATAACTAAAATTGAAACATTAAACACATTATTTTAATATACACATAAATAATACACCCAAAACAACTTAAAAATATATTTGTAACAGTATAAAATAAATACTACTTAGCGTTCACCATAGAAAGCAATAACTGAAAACAAAAATTTAAACCAATAGAACATTATCCAATAAAAATAAACTGTAAAGCAAATTAACCAATAAACCTATATTATCAATTAAACTAACAATATCAAAGGCACACAAAAGATGATTATGTACTGCACCAAAACTACAAAAGCTGCAAGACGACCATACTCTGTCTGATTTGCCACAGACAATCTGAAAACAGAAGTGGAAGACTAAGCCCAACTAACTTCTAAAGAAAGTAAAACATTTAATTACACTAACTCATAAATAAATTATTTAACAAATGTAAAATAATAATAACAAACCAAACACTCTTTTCCTTTGATGTCTTAAACTGTGGATACAACAAATCAAACAAAGACTAGGGGACTGGTGCTATATTACGTCCATCATACATGCCCCTCCAATGTACTTATAAGACAAGAAGTATGCAGTTCCTATGTGAGTATCAAGGTCTACCAGTAGGTCAGGTCAGGGGAGTTGGGCATTGCAACGTCGGCCCAACGAGGAGCTGCCCGAAGATGAATCAAAGGGTGTCATGATTCATCTTCGGGCAGCTCCTCGTTGGGCTGACGCTGCAATGCCCAACGAGCCCCATAGGGGGGCTCTTTGCTGGAGTTCCTCGCTTTTTGCCAATGTGTAGAGTGAGGTGTGGTGAGGGGCTAAATGTGAGTAGAATGGAGAAGGAATGTGCAATAAAATAACTAAAGGAGTCCAAAGGTTTGTTTAATAACTGGGTTAGTTTGTTGTGGTTAAAAACGTGAGTTGGGCGAGAGATGGATATAATGGCCCACTCCAGTTCTAATGAGTGTATATGAGAAAATCAGCGGCCAACATGTTTCATGTCTATTACTTTCCAAATGATCATGGTATTTCGTCAGGACCAATAATCCGTATCTACTCATTGAGGGATGGTGGGTTAGTGTGTGTAGATAATACCATACATCAAAAAACAAGAGTCCCTAATCGTTATAAAGCCTAATTGGGATCATGGGTATTACACAGTATTGTGACTAATAATAAAAATAAAAATTACATGTAAACCTACAATATTCAATCAACAGAGTCAGTATTCCACAAAAAATCAATAACAAGCTAAATGGGACATGTCAGATTTATTTCATAAAAATACACAAGTAAAATTAAAAACATTTCATGGTAAAATACAGAAATATACAAGAAAACAGAAAAGTCGACGCTGCGTTTCGGTGAATCGGTAATCAGTCACCTTCTTCAGGACAGTTTTCTATGTAACAAAAACATTATATTAATAACACTCTAATATACATTGTCTCCATCTCATTTAATCTACACATCCTACATAGTGAAATTTGAACATTTGACTCTAAAAAACACGAACTGCGTGCATTACTCAATTATACTGTCTATTGTATGTCATTTGTGTCAAGTATTATTTAAACATCACCCCTAGATATGATCTTCTATATTATCTACAGAAAACACATATACCATATTGGTTTAGTCACTACCCATGATCCGTAATTGGCATAATACAGAACATTTCTAATTCAAACCTACCGGAGGTAGGAGGGTGCTCGGATGAAATTCCCTAGGCACTTGTGGAAATAATGTGCCTTGAGTTGCAGACGGGGTTTGACAATACCCCGCTACGTGTTTAAAAATTGCTGTAGCAACCCTACAACAAATAAAAGAAATAAGAAGAAAAATAATGAACCCTACAGCAAATAGGAAGAAGGAAGAAGAAAGAACAGTGCTATCAGTGGTAATGCCAAAGACATATCGACTATGGCTTACATACCTTAAAATAAAAGCCAATAGGCATTTGTTGAGTTCTTTGGTGCCACCGCTATATATATGTTCACTTGGTTAAAAAGTCTAGGGGAAAAATGTTTCAAAAAAAAATTACTACTAGATTATCTCTACCAAAACAACTAATATAGTTAAATATTTAATATAGATAAGTATTTAAATAAGTATTTATAAGTATTTAAGCAAGCAGGCTTACCCAAAGAAAAGAAATGGACTGGTGTCTATATACCACCAATAGGTATGCCGTGATTGGAGATATCAAAATTTAAAACTTCCTCGCCGGTTTTATTTGTAGTAGCAAGGGGACTATCATAAGAAAAAGAAGAAGAAGAGAGGAGAGTATCATCACTTCGAATTATAGTTATAAGACCACCTACTAAACAAAGTTTATTAGATTTTTATTAATAATTTTTGATTTTAGATTTTTGATTTTACCTGGTATAGTTGCTGTAATGTTCATGCAACCAGTGACTTGAAGCCTGGTATAATCGTTTTGCTATTCATGTAAGCGGTCAATTAAAACCTGTAATAGAGATACGCCAAATTGCTTATCTATATCATATAAGATATATGTAATCCAATCAATTCATCATTTTCGCATCATACATGGGCTGTGCAACATAAAGGGCCAGTATTTATCCTGGGGTCAGAGATTCATGCGTACGTGGTTTATAATGGAAAAAAACCATTTCTCTAAGTGTGTCTTCTTTCTTATCGATTATAACAATCATTGTCCACCCCACTCAAATAGTTATACGATGGTTATCTATTTGTCAAAATATAAGATAAAGCTCCTCTATCTATCTCGTCTCAATGTATTAACAAAGTTGTATGAGTAAAGTGAAATTTTTTTTAATAATTGACGACAAACTAAAATGCGCACATGGGGCAATATCACTCGGACCCTCCCCAAAGTTCGAACTCCTAGATATAATGTGGAGCCAAAGACATTATCGATACCATAAAAAGCAGCCAGCCGCGGGATAGTCGCGCTTACTTATTAAAAATATTACGGCCTCCCTGCAGCAACGAACAGCTTCCGGGTCAGGATACACATTGGTGTCAGACCCGGAACTCCTTTATATCTGTTTTTGTTAGACTTGGCATCTTTTGGCGTGTTTCCCCTGACTTTTTGCTTTCTGACCTCCCGGTTTTGACTCTGTTTTTGCTGGTGTGATGATTCTGCGCATTTTCCTCACTGCGGTCCAGTGGGAAAGTGCAAGTGCTCCTGTATAAAATGTGTTATGGATTGGTGTTTCCATGATTGGCCTATTTGGTTTATGTGTCAGTCCCTTGTAAAGTGCACTGCGAGTGCCAGGGCCTATAGACCAAATGCTGTTGGTGGGCTGCAGCACTGGATTGTGCCACCCACGCAAACAGCCCGTAAAGTGTAACTCGGGCCTGCCATTGCAGAGCCTGTGCGCAGCCTGAGGCTGCCATGTCGACTTGGCAAGTGCACACACTTGCAAGTCCCTAAACCTTCCCTTTGCTACATGTTAGTCACCCCTAAGGTAGGCCCAAGGTACCCCTGTGGGCAGGGTGCGTTGTACGCGAAAGGTAGGACATGCCCGGGTGTGTGCGGCATGTCCTGATAGTGAATTACAGCCTAGTTCGTTTTTCACTATTGCAAGGCTACCTGTTCCCCCTAGGCCAGAACGGGCGGTTTTGATTATTACAGCTTATAATCCTAACTGACCCCGGGAACATGGTAGAAATTCGAGTTTAGTATGCCTGGACTCAGAATGATAAAATGCAGCTTTTAGTAAGGTTGGTTTTACCATTCTGGGTTTGAAAATACCACTTTTAGAAAGTGGGTATTTTCTTGCCTAACCATCCAAGCCTGCCTCTGCGAGATTGTGTATTCCGTGTCTGGAATGTGAGTGACAGGGGCTGGGGGATGCCAGGAGACAGGGTGAGTCAGCGCAGGGCTGAATAGCCAGATCGACCTGTAGATGGGTGGGAGGGGTCGCACCTGGGCCCTGAATAGGACAGTGCCTTCCCTCCACAATGCTGGCTCCACCTCCTGTGGTGCGTCTGATGTCCCTGGCCTACTCACTGAAAGAAGGGACGGAGACTTGTCAACAAAGTGCTCCAGAACTGGTTGGGACTAGGCAAAGGCCTCTCTGCCTTCAGAGAACAAAGGAATTTGGGATATAAATATTGGGGCCCTGACCCCATGAATTTAGATCTCGCTGGAATCAAGGAACCTGCCAAGACGAAGCGCTGGAAGAGCTGCCAGGAGGAGTACTACCCCTTTGCTGTGTTGTTGCTTTGTTGGGTTGGCCTGCAGTTGCTGCTTCTGTCTTGGGCAGTGAAAGGACTGGACTGAACTTTCTACGAACTTGTGCTGAGTATCTCCAAGGGCCAGGAACCGAGCTGGCCTCCTGTTAAGAAGTCTCAGGGACTACAAAGACTTCACAAGCCTCTGGGTACCGCTTCTGGAACGCTGTTTCAGTTGCCACAGAGGAAGGGAACTGCACCGACTCCGTCAACCGAATCCATCCCTGGCCGGTGACCTGTTTGCACCGCAGACCGCATCGCCCCGCTTCGCATCGCAACCCTGGTCTCACCGTGGGCGACGTCCGACGCCGCCAACATCGAGCCGCTGCTTGCACCGTGACCTGTGGGCACCGCAGTTCGCATCGCATCGCTTCACTGGGCCAGCCGGACCAGACCGACACTGTCGCTGCAACTGGCTCAAGAGTCGAGACCGCACCGCAATTGGGGCACCGCTCGCACGTCTGCGACGCACCGCTCCGACTCGCACCGCTGTCCGACGCCAGCTCCCGCACTCCGGCTTGGTCGCCTGCATCGCAACCTGTCAGCACCGCATCGAGCATCGTCTCGCCCTGCATCGCACGCCTTGGACTCACCGACTCCGTCTGCCCGACGCTCATCGAGCCGCTGCCTGCACCGCATCGAGGGACACCGCACCTTGCATCGCTCCGTCTTGCACCGCAACCGCGACGAACGCCGACCGGTGCGTACACTCCGTACCAGCCACAACGAGAAAAGGTACTGTGACCGAGTCTACTCATGACTCTGCTGGCCCGTATCGACGCGGTCGGCTGGAACTGTTAGACTCTGTGGTTTTCAGCATCACGGTAGGCTCGGACGGAGCTACCGACTCGTACGAACTTTGCTTTTGTGCTATTCCTGCAAAGAAGAAGTTAACGTACCAAGTATTCATTCGTAAAGTATAGTATGGTGGATTTTTGTCATAATTGGTCTTGTCTTGAGTATATAAAATATTGGTTATTTTTCTAAACTGGTGTGGTGTCCGTTTGTAGTGTTTACACTGTATTACTGTTGGTTATGTGCAAATGCTTTACACACTGCCTCTGAATTAAGCCTGACTGCTCGTGCCAAGCTACCACGAGGGTGAGCAGGGGTTACTTCACGAGTGTAACAACCCTTACCCTGACTAGGAAGAAGGGTCCCTACTTGGACAAAGGTGCAAGCCCTTGCCAACTAGAGATCCCATTTCTAACATTGGTTGTCAGCGGTGAGGATAGGACTTGTGTTTGCACTTGACTTACAGTGATTGGTGTGCACTACTACCATATCGCAGACCATTACGTACCACATACTGGTTCTTTTTCTTTTGGCCTATTTTTGATCTTGCCAGTTTTCAACTCACGACTTTTGTCATGCCTGAATCAATTGCATCATCCGTTGCATCTCTGGAAGTTATCTTTGAGGAGGACAGGTTGGAATCCTACGCCGTAAAGGAGTTACGAGCGATTTGTAAAAACCTGAAAGTCCAAATTAAAGGCCTCACAAGGAAGGAGGAGCTACAGAAGGCGCTGAGGGCCTGGGTAGCAGCCAGACATGCCAATGGGCAGCCTGGTGATCTCAGTGAGGAGGCGGAGGAGCCTATTTCCAGGGTGGATGTGCTTTTGGGTAGGGGGAACCCGCCAGGTCAGGCAGCAGCAGTCTGTCCCCAGAGGAGCTGGAGGACAGGCGGGAGGCAAGGCAGTTCGAGCTGCAGAAGCTCAGGCTGGAGAGTGAGCGGGAGGAGAAGAGATTGGCCATAGAAGAGAGGAAGATGCTCTTAGAGCATGAGAGAGAACTGAAGGAGCTAGAACTTAGGAGTAAGTCAGGCTCAGATGGTGGCAGCAATTCGTCCAGAAAGGCAGACAGGATTGTGCACATTCCCAAGAACGTAGGCAAGGAGTTCAAGAAGGGGGACGACATACAAAGGTGGTTCCAGGGTTATGAGGCAGCCATACACATGAATGGGGTCCCTGAGGAGAATTGGGGAGCAGGATTGTGGCCACTTTTCCCGGAAGAAGCAAGGGATGCTCTGATAGCTTTGGGTAAGGGGTATCACCTCACCTATGCTGACATGAAGGATGCCCTTCTCACGAAGTATGGTCTTACTCCTGAAAAGTACAGGGATCAGTTCAGGTCCAGTAAGAAGTCTGATGCCAACACTTGGTTGGAATGTGTGGATGTGTTCTGCAGGTCTCTGGATGGTTGGGTGAAGGGCAGTAGTGTAACAGATTTTCAGGGGCTCTACAACTTGATTGCATGGGAGCACTTGTCTAGTCTATGTTTTGCAGATCTGCGCCAGCACCTAGTGGATAGTAAGCTAACTGACCCCAGGAAGCTTGCTATGGAAGCGGACCGCTGGGTGAGTACCAGGGTCCACAAGAAAGCGTTTGGGGGAGACTCAGCCAAAGGTGGGCAGGGTCCCCAGCAGAAAGGGGGGACAAGGGTAAAGCACAGGAGTTCTCGAAAGGGCCCCAAACTAGTACCCAGGGTAAAGGTTCCCAGCCCCCGGTGATAAGAAGAAAGGGGTCTCTACAGGGAAGCCTGTTGAGACCGGCCCCACGCAAGTGTTATGCATGTGACCAGGTAGGTCACTTTAAGGGGACCCCAAGTGCCCGAAGGGGACACAGCCACCCACCGGTGGACAATCCAAAGTGTTGGCTAGTGTAGCGCTTGGGGAGGAGGGGTGCCCACAGGAGGGTGGGGATCCCGCAGAAATGACCCTTGTCTCACTCGGGGACAGTGAGATGGTCCCAGGAAACCAGGTGCCCCCTAACACAAAGAAATATAGCACCTGGGTGACCATCAATGGGAACAGGGTAGAGGCTCTCAGAGATACTGGAGCCAGTGTGACCTCAGTCCGGTGTCACCTGGTGTCTGAGAAGCAAGTAGTCCCAGGAGCATTCCACCAAGTAGTTGCTGTCGACAACTCAGAGCGCCAGTGTATGGTGGCGCAGGTTCCCTTTGAATGGGGGGGGTCTCAGGTCCCTTGAGGGTGGTTGTGAGCCCTACCATGCCTGTAGATTGTCTGCTAGGAAACGACCTGGAGCAGTCCTCATGGAAGGAGGTTGAGCTCAGGTCTCACTTGGAGATGCTTGGGTTGCCAGAGTGGGCATGCGTGTCTACTCGGTCAATGGCGGCCAGAAAGGGTGATCAAGAGGACTTGGAGCCTGAAACAGTGGCCCAAGTCCCTGCCAAGAGAAAGGGCAGGGGCGCGGGAAACCGGCCCCGAAGTTCCCACGGACCGGGAGGAGGCGGACCTCGAGGGGGACGCCCCGGTGCCTACAGGGGAGCAGGTAGCCGAACTGGGAGACATCTCTGAGCTGACCCATTGGCAGCAAGAAGGGGGTCCCACCAGGGAGGAGTTCTGCAGGGAGCAGAGCGAGTGCCCTACTCTGGAGGGTCTGCGGCGGCAGGCTGCAGACCAGGCAGCTGGTAATCAGTCCGGGTCACATCTGATCTACTGGGAGAGTGGTCTCCTATACAGTGAGCCTAAGGTTGCTGAGCCTGGGTCAGCCCGTGTGCTGGTGGTACCCCAGCGCTTCAGGACCTTCCTACTGGGTCTGGCTCATGACGTGCCTTTGGCAGGACATTTGGGGCAGGACAAGACCTTTGCCAGGCTCGTCACCCACTTCTTTTGGCCCCAAATGCGAAGGCAGTCAGATGCACACTGTAGGTCTTGCCAAACTTGCCAGGCAAGTGGTAAGAGTGGGAGGAAGGTCAAAGCTCCTCTCCAACCTTTTCCGGTTGTTGGAACACCCTTTGAAAGGGTAGGGATGGATATAGTGGGGCCACTGGATCCCAAGACAGCCATGGGCAACAGGTACATCCTGGTGTTGGTGGACCATGCCACCCGGTACCCGGAGGCAATCCCTCTCAGGATAACGACGGCGCCAGTGGTGGGCCGGGCGTTAATGGGGATCTTTTCCCGTGTGGGATTCCCCAGAGAGGTGGTTTCTGATAGGGGGACCAATTTCATATCGAAGTATATGACATCCCTGTGGAAGGAGTGTGGTGTAACCTACAAGTTCACCACTCCTTACCACCCACAAGGAAACGGTCTGGTGGAGAGATTCAACCAGACCTTGAAAGGCATGATCAAGGGTCTAACAGAACCCATGAGGCGTAAGTGGGACGTCCTCTTGCCATGCCTACTCTTTGCGTACAGGGAGGTGCCTCAGAAGTCTCTTGGGTACAGCCCCTTTGAGCTCCTGTATGGCCACCCTGTCAGAGGACCTCTGAGTTTGGTGAAGGAAGGCTGGGAGGCGGCTCCCAGGAAAACTCCCAGGATGTATTTAGCTACATGCTGGCCTTTAGAAACCAAACTGCCCGCTTCAGGAAACTCGCTCAGGCGAACCTAGAAGCAAGCCAGGAAGAAATGAAGAGATGGTATGACCAGAACGCCACTCTGGTCGAATTTCAACCTGGGCAAAAAGTGTGGGTAATGGCCCCAGTGGCACCTTGTGCCTTGCAGGACAAGTGGACTGGGCCATATGAGGTAAAGGAGCGCAAAAGTGACGTCACCTACCTGGTGGATTTGCAGGCTCCAAGGAACCCTTTGAGGGTCCTTCACGTGAACCGCCTCAAGCCCCACTTCGAGAGGTCCGAAGTGAGTATGCTCTTGGCGACAGATGATGGGGTGGAAGAGGAGAGCGAGCCTCTCCCTGACCTCCTGTCTACCAAGGAGCATGATGGGTCAGTAGAGGGTGTGATCCTCTCCCCTACTCTGACTCAGGAGCAGCAGGGGGACTGTCGCCAGTTGTTGGGACAGTTCGCCCCACTGTTCTCTCTGACTCCCGGTGTTACTCACTGGTGTACCCATGACGTGGACACCGGTGACAGCCATCCTGTGAAGCACAAGATTTACAGGTTGACTGACCGGGTCAGAGCCAGCATCAAGGAGGAGGTCTCTAAGATGTTGGCGTTAGGGGTGATTGAGCCCTCCCACAGTCCTTGGGCCAGCCCAGTGGTCTTGGTCCCAAAGGCTGCGGCGCCCGGTGCCACTCCAGAACTCCGGTTTTGTGTGGACTACCGCGGGCTCAATGCCGTCACCAGGACTGACGCGCACCCCATCCCCAGAGCTGATGAGCTCATTGATCGGTTGGGAGCTGCCCGGTTCCTCAGCACGTTTGATTTAACGTCTGGGTACTGGCAGATTGCCTTAACCGATGGGGCCAAGGAGAGATCAGCATTCTCAACCCCAGAAGGTCATTACCAATTCCGGGTGATGCCCTTTGGGTTGAAGAATGCCCCTGCCACCTTTCAGAGGTTGGTCAATCAGGTGTTGGCTGGGCTGGAGGATTTCAGTGCCGCCTACCTGGATGACATTGCTGTGTTCAGTTCCAGCTGGGAAGAACATTTACAGCACCTTGAGAAAGTGTTGAGGGCTCTGCAAGGTGCAGGCCTCACGATCAAGGCCAGTAAGTGCCAGATCGGGCAGGGGTCTGTGGTGTACTTGGGACACCAGGTAGGAAGCGGCCAGGTGGCGCCCCTACAACCCAAGATTGACACCATTCTGGCTTGGGAGCCCCCAAGACCCAGACAGAGGTGAGAGCCTTCTTAGGTCTCACCGGCTATTATAGGAGATTTGTTAAGGGCTATGGCACCATCGTTGCCCCCTTAACAGAGCTGACCTCTAAGAGGCAGCCCAGGAAAGTGATCTGGACTGAGTCCTGCCAGAAAGCTTTTGATGCCCTGAAGGCAGCCATGTGCACGGCGCCCGTGCTCAAGGCACCTGACTTCTCCAAGGAATTCGTCGTGCAGACTGACGCTTCAGAGCATGGTGTGGGAGCGGTGCTCTCACAACTGAACGAAGAGGGCCTGGATCAGCCTGTAGTCTTCCTTAGCAGGAGACTACTTCCCAGGGAACAGAGGTGGAGTGCCATAGAAAGGGAAGCTTTTGCTGTGGTCTGGGCGCTGAAGAAGTTGAGACCATACCTGTTTGGGACTCACTTCCGGGTTCAGACAGACCACAGGCCCCTCAGATGGTTGATGCAAATGAGGGCGAGAATCCAAAACTGCTGAGGTGGTCCATCTCCCTACAGGGAATGGACTTTACGGTGGAACACCGTCCTGGTACAGAACACGCCAACGCAGATGGTCTGTCCAGGTTCTTCCGCCTTAGTGAAGAGAACTCCCATGGGGTTGGGTAGTTCTCCCTACTTTCAGCTGGAGGGGACATGTGTTAGACTTGTCATCTTTTGGCGTGTTTCCCCTGACTTTTTGCTTTCTGACCTCCCGGTTTTGACTCTGTTTTTGCTGGTGTGATGATTCTGCGCACTTTCCTCACTGCCGTCCAGTGGGAAAGTGCAAGTGCTCCTGTATAAAATGTGTTATGGATTGGTGTTTCCATGATTGGCCTATTTGGTTTATGTGTCAGTCCCTTGTAAAGTGCACTGCGAGTGCCAGGGCCTATAGACCAAATGCTGTTGGTGGGCTGCAGCACTGGATTGTGCCACCCACGCAAACAGCCCGTAAAGTGTAACTCGGGCCTGCCATCGCAGAGCCTGTGCGCAGCCTGAGGCTGCCATGTCGACTTGGCAAGTGCACACACTTGCAAGTCCCTAAACCTTCCCTTTGCTACATGTTAGTCACCCCTAAGGTAGGCCCAAGGTACCCCTGTGGGCAGGGTGCGTTGTACGCGAAAGGTAGGACATGCCCGGGTGTGTGCGGCATGTCCTGATAGTGAATTACAGCCTAGTTCGTTTTTCACTATTGCAAGGCTACCTGTTCCCCCTAGGCCAGAACGGGCGGTTTTGATTATTACAGCTTATAATCCTAACTGACCCCGGGAACATGGTAGAAATTCGAGTTTAGTATGCCTGGACTCAGAATGATAAAATGCAGCTTTTAGTAAGGTTGGTTTTACCATTCTGGGTTTGAAAATACCACTTTTAGAAAGTGGGTATTTTCTTGCCTAACCATCCAAGCCTGCCTCTGCGAGATTGTGTATTCCGTGTCTGGAATGTGAGTGACAGGGGCTGGGGGATGCCAGGAGACAGGGTGAGTCAGCGCAGGGCTGAATAGCCAGATCGACCTGTAGATGGGTGGGAGGGGTCGCACCTGGGCCCTGAATAGGACAGTGCCTTCCCTCCACAATGCTGGCTCCACCTCCTGTGGTGCGTCTGATGTCCCTGGCCTACTCACTGAAAGAAGGGACGGAGACTTGTCAACAAAGTGCTCCAGAACTGGTTGGGACTAGGCAAAGGCCTCTCTGCCTTCAGAGAACAAAGGAATTTGGGATATAAATATTGGGGCCCTGACCCCATGAATTTAGATCTCGCTGGAATCAAGGAACCTGCCAAGACGAAGTGCTGGAAGAGCTGCCAGGAGGAGTACTGCCCCTTTGCTGTGTTGTTGCTTTGTTGGGTTGGCCTGCAGTTGCTGCTTCTGTCTTGGGCAGTGAAAGGACTGGACTGAACTTTCTACGAACTTGTGCTGAGTATCTCCAAAGGCCAGGAACCGAGCTGGCCTCCTGTTAAGAAGTCTCAGGGACTACAAAGACTTCACAAGCCTCTGGGTACCGCTTCTGGAACGCTGTTTCAGTTGCCACAGAGGAAGGGAACTGCACCGACTCCGTCAACCGAATCCATCCCTGGCCGGTGACCTGTTTGCACCGCAGACCGCATCGCCCCGCTTCGCATCGCAACCCTGGTCTCACCGTGGGCGGCGTCCGACGCCGCCAACATCGAGCCGCTGCTTGCACCGTGACCTGTGGGCACCGCAGTTCGCATCGCATCGCTTCACTGGGCCAGCCGGACCAGACCGACACTGTCGCTGCAACTGGCTCAAGAGTCGAGACCGCACCGCAATTGGGGCACCGCTCGCACGTCTGCGACGCACCGCTCCGACTCGCACCGCTGTCCGACGCCAGCTCCCGCACTCCGGCTTGGTCGCCTGCATCGCAACCTGTCAGCACCGCATCGAGCATCGTCTCGCCCTGCATCGCACGCCTTGGACTCACCGACTCCGTCTGCCCGACGCTCATCGAGCCGCTGCCTGCACCGCATCGAGGGACACCGCACCTTGCATCGCTCCGTCTTGCACCGCAACCGCGACGAACGCCGACCGGCGCGTACACTCCGTACCAGCCACAACGAGAAAAGGTACTGTGACCGAGTCTACTCATGACTCTGCTGGCCCGTATCGACGCGGTCGGCTGGAACTGTTAGACTCTGTGGTTTTCAGCATCACGGTAGGCTCGGACGGAGCTACCGACTCGTACGAACTTTGCTTTTGTGCTATTCCTGCAAAGAAGAAGTTAACGTACCAAGTATTCATTCGTAAAGTATAGTATGGTGGATTTTTGTCGTAATTGGTCTTGTCTTGAGTATATAAAATATTGGTTATTTTTCTAAACTGGTGTGGTGTCCGTTTGTAGTGTTTACACTGTATTACTGTTGGTTATTTGCAAATGCTTTACACACTGCCTCTGAATTAAGCCTGACTGCTCGTGCCAAGCTACCACGAGGGTGAGCAGGGGTTACTTCACGAGTGTAACAACCCTTACCCTGACTAGGAAGAAGGGTCCCTACTTGGACAAAGGTGCAAGCCCTTGCCAACTAGAGATCCCATTTCTAACAGTTTTTTTATGTAAAACAGAATGGTCATGTGATTGTGACACCAAATGCTTAACAAATATGCAACAGCTCTCTCTATTTGTCTAATGTACCAGAATAGATCTATAAAATAGCAATATTCTGGTTTGTTTTTCATTACAAAGCTGTGAGTATGTGAAAATAGAAGCGACATGTATTATCTGAAAGTCGCGTAAAGGACTGAAAACCGATCGGCCATTTTTAAAAAAGGATTCGCTTCCTCATAGAGGCGAATGATAATCAAATCCATCTATATATAAACGCACTATTCTGCAAATGGCGGTAAGTGCTACTTATGTATAATTTCAGCACGGTTATTGATGAAGATACAGACCGTGATGATAATATAAATCAAAAAGTGTCATGACTTTTTAGAAAACCTCATAAAAAGCCCGTAAATACATCGGCCATTTTAAAAGAGGGATATACGCGTCATCGTAAAGGTGAAAACAATAATAATTGACGACAAACTAAAATGCGCACATGGGGCAATATCACTCAGACCCTCCCCAATGTTCGAACTCCTAGATATAATGTGGAGCCAAAGACATTATCGATACCATAAAAAGCAGCCAGCCGCGGGATAGTCGCGCTTACTTGTTAAAAATATTACGGCCTCCCTGCACCAACGAACAGCTTCCGGGTCAGGATACACATTGGTGTCAGACCCGGAACTCCTTTATATCTGTTTTTTTATGTAAAACAGAATGGTCATGTGATTGTGACACCAAATGCTTAACCAATGTGCAACGGCTCTCTCTCTTTGTCTAATGTACCCGAATAGATCTATAAAATAGCAATATTCTGGTTTATTTTTCATTACAAAGCTGTGAGTATGTGAAAATAGAAGCGACATGTATTATCTGAAAGTCGCGTAAAGGACTGAAAACCGATCGGCCATTTTTAAAAAAAGATTCGCTTCCTCATAGAGGCGAATAATAATCAAATCCATCTATATATAAACGCACTATTCTGCAAATGGCGGTAAGTGTTACTTATGTGTAATTTCAACACGGTTATTGATGCAAATACAGACCGTGATGATAATATAATATAAATCAAAAAGTGTCATGACTTTTTAGAAAGCCTCATAAAAAGCCCGTAAATACATCGGCCATTTTAAAAGAGGGATATACGCGTCATCGTAAAGGCGAAAACAAAAAAGCAACTAAATATATACCAACTCTTCTGCATATGGCAGTTAGTACTACTTGTATGTTATACCAACACAGTTATTGGTGAAAAATAAAATAAACCTTCTCGATATTTTAAACCTTTATTTTTATTATTAGTCACAATACTGTGTAATACCCATGATCCCAATTAGGCTTTATAACGATTAGGGACTCTTGTTTTTTGATGTATACTTGCCCTGTCCCTTTTCAAAACACTGAAGGGTATCTCCCTTGTTTTTTACTAGATAATACCATACCCAACGAGGAGCTGCCCGATGATGAAGCATGACACCCTTTGGGGTGTGTGAGGGCCCTTCTCCTAAAAGGAGCACTCCCCTGACCTACTGGTAGACCTTGACACTCACATAGTAACTGCATACTTCTTGTCTTATAATTAAACTGTGGATACTACAGAGAAATTACTACAACATCGATAAACTACTAATCTTTCAAGAAACTACAGCAATCACATACCTGAAAAAGGCACACAAAAAGTGAAGAAAAATATGTCTAAATACCAACTCACCCTAAAACTCTTAGGGGTCGATTCCCATGTCGTTCAGAAAGCATTCCTACCGATTCAGTTCCGGAATGCTTTCCAGACGACTCATATCGGGGGAGTCTGACTTTAGATGTATCTGGAAGCTTCCGGATACGATTCGGTCGGACTCCCATTAATTTCAATGGGAGCCTATGTTCCGAACGAGAACACAGGCTCCCATTGAAGGAAGGGGTGGCTGGGGAAAACCTTCCACCCTGTGGCGGGCACCCCATGGTGCCTGCCACACTGTGCATGGTTGGAAAGTGGGGTCCCTTGGGTATCCCCACAGGCCCGATTTCGAAGGCCCTGGGTGCAGGGAGTCCTGCTATGAGCCCCCAAAGACAGATTCCGGCAGTCAATTCATCCAGGAGAAACCGAATCGGAACAGCTGTCCGAATCGGTCATCGTACTCGCTGGCTCAGAAACCAAGGCCATAGAGCGGTACAATTCGGCTCCAAAAGACGCGAGCCACGCGACCTGCACGAATGCCTTTCGGAACCGATTCGGACAGCCCTAATGGTTTCCAGGCATCGTAATCAGTCACTGGGAAGTGTGTACGATTCGGTCGGAAACAAGGGTTCCGGATCGGATTCGGAAAATCTGAATCCGATTCGGAGCCCTTCCGAATGACGTCGGAATCGACCCCTAAAGATAAAATTAAACTCCCTCAGCCTCCGTTAGCTACCAACAATCAAACATTTATATTAAAACTAAAACAACTTTTTTCCCTACCAGAAAACAACACCCCCAAGGGAAAACCAAAAAATAAAGACTGCGATTACCAGCAAGAACACATATGTAGGTATAAAATAGAAACATAATACAATAACTTTGTGTGTCAATAATAAATATGATATATTTTTTTAACATTTATTTATTTGTATTATTACACTACTTATACTGCTTACTAAATGACACCAAGGGCAAGATACATCACATCACAGTAAGGGAAACAATTACTCTCTCACATGAGCTACACCTACAGCCAACCTAGCACAAACACAGAAACTATCAATTGGAAATGCACTAAATATTACTCTAATGCTTGCTATGGAAGGGTGACTACACAAGATGATATTGGCATTAAGGTACCCCCAAAATGTCACCACAATCAAAGTAAGGAATGTACTAAATAATTTAAGAGAAGAAAGCACCAGTTCCCAAGAACCCACAGCTAAAATCCTAAAATATATATTCCTTAAAGTCCCCGAACACATCACAGGCCTGCTACCAGCTATACCCTTGTAAAACACTTAATAGCATGAACTAAAAAAGCCACCAGTGATACCCCTTCTGCTTCATGAGATACCAAGATGTCCAAATTCTTGAACACTTAACCACCACACATGATGAAGGACCCTTCCTTTTACATGTTAACCATAACAATTAATAACACATTATAATTTTTGCTACAGCAAATAACTTATTAAAGCTAAGCCAGTGTCAAACATGGATGATGAATTGGAAATTCAAAATGTGCCCCAAACCATCTGCTCAGATATACACCGCACATGGTGAATATGATAACACTAACATACCATTCATATACGCCCTGCCTCCTAATAAACTAATTAGCACTTACTACAAACTACTACACCACATTAAAATTTTAACAAACAACTACTCCCCACATAAAATAATTAATTTTGATCAAGCCATGATTCAAACTATCCTTAAGCTATTCCAACACAACAATACAAGGCTGTTACTACCATTTTAACCAAAGCATTTGGAGACAACTCCAATAATCTTCACTAAGGGCCTGATTACAAGTTTGGCGGTCTTGGGACCGCCATGGCGTCAGTGTTGGATCGACCACCGCACCGCTGGCAGTCCGACCGCCATGTTACTAGACATGCTATTACATAGACGAAAGGCTGCCACGTTCCCGCCGCCACCTCCAGGTAATCCCGACCGCTGCTGCAAAATAGGCCAATGAGTCTGTCTGAGGGCCACCAGTGTAACTGCCATCCCAATTACGCGTTGCCTTACAGCTGGTGTGAACGTGGCAATCCAACCACCACATCTGAACTGGCAGAAAGGGATGATATAAGGGCAAAACTCATCTGTACTCAAGTCTACACGTCCTGTGCCATCATGGAGCTGATCATACACGTCCTGCTGTACCTTCTTAATCACGTTCAAAACCAACACCGTCGTGGACGCAATTGACTCTAAGCCATACTTCTACCTGTTCCCATTGACTCCTCAGGAAATCAATGCCCCACCATGGACCTGGCAAGTGGGTTGGGGCTCCCTTGATCAAACATATTTTGTGGGGCCCTGTTTGGCATTGTTTTAAATGTATAGCCCCCTTGGTCAAGTAACTGACAACTGCACAGGTGCACTGTACACACATGGACATGTGTTTACATCTCACAATCAGTGATAGTGATGTGCACATTGAATTGTGTCACACAACAACACCTCCTCATCAATATCACACCTATCAATCACCCTGACACCCTCACATTACACACATCCTAGGTGCCGTTATAATATCAAACATACATCTGTATGGATGTGTCATTAAACTCAAACACACCTTCTCTGCTACAACTCTGTATTGGACTCTCACACATCACCCACATTAAAAGGTAATGTCAGTACATAGGATTACAAATAATCAGTGTGAGAAGGATTCAAAGTGCACAATGTAAACACTCTGTGCAGAATAGGTATACCTCTACCAGGGGGAACCCTGAAAGGATGGGGCCCTGGGGCCAAGTCCATTTGGCACATGTCTGAAAACCTCTATGTGCGCAGGACCTGTGGATTGAAGTATATCAGGGACAACCAATAGCTTAACCAGTTGCCATGCATGTGTTGGTAATGTGCAAGTGCAAGTCATGACAGCAAATACAGCACTAACAGCCTTTGTCACACATCTAGATAAAGTAGGTTCATGGCACACAGTGGAAAATGGACACATGTCCAAACAAATGTCAACTAAGGTATGACAATTTAACACCCTCCATGCATGGATAAATAAATATCTAACTTGAACACATCAAACACATATCCAACCTACATCATAGGGAGAAGTATAACCTAAATGATGTTGACAGTGGCCAGGCCAAGCTCAAATACTTACCATATAATATAATACCCAAGGCAATGTCAGCCCCAATTGGATTTCATCCCACATAGACATTCATTCAACATTTCCCCTTGTCCAGTATAATTCCAGCACTGGCTCCAAGGTCACATCATGCTAACCACTTTAACCGGATCAGCAATCCAGGATGAAACAAACACAACTATAGTCACATATCACTAACTACACAATGACATCCAATAAGTAAAAAAGTAATGGCAGGACTAATGTCTTCAAAACTATGAACATTTGTAATGAATGGATGAAAAACATCCGGTAAAACAAAGGCCAATGGCCAGTCCATTTCTGCATCTGTGCCACAGCACAATGCTGTGCCACCAAACTTGCCCTTACTGACACTGCCAGGGAACCTCCTCACAAAGGGGCATCCATTAGGGATAGCAGCCACCTCAAAGATGGTACTTGGGTGGGGGATGGGATGTGGTTTAGGGAGGGGTGGGTTTGGTTTTGGGAGGGGTTTTCTTGGACGATTTGGTGGTGGGGCTAGGTTTAGTATGGTGGGGATCAGGTTTCTCAGGTTGGAGTGGGATGTGGAAGGGATTGTTGGGCTTTGGGACGGGTTTTCTTGTGCTTTTTGGTGGGAGGGCTGGGTTGAGTGAGGTGGGGATCAGGTTTCTCAGGGCTGGATTCGGATGTGGAATGGATGAGTTGGGCTTTAGGAGGGGTCTTCTTGTGCTTTTTGGTGGGAGGGCTGGGTTTAGTGGGGTGGAGATCAGGTTTCTTAGGGGTGGATTGGGGCATGGAATGGATGGATTGGGCTTTGGAAGAGGTTTTTTGGGACTTTGGATGGAGGGGTCTGTTTTCACAGGGGCAAGGGCAAACAAGACATCTTCACGGGGAAAAAGGGTAGGATGTTCAGGATGGAGTTGGGTTTGGGAGGTAGAGGGAGTAGAAGAGAGAGGTGTGTGTGCTGCATCAACTGTGAGTTGTGTGGGTGACTGTGAGCATTTGTGTTTCTTTGTTGTATGTGATGTGGACATGCTGGGTGTTGCGAAGAGGTCTGTCAGTGTTGGTGTGGTGTCTGGGGGTATGGGTGTGGTTGTGGAGGGGCCTGTGGGTATTGGTGTGGTGTCTGTGGGTATGGGTGTGGTTGTGGAGGTGTCTCTGGATGTTGGTGTGGTGTCTGGGGTATGGGTGTGGTTGTTGAGGGGTCTGTGGGTATTGTTGTGGTGTCTGGGGATATGGGTGTTGTCGTGGGGAGGTCTGTGGGTGTTGGTGTGTTGTCTTCAGGTATGGGTGTGGCTGTGGAGGGATCTGTGGGTGTTGGTGTGGTGTCTGCAGGTATGGGTGTGGTTGTGGAGAGGTCTTTGGGTGTCGGTGTGGTGTCTTTGGGTATGGGTGTGGTTGTGGAGGGGTATGTGGGTGTTGGTGTGGTGTCTGGGGATATGGGTGTTGTAGCGGTGGTGAGGGGGAGTATGTCTGGTGAGTGGCTACATGCCTGTGGATTTTGTGTGTTATTTGTTTGTGTGTGGTGCTTGGGTCTGATGAAGTGTGTGCAAGTGTGTGTGGGTGTTTGGGACAAGCATGGAAATAGGGAAATTGAATGGGTAAGGGGCAGGAGGTGGGGTGGAAGGTTCGGATGGGTAGAGGTTTGATATGAGGGAGGATGCCAAAGCCTGAAAAGACCTCTTTAGGACAGACATTGCACTGTGAATGCCTTCCAGGTAGGCACCATCAGGGTCAGCTGGTTGCCTTGCCCCTGGTTGGCACTCAGAAGTGCAGTTTGACCCACAGAGATAGTCTGCAGGAGGTCAATAGCATCCTCATTCGGGCAGCAGGGGTAACAGGGGTAACAGGGGCAGGGGCTGAGGTGCATGGGGCAAAGAAGAATGCTCCCCTCTTAGGGGAGCAGGCCTGTAGAACTGGTTGGGGGACAACTAGGAGGGTGGAGATGGAACTGGGGTGGCAGACAAAGATGAAGGTGGTACTAATCCTGTGGGGTCCACCACCACTCGGGAGTGTCCACTGGAGGATGACTCAGATAAAGATGATGATGAGCTACTGTCCTCCGTGGCACACCCCACACCCTCCTGGTCACTGGGTCCCTCTGTGTCTGAGCTGTCATGTCTGGAACTGCTGTGACCAGCTGTCTCTGCAACAACATTGACCCCTTTGCCTTCATCTGCCCTGGATGAATCTGAAATGACATGTAAAATGGCTTAATTGCAACTGCTTTTCCACACTTGACCATTACAAATTAACAGAAAACATTTATTAAGGTTACATATCACACCAGCATCATTACTCTATAGGCTTCAAATTTAGCATGACCACATGCATGCATGCTACATAAACTGCAACAGATCTTCCATTACTTCATAACACATCAGGATGCCATGAAGGTCAAGTTAAAGATCAATGTACCATCAATATGTGTTGTGGTAGAATCATGTTGCATGCAAATGCACATTGTACACTGATGAGACTTTTGACTCTAAATTTCATCATATGTCCACTACCTGAAAAGTCTAAATGAAAGTTGTACGAAAGTAATTTAGCTATGTATCACATGTACCTTACAAATGTTGCCTTGAAACATTGAGGTCCAAAGTTTTGGGAGATAGATACTCCAAATTCACCCAGCAAAAGACTTCATATAGCTATATGAACCTCACCAATCCTGCTTGGTACAAGTGATAATGCCATTCATAGATTGTATTCTAGAAGCCTATACACCTTTAAAGATTGTTGGGTGTCCGTGACTATCTATGACATGAATATGTGGGATCACTAGAGTCCCAGGGTGATGGCACATCACAGCACTCTTTGGTATTGCAAACTGAGATCGCCTTGTAAGGATGAGTGTAGACACTCACATTTGTCTCTACAGTTCTACATCTCACTTTCTGAAGCATGTCACCAGTCAGTGAATGATTTTTGATACTCTATTTCAGATGAACTAACAACAGGGAAATGTACTCTGGGCAACATTTATACAGTAATGCTGATGGTACCAGTGATGTTTGTACACTCATGTCACTGTTGAAGCACAACTTACCAATGCGATGTGTTGGTCAGGCACCACAAAAACTGTGCACTGTATGCCATGTCACATGTAATAGGGCCACCATCACATGAGAGAAAGTAGTGAGGGAACATAACCCCTTAGACAAGGAAGACATGTGGCCTGTGTGGTACACTTGTCACCCAGAACAACTAAGAACATGATGATTTATCACTTCACTCAGCCAGGTGTCTGCTAAAAAATGAACATTGGTAGTGGACTGGGCTCACCTGTGTTCCTGGTCATAAAGACAATAGGCACAGCACAGCAGCATGCACCTACTACCAGACCTACACACACAATGACTCATCTTGTGTGTCGCACATGGGCCATCCCCGATATGGATTGGGAAATGCCTGTCTGTAACACACAAAGTTGGCAATCTAACATGTATGACTCCGGCCAGGACTCACCCCCTTGTAGATGCTGTTGGACACTTAACAGCCGATCAAGCTTCGGGTAGGCCATCTCCAGTATGCGGGCCATTAGAGGGGTCATTGTCCACTCTGGGAAGAGTTCCCCAGCTGTACCTCCACGATCTTCCTGGTCCAGCACCTCAGGTCCTCCCACCTCTTCCTGCAATGGACACTACGTTGGTTAAAGACCCCCAGGCTCCCCACCTTCCAGGTGATGGCTCTCCAAAGGGCTTTCTTCTGATGAGTGTTGAGCTGTATGGATGCAATAGGTGAAGAAACAAATTGTAACTGCAAGTTTTTGGATATCTGGTTGTTTGGTACACATTTTGCATACACCTAGCATACGCATTCATCAATAGTCAACACAATACATGTGTAAATGTCAGCTGCTAAGCACTACAAAAGCATGACTACACACTTTTGTGGTTATCTGCTGACTATCCTCAATCCTGGTCATGACCTACACTGACTGAGCCAGCCCACGAACATCATGTATCCCAGGGCCATCCTACATGTAATGTGATGTGAGAAACTATGACACACAACACACCATTGAGACCTTCTGAAGGGTGAACTACTTGTGCATGACTGTACAGACACCTTTACAGTCAGGCCTAATGACTTGATTATTTATTTATTTATTTACTTAATTTATTTATTTGAAAGGTTTTATAAAACGCAAACATGACCTGTCAGGGTATCAGAGCGTTGTACACAAAGCTTGCAATATGAAGAGGAAAATTTGTAAATTCAACACTCCAGAAAATAGGAGGAATAAAGCAGTACAAATGCATCACTGAACGTTCAAAGAAGGCTGTAGAACTGTAGAACTGAAGTAGAAGTAAGTTGGGGTGGCTTCAGGTCTATCTTTGCAGGTAGCTATTCAGGAACAAACCTTTGACTTTTTTTTTTTAATGTGGCAATCGAGGGGTTAGATCTGATTTCGGGAGGAAGAGCGTTCCAAATTCTAGGAGCCAGGCCAGAGAAGGCTCGGTTATAGGTTCTCTTCTTATTGAATATTTGTGGTTTCGACAGTAGATTCTTGAGGATTCTTAGGGATCGATTCAAGCCAGATAATTCAAGTTTGTTTGCCAGATAAACTGGAGGGTTATTGTGAAGAGCTTTGTGTGTCAAGCAGGCAATCTTGAAATGAATCCTTGCTTCGAAGGGGAGCCATTTGAGTTGAATTAAGTCTTGTGTGATGTGTTCATGTTTTCTTGAACCAGTGATGAGTCTGGCAGCAGAGTATAGAGTAGCCCTTAAACGGACCAGTCTAGCTTTGGGAAGTCTAGCTAGGGTCACAATTACGTAATCTAAGTGAGAGATAACTAGGGATTGGACTACAAGCTTCATGTTGTCAGGAGGAAGGAAGGGTTTGATTTTCCTTCACGTGTTGAGTTGGTGATTTGCTCCTCTGGTTGTTGCGCTGATGTGGTCTTGCATATTTAGGTGTTTGTCCAGAGTTATGCCTAATGATCTCATTGAGTCCACATAATGTAAAGTGCAATTGAGGGCCGTTAGTTGTTTGAGCCAGTCATGAATGGGTGTAGACTGATTGTGAGGGAAAATCAGGAGGTATTTGGTTTTTAGAGTATTTAGCATAAGGTGATTGTGGGTTAACCAATGTTCAGTTTTCACAAGGGCATAGTTAAGCGTATTGATGTCATCCGGTGTAGAGATTTTCAAGTACAATTGAGTATCGTCTGCGTACATGTGGTAATGTATGTTCCAGTGGTTCAGAATTTCGGTGAGAGGTTCCATGAATAAGTTGAAGAGCATGGGTGATAGTGCTGAACCTTGAGGCAATCCAATTAAGACTTGGGTACTGCTAGAAAGAGATTGGTGGACTTTGATTCTTTGAGTTCTATTATGTAGGAATGAGGCAAACCAATTTAGGACTGGGCCTGATAACCCCATCCTTTTTTCCAGAAGAGCAATTAAGTGGTCATGTTTGACCGTGTCAACGCCGAGGAAAGATCAAGAACTATAAGTAGGCAACCTACATTCTGGTCCAGTAGTCTCAAGGCGTTGTCAACAATGTGTATCAGAGCAGTTTCAGTACTATGTCCCGATCTGAAGCCTGATTGGTGTAGGTTGTGGAGTTGAAATTGTTCGATGTGATTACATAGTTGTGTGTGTACACACTTCTCAAGTAGTTTGGCAATAGTCATGATGTTGGGAATAGGTCAGAAGTTGTTAGGATCAATTAGGTCTGCATTTGGCTTTTTTGGGATGGGGGTAACTTGACCAATCTTGAGGCAATCAGGAATCAATCCTTGCAGGAGAGATTCATGGACAATTTTTGACCAGACTGGGAGCACAGAGGATAAAAGTTCTTTGAAGAGATTAGCGGGCAGAGGATCATTGAAATGATTTGAGTGTTTTAATGAAGTAATAGTATTGAGTAGCTAATCGTCGTCTGGGAGTCTAAAGGTATTCCACGATGCCTGTTTTTTTGGAGAGTAATACATAGAGCCAGAAAGAGGGGAACTCGGCAGGGGCATTGGAGAGGGAGTGGACTAGGACAGACAGTGTGAATTTGGTGTGATGCGTAGTAGTTCTAATTTGTTCTTTCTTGTCTTTTCCATGAAGTGTGCAGAAAACTCTTCACTACTAGTGATTGAGTAATTGAGTGCAGATTGTTGGCTAGTTGAGTGGTTAGTTTGCTGTTTGATGATTTTGAACAGTTTTTTTGGCTTGTTTTTGGCGTGGTTGAGCTGTGACCTAGAGTGAGCAGTCTTGGCACTACGGATATGTTTGTTGTAGGTACTTCTTGTCATCCGCAGCTGCTTGAGGTTTGTTATGGAGGGAGAGTGTCTCCAAGACCTCTCCACCAGCCTTAGTTTGCGTCTTTCCTCATTAAGGGAGCAATTGAACCAGGGTTTGGATGGTTTGCTGGGAAATCTTTTGAGTTGTTTTGGAGTAATTGAGTCAAAAACATTAGTCATGGAATAGATGTAGTATTCGGTGAGGTCATCCAGATTTGTCATGTTAGGGGGGCGGAAGAAGTAGGTTATTACTGATGCTAGTTAAGTCATTCAAATTGATGTTCCTCAAGTCTCTTTACCATTGTTTGGCCTTACGAGGTTGTCCTAGCCTAAGCGCCACTCTTTCCAAGATGCGGAATGAAATTAGGTAATGATCCGACCAGTCACAGGGTGATATGGTATCCAATTGAATAACGTTATCTTTAGCAATGATTAAGTCAAGGGTGGATCCCTTGATGTGGGTAGGTTCATTGCAGGATTGGGTGAAATTTAGATCAGAGAGGTAGGCCTTGAAAGTACACAATAAGTTATCATTTGCGTCGCTCCATTGTAAGTTGAAATCACCCAGGAAGATAAGATTTCGATTTTGGTCAGAGTAGGAGGATATGGTCTCCATTCTTTGTTCTACGAAGAGAAGATTATCACCAGGGGTGTGATAGTTCGTGTGGAGTATACAAACTAAATTGTCATTGTTTCAGATTTCGATGCCCATGTGCTCTAAAGTAGACATTGGATCAGTTTTTGTGTATCTTAGGGTGAGAAGTCATCGAAAGATGCAAGCTATGCCACCTCCGACTTTCAGAGGCCTATCTAATCTAACAATGTCATATTCAGGGGGAACTAAATGTCTAAAATTGGTGAGGAGGAGTCATGAAGCCAGGTTTCCAAGAAGATTAGGAGGTCCAGTTCTTGAGAGAGAATGAGGTCAGCGAGATCAGCAGCATGTCTTACCGCTGACCTGCAATTAAGAAGGATCGATTTGATGATGATGATGCGTATGGTTCATAGAGCCTGGTACCATAGTACAGACTACATCGTGAGATTTTTGTCACAAAGTAAGGGCTGGCATGTGTGTCACTGAGAGTTGCCTCTTGGGGGATGTGTGGTCATGTGAACTACTTAATCGGATACCATAGTACGTTAGATTGAGTTTGTGTGGTATTTATGTACTGCCATCATAGGCACACCTTTTCCCATATGTGGCACTGTAACAGGGATGACATTTAACATACCATTCTATGTGTTGTTTCATTAGATTGAATGCAGCTAAGTTGGTGAATGATATTTCCAAAACTCTTCAGATTTAATCAACTATCTACACTGGTAATGTGTCAGATGTGCAATAGGCCTATACTGTAGAAGCATGACATAGAATAGTGACAACAGACCTGTGGGAGTACGGGGACTGTCATAGGTAAAAGACACACATTGACAATGTGGGTCAATGGAAAGTAGCATCAGCTCACGGGGTTACATCAGTCATCTTTTCAAATAAAGCACATGTAAAAGCAATCAGTGCTATGATTGCTTGATGAAACTCATTTTGGGAACATCCATGGAACTGCAGGTCTACAGGGCGATTACTCTGTGCATTAGTTGTCTTGCCACAGTACCTCTGCCCCAGCATTGGCCATGGCCCAGACTGACCACAAGTCATTGTCAGGCCTTGCTCTCTGCAGTCTATGCCTACTGATCCCATATGAACATCATATTTATGCCAATTCAATACATAAGAGTGAATCTTCTGGCCATCAAATACATGGCCTCAAGGTTGTATGGCACTCTGAAGGGGTCTGTGAGATCTAGCTAGCTCTCAGACAACAGTTTTGGAAAGCCTGATGTGGGCTGAGTGATCTGTGGAACTATACACAAGGCTAACATCATCCTCAACTGCTTCTTACAGTATACAGACACAGCTCATGCTGTAAAGCCTATACATTTCTTAGCACATATACCATGATCTGATTTGGTACCTTATCATAGGTACCATGAAATTTACACATGCATAGACATGTGCATGCAACACAAGTAGGATATAGGGCTTATCACACATTACAATGCTGATGTTCACGCCACAAAGTACAGAGCGAGCCCCATAATCCATTGCATGATTTTCCCATGTAGGGAACACCCAATTTCACCAAAAATAGCATGGTTTCATTCTGGGACCCAGAGGCACATTGTAGCCAATGGGAATTGAAAGATTGAAGTTGAACAGAGTAAAAATGTATTTGAAATAGTTACCTCTTCCTCTGGTGAGCCATAGAGCTGGCCATACAGGGGAAGGACCTCCTCAACCAGGGTCTCCAGCTCCTCTGGAGAGAAGGGACGGGTGTTCTCACCTTCTTGGCCTGGCATGATTGCTCCCAGGTGGCAAACAGCAGCTAAAGTGGAAGAGGACTTGATAGCAGCAGTGTTAGGAGGCAAGTGAGTTTTTTTCAAACCGCGGCGTACATGTATGCCACGTACACGGTCATCGGTGTAGACGCACACAGCCATTGGAACGTGATCATCACAATCCCCAACGTTAGTCTATGGCTATGTCCGCCGTGGATGCAACCACCCACAGCGTGGTCAACTTCTGCCGGCGGCAGTCGTTCCAAATGTCCCATATGCAAGATCAGGGATCCTACATTTTAGCAGTTGGAACTACAGTATTGGTGCCTGTTAAGTGTGTCACCACCACAACAAATGAGGGCTAACATGCTTACATTTCAAAAACTCCCTTCCCATGTAATGTCCAGCACAAAAATCATCTGTGTGGTGCATTACTGTGCATAAAGGCAAAATGTGCGTGGTTTGGTGGTTTTTTACCTAAAATGTCCTCAGGGTTTCTGCAAATGTTAAATTTCGGGATTGGTGATGTGTACATTTCTGTTACTAGCACATCTGGAGGCCACATTGGGGATTATTGGTGGATGTTGAACAGTAGACAATGACAATATGAATTATGTGTGATGCTTTATGAAGCAGTTATATTATGTCACATGAGTTTTGGCTTACTCTTCATATATATTACTCTGAACACTGTGACCAATATCCAAATTCATGTTCACTCCTCACATACGTACCCTGGGAGTGGGAGGAGCTGACAGCCTCCAGCGTACCATCCATTTTCAGACCTTCAGACGATGTAAGAAAGAAATGTGATCAAGAAATTTTGTTTGAAGAGGCAAACAATACAGGATTTATGTTATCAGTTGGAGCCTGACCTCCTTCCTTAAATCACTTATCCTACATCTCTCACACCAATATTGAAACTTATGACAGTCTTACATTTTCTGGCCACAGGTTCCTTTCAATTTTCTGTGGCTATTTCTGGTGGTATGTCACAACCAATGTTCAGTCGTGTACTACGAGATGTGCTTTCAGCAATGATGAGACACATGAACAGCTACATGCAGTTCCCCAGACGTGAGGATTTAGCCACTGCGAAGTGGAATTTCTATAGATTTGGCCACATCCCACATGTGGTTGGATCCATTGATGGCACCCACATTGCCTTATACCACTGCAAGCCAGGGAACAAGTGTACTGTGACAGGAAGTACTTATCTTCTAACAATGTGCTAGTTGTCTGCTTACCAGATTTGTGCATCTCAAATGTCTGTGACTAGTTCCCAGGATCTGCACATGATCCCTTCATACTGCGGAACAGCACCATACCCCAACTGATGTCACAACTACGCCAGGAGAGGGCCCAGCTTGTTGGTAAGTTTGATCTGTACTAACTTTGTGTGGATAATGTCAATTAGTATAATCTGAAAGTGTGTAACTCATTGTTGCACTTCTGGCTGTCTTCCATCTAGGAGACTTAGGGGCCGATTCCGGCCGGAAATCTCTCCGACCGAGCCGGACCCGGAGAGAATTCCGACCGAATCGGACCCTAGCAGTCCGACCGGACGAGTACGATGCATTCGCATGCTATCGGACTCGAGTCGGTCGGACTCCCATTGAAGTCAATGGGAGCCGGTCGTACAACGCGTACGCGGGCTCCCATTGACTCAATGGGTGCGAGGCGGACAAGGGCGCCCCCTACAGCGTGTACGCGTCCATGCGCATCGCGGCGTACATGCACAGGTAGGGGGACCCATGGGTCCCCCCTGTGTGCGACTCGCGCGCCTACGCGTACAGGGGTCCGACGCGGACCCCAAAGTCCGGCTCCGACAGCTTTTTCGAGCCGGACGGCGCGAGTCGGTCGGACTGCTCGCGGCGCGCATCGTACTTACCCGGCCGGGAAACGTCTCCATAGCGCGGTGCGAGTCTTGTCCATGCGAGTCGGTCGGAGCGTGTTGAAGCCGCGTTCGAGTCGGTCGGCGATTTCGTGGGTGCTTGCATCGTACTCGCTCGGCCGGACCCGCGTACGATTCGGTCGGGAAACAGGGCTCCGAATCGGATCCGGTGAATCCGAATCCGATTCGGAGCACTACCGGCCGAGATCGGAATCGGCCCCTTAGTGTATCCCAACCGTCCATAGTTGTTGGCACTGCTGCGGTATCCTACTATGCCTGGGGAAGTCTGCTTCAATGATGCCCATGGAAGAGCACAGTGGCCAGTGGAGCGGGCTTTCGGGCTCCTGAAAGCCAGGTTCAGATATCTGGACAATACTGGGGGAGACCTCCTCTACTCACCCAGGAAGGTGTGTCAAATCGTAGTGGCCTGCTGCATGCTCCACAACATTGCCCTGCTACTTAACATCCCTTATATTGCAGAGAATGAAGTCCATAAAGAGCCATCGGGTGAGGAACCTGAAATGGCAAATGATGATGATAGTGGTGAAGAGGAAGGAGCTGACTTGCGTCAAGATCTCATCAACAACTTCTTCTAATGAGTGTAAGTAAAGTATGAGATGTAATGACTTTGACTATTCTAGCAACTCTTCTCGTTATGATGTGAGGAGGATGTTTATTCAAAATTCTTGGAATACTAGGCTCTGGCAAAATCTGGTGAAAGGTGTTTGTTTTGTTACTGTAGCTATGTTTTGCTTCAAATTTTGTCTTGGACTGTGTCCTCTAGAAGTTGACTATGTGAATTATGCTATATGTATGGTTTCATAGCTAACCTCTTTGTCTTGGTCTGTTTTAGATACCTTCATCATGGTATCTTCATTTGGACATTTCAGAGTTGTGATATTAGCAGGTACATGATGCTGTGCTGATATACGGAGTGGGCATGGGTTGTTCCTGGAAATGTCTGTCACAGACTTTGGGTGCTCAAAACCTGTACCAAGACAGCTTGCATAGCGATAGGATGGAAGTTACGAGGGTTCCATTGGACTTGTTCCTTGTGTTGTGGTGGTACTAATGCAATATGTGTGCCATCATGTGCTCCAGCACAATGTTGTGTTGGGCCCAAATCATTCTATTCTGCCTTCACATTGGCTAAATCCTCATTGTGTATGAACTGTATGTAGCTGTCGATGTGTCTCCTCATTGTGGACCAAAGTGCTTGTGGCACATCGCTGATATTTTTCTGTGACATTCCACCAGATGCAGCAACACTGGATTGCAATAACCCTCTGATCAGAAACTGTTATACTGTCATGTGTCTGTTTCTTGGTTTAATTGATGTGGGATTCCTTTTGTTAGGTAGCAATATGGTTTCAGCTGATGATATAGACCTATTTTTATTTTACCTGTTGTATAGGATATTGTCTGATGTGTCTTCTCATTCCATGTTGGTAAGATCTGCAACTGAATCTGTGATCACTGAAACAGGATATATATATAAGTCATGTCATATTTGCTCTGTTTTTGACATCAGGCCAGCCTATGATTGGAGCAATGGCATAAAGACGTTATAAGAACAGACCCGTGTATGTATGTGTTGGTGTGACATGGTTGTGATCCTGAGTTAATCATTGTTTACATTGAACATATCCATGCTTACACATTGTTAGAACCGGGGTCACCGATTCCGACACGGTAGCTTGGCTCGAGGCAGGAAGGCACCCGAAGGCAATGTGTTAAGCAGTTGTGCAGCACACACTCACACTGACCCAGTAGCGCGCACACAATAAAGAGACACCACACCAGGCTGTTAGGTAAAAAAATAAGATTCTTTATCTAATTTAAATCAGCAGTAGATGAGGCAGGTAATCTCAGGACAACATTTCAATTCATTTAGCTTCCTAAAACCAGTGCGTAATTCATTTAAGCACATCATAACAGTGAAACTTTACGCCATTAAAAAAAACAGTAGCAATAACCTCCTGGAAAAGCAGGTAACAATGTAGGTCATAGATTGCAGGTCAAAACATAGGTTTCAATGCTTTCAGGTACATTCAATTAGCAAGGAATCAGATGCCGGTATGCACAAAACAATGTAGATGAGGAGGAACCAGTATCAACCTAGGCGTAGCCACATTCAGTACAGTGGGTGCCTCAATGCAGGTAGGACTGCAACATAGGAACATTTTAACTCTTGGCAGGGGAACACAGAGGATCAATACATCTCGGTACATTCAATTCACTAAAGGCCTTAATGTAGATAAGTCACACAACATGGAAACCATTTCCCTCACTAAGGGACTTAATGCAGGTACTTCAGCTCCCTGGGACACATAGCAGGAGCCTTAGCCTAGGCAGGTGTCGAAATACATTAAAAGCCACTCCCCCAGTGCATCTGGAACCCACCCGTGTAACCAGGCTCCATAGGGCAGGTAATGGCAGGCGGCAATCAGGCCACATTCAACTTTACTTCAGGGCCCGGCCTCCTGTACACAAACACAGAGGGTCAATCATCGTGGGCAGTACTCTGGGGCATCAGCCACTCCCTCGTATGTCTATTGCAGAGAGTTTAAAGCGGGGAGTCGCCGCGGGAGCTGGTCTCCGCGATGTCAAGAAATTCCCCCAGTCCTCCCCGACTCACCGCACGGTCTCAGTACCCTCTTGCAGGCACTCGTAGCGCCGGACGCCTCCTCCCCGGTCAGCCCGTTCCTCTTCTCTCATGTGGCTTCGGCCAGGGGGGGGGCGGATTGGCGCGCAGGAGGCGACGGCTACGTGGAGAAGTTCCCTTCAAGGGGAGAGGGCGGCAAGACGCTCCCGGGCCCACTCGGAGCCCCACAGGTGCAAGCGGAGACGGCCCCGGGCCTCCGTAGGCCTCGCGGGCCGAGAGCCAATCGCAGCGCAGCTCGAGGGGGGGCGTGGCTGATGACGCGGCCGGCGCCCTCGTTACTAGGTGACGCCTTCTTCATGCGGCAGGCCTAGCGCGGCCTGGATCCAGCCGCGGCTTCAGTTTCACGCGGCGCCCGGGCTGCGGCGGTGATCTTGGCCTCCGCTTCTTCCCCAGCGACCCCGAGGTCGCGGAGGTGAGTTCTGGGCACAGCGCTTTCGCCCTCCAAAGCGCAGGGGGCTGCGGCGGCAATTACGGGGGCGGCGCTTGCACAGTGCTCGGTGGGGCAATCAGTTTCCTCAGGCCAGCACCTCGTGGGCAGTAGGTGCGGGTGACAGCGCTAGGGGAGCGTACAGGAAGGGGGCAGGATGCAGGCTATGGGAGCCCAGTGCTTAGAGCACAGTGCTCCACAGTCACAGCACTTCTTCAGGGCACAGCACACAGCGCTTTACCTGGTGATCCCCAGCAGTAGCATATAGACGTTGGATTGCTTGGTTGCAGTTTCTTGGTCGTTTCAGCAGTTGGCTTGTGGTTGCTTGGTTGCAGTTTCTTGAGGGGAAAGGGGGGTTGAGTTGGTGGGCACTAGAGGCAGGTAGGTGCCCTGCAGGCACACTGGAGGTGGTTCCCTGGGTCCCCTCACGCTGGGCAAGGTCAGCAGGTGGAAGGTGTTCCTCATCTATCTCAGCACAGCAGTGCCTAAGCCCAGTCAGTACCAGTAGTGTAGGTCTCCCCCTAGGCCCAACAGCCTGTACTCCGGCAGAGGTTCCCCCAGGTCCAGTGGTGCCCCAACTGACTAACTAGGTTTCCCTCCAAACCTCTTATACCCCTAGGTCAGGTGACCCTCCTGAAAGGCGGCAAAACATAACTCCTCCCTGGGCTGGAAGGTTCTAGAAGCTTCCGTCATGTCTGTCTATGAGGCCCAGAGGCGGGACGGCATAGATACATTATGTCCCAGCCTGATCCTGACTACTGGTGCGTGCATGTACCATTGCCACTCCGCAGTAGCAGGGGCCTGTGGCAGCCATCTTGTTAGGAGAGAGCACCTGCACCTCAGCACTGTTTGGCAGTGGTAAGGTGCCCAGAGACCTAGGTCCAACAAAAAGATGGTGGTAAAAATGAGGCGCAAGAGAAAAAAAAACGGGTAAGACCACCCTAGGGCTGACAGGTCTAACACGCGTCCCCCCCAGCCGAAAGTGGGGAGAGCTACCCAACCTCTAGGGAGTTCTCATCGCTAAGGCGGAAAAACAGGGAGAGACCGTCAGCGTTGGCGTGGTCTACTCCGGGTCGATGTTCCACCCGAAAGTCCATCCCCTGGAGGGAAATGGACCACCTCAACAATTTGGGGTTTTCGCCTCTCATCTGCATGAGCCAGCGAAGGGGTCGGTGGTCGGTTTGAATAAGGAAGTGAGAGCCAAAGAGGTATGGCCTCAGCTTCTTCAAAGCCCAAACCACGGCGAAGGCTTCACGTTCTATAGTACTCCACCGCTGTTCCCGGGGGAGTAGCCTTCGAGAAATAAAGGCCACGGGCTGGTCTTGGCCATCATCATTAAGTTGGGAGAGCACAGCTCCAATGCCATGCTCAGAGGCGTCTGTCTGCACGATGAATTCCTTCCCAAAGTCCGGAGTCCTGAGCACCGGAGCGGTGCACATCGCGTGCTTCAGAGTGTCAAACGCTTCTTGACAGGCAGCCGTCCAGATGACTTTGCGTGGCTGCTTCTTGGATGTCAACTCAGTCAGGGGGGCTATGATGGTCCCATAGCCCTTGACAAACCGGCGGTAGTAACCCGTGAGGCCAAGGAAAGCCCGGACCTCCGTTTGGGTTTTGGGGGGCTCCCAGGCCAAGATGGTCTCAATTTTGGCCTGGAGGGGTTGCACCTTACCCCCGCCCACCAGGTGCCCCAGGTAGACGACAGATCCCTGTCCAATCTGGCACTTGCTAGCCTTGATGGTTAGGCCAGCCCACTGTAGAGCCTGTAGCACCTCCTGGAGATGCTCCAGATGGTCCTCCCAGCTGCTGCTGAAGACAGCTATGTCATCCAGGTAGGCAGCAGAGAAGGCCTCTAGGCCAGACAGTACCTGGTTAACCAACCGCTGGAAAGTGGCCGGAGCATTTTTCAGCCCAAAGGGCATCACCCGAAATTGAAAGTGGCCCTCGGGGGTGGAGAACGCAGTCTTCTCCTTCGCTCCATCCGCCATGGCAATCTGCCAATATCCTGACGTCATGTCGATTGTGCTTAAGTACCGAGCTGCTCCCAGTCGGTCAATGAGCTCATCCGCCCGAGGGATCGGGTGAGCATCAGTCTTGGTCACGGAATTCAGACCACGGTAGTCCACACAGAACCGAAGTTCTGGTGTGGTGCCCGGTGGGGCCGCTTTCGGCACCAACACCACCGGACTAGCCCAAGGGCTGCTGGAAGGCTCAATCACCCCCAGCTCCAACATCTTGGCCACCTCACTCTGGATGCTGGTTCTGACTTTGTCGGACAGCCGGTAAGACTTGGTTTTCACAGGCGGGCTGTCCCCTGTGTCCACATCATGGGTACACAGGTGCGTAATCCCAGGAGTGAGGGAAAACAACGAGGATTACCGCTCCAATACCTGGCGGCAGTCCCCCTGTTGCTCAAGGGTCAAGGATGGGGAGAGGACCACTCCCTCCACCGATCCATCCTTCTCATGGGCCGCCAGAAGGTCCAGAAGAGGCTCGCTCTCCTCCTCTTCACTCCCATCTGTCACCATCAGGAGGGTAAGTTCTGACCGCTCCTGGTGTGGCTTAAGGCGGTTGACGTGGAGCACCCTGTGGGGTTGACGGGGGGTCTTGAGGTCTACTACATAAGTGGTCTGGCCTCTTCTCTCCAAAATTTCGTACGGTCCAGTCCACCGGTCCTGGAGGGCGCTAAGCTCTCCGGGCTCCATGACCCACACCTTCTGTCCAGCGTCTAACTCCACCGTCCGAGCATTCCGGTCATACCACTCCTTCATGACGGCTTGACTAGCCTCCAGATTGTCTGAGGCTTCCTTCCACAGCTTGGCTATCTGGCTGCGGAATGCCAGCATGTAGCTGACCACATCACGGGGAAGCTTCTGGGAAGACTTCTCCCACCCCTCCTTCACAAGACTGAGGGGCCCTCTAACGGGGTGTCCATAGAGCAGCTCAAAGGGGCTGAAACCGACCCCCTTCTGCGGCACCTCTCGGTAGGAGAAGAGCAGACAGGGTAAGAGGACGTCCCACTTCCTTCTCAAGTCCTCGGGTAGGCTCCGGATCATCCCCTTCAGGGTCTTATTGAAGCGCTCCACGAGCCCGTTAGTCTGGGGGTGGTAAGGAGTGGAGAACCTGTAGGTCCCTCCGCACTCCTTCCACATGGCCTGCATGTAGGCCGACATAAAATTTGTGCCCCTGTCTGACACCACGACCTTGGGGAATCCCACTCGGGTAAAAATCCCCATCAAGGCCCACGCCACCGCAGGTGCAGTGATGGTCCTCAGAGGGATTGCCTCCGGGTACCGGGTGGCGTGGTCCACCAACACCAAGATGAACCTATGTCCCGAAGAAGTCGGCGGGTCCATTGGCCCGACAATGTCAATTCCTACCCGCTCAAAAGGGGTACCGACAACCGGGAGCGGTTCCAGAGGGACCTTCAACTTAGTCACCGTCTTGCCACTCGCCTGACAAGTCACACAGGTCTTACAAAAGGTGTCAGAGGTAACTCTCATCCTGGGCCAATAAAAATGTGGGACCAATCGAGCAAATGTCTTATCCTGGCCCAGGTGTCCTGCCAGTGGTATCTCGTGTGCCAATTCCAGCAGGAAGGCTCGGTAGCATTGGGGGACCACTAAGGCCCTTGATGACCCATGTACCGGAGCCTTAGGCTCACTGTAGAGGAGACCATCCTCCCAGTAGACATGGTAGTTACCGGTCTCTTTACCAGTTGCTTGGGCTTCGGCCTGCTGCCGCATGCCTTCAAGCATTGGGCACTCTCTCTGCGCCCGACAGAATTCCTCCCGGGTAGGCCCTCCTTCCACCTGCCACTCTGCAGGGGTCGGCAAGTCCCCCACGGGAACAACATCCACCTCAGCGGACTCTGGGGTCACCTCCGCGGCCTCCCCATCCATCTCGCCGGGTGCATCCTCAGGGATGTCCTCTTGTCCAGCAGTGGGCTGGGCCATTATTTCAGGCTCCAACCCGGGTTGAGTTCCTTGCCGGGCAGCGATGGACCGCGTGACCGCGCAAGTCCACCCTGGTAATCCCAGCATCTCAGCGTGGGCGTTGAACTCCACCTCCTTCCAGGCAGTATGTTCCAAATCGTTTCCGAGTAGACAGTCAACTGGCATGGCAAGGCTCACCGCAACTCTCAACAGGCCTGAGAGTCCTCCCCACTCAAAGGGAACTTGGGCCACGGGGTAATGACCCAGGCTATTATCAGCCATGACAACCGGGTGGAATACTTCAGGAATCACCTGCTCTGGGGACACCAGCTGACGTCTTACCATCTTCATGCTGGCACCCGTGTCCCTCAGAGCCTCCACCTTCACCAGGACCCTCTGCCGGTACTTGGCAGTGTTCGAGGGTACCTGAACCCGTGGGATCATCTCTCTATCCCCCAGAGAAACTAAGGTCAAGCCTGTCCACTCACCTCCCCTACCTAGGGACAACTCCTTCCCAAGCGCTACACTGGCCACCCCGGGGTTCTTACCTCCTGTGGGGGCTGGGGTCCTCTTGCGACACTGGGGATCCCCCTTGTAGTGTCCAACCTCCCCGTACTCGTAGCACCGGACAGTTCTGGGCTGCTGACTTTTGTCAGGGTAAGTGGGTTTCTGGAATCCAGATTGGGGTGGGGAACCTACCCCTCTCCCATGCGGTCTATTTTGGGGGCCTTTAAAGAACTCCTTCTTTTTATCTCCCCTCTCTCTCTTCTGGGTAAAACCCTGTCCACCCTTCGGGGGGTCTCCCCCGGATCCCTTGTGGGACACCCGAGTGCTAACCCAGGTATCCGCCTCCTCCGCAAGTTCCAGAGGATCGGTCAGCTTGCGGTCCACCAGGTGTTGGCGCAGCTCTGGAAAACTCTTATCAAGAAGGTGCTCCTTTAAAAACAGATGGTACAGCCCTTCATAGTCACTCACTTCGCTGCCACGCACCCAACCCTCCAATGCCTTACGGGCATAATCAAAAAAATCCACCCAGTTCTGTGTGGGAAGCTTGTGGCTGTTGCAGAATTTCTGGCGATACTTTTCTGGAGTGAGGCCAAACATTTTAAGCAGTGCCTCTTTCATGACAGGGTAATTTCTCTGATCACCTTTGTCTAAAGTCAAGAGTGTGTCCCTTGCCAACGGAGGTATGTACCTATACAGGCCTCCCCCCCAGTACTTCTCAGGCACCCCATGGGCTACCAAAGACACCTCATACGCCGCCAACCACTTATCAATGTCATCCCCTACACTGAAACTGGCCATCACCTCCTTAGGTAGGTAAAACTTAGGCTCTCGTGGAGCCTCAGCGGGTACGCTGCCACCATTCAAGTTGCCCTGCGCCCCCATCTGCAATGCTCGGAGCTCTAATTCTTTCAGGCTAAGCTCATGCAGAAGCTTCCTCTCTTCCATGGCTAGCCTTGCCTCTTCTCGCTCCTTGTCCATTTTAGCAAGCTCTAGCCTCAATTGCCTCTCCTCCCTCCTGTCCTCGTACTCCTCCACAGACACACTGCTCGCTGACACACTACTGCCTGCCCTGGAACGTCTCCCTGGCAACACATTCTCACTGATGTCTATGTGCAGTAGGTCTAGCTCTCCCTGTTCCTCGACCACTCTCCTTCCCGGGTGGGCCAATACCCATGCCCTCAAGACTTTCTGAAGCTCCTCTCTCTTGGCACCTCGCTTGACGGGCACCCCCATCCCCCGACAGAACTCCCTCAGCTGCGCCACCGTATACATTTCAAGGCTGGCCAGCTCGAACTCCATCCTGACAGGTGGGGCCCCAGACACCTTAAGGGAAAAACTCCTAGGACGCAGGCAACAGGTTAACACAGGAGTCTGTACAGTCAGGCAGTGAAGGGCGAATTGTTAGGCTTGCTTACAAATAGGTGTCCAATTGCGGCGCACACTGAATCCCTGTAGGGTGCTGCACAAGCACAAGTCCCTATCCCACCGCTGAACACCAATGTTAGAACCGGGGTCACCGATTCCGAAACGGTAGCTTGGCTCGAGGCAGGAAGGCACCCGAAGGCAATGTGTTAAGCAGTTGTGCAGCACACACTCACACTGATCCAGTAGCGCGCACACAATAAAGAGACACCACACCAGGCTGTTAGGTAAAAAAACAAGATTCTTTATCTAATTTAAATCAGCAGTAGATGAGGCAGGTAATCTCAGGACAACATTTCAATTCATTTAGCTTCCTAAAACCAGTGCGTAATTCATTTAAGCACATCATAACAGTGAAACTTTACGCCATTAAAAAAAACAGTAGCAATAACCTCCTGGAAAAGCAGGTAACAATGTAGGTCATAGATTGAAGGTCAAAACATAGGTTTCAATGCTTTCAGGTACATTCAATTAGCAAGGAATCAGATGCCGGTATGCACTTAACACTGTAGATGAGGAGGAACCGGTATCAACCTAGGCGTAGCCACATTCAGTACAGTGGGTGCCTCAATGCAGGTAGGCCTGCAACATAGGAACATTTTAACTCTTGGCAGGGGAATACAGAGGATCAATACATCTCGGTACATTCAATTCACTAAAGGCCTTAATGTAGATAAGTCACACAACATGGAAACCATTTCCCTCACTAAGGGACTTAATGCAGGTACTTCAGCTCCCTGGGACACATAGCAGGAGCCTTAGCCTAGGCAGGTGTCGAAATACATTAATAGCCACTCCCCCAATGCATCTGGAACCCACCCGTGTAACCAGGCTCCATAGGGCAGGTAATGGCAGGCGGCAATCAGGCCACATTCAACTTTACTTCAGGGCCCGGCCTCCTGTACACAAACACAGAGGGTCAATCCTGGTGGGCAGTACTCTGGGGCATCAGCCACTCCCTCGTATGTCTATTGCAGAGAGTTTAAAGCGGGGAGTCGCCGCGGGAGCTGGTCTCCGCGATGTCAAGAAATTCCCCCAGTCCTCCCCGACTCACCGCACGGTCTCAGTACCCTCTTGCAGGCACTCGTAGCGCCGGACGCCTCCTCCCCGGTCAGCCCGTTCCTCTTCTCTCGTGGGGCTTCGGCCGGGGGGGGGCGGATCGGCGCGCAGGAGGCGACGGCTACGTGGAGAGGTTCCCTTCAAGGGGAGAGGGCGGCAAGACGCTCCCGGGCCCACTCGGAGCCCCACAGGTGGAGCCGGAGACGGCCCCGGGCCTCCGTAGGCCTCGCGGGCCGAGAGCCAATAACAACGCGGCTCGAGGGGGGCGTGGCCGATGACGCTGCCGGCGCCCTCGTTACTAGGTGACGCCTTCTTCACGCGGCAGGCCTAGCGCGGCCTGGATCCAGCCGTGGCTTCAGTTTCACGCGGCGCCCGGGCTGCGGCGGTGATCTTGGCCTTTGCTTCTTCCCCAGCGACCCCGAGGTCGCGGCGGTGAATTCTGGGCACAGCGCTTTCGCCCTCCAAAGCGCAGGGGGCTGCGGCGGCAATTACGGGGGCGGCGCTTGCACAGCGCTCGGTGGGGCAATCAGTTTCCTCAGGCCAGCACCTCGTGGGCAGTAGGTGCGGGTGACAGCGCTAGGGGAGCGTACAGGAAGGGGGCAGGATGCAGGCTATGGGAGCCCAGCGCTTAGAGCACAGCGCTCCACAGTCACAGTGCTTCTTCAGGGCACAGCACACAGCGCTTTACCTGGTGATCCCCAGCAGTAGCGTATAGACGTTGGATTGCTTGGTTGCAGTTTCTTGGTCGTTTCAGCAGTTGGCTTGTGGTTGCTTGGTTGCAGTTTCTTGAGGGGAAAGGGGGGTTGAGTTGGTGGGCACTAGAGGCAGTTAGGTGCCCTGCAGGCACACTGGAGGTGGTTCCCTGGGTCCCCTCACGCTGGGCAAGGTCAGCAGGTGGAAGGAATTCCTCATCTATCTCAGCACAGCAGTGCCTAAGCCCAGTCAGTACCAGAAGTGTAGGTCTCCCCCCTAGGCCCAACAGCCTGTACTCCGGCAGAGGTTCCCCAGGTCCAGTGGTGCCCCAACTGACTAACTAGGTTTCCCTCCAAACCTCTTATACCCCTAGGTCAGGTGACCCTCCTGAAAGGCGGCAAAACATAACTCCTCCCTGGGCTGGAAGGTTCTAGAAGCTTCAGTCATGTCTGTCTATGAGGCCCAGAGGCCCAGAGGCGGGACGGCATGGATACAGTATCATTATGTCCCAGCCTGATCCTGACTAGTGGTGCGTGCATGTACCATTGCCACTCCGCAGTAGCAGGGGCCTGTGGCAGCCATCTTGTTAGGAGAGAGCACCTGCACCTCAGCACTGTTTGGCAGTGGTAAGGCACCCAGAGACCTAGGTCCAACAAAAAGATGGTGGCAAAAATGAGGCGCAAGAGAAAAAAAAACGGGGTAAGACCACCCTAGGGCTGACAGGTCTAACACACATGTACCTTGTTTTGGTATTCTAAAGTTCACATGGGAGTACACATACATTGGTAGATGTGAGAGATACTACAGGAGACAATGAATTGGTGACTAGTGTATTTATTGCATTGAACAAGGAGAAAATTAAATATGTTCAAATTAAACAGGGAAAATCAAACGTGAAGAAGTCAGTCATGGTGGATGAAATCATAGTTGTAGATGTCACATTGTCTGGAGTCCAAAGTCCAACATACAAGGTTTCTTACTGGTGGTGGTGGGTGTCATGCCATCCACACATTCTGGAATTTTGCATGGACATCCCCTCTTTTTGCCGGGGGGAGGGATCCGCTGCTGCTGAGACAGGGGTGTCTGCAGACGTGTCTTCCTCTGACAGGGTCTTCTTTCCTGTGACTGCCGAGAATCTTGATGGGCTGGATGTTCTTGGACCACAGGAAGGAGTAGATGCAGGTGGAAAAGCCCTCCAGAGAGTGGTGTGGTGTCCTGCATCACCTCAACCAAGGAAGCCATGTTGGTGTTGATGCCAGCCACCTCCTGGTATGTGTCGCACTGCAGTTGATTGATCTACAGATTTCAATACGTACCTGGCCCATCATGCCTTGGGAGTCCTAATAGACTCCCAAGACTTGGGTGATGGTGGTCTGGGTGTCAGTGGCCCCAGTGGCCCCAGTGGCCTCACTCAGCAGGCTCACACTTACTCTCCCCCGACCCTACCTCCACAGGCCTGTGCCCTTGGCCCAGGTGGCATCCTCCTACTGGTTCCTGGTCCCTCAGTGACTGTGTTGATTATTGCCACCTCAGAATCCAGGACTGGGGGGCACAAGATGTTGCTGACAGTTCTAGGTACACACCTTCAACCTCAGGTTGTTCCACCTCTTCATAATTTCCAGCTGTGTGTGCAGAGTGGTACCAACAGCATTCACTCTGTCGATTATCCTGTTCCACAATTCAGTTTTTCTACTGAGAGGAGTATGTTGGACTTGGGCTCCAAAAATCTGTGGGTTTGATTTCATCCACCATGACTGACAACTCAGCCTCTGTGAAACTTGGATGTTTGGGACAATTCTTGACAGTAAAATTAAGTGAGCGACAAATAAAAAAAATAAAAAAACAAGGGATATTAGTGAATAGGCAAAAAAGGGTGTGGATAGTGATAAATGGGAAGAAGAAAAAAAGGGCTGCCTTGACTCAAAATGTACACAACGGCGGTGCCTGTCTTGTGGTCTGCTTTTGAGAAGGATCATGGTCAGGCATGCGGTGTGTTTTATAGTGTAATTTGCAGGTGTGTCCACTAGGCCAAAGGACATCAGCTGTGTAGTTTTTGAATCCATCCAATGGGCACTGTTGTGGTACTACGGTGGTCTACTGACGTTGGGGAACCACACCTAAGGGTCCACCATAACAACTGTGTTGTCGTAATAGGCTTGGCGGGAAGCTGCGGTCCTGATGGTGTCGGAGTGGGAATCACCAACATTGCATACCACCGCTGCCTGGGTGGGAGCCACAGCTGCATGACTCATATTACAGCAGGCAGAAGACCGCCGGTGCAGAGGTCTTCTAGGTACCGCGGCGGTCGGGTGGTTGGTAACCCTGGGCGGAGTTCGCGGAGTTGCACTTCGCGAAGTGCAAAAAAAACTCCACCGCACTACGAGGAGCTACGCGAGCGGCAGAGTACAATAGAAAAATGCCGTTCACGGTGATTGCACAGTGCCGGATGCTTGTCCGCACTGTGCAATCATTGCGAACGGTACCATGCACAGTGCAAGCGGTCCCTGCTTTCCTTTTCTGCCGCTCGAGTAGATTTTTACTCGAGCTGCAGCTTTCTCAACGCGAACGGGCAGTTTCTCAACGTGAGCTTTCGCGAGCATACTCGACCACTCGCAATGAGAAACCTGACCCCCCCCGCGTTGAGAAATCTCGCCTGGATGTTGATTTTCCACACTCGCGCTCGCCAACTTGATGTTGACGATCGCGAACGAGGAAAAATCTCGCCGGGAGGTTGATTTTCCTCGCTCGCGGTCGCCAATTTGACGTTGACAAACGCGAGCTAGGAAAAAACCTCCGCTATGCAACGCGAAGCAGAGTTTTTCGGAACTCTGCGATCTCCCCGTAATGCGGAGTGCAGGAAACTCCAGAAACTCCGCGAGCGGAGCGGAGTTCACCGCCCAGGGTTAGTGGTTGGCCCACCAAATTCATAATCAGGGCCTAAGTGTAGAATATGCAACAAACAGCCAATTTATCTTTGAAATTAAAAAAAAGGATTGTACTAGCCTCTATCCCTGTAACAGAGGTATCTAACCACCACAACTTACTTATAGAAAGTCCATTCTACCAAGAAAACAAACACAAACACAAACCAAGTCACCTAATGGGCCACATTGAAGCCACTTGGGGTGGCAGACTGCACCTCTCTGGACACAGATGCCAACCCAAACTTCAAATACTATGGTGGAATGTCTACAATAACACTATGGCCCAAGAAGCCAAAACCAATGATGCAATATAAAGGTGACACAATGCCTTCCAATTTACACTAAGAAGGACAGGACCCAACCTACACTCTACAAATTCATACAAGCCCAATGAAGAGAGCAAAGCTAACAACAAATACAAATGGAGCAATCAGTAACCCAAATTAAACCACAAATTAGCAAACAAACCAATAGAATGTATGACATGCTGCAATGTAAAGTAAAACTCTTTATTAACAACAAGGGAGCACACTACTCAGAATCCATGGAGCCTAAAAAAACTATCTACACACTGACCAATAAATTAAAAGTGAAATTCACACAAGCATAACTAAAATGTTTTTAACTAAATATTAAACAAATTGTTTCTATATATCAGTCCAAAAAAACATGCATGTAAAATAGCAAAAAAGACTGATATAGAAAAGCAATATGTATATTTAGTTAAAAAACTAAGAGGCCACCTATGACAAAGCTCAAAATTACAAATAAAATAAAATTGAATCAATTAAATGCAACTCATAAAATATAATATAGTAACTAACAATCACATGACATACACATACATAATAAAATATAACATTCCCACCCAAAAAATATTTACATAAATAAAACATACTTTTCTGTAACTATAGATCTTCGTCCATATCCATGTGGTCAAAAATATAATCTACCAAAAATGGGAAAAATAATTTCCCAAAAATTCAAAAATAAAACAGGCCCATTTTAAATCCAACAAAGGAACCCAAAGTCATAATAAACAAAAACAAAAGTGTAAAAAAAAGAAATGCTCCAGGATATCCGAAAACCCAAAGGAAATTTAAATTCAAAATATTGGTCAACTATTAACCATATTGATTTCCGTTAAAATAAAATACAAAATCCAAGCATCCAGTCGGTAACTTTAGATCTATAAACCTGTAAACAAGCATACATTTACAAAAACACTATCTTCACATGTACTATAAACTTTACTTTAAAACTATGCAAGACACATAACATAACAATATATAAAATAACAATACAGTGCTACCAAACACAAACTAAGCCTAGCACAGAACACTTTTAAACAAAATAATGTAAACTACAAATAAACTTTCCAAAATCTAGAAGGCAACATATAACTACCATTTACTATTGTTCCCTACAGACTTCCTACCGCCAAAACCCTATAGAAAACCTTTAAAAAAAGGCCTTACCTTATCCAACAAGTGTGCATCACCTTCTCACGGCTAACTTCCAGGAAAAAGAATGAAAAATGGCATGAATAGACTACAGAAGTTAAGTTAGCGGTAAAAAAAGGTTGCTGCTGAATTAAACTAAAAAAGGCTTTTTCCTTACAGAACACAGTGGGGCTTTAAAAAGAACGTTTTAAAAAAATGTATAAAAAATGTAAAACATGTCAATATAACTTATATACAAATTTGAAACACTTATGTAATGTATAAAATAAATAATACTTTAATAAATAAACAGTATAGTATTAATTAAGATATCCTTAAAAAAAGAATTAAAAATTCTAAAAAGTAATCAATCAATCAGATGATTGTTGTAGAGCTCTTCTTGTCACCTGTGAGGGTATCTAGGTGCTGTAAAAAGTAATGTGCCACAATGTTCAAAAAGTATATACACGTTTTATTTAATGTTAAAAATGTACTTAACTGTTGGTTAAATTAACAATGAAAGTGTTTTTCTCATGTACAGAAAGACATGTGTATTTAAAAATGTACACAAACACATTAAATAAATGTTATAAAATATACATAAAAATTAGAAACTGTCATGTACCTTCATTAATTAAAAATAAATACAAATATCAATAATGTATGTGAGGAGTGTAGTACCACCTCAAATCTAAACCATTTAGGTTAAGGCATTGCACACTAAAGGGATAACATTTACTTTTCCCACTCCAATCTAAACCATTTTGGAGAAAGTGTTGGAGACTAAAATGGTTACATTTACTATCCCTACTCCAATCTAAACCATTTTGGGGAAAGTGGTGGACAATAAAGGGTTTACATTTAATATTCCTACTCCATTCTAAACCATTTTGGGGTAGGTGTTGAACAATAAAGGGGTTATATTTCCTGATCTCACTCCAATCAAAACACTTTAAAACAAGGTGTTAGACACTGAAGGGATTACAGTTACTATTCCCACTCTAATCTGAACCATTTTGTGGAAGGTGTTGGACACTAAAGAGGTTACATTTACTATTCCCACTCCAACCTAAACCATTTTGAGGAAGGTGTTGGACACTAAAGGGGTTGCATGTAAAATTCTCACTTCAATCTAAACAATTTTGTGGAAGGAGTTGAACACTAAAGAGGTTACATTTACTATTACGACTCCAATCTAAACATTTTTGCAGAAGGTGTTGGACACTTAACTGGTTACAATTCGCACTACAATCGAACCCATTTTGAGGAACGTGTTGGACACTAAGGGGCAGATTTACAAGCCCCTTGCGCCACTTTTGCGTCATTTTTAACATGGGAAAAATGACGCAAAATTGGCGCAAGGGGCTTGTAAATCTGCCCCTAAAGGTTTTACTTTTGCTAGGCCCAATCCATAGTAAGACATCTTACATAAGCTGTTTAACAGTAAAGAAATAAATTAACTTTTAACCCAATCTTATCAAACAAATATTTGGGATATAATTCACAGTACAAAATATCAAAACAAATAACTATTTGAAATTATGATAATATAAGAAAATTATACATTATATTTAATGCGATGAATACATTATTTTAAAATATTATATTTAGTGCATAACATAACACATTAACAGAAAGTAAATGAAATACTAAATTATGTACATTCATTTTACATTATATTTTTAATGATCATTTATTGAATATAATACATGTATAATATAATCATTGCTGATTATTCACATAACTAATTTGTATATCTTTAAAATTGCCAATAATTTAAAGTATGTTTCCCCTAAATAAATATATTATATTTTAAAATAAAAAAAGATTACAAAATATTTGTAAAACTCAACAGTATTTTTAATTTTGAAACATACATTTTTTTTAATGCAAAATATTTGAATGCAAAAGCTATAACGTAAAATTTATATTTTTATATTTACTTATTTTTCACACTAAATAAATAGGAAAACATTTAATTATTATTTATTCCTACAAATAAAACGTAAATATATTGATTGTGATTTTGGGGCCGATTACGATGGCGGGCGGAAGCACAACCGCCGTGCTGGCGGATGCAAAAACTACCAGTTACCGCCGGCACGCAGCAGTCTACACGCCCGCACAATTATGATGCGAAAAGCAGGCCAAACACCGCCGGCAAGCCAGCAATACCGTCCGCCATCAAAGTGCGCCCGCACACGTAGCGGCGCAGCATAACTGACACACACCGTCCGACGAAACACGTCCCGCCCGGCGCATAAATTACGATGCCGCAAACAAACGGCTCTCACGGCAAAGAGACACCGCACGTGAAAGAGAGGCGGAAACACGGACGCAGAGCACGGACAACGAAGAAGCGGCACCCCGGGCATGAATCCAGCACTGCAGGCCCTTCCCATGCTTCTGCTGATGCACCACCAAGGACGCAACGTACCGCGGAGACGCAGGTAGGCACACACACAACAAGTGCACGCAAACAACGCACACAGTGCAAGGGCGGAAAAGCGGACAACCCCCACCAGCGCGTGCACACTACACATCCACCATTGCATCCACATATGACACACAGGCCAAATCCTAACATCGCAGAACACATGTGTACACACCACCTGGGACTAGGAACCAACCACCCCGTCACGGCCCCAAAGCGCCGATGACGCCGCCACACATGCGCACAACGCAGAGGCCAACCGCAGCGCCATGCATGCGTCGCACACAGACACAGGGACACAACCAAGCAGCACACACATCAGCCCCACCCCGAACGCACATGACACGTGACAGGCCGGCCACAGACATGTCCCCAACGCCCAATTCACGGACAACACCCAACGCCACACAAACGACGCACACATGTCAGTGAAGACACGCAACTGCAGGACACACCCCAGTGTAACAAACATGGCGTAGCACACAGCGGCGGCAACACCAACTAGGAGAAGCAGGGCCCCTTCGGGAAGAGGAACGCCAGTACCACACTGAAAAACCCATACCACCCTGCACATATGAACAAGACACATGAAACGGAACACCAAAGAGCCCGGGGACCGACAACAGGTGGCCCAAGAATTACATCCACACACAAGGCCCAACGCAGAGCGGAAAGGCAGCCTGCCGCCCACACAAGGGAGAGCAGACAGCACTGAATGACCTTCCATTCCAACACCGAAACCACAGCCCTACGACAGAAGCCGGTGAATACAGCCATTGTCCAAGAATAGACCAACACAGGCATGCCGAGGAGACCGACCACAGGGCAGATAGCGCAAATCACAGAAGCACACAACGGACGGGGAAGAAAGAAGAAAACACTCCCCCATGTCGGCCACATGCAAGTTAATTGGAAGGAGTCACACAGCACTGACCTTGAACTGTCTGAGAAGCATGTGGGAAGAGGGCCCGTGTCCTCCAAACAAGCCAACAGAACACAAGTCCTGTCTCCCCACGACTACACAGAGCTCACAGCAACCCCGGAGCGTGCACATTGCAGACTGCACACACAGCCGGAGCACGCCACCTCTACGAACCGCTGCGAAATGGCAACCGCAACACACCTACCCAACTACGCCGAACAGCTCAAGCTGTACCAAACCAACACGATACATACATTGGGATGCGATCTCCTGTCCCTGCTGAACGTAAGTTACCGACTGACTTACCGCATCACATTGTTCAGCTGCGTCATGCCCGTCTTCTACTGTCGGAGGTGTCCCTACCAGCATCCCGTCGAGATATGCCTCTCCAACCCGGCATGTCTGAAGGCGGACCTGCTACCACTACTCCTCCCTCTGGACGCACACGACAGGGCCTGCTCTGCCTATGGGGGCATGGCGTATGTGGCCAACATCGCACGCGCACTGAAATGGAACCACTGTGCCTCCACACGACGGATCATCGAGAACAGCTACATCGAATGTCACCCAGCATGCCCCATCATGGTCCTCCAAGGGACAACCTACGAACAACACCTTGACAGCCACCATCCGCTTCATTGGCTGGCAAACATGTACACCACCAATGACATAGAAGCCCTGCTGGACGGCATCGCATACCTGACAACCTGTAAATACGTCGGACCACAACGCAGGTTCCCCGAGTGACCTATGAAGTCCAACCCCGCACCCATGCTCAGCTTCCGCACGGACTGGCCAGTCACCACCACAACAGCCATACCAAACGACCGGCAACTGTAACCACACCATCAACGACATCGCCATGACATCGGATATGACCGGGACATGCACACTGTTCCCCATCACATCCAGGAACACCGCATGCATCGTGGGAGGCAGTGGCATGGGCTCTGTGCATCGCACCCACATGGACGGAACTGCACGAACAACCAGGACACGACATGGATCCAGCGCACATGGACACACACACCGCTCAGTGGACATGAATAGGTCGCCTGGAGTCTGTGGGTGCTGCACCCCTCCCACCCCCGCCCCGGGAATCCCATACCAGGACCTTTGCATGGACGACAAGTGCATACAACAACAACACGACCCCAGTGACTGTGACATGTCCAGTAACCACCACATTGCAACAACAAGTGGCACGCCGCTGCATGCACGCAAGCACATGCCCTGATGTCATCTCACATGCATGCGTGCATGAGGAACAACCGCAGCAAACCTGTCACATGGAACTGAGATGGACTGTGCCCATGATGCCGAGCGGTCTGGTAGGCTACATGTATACCGTCTGTGTCAAAGTCCGCAGCTCCGCAGCTATACGTAAATGTACATTAGCACAGCCTTGGCCAAGCAGATGTAACCCCACACCCTATCCCATTTGTTATCATGCTCAGTATATCCTCAACATGTATTCCGCTGCCAGTAGTGTCCACTATACTGCATCACAGAGGACAGAAGACTCAATATAATGTTTGAAACCAAAACTGTTTTCGCTGACTCATTTCACAAGTACGAATGAGAGAGGATGAGAGTATGTGAAGTACACGGCAGTCGTGACATGACCATGTAGTCCACTGGTATTGGATGTCAACGCAAATGAGTAGCACTACTGTGGAAGACACACATGTGTCGTGTGAAGTCGTATGGACGCAGTGCTCAGGTGGGTGGGTGCGACGGGTAGATGCGCACATGCCAAGTTGGAGCACGCCGTGTTGGGAGGGGTCATGAACAGTACACCACCGCTTCCCTGGGCATTGTGAGAGGACACCTGTCGGGGGGAGTGAACACGTGTGTGCACAGCAGCCGGGCACACGTACAAAGCGGTACCAGGCGCACCTCAGCCCACCCTCTGTGGACAAGCTGGATCCTGTTGTGCGCCCGCCATGCCCCTTGACAAGGCACACACAGCCCCAGTCGACCAGGTGCAACCCCAACATAGTCAATCCGCACAGGCGATACAGGGCACGGGATGGCAGTGGAGCATGGTGTGTGAGAGGTCTCCTCGCGCTCCTCCTGGTCATATCACGCAGGCAATAGAACCTCAACGACTAGCATGGCACAAGTCAAATGGAAGTGTAGGGGGACGCACCACAGCACGAGCAGCACTGACGTCACGGGAGGTGGCTCGCACCATCCCATCCATTGCCCATCATACCAACCACGCCACATGCCATTGCGACTAAGTGCAAGCGCGTGCGCCACCAGCCCGAGCCCTCCCCAGAGAGGCCAAAGAGTGAATGTGTGGGCCATCAGCCACAGACGGACGCGGCCTGGCCGCAAGGGCAGCCACAGCCACTGGGTGTCGCAGGTGGCGGATCCGGAAGGCGAAGACTGTGATGCATAGTCCATGCAGGCCGGGTCTCCATTTGGGGCACCACGCAGGTGGACGGCGTCCCGCCACACATCATACCCTGAGACAGCCCACTCGTGCAACTGGACCCACACATACACTCCTTGCCCTCTCTGGTGCGAGCTTGGGGCTGCCTGTGCAGGCGCTAGCCTCGCAGGTGAGCATTCATATTGGGGGAGCGAGGGGAGGACATGAGGGCTGGGGCGAAGATGACTGTATCACTGTCAGTAAGTACAAGGGATGACCCAGATGTGGAAAGGAAGAGACGTGTCCCGTGTGTACTGCAACTAGTCGCCAATCCAACTACCCCCCATGTCCGGAATGTAAGCCCGCACCTAGGCCCGCCCATCCGCCACATCGAACATACCACCAGCACGACAACCTTCCCATTCGAAACACTGACTGGGGGTGGCGACCAGTGTACAATCATGTGTAGCCTACCCACGCGTACATGTGGGCCCTCCATGATCCATGTCACCTGCGGCAAAGTCATGACATGCGCAATGAGGGAAGTGAGGAGAGCTGTCCGCCCCACGCGCAGAAGGTGCATCAGCTCCACAGACCCAGCAGCGAGTCCAGCAGGGGTCACATGTGCAGGGGCAGCTGTGCCTGGTGTGAAGGCACATGCATATAGACAGCACATCGACCAATGTGTAGTCTGCCCACATCTACAGTCCATCATCATGCGGACATAGGAATTGAACACAGGGCAACACATCTTAGTTGGTGCACCCACCGTGACCAACAATGCGCAATCATCGACGTACCCGCCCTGTGCATGGCCCCCCACCCAACGGAGGCACATCCAGTGCCACCATCCCACACACACAAGCCTTCCACGGAACATGCTGTGTCCAATGGTCAGTACAGAGTCAGCGCCCATCTGGTGGATCCTGAACAGGAGACACATGCACACACATGCCAGCTCCCACTATGTACGTCTGCCACCTGGCACGTGCAATGTAACCTCTCACCTGTGACGTGTGACTGCAAGCACACAGCCGTCTTGGCATGGGGCTGTCAATGTGGACACCAGTCAATGTTTCGGGAGCTGTGATCCGTACAGTGCTGTACATAGGGTGCAGTGCTGACACCTACTACTGTCTCATATCCCCTCGTGCCACAGGTCCCACTTGTATTGGCCGCTCAGCCCGTGCCCACATCGTCGTCGTCGTGTGCCATACTCATCCAGCCTCGGAAGCAGTTCCATGCTCAGCAGACACTCATGTTGCCGTGGCGTTGCCGCTTGACGAATATGCAGTCAGTCCCCATCAGCACGCCCCGCAAGTCATTGGGGCCTAGATCCCCATGTGCATGCACATGGCAGTGGTATGTCTCACTTGCCATTGCCATTGTTTGGAGACCTGTGTAAGTGTATTGTGGCCGTGCCGTCCCAGCTTGACAGCTGGGCTGTGGCTCATGTGCTTGCTCAGTCATGTCAGTGATGTGTATGCGAAATTGCTATGTGCCGTGTTGCTTTGACATGTGTCCTCTGCCATTTAACCCAGGCGGAGACCGAACATTGACCGCCCATACCAATTGCTGGCGGACATGGACGATACAGAGGTAATCAGGAAGTTTCGGCTGGACAGGCCAACTCTGCATCGACTGTGTGCCATGTTAGAGCCCCATCTCCGTCCCCGCAGGGTGTATCCGACTGCTGTCACCCCCACGGCTAAGGTGATGGCCGCCATGCATTTCTTCGCCACTGGGTCATTCCAGCACACAGTGGGCAGTGGAGGAGGGATGTCCCAGCCCATGTTCAGCAAGGTGCTGAGGGATGTACTGGCAGCCATGATGCTGTACCGGAACAGGTACATCCGCTTCCCCAGGGCTCGTGAATTGGCGGCAGTGAAGGGTGCATTCTATGCCCTTGGCAGAATCCCACACGTCGTGGGAGCCATTGACTGCACTCATGTTGGCCTTGTTCCACCACAGGCCACTGAGCACCTGTACCGCAACAGGAAGCACACGCACTCCCTGAATGTGCAAGTGGTGTGCCTTGCGGACATGGTGATCACCCACGTGTGTGCCAAGTTTCCAGGCTCGGCACATGACGCACACATAATGCGCAACAGCATCTTGCCACGACTGATGGCCAATCTGCAACAGGATCGTGCCTGTATTGTCGGTGAGTATGTGGAGTGGTGTAGCGTGCTGGTTGTGCGATGCTGTCCCCTGTCCAGTTGGAATAGCTACGGTTCTCTGTGTCCCTCACACCCAGGTGACTCTGCGTATCCGAATGGGGCATGGCTGCTCAGTCCATTGAGGAATCCTCGCACCCCAGCAGACGATCGATACAATGAGGCACATGGGAGGACCAGACGTGTGGTCGAGCGTACCTTTGGCCTCCTCAAGTCCAGGTTCAGGTGCCTGGACCGCACCGGGGTGCACTGGCGTACTCCCCACAGAAGGTGTGCCAGATAGTGGTGGCGTGCTGCATGCTGCACAATCTGGCCATTCGGAAGCAGATCCCCCTCATTGTGGATGACGGAGATCAACCAGGGCCCCAGCCCGCAGACCAGGACAGCTCGAGTGAGGTGGACAGCGGAGAGGAGGAAGCTGGGAATGTGCGCCAGCAGCTCATCGCCCGCTACTTCACTTGACGGTGAGTGTCCATGTATGACGGATGATGTGTCTGTATCTGTGCAGGTGTGTGTGTGCTGTGTCAGGGTGGCCGTATGTTCACTGCGTGCAGTGTGTCAACGCTCCATGGCCAGGGTAGTATGCCACTGTTGGTGACTGTGGCATTGTGCCCTATTGCTCCGTGCGATCTGTGTACATTGCTTGTAGTTGTTGACATGTACTGTGTGATGGGTGTGTGACACACTCATTGAATGTGCTCCTGTTCTGTCTCCCACCCCTAGGTCCCTACAGGCCCTCCGGATTCCATTGCCATGCCACGCATCAGGTGCCCTTCCGCCCAAGGTGGCCGTTGTATTCCGTACAAATAAAACACAGGGCACAAACAGCAGTTAGTGAAAAAGGTGCATTTATTACAAACTGTGACATGTGATTGTGTGTAAGGTGATGACAAAAGTGGTGCGTGCAGTGACAATGAGCTGTCGGTCATGGCTGCGTGATGATCAGGGTGTACCCATTGGTTCTATGTCCATAGTCCAACACACACATGCCATCCAGATGGCTGTGTGGAGTGGGATCGTAGAGCAAGTCAATGCAGTGGCTGGTCAAGGAAGGCTGGCAGAAGGCTGGCTGGCTGCCTCACTTGCGACTGGAGCGTGCGAAGTCCTCCCGGGAGATCTGTTTCCTCTTCGGACGGCCCCTTCCACGTTTGGGAGGGGGTGTGTGGTGGCGACCTGCTGGTGGTGGGTGAGGTGTGCTCACTGGCTGTGGACGCAGGGGAAGTGGACACTGCTGGCCGACCCTGCGCCCTAGCAGGTGGTGGCGGAGGTGGTGTTGCTGGCCTTGCCTGTGACCCCACCGCCACCACCAGCTGGCCCATGAGGTCCACGAGTTGGTCCATACGGGACACGAATTGGCCCATATGGGCGTCCATGGACCTCAGCACCCCCAGCACCTCCCGCGTGTCAGTAGCAGACCTGGCCCATTGTCCTTGGGCCTCTTCATAGGCCCCAAGGACTCTGGCCATTTGTGGCAGGGCATGGCTCCCAGGGGAGGCTGGCGTTTCCCTGACCCTGCTCCTCCTACCAGTCCTGCTGCCACCGGCCTGCCCACTAGCCACATTGCACACCACGGTCCTCGCTGTGGCTCCCAGGGTGGATCCAGTCGGCCGGGCCACCACCTGCGCTGGGGCTGGTGCCAGCGAAGACGTGATGGTGGTGGAGGCGGTGGTGGTCGGTGCGGCGATGGTGGCGGTTGCGGCAGTGGTAGTGGCCGCAATGACCGTGGGTGTGGCCGCAACGACAGTGGCAGCAGGGGACTGGGACTGTTCAGCGTCCCTGGATGATGGGTTGGTGGGTAGGAGGGGTCCTGGGGAGCGGCTGGGCCCTGCCACGCCAGATGGGCCAGCTTGGTGGTCCGTGTCCGAAGAGGTGGACAGATCCTCCAGATCCGTGTGTCCTCGTTGGGGGCTTGTAGGCTGGCTGTGCTGGCTGCTGTCTCCATCCCCAGCGTCCAGCAGTTCGTCACCTGTGGAGAGAATGAGATTTGTTATTGTGTTGCACCTGGCGAAGTATGTATTAGTCGTCTGACATTGGCAGTTCGTGCAATCTCGTACATGGGTTTCCCGGAGGCGAGTGTGTGGCTGTGGCATCTGTAGTTGTGTGTGCTAGGCAATGGGACTGTGTGCTGTGCACATGTGGCATGGGACGGATTGGCCATGCCGATGGGTGTGTTGCTGTGCCCCTACTCATTGTGACTCTGGTGTATGCGGGCTCCTGGCCCATCCTGGGTCTGGTTTGTACTTTGCTTTTGGAGTTCATATGGAACGCTTAGGAACGCATATGGCAACATGGGGGCCATGCCCCAGATTCGCATTTGGGAGGGGATATGCTTTGGGGTTCAAATGGAACGCTTAGGAACGCATATGGCAACATGGGGGCCATGCCCCAGATTCGCATTTGGGAGGGAATATGCTTTTGGGGTTCAAATGGAACGCTTAGGAACGCATATGGCAACATGGGGGCCATGCCCCAGATTCGCATTTGGGAGGGGACATGCTTTTGGGGTACATGCTGTGAGCCATGGGTGCCGAACGTGACATGTGTTGTGGCAGCATGACAGTGCATGGTCTGAGGTGTGTGCATGCCTGACATGCCCTGCATATTTGCTGTCTGTTGTGGTTACTGGACATGGCATTGGACGCATCATTATGAGTGAGTGATAGTTGTGTGCCAGCCAACGTATTGCAGTTGTCCCATCTCCTTGGTGTGCGTGCTGCCCTGTGCCATGTGCATCACTGCAGTGCTCGGGGGGGTGTGGCCCATGTTGTGTGTTGTTGCTCACAGTGTGTCGTGCGCTTAATTGACTTCTGGCACATGGTTGGTCATGGGCATGTGTCTTAGCGTGACTGCTGTATGTGTGGCAGCTGTGCGGATGACATGCCTTTCATGTGACTGGGGCTGACGGATGGGATGGATGGTATGTTGTATGTGCATGGTGTGTCTGTGAGTTTGATGGGTTCAGTGGTGTTCGTGTGCATTTCTGTTGTTCCGCTCTGTTGCGTCTAGTGTTGTTTGTCTTACATAGGCGTAGTTGTGGGGTGTGGGGTTGACAGGCAGTGGGGGCTACATGGACAGGACTTCAATGGTGTTTCGGTTGTGTGTGATGAGTTGCACAGTGGCTGCCGTGTGGGACTATATTCAGTGTGGCTTGTGCATGCAGACGTGGCTCCTTGGGTGTTGCTATGTCTGTGATGGGTCATGTGGGGTGTGGGTCTGTTGTTCATGTCCGTGTGCACATTGTTCACTTGTTCGTGACGGTGGGCGGTGCTGCGTGTTCGTCTGCTACGTGACATGTCCCATGTGTTGGTGGTGTTATGGTCCTCATGCCTCCAGTAATCCAGCCCTGTCCAGTTTCCCACCTGCAAGTTGTTCGTGCGTGCACTGTACTGGATGCCACATGGCTCTAAGCGGGGGTGCTCCATGCTGCAGGTCTGTGGGGGTGGGGGGTGTAGTGGGTCGTGGGGGTGGCTGTACACCCACTGACACCGATTGCTGTGGACCGTGATGTCTGCCTTTCGGCTGTCGTTGTGCACTGCGGTGGCTGACACGTGGCTGTGGGGTGTGGGGGATGCTCCTCCTTGCTGTGCTGTGGGACTGGGGCCTGGTGTGTGTTGTACTTGGGCTGTCCACCGTCCCACCCACTGCACTTTGTGTTCCTGCCACTTACCTGTTACTTGTCGGTTAGTGCAGCTGTGGCGGACACATGGGTGTGGTGGGTGCTCGTTGTGGCGCTTCTGGCATATTTGGGGACCTGTTGGTGGTTACGTGGCTGGCTTAGTGTACACATGTCCCCACGCATCTTACAGTTGTTCGGTTTGGGCTGTGTGTGGTAGTGTCTGTTGCATGTGCGTGTGTTGTGTTGTGTATTGTGTGCTGGACATGGGGGTGTTTGTCCCTGGGAGCTGTGGCATGGTAGTTGCGCATGTGTGTACATAGCGGTGTGCTAGTATACATTAGTTTGTACTTACCAGCCTCCACTCCCCCTGCTAATCCGGCGAGGATCTCCGGATGGATTACGACTCGCACCTTCTCCTCCCACGCTTTGAAGGTCTTAAAGAGCGCGGGATTCCCTCCGCCAGTGACGGCAGCCAGCTCTCTGTTTTTGCCCTCCTTCTTCTTGACCAGGCTCTTTACGTCATTCCAACGTTTGTTTATCTCGACTCTGTTCCTGGGCAGGGTCCCGACTGCATTGACCTGGTCTACGATCCGGTTCCACATTCTGTTTCTGGTGGCTAGTGGTGTGTGCTGGACCATGTTCCCATAGATTTGTGGGTACACCTTGATGATCTCGTCGACCATGACCGTCAGCTCCATGGGCGTGAACTTGGGCATCCTTTGTGGTGCCATGGTGTTTGTGGTGCTGGTGCGGTGTGTGTTGTGTAATGTGCAGGGGGTTTGTGGTGCCGGTGTTTGGTGGTGGTGGTGGTGGTGGTGTTTGGTGGTGGTGGTGGTGGTGGTGGTGGTGGTAGTGATGTGTGCGTTTCTGTGGTGTGCTGCTGTCCTTGCTGTGTCACTGTGTCCTCTCCTCTCCTCTCTGGTTTGCAATGTAGCAAGGGGTTGTGGTCTGTGGGAGTGCTGCTTTTGTACTCACCTATGTGGGTGTGTCCTCATGGTCTGTTGTTTTCAGGTGTGTTGTGTCTGGGGTTCTGGCCTTTGTATTTTTTGTTTGTCCGGGGGTGTTTTCGGGATGTGTACTGTGCTTGTGTATTTGTGCGTGCCTTGCTGTGTGGACTTGTTGGCCATGTTGTGTGCTATTGGTTTTGTGTGCGGATGGTTTCTGTGCAGGTACGTTGGCGCCATGGCTTCTGCCGTGTCGATTCTCATCGGCGTTGTTTGCGCTGGCGGGCGGTATATTTGTTGTTTTTCCGCGCTCATGGCGGTGCGATCGTAATTTCACGTGCGGTGTGTCGGCCGTGTGGGCGGGCGGTTTTGTGTTGTCGTGCGTGTTTCCGTCCGTGGCGGGCGGTTTGACTCCGACTCGGACGATGGCGGGCGGTATTTTGTGTGATTTTTCGCCGATGGCGGTTTTCGGTTTGTGTACTCATAATGGCGTGGTCGGTGTTCAGGCGGTGTGTGCGGGCGGATTTTTGCCGCTTCCATGCCTGGCGGATTTTTTTACGCCGGGTATCGTAATGGGCCCCTTAATTTTCAAAATAGATATAAATTAAAAATACATTGTAACATTAGTAATTATTTAAAGCAAAATTACAAGTTTTTATTAAATATAATTAATACATAATTATTATTCTCTAAATTATATACAAAATTGACAATTTATTTTTTAATTTATCAAAAATATGAAATGTAGTATACACAAATGTACATTACTTATAATGATTATCAACAAAATGTAGTAAAATAATTACATTTTAATATAAATTAGAAAATAAAAAATAATTAACATTTTAAAAATTACTTTATCCATTTTAAAAATAAGTGCAATATTTAAATCATTTACAATACAATAAATACAATTAAATGCACAAGCAAATTCATATTCACGTTGTTTAATAATCTCCACACCCTTTTCCCCTATAAACCAACATCTCATTCCTATACCATAAATACATTTACAGTAATTAAAAACATTTATAATTAAAAATGTATTTAAACTTTTTTAAATTACTAAAAAAAGTACACTATATTTCACCATGAAAATGTACAAAAAAACACTGCAGGAGAACCTACAAAGCCGTTCTCACACCGCGTTTACAATTCAAATCCTTGGTGGGCAGATGGTGCAGCAGCGCTCCCACGGTGGTGTCTGACTAAGGCTCATAGGAGAGCCTTAGACAGGCACCGCCGTGGGACCACCGCAGCACGGTCCTGCATGGGAAGCAATGCACCATGTTGTGCATTGCTTCCCGTGCAGGAACTGGGGGTGCATATCTACAGGGGGCCCTGCATGCAATCCCAGGCCCAGAGGCCCTTTGTTGCCTCACCTCTACCCTTTTCATGACTGTCACACCATAATATGCTTGGCGGTGCCGCTGCTGCCCCGCCACCATATTACTGCCTCTGACCGCTGTGAGACCGCCACAGGATCCTGGATGCCGGCGGTTGCAGCGGTTCTGAGGTGGTCTGACCACCACACTCATAATGCGGTGCACGGTGCCGCAGTGTGGCAGTGGTCGGACTGCCACCTGACGACGGCGGTCCTATGGACTGTCATAGTCATAATCAGACCCTAATAAATGAACCCAGAAAAATGATATTTCATACAAAAATATTTTTAAAGCAATATTTTCTACAACAATATTGAAAACAACACTTAAAACGATATTCTTAGTCAGATATTCCTGTTAATGATATTTTGTACATCACAATATTCTATACATCACGATATCCTTGACACGATATTGATGTATGATGGTATTTTTTTATTCAATATTTTGTCTAAACACCATCTCACATCATCCCCTGAATCCTTGATGCCTTTGACGCTATGGCCCAGGGACCACTTCATTCTGTATAAGTACGGGTACACTTACAACTCTGTAGTAATTGAGGAAATCAAAGTGTACATGTATATTCTCAGAGAGGTAAAGATTATTTTCTTTAATCTAACCAAGAAAACTGCAAGTGTCACTTTTCTCTGCATTCTATTACATACCCACTCCACTTCTTGTAACTTTACTGAAGGTGCATGACCACCTAAACTCCAGAGACATTAATTTGTAAATGATGAATCATTTACATGTTCTGAAACTGGGGTTTTTAATTTTTTTACACTGTGCAACTACTTTAAAAATACCTGCTCTTAAAAACATTCTTTGTATAATAGTAAACAATCTCAAAATGCACTAACGTGATATTTAGATTATTTCCCAGAATGCCATGTCTATAAACCTAATTACAGAACAGAATATATATCTGATTATGGCCCAATATTGCCTTTGTGGCTAGTCATTTTATGTAGGAGTAATCAAAGATGACAGAATATTTTTGTTTGTCGTAGACACATGTTCAAAATGGAATTTTTGTATTTGCAGTGTGATTTCTACTGATATGTCAATTTAGCTTAGGTCAATGCATTTTAGCCTCAAGCTAACTGGTACTGTCCATCAACAGAACTGTTGGAGCTGCATTCTTCTCTATATGTGTGTCAGGAGCTCTGTCTCTCACAAGCTGTATCAATGGAGGGGCTCATCAAGTCATGTGAAAACGTAGGGCCTTATTAAGAGTTTGGCGGTCTGACCGCCCGACTGCCGCATCTTAGGCCTCCAGGACACCGCAGCGCCGGCGGTCGACCGCCCGCTGTATAATGAGTTGAGCTGTCTGAAACGCTGACCACGGCACTGTTCCCACCAGGACCACGGTGGTCTACAATGTTGGCGTTGCATCTGCCAACACCATCAGGACTGCGGTGCACCCACTGAGAATATTGCAACTATACCGTCATACTGCCGGTCTTCCAGCAGCGGTTACCAAATGGTGGTAGACCACTGCGATTCACGCGCACAAAATCACCACAACAGTGGCCATTGGTTGGATTTAAAAACTGCACAACTGATGTGCTTTTGCCGAGTGGACACGCCTGAAAATCACACTATAAATCATGTCCCATCCCCAGCCAGGATCCTTTGCTTCTCACCCACTGCACAGAAGATAGGAGACACTGCTCTGACCCAATGCAGCCCCCTTATTTCTTTCATCTCACCATTTAGCACTCAACACCACCTGTAATTTTAGTTTTGCACGTTTTTACCTGTATTACTTATTTGTTTTTCCTCTCATATAGTCACTCATATTATTTGTTTATCATGCCTGACCAAAAAACCCATGTTTTACCGAGGCTGAGTAGACAGTAATGGTGGATGAAATCAAATCATTAGAGTAGAGCCCCAACTTTTTGGTTCCCAAGTCCAGCACACTCCTCTCAGTAGGAAAATGGAAATGTGGGACCAGATAGTCAACAGAGTGAACGCTGTTGGTATCACCCTACGCACACAGAATGAAATTAGGAGGAGGTGGGCTGACCTCAGGTTGAGGGCGCTTACCCGGTACAACAACCACCACCTGGAGGCCCAGAGGACTAGTGGTGGCCCTCCCAGTGCCCCATTACAATTCTTTCCCTGGGAGGAGATGGTCTTGACCATCCTGCAAGCTGTGGGCTTGACAGGAATACCTGGGGGAGTGAACTCTGGCAAGTTACCCTTCAATAATTGTCACAATATCTCGATGTCCTGTTTGCTCTCAATTCTGCTTTTGCTATTGTGCTGTCTACCTACTTTTCTAACATGCAATACTCACAGTATCTGAGATGTTGGTTTGTCTGTGTCAATGTGTATTGTTGCATATAGGAGCACATGTGTCTGTAAATGGATTACCATAAAAATATAATTCCAGGACCCATGATATGTGTGAGTATGTAATTGTATGGTGCAACGCAAATGCATGTTGCCAACAGGTATGGTATACTAACTGTTTGTCAAGCTTTAGTAAAGTGAGATTTGAGTGACTACAAATACCTTGAGGCCCTGTGACTGGAACTCTAATCAAGATGCTAGACTCCTTTTGCCTCTTCTCACTTGCCTGCCATTTTACAACTGATGTTCACTCATCATGCAGGTTACCATTTGTCAAATGTTGGTAAGTTGAAATACGAAAGCTACCACTACTACCATGAGACCCTGTGATTGGAACTCTAACCAATATGCTAGACTCGTTTTGCCCCTTCTCATTTGTCTGCCACGTCACAACTGGTGTTCACTTTTCATGCAGGTTACTATTTGTCAAGTCTTGGTAAGTTGTGATAGAAGAGCTACCATTACTACCATGAGGCCCTGTGACTAGAACTCTAACCAAGGTGCTAGACTCCTTTTGCCCCTTCTCACTTCCCTGCCATGTCACAACTGACGTTGACTCATCATGAACTGTGCAATGTACAGACAATGCTCTACTCAGATATATGTCTGAATATTTTGCTTGATGGTGTCCTGGCCTCATCAACTGAAACTATTGATGGCATGAGTGACATCCTAACAACTGTGAACCCCTAATGTATGTAAGCCATGAAGGAAACTCATCTGATTAGCAGTGGCAGGTCACCCCTTGACTCTGCACTCCTCACATGATGAACAATGCAAAATATACAACCAAGCTGTGTGTTTGCCTGTATTATACACAAGTAGGCCTTGGAATGGTCAAATACACATGTTACGGCTACACTGTGTTGGTTGAAATGTTTTGGAGATGTCATGTCTATCCCTAAAGCCAAAATGCCACATATCTACACATTTAATGAGCTGATGAAATCTACTACATGTATTGAATGTCTCTGAATGTCTAGTAACCACCTTCAACTTCACACAAATAGATGACAATACTAATCTCTATCTATTTTGTTTCATTCTAGGTCCCAATTTACTTTGGCACAAACGACCTGGATGTAGATACCTCACTTCCACCATTAACAATGTTCTCTATTTCTCAACAGGTTGATCGGACACAGCACCTGCCCAGAGGTTGGACAACGAACAGAGTGCCGCTCCACCCCAGGATGTAGCCCTCAGTGATGACATCACTCCTGGAGATGTGGACGTAGATGACGGTCCTGGCCCATCTTGTCAGACGGCAACAGTGTGGCTCTCTGTGCCCACAACAACACCTCCCAATACAGCTGCAATAACACAGCTAACCATTGCACCCTCAAACTGTGTACCTAGCACAGTCAGTACCATCATCTGCCCCCCAGTCCTGGATTCAGAGGCAGCTATCACCATCCCAATCACTGAGGAACCATGATCCAGTGGGATGTACAGCCTGTGACAAGGACACAGGTCCATGGGGTAGGGTTTGTGGGAGGGTAAGTGTGGGCCTACAGAGTGAGCCCATTGGGGCCACAGACACCCAGGGTGTCATCACCCAAGTCCTGGGAGTCTACCAGGACTCCCAAGGTGTGATGGGCCTGGTACTTACCAAAATCCGGGAAATTAAGCAGCTGCAGAGGGACACATACCAGGAGGTTACTGGCATATACACTGAGGTTGCCGGCATCAACACCAACATGGCATCCCTAGTTTAGGTGCTGTGGGACATCAACACCATCATCTGCATGGCTTTTCCACTTGTATCTACATCTTCCTGTGGCTAAAGTCCATCCAGGCTATCAATATCTGCCGCAGCCCCAGGAAGGGAGGCCCTGTCAGAGGAGGACATGCCTGAATACACCCCAGTTTTAGCAGCTGTTGATCCCCCCTCCATCAAAAAGAGGGGACATCCACGTAACAGTCCAGGAGGTAGGGATGGCAAGACACCCACCACCGCCAGTAAGAACCATTGCACCTAATTTCCTCCTGTGTGTGCTACACATTCACCTTGCAGACTCTTCCTGCCCACCTTTCCATATCTGATGGAATTAGTATGTTGGACTTTGGACTCCAAACAATTTGTACTCTAAAATGATGGTTTCATCCACCATGAATGAATACTTCACTTTTGGTTTTCACTGTGTAATTTATAGTAAATTCCTTGATCTTATCCTTCACTTCATTAACCCCTTTACCGCGGCCGAAATTCCGCTGCGGTGCGGCGGCTTTGAAGAGTGGGCGGGGCCGCGTCGGCCAACGGACGTGCGCAGTACTACGGAGGTAGTGCTCGCGACGGACGTTGGCCGACAGAAGCAGCGAACTGGTTAAATACATGTTACCAAATCATTGTCTCCTGTTGTAATTCTCACATATAACAATGTGAATGTACTACCATGTGAACTTTGCAATGTCAAAACTAGGTACTTTTGGAAGCATGGGTATGTTGTATGTAACAATGTTCAATGCAGGATCACTACTATTTCACAACCACACATACATGCAAGTGTCTGGTCTCATAACATCTTTATTCCATTGTTCAAATCACAGGCTGACATGATGTCAGAAACATAGCAAATAAGAGATGACTCAGTTATTCTGGGTCAATGATCACATGATCAATTGCAGTATTTCACAACATGGAAGGAAGGGATACATCTGACAATATCCTACACAATTGGCAACAACAAACTAGGTCTACATCATCAGCTAGAGCCCTATTGTCTACCTCACAAAATGAATCCCACATCAAATAAACAGACACATGTGAGTACAACAGTTTCTGACCACAGGGTCATTTCAATCCAGTGTTGCTTACATTTGCTGGAATGTCCAAAACAAATGTCAGTGATGTGCCACAAGCACTTCGGCCTACAATGAGGAGACACATCAACAGCTACATAGAGTTCACACACAATGAGGAATCAGCCAATGTGAAGGCAGAATAGCATGAATAGGGCCCAGCACAAAATTGCGTTGTATCACATGATGGCACACATATTGCATTAGGACCAACACACCACAAGGAACAAGTCCAATGGAAGCCATATAACTTTCATCCTATGGCTGTGCAAGCTGGCTTTGTGTGCCCAAACTCTGTGACAGACATTCCCAGGACCAATCCATGTTCACTTCGTATGTCTGAACAGCATCATATACCTGCTAATGTCACAACAATGAAATGTCCAAATGAAGATGCCATGGTGAAGGAATTTAAAACCGAACAGCACTGAGAGGGGTTAGCTAAGAAACCATACTTATAGCACAAATCACATTGTCATCTCCCAGAAAACACAGTCCCAGACAACATTTGCAGCTAAGCAAAGCTACACTTATAAAACAAACACCTTTCTCCAGGTATTGCTAGACCCATATATTCCTAGTGTGTAGCATTAACATCCCTCTTACAACATCACTACAAGAGTTGCATTAATAGTCAAAGTCATCACATCTCACACCATACTTACACTCAGGAGAAGAAATTTAAGATGACATCATGACACAAGTCCATTCCTTCCTCTTCAGCACTATCATTATCATCATTTGCCATTTCAGGTTCCACACCTAGTGGCTCTTCATGGCCTGCATCCTCTGCGACGTAAGGGATGTTATGTCGTAGAGCAATGTTGTGAAGCATGCAGCAGGCCACGGTGATCTTACACACCTTTACGGGTAAGTAGAGGAGGGCTCCCCAGTCTTGTCCAGACATCCAAATCTGGCTTTCAGGAGCCCAAAAGCCCGTTCCACTGTCCGTCATGTACTTCCATAGGCCTCATTGAGGCAGACTTCCCCTGGCATAGTAGGATTCCTCAGCTGTGCCAACAACCAAGTCCAATTGGGATTTGCTGAGTTTCCTAGATGGGAGACAGACAGAAGCAAAACAATGAGTTACTGACTTTCAGATTATACTACCTGACATTGCCCACAAAAAGTTAGGACAGATCACACTTACTTACAAGCCAGGCCCTCTCTGGTAGTAGTTGTGGAATGAGCTGGGGTATGGTGCTATTCTATCAATCAATCAATCAATCAGGCGTTTGTTGAGCGTGACTACTCACCCGTAAGTGTGTCAAGGCGCTAGGGATAGGGGGGGGTGCAGGTTCCAGTCCATCACGGAGGGGGTCTGTCGAAGAGCCAGGTTTTGAGGTTTCTTGCGAAGATGGGGAGCGATGTTGTCTGTCTGAGGTGGAGCGGAAGGTCGTTCCAGGCTTTGGCCGCGAGGAAGGAGAAGGAGCGGCCTCCCGATCTGGTCTTTCTGGTGCGGGGGACCACGGCGTAGGAGAGCTGGGCTGATCGTAGGATCCTTTGGGGTGCGTGGAATTTGAGTCGGCTGTTCAGGTATGCTGGTCCGGTGTCGTGGAGGGCCTTGTGTGCGTGGGTGAGTATCTTGAAGGTGATTCTAGCCTTGACGGGGAGCCAGTGGAGTGTGCACAGGTGCTGCGAGATGTGGCAGTGTTTTGGCAGGTTGAGGACCAGTCTTGCGGCGGCGTTCTGGATGTTCTGCAGCTTGCGGGTGAGGTTTTTGTTTATTCCGGCGTAGAGTGCGTTGCTGTAGTCGAGTCTGCTGGTGACCAGGGCGTGAGTGACGGTCTTTCTGTGTTCGAGGGGGATCCATTTGAAGGTCTTACGAACGATGCGGAGGGTGTGGAAGCAGGAAGACGAGACGGAGTTGATCTGGTGGTCCATTTTGAGCTCGGAGTCCAGGATGATTCCCAGGTTGCTTGCGTGGTCCGTGGGGGTTGGCGGGTTTCCAAGGGCGGGGGGCTACCAGGTGTCGCTCCAGGCATCAGGGTTTGGGCCCATGATGAGTACTTCTATTTTGTTGGTGTTTAGTTGTAGGCAGCTGTTTTTCATCCATTTGGCGACGGCTTCCATGTCTTCTCGAAAGTTGTGTCTGGCAGTGTTGGGTTCATTGGATAGGGAGAGGATGAGTTGGGTGTCGTCTGCGTATGACACAATGTTGAGTCCGTAGGTTCTGACGATGGGGGCGAGTGGAGCCATGTAGACGTTGAAGAGTGTCGGGCTGAGGGAGGAGCCCTGGGGGACTCCGCCGGTGGTAGGTGTAGGGTCCGAGAGGAAAGGGGGGAGTCTGACCCGCTGCGTTCTGCCGGAGAGGAAGGAGCGGATCAAGTCGAGGGCCTTGTCCTGGATTCCTGCGTCGTGGAGTCTGCGTATTAGGGTGTGGTGAGAGACTACAGTATTAAAGAATCATGTGCAGATCCTGGGAACCGGGCACAGACATTTGAGATGTACAAATCCAGTAAGCAGACAACTTGCCTATTGATAGAATGGAAGTGCTTCCTGTTGTGGTACACTTGTTCCATGGGGTGCAGTGGTGCTAATGCAATATCGGTGCCATCAATGGATCCAATCACATGTGGGATGTGACCAAAAGCATAGAAATCCACTTTCACAGTGGCTAAATCCACACATCTGGGGAACTGGATGTAGCTGTCCATGTGCCTCAAAAGTGCTGCTAGCACCTCTTGGAGTACCCGACTGAACATAAGTTGCGACATTCCACCTGAAATAGCAACAGTGAATTGAAACACACCTGTGGCCAAAAAATGCAATACAGACATGAGTTTCACAAGTGGTGGGATTGATGTAGGATAAGTGATGTGAGGTAGGAGGTCAGGCTCCAACTGATGACAGAAGTCCAGTATTGTTTGACGATTCATATACAATTTCTGTATCGCATGTCTCTCTTCCATGGTCTGAAGGTCTAGAAATGGGTGGTACACTGGAGGCTATCATCTCCTCCCTCTCCCAGGGTACCTATGTGAGGAGTCGCAATAAAAATGTATATTGGTCACAGTGTCCAGAGTAACATATATGAAGAGTAGGGCAAAAGTCATGTGTCTGAACATAAATGCTTCATGAAGCATTACACATTTCGCATCATAATTGTCAAATGTTGAACATCCACCAGTTATCCCCATTGTAGCCGTCACATGTCTGTAACAGAACTGTGCACATCATCAGATCAGAAATTGTAAATTTGCACTAAATGGAGGTTATCATTACATATCATGTGAAATATTGCCAACCGCGGTGTTGAGTGCGCCGCGCTCATCCTGCCTATGTGCACAGTAATGCACTACACAGATGATGTTTTGTACTGGACATTTTTCAAATGTCAACATGTTTTCCCTCTGTTGTAGTGGTGGTGACACACTTAACTATCACCAATACTGTTTTCCCAACCACTAACATGGTGGATGCCTGACCTCACTAATAGGACATTTAAAGCGTCCGCCTCCAGCAGAAGTTGACCACGTGGTGGGCGGTTGCATGCAAGACAGACACAGCCATAAGCTAATGTTAGTGATAGTGATGGTCGCGGTCCAATGGCTGTGTGCGCCGAAGCAAATGACCGTGTATGTGGCATACATGTACGCAGTGGTTTGAAAAATAACTCACTTGCCTCCTGACACTGCTGCTATCAACACCTCCTCCATTTTAGCTGCTGTTTGCCACCTTTAGGAGTAGTCATGGCACACCATGCAGGTGAGAGGGACCGTCCCTTCACTCTAGAGAAGCTGGATGACCTGGTTGATGAGGTCCTTCCCCTGTATGGTCAGCTCTATGGGTCACCAAAGGAACAGGTAATCATCTCAAATACATATTTAACTCTATTTAACTGCTTCCTTTCTATTCCAATATGCTACAATGTGCCTCTGAGTGTCAGAGGGTAAGCATTATGTTGATTGCATATATTGTGTGGTGCCTACATAGGACACACATGTAATGGATTAGGGGGCCCTGTACTTTGTGGAGAGAACACCATCATTGTAATGTGTGATAAGGGTGATTTCCACTTGTGTAACATACATATAGCTATGCAGGGCTCAATTTCATAGTAGCTCATAGTAGCTACGAGTTGTCAAATCACATCATGGTATATGTGCATAGTTATGTATAGGCTTGACACCATGAGGCATGTCTGTATACTGTAATAAGCATTTGCGGATGATATCAGCCATGTGTACCATCCCACCGATCACTCAGCCCATATCAGACTTTGTAAAACAGATGTTTGGGAGGTAGCGATACCTCACAGAGCCCGTCAGAGTGCCACACAACCATATGCTCATGTATGAGATGGGCAGATTCACTTTTATGTATTGAATTGGTGGAAATGTGAGGTTCATCTGGGATAAGTAGCCTCAGCCTGCAGAGAGCAAGGCCTGACAATGATTTGTGGGCAGTCTGGGCCATGGCCCATCCTGGGCCAGAGTAACTGTGGCAGGAGAACTGATGCACAGAGTAATGTCCCTGTAGGCTTGCTGATCCATGGATGTTCCCCGAAAGAGTTATCTGTACATCTAGCAGCCTGATAGCTGTTACATGGATAATATAAGGAGTGGTGACTGAGGTGACCCCCTGACCTGATACTTCTTTCCATTGACCCACAGTGTCAATGTGTGTCTGTCACTCTTGACAGTTCCATTACTCACACAGGTCTGCTGACACTTTTCCAATAGCGTTGCTTCCACTGTACAGACCTACTGCACATCTGAGACATGAACAGTGTAGATAGTGGTTCACTTCTGAATAGATTTAGAAATGTGAATCATCTGCTTGGTTTACAGTATTTATTATCCCACAACACATACAATGGTATGTTGATTGTCATTCCTGTTACAGTGCCACAGATGGCAAAAGGTGTGCCCTGTTATGGCAGTACATACCACACAAATGTATTCTGACGTGTTATATCTCAATAGGTTTAAGTAGTCCACATGTACACACATCCCCCGGAGAGGTATCTCTCAGTTACACACATATCAGCCCTTACATTCTACCCTTAGTCTTAGGATGCTGTGTATACTATGGTATTCGCCTCTGTGGACCACATGCATCAATGCAATGGGCCTGGCAGGAAAGGTGTCTGGACAGTCATGCACAGATAGTTTATCCATCAAAAGGTCCAAATGGTGTGCTGTGTGTCATGGTACCTCACATCACATTCCACGTAGGATGGCCCTGGCCTACATGATGCTAGTGGGCTGCCTCAGTCAGTGTAGGTCATGACCAGGGTTGAGGTCAGTAATCAGATGACCACAAAAGTGTGTATCTATGCTTTAGTTGTGCTTAGCATGTGACATGGGCACATGTATTATGTTGACTCTTAATAAATGCTTGTGCTAAATGCTAGCAAAATGTGTATCAACCCTACACTTATCCTCAAACTTCCAGTTGCAATCTGTTTCTACATCTATTGCATCCATACAGGGCAGAGCCCATCAGAAGAAAGCCATTTGGAGTGCCATTGCCCAGAAGGTGTGGACCCAGCGGGGTCTTTAACTGGATTAGCATCCACTGTGTAAAGAGGTGGGAGGACCTGCGGCGCTGGACCCGGAAGATCGTGGAGGTCCAGCTAGGAAAGTTCTCCCATCGTGGAAGGGGCTTTCACTGGAACCTGCTTCCCCTGATGGCCCGCATACTGGTGGTAGCCTACCCAGAGCTTGATGGGCAGTTAAGAGCCCAACAGCAGCTACATGGGGGTGAGTTCTGTCCAGACTCATACATGTCATATTGCCAACTTTGAGTGTTACAGACAGGCATTTCACCAACCATATTGGTGGTGGCCTATGTGCCACACACAAGATGTGTCATTGTTAGTGTAGGTCTGGTAGGAGGTGCATGCTGCTGTTCTGTGACTATTGTCTTTCTGACCTGGAACACAGCAGACTTCTGTACACATCAATCTCCTTTTGAGTAGACACCTGGCTAAGTGAATTGATTTATCATCTCATGTTCTTAGTAAATCTAGGTGACAATTGTACCACAGAGGAAATATGTCTTGCTTGTGTGAAGAGTAATGTTCCCTCACTACTGTCTCTAATGTGAATGTGGCCTTACTACATGTGACATGACTGAGTGCACAGTACATGCTGTGACTGTACAACATTTCCCTTTGGTAAGTACTGGTTATACAGTAAAATGAGAGTGCAAACATCACTGAGGTCATCACAATTAGTGCCTACATGTTGGCCAGTCTGCATGTGCCAGTTAATGGTTTATCTGCAATAGTATTTCAAAACAATAATTCAGTGATTGGTGACATGCATGAAAGAGTGAGATGTAGAATTGTAGGGATCATATGTGAGTGTCTGCACTGATAGTGCAAGGCAATCTGAGTATGAAATTCCAAAGAGTGGTATGATGTGCCTGCTCATTGGGACTCTAGTGATCCCACATCTTCATGTCATACATCATCTGAGACTCCCAAAACAATCAAAGGTGTATTGGCTTGTGGATATACAATCTATGACTGGCGTCATCACCAATGTTCCCTCTAATTTTTTCCCTCTATGTGCGGCAGTGTAAGGTCTCTGTGCGCTGCAACGAAGGCTCTGTGTGCCAGGAACCAGACCGCGCGTTTGCGCTGCAATTAACATGAATACTCCAGCCCTGCCAAGTAGCACGCATTAGGCGTGGTCCGCAACACCGCACTAACATGCATTAATGACGCATTTTTAGCGCCTTGACAATGCCTGTGTAATAGGAGTCAGTGACAGCGAGTGTTGGAGCTGCATTTACAGCAGTGTGGCAAGTGCTGGGCATACGGTGCTATAGGCAGGACACTGGAGAATTGAACGAGGCGCTTCCTGCTTGCATCATTGTTTCAAGTAAGCATTTTACGTGCTGTCCGTTTATGCAGCTCTGATGTCATGAGGCCGAGCGTGGGAAGCACTGTAGTGCGCATGTCTGCCTCGGAGAGGGTTCCTGGTGAACACTGCGTGCACTCACAGGTAAAAGCATGTGATTTGCGCACAAGCCCCCGTTAGCCCTGTCTGGTGTCAGTCACTGACAGGTGTGCGTTGGCACATGTGCCTCACGGATCCCAGGTCCAACGTGAGAAGAGGGAATGGTGTGGCTTACGCCCACAGGATGTGCACCGGTGGCATCTCGGGTGTGAACAGGTAACCTCGGAAAGCAGGCTTCCACCTGTGAGGGGCCAATGTAAGGGCTCCTGCGTGCACAGGAACGATGAGGGGAATGCAGGTTTGTAAAGAAAGGTTCTACATTAAATACAACAATATGTGCATGCACAGGAATACTGAGGGGGATATGTAGATTTGTAAAGCATTGTACTTTAAATACAACAATATGTGCATGTACAAGAGATACCAGGGAGCTGAACATCGGGGTTTATCTAAGCACAGTATAATGCCATAACAGACCGGGGAAGGGGATACACGGCAGAACCGAAGCATTGCACATGCACAGCTTGTTTGTTGCTGTAAGTCTTCTTTATGCTGAAGGCCCAGAGCTGCCCTGCTCAGCGATGCTGCATGTGACTCCTCACTAAGGCCGAGGTTGTTAGCAGTACCGCAGCCTCCAGCACCGTTGGTCATTTAGACCCCCTGCAGCAGGCAAGGATAGATCATCCAGTACCTTTTCTTGTGGTATATTCACCTTTTTATTTATCAAGCCTTAGGCTCAGACTAATCTCAACCTTTTTGCCACACGCACATCACACTACACCTCCAAAAACAACACTGGCTCCCCATTCAGAAACGCTGCCAGTTCAAGATGCTCACCCACATCTACAAGTCACTTCACAACCACAACTTCCACCAACCAAACCTCCACTCTGCATCACTTGCACTGGCCCAAACACCCTGTATCCATAGAAGCAAGACAGGAGGTAGGGCCTTCTCTTACCTTACCTCTTACCTGACAGTCAAATCCTGGAATGATCTCGCCCAGCACATCAGGACAGCCTTGTCACTTATGGGTTTTCATAAGGAACTGAAAACTTGGCTTTTCAACTGATCCTTCTTGCAGAATCTGCACCAACTCAGTGCGTGGATACCATCACGGGTGACAAGTTTTGCATTCTACAAATACACATTACATATTACATTACATTTAATATGTTGAGCTTGGACCAGTCCTATTCTTTTTTTGTTCTTTGCTACTCACTCCTTTATATAATTCCTCCTTGTTAATAAGAGGGGTGTGCTCCACCCTTCTCTGAATATCTGGTTTCTCTTATTAGGGCCCAGTTACCAGCACAATGAAACAATCACAGATACAGACACAGATATTGGGTATATTGAAAAGGATTCACTTTACAATACAAAGCACAGTATTAAACCCAGTGGCGGCTCCCCCATTGGGGCGTGGGGGCTTCGCCCCACTGCTTTCTCGCAGTGCCAGAAGGCAGAAACATAGATGGTAAAAACTACCATTTTATGTTTCTGCTTCTCGCACTGCGAGAAAGCAGAAGTGCCTGGTTGGGGCGGTCCTGCTCGAGGGCAGGGGGGGAGTGGCTTGCCCACTGTTGTGGGTACTGACTGTTTGGTCGGCCCCAGGGCCGACCAAACAGTCAGTACCCACAACAGTGGGCAAGCCACTGCCCCCCTGCCCTCGAGCAGGACCGCCCACTCTCCCTTTTTCTCTATGTAGGCTGCTGCATGCAGCAGCCTACATAGAGAAAATGGCCCGGCTGGGGCGCTCTCTGCTGCGTCTCAGCAATCACAACGCTGCCATTGCAGCGTTGTGATTGGCCGAGGGGAGGGAGGCTGCATTGATGATGATGAGAGCTGCAGCCAGGAATTGGAAAAAGCAGGACGGCGGGATTCGGGAGTGGACCCATCCAGAAGCTGAGGTGGCGCGCGGGACGGTAAGTTTTATTTTATATATTTTTTTAACTAAACCCCTCCCGCCCCCGCGACGACCCCATTTCCACCCCCCCACCCGCCCGTAATGCCGGCCGCGATCAGGCCATGAAGGAAGGGTTGGACGGCACATAGTTTGGATGACAATGTTCAAAAGCGTTTCTCTGAGTTTATTTTTGACAAGTGACTGAAGTTCTCGAATTACGCCATTAACGTACTATTTTCTGGCGAGGCGATGTTTGTTTCCTGCCCCAATCTGTGCCATCAAATGACGGATATGGATAACTAAACATTTCACTCTAGTATTGCCGTAGTATCATGTTCGTTGTCCGTTTGCTAACTAGCTTACTGAAAGTCTGAACCCCCTTTCCATCTTAGTATAACTACTCACCTTCACAACAGGCACACACAGCATCACTGCAAACCATCATCCTCACTGCGACTGCATTCCATCTCGCTGCAGCACATTCACTCTTACTGCAAACACAAACCGCCACTAAAACGCACCACCCTCACTAAAATACAGCCTTTAATTGCGGTGAAGTGGGCCCTTGACACCTCTGCACCCCACTGGCACTGCACCTGCTGCAATATTAATAGGTACGCCCCTTACTTTACCCTCACTGGAGCCATGCACATTGCAACCACTTTGCCCTCACTTCACCTGCATTCACTCTCACTGTCACCAAAGTCACTGTCACTGTACCCATACTCCCCATAGTATGCCTGCATGCTGACTGAGGCCGCATACATCTCCCTGCAACCACCTTCAATTTCAGGGCAGTGGCACTGTGCGATCCCTCACTGGAACCACACGTATCCGCACTGCAACCGCAATCACCCTCACTGGAACCACACGTATCCACAATGCAACCGCAATCACCCTCACTGGAACCACACGTATCCACACTGCAACCGCAATCACCTTCAGTGGAACCACACGTGTCCACACTGCAACCGTAATCACCCTCACTGGAACCACACGTATCCACACTGCAATCACCCTCACTGTAGCCGCGTTCACCCTCACTGCGGTCGCAATCACCCTCACTGTAGCCGCGTTCACCGTCACTGCAACCGCAATCACCATCACTGGAACCGCCCAGTCTTTACTGTAATCGCATTCGTCCCTACTGCAGCAGCATTCATCCTCACTGGCACTGATTACAACATTACTGCAGTCACACATTCACCCTCACTGGAACTGCACAAAACCTCACTGCAACCATACGCACTGTTGCTGAAACAGCATAAACCCTCACTGCAATCACATGCCCTCTCACAGCAACCACATTCAACTTGTCTGAAACAACACACAAACACTAGCACGCACCCACCCGCACACACAGGCACGCACACACACACGTGCACTATCATTGTCACCACATAGCCCTTCTTGCAAACACGTACCTCCTCACTAGACCCGTGCTCACTCTCAGCGTGTCCTTGCTAATAGGGCGATAAAATTATCGCCGCTTTTCGTCCGAAAACGGATGCTAAAGCGGCGATAATTTTATCGCCAGCCCTTGTAGATATGCCCCTAGGATGATTAATGTATGTAGGCCGAGTGGCCGACTTTGGCTACATGAGATAGATGTTCGCATTGCAAAGCAAACGAAAGCACCACAAATTAGAAATACAAATAAATTGTTTGAAAGCAATAGTATGCAGATAAATATCAGGAGCATGCATAGTTATAACAACGCCTAATTAAAAATTACTGTTCATGCAGGATGGTAATTGTGAGTTATGGTGAAAGCTAACGAGAAAAAAAACATGTGCTCCCAAAATGGCAGCCCTTTCCATAAAAATGAAGATATATATTTTTGGGGAAAATAACGTGATTTATTTGTTCATGCCTGGATTGATCAGCATTGGCCACATACTGTTTTTAAGCTATTGTCAATTATTGAATTATTTAATTATTGAAGAAACTGCATTGTAGTATACTATGAATATTTAAATACAATCGAGACACCTACGAGTTTTTCACTTTTTTGTTAATATATTTCAAGCACTTTATCGTTTGTCTTTAAAACCTAGACTTGGATGTAAAGTATATAGGCTACAAATAATGTAAACGCCATTTACAGGACACAAAGAACATAAACTTCAGTTTTTTTCTATAAGAGGAGAGGGGGTGTGAATGTGTGAGTGTGAGAAGAGAGTGGGTGTTCAATTCTCGTGTTGCCTGCAGGTGTTGTGCACACTGGGATGTCAAGTGACATTATGGACAACTCGCAATTTACTTTTTCTGGCTCTTGGAACCCCTCTGGGGGAAAACGGCATATTAAACTTCTTTAATTTGCAATGCCATTGTGGTATGCATTTAAGATTGCTTTAAAACGTTTCCCCACAATGATTACAATGGTAGCCCCAGGGCCTGGAAATGTTTCCGTTAAAAACACTGGTTCTTCAAGGCATTCAGCAGTTTATTGCATGGAGAAAATCCGGCATTTTGTTAAAGCAGAAGAAATGGCTGAGGCCTTATCTGTTTATGGAACGTCAATATGGTTGTGACTTCCTTTTTGTCTAATTTTTTTTTTAAAGTCGATGGGTGGATTTATGGATTGATTGATGGATTTATTTATCTTGGTCAGCCCAATTCGACCACAGCCTTGCCTGCGTTTTCATGCTTTGCCATTGTTTGGATGGACTGTCTCTCAAGGCTATGGCACTTTGAAGATGGTGACAATGACCTACTTGTGTTTCCATTGGGTTTGAGTGATGTGGGGACAACCTAGTCCTGGTCCTCATTTATCTCCTGTGCTCATTGATTTGTTTTACTTTGCTATCACAATAACGCCTTAAACACACAAAAATGTCAAAACTTGATGGGGTAAACAGAATTTTTTCAACTAAAGCATTTTTGGGCATAATTCTAATATAAAGTATTTTTTAAAGCAAGTTGTGTTGCATATAGTTTTCTGAAAAATACCCTAGAAACGGGTATTTTGTCTAAGTTTCACTCCTATTTCCACCTTGTGATTTTGCTTCTTCTGTCATTGCCTCCAGATATATAATATGAGTGACATTAAACCTATAAACAGCCAGGACTATAGGCTTCGTCAATGGTTGTAAGTCGCATAAGATAAATAAGAACAAACTGCAGCATTTTCACTATTATATACAATGAAAACATAGGTGGTTCAGAGATGTGTTACAGGTGGGAAACACTTCGAGGGCCTGTTTCCGTTGGTTGTATGTGCTTGGCTTGGGGGTCATTTTGCAAGCAGACCAGTTTGAGGATTGTGCACATTTTTGATTTGCTTCTAATGTTTTCTTCACACTTGTGCTTCAAAATGCTATATTTGGATCCCCCTTTTTTCAACAATTTGCAGTAAATATGTGGTGTAAAACCCACCATTTGAAACCATTTTTTTCAAAATTTTATTGCGGGAGGAGAACCCCCGCACCCTCCTTTTGCAGTTTGGCCTCGCTCGCTTATTACATTAGGGTAGAACATTTTTCGCCACACCACTTTCAAAATCCACCAGCCACCACTGATTAAACCACCAGTGACTCCTGTCCTTGAATATGAAAAAAGTAGTGGGTTTAGCTTTGTTTTAAGTATTTACTGCCAAAGAAGGAGGATAACGATTTAGAAAAAGAAGCAGAGGGGAAGAAAAGCAGAGGAATCTTCACTAATGACATTTTGTGCCACTGTGGTTCATGAGGAGTTCACCTTTTGTGGGGGCGATTAGGAAGTCACCACACTCCAAACGCTGGAATATACAAAGCATTCGGGTCATGTGGCCAACATGTCACTTAGTAACCTGCGACTCATTATCCTAAGGTTATTCATTCTGGAATCATCTGGAATGGTCACGCCTAAGATGAACAGGATAAGTGCATTCCGAGGTCCCTTTTCGCCAACCTGCTCAGCTTAGTCTTCGTAAGATGAGTGGACACATTTGATTGAACTTGAAAAAAAGCTTAGAGCAGATCTTCAGGAAGAGCTAAGAGAAGAAATAGAGAGACAAGGAAACAAAACCAAATAGCTACGAGAGGTCTAGCCACCCTTGGTGCCAGGACTACACTAACCCAGTCACAGAAACTTCCAGGAGAAAATTGGCCATCAGCTCAATTTATTCTTCATTACAACATTCATTAAACCTATCGACAAATCCAGCACAGACAATTGTGATAACTTGTCCAAGCATCTTGACCAACATTCTTCTTTTTTTGCAGATATATTCATGTCCTTCTTTGTACCCCCTTATTGGGTGTTTTTTTATTTAAGTCCTTAAACGTCTTTAGAAGCATCTTGTGAAATGAATCTTTTGATCCTTTTTTTTCCTTCCACATTTTATGGTTTTTTTTCATGTTATTTTTAATGCGCTGGACAAAACGCATAATATGTAAAAGTGTTAAAAAAATCTAAATCAGACAATGACTGCTCTTTTCAGGCTAAATAACTTTTAGAGTTTGATTTTGATATTAATAACTGCCACTGTCTAGCCATCCCAAGTACATTCATACGCAGCTGCCAAGTTTCCGGTTTCAGGTGCGATTTGTCGCGCTTTATTAAATGGATATAACATAACATATAACATAATGTGTGGCAATTCCTTGTTTGAATTGCACCTATCGGTGGCATCGCCTTTCCTTATGTGTGACACATTGAGTGATACTTTATCGCAAGTTGCTGAAGGAGTGTAATTTTGTTAATTCAATAAATGTAATAATTTAAAATTTTAATAATTTAATAAATAATGTTTTTTGCAAGGTGTGCGTCTTGAAAGAGACGTAAAATAGCTGTGACACTGGCAAAATGTGTAGAATGTTAGCTATCTGAAAATCTGCACTGACCACCAAGGTAGATAAGTCTTTGCCTCAGTGTCCACGTTGCCCCTGCAGGGCTTGGCTTTAATAACCCTCAGTACCCCAGCATAGGGTGTTCCAAGTACAAAATCCTTAACTTATTCCGAATAATCATCAATATTCAAAAACATGACTCTGTGCTTTATTCAGGAATAGTTAGGGTATTTACATGGAGCTATGGTGTATTTTCATTTTACAATAACCTTAACTAATAAGTTTCAGTACTATTGAGGTTTTTTTCTTTTTTGTTAAGTGTTATAGCCTTCAGCTATTGCAACTTTCACTGAAACCTTTGTTTTTTTTCAGGTAAACAAACGTTTGTTTAGTTGTGTTTATGTAACGCTTGGTGCAGCATGTTTTGCGGTTTGGTGGCACTATAAATGACGAGTGTACCAGGTAGTCAACTCATTGCGGCCACTTTTGTCACTCTCAGAACGGTAGAGATGATGAGAGGCTCTTGCTGGGATTCTGCAGTTTAATCGTAGATCTCTCCAGAAAGCAAGTTTACAAACAAGGCGTGTGCTTTCAAGAATCACCTGAAAGCACACGCCTTGTTTGTAAACTTGCTGCATTTCTTTTCTTAATAGAGCTGGGCTGTGGGGTGATTGTGTGCCTTTGTTAACGTTTTCAGGTTAATCGCAGCACCCGTCATGAGCTGCAATTAACATGAAAACGAAACTAACAAAGGCACACAATCACACCACAGCCCAGCTCAATTAAGAAAAAAAATGCAGCAGGTTTACAAACACGTTGTGTGCTTTCAGGTGATTCTGAAAGCACACGCTGCGATTGCAGACTTGCTGCATTTCTTTTGTTACTAAAGCATGGCGGCGGGGCAGATTGTGTGCTTTTGTTTAAAGTATTCATGATTATCGCAGCTTGTGACAGGCGCTGCAATTCATATGAATACTTAAACAAAAGCACACACTCTGCCCCATAGCCGCGCTCTGGAATCAAAAGAATACAGCAAGAGACTTCCTTAATCTCACAGGCTGCCACACGAGACAGACTTACCTGCCGCTTCCTCGTGTTCTCTTCAAGGTGGTGTCTTCCTCTGCCCTCCGCAACCAGGAAATGCTTGTTTTTTGCACCGCTCGCCTTTGAAAAGCAGCTGCGCGAACGCTCTCCCGGGATGTGGTGTGTGTGTGCGCGCTCCACACACTGCACTGGGTGCTCGGGGGAACAGAGGTGCGCGCGCACCCGCGCGCACACCTTACAGGGAACAGTGGTCATCACCTGTACCAAGCAGGACTGGGGATGTTCATATGGCTATATGGAGTCTTGTGCTGTGTGAATTATGAGTATCTATCTTCCAAATGTTTGGACCTCAATGTTTTCAGGGAACATTATATATGCTAAATGTGATACATAGCTACACTAGATGTGTACAGCTTTCATCTGACTTCTCAGGAAGTAGACATATGATGTAATTTGGACTGCAAAGTGTCATCAGTGTGCAATGAGCATTTGCATGTGACATGCTAGTGGGGTAACCCAGAAAACGTCAAAGGACCTGTGTGCAATGCGGTAAGAACAACAATTGGTCCCAACGTACCTCTCATGGAAACAAAAGAGGGAAAAGGACTCTTAAAAAGATTTATAGAGTCATCAACAGAGTTTTATCATAATTTTTAAACAAGAGAGTAAGACGCTCTTCAAACATACATCAGGGAGAAAAAAAAAACAACAGAATTAGGGATGAAACAATCTTCTTTATATATTTTTGCTATAGAAATCTCAAGTCTTGGGGGAGACACGACATGGACAGGAGCTCCCTCTCAGCACTGATCGTAAGCTGAAAATTAGATATTACCTGCTATTGGTTAGCATCCACTGCTGTGTACTGAAAGCTAAGTGATCACTCAGCTCGCCAATGGAGCAACGGTGTTCCTCATAAATGCGGTGATATTACCCACTATTGGTAAGTATCTCCTGCCCTGAACTGTACGCTAAGTGAACAGTCAGTTCTTCTTTTGTAACCGCCAATGGAGCAACGTGGTTCCCCTTGAGTGCGGTGACCACCCACTCCTCTGACCTGATCCATTCATGTATTAAGGACAACCCATGTGCTGGAAACATTGAACTGACCAGGAATGCCTTTTCAGGCATCTATCCTGGTTGTCCTTCCTATTGTCCTGATGAAGACCCGCATGCGGAGGTTTAAACTTTCCCTCTTCGCTTAAGTTGGGTCGAAACGTCGACACCCCTAATCTACGGTCTGGAATACAATATACTTATCCCTCATGTAACAAGAAGATGCATTCTAAATAACAGAAGCATCTCTCAAAAAACCAGACATACGAGATTATAATTGAATTGTGTTTTAAATATGCCAAGGAATACTGGTTGACTTTTCTAAATCATTATTGCAACCAGTGTTATCAATGTACAATTAAGATACTATGATCTCCAAACTGTTGCTTTTCTAAATTCTCTTTCTCCACCCACCTCACACACGAGCACTTTTCTTGCACTTCTTTTTTAGACAACCGTCTGAATGTTTTATTGAATATGAGATTTCTATAACAAAAATATATAAAGAAGATTGTTTCATCCCTAATTCTGTTGTTTTCTTTTTTCTCCCTGGTGTATGTTTGCAGAGTATCTTACTCTCTTGTTTAAGTAATTATGATAAAACTCTGTTGATGACTCTATAAATCTTTTGGAGAGTCCTTTTGCCTCTTTTGTTTCCATGATGTCTGCCGCAACACTAATTGGTGGTACATTGGTGTTGAGCATGACCTTCAGCACATCATGATGTGCTATGAGTACTAGATAGATTTGTTCAACTCTGTGCCTTGTGTGAGCATTGTGTAAATCTCACACTTGTATCAATCCAATTTGGTAACATAATTTTACAACGGTATAGTACAAGTGCCAAAGTCTGCAAGGTGATCAACTATCTTAGTATGGACATAAGGATGGAGTGAAGATAACTCCATTAATGCATTTGGGCCTGTCTGGGGTTATGACATGAATGGACCCAATACTTCGCAGGTTATGTAGCATGCATGCATGTGCTCATGCTAAATTCCAAGCCTATAGAATGAATTGTGGACTTCTTCAATGTTTTCTGTTGATTTGTGATGGTCAGATGTTTGGAAACACAGTTGCAATAAACCCATGTTACACGTCATTTCAGATACACCCAGGGCAAGTGGAGGAGAAGGGGCCAATTTCGGTAGGGACACAGTTGGTCACAGCGGTTCTGGATGTAAGATGTCAGGCACGGAGGGACCCAGTGACCAGGAGAGTGTGGGGAGTGCATCAGAGGACAGCAGCTCAAGCTCTTCATCTACTGAGTCATCCTCTGGTGGACACTCCCGAGTGGTGGAGGACCCCATAGGGTCATTACAACCATCATCCTTGTACGCCACCCCCAGTTCCATCGCCACCCTCCCTGTTGTCCCCCAACAAGTTGGCTTTGTCTGCTCCCCTAGGAGGGAAGCAATTCTTTTTCACTTCAGGCACCTCAGCCACTGCCCCTGTTATCGCCACTGCCCTGTGTGAGGAGGCTATTGACCTCCTGAGGAGCATCTCTGTGGGTAAGACTGCAGTCCTGAATGCCATCCAGGGGCAAGGCAACCAGCTGACCTAGATAGTGGCCTACTTGGAAGGCAATCACACTGCAATGTCTGGCCTACAGAGATCTTTTCAGGCTCTGGCCTCCACCCTCAAAGCAGCCCACCACCCATTTCAACCTTCCACCCCACCTCCTGCCCCTTCCCCATGCAAATTCCCTATTCCCCTTCCTATCCCAAGCACATACACACCTAAGCAAGCACACACTTCATCAGACACAATCACCACACACAAACACAAAACATCCAAAAAGATGATCACCCCCTCTACCCCACCATACTCCCAGGTACCACAGCTACACACAAACACATACCCACAGCCACACCCATACCTGTAGACAACACAGCAACACATACAGAGCCTTCCACAGCCACACCGATACCCGCAGACAACACAGCAACACACACAGACCCCTCCACGTCCACAACCATACCCACAAACAACACAGCAACACACACAGACCCCTTCATAGCCACAACCAATACCCGTAAGCAACACAGCAACATACACAGACCCCTCAACAGCCACACCCATACCCACAGACAACACAGCAACACATACAGACCCCTCCACAGCTATACCCATACCCACAGACAATACAGCAATACACACAAACCCCTCCACAGCCACAACCATACCCACAGACAACAAAGAAGCACACACAGACCAACAGACCCCTCCACAACACGCACCACGTCCACAGCATACACAGACACCAAACACAAATGCTCACAGTCACCCACAAAACAGACACCAACATAACACACAGTGCAGACAGCAGACACAGCTCACACTTCCACTCCCTCTTCCTCCCAACCCACACTCCATCCCGCACATCTAACCCATTTCCCAGTGCAGATGTCTTGTTTGCCCTTGCCACTGTGAAACCCGACCCCCCTCCCAAAGTCCCAAAAACCTCTCCCACACCCAAACCCAAACCCATCCCTTCCACTTCCCACTCTACCCCTGCAAAACAGCATCCCAACCCCCCTTCACCCAGCCCAAAAAAAAAACTCTGGGCATGGCCAAGATGGCGGCAGAGTAGAAGCCATCTCGCTCCGCCAAACAGGGTTGAGAAATAGCAGTTCCAGCGGCTGTCCCAGGCTGCTGGTGGCTTGCGGAGGAGGCGGCAGAGGCACAGACGGGAAGGGTCACCTGATGAGTTTGGTGATGCCCGCCCAGCCAACAGAGACGTTGAGGCACAAATGCGGCCTCCGAGTGGCAGCCTCTGCCTCCAACAGCGTGGTGTTGGAATCCCTGAAGGAGCGATAGCAGAGGCCCATGCTAGCGGCAGAGTGAGGTGAGGCTGCGGAAGCAACAGGTAGACGCTGGCGGGTGGCCGGAGCCACAGCAGATCTAGAGAGAGCGGAGAAGCAGTGCTGGAGGCGGGTCCTCGGGGTTGACCGGGCCTCCCCAGCCACCGGAGGCCTTGCCAATTTTTTTCCTACATGTCAGGGAAAAGAGCAGAGGCGGAAAATTCCATTTGCAGCACACTTTCCCGGTAAGATACTAAGCACTCAGGCAGAGATACCCGGGAGGTTGCTGGCATTGACAGTGGTAATCGGGGGACACACCTACACACTTGCATCTGTATATGGCCCAAATGATTGCCAGGAGACTTTTCTCAGGACGGCCCTGAGCTCGATCCTGGAAACCTCAGATGAGCACCTTATAGTGGGGGGTGACTACAACATAGTACAAGACTCTGCACTAGACAGATTCACGCAGAGGGTGGGTCACTCAGGGGCACTTTCGGTTTCTATGAAACAGTGGCTGGCGGCGGCGGGGGCTGGTGGACGTCTGGCGACAGTGCAACCCTACCACTCGAGACTACACTTTCTTCTCAGCGGCGCACCAGACCTACGCTCGTTTGGATTTCTTGCTGACAACCCCACGCGCTACCTTAGGAATACTAGACACCGCCATAGGTACAGCATCCCTTTCAGACCATTCCCCTATCAGTCTCACCTGGCAGTTGGAGGGGGACCATCATAGACAGAGGGTGTGGAGACTTAATCACAAACTGCTTACGTATGACGCAAACATCAAGAAGGTACAAAGGGCCATACAAACCTTTTTGGACACTAACAATGATGCTCTTACCCCTGCTCACTTGCTTTGGGATACTCTGAAAGCGGTCATTCGGGGTCAATTTCTTGCAATAGCGGCCAAGTTGAACCGGGATAGGAAGGATAAACGGGAACAATTGGAGTGTCAGGTCAAAGAATTGGCAATGGTACACTGCCACACAGGTGCCATCCAAATCCACCACCAACTTACCAATGCTCGTAAACAATTGAAAGCGTTGGATCTCGACCGGGCTGAATACTCACTAAACAGCGCTATTATGAGGGGGGGGAATAAGGCCGGGAAACTTCTGGCGCATCCAATTCCAATCCAAATAAATAAACGCCGTATAGCAGAGATTGTGGAGCCTTTGGAAATCTCTGATAAGGCTGCTCGTTGTACACTTTTATTAATTTACTTTTAACTGCTGTATTTGTATTTTACAGCCAGTGGTCGTGCGTGCGCGCCCAGAAATGTAATCAACATGCGTTTGTGGGAAATTGTAAATCCTTGTTCTTCAAATGTATTAACGTCTCACAACTCAGGCAGGAAAATCACAGTTGCTTTCAGAATAAATATATGCACATATATGCACAAAAACGTAAGCGGCACTCACCGCCTCCTGACTTTTGGACAGCCGCAGTCCAACACTTGAAGCAGCTCAGTCTCGCTGACCGGGTTCAGTGCAGGAAAAGTGGCGGCAGCAGACATCCAGAGGCCACTGTGGAGAAGAGCAGTGATGACGACTCTGGGGGAGGATGCCATGCCAGCCATTGCCAGGACACACATGACCAGAGGCTCCAGGGGACGAAAAGAGTGACACACTGACTGGGAGTCCCGGCCGCCCAGCCTCCATAGTAGCACAACAGCACGCCATATCCTCCCACCCCTGGGAGGAGGGGCCGGGTAAGAGCAAGACTCATGTGACGTGACATCACAAGCAAAAGGGGCAGAGAGGAAGCGGGCGGGCGGGAAGAAGTCTTAAAGTGGAAGCAGGGTTTTCTACAGAGAGCAGGGAAAGGGCAACGAGAAGGAAGGAGAAGGAATGAGTGGTATTTACTGTACTGTGAGCACAGTAGCACACCGCTACACTGCGCTCCGCTGGCGGAACAGAGTTTTTGCCAAACTTCGCGCTCCAAGCGGAGCGCGGAGTACCAAAAGCTGCAAATTCTGTCGGCGGAGCTGAGTCTACCACCCACCCTTAAATAGGACCTGGGATGTGTGCAATGTGAGTGTGTCACATTCACTATAGCATCTTGGTTTGAGTTGTAGTCATAGAGCTGCATGTTGGTTGTAGTGATTTCTATGTGGACTTACCAAGACTTGACAAAATGTAACCTGCATAAAAAGTGACCATCAGTATTGACATGGCAGACACGTGAGAAGGGGCAAATGGAGTATAACATCTTGGTTTGAGGTGCATTCACAAGGCCTCATTGTAGTTGTAGCAATTTCTATGTGGACTTACCAAGACTTGACAAATGGTAACCTGCATGAAAAGTGACTATCAGTAGTGACACAGCAGACAAGCGAGAAAGGGCAAAAGGAGTATACCATCTTGGTTTGAGGTGCAGTCACAGGGCCTTATGGTAGTTGTAGTGATTTCTATGTGGACTTACCAAGATGTGACAAATGGTAACCTGCACAAAAGGTGACCATCAGTAGTGACATGGTAGGCAAGTGAGAAATGGCAAAAGGAGTATAGCTTCTTGGTTAGAGTTCTAACCACAGGCCTCGTGGTAGTTTGCAGTGATTTCTATGTACACTTACCAATACTTGACAAATGGTAACCTGCATGGTGAGTGGACATCAGTTGAGACATGGCAGACAAGTGGGAAGGAGCAAAAGAAGTGTGCCACAGACATTAATAGGTGTGATATTGATGAGGAGGTGATGTTGTGGAACACAAATTAATGCACACATCACTATCACTGAATATGATTTGTAAACACATGTCCATTTGTGTACAGTGTGCCTGTATTTTGGCCTAGGAGGACATCCTACAGATGTATTTTTGATATACATATGAAACTATCTCAGACAGGGTCCCAGTGAATATGTTTGACTTAGAGAACCCAACTCCCTTGCCTGATCCATGGTGGGAAATTGTTTTGAGTCTATGGAAACTGATAATTGTATGATTTACCGCTGATTTAGTCCATGACGGAGTCGGTTTGTATGTGATAAAGCAGGTACAGCAGTGGCAGGATGTGTACGATTGGCTCCATGGTGGCACAAGACGTGTAGAGGTGAGTAGAGGTGAGATTCGGCCTTACATCCCAACCTTTCTGCCATCTCAGATGTGGTGGTTGGACCGACACGGTCAAGCCGGCTGTTAAGCAATTCACAATTGGGCTGGCGGTTTCACTGTTGGTCCGTGCCTCCCAGAGGCTCCTTGGGCTATTCTGCAGCCGTCGCAGTCGGATTTGGCTGGCGGTGTCAGTGGGACCGCAGCGGTGTTTCTTTCATGTATCAGTCATGCCTCGTAATACGGCAGTCCGATCGCCGAGATTGCGCCAGTTGGACTGCCACCATGAGCACAGCAGTTCCCAGACAGCTGAATTTGTAATCAGGGCCTTAGTGTCAAGGTAACTGTTTTTTTTAACATTCAGTGGCTATCTGTGAAAATGACTGGCACATCCTTTACTTGCAATTCCCCAAAAAATAATTGCATCATTTTTTAAATGTTCTCAAATTACTTGGGTGTGCAATTCTGTTCTAATTTGTTTTTGCTGTGTCTTAAGTATTTGTCCTTTCTCTCCATTTGTTAAATGAACTCGCTGATTGCTGGTTTGCTTAGTCATTTGGATGGTCTGACTACCAGTCTATATATGAGTTCCTCTCAATAGCTCAGGGCTCTTGGCACTCTTTTTGACTGCATAATTATCTGTAGTCCTATTTGGTTGTGCACCTTAAAGTTTTCATATTCAAATGTCAGCCAATAAATCTAATAGCATAAAGTTATACCTTTACACCCACATGTCTACTATAATCCTTCTGTATACATAAAGAGTGTCTCTATAACACTCTAGGAATTGGGAAATGAAACAAGATAGAATATTTTTATATAGTAGATCATATTTTATATAGTTTAACCAAGAGAAGGGTGTGAAAAAGTGTTCTCTATGCCCTATTCCTCACCTACATCAATACTTTTACCTTACTGTAAGGTGCATGACCATCTTAACTCAAAAGAAATACATTTTTGAATTAATCATCAACCTTTTGCCTCACACAGGGGCTGGTTCAGAGCAGATGGAGAGGATACTCCATTGCACTGGTGACGAATTGCCCACTCTGCCAAAACTTATGGTGCACCCACTCAATGGGGAGGAGGGTGGATCTTAAGTAAGTCAAAGATAGAGCCTACTCCGGCTCTGTTGCTGACATACTCCTGGTGACATTGGGGGTTACTCATCTGACCAACAGCCCTATTTAGAGTGTGCAGTCAGATGTTTTTTTTTTGCTGTCCGTCACAACCAAGTAGAACCTGGAGATGAAGGACAATAAAAAAAAATGCACCCTTACCATGGGAGAAAACTACCATGGTGTGGCACCATTTGTTTTTCTCTTTAAAAATAACCTCCAACTTTGCGGTACGTTTTTTGAAAAAGTAAAACTTTGTAAAAGTTGGACAGATGGTCGTCCTGTTTGACAAAGCTGTCTGTAAAACTATTCCAACATTGACAGGACTGGTTTCTGCCAATGTTTAGAGCTGTCCATCAGGCTTGCAGACAACTATAAAATTGGTGGGTAAAGTTCGCTCAGGATGGCTGGGCAATGTCCTCTACCATCCCATCGAAGTAGCCTCGATGGCCATACTCTAAATAAGCCCCATTGTTGCCTAAATTAATTAAATTTTGAATAGAGCAGATTCCTTATTTAAAGAAAAACATTACTAAATTCTTCCCAATTCATTCATGCAGACTCTTTTTCACAATATCATAAGTATATATATATATATATATATATTATAGCAAAGGAATTGTACCACCTGAAAAACTGGCACTCATCTACCTGGCCCTTGCCGACAAAGGGAACTAATAAATAATCTACTATCCCGATAAAGAAAGAAGAGTAGGGAATCGGGGTGTAGTCCTTCCTGTTTTTGCTCATAACAGCAGTTGGTGAATTTTACCACAATATCGACCTAAGGCCCAGTACTAAGAATCAATTAGCAAAAATTGGTCACAAATTGGTCACAAATTACACTCTGACATTTTGCTAACCTGTTCGGGTTTTGTGACCTGGCCAATGTACTATTAGATTGGTTTGAAAAATCACCATTCTAAGTGGGTAGCAATTCGACCTACCTCATTACTACTTATGAGGTAGTTCACAAATTGCGACTTACGCTGATTACATATCATAACAGTGCAGATTGCCTGCTAGAAGCAGCAAATCTGCAGGCCTCTAATTGCATTGGAAGTTCGGCATTAATTTATGACACCTTGATCACCGTAGTCCCTTCCACCTTTAAATAACTTTAATGGTAGCTAGTGCAGATTTTTTTCACACAACAGTGGGTGGTCTTAATCCTCTCAGACCCACTATTGGTCAAAATCATACTAGCATGAATGACTCACTGGCAACTATGGGATACTAAGTGTAGAGTTCTTTGGTCACATAGAGAATGCATCCGGGTTTTCCAAATGGTGTGACCAAGTAGTTAAGTCTGTGCTCGTTTTGATAGGAATGTATCCTTCAAAACGTGTGACATCACTCAGGCAAAGGAGGACAGTCTTTGCTCCCTGAAAGTTTATTATTACACGCGTGGGTAAAGTGCGGGAGTTCTGGCAAGAAATATATTTTGTTTTCTAGGAAGCATTGACTCTATTAGATTTCTGGAGACACCGTTTCTTGTTTAGTCTCTTGGTCTCTTCTTTTGTAGCTACATGGCAGTGTATTGTGCCATGGTATGACATTAGTTTTGGGGAAGCACTTCATATTCTTACTTCTGTTGGGTTTTGTTCTGTTGGGGTCCAAGGATAAGTCTAGTCTCTTCCCATGCTCCTCCTAGGATACTCAACCAGTGCATAAGACTCTAAAATTAACCACTTTTAAGCTTCTGAAAGAGATTTCTCATAGAGTGTTCCCAAGAGGGATTCCCTTCTTTGTGAAAGCCACCTTTGTCTGCTACTAGAGAAAGTCAGGCTTTCTTCTTTGCAGGAAGTCTTATTTATGTTTCTTTCCAAAGGAGTTATTTATTTTACGTCCTCCCTCATTTATCTCCTTAATTACTTTTCTCTCATCCATATTATCTTATGCATGGCTTAACAACTGCAATGTTCTACTCTTTCTTTGTCCTGTTCTTTCTCTGTAGGATTATTATCTCTTGATGTGGAAGGGATGTATAGCAGTACCTCAGCAGTTGGACATTCTTTTGTTCTTCTAATTCTTAGCTATTAACCTTGGATATGTGACTGCTGGAATGGCAATGTCCCCTGCGTGACACACAGTCCCTGCCCTGAGTGCCCAAACTGTGAGTATCTGATATTCAAATTTTTTAATTCTGACCCCAGTCTCTAGCTCTAGCAGATCTCATGTGTGCACAATGGTCTTGGTCTGCTTAAATAAAGAGTCCTGTTCTGGACCAGGAGGGACGAACCAAGCATGCCCTCCATTGCAGCAGAAGATTACAGTCCCTGTCACTGGATTATGCAAATAAGATTTTAGCAATCATAGCATGACCAGCATTTGGATCTGTGTCATAGGAGTGGAGGCTTACTGGCCCCCTCATGTAAAGTTCTCCAGCTACCAATAAACCTAGATCCTAGCAATGAGACTGCTTGTGTGGATAAGTTTATGTTGTGTGCGGTAAGCGTGGCATTTCATTTTTAAAAACCCTGGCCAGTTCATGTATGGGGGTGAGAATACTTTCCCAAGCAGTGTAAGTGTATTGTAGACTTACTTGAGACTGCAGAGAGGAAACCGCCAAAGTGAGTAAAGAGGAGATAGGCTTCCCTCAGAAATTCTATAAGGTCGTTTTGATGCAGAGGGCTGCTGATTAGTTCTTCTGTGGACTGCCATTTGGTGGCTGATAGTAGTCAGGGGTGAGAGTAAGGGTTGGACTGCAGTACTTGCTGTTGCTGTAGCGTTTACTGGGCCCTTAACAAATAATCCATTTATGAAATCTAAGATGACCTAAAAGCTTTAATCATTTACCGCTCTCTTTGGTCCTACGATGGACCTTGACCTTGCTGTTTGCCACGAGGGGTTGGATATAAAGGGTTTCAGCAGTCAATCAATGAGGACCAGAAATTGGGCAACTGGACTACAAATTAGAAATCAAACTCATGTAAAGTTATAAAGGTAAAAGATCAATACTGCAGGCCCAAATCTCTTGAAGTAATGTAGGCAAGCCAAAACCATACACATTATGGGGCCGTTTACGATGTCGGGTGGAATTGCTTCGGCCCGACACCGTCTTGTAAACGGGACCGACCGACCTCCGGTCGGCGGTCCCGCCCGCCTGATTTGGATGCGACCAAACACTGTTCGGTCGCATTCCCACATTTCCTTATGGGAGCATGTGTTAGGGCCGTAAACCGGGCATAGTACATACTTCCAGAGGGAAATGGGAGGTGGTGTTAATCCTTGCACCCCGTGTCAGGCACCTCCAGGTGCCTGTCACAGGGTGCAGGGATTAAGCCCCCTCGGCCCCCAACTGGAGGCCGCGCACACAATGGTGCCCTGCTAGGGGCCCCCGAACATGCTTTCCTACGGGGTTTCCATGTCAGAAAGGTCGGCATGGCAACCCTGTCGGAAACCGTGCATCGTAATCCCAAGGGCAGAAAGACCGACCTTTGGGATTATGGGCCGGCCTCTGACTAGCTGACGGGCTCCTTGAGCCTGTCGGAAGCCAGCCGGAATGACCGGCCGATTTCAATTCCGATGGGCTGATTCATAATCAGCCAGTCAGAATAGAAACCGGCAATGGCGGTCGGAAAGCCTCCAACGGAAAGTCGGAGGTTTTCCGACCGCCATCGTAATGAGCCCCTGAAAGTTCAGATAAAGCAAAACAGAATAGCAGCGTTAGTATTTTTTCTCCTGAAATCTCTCTAATCAGTTCACCTTTAGTCATTAGTAAAAATTTTATTGAGAATGCTCATTCAATTTAAGTGGCTAATCATGATAACTGAGTCAATTTTAGTTAATATATTTCAGTTTATCAAATCTTTTAGCAAAATAAATGCATCAAATAGAAAATAAAACATTTAGAAAACAGATCAAATACCCAAAGCGCACAAGTTCAGGAAAGGACGTGAAATGCCAGTTCTAGTGGTCCCAGAAGGGAGGGACCACTGAGCGCATGCAGCCTATGTGCTAGTTTTGAAAGGAAGTCATTTCAGTTTGCATTAAAAAGTTCTGCAAATCTCATTAGTCAGTTCGTAGTCTGCCTGCATGCAGAACAGCAGCTATCCGTCACCACCACCAGCTGCACAAGAGTCTCTCCAAAAAATGAGTCCCCAAGAGTCTCAATAATCTTTCTCATCAGGCAATATTATATTTTTAGCATTTCTGGGGATGACACCTCCTGGTGTCACCTCATTCGATCAGACCACTCTGTTCATTGGTTAGTTTATGTGGAATGTAGATCGGGTGACTTAAAGAAGACACAAAATGCACAGGAAATCGGTGGAACCATTACACAGTCCTTAAGTCTTTCTGTTATATGAAACGTTAAACAATGCCCCTTTAGCTAGAGCCTGTAGTAAAAGTTCAAAAGGGCAGATTCCCAGGCCGCTATCCTGAAAGTTGTGACATACATGTAACAGAATCTTTCTACAATACATGAGAATCTCAAGAGGGGAAAGAACTTAATACAGTCAACTGTTACATGGAGTGATTTTCTCATACTCAGCGAGCATAGCGAAGCAGAAATCTTCATGAGTACAGCTTGGTCTATGTTAACTTAGTCTAATATATTGCAGAATATATATATATATATGGCTTTAGAGGTCGGTGAGCACTAATAAACTGTTCTGCACCAATTTGTGGTCCGTGCTCCGTTTGTGGTGAGGATTCCCAGGTGGTTGACGGAGTTGTTGTGGATATATATATATATATATATATATATATATATATATATATATATATATATATATATATATATATATATATATATATATATATATCAAAACAAAACCCTTTCAGGCATAGAGTGACAAATAAATTATGCAAAAACAGAAGCAGAGAACTCTGGGTAGTTCTCAAGTTTAGGTGGAAAGCAGCTCCAGTAAGAGCATTCTCAACACCAGCGACTCTCTAAATTTGCTCACCTCAAATGTCTGCTTTTCTATCAAAGTTTTTAAGCATAGGATTAGCGCAGTGCTATCCACGCTGAGATAGAAAGGGACAAAGTCTTTTGCCATTTTTACAGCAAAGTCTTTAAGCATAGGATTAGTACAGTGCTATCCCTGCCGAGCTGTAAAATGGCCAAAGCCTTTTACCACTCCAGGCACAGTATTACAGCTTTGGATTGGTAAAATACCATCCAAGCCAACCTGAATGGGCTCCGCTGCGTGCACGTTTCTTTAATCAATTGTTGCCCTCCAGTGGACCCTGAAGCTGATGCAAGTTTCACTTTTATCCTCCTCCAAAGTGCTAAATGAATGCTGTTCATTTCTTTCCAGAATAAACCCTTTGTTTTTTCTTCCGAATTGAGTCCGCTCTCGAATTGCTTTGGGCACTTTGGATAACAAATAAATTACACGGCAGCCCTGCCGTGGAGAGCTGCACAGTCTTTAAATGGAAGAGGCTGTGAGTCGGAACTTTGCCATGACTCACCGTACCACTTTGTAGGAGGATAAAAGTGAAACTTGCATCAGCTTCAGGGCCCACTGGAGGGCAACAATTGATTAAAGAAACGTGCACGCAGCGGAGCCCATCGGAGGGTGACAAATTATTCTGACATTGACTACGTGTCCCAGCATGCATTGGGGAGGAAAGAGGAGTTACGCACTAAGCAAAACCCACTGGGGGTACTTAAGGAGCCATGCTGTGAATGATCAGAACCATCTGCTGTGCGCATGACTAATCATCCATGACTAAGAGGCAGGAGCCTCGAAACGCGTCGGAAGGAACATTAATTTTATGATGAATCCTGTTGCTCGTTTCTTTCCAGAATAAACCCTTTGGTTTCCTCTGAATTGAGTGCGCTCTTGAATTGCTTTGGGCACTTTGGATAACAAATAAATTACACGGCAGCCCTGCCGTGGAGAGCTGCACCGTCTTTAAATGGAAGAGGCTGTCAGTCGGAACTTTGCCATGACTCACCGTAGCACTTTGGAGGAGGATAAAAGTGAAACTTGCATCAGCTTCAGGGCCCACCGGAGGGCAACAATTGATTAAAGAAACATGCACGCAGCGGAGCCCATCGGAGGGTGACAAATTATTCTGACATTGACTACGTGTCCCAGCATGCATTGGGGAGGAAAGAGGAGTTACGCACTAAGTAAAACCCACTGGGGGTACTTAAGGAGCCATGCTGTGAATGATCAGAACCATCTGCTGTGCGCATGACTAATCATCCATGACTAAGAGGCAGGAGCCTGGAAACGCGTCGGAAGGAACATTAATTTTATGATGAATCCTGTTGCTCGTTTCTTTCCAGAATAAACCCTTTGGTTTCCTCCGAATTGAGTGCGCTCTCGAATTGCTTTGGGCACTTTGGATAACATATATATATATATATATATATATATATATAAATATATATATATTATCTACTGGCGGTCGCCAGTAGATAGTTATAGTTAGGACCTATTTTCCATAGGAAATCCGCGACATTCTATTTGAAATAACTCTTGCATCGGTTGACGAATCTTCGCGAAATTTTCAAACTTTATGGCCCGCTCCGGTCCGCTCCTACCCTGAAAGTTTCGGGGTGATTCGTCAAGCGGGGCCGAGAAAAAGGGGGTCCCAAAACGTGTTTTCCCCATTCATTTTCCCATAGGAAACTTTAGCCACGGCTACAGCTCGAACTGCTGAACGGAATTACACCAAATTTGGCAAAGAGGTAGTTCTTGGTTCAGAAAGAACCCTTTTGTTAAATGGTGTAAATCCGTTCAGTAGTTCCTGTGAAAATCAAAATGAAAATCACATATATATCTATGGCCGCGTCGGATTCGCGCACCCTCCCGATCACGAGCTGCATGCTAATTGGCTGTCAACACTCCAAATCAGGAAGTGTTGGCAGCCATTTTGTCCCTCAGTAGAACCGAGGGACAGAAACAAGTGCGCAAAGCGCAAAAGGGGGCAGGGTAGAAACACCCTGACTCCCTAGGTCTGCTCAGGGGTCCCACAAGGACCCCCTGGGCAGAAAAAGCATTTTTCTTTTTTTTAAATCGGCAGGATGCGCTTAGGGTGCGCGGATCCTGCCGGAAAAATCGAAGCGCGGTCTCCCGCGCTCGATCAAATTTGCCCCCGGGTGGCCCAAGTCCCGGGGGCATGCGGGGGTGGGTTTATTGTTTATATGGGGGCCTCTAAGGCCCCCAAGCCCCAGGGACCGCCACCCCCGGGGCTTAATAAAAATGGTGCGGGAGGGCTCTCCTGCCTTCCCGCAGCCCCGGGGACCACCACCTCCCGGGGCACATAGAAAATAAATGTGGGGGTCCGTTACGGATCCCCAGAGCCCCGGGGACCACCACCTCCCCGGGGCTGTGCAACTCAAGGGAGGGGGGCCATGCGGCCCCCCTCCTGGAGCCCTTGATGGCCCTGGGGACCACCACCCCCCAGGGCCGGCTCCTGCAATGTCCCGGGGTGCCTACCCCTGGGACACTGTAGTTTGCTATGACAGGACAGCAGCCTCGCGGCTCCCGTCCTGTCATAGCAAAGTGCTTTGGTTATTGGAAGCGGGAGCAGGAAACCTGCTCTCGCTTCCAATATCCAAAGCAAATTGCTTTTCCACACGGGGAGCTGCATATTAGCAGCTCCCCATGTGGAAAAGCAATGCTGGCTCCCAAGGGACGCGGGGAGCCGGCGGGACTGTGGGGTTTTGGGGACCCCCCCACAGTCCCCAATGGAGAGGGCCAGCCCCGGGGGATGGGGTCCCCGGGGCAAGTAGTGGCCCGGGAGGGGGGCCACGCGGCCCCCCTCCCCAAAATAATTTTAAAAAAATTGAAAAAAAAAAAAAGGAAAGGCCGGCCCCGGGGATTGGGTCCCCGGGGCCTTAAATGGCCTGAGGAGGGGGCCACGCAGCCCCCTCCAAATATTTAAAAATTTTAAAAAGAGGGCATGCCCCGGGGATGGGGTCCCCGGGGCCAATATAGGCCCAGGGAAGGGGGCCACGCGGCCCCCTCCCCGTTTTATTTTAATTTTTTTTAAAAATGAAAATCCTCATGCCCCGGGGATGGGGTCCCCGGGCCAAAAGAGGCCAAGGGAAGGGGGCCACGCAGCCCCCTCCCATACAAAAAAAAAAAAAAGACCGGCATTGTGCCGGAGGCCCCACCCCCACCCTGCAGCAGTCTGCAAACGCGTCCCCTGGCGCGTTTGCAGATGGTGAACGATTTCCCCTTGAATACTGGGGTTCCCTGGAGGCCAACTAGCCCACCATACTGGAGGTATGCGCCAGGGGGCTGCGTTGCAGAGAGGTGTACAGAGGCCACGCCCCTTTTTACACCTCTCTGCAACGCAGCTCTGTGGCGCTTTTGGAGGTACATGGTGGGCTAGTTGGACTCCAGGGAGCCTCAGGATTCAAGGGGACTTAATCCCCAACTTAAAATGCGCCACGGGCGCGTTTGCACAGTGGTGAAGGGAGGGCGGGGCTTCAGGTGACATGTGTGCAAACAGGCCTGTGGCGCATTTTAAGATGGGGAATTAAATCCTCTTCAATCCTGAGGGTCCCTGGGGGCCAACTAGCCCACCAGGTACCTCCAGTAAGCGCCACGGAGCTGCAACGCAGCCCCCTGGCGCATACTGGAGGTTCCTGGTGGGCTAGTTGGCCCCTAGGGACCCTCAGGATTGAGGAGGAATTAATTCTCTAACTTAAAACACGCAACAGGGCGTGTTTGCAGACATGTCACCTCAGGCCCCACCCCCTTCCTTCACCATTGTGCAAATATTCCTCTAAAATCAACCGAACTACGAATTCCGATTTACTCACCTGTTATCAGGAGAGACCTCAGTGCTGCATCTTTGAGCCCAGTACTGATCCTGAAAAGTAATTTTAACCGTACTTACCAGTAACTTGAATTTCCTTCCATAGGATATCATTGCCTACTTTTTGCTGAAAAAGTTTCTAAGTGTCGATTTTTTAAACATACAAATATTCCTCTAAAATCAGCCGAACTACGAATGCCGATTTACTCACCTGTTATCAGGAGAGAACCCAGTGCTGCATCTTTTAGCCCAGCACTGACCCTGAAAAGTAATTCTAACCGTACTTACCAGTAACTTGAATTTCCTTCCATAGGCTAACATTGACTGGTTTCACTTGGAAATTCTTCTAAGTGTGGAGTTTTGGAACTTTATAATATTTCTCTAAAATCAGCCGAACTATGAATTCCGATTTACTCACCTGTTATCAGGAGAGAACCCAGTGCTGCATCTTTTAGCCCAGCACTGACCCTGAAAAGTAATTCTAACCGTACTTACCAGTAACTTGTATTTCCTTCTATAGGAATCCATTGTCTGGTTTTCAGCAGAAAAGTTTCAAAGTGTCGATTTTCACAAACTACAAATATTTCTTAAAAATCGCCTGTATGACTTAAACGCATTCTTTCAACTGTTTACAGGAGATGCACCAGTGCTGGATCCAGGATCCACCACTGAGTAAGAAAAAGTAACGATAACACTACTTACCTGCTAAGTGAATTTCCTCCCATAGGATAACATTAGTGATTCTATGTGAAAAAGTTTCCAAGTGTCAACTTTTAAAATACAATAGTATTCCTTAAAAATCACTACTGTAACCAAAACGCTTTTACTCAACTGTTTACAGGAGATGTCCCAGGACTGAATCTAGGATCCAGTCCTGTGGTGAGAAAAGTAATCCATAAAGTAACTAATTGCATTTAACTAGAAATTCACATTGAGCTCAATGTTGCATTGTGTTTGAAATTGTGTTGCCCATTGCAACAACTGTAACTACTGTACTTAAAAGTCTATTGCCTATTTGCAAAGTATTTAAACTAAAGTAATTCATTCTGAGAAAGTATATTTTGTAATGTAATGTATAATGTAATTACAAGGTAATTTAAAAATAAAATATCTAAAAATAAATAGTTGAAAAAAATGTTGTAAATCAGTATCAAAAAATAAATATAACAATTAATACAATTAAAAAATTGTCATTTACAAAACCTTTGAAATTCACTGAAAAAAACCATAGGTTTCAGGCACGTTATAGTTAGAAATTAGCATTTAAAAAACCTTACAAATTCACTGAAAAAACCATAGGTTTTAGGCACGTTATAGTTAGAAATTAGCATTTAAAAAACCTTTGAAATTCACTGAGGCGGAGGTCACACCAGGATGGCTACGGAGAACCACGCCTCCGAGTAGCCACAGGTGACGAAGTTGCCCCGCCTCCTCCCTCTGCAATGGCGGATCATACCTGTCAGCTTGCATGGAGAAGCTTACAGATGGAGATACGGCGTCTTGATGTAATTGTCGGCTTATGCAAAGCCGTTTGATCCGGGCGTCAGCTGAAGCGGAGACTGAACTTCCGTGGAGGAGCGGCGGCGGAGCCTCGGGCGAGAGGCGCTTGTTTCGCCTGGCCTGCTCTCCCAACACGGATAACTGTTCTGGTGGCCGCTCGCCTTTTCTTTCTCCTTCAAGTTCGGTTTGGCTTCTCCTTGTCTGCGCCAATGCAGAGATACAGGAGGGAACTGGTGCGAATGGAAAGCGCTGGAGATCGATGTAACAGCTAAGGAGGAATAGGCGATTGAACAAGGAAGCAGGCTGGTAAGAACACCGCTGGAGGAGCCGGGAAAAGATTGTGAGACGGCAAAGTGGGCTGCTGATGGTTTAAAAATAGGTTTTAGGCAGAGGTCCTGGAAGGGGAAGGAGGAAGGAGTGAGGGAGGGGAGAGAGCAGAGAGAAGGTGGAGAGGAGAAGAGGAGAGGGGAAATAAAAGGAGGAGGAAAAAGAAAAGGGAAAAGAGGTAAAGAGGTAAAGGAGGAGGAAGAGGAAAAAAAAAAAAAAGGATTACTAGGTGAACGACTAACATTCGGGGAAATTTGATTTTGGGAGTGCTGGAAAAGTGGAAGCGGAAAGAGAGAAAAAAAGAAGGAGGAGGCTTGGGAAAAAAAAGGAAAGGAACTTTTAAAAAAAAAAAATAGAAGAGAAATGGGCAAAACATTTAAACATGCTAATACTGGCAAATTCGATTCAGCAGTTCGGCTGAAAGCCAAAACACGTTTAGCTCAAGCCAGGGAAGTTAAGGAAGTCGCCTGTTCAGTAAATAAGGGAGGAGCCTCGTATGGCCTTGACTCTACCCCTGAAAGTTCTGAGGGCGAGCTGCCCTCTACCGTCCTTCTGGAGCAGGTAGAAGCAGTGATGGAACAGATTACTACGATTTCCAACTTAAGCAACATCGCAGAAGCCACGGTAAAGTCTCCGCAAGGCGAACCAATATGTGGAACATCAGAAAATAGCCCCAAGGAGGTAAAGAAATTTTCATTATTTTTGAAGAAAGCCACTTTAAAAGTAAAAGAAGGAGCACCAAAGGAAGCAGGACTGCCAAGGACATTGATGGATATGATTTCTAAAGATAAGGCTGTACCCTCAGAGGTATGTCATGATCTAGATCAAGATCAACCCCAAGTTCAAATTCCAACTCAGGGCAGGCCCTTTTCATCAGAAACATCTATGCAAATACCAGATATTAGTAAAATTCCTTCCCAGTCGCAAGGAATAGGAGATGAAAGCAATAATACTGGAATAGATATCACCTCAAAGCAGATCCTAAATCAGATGGCACTCCAATATAAGCCTCAGCTACAATGTTCACCTTTATCTCTGTCTCTACTCCCCCCTCTACTTCCTTTTCAGAGTCAAGGTTCGATAGAGGGCCAATTACCTCAAGATGATGCTATGGCCAAAATGCCAACAACGGATGGAAGCGCGATCTCGGATGCTACCGAATCCCAAACAGACCCCAGCCAAAGTATGCAGGTATCAAAGGCTTGCCAATTGGAAATAAAGGATATGTTAAACCTAATATTGGAAGAAATACGTGAAATGAAAGAAACTCAGAAACTAGAGATTGCTTCTTTGCATTTACGATTGGGGAAAATGGAAGAAATAATGGCATGCTTTCCAATTAAACTTCAGGAAGCTGAAGGAAGGATTTCAGCTCTCGAAGATCAGATGACAACAGTGATTGGTGAGGTGAGAGAGGTAACAAAAAAGAATAATAATCTGGAAAGCAAACTGGAGCAGTTGGAGAACCATTCTCGGAGGTCAAACCTCCGGATAGTTGGGATTCCGGAAGGTATTGAAGGCTCTCAGCCATTGCAGTGGGTTAATTCCTTTATCAAGCAAAAAGTCCTCCCAGAGTTTGAAGGAGACCTCACCATCACTAGAGCACACCGAGTTCCAGCCCATCCTTTCCCCAATTCGACGATGCCACGAACAATACTACTTAATTTCGCGGACTTTCGAATAAAGGAAAGAATTTTGACACAGGCAATTCAACAGAGACAGTTTTCTGTAACTGACACTGCAAAATGTCGAATATTTTCAGATATGACTGCCTCTGCTGCACGCAGAAGGAAAGAATTTGTAAAAATCCTGCATTTGTTTAAAGCCCACGGTGCCCAAGCTTCGATTGCTCAGCAATCGAAATTGAAAGTATTGGTAAAAGGGAAATTCTTTATGTTTTCTGATTTGGAGGAAGCTCAGGCTTTATTAACAGAGATCTCTCGGGGATCTTGAGATTGAGGGAAATCCTCTGAAATATTATGATTAAGTAGGTCTCTATATTAATTGATGGATGGGATGGGTTTGGAGATGGAAGGTCTTTTAATGTTTAGGCTTTACTGAAAGAGATTTTCCATGTATCTCGAGACTGAAGAAAGTGCTCGGACTATGGGGCCGATTCCGATCTCGGCCGGTAGTGCTCCGAATCGGATTCGGTTTTACCGGATCCGATCCGGAGCCCTATTTACCGACCGAGTCGTACGCGCGTCCGGGCGAGCGAGTACGATGCGTATTCGCCGACCGACTCGTCCGGGCGACCCGACCGCTCCGACCGACTGGTTCCCGGATCGTACTGCTCCGACCGACTCGCTCGGACCCGATTCGCACCGCGCAATGGAGACGTTTTCCGGCCGGGTAAGTACGATGCGCACCTCGACCGCTCCGACCGACTCGCGCCGTCCGACTCGAACTCGCTGTCGGAGCCGTACTTTGGGGGTCCGTGTCGGACCCCCTGTACGCGTACCCGTGCGAGGCGCACACAGGGGGGACCCATGGGTCCCCCTACCTGTGCGTGTACGCCGCGAAGCGCTCGCGGCGCACTCGCTGTAGGGGCGCCTTGTCCGCCTCGCACCCATTGAGGCAATGGGAGCCCGCGTACGCGTTGTACGACCGGCTCCCATTGAGTTCAATGGGAGTCCGACCGACTCGTGTCCGGTGGCATACGAATGCATCGGACTCGTTCGGTCGGACTGCACGGGTCCGATTCGGTCGGAAATCTCTCCGAGGCCGGCTCGGTCGGAGAAATTACCGACACGAATCGGAATCGGCCCCTATGTAGGGTCTTTCTGTTTCTCTCTTCCTTCTCTTCAAATTTTTTTTTTTTTTTTCTTCTTCTGAGATGGGGTCTTTAATATAGTAGGTTGTCATTGCGGGGGTTCGGGGGCAGCTGGGTCACCTAGGGTGTAATTACAGGACACCCAGAAAGCTAAAAGGGAGGGGTGGAATGCGGCAAGCGTGGGCAGTAGGGGTTTATCCGCATTCGGGGTTGTATGGGGGGGAGGAAGGGGGCCACAAAGAGGAAAAAGGAGCAGAAGGTATGTTTAATAAACAAAATGTGAATTTGTTCTTGGTTAAATCAACAGCTTATTATCTGACTTTATAATGGAAAAAAATATTAATTGCAAGGTTATATCAGCGAATGCCAATGGCTTGCTGAATAAAAAAAAGTGCGGTGCTCATATTAAATGGTTAATGTCACTTAACCCTCTCGTTATATATTTGCAGGAAACTCATTTAAAAACGAACTTTCCTAAAATATTTATACCCAGGGCTTTTCCTCATGCTTTTTTGCATCAGCAGGCCTTGCTATGTGGGGGTAGCTATATACTTTTCCAATAAAGTTCTTTGGGAATTTGTAAAAATAGTTAGAGACCCTAAAGGGAGGTGGATCTGGGTTACCACAAGGCTGCAGGGGAAAATTTTGAATTTTTTAACTACTATGGACCTGTGACTGATGATGTCTCTGCTTTAATGAAAATAAATGAGCATCTTTTGGGTACGCCTGGACAGGTTATTCTCGGCGGAGATTTTAATTATATACAAGATTTAAAAAGGACACTTCAAATAAAAATAAAAATCAATTGAAACCAAATACTAAAAACTAATTGATGTTCTTAAACAACAATATCAATTGGTAGATCCTTGGCGGATTGAGAACCCAGACATGGATTTTTATACTTGCCACTCGCATCGTTTTGGAACATCCTCCCGAATCGATTATTTTCTCATTTCTAGATCTCTCCAAACTTCTAAAGCAGGAATAGGGTGTAATCCTTTTCTGACCATGCATACATTAGTCTTGAGTTAATTCTAAAGGGGGTATGAGATCGCCCCCAGGTGGCAATTAGATCGCCTCCTTCTTCAAGATTTGGAATGGATGGCCAGTTTTAGAAAATGGATTATTGAATATTTTCAAATTAATGATAATACTGCTGAGCCTTTTTCAGTATGGGGAGGTTTTAAAGCAGCGGCGCGTGGTCAAATAATTACTTTTTCAGCCGTCCAACATAAAACGCGAAAGTTAGAAATAGCCAAATTACAGCTGGAGGCTGAAAAAGAATATGCACTGCTGCTGCAGTCACTCCCGAACCGGTATGCTCAAGCAAAATTAGCATTAAGGGATTTTTTTGCTTTGGAAGAAATCTGTAGCTCCCAAAATTATCAACAAAAAACTTATGAGGAAAGCCAGCTAGTAGGTAAACTACTAGCGAATTTAACGAAAAAGAAACAAGAGGCAGCTACAATATTGAAAGTGCTTGATCCTCAGACAGGGGGTGAAACAACTAAAAGTAATGAGATCAGTCAGATCTTTTTGAATCATTTTCAACAACTTTATTCGACAGAACATCAGGTAGAGGATGAATGGATTCAGAACTATTTTTTAAATTTAAATATTCCAAAACTTTCAACAAAAAGAGTTGGTCAATTAAGCTTGGATGTGGAAACCGTTGAGATTTTGACTGCTATTAAAACAACCGCTGGGGCTAAAGCTTATGGACAAGACGGCTTCCCTATTGAATTTTATAAAGCTTTTGCAGGGGAGCTATTGATCCCTCTTAAAAAACGATTTAATTATATTAAAGAGGGAGGCATGGTACCCGTGAATTTTAAGGAATCCATAATTGTGTCCTTTGTGAAAAAGATAAAAATCCCGCCGATGTAAATTCTTATAGGCCCATTAGTCTTTTAAATTCAGACTATAAGATACTAATGAAAATTTGGGCAGAGCGTTTTTCGTTGGCTGCCCAAGAGTCCATTCATAGTGATCAAACTGGTTTTATTAAGGGCAGATCGATGGCGGTAAATACAGAATTTTTAATTCATGCTTTGGATTATTTTAATACTAATTCTACCCCGGCATGTATTATAATGATGGACGCCGAGAAAGCTTTCGATTTGGTTAATTGGAAAACGCTATTTTTTATTCTTGGCTCTTTCGGCTTCCCAACCCAAATTGTTAAGATGGTACAGAATATTTATCAGGAAGCAACAGCCACGGTAGTTATAAATGCTACAAAAGTAGGTAATATTAAAATATGCCGTGGGACAAGACAAGGCTGTCCGTTATCGCCGCTGCTCTTTACCTTTTTATAGAGCCTTTGGTTACTAAGATGCGTAAAAATCCTGATATTCAGCCTCCGATTCCTGGAATGGCTAAACTAAAATTATTCGCAGACGACATTATTTTATATTTAAAACCTGATAAAATAAACCTTGAGATAGTTTTGAAAGAATTCAAGAATTATGAATTAATTGGGGGCTATAAGATAAATTCTAACAAAACCGAAGTGCTAGCTCTTAATGTCGATTCAAATTTTCTTCCACTATGCTTAGAAGCTCAAGCATTTAAGACGGACCCAATTAGGTATCTTGGGATGTTTGTGTCTAATCAACATCAGCAGCTTTTCAGATTTAACTATATAAGAATGAAAGATAAAATTAAAAAATTGTTGGAACAATGGCTTCTTCTTCCCCTTTCATTGATTGGGAGGGTGTCTTTAATTTAAATGTCTATACTCCCGTTGTTTCTGTTTCTTTTTATAAATGTTCCCATTAAGGTAGACGCTTCTTTTTTTAAAGAAATGGAAACTTTATTTAGAAAATTTATTTGGGCAAAAAAGGCATCTAGGGTTAAGCTACTTACGGTACAATTACCTATAAAACAAGGGGGTTAGCTTTGCCGCATTTGAAAACTTATTATGAAGCCGCATTTTTAGATTTAGTTTCCGGATTGTTAAGATCAAATGGTACAAGAGATAGTTTTTTTATGGATAAAATGACTCAAGAAATGGGTTCGCAAACTTCAGTATTTTTAAAACTTCCAAGTTTCCCAAAAGGACAAGGTATAAAACATTAAAAGATTATTCTTTCAGACTCTCAGCTTTTTTAAAAAACGAGTTCATCAGGTTTACACTTTGTAAAATTGGGAGAATGTAGGAATTTGGGTCTCCAGCTCCGATCCAAAACTATAAAAACATGGGAGAACTGTGGACTATCCGAGTTAAGACAATTTTCTGTTTTGAATAGGGCGATTTCTTGGCAAGAAATAATAGTTAGGGCGGAGGGTTGTAATAAACCTGCTTTTTTGAATATCTTCAAATTGTCTATTTTTAACAGATATAAAAGAAATTTTTGATGCTCCAAATTACTTAATATCAACCCTTTATGCTACTAAACTACATGGTGTGGGAATTGGTATCGGCTGTTACAACAGCATAGCCAAAAACCCTTAATAGAGAATCATCTAGCGAGAATTGCCAGTGAAACCCAGTGTTCTTTTACTCTTAAGGATTGGGAAGAGATTAGCTTTTTAGGGAATAAAACACTTCGAGCAGCGAATTTTAAGAGAATGTCTTTTCTATCCCGTTGGCTTTCTTATTATACCCGGCGGCACTTAATAAAAGGTTTCCGGAAGTCCCAAATAAATGCTTTAGATGTCAGAGAGATGGGGAAGGTGGATGGCATCATATTTTTTTACATGTCCTCGTCTGAACTCTTTTTGGGAATCAATTTTCATTGACATTGGACAGGCTTTGGGAAAGAAAGTACCGCTAGAGGCCGATGTTGTATTATTTGCATTTTGTAAAGATAGATTGTTATTAACTGAGGCTGAAAAAGTGTTTTTGTGTATCTCCTGTACGGTAGCACGCTCGTTAGTTCTCCAAAATTGGAACTCGAAGGAAATACCTTCCCATTTAAAATGGTTTAAAAAATGCAGAGAACTCGTAATTTTGAGGAAGCCTATGCAAAACGATTAGGAGTGATAAAGAAATTTAGAAAGAACTGGAAGTTTTTAGTGATTTGGAAAAACTGAAAGATATGAATATTTGATAGATATTGGATATGTACCAGCGAATTATATTTATATTTATACTGCATTTGCACTTTTTTATCTTTTTGTACTGTATAAGCACCAGCACTTTATTTACCCAATATGTACTGTGTTTTGAGATTACTGCACGGAAGATGTTTTTTATATTGTCTTTTAAAATTTGGGCTGTTTTTGATATGATATTTAAGAACGATGTTTGTTTTTATACCTACTGCTCCGCTCCAATAAAAATAATAAAAAAAATAAAAAAAGAAATTCACTGAAAAAACCATAGGTTTTAGGGACAGTTATAGTTAGTTGGACATTGCACTCGTACAAAACCCGTGAAATTCCCCCGTTATAGTTAGTTCAGCTAACTATAACTCGCGCTCCGCAATTCACTGCTGATGACGTCACATATTACATCACTCATGACATGGTCAGTGACATCACTGATGACATCTCAAATGACATCACTGATGACATCATCCATGTGATAATTTCATGCAACTTCTCACACCCTAATATAACTTTTGATACACCCACTCTTATTTACAGACTGCCATTCGCAAAACCATACACACTCCAATACCAATAACTATATACCCACTCACTGATTCTTAGGTCTACACACACAAATCTACTCACTCACCCGTCCAGTCACTCATACTTACAGTCACTCAGTACAGGACTATCATATGCACTCATACACCTATATAAACACTCACACACCGCCACTCATCCATAGAGGTACTCACACACCTAGTCAGTCATGCAAAAAATTAATCACACACCCATTTACTCACCTATAGAGTTATACACACACCAGCTCACTTAGTCATACAAATACTAGCACATTCTTACGCTCTTATACAATAACTGATACAAGCACACACGCATCCATACAGCCACTCTCACAATCACACACTCTCACTTATAGCCTTTTAAATACTCTAACACACATATATACTGCCTTTTACATATGTAGTTACTCGCACATGTACCACTGAGATATACATTCACTCACTAACACACCCATACACACACTCACCCACCCAAGCAGTCCATCACAGACGCACTCTTCAAATCATGCACCCAGTGAATCACCCACTCACACATCTATGTACAGAGTCGCACACACCCCACCCACACAAACACTCAGGCACCCATACAGATACTCAGACAACGAATCAATAACTCATATAGACACTCATGTAGCTATTCACAAACCCATGCAGCCACTTACACAGCAACAGACAGACGGATATAGACATTCACCCAGTTTAGTCACTAACCCATGCATTCAGTAAGATACGTTTAATCACTCACTTATACAGTTAGTCACGCACCTACTAAATCATCCATACAGACACTTATACACCCACTCATTCTTCAATACGCCTTTCCCTATATACATTAAAAATATTTAAACTTTACAGAAACACAGTCACTAGATGATGTCATCAGTGATGTCATTTGAGATGTCATCAGTGATGTCATCAGTGATGTCACTGACCATGTCATGAGTGATGTAATATGTGACGTCATCAGCAGTGAATTGCGGGGCGCGAGTTATAGTTAGCTGAACTAACTATAACGGGGAATTTCACGGGTTTTGTACGAGTGCAATGTCCAACTAACTATAACTGTCCCTAAAACCTATGGTTTTTCAGTGAATATATATATATTATCTACTGGCGGTCGCCAGTAGATAGTTATAGTTAGGACCTAGTTTCCATAGGAAAAGCGTTTTTTCTTTTCCCAATAACTTTGGCGCTGGTTGATGAATCTTCGCAAAATTTTCAAAACTTGTGGCCCGCTCCAGTCAGCTCCTATCTTGAAAGTTTCGGGGTGATTCGCCAAGCGGGGGCCGAGAAAAAAGGGGGGGTCCCAAAACGTGTTTTCTCCATGTTATTTTCCATAGGAAACTTTAGACACGGCTACAGCCCGAACTGCTGAACGGAATTACACCAAATTTGGCAAAAGGTAGCCCTTGGTTCGGAAAGAGCCCTTTTTGTTAAATGGTGTAAATCCGTTCAGTAGTTCCTGAGAAATTCAAAAGAAGAGGTCGGAAAATGAATTTCCCATAGGAAACTTTAGACACGGCTACAGCTCGAACTGCTGAACGGAATTACACCAAATTTAGCAAAAAGGTAGTGCTTGGTTCAGAAAGCGCCCTTTTTTTTAAATGGTGTAAATCCGTTCAGTAGTTGCTGAGAAAATCAAAAAATAAAAGTTTCGATATTTAGAGGCGGGGTGGATCCGCGGACCCTCCCGACCACGAGCTTTATTCTAATTGGCTGTCAACACTCCACACCAGGAAGTGTTGGCAGCCATCTTGTGACTCGGTAGAACCGAGTCACAAGAAAAGAGAAAAACAAACGCGAAAAACAAGAAAAGGGGGCAGGGTAGAAACACCCTGACCCCCTAGGCCTGCTCAGGGCCCAAAAAAGCATTTAAAAAAATGGGCTGAATTCGCGCTGGGTGCGCGAATCCGGCCGAGGAAAAAAAAAAAAAAGCCCGGGCTCCCGCGCTTTGTTGTATTGAAGCCCCCGGGTGGGCCAGGTCCTGGGGGCACTGAAAAAATGTGTGGGGGGGGCCCAATCCCCCCCACACTGCCCCGGGGACCGTCACCTCCCCGGGGCTTGATTTATGAGTTGCGGGGGGGCACGCAGCCCCCCCGCGGCCCCAGGGACCGCCACCCCCCGGGGCTAATTTTTAAATGTGTGGGGGGCCTCCAAGGCCCCCCCAAGCCCCAGGGACCGCCACCCCCGGGGCTTTCATTAATTATTTGCGGGGGCACCCAGCCCCCCCGCAGCCCCGGGGACCGCCACCCCCCCCGGGCTTGTTTTTTTTTAAAGATAAACCTGTGTGGGGGGGCTCGAGCCCCCCCACACACCCCGTGGACCGCCACCTCCCCGGGGCACTAAAATGCAAATTTGGGGGTCCGTTACAGACCCCCGAGCCTCGGGGACCACCACCTCCCCGGGGCTTTCTAATTGAAGGGAGGGGGGGCCGCATGGCCCCCCTCCTGGAGCCCGTGATGGCCCTGGGGACCGCCACCCCCCAGGGCCGGCTCCTGCAGTGTCCTGGGGTGCCCACCCCCGGGACACTGCTGTTTGCTATGGTAGGGTGGGAGCACGGCTCCCACCCTACCATAGCAAACTCTGCTTTGCTTCATTGAAGCGAGAGCAGGGAAACCTGCTCTCGCTTCAATGAAGCAAAGCATATTGCTTTTCCACACGGGGAGCTGCATGTTAGCAGCTCCCCATGTGGAAAAGCAATGCCGGCTCCCGCAGGAGGCGGGGAGCCGGCAGGGACCATGGGGGCATTGGGGCTCCCCCCACGGTCCCCAAAGGAGAGGGCCGGCCCTGGGGGATGGGGTCCCCGGGGCCAGAAGTGGCCCGGGAGGGGGGCTACGTGGCCCCCCTCCGCAGTAAAATAAAAATTTAAACGAGGCAGAGCCCCGGGGGATGGGGTCCCCGGGGCTAACAGAAGCCTCAGGAGGGGGGCCACGCAGCCCCCCTCCTTTGAAAATATATATAAAAAAATATATATAGTGGCCATGCCCCGGGGGATGGGGTCCCCGGGGCCGAAAATGGCCTCGGGAGGGGGGCTGCGCGGCCCCCTTCCGTGTTTTTAAATATTAAATGAACAAATTAGGGGTCAGGCCCTGGGGGATGGGGTCCCCAGGGCCCAAAAAATAGGAAAGGAAGGGGGGCCACACAGCCCCCCTTTTAAAAAACAAAATTTTTTAAAAAGCCGGCATCACGCCGGAGGCCCCACCCCCTCCCAGCAACACTATGCAAACGCGCCCTGTGGCGCGTTTTAAGTTGGGGAATTAATTCCCCTACAATCCTGAGGGTCCCTGGGGGCCAACTAGCCCACCAGGTACCTCCAGTTAGCACCACAGGGCTGCGTTGCAGAGAGGTGGTCTGAGGCCACGCCCCTTTTTACACCTCTCTGCAACGCAGCTCTGTGGCGCTTACTGGAGGTACCTGGTGGGCTAGTTGGACCCCAGGGACCCTCAGGATTGAAAGGGACTTAATCCCCCAACTTAAAACGCGCCACGGGGCGTGTTTGCACAGTGGTGAAGGGAGGGGGCGGGGCCTGATGTGACATGTGTGTAAACAGGCCCTGTGGCGCGTTTTAAGTTGGGGGATTAATTCCCCATCAATCCTGAGGTCCCTGAGGGCCAACTAGCCCACCAGGTACGTCCAGTAAGCGCCACAGAGTTGCGTTGCAGAGAGGTGTAAAAGGGGCGTGGCCTCGGACCACTTCTCTGCAACATAGCTCTGTGGCACTTACTGGAGGTACATGGTGGGCTAGTTGGCCCCCAGGGACCCTCAGGATTCAAGGGGAATTAATTCCCCAAATTAAAACCTGCCAGGGGGCGCGTTTGCACAGTGGTGAAGGGAGGGGGCGGGGCCTGGTGTGACATGTGTATACTTATGCAAGCACTCCTCCAAAACCCAAGCACTTATAAATTCACCATGCACTCTCCTTGCAGCACTCTAATCATCCAGTCACTACCCATGCACTCATGCAATGACCCATGCACTAACTCATGCACTGCTACAATACCCTGAGCAGTACCCATGCAGTCCAGCCATTGCCCTGTCACTACCCATGCACTCCTCCAATCACCCAGCGAGCACCATGTACTTATCCAATCACTCCGCCAAAACCCAGGCACTTATAAATTCACCATGCACTCTGCTTGCAGTACTCTAATCTTCCAGTCAGTACCCATGTACTCATGGAGTGACCCAGGCACTAACACATGCACTGCTACAATCCCCTGTGCACTACCCATGCAGACCTCTAACCACCTACACAGTACTGATTCACTCCTCCAATTACCCAGGTTGTACCCATGCACTCCAGAAATCCCTCTGTCACTACCCATGCACTCCTCCAATCACCCATCCAGCATCATGTACTTATCCAATCACTCCGCCAAAACCCAAGCAGTTATAAAATCACCTTGCACTGTCCTTGCAGCACTCTAATCATCCAGTCACTACCCATGTACTCATGCAATGACCCAGGCACTAACTCATGGCAAATACAGAGGAGGTCATGCTCATTACAGGGGTACCCCAACGCATAGTGTTCCCTAGTGTATGTAGGTGTTTTCACTGTATTCTAAGTGTCTTTTAGCATAGCACTGGCTCCGGTCCGGGTTAGTCAGAGTCAGTTACCACCAGTACCCGTCACTAAAACGTTGGGGGCACAGGAGGACTTTCTGCTCCTCTGTTGGTTCTTTCTGCACATCTCTTGCTTCTTCCTGCACTTTTCTTCGTCTTTCTGGACTTCTGTTGCCTCTTTCTGCATTTGTCTTGCTTCTTGCTGCGCTTTTCTTCCTCTTTATTCACATGTCCTAACTTTGTAGGCATAGTTAGAAATTAGCATTTAAAAAACCATTGAAATTCACTGAAAAAACCATAGGTTTCAGGCACGTTATAGTTAGAAATTAGCATTTAAAAAACCATTGAAATTCACTGAAAAAACCATAGGTTTCAGGCACGTTATAGTTAGAAATTAGCATTTAAAAAACCTTACAAATTCACTGAAAAAACCATAGGTTTCAGGGACGTTATAGTTATTTGGAAATTTCACTCGTACAAAACCATAGAAATTCCCCCGTTATAGTTAGATCAGCTAACTATAACTCACGCCCCCGCAATGCACTGCTGATGATGTCACATATTACATCATTCATGACATGGTCAGTGACATCACTGATGACATCCCTGATGACATCTCAAATGACATCACTGATGACATCACTGATGACATCATCCACGTGAAAACCTGATCCACCTCCTCACACTGTAATATAACCTTTGATACACCCACTGTACCGGTTACTACATACACACTCACTGATTCCTAAGTCTACATACACATCCACTCATTCACCCATAGAATCACTCATAGATGTAGTCACTCATCAATACAACACTATCATAAGCACTCATACATCTATACAGACACTCACACACCACCACTCAGCCAGAGTTACTCACACACCTAGTCAGTCATGCAAAGAATCAATCACACTTCCATTTACTGACCTATACAGTTATACACACACTATCAGGCACATGTATCAAAAGAAAAACCGGTCGCAAAAGGGCAGATTCTCAGAATCTGCCCCTTTGCGACCGGTATTTTTGCATTTGGGATGCATCATCCCAAATGCAAAAATCGCAATTTAAGTAATCTCTAAATTGTGATTACTTAAATTGCGATAGCATTTAAGGAATCGCAAATTGAGATTCCTTAAATGCAATGCAACAAAGTAAAAAAATTTGCGATTTCGCTACTAGGGGCGCAATTTACCATGAAGTTGAACTTCATGGTAAATTGCAAAAACTTTGAGAAATGCACTAAAGTGCATTTTTTTTTCAAAGTTGAAGGTTACACACACACATGTCCTTGGGACATGTGTGTGCGCAACATATGTGCACGGATCAATTTCAGGGGAGCAACAGGGTGTCCTTTTGACACCCCTGCACCCTTGAAATTGCAAGCGCAATTTGCGAATACCTATTGATACTCGCAAATAGCGCTCGCAATTTCCCATTCATTCCTATGGGCCTGTAGGCCCATAGGAATGAATGGAAGCCATTCCTTATTTGCGACTCGCAATTTGCGAGTCGCAATTAAGGAATGTGAAGGAATCGCTATTATTATAGCGATTCCTACATGCATAGGATTTTGCAAATCCTTAATTGCGAATCCTTAATATTCGCTATTAAGGACTCGCAAAATCCTAGCTTGATGCATGTGCCAGATAATCAGTTATTCAAAGAGAAACAAATGCATACTTACTCTTTTCTACAATCACTGATACAAGTACACACTCATCCATGCAGCCACTCTCACAATCACTGACTCTCATGTATAGTCATTTATATACTTCAACTTTCACATACACTGCCTTTTATATATGTAGTTACTTGGACATGTAACATTGAGACATCCATTCTCTCACCAACACACCATACACACACTCACACTCATACAGCTGTTTCCACATGCACTCTTGAACCCGTACACACAGTGAATCAACCACTCAAACATCTATGCACAGACTCACACACCTCCCACGCACCTACACACACACCCAGGCACCCATACAGATACTTAGACAACCAATCAATAACCCATATAGATCCTCATTTAGCTACTCACCAACCCATGCAACCGCTTACACACCAACTGACAAACTAAACTGTGTGAATGTCTGTATCAGTCACTAACCCATGCATTCAGTAAGACACATGTAATCACTCACTTAAACAGTCAGTCACACACCTACTAAATCCTCCATCCAGACACTTGTACACCCTCTCATTCTTCAATACACCTTGGCATATGTATAATACATATTTAAACTTTATAGAAACACACATTCACTGGATGATGTCATCAGTGATGTCATTTGAGATGTCATCAGTGATGTCACTGACCATGTCATGAATGATGTAATATGGGACGTCATCAGGGGTGCCCTTAAATACTAGATTTAGGGGCGTTACAGGGGTGTGCAGGTCAGGACCAATGGTTCCCTTACTTCGGGTGTCTACACCCCCTAGTATGCCATCCTCCAGTAGGAGGGGGGCATAATCCTCTTTCTAATTAGCTTAGTTCCCTCATCTTCAAGATGGAGGGGACTGGGATGTGTGCTTCACCTCGCCTCCCCCACCTGAGGGGTGGGGTTGGCAAAGGTGGGCACACTTCCCTTACTGGCACGGTTTTCCCACCAATTCTCTAGCCCAAATGGGGGCCAGAACCGGTGGGAGCCTGTTGCTGATAGCAGCAAAAGGCTGGAGTTCCCTCTTCATGGACCCTGCCCAATCTGGGGGAGGAGGCATGACATCTCTGCCCAGGATGTGCTTTGTTTCCAGACCCAGAGAGCAGAGGGCTCTCTACCCAGGGGTCCAGAAACATGTCTAGCGGTGGCAGATGGCTGGTAGCCAGTAAATAACCACACCAGGGCTGGTTGTGTTTCATGGGGCATCTCTAAGATGAACTCTGAGTACATTTTACATTAAATCCGACACTGGCATCCGTGTGGATTTAATGTGCTGAGACGTTTGATACCAAACTTCTCAGTCTTCAGTAAAGCCATCATGGAGCTAGGGAGTTCGGGATGACAAACTCCCAGCCCATGTACTCAAAATGACTTCACTGCACTTACAATGTCTGTGAATTGCACAAGCACTGTGTCGCGCCAAAGGCTAAACCTCAGCCTGATCCAAGCGTGATTCCACGGGAGCGAAGATGCTGTTCCCAAAACTTCCAGAAAACAGCACCTGGAGGAATATTTGGTAATCCACTCACAAGCAACTGTTCACTAAAAGTATGGGGAATAAATCATAGAGTGACCACCACTCTTCCCCAGAAGATGACACAGGAAACTCTGTAGTGAGAAAACCGGATATGCAGAGTGCTGTAACAAAATGCAAGAATGATCTTACTATTGATGAACAATAGACAAAACAGAGTAGCATAGAACATTAATGCAGGTCAAGTTCAGTGATATACAATCCACTTACCCAGAGGAAAATCCCAGAACATCTTGAAAGAAATAGTAGGCAGTAGTTGATGTATCTAGGAGGTCTCTGTTTTGCATGTACTAAACAAATGGGACACTCTCATCCATTCACTCATGCCAGGTTTGTTGGAGGATATTGGGTGGTGGTGTATAAAACAACTGAGAGGGAAAGGGAAGGCTCAAGGGTCTATAGGTGAGCTTATAGGCCAGAAGGGAATGGGGTTAAATGACTGGGAAAACTAAAGAAAGTGCCTTTGAAGTATCGCGTGCTGACCGGCTCAGAGTAAGGGGCAGAGCGGAGCAACAACGCGAGTGGGTACAGGCAACAAGTTCCCCGAAGCGTAGTATGCTGGCCGGCTCAGCTTGTGAACGTGAGCGGAGCAGCAACACATACGCTATATAAAAAAAATGGTAAATCTGAGGGGGCGACACCTAAGACACGGTGTGCTGACCGGCTCAGGAATAGGAGCGGAGCAGCCACGCGCGTACAGGCGGAGCTCAAGAGCAAAAGAATAGAAGGCTGGGGTGTCGCGTGCTGGCCGGCTCCAAGACCACAGGAGCGGAGCAGCAACGCGAACCAAGGCGAGAGGGAGATGCCAAAATTAAAGGCGTGACGCGCTGACCGGCTCAGAAGCAGGAGGAGCGGAACAGCAACGTGCACGCCAGCAGGAATGTTCCTATCTTGAAAGGGAGCCAAGGAGGTCCGCTGGAGTCCGGGGCCAAGGTCGGTTAATTCCCACAACCGTAGACGGGACTGGGAGCTGGACAGTACGCCGAACGCGCGGCAACCAGGAACCAGAACGGAACAAGGGGGGCGTGGTCACGTGTCATGAACAGTAAGCCAACCACGGCTTACGTAGGAGACGACCTTTTAGGAGCCTTAGGGGCCGTCTCAAAAGTACCCACATCGGTGGATTTCACAATCCCTTGACCATGCATCAATGTCCTACCTGTTTGTAGTATTCTGATGGCGTTGCGCTAAACCTGAGTCCTAACATACTGTAGGGACACAGTGCTCGTGCCACTGTGCCCTCATCTGTGGTATAGTGCACCATGCAAGAGGGGTGACTTGTCTATGCCACAGGCAGTGTTTGTAAGGCATGGCACCCAGGGACGGGTGCCATGTCGACTTTTGGGTTTGGGGTCCCACTCTGACACACAGGCTGCAGTTGCAGAGTATGTATGTCAGGTGAGGAGTCTCTGAGGGTGGCATAATACATGCTGCAGCCCTCAGAGGCTATCTCTAGTCACAAGGCCCATTAGTACCAGTGGTACCTGTTACAAGGGACTTACATGTGGGCCAGAGGGTGTGCCAATTGTAGATGCAAAGGTACAGTTTTGGGAAAGAACACAGGTGCTGGGGCCTGGTTAGCAGTATCCTAGCACCGATTTCGACCAGGTTGGCATGAGTTAGGTGGTAACCATGCAAAAAGGGGCACTTTCCTACAGGATGGACCACATGACAGAAGCAAATGCCCCCAGTCCCTACAGCTGGGGCCCAGTATCCTTGCTTGCCGTGTGGCCTCTGAATGAGGTTTGGCAGCCAAAAGCTAAAAAGTCTTAAAGGGCAACCTAAAGTAGATATGTTCAACAGCTGACATCTAGCCCTATGAACAGTTACCACTGGCATTTCCTTATATTCCTTATACTGTTGACAATTGATCTAAGAGGTGTATAGGGGCTTCATGGTCTGAGTGCCAGGGGTTTATTGTAAGATATGTGTCAGACAGTCACTTCAGCCTCACCCAACATGTGTTTCCCATAACAAACTCCATATGCAATCACCGGCTTCTGTATTTAGTACAGCACTGCTCAGTGGAGCAATTGTAGAATTTTTTGACCTTAGGATACAGCAAATGTGCATATCCTTAAATAATATGGTTTAATGCATTCCTATATACCCATCATATAAGGAAGAGGAAAGAATTTGTAATGTCCTAGTCGTACTCGTCAAAGTCCTGCTTCCTGCCCCCACCCCCAGTGATTATGCAATGGCTTTATCATTCATAGGGCTGGTCTTTGGTGAGCTACTCAACACTCTGTATCATGGTGTCTGTGGTAAAACCAATCGTCAGGCTGCTGCGTTACAGTGAGGTCACAGTCCTGTTGTGAGTGAGCCTTCACATTATTGTTTTGTCCTGATAGGTTGGCCAAAGCAGCAGCTGAATCCTCAGAGGAAACACAAGAAGGGATATGCATAGTAACCCAGTCAAACAGCAACACACTGAAATAAATGAAAAAATAAACTGTTCACTCCAACAGTAAACAATTACATTTAATTACAGAAATGAATACAAATAATTAATACTGTTTAGGGAAAGGGAATTTTATAAATGCTAGTACTTTATGATACTGCAGGCGTCTCATATGCTTTGTGTGTGGTGGCAAACACTTTATAGAACCTCAAGGAGATAATATTTCCTTTCAATATATTTTTGATTATGCTTGTAAAGACTGGCATTCTTTAGCAGTTTTGAAGTAACCAAAAGGTTGAACATATTGCATTATTTATAAATCTCCTAAATAAATAAGTGAATAAATTGAGTAATGAGGTGTAATTTGTGCAATATACTGGAATGATTGTGGTGTTCTTTTCACATCACTTGAGAGACGTATTGTGGCTACATTATACAGCGTGGCTAAAAAAGAGGGGAAAAAGCATGCACACTCCTATAAAATTATACAAGCACTTTTTTTCTATTACTGATCTGAGCTGCATTAATAAATAAAAGGAAAGGAAAGTAGTGTGAGTGAATGGGTTTAGGAACGTGTGTTGAGGGAAGCAATACAGAGGGTTGAGTCTAAGCAGCAACACAGAAAGCAGGCAGAAGCAACAAAGGGGCATGGGGGTGGAGGAAGCAACATGGAGGGTGAGGGTGGGGGAAGCAACACAGGATAGCGAGTGAGGGAAAGCAAACAGTGAGAGCACTATGGAGCTGGGAGAAAGCAAACGGACAAGAGAACAGCATGGAGTGTGGAAGGAGGAAAGCAAATGGATGTGAGAGCAACATGGTGCAGTGGGGAGAAGAACGCAGGCGAGAAAGCAAAGTGGGGCTGGTGAACACATCATGGAGGGGCAGGGAGAATTACACAAGCAGAGAAAGAGCAACACAAGTGCCTCAGAGGGGAAGAGGTACATGAAGGAAACATTTGGAAACACACACACTCTTGTGGAGTGCTTAAACAAAAAGACAATGTAGCTTCTGAAAAATGAGCAGTAAAAGGACACAAGGAATGTGTCCATACTCCAGGGAAGGGACAAACACTAGAAGAAAAAGGAAAGCTTACCTAAGCTAACAAATAAGAAGCAAAGAAATGAAAGTGAAAATAATACAAACCTATATTAAGCAATGGGCCGGCTTTAAAGCCACATTAAGCAGACAATAAATCACACAACAGACAGCCCATGCAGTCTGGTAGCAAGAGCTAAAAATTGCATTTGTTCTGAATCATAGCATTTTACACCGGTTAGTTAGTTAAAATATCAATGTAAAGGTTGGTGTACAATTGCACCTATGAGCTTGTTGCAAAATTGCACAATTAGAGGTACAACCTATGTAAACGGCAACATTTTTAACAATGTCACCTATATAACCCGTCTGTAGGTTTTGGCGTCATTTGTATCTGGTTTGTCCAAAAGACCTCATTTGCTTTTCTGTTTCATTACCTTCTCACTAGAATGTTAAGTGTGTAAACAGACTGCAGTTCGTCTCAGTAATGTGAATATCCTGACCTTCTGAACAAACTTCAAACACTTGTTCCAGTAAGCTCATTACTTCAAGGTAGTTCCTCTGGGAAGATATATTCTTCCAACTGCGTCTTTATCTCCATTCTGTTTAATTATTTCTCCTAATTATGAAATAATTCCATAAAATCACGATCTTGGTCCCTCTTGAAACAATATATCTTGAGAGCACTTTCATTTTGTCACTTACAACAGTAAGGGAGGGGCATTTTACTTGCTGTACGAATGAAACTAATTAAAACAGCAGGCATAAATTGTTTCCCTTTTCCCATATTTCTTACAAATTGGCAACTGCTCAAAAGTGATCAGAGGTAGTCTATTTTTCAAGGACCCGGAGTACAGCAATTTAAATCATCATCTCAGAAAAGTGCCCGCAGCACTTGTCTTTGCTCTTTTTATGAGCTGCAGTTAGGAAAGACTGCTCAGCTCTAAAAACTGGCGCAGGGACTATAAACAAAGATTAGATAAATGTTTGCGTCAATCCCCGCACACGTGAGGTAAGAAAAGCCTGCAGTGCAGACAAATAAAGCACATTTTATCCTTCCAAACGACATATTTAGAATCGCACATTTTTTGTGCGGCGGTGTTTTGTGGATTTTGTTTGGCATGTTGGCTCAAATTCTCATTTTACTTCTAGTGCTTGTTTCCTTTGTTCACTCATTTTTCTCAGTTACCTGATTATTGGAAAACGATGATGTGAGCTCAACATTATATAGCCTCTTTTATGATTACAAAAGAAAATGTTCCTATTTGTTCAGCTTCGGTTCCGCATATATCACATTAAACGCAGAATGGAATAATGCGAATTCGTCACAGGTGTATTCATATTTCATATTGATTTGCTGTTTATTTTTTCGTCCGAGGCCTAAGCCACTCATGACTTGATTCGCAAAGACGTTGCTGTGATTTACTCTTGAATTTATTAAGTTTTATTACTGAATTTCAGGAGTAAGACACCTACTCCTGAAATTCAAGGGTAATCCAGGAACGCTACAATAGTAAGTCACACCTGCTCACAGAAAATTCTTTGTGTATTGGTCCCTGAAATTCACCAGTTGTCATGCTGTCCGCCTGTTCTCACCCAAATAGAGTTGGAAAAAGAGAGAAGGGTTGTGTAGTGTTCATGCGCTCCAGGCTTGTGCTCGCAGGGCAGGGGGGCGTAATGCAGTCCCTTCATGGCCAACTTTAGGGCGGTGTGACCCGTGCAGTCGAGCCTGGCACTAAGCAATGTGTTTAGAAAAGCACCTGCTGCAGAGTTCCTTGTGCATCCAGCAGTTTTCAAGCAGCAATAAAAGTGTCAAGATAACTCTAGTGATTAATGTTCCAGCTGAGGAAACCTCAGAGTTTTGTCTAGTGGCAGTTTTGGCTCATCTTAAAGTAGCACGGAGGTTTACTATGCCTGCTGCAAAGAACGTGTACCATGCAGATAACAGAACACTATTCATGTGGATAGCTCAGTGGGTTACTGCTTTTGTCACAGAGATCCTTTTGTTGCTTGAAGTTCATAAGATACAATCCTAACATACAACAGTGACCTTTGAACTGGCATCAAAGAGCTGCATGCAAACTGCATAATATAGGTTAGGATATTATGTCTTTCATTATCTATTCCTAATGTTGCAACAAAGGACTCTTTTGGGTAGAGGTACATTCTTATTAGTAAAGTCAACCCCAAACAGCGCTTTAAAACAAATGAAATGTATGTGAGAGAGGGGCAATGGAGAGATGAGGGGCACTGTTGGAGAGTGGTAGTGAGGGAATTCATGGAGAAGGAGGTCATTGGCGGGTGGTGACAAACAACGACTGTCACATCAAGCGTCACCAGCACTAAAGTCAGCCCTGCCCCCAGCCCTTCAGTGGACCTCCTTTCAACTAAGTCTAATGAATATCTGTGAGACATGTGAGACTCGGGGGCCCCTCTTCCAGGGGCGGCCGGCACGGCTCACGGGTGGGGGTTGGGCGCGTGGGGGGGAGTTCGGCCGCGGGTTGCATCAAAAAAATAATAATAAATAAAACATACCTTGCCGCCGGGTCCTGCGTCTTCTCTCCTGCTGGCCTGTGTCCGACTCCAGGTCGGAACAGGAAGCAGGCAGCCAGGCTCCTACCCTTAAGCCAATCACAATGCTCCAATGGAGCATTGTGATTGGTCTGAGCACCGTGACACGACGCTCAGCCAGGGGCTGGAGGGGTGGGCATGTTCACCATGCAGGCTGCAATGCAGCCTGCATGGAGAAGGGGAAAGTGCGCATGACTGGTTTGCGCGGCCCGAGAGGACCGACCAAACAGTCATTGTGCACTCAGGAGTGGGCAAATCACTCCTCCTCTGCCCTGCTCCCTAAGCAGAGCAGCCCTGCCCACCAGCCCACCGGCAGAAAAAAACATAAAATGGTAATAACTAAAAGTTATTACCATATTATGTTTTTGCTTCTCGCACTGCGAAGAAGCAGTGGGGTGACGCTCCTCCGCCATAGTGGAGGAGTCGCCACTGCCCTCATCACAGTCTGTAGAGTCAACATGATTTAGCAGGGCTTTGCATGTGCTACCGTCGTTGCAATTGCTTCACAATAGAGCGGCACACCTCCATCTGGCTTTAGAACACGTGATCACAATACAGAGTTGTGTGATACTTTTTATAAGAATAATGGTCTCCACAACTACTGTTTCAGTGTTTAATTGTAGTTACAATTAATACCAATGAAATGAGTGAAGAAATATTACCAGCTGCGGCCCGTGCTGGTAAGAGAGGTGGGGCCGGGTGGAGGGGGGATTTCGACTGACGACCACGAGGGAAAATTAAATAAATAATTATTTGTCCCTCGTGGTCGCAGTCGAAGTCACCCCCACCCGGCCCCACCACTCTTATCTGCACGGGCCGTGGCTGAATATTACTCAGCACTGTAAGCAACCCCCTTAATAGAGGCTGTCATTTCTGTTCGAAGAATATATCAGTAGGGCCAGTGAAACAGACGTATATTACCCCAAGTCACCTCGATGTGACTGTACTTTACATGTATGGCATGTCTAGGATCACATGGATATATGCGTACAAATCCATCAATTCTATGTAGTATTCGGAAGAGTCATGTACAACAAAGAAATGTTTTAATTATCCACATGGACACAGTGGTGCATTCCCTGAGAGTCTTTTATTTATTTATGTATTAGCAATTTTGTGCAACCTAGGCCAGGCGCAGTGATTGACAGCACTATATGTCGAATTAGGTTTAACCCTGGGCGAAGTACTACGCTACGCTCGCGTAGTTTGCGAAGTTTGCGCTACTTCGCACTACGCGAATTGCACGTATCACAGTGCAAACACGCGTAGCGGTCATTTTTTGCTTGCTCGCGGTCCTCAACGTCAAGTTGGTGACCGCAAGCAAGCAAAATGACATCCCGGCGAGACTTTTTCCTTGTTCGCGATCAGCAACATCAAGTTGCCGATCGCAAGCGTGGAAAATAAACCTCCCGGCGAGATTCTCAACGCAGGGAGGTCAGGTTTCTCATTGCGAGTGGTCGCGTATGCTCGCGACCGCTCGCGATGAGAAACTACCAGTCCGTGTTGAGAAAGCTGCCGCTTGAGTAGAAATCTACTCGAGCGGCAGAAAACGACCGCTTGCACTGTGCAAGATGCGGTTTGCACTGATTGCACAGTGCGGACAAGCATCCGGCACTGTGCAATCAGTGCGAACAGCATTTTGCACAGTGCACTACGCAGTTCGCGTAGCTCGCGTAGTGCGAAGAGCACTTCGCGTAGCTACGCGTAGCGCTACTACGCGAACTACGCCCAGGGTTAATTAGGTTAAAAACACACACACATAAAGAAAGTATAGTAGCAGATTCGACAGAGATTATTAGATGTTTTCGGTTACAAGAGTTATCTATACATGTAATGAGGATATGTGTGATACAGATGATGTAACAGTCAGCCCTGCCAAGTGCCACACAATTCTGGTCAGACCAACACATTTTATTAATTTTCTCGCATCCCCGCAAGGACCCGACATTGTACCGTAAAGTGGGGCACTTGTCACGGGTGCAAAGCACGGGGTAAATAATATATATAGTGCACCTGTCCGATTTTTCCATCTTCAGTAACAAAGATGCTGGGGCCGAGGTGACGATAATAGTTTTTAAAGCATGGAAAGGAATGTCATATGGTTCAGCAGAAAGGCTTGCTCCCAGTCCTCCATTCCTGCAGATACTCTGGGGAATATTCTCAAGCCCCCATCGCCACCACAACGTCACTTTTAGTGATGTTGTTGTGGCGATAGGGGCTTCGCCCTATTCACAAGGCAGCATTAAGCCACGTTAAGTGGCTTAACACTGCTTAACGCTGCCTTGTGAATAGGGCCCCCTTCACGCTGTTTTTAGCATGAAGGGGGCGTGCAGTGGGTGTTGCGGTGGCCGTTCCACCGCAACACCCATTGAGTTCGACGCTACCTCCTATTCACAAGGGCAGCGTAAATAGGAGGTAGCGCCAAACTAAAGACCAGGAAAAATCTGGTCTTAAGGTGGCGAAACGAGGAGAAATGCATTATTTCTCCTCGTTTCTGCTTTTTCCATGTGTGCTGCCTTGTGCAGCACACATAGAAAAAGCAAAATGCCATGGCTTGTTCATGTACAGGAAGGTATCCCTTCCTGTACATGTAAAAACCTTTTTTTAAAATGTCGTTTTGTAACTTACATGTGTGCTGCATGAAGCAACACACATGTAAGTTACAAACTGGCATTTAAGGTTTGTTTATGTGCAGGAAGGGGCACCTTTCTCTACATAAACAAACCTCCCTGCTTGCAGACACCCTTGCACTATGGTGCAAGGGTGCCTGCGTTGGCACTAAGTTGTGAAACTTAGCGCCATCGCAGGGGGAAACGCGAGGCTGCACCATATCCTTGAGAATAGGGTGCAGCCTCGTGTTTCCGAAGTGGCGGAGAGAGGCGTTAAGCCAAGAAGCTAACGCCTTTCTCCGCCACTTCCTTGAGAATATGGCCCTCTGTGCAGTGCATCTAAACTTCAGTGGATTTCAGCATAAGATCAGTTTCATGTGAAAACGATGAGCCCAGCAAACTGCCCTATCATTATAGTGAAAACCGCAGTGTGGGGGTCTATCTCGTGAGCTGAAACCTGTCTATCCAGTCATGGAAAAGTGAAATCCTACTTCCCGATGATAGTAAGACAACTCAGTGACTTCAGAAACATATTTGGGCAGACGCACAAACACTGCAACCTGTGACCTGCTGTCAAACTGTTAAAAAAGGTCTGAATCAACATGTAAGATTCTCATTTAGAAATCTACATTTCCTCCAGAAGTTAACCTTGTATCTTGTATGACGGCCAAGTTTCACAAAGGTTTTGCGTCGGTTTGTGTCACTTTTTTCATGCAAACCTGACGCAAAACGTTTTTGGGGGTTTACAAACCAAGGCAAGTTGGTATTTGCATTGGTTTGTAAGGAAAAGTGCTACTTTGCATTACTTAGCATCATGGGAACGTTACATGGGTGGTGCGTGTGCGTTCCCATGCAACTGATGCAGCGCGTACAATAAAAACTATCCTCCTCCCAGGCTTACTTATAGGTCATCCAGGGGCAAACTATATTTCTCATATCCACATGACGATGGGGCCCATAAACATCGCCTAAACACACACACATACACTCCTGGATTTCCTTTTACACCTTTATGAAATTCCGTACTCCTAGGAGAAGCATGAGAACTAAATGGAGAACACCATTTTATGTACCGCTGGAAGAGCAAGGATATCTATTTACCTTAATTTGTCACTTTCTTTTAGTTATTTCTTAAGATATTCCTGCTCATTGTTTTGTCGATGAATCATTCATTTAAGAAATTAGTTCATAGTGATTAAGACCAGCTGAATCACAATCAACCAATTACTCAGGTCACAATCAATTAGGAAAATAACCACTGAGTCATTTTGGTTTTTAAAGAATCTTAAATTTTATATAATTTTAAAAACATGAAAAGATTTAATACTTTATTCAATTATTCATTTTAAATTCACAATTTTATTAAGCATAATCAATTTATTGCAGAAAGGAAATTTTGTCATGAAGCCAAAAACCTTAGTTACCTGCCTAGCTTCCTAATTTAGCCTAATGATTTCTAACCTAACTTTGGGATTAGAAATAGCCTGATTCTCATACTCAACTGTAAAGTTAAGACCGCAACAGCAACTTCAGCTCGTCAGCATCAGCTACCTGCAACCCGTCTCCTCTACTGCAACCACGACTCTTGAACTGCAACTCTCTGGAACTTCCCTGGAACTCTCCTGGAACTGACCCCCTCCCACTAAGAGTAGGCCCTCTTATACCCCAATTCTAACTTTGTTAACTAACTGTTGCAACCTTAATATCACGCTTTTCTCTCATTGGTCCATACATGTCAGCTTATTCATTCTTTAATCAAGTTCTTTTGGATTCAAGGGTCCTTGGATCATTTCCTTTCCCATACGCTTAAACATTTCCATCCGATTCGATCAGTTCATTTGTATCTTCTTTTGACACATTCAAGAACTCCGCAGTCATTGTCCTTTCTCTTGGGCTCCTTTCCCACGGACTCTCTCCTGATCATCACGGCACACTATCAGTTCAATTAGGTCACACCAGCCTTGACCATTTCTTGCATCCTAGCCTCTCAGAGACATCACGCGGCTCCAGATTTCTTCAATCTCATCCCGTACCACGTGTCCCCTTGCGCCTGCGCACATCTTCCCACTGGCGGCCATTTTATCTCGCCACTCGGTTCTACTTTAGAAGCACTAATTTGAGGCAAATAAAACATAATTAAAATAGAGAAAAATATCCCTTTCGTTTCCCTCCCGTCTACGTACCCCAATTAGTTGTTACCTAGCAAAGCGACATTTAAGCTGCTCCTTACTTACCATCACTATTGTTTTTGCAACGACACATTTTATTTCTATGAAGCACAAACATGCATTTATTTTATTTAGTACGCTTTTTATTCTTACGTTATGATTAGACACACGGACATTCATTATTAGATTATTTAGCACGTACATTAGCATATTACCATTCCCACATATACAATGTTGATTAATACATTTAACGAACATTTTTAATTAATTAATTATATAATTTGTTAGGGGTTAAATTTTTTTATTTTTACTGCTCCATCAATCCCCCTTTGGTGATTTTTAAATCACCACATAAAACCAAGTCATACTTCTTTTCAGGCAGCATGTCTTTCATCCTTTACTTTCTGTTATTCATATCTCTGTCTCTTCTTCATCTTGCCTTTTAGTCTCTTTATACATGCTTTCTTTCATTTTCTCCAACTCAATTTCACCCATTTCTCTCTCTCTTTCTCTCATTATTCTGTTATTTCTTCTTATCTTATTCTGTCTTATTTTTCTCTTTATACATGTTATTACTATTTTCAATATCATTGCTAACAATATCACTATAGTTGCTACTATTATAACTTTCCCTATTACTAGTTTACTCATCCTAGTTAACCAATTTGCTACTGAGGAAAACCCTCTACCAAGTTTTCCCAAAACACTTTCAACCTCCAGTGGGACTAATTCTTTGTGCAGACTTGTAATATTTGTAATATACTTCTGTATATTTTCACTGTTATCCGGAATGTAAGTACAACAATGTTGGACTTTCAACATTCCACAGACTCCACCCTCTTTTGCCAAAAGAATATCAAGGGCAAGCCGATTTTGCATCACCATAGCTCTCATGGCAACCATTTCGGTATTTACCATTAAGAACCCTCCCGCAGTATCTGTAGACAAACTATCTACTACTGTGGATAACTTCCGAATTTTAAATGCATTCAAAGATATTCCCACTGCTGGTATCAATGCTCCAAAAATATCTCCTACAACTTCTGAAAAACTTTCCCTCTTTCTACGTTTAAATCCATTAATCATCTTGTATGTTCCCTTTTCTTCTCTGTCCATGTGAAAGATTTTTGGAAAGACCAGGCCTACATAGCAAGTTCCATACCAATGGTCCGGTAACCTGTAATAAGCTCTATTCCCACAAATATAATAGATACCTGGAAATATTGGATCTTTTCCACCTTTGAATCCCCAACCTCCCAGAATTTGATAATTGTCATGGCAGACACTGGAACCTACAAAGTAATTGTCATAGACTGTCTTATTTCTCCTAATGCACAACTTTCCTGTTTGCGGCCAGTCTAATGTCATTGCTGCATTTATCTTTTTCCCTTCATGATTTCCTTCCTCAAACGTCCATAAGCGTTTTCCTTCCTCTTTATTGCTTCTTTTTGAAATTTCATTCTTCTTTCCTCAACCATGTCTAGAAATACTTTTTCTTCTTTCCTTAACTCACAGGTAAGGTTGTTACTAACTATTTCTTCTAACGTTAATTTTCTATGTTCTAAAAAGAATTCTCCTAAAACCTTTGCTGGTTTTACTTTGTTAAGTTCTGGCACTACAGGAATGTTTGCAAATATTTTATCTATATCAGTATAATAAGATTCTAATCTACCTGTTTTATAAAATAAACTTGCTATTACACTACATGTTATTCCATAAGTCAAAGGTAAGTGATGATAAGTCACACCTTCTGATACTGATGCAGGCAATTGCATACAAACATAACAATCTCTCACTTCCATTGTTTTTACGTACTCATACAACAACTTTGTAAAAACATTCTTTGAAAAATCTGTTACTAACCTATCCTTATGCAACTCTGCACTACTTCTTAAAACAACTTGTTCTTTAATATTAGTTTCTTTTTCTTGTTTAGTATCATTCTTTGCTTCTATCACAGCTACACTAATAGGAATTGTGATTGCTAATACTATCCATATGGTCATTAATAACCCTGTACAAAAGCAGCACATTTTGCACCATCTCTTTATAAAATCACATTTATTTCTTCTATTCTCATTATTCTCCATTTTTCTTTTTCTATTTGTTAATTTTTCAGAAAATTGTGTCACTACACCTCAAAATGACTTAGACGCCACTCTGCTTTAAAAAGTCTTTGCTTGGTACTTTCTTTAATTCTCTCCAGAATTCTTTCGTTGTCACATCCGGTGATTTGTCACATCCAGTAAAATTGTCACGTCCGGCAGAAGCACTTTAAGTCTTCACTTCAGTCCTTTTGTTGCATCTCACCTTTTCCCATCCGACTTCTCAGTCTCTGGTTTCCGTGAGTGTTTTCTTCTTCTCCTTTGTAATCTGTTAGTGCAATATACAGCCACTCAGGTGACTTAAATTTTGAATTTATTTTCCTTGTCCTTTTGGACTTTTGTAATCTTTTTCCACTGGGTTTTTCTTGTCCCTTTTGACTTGTTACTTCATTTACTTGTTCAGCATCTTCATCTTCTGCTCTTATTATCCTATATCTCAATTTTCTTACATAGCTGTTGGGCCAATTATCTCCTTTTCTTGGCCTTTTTACCTCACCCTCTCTTTCTTCTCTTTCCGACCTCCAATTTCTTTTTCTTGATTCAGTCTTTGCTTTTTCCTCTCCTCCACTTTCTTCTGTTTCTGTTTCAACTGTCTCACTATTGTTTCTTATTTTGAAACTTATAATCTCGTCATCTCCTACTGGTGGATCTGTCTTCTACTTTTTGTTTTCCCTTATCACTGTCCCTCCTCGGGGTTCTTCCGATTTCGTGTTTTCCTCCTTATCTGCTTCTGAATTTCCCTGTTCTCCTGTTTCTCTATCTATCCCTATTGCTCCTCGGGGTTCTTCTCGATTTTCTAGCTTTTTGTGTACTTCTTTCCCTACTTCATCTATTAATATTGTTTCTGAAGGATTTCCACCATAACTTGTACTTGGTTGTTCATCTAACTCAATTTCTTGCTCAGTTTCTTCTCTAATTGGTTTATAACCCCAAGTTCCCTTTCGAATTCTTCCCAATTTGCAGCTGAATCATCAGATCCTGAAGTTGTGTCAGATATTTCCAGATGTCGACTTACAGGTCGATCTTCAAGTTCTGGAACTTCTGAATTTCTTTCTTCTTCTTCTTCTTGTTCCTCTTCTTCTCCAGAGGTGTTTTCCGTTGGGGTCTCCAGATGTCGACTTTCAGGTCGATCTTCAAGTTCTGGCACCCTTTCTTTTATCTTGGTTGTTCCCGCCGTTAAACTTTTATCCCACACTTCCAGACGCCGACTCACATGTCGATCTGTAGGTTCTGGAATTCTGATTGTGTGGCTGGCATGAACCCAGTTCTTTACTCCTTCACACTTGACAGCAGTCGTTGTTACTAGGATTACCTGTCTTGGCTCATCCCAACGCGGAACTAGACAGTTTCTTCTCCTGTGGACTTTAATACGGACCCAGTCTCCTGGATTCAAGTCGTGGGCTGGATTTTCTTTCAAGTGTGGTCGCATCCGGTCCAACCTGATGAAACACAGAACGCACCACATCAGCCAGTCCTTTGCAATAATCCAGTATTAGATCATCAGTTATTGTTAATAACTTGTTGACTGGTACGTGGGCTTGTCTCATTGCTCGTCCCATGATCATTTCATGAGGACTGAGTCCCGTTTTCTTTTCAGGGATGCTTCTGATGGTCATCAGAACAAGAGGCAGTGCATCTGGCCATTTGAGTCCTGTAGCTTGACACATTTTTCCTAATCTGTTTTTAATTGTTCCATTTATCTGCTCTACTACCCCAGAAGCTTCGGGTCTGTAAGCACAATGTAGTTTTTGTTTAATACTCAATGCTTCACAAATCAATTGGATCAACTCATTTTGAAAATGTGTTCCTCTATCTGTCTCAACTGTGACTGGAAAACCATACCTCGGAATGAACTCTCGTAGCATAAGTTTTGCCACTGTTGTTCCATCATTCCTTCTTGTGGGGTATGCCTCCACCCAACGAGAGAACAAACAGACGACCACCAGAACATATCTTAATCTGTTACTAGGGGCATCTCAATAAAATCCATCTGTATCCTTGTGAATGGACCTCCTTCTCGTCCTATTGTTCCTAGATTCACTACTGTCTTTCTTCCTGGGTTAAATTGTTGACAAATAAGACATCTCTGACAAAGACTTTCAGCAATGGCTCTGAATTTTGGATTATACCAAGTTTGTCTAAAAAGTCTGATCATTGCATCTCTCCCAATATGAGCTTGTCCATGGTACATCCGTGCCATGTCTGCAATCATGCTATCAGGCATAACTGGTCTTTCATCTCTGTATACCCACACTCCATTATCTTCCTGTCTTCTACATCCTGCTTTAATCCAGTAATCCTTTTCCTCATCTCTTGCTGTTTCTTGTAACTGCCTTACTTCATCCCATGTTTCGACTGCATTAGTGAAAAGCAAAGGACAAGAGACATGCTCCCTTTCTCTATTTCTGTTCAGGGACGCCATGTTTTCCGCACAATATCTAGCGATCTCGTCAGCATAATTATTGCCAACCGCTATGTAATCTTCGTTTTTCTTATGCGCCTTGCACTTCACTACAGCTATTTGTTTAGGCAGCTGTATCGCCTCAAGCAGTTTTTTAACATAATCTCCATTTCTGATAGGTGTTCCTGCAGATGTCAAAAATCCTCTTTGTGACCAAATCTGACCAAAATCATGTACGATGCCGAAACCATATTGGCTATCGGTCACAATCGTGATTCGTACATTTTTCCCCAATTTACATGCTTGAATCAAAGCAATTAGTTCCGCAACTTGGGCAGACCTAACTCCTTTCAGACAAGACGCTTCCATTACAGTTGCCACTGTGCATACTGCATAAGCTGCGCTTAACACTCCTTCCTTTGTGCGTAAACATGAACCATCTACAAACATGACATAATCGGATTCCTTTAACGGTTCATCTTTTATGTCAGCTCTTGGTTTTGTGCAATATTCCAGCACATTCAGACAATCATGATCTACTTCATCTTGTTCAATTATACTCTCTTCATCTGGCAATGAAGTCGAAGGATTTACATTTATGCATCTATCTATGGTCACATTTTCTGCGCTCAAGATGACTTTTTCGTACTTAGTCAGCCGACTATGTGTCATGTACTGTGTTTTTGTTCTTGTCAAAAGAATTTCTACTGAATGGGGAACATATACTCTCAGTGGATACCCCATCACTATACCTTCACTTTGTTCCAGACTTACACAAGTAGCAGCAACTGCTTTCAAACATCCAGGCAATGCTTTTGCTATAGGATCTAAAACAGCTGAAAAGTAAGCTATAGGCCTCTTCATGGTGCCATGTTTTTGTACCAGTACTGAAAATGCACATCCATCTCTTTCACTGCAGTATAACTCAAAATCTTTCTCATAATCAGGCATGCCTAATGCAGGGGCCTCACACAGTTTCTTTTTCAATTCTTTGAAAGATTTCATTTCTTCCTTGTTTAACTCAAAAGGGTCTTTTACATCTTTCTTTGTCAATTTTTGTAATGGTTTTGCAATCAAAGAAAATCCACTTATCCATTGTCGACAATATCCAACCATTCCCAAAAACATTCTTACCTCTCTTTGAGTCATTGGTGCTCTCATTCCTTGAATCATTCTTACTCTTTCTGTCGCTATTTTCCGCACTCCTTTCTCAATTTTATGTCCTAAATACTGGACTTCTTTCTGACAAAACTGTAATTTTGAAGGGGACACCTTATGTCCTCTTTTCTCCAAATGGTTCAGTAAAGCAATTGTGTCACTTACACATGCCTCTTTGGTTTTCGATGCCACCAATAGGTCATCGATATACTGCACCATCACTGATTTTTCTGGCATTTTTAAATCTTCCAGAGATTTCTTTAGAATCTGATTAAAAATTGAGGGGCTCTCTGTATACCCCTGAGGAATTCGGCACCATGCCAAAATACGCTCTCCAAACGGAATGCAAATAATGGCTGGCTATCTGGATGCAAAGGAATAGAGAAAAATGCATGACACAAATCTATCACAGTGTACCACTCAGCTTCATGCGGAATTTGATATAGAATCACTGCAGGGTTTGGCACTATTGGACAGCATGGTACAACTATTTTGTTGATCTTTCTCAAATCCTGTACTATTCTGTATGTTCCATTTGGCTTTTTCAGTCCCATAATAGGTGAATTACATGGACTGCTCATGATTTCTTTCAGAATTCCCTGTTCAATCATCTTATTTATCACAGGAGTTATTCCTTCAATTATTTCTGGAGTTAATTTGTACTGTGGCGTGTTTGGATAACTTATCCCTTCTTTCACTGTCACTTTTACCGGATCAACTTCTCTCATTAATCCAATGTCTTCTCCTGTAAAATCCCACACACTTTCTTTCACTGCACTTCTTAATTCTTCTGGAAGTTTTTCTGCATCAAATGCAGGAAACAATCCATTCATTTCAGGTTCCTGATTCATCAAAGTTACTTTATACAAAGCATCTTCGTCTGAAGTCTGAAAACCAATTCCATCTGGTGTACAATAAATTGTGCAATTCATTTTACACAAGAGGTCACGACCTAGAAGATTTACAGGACTACAATCGCACACTACAAATTTATGCATTTTCCTAAAAGAACCAATTTTTACTTCTACCAATTCAGTAAGTGGGGTTTTAATCTGCTGATTGGCAACTCCTACCACTTGGATGCATTCACCTGAGAGAGGAAGGTTCGGAATTTCCACTGACCTAACAGTAGAACGGGTAGCTCCAGTATCGACAAGGAATGTTACGTTTGCTCCATTCACTTCTCCATCCACAAAGGGACCAGACTGATCTACCTCTAGAGTTGCGCCAAGCACGCACTCTTTCCCCTCTCTTGCGCACCGTCAGAAACTTTCATCTGGGTCATCCTCACTCTGATGCAACCAATACTGGGAAATGTTAGCTGCTCTCGGCAACTGTGTTACCTGCTCTCCTCCGTAGAATCCTGTTTCTGTACTGTATCTTTGCTGGTTAACAGTGTTGGGAAGTGGTGGTTGTGGCACCTGACTTTGTTGAACAACTACCTCATTCTGCACCTGTGGAGTTAATGATTGATGTTCCGGATTAGGTTTAGGTGGGAACTTACACTCATTTCTCCAATGCCCCAATTTTCCATAATTATGACATGGCCATTTCTTCTTTGCCTCTTCTAGACTCACTTGTCCTTTTCCTTTACCTATATTTGGTCGCATCTTATTTTGCCCTGATTCGTTTCCATTATTATTATCCAATTGAGCTTCTTGTTTTTCTGCCACTTTCACTTGTGCCCACATTGCTTTTTCTTTCAACTTACGCTGTTTACTCTCTATTTCATCACTACAATACTTAGCATACCTCAGCACCTCATCTACACTTGCATTCTGCCAGTTTATCATATGTTGCTTAATCATATCACTTATTTCTTGTTTCAAGCCAAATACAAATCGGTATACAAAATGACTCATATCCTTCTCACTTAATTCCTCATAACCACTATACTGTTTGAAAACCAACAACAATCGCTCATAATATGCATGTACACTTTCCTTGCTTTCCTGTGTAGTTCTATCAATCTTAACCCAATCTGTCTCTTTTGGAGGAATCTTATTTTTCAAAAAGGTAATCACCTTATCATATTTCTTCATCACATCTGGTCCTGGAGCTCCTGTCTTAGGATCTCTTGGATATTCTGTAGTTGGCCAGTCAACTGTAATCTTACATTCTGACCACAGATCCGTTGGTACTACTATGTCAAACAATCCATCCAAATCTATCCACAACACTTTCGAGACCTTTACAAACCTTTCTACCTGTCGGTACCATTCAACTGGCTTTTCTCTTAACTTTGGAAAGTCATTTGTAAATGACAGGATGTCCTGCCTAGTCCAGGGAACATGCACATAACTACCACCTGGAGTTTCTCTCATAGGGTACTCTTTAACAACATGTTCCTTTTCTGTTATCATAAAAGCCAATGAACCTTTGTCTACACTTTTCTCATTCTTCTTTGTCCATCTAACCTTCCATCTGTCCACATCACCCCATTTTCTCAACAAAACAATCAACTCTTTTATCTGTGTCAGCCTTCCTGCTGTATTCAAATTTTCAATATCTTTTTCACAAAAATCTACTCTGTATGGTTTCTGCAACGTTTTTACTTTTGCAAAATCTATTCCAATCTCACCGGCCACTTCTTCTAGTTTGTCATGTAAATTCTTTGCCCTCCATGTTATACTTTTGCACAGAAACATTATTTCATCATCCTGATAATTCTTTATCTTTTCTGTACCAATCGTTCCTAGAATTAATTCTTCCATGTCAATCTTCAATCTGATCACATCTAATGGTTTTTCTTCCGTTTCTTTTATTTTAAAAGCTTTTATCCACTCATTTAATTCATCAGGAGTCGGACCTATAGGAGTACTATTTATTTCTGTCCAATTTCCACTCTTTTCAGGTGTCACTGTTGCAGATTCAGTTACCATAGGCATTTTCCTACCGCTACACTCATTCACTGTCAAATTTTCAGGTGGACTTGGTCTGTAAACACTAGTCAAATTGCTCGTACCTAGACTTGTTTCTATTCTTTCCTTTTCTCTTTGGAATTGCGAACTCAAGGGAATCACCAAAGATCGTTCATCAATTTTCTGATTCTCGAAAACTGGTATTACTGGACCTATTGTTACGGGTACAGTAACTGCTTCCATATTCTTTGTTAATTCTCTAATTTTCTCAGTTAGTTCTTTTGTTGTCCTTGCCAATTCTCTTGCACTATCATTTTCTATTCCCTTAATTTGGGAAGTTCTTATTTGTTCTTGTGACCTATTTATTTCTTGTCTTTTTCTGGGCTTTCATTTTGCATAGCTTCTATTGGTGGCGCATTTGGTGTCACCACTGTAGGAATTCTGCTGATACGGAGGTGGATTTTTATTTAATATATCTTCCAGCAACTCGTCATCCGTTTCGCTCTCATGCATATACTTTTCTCTCTCTAAATGTTTCTTTTTCTCAGTCCGTTTTTCTTAGTCCCTTCCTCAACTGTAAAAGCTGGAAACAAACCTCCTGTCATGTTAGCACATCTCCATCGTTTTATTCTGTCCTCATGATTCATTCCCCACATTCTTCCGGGCACGAACTCATAACCTTTCATACCTCTGAATCTTTCTTTCTCGTACATCTCATCTTCCCATTCTGTTAAAGCCTCAAACTGTGTCGGTCTAGGTCTAGGTTCCAATTTAAGCATCTTTTCTTTTAAATTCCGTAAAATCGCTACATTAAAAGAACCATTTTCAGGAAAAGCCAATGCTCCATCATTCTTTGTATATTTTACCCAATTATCCAACCATATGCACGTATGATATCCATATTTCAGCATCATATGTGAAGCTGCTGATTTCGGCGGAGGAATTACTTGTCCCTCTCTAGTCACAACCTTTTTGTCTTTCTTAAAGAAATTCTTTAATTTCGTTGTCCATGACGTTCTCTCCCTTTCATACTCGTAATATGGCATGTTTTCTATTTGTTTTCTCTTTACTCTAACGCTGTTTCTGTGTACGGAACTTCGTCCAATTACAGCGCGATTCACACTAACGTACCAATCAGAACAATTTCCACCGTCCGCGAACCAACCAATCCTAGCGCGGCACTTTTCTACGTCACTCCTGCTCTGTATTCACGTGACTAGTGCACTAACCAATCCTAGCGCGGCACTTTTTCACGTCACTTCTACTCTTTACCCCTCCTTTACAAAATTTATCGGCAATTTTTCTTTTTACAGTTTTCTTCGTTAGTTACAACAAATAAACAATTCCATAGTCTGATTCGCTAAACAAAGTGACAGCTTTGTCCTTTTACACAAGAATCCTGTTTTTCCAGTAGGCAGCGCTTACCTCTACCCTACCACAGAATTATTTACTTTCGCCGATAAAGTAGCACTTCCCTCTACCCTACCCTTCTTTCAAACAAACAATTTACTCGTTTCTCTGGGGATAAGACACATGTGGAGACTAGGCTCCTGAGAATTAAGGCCAAAGTTTCACAAGTAAACGTGATTTGCTATTTCATTTACACACTTTTCACACCGAAAACCCTAACATAACACAACCTGTGTTATAACCAAAATGAATTCAGACCATGTACCAAATTCCATGTGACTTCTCTTGCCACACGTGTTCCACTTCCTACATCCCAGAAGCGTGAAAACTCACATATAACATAACGCGACTCAACATATAGTGTTAGTCATCAAATAATCAATAATCAATAAACAATAATCACTAAACTAATCTATAGAAAACCATAACTCTGCTACCAAGAAATCTGATGCAGCGCGTACAATAAAAACTATCCTCCTCCCAGGCTTACTTATAGGTCATCCAGGGGCAAACTATATTTCTCATATCCACATGACGATGGGGCCCATAAACATCGCCTAAACACACACACATACACTCCTGGATTTCCTTTTACACCTTTATGAAATTCCGTACTCCTAGGAGAAGCATGAGAACTAAATGGAGAACACCATTTTATGTACCGCTGGAAGAGCAAGGATATCTATTTACCTTAATTTGTCACTTTCTTTTAGTTATTTCTTAAGATATTCCTGCTCATTGTTTTGTCGATGAATCATTCATTTAAGAAATTAGTTCATAGTGATTAAGACCAGCTGAATCACAATCAACCAATTACTCAGGTCACAATCAATTAGGAAAATAACCACTGAGTCATTTTGGTTTTTAAAGAATCTTAAATTTTATATAATTTTAAAAACATGAAAAGATTTAATACTTTATTCAATTATTCATTTTAAATTCACAATTTTATTAAGCATAATCAATTTATTGCAGAAAGGAAATTTTGTCATGAAGCCAAAAACCTTAGTTACCTGCCTAGCTTCCTAATTTAGCCTAATGATTTCTAACCTAACTTTGGGATTAGAAATAGCCTGATTCTCATACTCAACTGTAAAGTTAAGACCGCAACAGCAACTTCAGCTCGTCAGCATCAGCTACCTGCAACCCGTCTCCTCTACTGCAACCACGACTCTTGAACTGCAACTCTCTGGAACTTCCCTGGAACTCTCCTGGAACTGACCCCCTCCCACTAAGAGTAGGCCCTCTTATACCCCAATTCTAACTTTGTTAACTAACTGTTGCAACCTTAATATCACGCTTTTCTCTCATTGGTCCATACATGTCAGCTTATTCATTCTTTAATCAAGTTCTTTTGGATTCAAGGGTCCTTGGATCATTTCCTTTCCCATACGCTTAAACATTTCCATCCGATTCGATCAGTTCATTTGTATCTTCTTTTGACACATTCAAGAACTCCGCAGTCATTGTCCTTTCTCTTGGGCTCCTTTCCCACGGACTCTCTCCTGATCATCACGGCACACTATCAGTTCAATTAGGTCACACCAGCCTTGACCATTTCTTGCATCCTAGCCTCTCAGAGACATCACGCGGCTCCAGATTTCTTCAATCTCATCCCGTACCACGTGTCCCCTTGCGCCTGCGCACATCTTCCCACTGGCGGCCATTTTATCTCGCCACTCGGTTCTACTTTAGAAGCACTAATTTGAGGCAAATAAAACATAATTAAAATAGAGAAAAATATCCCTTTCGTTTCCCTCCCGTCTACGTACCCCAATTAGTTGTTACCTAGCAAAAAGCGACATTTAAGCTGCTCCTTACTTACCATCACTATTGTTTTTGCAACGACACATTTTATTTCTATGAAGCACAAACATGCATTTATTTTATTTAGTACGCTTTTTATTCTTACGTTATGATTAGACACACGGACATTCATTATTAGATTATTTAGCACGTACATTAGCATATTACCATTCCCACATATACAATGTTGATTAATACATTTAACGAACATTTTTAATTAATTAATTATATAATTTGTTAGGGGTTAAATTTTTTTATTTTTACTGCTCCATCACAACCACCCATGCTTTTAGATGCAAAATGCTATCTACTACCATTAGTAGACAGGGATTTGTGCCAGAAAAATAACGCTGCTGGAAAGTAGGTATTAAAAGGAGAAGGGCCAGATTTGCAAAAGACTCATGCAACGCAGCGCAGCGCAGCGCAGCTACCAAAAATGCTGTGCTGCTTTGCGTGAGAGGGAGAGAGCAGGAGAGTGCCATATCTACAGAGACATGGCGCTCTCCTCCCCTCTCCCTAGCACCAGTGCAGAATGTTGCTGCCGAGCGCCAGGCACACACCTTTTTTTTTTTTTTTTTTAAACCTTTATTTGTACGAAATGAAAGGCACAGTCATTATTCTTTTACATGCTGCAACTGAACAACATAGTCCACCGTTTGTACATATTTGTTATCCTATATAAACATCACAAAAACATTTGTACTTGATCTATTACATACATAGCGTTACCACATTTAGCGTTGGTCACAATTAATTATTCAATTTCTTGAGGTATTAAGGGTAGTTCGCAAATATCTCCTCTATGAGTATTCCAACTCCCCCATTTTTTAATCCATTTTCTAGGACATCCCCTATGAACATACACTGTCTTTTCCGCCACCATGACAGTGTCCATGTCTTTACACCATTCCGCTAACGTAGCGGCGGTTGCCCCACCCTAGTGGCTGGCAATATTTCTCTTGGCTATCATGATACCCAGGGTAGCCCAGGTCTGCAGTGTTGAGGTCAAATCCGTCGCATCCCAAATGTTAAGTAAACCGCACTTGGGCTCCGTAGGGACTAGGTTCCCACTTACCCTCGTGATAAGGGACATAACTGACTCCCAGTATGACGCTATTACAGGGCATGTCCATATAGTATGAAAAAACGTGCCAACCTCCCCACATTGTCGCAGGCAGAGCGGGTTGTCTGCTTTTCCAATCTTACAGAGGGTAGTTCTGGTGTAATTGATTCTATGGAAACTCTTGAGTTGTACGAGACGTAGTTTAGATGCGATCGCTACCTCTCGAGGGGACGCCAGCGCCTCCTGCCAGTCCGAGTCATCCAATTCACCCAGGTCTGCCTGCCATTTGTCTTTAAGCTTCTTTATCGGATCTGGCATATTATTGACAATTTTCCGATATGTCCAGGCACACACCCTTGCACAATAGTGCAGTAGTGTCTGCGTGCGTCTTGCAGTAAAAAATACTATGCCTAGACCAGTTTTAAAACTTTTCCTACTTTGTAAGTGTGCTGTACAGTGCTGCACACATGAAAAGTTGGAAAAGAAACAGTATAAAACCTATGCTAGACTCATACACACACTCTTACACTATGGCGTAAATGTGTGCACGTGGCACTCGGCAGAAAAATTCTGTGCAGGCGCGGGCGAGAGGGAAGGAGAGTGCAGTATCTCTGTAGATATGGCACTCTCCTGCTCTCTCCCTGTCACACAACGCAGCGCAGTACCTTTGGGTGCTGCGCTGTGCTGCATGACACCTTTATAAATCTGGGCAGACATGTTTTCCCAGGATTTAATTTAAACCCACACTGTTTAGGATGAATCTAGCTCACAGCACTTTTTGGCAACATAGGGGATTAAGAATTCTGACGCAACAGCAGCTTTGTCACATTGGTCCATCTCCCAGAGCTCAGGCCGCATCATGTACTTGGGTGATACATAGATTTGAAAACGTCTGATCCAGAGACTAGAGTCTCAGACAGACATGTTGCACCCAAAAACCCTCAGTCAGGAACAATGCTGAAACAGGACATGGAGGGAGTCAGTCAGTGACAGTCTCAGATAGAAAGAGTAAAACATAGGCTTGAGAGAGAAGGAGTCTTCGAAATACCCTATGCAGTGATTAAATTAGGTCGCTATCACAAGCAGGCATAATGTTACAGACCTGTAAGAGGAGTCACAGTTTACTTACTCATCCGTCTTCCTTCATAGAGACCACATATCATGAGGGTAGATTTCCCACTCTGAAATACCTAGGTGGGTGGGCACGAATAGAAAGCTTAGGAGAGGCAGCAGGGGCCAGAGATGTACAATACATTTCAAGTATGCTTTATTGATATGAGTAAACTGTACTTAAGTTCCAAAGCTCGGCTGAGCACAGTATTGCTTTCATATAATCATGAGGCACACCTTACATATCAATGAAGGGCGTGTGTTCTATTGGGTAGCATTGTCCTTAAACCGAACTACCCAATAAAGTGATAAGTGGCCCAGACAATATCATAACATGCTTTTGATAGAGTGCTTCATACTGCACTTCTACTATTTCTAAGCACTGTAGATACAAGTGGTAGCATTAGTGAATATATTGGAATTCTGGTATGTCTCTACTCAAACTGTGGGCCCACACCTCATGGCCCCCCTTGCAAGGTAACAGCTTTTGACCTTGTTTATGCCGTGCAATAAATGTTTTGAGTTTTCAGTAGGATCCTGTTAGAAAATAGTATGTGACAGACCCAGCAAAAACACTTCAGCAATTATGCAGTTGGTTTAAGACTGTCCATAGACCTCAACAGTGTGACCAAAGGATCATTTGTGAAATATATCTAATTACATGGACATGACTGCTTTGCTCCACTCACGATATTGTCACTCAAAGTGTCACACATAAGTCATTGAAATGTCACAAATCATACTGATGGCAGAAATATCCAAAATAAGTAAAATCTGGCAGCTGTGAACAGGGTAAAAACAAACATACATTTGTTAGTAAATAGCAGTGTCACCCGTGAAAATGCAGGTGAATAAACAATTCACAAACAAATAGACCTATATCAACCATATGAACTGGGAAACTTGTATTATCTACAGAGAGGAATTCCTAAGTTTGCTAGAACTGTACACATGCATAAACTCATTATAATGAGAAGTGGCATTTAAAGAACATACGTTTCGATTCCTTTTTGAAGATGTTGTCCTGATGTTTAGCGGAGTCGCCAGAGAAAGTTTTCTCCCAGAGTTCTGCTTCCGGAGAAGGAATATTTAATTCCTTTGTATTCCGGAAGGATGACATGTCAACAAGCAAGTTGTCTGTACCTTTAAATTGGTGATGACCCCTGAGATGGGCAGTTTCTGGGGCAAATAGTTTTAGGTGACAAGGTGGAGGGGCTCTCCTGGTATCGCATAGATGGGTCTGAGAATTTGTTGTGCTGGCGTCTTTTTCAAGGGATACTGAGCATCAGTTCAGTACTGCATTATTCAGTCCCATTCTATTCTTAAGGAATCTCATCGGATGGAGTGATTTGCTGTGCCAAACACTACCAAAAGGTCCAGGAGAATGAGGAAACTTGAGTCACCTTATTCTTGAATGTAAATTACGTTATCAATTATTTAGAAAATTGCAGTTTCCAGGCTCAATTGTAGCTAGGGGCCAGATTGTAGCTCATGTAGTAGGTCATTTTCAACTATGAAGAGATTGAGCTGTGCGTCCTAACGGCTTTTTCAACGGAGAGCAAGTAGTGCACTGGTCGGGCGTTATTCCTATTTTCCAGGTCCACTCATGTTTTTTTCGAGAAGGATGTGACGCCCTGCTTTTACACAACTGAGAACCATTCCTTGTGTGAGGTATATGTTGATAAGGTTCAACCAGTAGTGTGTAAGGAATAGCTAAACTCTTTGAGAGTGTAGACGATAAGAGTTTTATAAATGTGGGGGTCTAGCCTTGCTAATGCTCCTGAGTTAATCCATGTTTGTGATTTCCCTGAAAGTTGACCAGGTGACCTCAGATTTCTGAACGGTATCACATCAATCATGGACAGCTGGGACACGTGCTAAGGAGAAATCAACATTTTTCTCCTTGTCCTCAAAAATGGCAAAGCTCTCGCATGGAGTAAATTTTCTTACTATTTCAAAATGCTTTTAGGGTGTTTCTTGCAATGCCAACCTCTGTTTTGATAACAGAAAATTTTGGTTTTGAAAATATGATGTTGGTATTTTCTCCTCCCAGTCTTCAGTTGTGCAATGATTTCTGGTGGAGGGATTTTCCTCATCATAGTCCCAGAGCAGCTCTATATGTCATTTTAGTTTATAGAGAGTGGTTCTGCCTGTGCATGATTCTGTGTGCTTGGATAGTCTGGACCCGTCAGATGAGGAGGCTGTGTGTGTGAGGATAGGAGTTCAAGTTCAACAGTATTCTTGATGGGTGATACATTAGATTTGGTGATTTTGAGTTCATTAGACAAAGATCTATCCTTCCTTAAGATGTCCATTTTAGATGCGATAGTATTTAGTGTATGTAGAAGGTGAAATCAGTTACATGTTTTTTTCTTAGGTGGCCACAACCTTGTAGAGGTCACAGGAATTAAACAGTTAGAGAGGGTGCTATTCTTTCAAACTTAGTTGCGGTGCTATTCTCTCATAATTAGTGTCAAGTGTACATGAGAGGTAAAACAACTGACCTTGTGTAATGTACCTGGGACTCATGTAAAGCATTTCAATGGCTTTGGCCCAATTTCACACCATATAAAACTGCAAAAGCGGGAGGGTATATCCAGAGGAAGAGGGAGGGAGGGTTTATCCAGAGGAAGAATGTTAGGCGTATCAGAAAGGGAATTTTGTGGAGGGTATATGCTAGTGGGGGCTAGAAGAAGAAGGTGATGAGGTAAATGTAGGGATATCGACAATTGATAGCCAGGAAAGCTCTAGGATGGAGGAAAAATAATGGCTGTATGATGAAGGGGAGATGAGGGAGAGGAAGAGGTGTCCCAGCATTCCATCGCCATGGTAGTGGGAGAGTATTTGGTCATGGATGAGGCTACTGGGCACACCGGACAAGAGTGATTCTTCCAGGCTAAAAGAACTGTGGTGAATAAGAGATTAAATTGTTCAAATATGTCTGTGGATTGTCATTATTCCAGATGGAAATCAATAGACTGGCTCTGTTGGCATTGAGGTCTGCTCGATTTTTCACATTTGACGGAATGTCCAAATCCTTCAAGATATCTGTTCCCAGTGGTATGCCATGGTTGAAAAAGATTTGGTTGGTTTTAAACTCTATTAGTCAGGCTGTGACACTGGTCTGAAATAATGTTCTATGAAGCTTTCTTGACATTCTGCGTTTGTGAATTCTGGCTCCATTTGGACAATTTAGGTGGGTAAACAATTCTGAAGGAATGGGAGCTATATTTACCAAAGGGATCAGAAGAAAGAGGTAGAGTGAAGGAGTAAAGGGGAGTTGAGGTGTAACTAAATATGAAGAGATACATTTTGAGTAAATGCCTAGAAAAAAGAAAGGAAGAGGAGCAGCATAAGCAAGAATCCGATCTGTACGACTGAGACCTACTTTTGGAGTGGCTCTCTAAACCAAAAGAAACCAAGGTTTATGACCACTGGAACAGGGAAGGGTAGAGCACCGAGTTCAGAGGGCCACCAAGTTGAAAACAAACTAGAAGGTTGATTGTCAAATGAAATGTTTTCCCGCAATTGAATTTGAGTCTGTTCAATTTCCTCTAATTTGCAATACTAATCATGCAGAATCTGAAAGGAGCTGCGAAGCAGGAGAGATGGGAGAGACATTAAGAATAATCTGCATATCTTTAGCATATGAGATAATATCAAAACTGACAGATCAAACTAATGGTGTCAGTGAAGAGAAGTAAACATTAACAAAGTTGGGCTCAGTTATGAGCTCTTAGGGTCTCTACAAGGAATGTGCATCATGGCAGACTGGTTAGGAGGAAATGAGACTGTGTGGTCGGTCACTGAGAAAAGAAGCTAACCAATTAAGAGCTTTCATACAGATGCCTAGTTCATGGCACCTAGTAATGAGACTGGAATTAGATACAGTATCAAAAGTGGCTTAGCAGAGCTGTGCAGGTACCTTGATCCAGAGTTTGTCTAAGATAATCAGTTAACTGTAATTTAGGCAGTCTCAGTGCTGTGGCTGGGATGGAAGCTTGACTGAGAGTCGGGGAATTCTGTGGGACTGCAAGTCCCAGGAGACACAGGAGCTGGTCACAAGAGGTGGAGGAGGGGCTGCACTCATCCCGCGCTACAAAGCACTTTGCAGTCTTCTGCTGTGCAGGGCACCGAAATCTGCAGGACTGCAAGCCCCAGGAGTCACAAGAGCAGGCACAAAAGGTGGAGGAGGGGCTGCACCCATCCTGCACTGTAAAGCACTTTGCAGTCTTCCACTGCGCGGGACGCACCTGGGCAAAGCCCGGGCCAAAGCCGGGCCTGTCTTAGCCCATCATCGCTAGGGAAAGGAAGGGCAGGGCCACCCCTCTTGGCTCTGTTGGGAAGAACCGACTTTTTCTATTAAAGGTATGGAAGCTTCCCCCTTTATTACCCTTGAAACTCTGATAATCTTATGCAGGGGCGGTGGGTAAAATAAAAGCCTCTTCTTTAAAAGGTGGGAAGGATTCTGCAGCCACGTTTGTGCCTTCAATTACTGATTACCTGACTACCATCATGGGGGCTATTTACTCTTAAATCTATATTGTGGTTGGAAGAATAGAAGCTGTCAGGTGCCTATCTTTATGCCCCTCAGTAAGCTCCACAGGAAATAATGGCTGCCCCTCTAATTTAGTAAACATTGCAGCAGTGGAGTAGAGAAGCTGTGCTAATAACAATATCAGTGGGGCAAGAGGCACAAGTTTTTGTAATGGCCCTGTTCACAACTCATGGGTAGAATGAAGTACGAAATCTGATAATATCAAGGTCATTTCTGACCATCCCCCCAGTCGAAATCACCTCCACCAAAAGAAAAGTGAAAAATGGGCAGGTTCCCTCTAAACGGAATACTTTGATAGAAGATCTCTCCAGCCTGTCATCAGATACCAAAAAGGGAGGCCTCCTTCATGCTAACACAAGGGAGGATGAAAACTCTCACATTTTCCCCTTGTTGAAAATCACTGTGTGTTATTGTTTGAAAAGCTAGAGATCATGTTGAACGACAGAAATTTTGGAGAAATTCGAGAAAGAGGTGGAATTTATTTTGGCTTTGCCTAATAAATATCAGGTTTTGGTCCAGCCACCAGAAGCTTCCTACTCTTCATTCATTGCCCCAATTTGTAGGACTACAGACATTTAGGGAAACAACATCTCTTCGTCAGGGCCAAATTCTATTATACTTCCTCATGAGGGTAAAATGATTATTAATGACAGCATTGTTGGCCCAGTCGAAATACCAATAATTAACACAAGTGTCGCTCCTATTAATAATCATCATCAGCGTCTTGTGTCTGAAGACAGAAAGGTATGCCTTCACAAATCCCTAATTGATATGCATCCAATTGCCACCAGAGTGTACGCCCTTTGTCATTGTCCTTGAGCAAGTCCCCACCATTACAGCCAAATAAGTATGAGGACTGGCTGGGCCTAAATTATAAGGTTATTCACTGGATTAAGGAGAACTCAAGATGGCCAGGTAACCTATCCAAGGAGATTTTGGCAGTCACAAGGGTGTCTTCGGTTGTTCGAAAACCAAAAAACTTAATTGGTGATTGGGTTGTCATCAATTTCAGGAGGCTTCAGCCAGTGGACAATTTACTACTACACCTGAAGCATCTGGCTGGATCTCAAGGTTGAATAAGAGCTTAACTGTTGGATTTCTTGGAGAAGATTGCGCACAATATTATCCAGGGGGCTAGCAGAGCCACCCAGGGAGGGGCGCAAATTGTGGATCCGAGTCAGGCCCCTAACATCATTTTAAGCAGCCAATTCTCCTCCGAGCATACCTCCAGGACACTGACTGACATCCCATGTTGAATAACTCTCCGGACCCGACCATCCCTCCTACAGCTCCTGTTTCACAAAACAGAGTTGCATCTGGGGTCTCACTAACCACTTCAACAGCAAAGATAATAACCTCAAAGCGCATTGGAGACTTTAAATTGTTATCCTGGAATATTGCAAGTCTGCATTCTAAATTGCTAAGTGAAGATTGCTTAACATTTATAAGGGAGTTATATATACTTTGTGTCCAAGAGACCTGGCTAGTAGGGAACTTCTATGTTGATGGTTTTCAATCACATTGCAACCCCGCAGTTCCATCATCTTTCGGTAGGGCAAAGGGTGGGTTGCCTGTTCGTATTTCTGTTAAGCTCCCTTGCTTAAAAGTGAAGACCCTGTGCACTACCGTTTGGTAGCAATTATTGTTGTTGGCAGGTGCAGGGTTTGTTGACTTATTAATTATAAATTTATATCATAATATTTTCGATCACCATTGTACTGTGGTAGTAGACTTGTTCAACAAATTTGGACTGGTGACTTTATTTGTTCATCATGTATGTTTAGCGGAACCTCGGTATGTGGGGTGGAGGATACTGAAAGCCATGAGATGGCCCATTCTAAGCACACTCACTACAGGGACGTGTTAAACAGGATGATTCTTAATAATGATTTTATTTATGTGAGTGAGTGTGGTGCCTCCACCTCTAATGGCTATCCAACTTACACAAGGGAAGGAAATTGTAATGTTATACTAATGTTGAAAGAGTTTAGATTTTTACTATCCGATTTTATAATTATTCCAAAATGCATTAGTGGCCACAATCCACTTGCATTGTATGTGAACATTGATCAGAAGGGGGGGGGACCCTGGATGTGGTCCAAATTGTTTTTTTCTGCAAACAAAGGCTTGAGAATTAAATGGGATACAGTGGACCCGACAAGATTCATCAGGAACTTAGGGCCATATTAATGAGCCCAGTTGCATCGCTCTTTCACCACGCAACGTGGTGCAAGAGGGACGTTACTCAAAAATGAGATTTATAAAGCCACGCAAGGCCTCTTTGTATGGCCCTACGTGTCTTCATGAATATGGAGTACGCAATGCTGCGCAGATCGCTGCGTTGCATTAGTCTGCCCTGGGAAGGCATTCCATGGGCATTGTGTGACAGCTCCCATTCAAATCCCATTGTTTTTTTTATGCATTCCCAGATTTACCAAAAATGGTAGACCTTGTAATGCAGAACAAGTGACCTCTCACACTGGAGTAGGAACAATGCCTCTCCAGCAGACTCCACTGAGGGAAGCTATTCTTAACCCTGGGACATTTTTTAGAAATTTGTTGTCATTACAATACCTTGGGCCATGTTAGTTTGGCAAGAAAAAGAGCTTTAAAAATACCTAGGGGTACATTCAAAACCTTACTTTATTAGCGAGTACCTCTGGTATGGTTAAAATCATGAACTAAAGATCATAATGTGAAAAACAATAAATCACTTGACCGTCAAAGAGATACTGCAATTGCCAACATGTTTCAACCCCTATGGCAGCCTATACAGGTCATGGGTCTTCTTCAGGGTAATAGAGAACTCAACAGTGGTATATAATCACACCATGCAAGAAGGGTAAACACTAAATCCCTACCAGTCCCTTGTACCAATAGCACATAATAAGTCTTATTATACTACGGGCTTCATGGTAAACTGTGGGGGGAGACACCTTCGTAGTCACACATTCTTCAGTAGGATGACGCGTCTATGTCACTTACATGAGCCCCCTCCACTACTGCATCCGGTTTCTCCTCGTTACTTCATCTTTCTATGTGTTCTGAATTCTGCAGCACACATAGAAAGATGAATATGCCTCTCAGGATTGTTTCTGTACAGGAAAGTGTCTCTTCCTGCATAAAAACAATCCTGCATGCAACGCAGGCACCCTTGCACCATGATGCAAGGGTGCCTACATTGGCGCTAGGCAGCCCATTGTGCACCAACACTGGGGAAACGACAGGATTGCGCCAAATTGAAATAAATACCTGTAACACAGCTCAGCGTAACAAGATGACTTGCTGCACTGCATTGCATTACAATCCCATAAATATGCCCCTTAGTGTCTGAAAATTTAGATGCAGTAAATAAGTGCCTGTCATTGATCCCCCAGCGAGTTCCATAATAAATAGTTTTGCCCACATTTGTCAAACAGTTTCCCATTCACTAACTTCAGATTGCAGGTCAATCACTCCACTTCCACATCGTTGGTTTAATGCTGCCTGCTCTGAAGCCTATAAACTTCTTAAGATAACCTTGAATAGTCTCCCGAGAAATAAGGAGAGCAATAAGTCAGCTCACAGGGCCCAAGCAGCCGTGCTTAGGGCTAGAAAGTTAGAACGTCGAAATTCAGCGTGGGCAAATCTACAAGCAGCTGGGAGTGCAAGGGACCCAAGACTCTTTTGGGAAGTAGTAAACCGCCCTTTATTCATGGAATATTTGCCCTTGAAGGTTGAATTTATAATTTCAGCCAGCAAATACGTAGTCCTCTCACTTTTTTCAAGTGTCTAAATCTAACAGCCCTTCTTCCAAAGACTCAGGGAATGGAGAAATGTTAGTGTTTGATATGGAGGCTGCTTTACAGGTTAGTAGTACTTTGGGGTAAATTAAATAGTCCAAGCAATTAAAAAGAGTCAACGCAGAAAGTTCTCAGGCCCGAATGGAGTCCCTGTGGATATTTTTAAAGAAAATATTGATCTTTGGGCACCTCTGCTTACTAATGTGTTCAGTACTGGAAATACGGGTCCATAAATACCCACATGGAAGGAAGCAATTATTATTCCTATTTTTAAAAAGGGCTGTAGAAACAATCCAGCTTACTACTGCCCAATATCTTTCCTGGACTCCAGGGTAAAACGTTTGGTCGGGGTACTCCTTCGAGGCTGGAGGAGTGGACTGAGACAAATAACATTTTGTGAGATGTAATATGGTTTCAGATCAGGAATTGGCACAATGGAACGGTGCACTGACAGAATATCGAGTTTTTAATTTCGACCTACCATAATATCGAGTTTTAAATATCGTAGGACAAGAATATCGACTGCAAGAATATCGTGGTACAGAATATCGACAGTAAGGTAAGAAATATCGTTTTTTTTAATATCGAAGACTGTAATATCGTTTGTAAAAATATTGTTAATAATATCGATGTTTATATTAGTGTTCTGTATTTTAGTATGTGTGTTAAAAGTATGTGATGTAATTTTTTGGTATAAGTTTAGTTTTTTTTTAATGTATGTGTTAAATTTTTAGCAGTAAATAATTTTATGTAAATTAATTTTTGTGTATTTAGTTCTTTAGCGGGTTGTGGGTTTATAGGGGAATAGGGTGGGAAGTAATTTAATTATAAAAAAGTAATTATTAATTTGTATTCATTATTATTTATAATTAATTCATCATTAATTAATTATTAATTGGTTATTAATTAATATTAATTAATTAATAGATAATTATATCAATTGTGTTATTTTTTTAGGAGCGGGTTGTGGGTTTATAGGGGAATAGGGTGGGAAGTAATTTAATTATAAAAAAGTCATTATTCATTTTTATTCATTATTATTTATAATTAATTTATTATTAATTAATTATTAATTGGTTATTAATTATTATTAATTAATTAATAGATAATTGTATTAACTGTATTATTTTTTTAGGAGCGGGTTGTGGGTTTATAGGGGAATAGGGTGGGAAGTAATTTAATTATAATAAAGTAATTATTAATATTTATTTATTAGTATTTATAATTAATTTATTATTAAATAATTAAAAAATTGGTTATAAATTTGTATTAATTGATAATTATAGTAATTGTGTTTTTTTAGGAGCGGGTTGTGGGTTTATAGGGGAATAAGGTGGGAAGTAATTTAATTATAATGAAGTAATTATTAATATTTATTTATTCGTAATTATAATTAATTTATTATTAATTAATTATTAATTGGTTATTTAATTTTAATAATTATTTAATTGATAAGTATGTTAATTTTAACCCTCTGCTATCCAACACTTTCCCTACTGTTGCACTCTCTGGAGTGGGAATAGTAATTTTTACCCCTACGCTATCCAACACTTTCCCTACTGTTGCACTCTTTGCAGTGGGAATAGTAATTTTTACCCCTACGCTAGCCAACACTTTCCCTACTGTTGCACTCACTGGACTGGGAATAGTAATTTTTACCCCTACGCTATCCAACACTTTCCCTATTGTTGCACTCACTCGAGTGGGAATAGTAATTTTTACCCCTCCGCTATCCAACACTTTCCCTACTGTTGCACTCACTGGAGTGGGAATGGTAATTTTTACCACTACGCTATCCAACACTTTCCCTACTGTTGCACTCTGTGGAGTGGGAATAGTAATTTTACCCCTACGCTATCCAACTCTTTCCCTACTCTTGCACTCTCTGGAGAGGGAATAGTAATTTGTACATCTCCGCTATCCAATACTTTCCCTACTGTTGCACTCACTGGAGTGGGAATAGTAATTTTTACCCCTCCGCTAACCAAAACTTTCCCTACTGTTGCACTCACTGGAGTGGGAATAGTAATTTTTACCCCTACTCTATCCAACACTTTCCCTACTGTTGCACTCTCTGGAGTGGGAATAGTAGTTTTTACCCTTACGCTATCCAACACTTTCCCTACTGTTGCACTCACTGGAGTGGGAATAGAAATTTTGACCCCTTCGCTATCCAACACTTTCCTAACTGTTGCACTCTCTGGAGTGGGAATAGTAATTTTTACCCCTCCGCTATCCAACACTTTCCCTACTGTTGCACTCACTGGAGTGGGAATAGTAATTTTTACCCCTACGCTATCCAACTCTTTCCCTACTTTTGCACTCTCTGGAGTGGGAATAGTAATTTGTACATCTCCGCTATCCAAGACTTTCCCTACTGTTGCACTCACTGGAGTGGGAATAGTAATTTTTACCCCTCCACTATCCAAAACTTTCCCTACTGTTACACTCTGTGGAGTGGGAATAGTAATCTTTACCCCTACGCTATCCAACACTTTCCCTACTGTTGCACTCTCTGGAGTGGGAATAGTAATTTTTACCCTTACGCTATCCAACACTTTCCCTACTGTTGCACTCTCTGGAGTTGGAATAGTAATTTTATCCCCTCTGCTATCCAATATTTTCTCTACTATTTTAGTTAATGTAGTGTAAAATGTATTTTAAAAAGATTAAAAATATTGTAATATTTTAATTTGTTATATATTTTTTTATTTTATGTATATTATTGGTGTATGTGTATATATATGTGTATTTATAATTTTTTATATGTTTTTTAACAATTTATAAGTTATTAAAATAATTATTTATAAATATTATTAAGTAAGTATATATATTATATTTTATACATATATATGTTTTATTGATTTTTACATTATATGTATTACTTATAATTTTAAACATTTTTTAATAATTTTAACTGTTTTTTTTATTATATGTATTATTTACTTTATTTTACATTATTTTTTATACATTAAAAAAAAACGATATTTTTAACAACGATATTTTTTTATCGATATTTTTGTACTTACCATTATGTAGATAGGACTTCGATATTCTGGACATCGATATTCTTGCGTCAATATTTTTGTAGCTCGATATTCTGACTGTTGATATTCTGTCAGTGATCCCAATGGAACAATATCTAAATCTCTCCCTCTTGATTTGAAAGGATGTTCAAGTTAAGAAAAGTGCATTGCACTTAGCTTTTATGGATCTTTTGAGCGTGTTTGATACAGTGAACTGCTCTAAATTATGGTTAAAGTTAGAAAACATGGGGGCTGAGAATACACTGGTCACTTTATTGTATTGTCTCCATACGGCCAAAATACGCTATGGATTAAGGGGGGAATGCACTTTACCCTTAAGCAGTAACCAGGGAATACGACAAGGTTGCCTTTTAGCCCTGTTTTTATTTTTGATCTATATTAATGGACTAAAAGTGTATTTGTTGCAAAATAGGCCTGATATCCCAAGGGTGGACAATTGTTATATACCCACGCTTTTAAATGCGAATGATGCTATTCTTATAGTGAGGGACGCAAATGGTCGATAGATTTTGATGGATGCCTTTTGTGAGTTTATGGCCTCTTTGGATTTTAAGGTAATTCATTCAAAGTCCTTTACTATGATCAGAGGGTGTAAAGGCCTAAAAACTAAAGTTCATCAAATAAATTGCGCCCCAGTTGCTAAAGTAAACTTTTTTAATTATTTAGAAATCCCGTTTGACTCACAATATAAATGGAGCCCTCTGCTGATGCTGAGATCCCAACAATTTTCAAGAATGATAAAATCATTATTTGTTTTGCATCAAAATAGGGACATAGTCCGATGAATGTGATGCCAACTCTATTTAAGTCCCAATGCATTTTGGTTGTTACTTATGGGGCAGGCAGGTGGGGCTCCTCCAATAGTGAGATCCTTCAAAAGTTACAAAATAGATTCCTCCGTAGACTGTTAACAGTAACAGCAGGAACAACCACCTATTCTTGCCATTCTGAGGTTGGATTGACTTACTTGGAGGGTTTAATTGGGTTGGCCCCTCTCTTGTTATGGCTTAAGATTTGACACATCCCAAAGGTAGGTCTCAAAAGCCTGAGTTCTTCATTGACTCCTATACAATTGGGGATACCACTAAAGCCCAGATTAGACTTCTTTTTTCTGAACAGCCCCAGTACGAGCATCAAAGAAATGCTCTTCTACTGTATTCAATGGCAAATTATTTTGCTTTGTCCCCTAAATATGAATTGAAATGTTATCTAACTTAAATAGAAAACCCTCTGTATAAGTTGTATTTAACACTCTTGCGTCTTGCCCTTTACATTTTCTTCTAGCCTTTTCTCAAAGGGGAGCATGGTTTGCAAATCTCGTGAATTGCCATTGTGATAATCGCTCACAGCAAAGCATCGTCTACTTTATGCTTTTTAGCTCCTTATATCAGTCTCGGCGGACACGCTTTTTAGCTTCACCCATCAAGAAGGGTGTTATACCTACAGCAGATAGGTTCGGCTGCAGTCTGTTGTTCCGTTATCTGCTTCTTTAGATGCTCATTAATCACGAGAAAAAGATATTCTTAAATAGACAATTGATCAGTGTTTGTTGCATCATATATCTTTATATTAAATTGAACTGGTTGCTGATTAACGTGATTGTTTTTTTAGGTCTTTGACTGTTTTATGGCATCATGAATTATGGATTTTTAAAATATATTTCAACTAGATAATGTCAATTTTATTTGTTGTTTATAATTGTTGAATGTATTGTATACTTGAAATAATTTGTCATGTACTTTTATGGCATTCTTGCTGAATAAAGTTATTTTACCTGACTGACTGAGAGTAGTCCAGAAGATCACGATGTTCCAGATAATGAGAGATCTGTTTAGCTGATTATTATTATGTTTATCTAGAATTTTAGATGGGTAAGGCAGCAGAGAGATTGGACTATAATTATTGAGAATTTAGGGATTTGCAGCTGGTTTCTTTAACAAGGGCTTAACAGTAGCATGTTTCTAGATGGGGGGACAGTGGCAGTCTCAAGCATAAAGTTACAGAGCTTGGTAGGAGATGGGCCAGCAACATCCACAACAAGATTAATGATAATTGAAGGACACAGTTCAAGAGGGGAGCCCAACTAACAGAAGAGAGAAGAGTAGATAAGGAACTGGTCTTGATAGGAAAAATCAAAACTCAAGCAGAGAGCAGCCTGGAGTGGAGAAAGATAGAATATTGAGGCAGGCCAGAGAGCATGTCAAAAACTGAGCTGGAAAGCTGGCTTGAATCACGATGATTTTGTCTTTAAAAAAGAGCCGAGATCATTGCAAAGCTCTTGAGTTACTGGAAGAGTGTTTCTAAGTGCTGAAGGGTGAAGAAATGTTTTAACTACAGAAAATAATTCACCTGTTAAAGTGTTTGATGGCAGCTCAGAGCAGCTCAAGAGATATATGATCAGGAACCAACCCTGTGCTTCATGGACATGTTGATACTGATGAAAGGTGAGCATTCAGATGTTTTGATGTACCATTAGAAAAATGTGCAAGCAGTGCCTGTTGTTCGGCTAAATTCACACAAGTTGAAATTCTACCAGGAATGGGACACTTTTCTATTTATCCTTTGTGAGGAGGATATCTCTCAGTAGGTCCCTAAAATCTTCATTTAATGTAAATCCATACCAGAAATGCAGATCTGTGCTCAAATGATACCTGTCTCTGCAGTTACAGATTGAGTGGCATATAACCTAGCCATGCCCAAGTAATGAAACATGGCGATTTAATAGAAATATCAAAATGGCCACACATTTCTATATTTACTAAATTCTTAATCTCTCATTTCCAATGATGTCACCTCTTATAAAATCAGGACATTGGGTTGGCCAATGGAAGCAACAGCACACATACTCACAGATGCCATAGGCTATTAGTCACCGTACCACATTGGAAATCCCCCAGGGCCAGTGATCTTATCAAAAATCGAATATCTTCTGCATCTCAATTTTGGTTTGTAGTTCACACTGATCATGCATTTCAGGACACATTTTAATCCAAAGGCAACAAATGAGTGATTAGGACCATATTACGATTTCCCATTATTTCCACAGGGAGATACAGGAGCCAGAATAAATTACCACAGCCGGTATCTCTCTGTGAGATTATGAAGATTACAAGATAAAGTTCCCAGAATTTGGAATAATCCGGTTGACTTGGGATCACTGGATCCTGTTGTGCAGGTTTTTCCCGGTTTCAAGGACTATAATGCATATATGCAATGCAACCCCTACCTTGGATTACCTGGGTGTGTATCCGCCCCTGGTAAAACATTTCAGGGGTTTCCATACCCAGATATTTTTAATCCAGAAACACCGGACCATTTTGAGATGTCTGGAGCAGTATCCTCTTGGTGATGTCATTCTGTCTAAGACATTATGAGGGCCGAAGTCTCTCTGGTTGTTCTCACAGCATTTCTCTACTTACAAGGTACAGAATAGTTTAAATACAATGAAGATAGCAAAAAAATCCCATAACATGATTATGACAAAAAAAAAAAAATAACAATGTATATCTTCCATGGGCACAGCTTAAAAATGACTGCATATGTTTTTATACTAACCATAATTTGAATTGTCATGAAAGAGCAACACATTATGGGGCATATTAGCAAGACCCACGTTAAAATTATCGCCGTTTTAGCGGCAGGAAACTGCCGCTAAAGCGGCGATAATGCGCTTGCTAATATGCGTTATGGAATTCAATAGAAGCCCAGGTTAGATGTCCTGCACATCTAACCTGGGCTTCTATTGAATTCCATGCGCATATTAGCAAGCCCATTATCGCCGTTTTAGCGGCAGTTTCCTGCCGCTAAAGCGGCGATAATTTAACGTGGGTCTTGCTAATATGCCCCCATATCCTAACAATCTGCCAACTTTACAAAATCTTCTTTCTAGCAAATAGGCAGGTAGTGAGATAACTAAAAACTGGATTACCTGTATTCTATTGCATCAGGGATAGCACCATTGTACACAAATATTTTTGTGTTACACATACTTTGTTGGCTGAAAATTTTGCACTGATATTTGTACAGACCAAGTGGTGCAAGAAGTTGTTTTTTCAGTGGTCAAGGTGTGTAAATGTCATTTTTGTACTAGTAAGACAATGCAGGCCCTGATCTAGAATTTCACTAGTGCAACCTCTGTATACAGGCCTGTTGTATTAGTTTTCAAATAAAGGAAAAAAGGGCCCCAGATAATACCAATGAACTCAATCCATGATCGAGCAACGAATGGAACATTTCCAATACATTTTTACAGTGAATGCTGCGTAATTATGAGAAGTGACATAATTTCAGGGATTTCGCGTTACAAGCGTAGCGAAATTTCGAAATTACATTAATTGTGATGGGATAATTTTAATTTTGCCCGCGCCTAGTTAAGATGTGTTTGGATTTGCTTAAATGCATTTTGGTTTCCAGCCATGGTGACAAATGAAAAAACGTTTATTTTAATTAAGTCCCTTCAAGCGTCTACCAAAAATATTGATGACGTGCAAGGAGTCACAATAGCACACATTGGTCCATGTTCAAAAAATTTCGAATAGTTAATTATTGCCATCGAGTGAAAATAAACAAACATGTGGGTTTACCTCCACCAACTGGGCGTCCATAAAGTTTTTTGAAACTTAATAAGACTATTGAAATCTGCACGTGTTTCTAATTAAAGCTGCCGCCGAGGGCTGTCAGCCTGCGCATTACAATGGAAAACGCTTGTGACATGCCCCATCTTCGGTGTCTGCCGAATGCCCTTTAAGACTCAGACATGTGTTGCAGATTAGAAATGTGAAAATCCCTTCCTGCAAAGGGTGCAACGCTGAGTGTTGACAGCCTCTATATACACGTGCAAACCACATGTAGGATTCACACTCGAAATCGAATACTTGTGTGAATAATACTGGTGTATTAACCCAGCACGTCACAATTCTGTGAGGAATATGTTAATTCGCTGGATTAACAAAACGCCTTTAGGCAGCTGTTATTTCGGCTTTTTGGGTGTACATTCCCACATGGGCTGGTGCTGGAAAATCAGCTTAAATATATTTTAATGCCTATTCAATTTTCATTGTTGCAATTTGTCTCTGTATTAATTACACATACTCATTTTAAGCTGCTTTTTTCAAATTCAGGATATATGTTTTCTTTTCTTGCTTTCATCGCCTCAGAAATGTTACAATTATTACTATTTTTTTTATAGTGAGTGCACAAAATATTCAATAATGGATTGCATTGGACCTTACTGATAGCTTAAAAGAAAACCAGATATATCAAAATAGTCAGGATATAAGAAAATATTTTTATTTACTGAAATTTACGTAGCTTATTCCTAATGATCTTCAGGGAACATTTCTTATGATAAATCTACCACTAAAGCCAAGTATAAGGCATGCATTAGTAGTTCTTGTAATCAGATTGAATGACATATGGGCAGGGCCACTGGTATTACGCGATTCATGACCGTAGCCCGCATAGTTATGGATTTGCAGCATTTACAGGCCGGACTGGCCCATAGCACAATCAGGCACAAAATGTGCCACATAACGTTGCATAATTTGCCTTTTCTAGCCACATAAGTTCGTCAACCCTGCCACATAATTTGGTCCTCCCCTGCCACTCAAGTCCAGATGCCCTGCATATGGACCTGGCGCTGCGCAATGCTGTGCTGCTCCTGCAGGTCTTTTTAATGCCAGGTGAATATAGTGCAATGCTTTCCGTCACTTTGCGCCACACGAGCTCCAGCATTAAGTGTTTGTAAACCACCACTAGGCCTTTAGTCAAAGGGGCAATTCCATTTGCATTTTTTATACACAATTAAAATAACCATGGATGTCATGATGTTTTGAATATTTTATGGGAGTTTTAGCCCTCTGAGGCCTTTGGAGGCTTTAAAATCCGTAGTAAGAACACTTCAGACCTGATTACGAGTCTGGCGTTCTGAGGACCACAAGACTGATGGGGGCGCAGCAGTGGAAGTCCAGCCACAAACCGCATCGGCAGTCCGACCGTCCTATTACAACTAGGGCGGTCGGACCGCCATTGCACCGCAGCAGCCGCCAGGGATCAGAGATCCCTCGCGGTGGTGCGCCAGTCTTGAGGCCACAATATGTTTGGCGGGACCACCTTGGTCCTGCCAAGCATATTACGAGTTTCCTCTCTGCCATGGTTTTCATGGCAGTTCCTACCCCATGAAAACCGTGGCGGAGAGGAAACAAAGGGGGCCATACAGGGTCCCCTTGTGCCTTTAGAACCACGGGGTGCATGCAGGGGGGTATGTGTTGTACCCGCCTGTGTACATGCACCCCAGTACCTACACGGCATGGACTGCAGCAGTCCATGCCGTGCAGGTATTGTCTTTGATGTTCCCATTGTGCTGTGGGAACGCCAAAGAACCACCCGCCAGTGACTAAAAAAGTAATAATCTCGTGAGCGGTGCACACACGGGTTTGGCGGTGCGGGAGCGAGCTGCCGGCATGGCAGTCCGCACCCGCACCACTGAACTCGTAATCAGGCCCTAATGGTTCAATTTCATACAATACGCATAACCCATATAAGTTATTCGAATGTAGTTACCACCAGCAATATCTGCTGGTAATGGGCATGTGTTTTGGATGCTGTGATGCGGAATTACTGCCGAAATCAATCAAATTCATAAATATACTGTAGCCTGAATACAGCACTTTTTCCTCGTCTTTCAGCCACTTAAATTGGGGTCTGGATAATTTAAGCGGAAGTTAATAGTAGTAATAGAATACTCAGCACTTTATTTATTGCTTCCAGAATGTGTAAATACTTTTCTGAATAGCCTCCTCTTCCAGTTCCTTAAGCAGTCAGATGGAGTGCACAGCCAGTCATTTCTTCTTAATGTAACACAGGTTTAGAACTCATAATGAGCGCTGTGTTTTTTTTTCCCAAATGTAATTCTAATACATTTGTCAATCGCTTTGCTCTGTTTTTGATAACGAGAACGCAGGAAAAAATATGCAGTCCATATACCTCAAATCTCCTGCTTCCCTTTTTAGTGGTTTTCAACCTAGAATCAGACACTGAAGGAGCAGGAATGTACAGTCTTACTGGGAAATGTCCATATTTTTCTTTTTATAGTCTATCTGACTGTAAATCTAATAGTTAAAATCCATTGGTATAGTGAGTTCACATCTCACTGTCTGACATGGAAATGCATCTCTCATAGACATCAAACAATTAAAATATGGACGAATTGAATTACCATGAATAAAATGACCCATAATAATGAGGTATCGATAGTTCGTTGTGTAATAGGAGAAAATAACCACATTGGCTGCTCTTGCACTGCCACAGTGAACAAGGCAGTGTGTTTTTTTTCCCTTTGCGATCAGTTTTCTTCTCATGCTTCCAGCTCAAGGGGGCCTTGCCTTTCCTCCCCTAGTCTTTCATAACTCTGCTGAGTCACGTTTGGCAGAGGGAGTGCAGTACTGCCAGGAAGAAGGCCTCCAAGGAATAGTATTGATGAAGCACCTTTCTCAAAGTAGTTACAAATTACATTTCGGCTTGGGATACTTCCTTTACCCTCATTGACTTCTAAATGGAAATCTGTTACTCACACCTTTCTGTATTATTCCAACTGTATTATTATAAAGGACTCAGGAACCCACTTCTTTTTTTTTTGTCTGTTTTCCTTCAACCAGTGTGAAATATGGATTGTTTCCCTTATGAGGGCAATGCGCATTAGGAGATATGCAGTGGCAAAGTTAGCTTAAAAACTAGCCACTCATTCCCAGGTTGTTTTTGCTGTCTTTCGATATCTGATGTGTGTTTGGTTTGTCAGAGCTAAACATGTAAAGCTCACCCAATGAACAGTATTACTTTCTCCTGGAAGTCTATACCCTGCTAACTAATACATATTAACGCTGTTTTTGTTATTGGGTTGGCAGTGTTTCGAATGTGATAGAGGGGTTTCCTTAGGAATTGTGAAAAGTACCTAATATGAAGCCGTGCTTTGAAAATGTACATAAATATATATGTATTTTTTGCCTTTGATTCTTACTGTGATATACATTGAGATTTGTAGGGCTGATAACTCGAACTACAAGGGTTTTCTGATTGAATAGTCTTATTGGATGAGACGGTTCGGCTTAGGAGTATCAGCAAGGCCTCTCTGAGTGCCCCGGAAGTAAAGGTTGGCAGTAAGCTCTGATGCCCCTCTGCCTAAATCAGGTGAAAGATGCTAATTGCTCAGACCTGCTAGCACGACTGCTGTCACTATTAAGAGAGCAAGTATTACTCAGGAAGACATCAGTAAACCGGTCTACTTGGTCCAACATTGCTGTCACTGGTAGATAAGAGCTCATTCCTGTAATCCTGTTACGCAGGCACAGTGGCGGCTGGTGAACTAAAGTGGTGAGACCTACACAGTTATCACTAACAGCATCAAGCCAGTGAAGCGAGCGATTCTCAGCTCCTCTACATCGGTTTTGCAAGGTTTTCCACGTGAAACCCCCATGTAAAAACAGGTCCAAATGATGCATTCCACAGCACAATATTCACATACACTGGGTAAGAATCCAGTGATTTTGAATACAACTTGTGCTGTGCCAGGCAAGCCTTACCATTCACGGGGTTGTTGGGTCCACTTTCCCAGTAAAACTGTGGTTAAAGAGCTATATGTACTATAGGAGTTATAAAACCTAATCATGCAACGTCACATGGCACATTATTTTCCAAAATATATTCAGCATCTTTCTTCACTTAATTTTTCCAGCCTGCGTCTTCAGATTACAGTTTCGTTCACCTCATAAAAAACATTTTTAATTGGAACTGCCAGTGTTCAGATATCACAATATTTTACTCAATCATAGGCCTGAGACAGCAGAGCTAGACATATCCTACGGTCTCACACTGTAATGCTACTACTGAATTATATATCGCTTAAAGGTTGTGACTGAGTGTACCAATTGTGCTTTCTTGGACCTCAAACAGTAGTAGTGATCATAATACAGAAATACTCTTTCTCTTTTCAAATCTGAAAGATGCAGAGTTTTCTGACAGTTGCTCCAAAATGTGTCACCCGGTTGATCCCTTACCTACTGCGTAAGCAGGTTTTTTTTGGAGAGTTGGCATTTTGAAAACGAGAATCAAGAACACACTGTTTGGCCAAAAAGGAAGGAAACCAGGATGAGGAAAAATCTTTTAGGGTGTGTACCTGTACAGTGGCAGCTGAGGGCATTTGAAAGTGGTGGGGCTTAAAAGTTTGGGATGAGTACCCTGTGGTGAATGTGCATAGGGAACAAGTTCGACCATCATAAGGGTGGGTCGGGGGCTTTCTCCCCTTAGGAAAATTTTGAAAACGAAGTGAGCAAATGGAGCATTTTGAAGCAAATTTGAGAAAGCAAGATGTGTTTGTGCCATTGAAGTAGGCCTCAAATTCCTATGCGATTCATGTGCATTTCCACCAGGCCATTTTCCTGAACTAGTCCCTCCCTGCATCTTCTAAAGTATGTCTACTGAGATTACTGCCTACTAAAGCTTGTTTGTGGTTCCTGCCACTGGATCTAGTGTTGGGGTAGAAAACAAACTGCCACGAACTGGAAATGCTCAAAAACTGTTGCATTTGTCTTGGCAAAGGGATTTGAGTAAGTGGACGCTAATCTGAAAGGTTTACTGGAATATAAGACCTTCCTATGCATGTTGCTATGTAGTTGTTCGCTTTTTCAGATGATTACCTACAAATGAAGCGGAATGAACCTGATTATCCCAGTAGAATTTTTAAGACTAGTTGAAAGGATCTGGCCAGCAACCTGGGGAGTAGATGTGGCCAAACGGCAAAAACTGCCAACTTTGAAACTAAGAACCCAGTTTCGAGTGCCAGGGTCAGATTCTGGGCGGGTCTCTTAATCTTTCAGTGTCTAAAAAATAAAATATGCAATGCAACTGGCTCTCATGTTCAATCAATCAGGGAATTTTAAGCATGCTACTCACCCGTGAGAGTCTCAAGGCACTGGGGGAGGGGAGGAGCAGCTCCGGTCAGTCGAACTGCCAAGTCTTGAGGGTCTTCCTGAAGATGTGCAGGGTAGGGGCGCGTCTGATGTCGATCGGCAGCTCTTTCCATGCCTTGGCCGCGATGTAGGAGAAGGTTCTTCCACCTGTTCTTGCTCTTTTGATGCGCGGGGGTTTGGCAGGGGCGAGGTCGGCAAATCGGAGGTTCCTCTTGGGTATGTGGAAGGAGATTCTGTTGTTGAGATATTGAGGTCCGGTGTTGTGAAGGCATTTGTAGGCGTGGGTGAGTATCTTGAAGGTTACTTGCTTCTCAACGGGGAGCCAGTGGAGGTTACGCAGGTGTTGGGCGATGTGTTCGTGTCGAGGGATGCCGAGGACGAGTCTGGCTGTGGTGTTCTGTATGGTCTGGAGTTTGCGGAGCAGAGACTTGTTGATCCCGGCGAAGAGGGCATTTCCGTAGTCCAGTCTGCTGGTTATGAGTGCGTGGGTGACGGTTTTCCTTGATTTGGGGGGGATCCATTTGAAGGTCTTGCGGAGGATGCAGAGGGTGTTGTAGCAGGTGGAGATGACGGCATTGACCTGTCGGGTCATGGAGAGGGAGGAGTCGAGTACGATGCCGAGGTTTCGGGCATGGTCCATGGGTGCAGGGGGCTGCCGAGGGCAGTGGGCCACCAGATGTTGTCCCTTGCAGAGGGGGAGGGTCAGAGGACTTCTGTCTTCTCTGATTTGAGCTTCAGGCAGCTGCTGCTCATCCAGGATGCAACGTCTTTCATTCCTTCCTTGAAGTTGAGTCTGGTGGTGGTGGGGTCCTTGGTGACGGAGAGGATGAGCTAGGTGTCGTGGCTTAGGAAACTATGCTGAGTCCGTGCTGTCTGACGATGGTGGCGAGGGGGGCCATGTAGATGTTGAAGAGCGTGGGGCTGAGTGACAATCCTTGGGGTACTCAGCAGTTGATTTCCGTGGGTTCGGAGAGGAAGGGCGGCAGTCTGATTCTTTGGGTTCTGCCGGTGAGGAAGGAGCGGAGCCAGTCGAGGGCAGTCCCCTGTATGACGGCGTCGTGGAGTCTTGTGGTGAGTGTGCGGTGGGAGACGGTGACGAACGCTGCGGAGAGGTCGAGTAGGATCAGGGCTGCGGTGTGTCCTTGGTCGAGGAGGGAGCGGATGTCGTCTGTGGCGGCGAGTAGAGCGGTCTTGATGCTGTAGTTGCTGCGGAATCCGGATTGTGAGGGGTCGAGGATGGAGTTTTCTTCGATGAATTTTGTTAGTTGGGCGTTGATGGTCTTCTCTGTGACTTTGGCCGCGAAGGGGAGGAGGGATATGGGCTGGTAGTTCTTGAGGTCCGTGGGATCTGCTGGGGGCTTCTTGAGTAAGGGTCTGACCTCTGCGCATTTCCAATCGTCTGGAAAGATGCCGGTTTCAAAGGTGGCGTTGATGGTGCGTCGCAGTTCCGGGGCGATGGCGGCGGCAACTCTGTGGAAGATGTGCGGGGGGCAGGGGTCCTTGGGGGCTCCTGAGTGGATGCCTTTCATGGTTGATGCGGTGTCTTCGGTGGTGACTGGGGTCCAGTAGGAGATGGTGGGCTGGCCGGCGTTGCTGGAGGAGGGAGTAGTTTCGGAGTCAGGTGTCTGGTCGTCAATGTTGTCGTAGAGGCCCTTGATTTTCAGATGGAAGTAGGAGCCGAGCTTGTTGCAGAGGTCCTGGGAGGGGGTGATGTCTGTGGATTCGCTGGGGGGTTTGGTGAATTCCTGGATGGTGCTGAAGAGTTCCTTGGAGTTGCTGGAGTTTGCGAGGATCTTGTTCTGGATGAAGGTCCTTTTGGTGGATCTGATGCGTTGGTGGTATTCCGTCATGGCGTTCTTTTAGGCGGTGCAATCTTCTGAGGTTTTGCTGTTTCTCCAGTTCTTCTCGAGATGTCTGCAGGTGCGTCTGGATTCTTGGAGGTCGGCAGTGAACGAGGCGGCCTTCCTGGGGCGCTGTTTGTCGGCGTTGCGTAGGGGTGCGTGCTAGTCTGTGCAGTTGGTGATCCATCTGTGAAGTTCTTTGGCTGCGAAGTTGGCGTTGGTTGAGGTTGTGGGGGCATCGCCGCTGAGGGTGGAGTTGAGTTGCTCCTCGGTGACTTTGCTCCAGTTTCTTCGTGGAGGGCGGGGTGCCGGTTTGGGCGGCGTGGATTTGTTGACGAGGAAGTGCACGCAGTGGTGGTCTGTCTATGGTTCCGCACTCTAAAGCCCTTGGACCAAGTTTGCGTAAAAACAGTGTGAAGTCTACAAACGTTTTCTTAATCCTGTTCTTCGTGCTGCAGGCCCACAGGACCGTGGGCACAGTTGCAGTTCTGTGTGTACCCTTTCTGCATATATACTTGTCACTTCCCCGCAGTACTCAAACAGCGGCTCAAACAGCTTTGGAAAATGCGTGGATGAGGATAAGGGAATACATTCGGATAAAGTGTAATTGAATATTATGGTGATCTTAGAAATAAATGAAGAAACTACTCTTTTAAGAACACTGCAGGAGCCCTGGTAGGACCAACACATGGTTGATATCTGCATTTCTCTGCCAAATACCACTAAAAAAAGAACAAACCAAGTAATTGGATTCGAGTGAAACCCCAAAAGTAAACATTAACACTGTGTGTTTAGCAATCACTATTAGTTATGTATTTCCCAGGAGATTTCATCAAAGAAAATCGAAGATGCATTGTTATGAAAGAGTAACGCCATGGTGGGAGGAAAGATAGCAACAAATAGGAGAGGTTTAATCCAGTCAACTCATAGAGAGTGAAACTAAATCCAGTCAACTCATACAGAGAGAAACAAAAGAATGTTCACCTTGGCAGAGACGAGAAAGTCCAAAGAATGGGCATGTGTGCATAGGTTCCATGAAATCAGCGCTTTGAGAAGTTGGGGAATGGGTGTTAGGCAGTGGCTTGAGTAACCAACTACCAAAAATCTTGAGGGCCCGAGGAAGGGCTGCTGTCTGGCTGTGAGGAGAGAGGTCACGGGAGCCACAGACACAAAGGACCATCCGAGAATTCAAGCCCCTTCTACAAGGAGGGAGGAAGAGGGGGCTGGTAAATGCAAGGTTATCTCTGCTGCTTGCTTCGGAGTTATGAACACCGCAGCACTTGACCGCTCAATATTTGAATATATTTTCAGCACCATGCAGGTGTCTGTGGGAATTCACCTGTATCAATGCAATGCAGGGGAACGATACAGAGGAAAAGTTGGCGGTAGAATGGCTGAGAATTTCATGCGTCTGTTAATTGACTTCCATTACACTGAGGGGTATTTTGCAGGGCAGAAGCAAAAAGTTATGTGTTCCCCGAAAGTGGAAATTTCGCACTTAAGTAGGAAGACTGCATTTATATACATGGAGGGGAATTTTTAGCAAACTCGAAGATGCATACTCGCCTCCCTCCGAAACAATACACCAACCGAGGCAAACATAAACTCAGATAGGGACCATGCAATTCAGTGCAGTGTGAATAACTACAGAGGGGAAAAGGCAATATTTTATTAAGAAGCAGTTCCCACAACAATTTCAGTCTAACACTGCATTAACACATTGCACAAACCTGGTCACACTAAAACAATGTACGAAACTCCTACCTCTCCCTCACTGACAGCGTCCGAAAAACCCCCCAAAAAAACGCCTCAGTGTTCTGCTTCCCTGCTGGTGCACAGGCTCCCAGACTCCCGAAACCTAGCCCAATCCAGACGCTGCTCTCATGTTGATAATACTATTACCCAGCATGAGAGAAGCGTCAGGATTGGTCTGAGCAGCCTGGTTTGATGCTCAGGCAGGCCCGGGGAGCCTGAGCCTGTTCTCCACCCGGCTGTGCAGCACAGCTCGGGTAGAGAAATCTAAGTGCGCATGTCGGTTCGGCCGTCTCAAGACAGCCGGCCAAACTGACATGCACACTTACAGTGCCTACTCCTCCTCCTCCCCTGCTGCTGTCCATCAAGATGGCATAGCCCCTCCATCAGTGATGAAAAATAAAATGATAATAACATTGTTTTATTATCATTTTATTTTTCATGTTTGCACTGCTGAAAGTTCAGTGGGGTGATGCTCCTCCGCTTTAATGGAGGAGCCACCGCTGTACCTGTAGACCCTTCTAATGAAAGTCCTAGGGACATATTACCAAGGGCATTATCGCCGCTTTGACAGCACTTTTCGCCGCTAAAGCGGCGATATTCTTATCGCCCTATTAACAAGGCGGCGCTAACATGCATCAGCGCATGTTAGCGGCCGATTTTGTAACGCATCTCATGACAGCGATAAATATCGCTAATGAGATGCAAAGTAGGCGTTCCCTCCTACGACAGCATGTAAAATGCCCGCAAATCCAACATCGCTGTATCAACAACGCTGCCCCTGAACAGCGAAGCGATAACAAAACGCGCGCTAAGCCCCCATTATCGCATGATTCCAGCGCCAGAAAAAAACATGTCTTACCATTATTGCCTATGGGAGGTGGATTGTAAGGCTGAGTCCACACTCCCCTATTACCAAGCTTGGCATTAGCGCTGTGAAATCATGGCAGGATTTCACACGCTAATGTCCATTATCGCAGTCTATCGCAGGATTTCACATCGCCTGTCAGCTAAGCGTTGCTAATACGCCGCTGACACGGCGAAGAAATCCAGCGATAGCCGGCGATTATTTAAATCGCGCTAATCGCGTTTAGCGATATTTATCGCTTGTCCTTGTTAATATGCCCCCAAGTCTTCTCTAGTCAGTGGCTTTCACATTTCCCCATGGGCATGAATCCTCATTCCGATATGATTCCTGTCTGCTACTGACTTTCTTCCTCTTCAGCCTACGTGTGTCTTACAGACTCTGACTTGCTTTTCAGAGAGAGGCATCAGCTGACTTAATTTTTACATAGCCCTCTATGCCTCTATCTCTGCTATAAAACAACCTTATTTGTCATGATGACGTTTTTAATCAAATGTTATTCGATTATCGGTTCTTGTATTCAATATATTTTGAAGCACATTGTACATACTGAGTTTTGTCTGACTCTCACACTGTCAGTCACACTGCTCTCCTGACTCCAATCACACTTTCTTTGCCAGTGCTAACTACTTCTGGGTATGGTGCATAAAAAGGCAAAGCCACACACTCAAACTCACAGCTGTGTATTGACATACAAGCCTGTGCTGCAGAAAGCCTGTTACACACAAGATTGCAGACCATTAGGTGAGCAGACATATATCTATACAATCTGCACTAAAGGGCTTATTTATGAGAGCCCTGCGTCACTTTTGCACCACATAAAGTGGTACATGCATGACACAGGGCTCTCAGAAAGATATATGAAGCCACGTAAAGTCACCCTGCGTGGCTTTGAGTGGCCTCATAAATCATGAGTAAGGTGATGCAGTGCAAATCGCTGCATCACATTACTCTGCGCCCGGGAGGCATTCCATGGGCATTGCTGTGGGTTTTCCCACGCATGGACGCTGCACCAGATTTACAAAAACATGTAAACCTGGGGAAGCATCAAATCTGCAATCCGGCGTGAGGATTAACGAGGAGAAATAACTTGATTTCTCCCCATTTTTTCCTCTTTCCATGTGTGGTGTATTCTGCAGCACACATACAAAGAGGAAATTGGCTCTTAGGATTGTTTTTGTGCAGGAAGGTGCCCCTTTCCTGCACAAAAACAATCCTGCCTGTAACAGAGGCACCCTTAAACCATGGTGCAAGAGTGCCTATGTTGGCGCTAGGCTGCCGAAACTGTGCCAGCACAGGCAGAAAGGTCGTAAATACACCGTATTCCTTAAATACAGTGCATTTCTGCCATTTCACTTTGGCATAGGGCAGGCCAGCAAGGTGCCTTCCTGCACTGCTGTTTATGCCAAAATGCCATAAACTAAGCCCTAAGTTCTTCCCCAAGCAAGGTGCACGAGAGCTTCTCACTTGGAGCAGTGGCCCTGCCCCCTTCTTGGAAGATTTTTTCCACAGTAACTAGATCTAAACCTTCAAGTGATGCAGTTTATCTCCTTGAGTCTAGCTAATTGAGGAAAAATAATTGAATAGTTATTAGCTCTGTAGACTCAGCACAAGATCCCAGAATAAGCTGCTACTATAATTGTGAAGAGTGAAACAGAGGTCCCACAATATATACCCTGAATAAAAGGAATGACCAGTCTGCACCAAACACTTCTGTAGGTACTAAGCATGGTGAAGAACAAACACCAGGCGTGGTATTGCTAGGCTTTTTAGGGTCTGTTCTAATTAACCAACAAATACAGAGTTTATGGTGATGTCAGTGCTGACTATGTTTGTTCTTTTCCAATATAATGTGCAAGTTGTTGGCCTGTCACCTTGGGAATATGCAATATATTTAAGACACACTGAATGCATATCTGCATAGACTGCAGCTGTGTCGGACACTACAATTATATGTGCATGGGTCTCAATCCCTGTTGCATAGGGTATTCTATACATTTTTCATCTAATTCTACCCGAGTCATTTCTATTATTATATCATAAAGGTTAGTCTACACATATACCACTTATCTCTGCCTCGGTCTCTCTGTCATACAGCATTCTCAGGATACTCGCACACAGACGCACACTATAGCACTGACATCTCTATTACCCAGGATACTATACACATTGGACGAATCTCTGCCTGAGCCGCATTGAGAACAAAAGTGCAGGCTGTGAATACCTTAAGGCATCACTGACATCTTCCTATTTGTTCCCTCATTGAAATATGTGGTTTTGACCATCTATAAACAATTTAATGCAAGGGTGTACAGTTCCTGAGACAGGAGAAGGTTGTCAGGTCAGTGGAATAGCCTCCAATTGGAGTAAGTGCCATCACACACCGAGAGGTGTCATGCTTCATCATCTGGGCATGCTCCTCGTCGGGCCGGCGCTGCAATGCCCGACGAGCACCCGCGAAGGGGCTCTTTGCCGGAGATCTTTTTATAATAAAGCTGTTGGGTGAATGAGGGTATGTGGGCTGTGATAAGTAGTGTAGTGACAGGGGTGATAAAAATAGGTTTAGTGATGCTGGGTTTTACTAAACTTTATTGGTGGTGCTCACTAACCTAAATAAAATCAGTGTACTCGTGTGGGATGAAATGGTCCTATAATCACCCCTTTCACTACACTACTTATCACAGCCCACATATCCTCATTCACCCAATGGCTTTATTATGAAAAGATCTTCGGGAAAGAGCTCCTTCGCGGGTGCCCGTCGGGCATTGCAGCGCCAGCCCGATGAGGAGCACGCCCAGATGATGAAGCATGACACATCTCGGGGTGTGTGAGGGCACTTACTCCAATTGGAGGCTATTCCACTGACCTGACAACCTTCCCCTTACCCAGGAACTGCACACCCTTGCACTCAATTACTACAGAAGGGAGCACGTGTGCTGAACCTAACCAATAGCTCCTGGTTCCTCTTGTTTAGATGTCATCTATACACAATGCCATAGTATACTGTACCCTAGGAAGGGGTTCTAGGCCCTGTAGACTTTAAACTGATACCTATAACAGGTAAGGATTGCTAGGCTTTGGAAGGGTATGCACTTGAAGGAGGCACAGAGAGAGGTCAATCCAGACTATTGCAACTTGGAAAAAACACAACAATTACCATTTCAAGTCAGTGTAAAACATTGAGTGGAAAGAAGGAGTGTATCACTTGCGAAGGTACAAACAAGGGAACAACACTGTATTTTGGATACCGACACGAGATAAGGGGCTATGTCTGCTAGGCATTTTATTAACATATCAAGCAGGTAATTGTAAACACAATAATTCAGTTTGACGTCAGTAGAGCAGCCTGTAAATTCTGAACGTGGTCCCTTATTTTGCAAGCCAAGCACTAGACGCACTGTTTATTTTGTAGCACTTGACATTTTCAAAGGGAGGATTGAGTAAGCCCTAAGAAAACTGAATTAATGCCATCCTACCATGAGCTAATTGCTGTCCCAATAGAGAGAAAAGGCATCACTTTTTCCAGTGTAATTAAGAAAATATACACAGCACTGCAATAAAGCTGGAACCAAAGTAATCCTCACGCTTGTTTAACTTTGTCTCCAAAGTGAAATCTAAATAACTTCTGCTTGTTTTAGTAACTGACAAAGGTCTCAAACTTAAATAACTGGCAACTAGTAAAATACCTGTCAGGCTGAAACCAATTTAGGCAGCATACAGACATACAACCGAGAACAGACTCATATGTGCTAGTGAAAAAGTACATGCGGGTCGAGGGCCTGCTGCTGAGAATAGTTTGACATGCACGTTTAAATACAGTGGTTGGGAAGAGTAAGCCCGTCATCCTTCAGATTAGAAAGCAACTTGGGCCTTGACCAGCCGCGGCCGCTGCAGGTAAGAGCGGTGGGGCCAGGTGAGGGGGATTTCGAGAGACGACCATGAGGGATAATTAATTATTTATTTAATTTTCCCTCATGGTCGTCTCTCGAAATCCCCCCTCACCTGGCCCCACCGCCTCACCGCTCTTACCTGCAGTGGCCGCGGCTGGCCTTGAAAAAACTAATACAGCGCTCTTCCCTTGCCTCCCTAAGCCCACACTTCCCACGTTCCCTCCCCCTCTCTCTTTAGCTTATGGAGAAGAAAGGCCATCGCTGGAAAACTCTGCAGCTCTTCTCTGCTTTAGCAGGGCATGCAGCAGGTACCAAATTTGTTACATTGCTATATATGGAACCTGCAGGCAGCCCTATCAGAAACCAGGATATGCTGACTTTTTTCTTCAACCTTGCCCTGTCCCGCATTCTCATAAACTTTGGGGCAACATTACTGAAAATGCCTCACCGCCCGAAAAGGCGTCAGTGAATTGTCGATGCCTGAGGTGAGCAAACAGGAAAAGTGCCCCTCAGACATGCGCAATCCATGTGCCCCTTTGTACCCCTCCCCCATGTTGCTGACATGCTCTCTTTGCCTTGTCAGCAATATATGCCTCATAAACACCTGAACTGACAAGTCAATTTGCCTGTTTACATAATCTGCTGCTCACCTCGAAGTTGCTCAAACCAGCTTCCCTTTCTTTCTGTCCTGGCTGGTGACTGAGGGACAGCGCTCTATTGCCCCCTATGCAGTAGCCACCACTGCACTAGCAGTTACCTCTGCAGGTCAAAAACACTGTTTCTCATTGATAGTGCCATATTTTCCATGATAAGAGCAGTTGTATTGTATTGTATTGTAATTGCATTTATATAGCGCTTACTACCCCTTACTACCCCGTTGAAACGCTTTTTTGACGAGTAGCACACTACTCCAGAACCCATAAAGGATTAGTGTTGATTTAATATAGTTAAATACAAAAGTAACTTGAGCGGTGGATATGTTAGTCTGTTATTTGGATTGAGAAGGATAGTGGAGGGATAGAAGAGGGAAATGTTTGCATTTATATAGTGCTTGCTACCCCTGATGAGGTGTTGTAGCGCACGCTACTCTGGAACCCAAACAGGATTAGTGGTTCTTAATTTTTGCCAGTGGTTGCGGGTAGGGGACACCAGAACTCAAGTTCGGGGATCAGGATTTATTTATCAACATAACCCTGCAATCCAGAGCAATAGAGAGACACTCAGGAAAGAGAGCATGAAAGCGGAAGAGAACAATAGCAAAAGAGTAACAAAAGGAGAAAGCACGGTTGAAAAATAACTAGCCCTTTGTGAAATTTAAATTACACCAGCAAAATTCATGAAAATGGAATTCACAACCTTATGTAATTTTTGTCACTGGAAGGCTATTTTTGTATAAAATGTGACACTGCTCAACCCAGTCCGCTGCAGGTATCTTGCATGACTTTTTAAAGTAAAGTATGGCTTTGTGTAAAAAAAAGTCATCCAGATTTCAGCAAATTATGTTTCAGGTGAAACCCCTATTTCACAAATCTTCCACAAAATTTCAAGACATGTCTTGAAAAAGTACACAATTTTGCACATTCCTAAAAATAAATAAAATAACCTAAACAAGAAAGAAGACTAGGCAGCCTGAACATTAAGTCAATCTGGCATTTGGCAACACCGTGTGGGCGGCTAAGAAAAACTTTAGACCTCCACATTTATTGTTTTACAAATTAAGCACTGGATGTGACTCATTATTTTGACCTGGGGATGAGACCTTGTTCAATTTCCAGTGGAGGTTCAGATAATTATTAATCTCCTTCTGTGCAATACAACCCTGTTTTATTTTGATCTATAAATCATAAAAACATATCTTACACATTTATATTAAGCAAACTATGTGTATTTAGTTTTCAAATGATCAATAAACTGACTCAGATAACAGTCACAGAGTCTAAAAACCTTGCAATCCTAATCTATCTTCACTATAGATTAAATACAGTCTTCTGCATTTTATATTTCAATGTGAAGCGAATATTGTCTTTCTTCCATTTTCACTATTGAACGTAGGGAATAATCTATACATTGTGTTTAGTAGTCTGAAGTTGAATGATTTACTCATGTACATATTTACTTTTCTTCACTGCACCTATGGAGGCCTGCAATTATGAATGTGTACCTAGCGCACCTAGTCCCTTCCAATGATCCAATCTTTATAAAAACAATATTTCTTATGCCAGCTCTAGAGAAAACGTTTTATAAATCGCTCTTGAGCCCGCCACAATGAGCTGCAATGCACTCTGAGAGGTGCTGGGGGAACAGGCATAAAATAGTTAGCAAACCTCAAACTGCTGCCCCTTGGAACAGACCTAATGACAGACCACAGAGGGTAACTATTGCAAAATTCTTGAAGAATTTCCCCTGCATGCAGATCCTTCCATCCAGTAGCGGCTGCTACCGGATTTGGTGGTGGGGCGGGGGGGCAGGGGAGAGGACAACAACGAAGATAAAATTAAAAAAAAACAATTACCTCAAACGGCCGCCCGCCGCCTCTTCTCCATTCCCCGTCCTCTTCACCTTCCTGTAGTCCCAGCAGGGAGCAGGAAGCACCCACCCAGGCTCCCCTAAGCCAATCACAATGCTGCAATGCAGCGTTTTGATTGGTCTGAGCGCCGTGGATAGGCGCTTAGACAGGGGCTTGCAGGCTTTGTATGTTCCTCATCAGGCTGCGTAATGCAGCCTGGTGGGGAAGATGTAAAGTGTGCATGACTGTTTGGCTGGCCTGAGAGGGCCGGTCAAGCAGTCATGCCCACTTAAGGAGTGCAAAACACTCCTCTTCCCTGCTGTGCCAAGCCCTGCTGCGCAAGCCACTGACTGCAAAGGAAAAATAAATGATAATAACAATAGTTATTATCATTTTAGTTTTCCTTTTGTTCAGTGGGGCGACACTCCTCCTCCATAACGGAGGAGCCAGCACTGCTTCCATCCTTCCAGCTTCCTATATGTGAAGTATACCCAGGTGTTTCATCATCATACTGACAAACCTCAACTACTTTGCAGAACCATTGTCGAGCCACTAGAATTTGAGGCAATGGAGGACCAATTTATGATGCTAGGTTATGCAGCAAGAAAAGGCAAATTATGCATCATTTTGCTGCACATTCTCTGGCGTTAATTGATTCATTTGAGATAGCACCCGCATTTTGTAAAATGTGCAAATGATGTGACAAATGATGTAGCAACTGGGGGAAATTCACAATTGTGTGGTAAATGCCAAAGCCACAGGATTACAGTTCCACTGGCCTTAGCCATTGTCCATAGTTTTATTAACAATGCACCTTGAAGAGAGCAGCTTCACAATTTCTATGTTCTACAGACGGAATGTCTTTTTATCAATACATGTTTCCCCCCAAAATTCTGCCTTCTTAGCTAGACATTAAAATATAATGCGTTTTACTGCATATATTGTTTTATCACACACGTAAAGTTTGCAACAAATTTAAATGTACCTTTTTAAGTTCAAACAATGTGCATTGCACCTTTAGATAATAGGGTTTTCAATGTTGAATGTACAGAGATACAGTCCATAAGCTGCATAATGAGGCACTTAATGGGTTGCCACTTACTAGAACTAGCGTTCTTTATACAGCCAGGTACAGCAAAAATAGCGAAATCTTGTCTTTTTTGTGAAGTTAATATAGAATACAAAAATTCTTATTACCCTCCAAACAACACAATCAGCACAACATAAAGTGGTGGAGGCCTTTTTTCTAAGGGCAACACTGAAGCCTGGTCTGGTGGGTGTGATCTGAGCATACAACATTTTACGAGACATCAGCCTAGATTTCTGGGCTGCAGTTGCAGCCTGTCAGTGACAGACACTCTTGATTTGCTGGTGGCTGGCAAGGCGATTTTGGCTGCGCCAGCACAACTTTTCTTGAACTATTTGAGTGTGGAACCATTTGGAAGTACTTTGACTTACCATAACTCACCATTTAAAAATTCAGGTTTTTGGCCTGTCAGTGATATTCACACATTCTGCTTTGGAAATATCAACCTGCTTCAACTTATTTCTTAACTTCTGGCGTCTTATTCTCTTAGGGACATAGCCAGTATGTCAGGGGTCCAGATGTTGGGATGTGAGGTTTCTAAACAATCTTTCTTCAAGTGGCCATTCTCTGTATTTTTGTTTTGGGTGCTTTGTGTTTGGGTGGGCTTTGTAAGTAGTGCAATTCATTTTAGTTAGTGACACCGGCTCTAGACATGCAAACATTAAGCCTCCTCTATTTTTCATGTGCAACCCTTGGGAATCTCCCAAGTGATGGGTTAGATGGAAGAAGGATTTTGAGGACTAAACCGGGGTTTGTGGGTCCAACATGGGGGTGGACAGGAAGGTGGAGTTTTAGCTCCATTCTATAGGAGTGGAGCACAGGAGATTCTGGAGGACATACCGGATTTGGACAGGGAAACTTTGTGAGGGTTGAATGTGTACAAAGTGTATGTCAAAAAATTAGATATGCATTTTCTGCCACAGGTTTCATCCATACTAGAAATGTTCTACTTCAGGAGGCACAAACAAGGTGATGTTAAATCTGTGTAAGAGAGAGCTTTGAAAACGTTTGCTTCGACCTGCAAATTTGGACACCAGAATGATGAATGTATTGTGACGAGATCTCATTTTTGTGCAATTATTAGAAGCCATTTGAAGAGTTGTGGGTGAAAGATAAACCACCACTCAGCAAAGTAATTTTAGTGGCTAAGAAGATGGAGCATATGTGAAGTGTACTCAAGCAGGCAAACATTAGGCTTGGTGTTTAATGTGTTGTCATGGCTGTAAACGGAGAGAGAAAGGAGGAGGGAGGAAGCAAGTTCAAAGGACAGTGTTATGAAAGGTCACCTAACCAGTAGCAAAGAGTCAACGGTGAAGGCTATCCCGTCTGCCAAAATATGAATCCCATTATAGCCTATGGGATTTCTATTTCGGCGGACTGGATATCCATCACCGCTGTGACGGAGTAACCTGTCTGACAAAATCTAAATCAGGCCCAAAATGTGGAGTGTGGGCATTTTGAAGAGTGGGTGCCAGTGGACAACGAGACGGTTTTGATGATTTTTGACTCGTTTTCTAAGTTGTCAATTATTTCCGAAAGTGTCTTAATAACCTATTTACGAATTCTGTGAAACATAGGCCCATGGTTATAAAACCTGGTAGAAATGGAGGGCAGACAATAGGAATGTCAGGTTACTTTGAGGCCACCACTGAGCTTAGAGGAAGGATCACTATAGGCAAGATGTATGTGCAAAAAAGGGTGATGAAATTTTGATGTGGAAAAAGGAATTAGGCATTTGTGTACATCCTATTGGAAACCTTTATGTCCAGATGAAGCAGGTGAATGAATGGTGTGTGCAGTCTGAGTCTAATTTTCCAACATTTATTTATTCGACATGCATAGTTAATTAAAACCATTACATGTTCAAAAATACAAAAGGATAAACACATTGAATTAGTGCTGAATGATACACAATACATTTCTATTTCATTTTGGCTAAACCTGACCAGGCTCTAAAACTGTACAATTACGGGATGTGCTCTGTAATAAAATGTTCAGAATAAATATAAAAGTCTACAGGAGCCGGCATGAATTGAAGTCCTAATATGCTTTATCTCATGAGGGCCACCTGTCTTAGTGCTGTTGGTAAAGTGCTGAAAAGTGCAAAAATTTGATTTTAACCACATTTAAAAGATTCTTAATATACATTTACTAAAAACGAACTCGGCAATCTTGGTAGAATAAAAGTACCTAGACCAATATCAGCTCTTGATCTACCAGTTGAACTTGAAGTGCCAGAATGTGTTAGGCTCCTGGGTAACTTGGTCATTGAAGCACGATTGCATGACGAAATCGCTCAAAGCCTCAGTAGTTTATACTGTTCCAGAGGCTCATTTTCCATGTAGGGCCAGGAAACTCAATAGTTTACAGTTAATCTGGGGATCTGTGGAATCGAGACACTTTATAATGGCTAACTGACAAGTTTGAATCCCCCGTTCATTTTAGAGGGATTTCAGCAGTAAATTCCATTGTTTCTCTAACGCTGGACACATGCAAACCAGATGTATAATGTCTTCCTTAGTGGCGTCACATAATCTGCACGATTTAGAGCCTTGGCTTTTCCATACTGGTTGATCAGCCAGCGATGGCAGGACCACAAGCCTGATGGCCAAAAGTTTCCTCTTCAAATGTGCTGGCTAGGTAGTGCTAAACAATGCTGCTGGTTTTAAGGTGTCATATGATTGTATTGTCATCCAAGCATGGGACTGAGCAGTGAATTTATGCCTATTGTCAATAAGGAAGTGCAATCTAGCAGAATTTATTGATGGCACGGCAGAACGCCGTGTACGGTAAATTTAGATGCCGTAAGTCTATTGTATTTGTTTCTTGCAGTGAAGACTTCAGATATTTACTGTAAACCGAGAGGCGGGGTCGCTTTACAGGGACTGCCAGAGAGCACTGACCAGAGGACTACCTTGATTTAACCACGCTTTGTACCATGTTTTAATGGTGTGATATCTTCTCGCTATGGTTTGCTGAGTGAACCCAAATTCTTGTCAGACCTCTGCGGAAGAGGCACTCCGTGGTAGCCCAAAAACTTGCTTAAAAACACTTATTTGCAATTTATCCAGGATTGGTGTGACTTTCCCATGCATGACAGTACTTCCGTAAGTTACCGTGGGGAGTAGTTTCGGAGTAACAACATCCAATAATGGCTTGAAAGAGGGCTCATTCAGCTTCTTAGTGTGAGCACAGAAGGCATAGGTCAGCGCTTTGCTTTTTTTTGGCCATGTACTGTTTATGCACCAGGAAATTCAGTTTTTTGTCGATGTACAGACCAAGGTATTTGGAGTTGCTGACTTCTTCCATACGTACATCACCTGACTTGATTTTAAGGAGGGAACAGGGCCATTCCAAATGGTCATGATTTTCGTCTTGGTCGTGTTTATCTCTAGTTTGTTAGCTCCTGCAAGTTCTATTAATTCAGCAAGAGATCTCTGTAGACCCACCGTCATGTGGCTCAGTAGGATGATATCATCCGCGTAAGAGAGGTGGGTAAGGGTTAGTGATCCTAGTTTCGGGGGATGTACGTTAACTTGATCAAATCTGGGGGTCAAATCGGCCATAACAATATTAAAGAGCTGAGGGGCCAGAACAAAGCCTTGTTTGAGGCCAATGGCTGTAGGTATTCTCCTGGACAGTCTTGACCTGTCTCCCAGCATAATTAGTATCCATGTATTTGTATACAGTTGAAACGCAGCTTTAAAATCTATGAAACATAGATGTAGTTTCTTCTTTAGGAGCTTGCAATTGCAGCAATTGTTGTAACTGCTAGCATATTGACTGTGGTTCTGTAACATTTCTGGAACCCTGTTTGGTTCAGAGGAACCAGGTTGTTAGAGTTGGACCATGCGACTAGATCTTCCAGAATTAATGTGGCATAGTACTTAGCTTCGGAGTTGATGAGCGCGATGAGCCTGTAGTTTGCTGGGTTTGATCCATCCCCTCCTTTGTAAATTGGATTTATTATTGACTCTCTCCAGCTGCTAGGGATTAGGCCAGTTGGCTCCATCTCAATGTATAGTGCGGTTAGCGGGCTTATCCAGTATTCGTGATCTAACTTGTAAATTGCCTGTGGAATGCCATTTGGGCCAGGAGCTCTATCACTTCGTTCTGCCGAAATCACTTTTACCACTCTAGCTGTTGTATAGTGTTGATTTGTTAGTACCAGTGACTGGTTCAACATCCTTCTTGTAGGTCTGAGCAGATCTTTTGTGTCTTTTACCCCAGCGTCATTGCTTTGTTCTTGCTCTAGAATACATTTTGTTCTGAAAAGGTCATCGACAGATGAGCTGCCCAATCCTTTCAGAGACACTTGAGCTACTTATTATTCTTGCTTCACTCCCAATCCTGTTGACGGTTGCCCAAAAGGCTCTTGTGTTGGTTTGTTTAGAATTGAAAAAGAGCTTTGCCCAGAACTCGTCGGATTTAGTTTGCTGCTCTACCCAGAGTTTTTTTTATATAACTTTTTTTGTTTTTTCATGTTCTCCCATGTGGCAGTTGAAGCATTGGTTTTTCTGAGCTTCCTCATTGCCATCTCAGTTCTTTCCTCAAATTTAGGGTTTTTTCAGTCAGAGTCTCTGGTTGCCAGGATATTTGCTTGTCCTTGCCTTTGATGCTGCGCCATGCGTTAGCAATCTTGTCGAAAACAGTGTCCAGACTGTTATTGGCGCTGCTTGGATAGTTTTGCTAGACTGAAGTATTTCTTTTGCCTTGGCAGCTAGCTTTGGAAGTGTGCGGTGTGACTATTTTAAAAGTTTCAAGTTAATCACTTTCCAACAGGTTTCAGCAACAGGTTGTATTATTGCAAAGTTGATGTACATCAAATACAGGTGCATCAGCGTACTAGACCTGTTCCTGCTAAGGTCAAAAATTTGACAATATTGGCACATAAAGCTGTCAAGGTTGAGTTAGGTAAGTTATGAAAAGAAGTGTTGATTGTGCTCGTAGAGGCAACTGAGTGTTTAGTGCCAGTTACTGTGACGGAGAAGGCCAATAGAGACACATATTTATATGTAGATCTCTGTGATAGATACGTTTATTATGCCTAACATCACTCAGATGCACACAAAGTTGTCTGATGCCAAATACTTTGCACCCTTGACTTGGCCTTGGCTTATCACTAGATAAGGTTGTGTAAGGCTTCACAAGAGGGCACTGCTTTCATCTCTTCTATGGGCACATAAAAGTAAAGACACATACCCTTTGGACAGGTCATGGCAGACTCTGTATTTCAAAGATTGATGGCATCTAACTTAGGCTGACTCCCTAGAGGGTTGTTTTATCAGGATGATTTTTTGGTGTTCGGTGCAACTTGAGAAGAGCTCAATCAAAAAGTTGAGATTGTTTTTTTTTTTAAAGAACATTGTCTAATTTTAAGTGTAGGCAAATGCTTTTTATTGCTGTGAGGAGTTGTCTTGGGGCACAAAATCTTTATTTATTTTTTCATTTCCCAGATCGGATACAATTATCCATTGACAAGTACAAAAATCAAAACAAATATTAATATATCCCAGATGATAATTTAGAACCGCTCCTTCGTGAATTTACCCGATTTGGTGCCATGTCAGGGTTGCAGATTAACTGGGGGAAATCAGAGGTTTTTCCTTTGACAGATGCCCCATGCCTCCGCGTTTCGGAATTCCCGCTCAAGTGGTGTAACGACTCAGTCAAATACCTTGGCATACACGTGCAAAGGGATCAAGCCTTGGAGAAATCTCTGATAGTATTGATCGCTGGTTGAAACTCCCCCTGTGAATGGCCGGTAGAATGGCTCTCATCAAAATGGTCGTCCACCCGCAATTTTTATATTTGTTTCAGAACATCCCTATACCGTTGTACGGAAGCTTCTTTGCGACTCTTTGCTCTCAACTTCTTCGTCTGGTGTGGGGGGGTGGTCAGCCTAGGATCAGCTGGGACGCTCTTACTTTGCCCTTTGAACGTGGGGGATTTGGAGTTCCTAACTTCCGTATTTATTATTTGACTGCACAGTGTAGTTTCTCACGCCACTGGTTCCACGCAGACGCCCGGATCCCATATCTCAGGCCTGAAGCAGACCTCGCCCTTCCCACCCCCCTGTCAGCGTTATTGCCGGTAGGGTTGCCTCGTGACCCCCAAGATTTACAAACCCTCTCCACAACAAGTTGGGCGTGGAAACAACTGTCCCGAGCCACCGGGGCGCCATTGCTTTATTCTCCATCCCTCCCGCTGGCGGGGAACCTATGGATCCAGATCACCAAGGAGGCTGTAGTGCAGCGCACCCTTTCTAAATTTAACTTGGGAACCTTCGGGGATTTATTCCCAAAAAATCATGTCTTTTCTCGCTGTGAGGACACTGGTTTTTCTGACGCCACCTTCCTTGACCACTTTATATTATGCCGGTTATTGAGCGCACTAAAGTTCACTGTCCCGACTTATCCTGTAGAGCCGCCTGACTTTCCCCCATTGTCGCTCCTCATCAAGGATACCAGCGGTGACCACTTGATGTCCAAAATGTATAAGGCCGCCATCGCTTTTCCACCTAGGGATGTGAAACTGAGGCAGGCGTGGGATCGGGACCTGGGTCAGCCCCTCTCTGACGCTCAGTGGCACTATTGTTGTGAACAAACCCGCAAGATTTCCTTTAATTATAGGCACAAATTGTTGCACTTCAAATATCTGCGGCAAGCATATGTTACGCCATGTATGGTCCACCGCATGGATTCCTCCAGACCCCACTCATGTCCTCGGTGCAAGTCCCCCATGGCAGATTTTGCGTACATGGCATGGACCTGTGTCAGGGTTGCCGCATTTTGGGGTAAAGTATTTGAGGCGCTATCTTTGATGTTGGCTCGTCCCCTCCCACCGTCCCCCCTCATGGCCTTACTGGGATATGTCGGAGGTCTCCCTAAGTCCTGTAGGCGATATTGAGGTCTTGCGCTGCTTTTGGATAAAAGGGAGGTCGCTATTTTTTGGGGGAATAAACACTCGCCCACGCTGAAGGGTTGAATATACAGCATGACTTTTTGCAACACTAACTCGGAACTCTATGCCCAGCAACAGCCCCCAGCGTCCCACCCTCTTGATATATGGCAGCCTTTTAAATCTTACTTGTTGGCCCAAACATCGGTGACTTCGCAAACCGACTCAGAGCCCACCAAGGAGCTGTAATTTTGCATTGTTATATTGTCTTTGCTCTACTGTATGTAATCAGGGGAACAAGATGAAACGTATTGTTATATCATGGCTGATGTGTTACACTGCGGATCTCAAGATGTATTGATTGTCTTTGTTGGGAAAAACTTTAAATAAAGGTTTTAAAAAAAAGATTTAAAAAAAAATAAAAAATATTAATATACAATAAAAGCATTTTAAAAAGTAGATACAAATCGTCAATTAAAATACTGAATGAACTAACTATAAAATACATTTTGCACCTAAGAGCTGAGTTCATAATGTTGTCTACAACAAATATACAATTCATGATCTTGACTTCAACACTTTAGTTCTTAAGAACCAAAAAGACTGCAATAATTTTGAAATTGCACATATAACACAAGGGCTAGTGTCAGAATTACACATTCTCAATGAAGCCTGGTAATTTCTAAATCCATACAACCAAAAGAGTGGCTTTACCCATTTAGATCTAGGCCTATTTAAAACTTTACAAAAGAATAAGATATGGCCCTCAGTTTTCTCTTGGCAAATACAAGATGGACATAAGTTAACATCTTGTCCTGGGGGCAACCACTTGCTCGTAAAAGATGTTATTGGTAGGATCCTCAGTCTAAACTTTGCATAAAAAAGAGTTTTGGCTAATGTGCGTTGCATGTGGTCCATTTATTGGGGCACATATTCATTTGTTATTGGGGTGTATTCCCAGGGAGCATTTGGTGGACACCATTAAATGTATCAAGAAGCCACAGAAAAAAGAAGGCATTACTCTGTTTCCTAGGCATGGTGGAGTACTCTGCACTTTTTGTGAAAGATTTGTCATCCAAAACTTTGGTAATAAGGGGGTTGCTTTAAAAAGCTTGGAATTTGTGTGGAATGAGGAGTGTTCTCAAGAACTTAATACCATGAAGGATGATTTCAATGGGGCCAGTGCTTAATTTGTGCTGTTGGGTGCCAGTGGGTGCCATCAGCACTCATTTTTGAGCACCGGCACTTATTTTTCTGCATCTGAAATTTTCCAAGAGCAAGAGAGGGAAAAACACAAAGTGGAAAGTTGGGGGTAGCGAAAGACAGTAAAAATGTGTAAAAGGGAGAAAGCAGGGGCCTAGCAGAGTGTCTGGTAGTGGATTAAAAAGGCATGAGTTGGAGTTAGGCTTACACAGCCTTGGTATTTCATGCACAGCATTTAATTGCACCGGCTGTGGGCTTCTGAGGAGAGCTTTGAGCTCTGGTACTCATTATTTTACAAATTAGGTGCTAGATAGGGCCCCATACTTGAAGGCTTTCATTCTTGGAATAGAATGTGTTGTGTTCATAGATGCCAGTTGCAAGGGACTTTGAACGTTTTTGTTTCAGCTCGTGGGCAGAGAAGAGAGAACTATTGCATATACTTTGCTTGCTTTTTGAGATGCATAGGTTAACTATTTTGCTGTTGTGAAGGAGGTGCTGGCAGTTATGTGGGACATTGACATATTCAGACTTTTGTTGTGGTGTGTGAATTTTAAGGTTAAGATGAAAAGTATAATCACAAATGAAGAAGATTCATCTTTATTCCCTTAAATGTTTGAAAAGTTAGTACCTTTTAGTAGGTAATAATGTTTTAGTATGTTTTCGTGTAGGCCTTAAAATGCATTTCCTTCATTATTGCTTTCGAATAAGACTAGAATATGCTGGCAAGACTGCACTACTAGCTGTGAGAACTTTCGCTGAAGTTTCTTTTCTCTAGTTTTTGAATAAAGGACACCCTCTCTGCTAGTACAAAATTGTGTCGACTTTGTTGCAAGCTCAGAAGAGAGTGCTTCGGAACGAACATGATAAGATACAAATGAACTTCCTGATTCCGAGGAGGAATGAAATTGAACTTTTAGCAGAATAATGGAAATTGGACAATGGCATTACGTATAATTTCCGGACCATTTTGGTAAGGTAAAGATCACCCCATGCAAAGACCATAGAGTATGACAAATGGAAATCATGCAAACTGCGCAAAAGATACTTTTGTGGGAAGGAACTATGAATGTTTGGAAGTATAACTGCCCTGTGGGAAAAGGATTATAGCCGGCTATCTTGGAAATTTTCCTATATGCCTGACATGCTGTCGGTCTGAACTCTGATTTCCTTGAACAGAAACTCTCCTGCTTTTCTCTGCACTTTGCCAACTGGTGAAGTTGAGGAGGCCAAACCTCTCGACGGAAGGGTTGAATGACTCCGGCTATTGCACGCTGTGCTCTAGCGTCCTTCTGGGCTCACCTTGAGTCCCCCGTTCCTGATAATCTGGAACCGATTCTTTGGTTTGTATGATTTTTGATTGCATTCTGAAACTGTGTTATGCTCTATCTCTCTCTCTCTCTCATCAGGTATCAGTTACATGTAACTATGTCCAAGAACACAGATTTAACAAAGTCCGACAAGGAGGAAGTGCCTTTACGGTAAAAGCGCCTCAGTTATGGAACAAACTGCCAGCCTCACTAAGATCTCAAACTGACCTGCTGAAGTTTAGAAAATCTTTGAAAACCTGGCTCTTCCCTCACTAACAATCAGGCTAAACTTCTGAGACTTATCCTCTTTTATGCCTTCACTGAGTGGTCTAGCTAGGGCCAGGATACCATTTTGGTCACAGTGCGCTCTACAAATATACAATACAATACAAGGTATTGTTTTGAAATGTATTTGACTCTGAACTGTGATGTATTGTGATTTACCTCTATTCAATTGATAACTAACATTAAATGAATCTAATGAATTTTTGTGCCTTGACCATTCAACTTGAAGTCTAGATAAAGATTTGCTTGTTATAACTATTCATGCGTATGTCATTTCTTAGTGTTTAGTCATCGAATATTTTATGTGTATTATGCTTATTAGGAAGGCACTTCTTTATTCCAGGTCCTCATGAAGGAGTGGCCATCCGTCTCTGATTATCTGAGTCCCTATTAGCTCAATTAAAAGATCTATCGGAGGACCCTTATAGTCTGTAGTTAAATAGAAAAAGTGATGTAGAGTTTATATGGGCCAAACTCTGTGATAGTGTAGGTTTGAGGTAGATGAATATGGGTATGAAATGCGGTGATAACATTTATCTCATGTAGTTGTGTAGAAAGATAAGAGAAAAACCCCACCGCACTTCCACTGCAACACCATCTTGTAAACGTCTTGGACAATTGTGCCTCATTATTGGCAAGTGCTCAGTGAGCACTTTTTATAGCATGGTGCTTCAGATACACAATAGTAAGCAAATATTGATTGGAATTCTCGTGGCTCAGTGCAGTATCAGTGAGAACATTTCCCCTGCTACAACAAGACATTGTTGCCATCAGCTTACAAACTTTCACTAGATTTGCAGTTGACAGAGCGGGAAAGGTTTAAATACATTTGGAAAGCTGTGAGGGTCAGGAATTTGTAACATCAGACTTGAGGATGGGGAATGTCATTTTTGTCCTCTAGGGGCACCCGCCATTCTCCATTTTAACAGAGTTGTTCATGACCAGTTGAGGGTATCCCAAACGACAGAATCACCACCATTAATCATGAAGCATTCACTGTGTACACACATTCCAATTCAAACGTTATGGACAAACTGTTTGGAAAATGTAAGCATAAAAAATACATTAGGGAAAGCCTTTCTGCCCAAAGCCATTGTATCAAATTTTCGTGAAGAGGCCAGTAGACATCGCCCCTAGGTGTTCTACTGCACCACTGAATAAATGCTTTCACCAGCCAGGGCTTGTGAAAAAGGTCTTAGGAGCAGGTTGCTCCTAAGGATGATGCATTGGAAAAAAGTACTGAGGGTCTCCCCATCTGATGGACCTCATGAGGGACCCCACGAACTGTTGCCAAAGACAGAAAGAAGGCAGGGTTGTTAAAAATCAGAATTCAACACATGAGGCTGTTCTTGTTAAATTTGCGTTAATCTTATACTAGGCCCTTAACTCGCGGAATAAGAAAAATAGCAGCCTGTACCCTTTCTGGGATCCGTAGAGACCAATAAATTACATTTGCCAGCCACTTTTAACAGCCACCTTGTAAAAACAAATCTGGCAATTTATTTCTAGCCGGTAGGGGATGTGGCTTTATGGCCAGAGCTATCGACTTTGGAAGGAGGTTCTAGTCCGGGCGTGGCTCATTATCTCGTGATTCTGGGCATATCACTCAATCTCCTCTTCGTTTACCAAATGATGTATAATGTAACTGGTGTTCATGTAAAGGGTTCCACTACCTTCGGGTCGAGTTCGTACTATATAAAACTGCAAACAAATAAAGAAAGACTGCACAGACAAATCCAGAACATCTTAAAGACCATTCTCTGACTTCTGAAATTACATCTGCAATGGATTAAATTAGACAAAAATACATTTGCTATTGGAAACGACAACTGCGCCGTATACTGTACCATAAAAATGCTCCAAATTGTTAAATCAATGTCTGTCTCTCTATGAAACAACTGCAACTTGGGCGCTGTTTAAAACCATCTGGTTGACCCAGAAAACATATATTTAATTCCGGTTGTATTCTTGTGGGGCTTGTTGTCGAATATGAACGTGCATACGTGCTGACAGAACATGGCTGAGAGAGATGTAGCACAGATGTCCAGATGCTTGTCTTACTGCGTGTAATGGACTGCAGTTGTAATACTGAAATAGTTCAAGTGGCTCTCTACTACCCAGGAGTAGTAGCAGGAAACATTAGCCAGTCACAGGGATTTCAAACAGCTGGTTTCTGATCATAGCCTAGCAAAGGTGCCACAGGCCCCAATGCAAGCATGGAAAATGACACCCCTTCCTTTAGTATAGGTAATAAAATATGCAAAATTGGAATACAGAGGGGCCCTCACAGCCTTCGGCCCCAGCGCTACTGCACCTGCTGCACCATTGATAACAACGCCCCTCTTTCTCATATCATTTTTTTAGAATTCCTCCCCACAAAAAAACATCTAATTTCAAAGTAGGAGACAGCTGTCATTCACAGTGCAGAAGTTGCACCTGGTATGCCCTCTGTAGTCTGTGACCTTGTGATATATTCCATCTGGGTCACTGCATAGATGGTAAGTGGCAACGCTTGCCCTTATATGAATCCCCGCGGTATAACAGGTCTTTGGAGTATTATCTATTTCAAGCATTTTCTGCTTCTGAAAATCACTGCATGGCTGATTCTTTCTACAAGGACACCTGCTTTATTAGAAAAACATCAGTGACGAGAATATTGTTTTGACTTCACAGAAAGTACTTACCTCTGCTGAGTCATAGGAAAATAAATCTGTTTAATTAGATTGAATAAAAAATAACCACCCCACTTCGATACTTCAGGACGTATTTCTCTAAAATAAATAAAATTTACTGTCAGAAGTAGATCTGCTTAGAAAGAGGAACGGAGCATGCTATTTCTAACAGGTCTACAATGGAAGAGGATGTGACGTTCATTTGTTTACCTTTTGCTGTTGATCCACAGAGCGTTGAGAGTGTGATCTGATCTTGCTGTCAGCTGATTTAAACCAGGCATGTTTGTCACTATAGTAGTAGGATCACTGTATTATATAATATCATAACTCTTTCCATAAATCCTTTCTTTATGAAACAAATATTTCTTGCCATGTGTACTATAATGCCCCCTCCATCCCTACACGCCTTCTCTTGACCTCTGGTCCCACAAGCCAACACACAGCGCAAATGCTGATTCATTAACCCCTTATTTCTCTTGGTTATGCACCCAGACGTGGATGCGTCACACCATGTGTATGACTTTTCTCCCTAAAAAAATGGTATAAAGGGGGCCATCTACCAAAAATGCTATTTTCTGGCCAGCATCCAGAATTATCGGGTTCCCTTCTTTTCTTTAGTTTGGAAAATAATGTGTTCTTCTGCCACGGTTTGGCACTGGGCTCAAGCTTCGATCCAAGTTGTAGGTTTGAGCAGTGTTGGACTGGAATTTGGCACAGAAGCAAACAAACCAGGATCTGAAAGAGAATAAATATGTTGGCACCTCTTGCATGGTCAAAAGTCTTACAGCTGGCAGCCTAGAAAATTGAACTTTTCCAAAAATGCTCCAAATTGGGCTGCTTCAAATCTGTACAGGAGCTTACAGAGATTGGAAAGACCAGAACTAGCGGATAATTTCAAGGGACCAATGGCTATAAGGAACACTTCTTTGGATGGACACCTGCTGTCTCGAACTCAACAGGAACAATTCTACTTTTTTGAGAGAACGATTGATGACCTTCAGTCATGGGAGAGGTAGCATTGTTGGAAAAGCTTCACAGTAGAGATTTTGAGAAATATGTCTGACTGTGTCTTCTGAATGTGCAGCTATGAGTCAGTGATAATCTAAAAATATGTCATAATTGAAGGAGTCCTTGGTTCCGGAGTGCAAAAGGTGCAAAAGAAAGAATTTAAAACGAATTCTTACTACAGATGTAGTTTTTTGATTTGTCCGAGACCTGAGAGACACAATAACGTGAAGGAAAGGGCATCTGACAAAAACGTTAGATATTCCTTTCTGTTGGAACCATAGACGGCCTAACAAAATAGTTCCGTTTCCTAGAAGTCAGATCTCGATAGATTCTGCTGAGGGTATAATGTTGTAAAAGAGGGAGTAAATCTATTTTCACACATTAATCAGTTTTAGGCTAGAAATATAGATCAATAAATATCCAGTATTCGACTGGCTAGATAATCTTCATGACAGTCATAACACTCATAGAGGCATATTCACAAGGCAATATCGCCGCTTTAGCAGCACTTTTCTGCCGATAAAGCGGCGATATTTTTATCGCAATATTCACAAGCTGCCGAAAACAGCCATTAGCGACATATTTCACGCGTTAGCAACCGATTTCAACATCGCATCGCGATATTTATCGCTAATGATATGCAATGTAGGCGTACCCCTGCTAAAAGTCACACTAACACCACATCGCCCTATTCACAACGATGGTCCTGACCGGCGATGCGATAAAAAAACTGTCGCTAAGGCACGTTAGCTGCAGGAACTTAAGACCAGAAAAAGTCAGGTCTTAACAGGGGTGAAAATCAGCTGTATATAAGGGAAACTATCCCAGAGCCTCATTGGAACACCCACCGATGCCATGGAGGTACTAATCATGCAGATTGGAGTACCAAGAAGGCCACAACAAGCACCGCCACTGCCACCCCCCTACGGACCACCGCCGAGGCTGCGCAGAATAAGACAGCGTGTCAATCGCAGACGCATCAGCCTCACAGATCTAACGCCAGAGGATGTCATAGCCCACTACAGGCTCAAAAGGACAGCCATCCTCCGCATCCTGACACTGATAGCCCACAGGCTGACGGCACCAACACAGCGGATAACCAACATTCCTCCACAAACAAAGCTGCTGGCTGTGCTGCACCTGTTGGCCTCCGGTACATTCCAACCAACAACTGCCAGAGTCGGAGGAGTCTCACAGTCATCACTGTATTGGATGGCATCAACAGCCTGATATCACAACACCTTCACTTCCCCAATACTGCGCAGGAACAGTTGGAGATCAAGCAAGGGTTCTACGCCATAGCTGGCTTCCCGCATGTGTTGGGGGCAATCGACTGCACACATGTCCCACTTGTGCCTCCTGCTGACACTGCACACATATACCGCAACAGAAAGCACACACATTCCATCAATGTGCAGGCAATAGTGGATCACCGGGGCATGTTCAGCAATGTTGTAGCCAAGTTCCCAGGCAGTGTGCATGATTCCTACATATTCCACCAGTCCATAATCAATCAGCGCTTTGAGGATGGCACATATGGAAATGCACTTCTCGTTGGTAAGTACTAACTGAACACACACCTCAACTACACAATCAAAGTGCACATAACTGTGAGAAAGCACACGTTCAAAACTCACACACAACATGCCAATTAACATGCCCACCTAACAGACACGACAACACAAGTAACTGTGGAAACTGGGGCCAGCCATGTAGCCAAACCATCACCAAAGGCATAGCCCCTCCGCCACACATCAGCAAATGTGGGGAGAGGTGGCAACCAAGTATGTGCAATGTAGGCAATCGACCTACAAAGAAATAATGTGCACAAGGCCGAGTGTGGCAGTGGAGTGCTGGATAATCTTGATTGTGCAGAGTACAGACATGTCCAAGTGGGAATACATTGTATTCCCGTTGTCCAGCCTGATGGCAAAGACAGCGTTGTTGACTGTCCTACCTGACGTGTGGTGTGAAGCATGCGAAGGCAGCATGGATAATGCAGAGCCTGCTGAAGCATCTGCAGGCCACTGCGTAGACCTATTTGTACATGAAGAGGGAGGAGTCAAGTATGATGCCTATGTACCTAGAGTTGTTGTGGGTATGGCTGGCAAAGACGGTGGCCCACCAGGTGTTTCCACATGCCGATGGTGTGGACAGGAGGATGAGGACTAATGTCCCCTCTTTGTAGAGCACCCACCATCTGTTGAAGATCCATGTAGCAACTTGCAGCGATAATCCCTGCAACACCAGTCTGGTGTGTGGGGGTGCCTTTTTGAGGGAGAGTATGAGCTAGGTGTCCTTGTAGGTGGTGATGTCCAATGTTCACCTTCCTTTAGCTAAAGTTCTACTCCAGGCGTCTGCAGATGCATCTGTCAACTTTGATGTTGTATGTTAACGAAGTGGCATTTACAGCACACTGTATGTTGGAGTTGCATATTGGGGCAAGTGTGTATGTGCATTAGTATATACATGTTACTAAAACCTTGACTGCACTGTTGGTGTTGCCTGCAGTGGTGTGGCTGTTGCTGTTGATGGTGGAAAGTAACAGATCCTTGTTGACCCAGCTCCTGTAAGTCTGCATGGCACCTGCTGTGTGTTTGTGTGTCATGGTGTTACATGACGAGGGACTGTACGCTGTGCTGGTCACAACATGGGCATTGAGTGGTGTTGATGAAATGGACGCAGTTTCCACATGTGAAGATGGTGTCAAAGGTGTGCCCTGCCTTGTGGATCAGTGTTGAGAAGAGTTGTCTCAGTTTGATGTTAGCATGCATCTGGCAGAGCTAAATGGATTTTGAGTACTTGTGGCATGTGAGGTTGAGTCTATGATCATGGATGAGTACGTAGCCCATGGAGTAGATGACGTGGTGTGTGATGACGTTGATGGTGAATGCTAGGTGTTCACACCCTCTGTGTGCCCTGCAGATGAGGGTGCGGCAGACTGTTGCCTTGTGGCATGTCTGTACCTGAAAAAGCATGTTTTGTGCATTGTGGAATGTATAGTGGCAGCGGCAGCAGCCCAACAGAACGTGAGCCGTGTCTGTTGTGGCCCATTGCCATCTAAACGTTCTCCTGGTGTTGACTGTGAGTAGTGCGGATGTGTGGCAGCACCAGATAGCATGAGAGCCAGGGAGCCTGATTGTGCATGTGTCAGTCTTGTGGACATGTGCATACAGGCCTGACATTGGTGCACTGTTGGAGTGGCAGTAACGCAACAGTGCAGCACACACAAGTGAATATGCCCGTTTGGGAGGTAAGAGCATCTTATAGGCAAGCTAATTTGCATTGATGCTGTTCAATTGTCCAGAAGCCACACAGGGCAAAGATCAATCACAAACTAGCAACAATCACACACCACAAAATATATTAACCGTGGCCACACAGCATGCATAACTACTAATGGACACATCTTTCCATTACATGTTACAAGTGATCAAGGCTATGCACTCACCCCATGGATGATGACACCCCTCCGAGCCACCAACACCCAGGCCCAGAGGCAGTATAATTTGGCCCATGTACGCACCAAGGGCATTGTGGAGCGCACATTTGGCGTGCTTAAGTCACGTTTCCGTTGCCTTGACATCACAGGTGGAAGACTTGTACAGCCCAGAAAATGTCTGCAAGATGATCATAGCATGTTGTGTATTGCACAATATATGTGTAAGCACCAATGCCCCATGGATCCAAGTGCCAGATGCACCGTACGATGCTCCGGATGATGAGGAAGATGAGGCAGGTGGAGCACACCCCACAGCTATTGCAGCAGGAACAGCCCGAAGGAGACGAATCATAGACAATTTCTTCACATGAGCACGTCACACCGTGACTGTCCTTACCAATCATATATCTCCTCAAATTGAACCAAAGCACAGTATACATAAATAATAAAATACTACACACATACCCTGTGTGCATGTTTATCATCTGCATGCGTACATCCAACATCTCAAATAGAAAATGATGGTGGACCTGTCACCTCTGAACAGATATGCTGATCAGTGTGACAGAAGTCATAAACTAAACATGTTAGGATGTTAAATGTATTTAGAAAATCAAATGTACTAAGTGTCACATGTGGATAATAATTACATCTAGGATCTGAATAGAGGTAAACTATGCTCATCAGGGTGTCCTTTTGTGTCAATTCTGAATTTTAGGGTGTCATTTGTGGTATAAAATGAATATTAGGGTGTCATTTTGGGTTAATCATGAATATTAGGGTGTCATTTTGCGTAAATCATGAATATTAGGGTGTCATGTGGGCTAAATTATGAATATTAGGGTGTCATTTGGGGTAAATCATGAATATTAGGGTGTCATTTGGGGTAAATAATGGATATTAGGGTGTCATTTGGGGTAAATTATGAATATTAGGGTGTCATTTGGGGTAAATTATGGATATTAGGGTGTCATTTGGGGTAAATTATGGATATTAGGGTGTAATTTGGGGTAAATTATGAATATTAGGGTGTCATTTGGGGTAAATTATGAATATTAGGGTGTCATTTGGGGTAAATCATAATTAACATGTTAGAATTTGTAATTATCAATGATAGTTCATTAAATAAGATTCATCTGTGTAAGAAGGTGCACTTAGCATGCAAAACTGCACGCATTTGCGACAATGCGATCATTTTTTATCATGCAAACGATGGAAAATACCTCGCAAGACACATTGGCCCATACGGAATGTCACCCAAAATCCTATTTGCGTGAAGAATTCAATCGCTAAGTCAAAAATGGGCCGCAAATACACAGGAAGTGATGTCAGCATGCTTCCTGTCTCATGGAGGAGTGCTGTGCACTTTCTGTTTCACTTTTGAGCACATTGCTGGTGATTGTGGAGAGTGTTGGAGGTGTTTGGTGGTGTGTGCTGCAGTTTTGAGAGTTGGAGAGTGTTGCTGTGTCCTGTGTCCTGTCGATTGTGTCCCTGTGAAGTATTGTGTCCCTGTATTTACGTGTTTTATTGTCTTTTGTACTCAAACTTGTCGGATGTTTGTTTTGGGGTAGCTAACTTTATTTGTAGTGTTAGGGGATATAAACCAGGGTCATTTACATTTATTTTCAAGTTGGGTTAGGTGTGTGCAGGGAGATTGTGGGTGTGAGCAGGGAGGGCAGGATGTTTGAGGGGGCTTTGGGTGGCTTCCTCTGGATAATCAAGTTTTTCCTGCCCTTGATGGTGGAGAGGGGAGGACGTATCTTGGCCGGATACCCCATCAGTGTGCGCAAGCAGAGGTGGGAGCGTGTGCGTGCGCAGATGAAGCGCGTATATGGAGTAGACCGCACTGTGCGCCAGTGGAAGCACCGCTGGCAGGATAGCATGGCCCGGGAGGGTGACCTGTTGGTCTACGTGGGAATCATGGGTGGCCTACAGTGTGGTAAGTCAAAAGTGTACATTTATCCATGAATACTGTAAGAAATAAACTTATATGCAGTGTGGGACATACTGTTGTCCATGTTTAAAAACGCATGCAGGATTAATATTGTCTGTGTACAGGAAGGGTGACTGTACATGAACAATCTAAAGGCATTGTTACTGTGACCTGTGTGCTGGCCTAGAGGAAGTGTAAAAATTGATGTCATCATTAACTGTGGTGCGTTACCTACGCTGCCCTTGAACATAGTCCCTGTGTGGCAATGTGTGAGATTGGGACAAATGCTCTAAGTAAATAAGACATCTCCAGAGTGTCAGACAACACCAACATGTGTGAAACTGCCGTGTGCGATCTGCAGCCATGCATTTGTACACAGAGCATGTATTACATCATGTTCTGTGTAGAAATGGGGCCTTGTGAATGTGTCACACAACTAGTATGTGCAGGTTTGCTAAGATTATTGTCTTGTTTGGCCGACTCAGCATTCACAGGTCTTGTGTGAATGGCATGCAAAGTAGACACAATCATATAGCCAACATGAAGTAGAACCCTACAGTAATGTAGCTTTTTATGTTATGGTGATGACTTGTATGATGAATATGACCTGTGTGATTTATCGTCTGATACCAACACATTTTACTTTTGTTGTCTCACAGCCGGACCACCGATCATCACACGGGGGGACAAAAACCGATTCAAGGACCCACACGCCACTGGTGAGTTTGAACATCATATATCGTCACAGTGCTGTGTGATGACTGTCTGGGTCAAATGACCAACGTTGTAGTTTGGAGTATGGGTGTGTATCACATGTACCATGACTACAGTGCCGTGTCTGGTGGCTCAGTGGACAAAAGAATCCACTGCAGGGGCCTATGTTCGACCTCATGGTCACAGGTTAAATTCCCGGTGGGTCCACTCAGCCTTTCAGCCATCTGCGGTTGATAAAATGAGAAGCATTGAGTTGGGTAACAATAAACATCTGTCATTCATTGCCAAGACACATCTTTGATGTGAACGTGCGCTTCACAAATACACATGTTATGATGTATTGTGGAAGGCAGAAGTGTGTACAAATCGGTAAGTGAAGGTGAAGCTATGCATTTGTCTCCCAGTTGTAACTTTGCACATGCCCAGTCGGTGATACACATGGTGATTGGGTCTATGGTTTCGGTCACAACAGCACATGCATGTGGATTAAAGAGCGCACTGATAGGAGAGGAGACATGTAAGTGGTGTTGCAGATGAGTATCATCAGACATGGAATGCATGTACATCCTTGAGTGAGATGACAGTGCAAGTGTGCACGATCATGCACAAGTAGGCAGTGGTTTGCTGTCTGAGCGTGCTCAGACACAGGTCTGCACTGTGATTTAGTAGGTATGCTGCATGACAGCTTCACATAAGTGACAGTGCAGATCTTTGCACCAAGCATATCAATGGCATGTTCAACAAACACCTAGCTAAGAAGGCCCTCTGAATCTCATTGTCATGTTTGGCCACTGCAATGGTGTTGTCAAGCTGTCTCCTTGGGGTCATCCCATGTCAGTCTATGGATCAGGTGTACAAGCATCTGTCCCAATTTTTGATATTACTCCACATCCATTTCTCAGGCATGCTTTAGCTCTGCAATTATTGCAGTGCCATAATATTTTCCCAATTCATGCCTCTTGAACGCTATCTGTGAGGAAATATTACACATGACAGCACTAAAACCGTCATGACTCCAGGGTGCCGTCACTATGGTGATTGCATTGTAACAGTTTGTGTTGTAAGTGCCTGAGTATTTTGATTTAATACGGTGTGATGTTAGCGGATCAAGGACATGCATGAGTGACAATTTAGAGTACAGGATGTTTCACACTTTCAAACATCATTGCGTCACCAATTGTGAATTAGTGGTGGAGAGAGGTACAGCACCTCATGTACAAGTCAGTGTTCAGCCACCCAACGGGTTTCCATGTCTGCTGCATGAAGCAGCACACATGTAAGTCCCAAACTGGCATTTTCAGTTTGTACATGTGCAGGAAGGGACACCTGCCTGTGCATATACATACATCCCTGCTTGCAGACACCCTTGCACTCTGGTGCAAGGGTGCCTACATTGTCGCTAAGTTGTGAAACTTAGCACTATCGCAGGGGGAAACACAAGTCTGCAACATATCCTTGTGAATATGGTGCAGCCTTGCGTTTACAAAGTGGCCGAGAGAGGCGTTAAGCCAAGAAGCATAACGCCTCTCCCCGCCACTTCTTAGTGAATATCCCCCTGTCAGTTTAAATTGGTTGTCACAGTACATGTCCCATGCCATGCACTGTTATGTCAGTCTCCCCAGCATGTAGTCAGTGATCCAGGATCTCACTTTTAGTTGTCATGCTCACTCTCTGACTTCACATAGTTACTTCAGGGTGTAGGCACCCATGTTGAAGTGATCTTGTATTATGTATTTGAATGGAGAACCTTGACATAGTATGAATGACTCACAATTTCACATTGTTCATAATTTACAGACAACATAACACCTGCGTAGTCACACGCCTTCCAGGTGAGGAAGGAGTGGTACCAACACATTGGGAAAGTCAGCAAAGGGTACCGCAACATGGCGCGTAGGTACGAGGATGAACGTGCGGCTGGTACATGGAAAGCGTTGTCCGGGGTCTCAATACGTGGCCAAACAAGTGGCACACAGCCCAAACCAGGCCCCTCTGGCGTCAGTGGTGGATCCCAGCCTGTACCGTCTGTGTCCCATCCCCCTACTGCTACACAAGGGACAATCCCACCTGCACCAGCGGATCAGGTGATGCCATTTACTCTCCGTGGAAAAAAACTGATCATGGACAATAACGTGATGCTGGCAGAGTTGAGGAGGGAAATGGCAGAGCAGACAAGGCAACTCTCGGACATTAAAAAGCACCTGGGGATACCATAGTGTCTGGCCACGTTGTGCCCCATCCCCCTCTTCTCCCTTCCCCCAATGTTTCATCTCATAGTTTATTTAGTGCTATGTAAGTATTTTAGGTGTTAGGTAGTGTAGTTTAGGTTAAGTATAGTTAGTGTTAGATTTTAAGATAGTTTTAGGTTTTATCATAGTATAGTATTTGGGGATAAGTTTCCTTTTCCTTTTGGTGGGGGGTTGATGTATTTCTACAAAATATTTTAAAAAATGATGTAAAAAATATATATATATTTGTGTAGCTTAAATGTGTAGTTAGTATCTGTATAGCTTAGATGTCTTTGTCCTGTTTCGTGATGTGCCTTAAGGGTGGGAGGGGGGTTGATGTTTTTGATATGTCTTGCATGTTTAGGATTAGTTAGGGTAGTTTAGGTACATTTTCTCTTCATTCTAGTTAGTTTATTTCATCTTAGTAGTAGTTATGAATATAGATAGTTTAGTAGAGATGATTTTGTTAATGTTATAATAAATGTTCACTATTTTGCCATTCTGCTTTCACTTATGTCAGTGGTGATATGGTTGAGTGTTAATTTTTGGATTGTATGCATGTAATCTCATCACTGGACTCTCCGTTGAATGTGTAAGTGTGGTCATGACATGTTAGTTAGCATGATTGTTTGTGACAGGATACCTTAGATGTGAGCACAGTAAACTTGCATGGATGACAGTGGGGCAAGTAGGAATTACGGCCTAGTCTAGGGGCAGTCATTCGTGAAGTCCTACATCTTAAGTGTGACTCACGGATTTGGCCAGCACATTGTTGCCCTTTTACAACACAACGTAGGGGCATGGCATTGAGAGGAGATAGTGATAGCTACTGTTATCCATCATGGAGATGGATGTATGCGCAGGGTGCCACAGACTGCGTCATTGCCCGGCATCTCACATGCTCCTTGCACAGAGTCCATCTACATTGCACAGACCTTGGCACACTTGCTGCGTAGTGCAAGTCTGTCAGAATCATTTAATTTACAGGTTCCTGTGCATGGAGGCTGATCCTCAAGGACATGCCAGTATGAGTATATCCATGGGTCAATTGAAAAGTGCATATGGCAGTCCAGTGGGCATGATTCACGTAAGTCATCTGAGAGTAAGTAATGAGTTGGCGTTTTCAAGTATTCACAACTGGCATCGAGGAGTACTGCAGTTAGATGTACTGACTTTACTTCTCATAAATGCCTTTGAGGAATCTCAAAAATTATGATGTCATGATTTAGTCAGTGTGAAATTTTTGTACGTGCAGTCAGTTCTGCTGCACACAGGTGGGGAAATGTTGCATTGCTCCCTGTAGTGCCAGTGTTATGGCCACTTCTCCCAGCTGTTACCTTTTGGCATTGGCTCATAGTGATGCCACCCTTTAAAAATTTGCTCTGCTTCTGACTGTATGCTCAGTGCAGTACAACACACATCCATTGTCACATTGCCCTATCCGTTCACAGTGGTCACGGCAAGTGAGTGTTCAAAAGTCAGTAAGCATTGTACGTCCACAGGAAAGGGCTAACTGACGCCTTACATTTTGGTGTGAGTCCCTATAGCTAACTCTACTTCACTGAGGCAGACATTGTGGTTCAATTAGTGGGTGGTAGACATTTGCCCTTAGGTATCTTCATCAATGTGTATGTGGTGTGCATCATCTTGGGATGTGACATGCAATGTGCACCATCACAACAGGCTTCGTCCACCCTGTAGAGTGTGAACAGATATGCCAATAGATATTCGATTTGCAATAGTAACGGGGGACACTACTTGTGTCCTGCAACAGATTTTGAATTATTTACACACATTCCTATTGCCTTCATGGATGTTGGCCTAAATTGGGATCTTGATAGATTGTTGTATTGGAGCAATTGGGGCCCAGCTAGTTCACGCATACCCGTTCATCTCACTGCCCATCTGGATCACAGTGAAAACTGTACTTTTGTGTCATTTCCCTGAGTGTACTTACAGTTGGATTCGCTGCTCCTACATTTTGACAGACTGCTATAATGGATTGGTCATGGAAAACAGACAACTGTGTGACTTCAAAATATTTATTCAAATGTCCGTCGACATGGTTGGAGACTGGACCAGTACTTGGCCATGCAATCCCCACATTACATTGATGCCCAATGGAGGGCCAGACAGAGTCCTTTAGGGTTGAGAAGTCCAAAGGATGAGGAAGAGTTCAGTCAGCAGGCTGATTGCTGTGTCATTGGTAACCAGAAAATATTATGGCAGTCCATGTTGAGGTCCAAGGTGAGTGTCACAGAGTGTTTCGGGGGACAGTGGAAGGTGATACTAGGGGGCATGATGCTGAGCCCAGAACCAAGTTGAAACTGGCTATTTGGCATGGATGAATGCTACCGCTTCCTTCTTTGCAAAAAGGCAGAATCATCCACATTTTCGTCCTCTGATGTGTCATGTGCCTCACATGTGGGTGGTGGTATATTGGCTGCAGCACTGTGAGGCACTAACACATCAGGGGGCGGAGATGTGGATGTATAAGCAGCAGCAGCAGCATTAATCTGCGCCAGGCCTTGCTGCAGCAATGCAGTGATGATAATCTGCAGGGCATGAAAAATGCCAGCTACATCTCGCTGGTGTGCAGCTGTGGCAGCCATTTGTTCCACCTGCATCCGCTTCATCTCCATTGTCCTCCGCATGCGGGCCAACTCCTGGCTGCCATACCTGGAGCCACCCTGACTGGACAGTTGTTCCTGTCTCTGAGTCATGACTCCAGCGATGGCAGCCAGGGAGTTTTGGAGAGCATGTGGAGAGACTGTGGGTGTCCGTGATGTTTTTGAGGTGGCCCCGGATGGAACTCCGACACCCACTTACGGAATCAAATTTGTCAAACCCCACCGCACCTGATGAGCCATCTCCTGCTGGACCTCTAACACAAGGTGTTGAAATGCCAGGTGTGGGTCCTGGAGGTCCTGGGAGACAGCCGTGGTGGTAGGTGCTTGCTGCTGTGTGGTTTGTGCAGGGGGTGGGGTTTGCACAATGCAGCTGGGTCGCCCTGCTCCTGGAGATGGGGTGCTGATGGAGTCTAGCAGCTGTTTGAGGGTGTCCGTGTTGATGGTGGCGAATTCCTCCTCTTCATCAGTGAAGAGTGGGACAGGCTGCTGTTCAGGAGGTGCTGTATCTCCCTCTGCAATGTAAAGGGGAGATGCATTTTAGCTGTGTGTTTCATGTGTGATCATGCATTGGATGTGTTTACAGGCAGACTGCATGACAATGTACATTGTGACTGTTTGGGAGGAGATGCCTATTTTTTGCGGGTTGTAGACTTTTTCTACTACATCACGGATTAGAGCTTGTACTTGTACATTGTCATTTAACATTTTACAGCTATGACAAATGTGATTGGCAAGTTTACACACACAAGCAGCACCAATTGTGTCCTCTGTTCAGTTGGGGAAGTGATGCAATTTGTCCCACATTGTAGTCAATGTTGACGAGCTCCGATTTAGATGTGTGTGCGCTACATTGTAGGATACTCGCACATTCAGCGTAATTATTAATACCCCTTATCCCTTTCAGGCAGTGAGCCTTCACTTCTGTGCATTTACAATACAGAGATGTAGCAACCTGGGGTATATATGTGTCTTTGACAGATTTGGGACACTTGTGCATTTATTGTCAGCAGATGTCTTGTTTACATCAGGGGTTGTATGTACATGAGGATGTGTCAGAGTATGACCTGCTCCTTTAAGGATGTGGTCCACACTCAGCCACCACAGTGACGTGGCCTGCACCATGATGAGATGTTTGGGGGGCGGGCATGCTATACATCATGCACTGTCACTTGCCTTGTGAGTGTGGCTCACAGACCTGCACCTTTGCTGGGTAGTGCACATGTGCATGTGCTAGTGGCGAGATTAGTTATGGGTGAGGAGGGCCCCGTTTATGCGCATTAGCTACTAAGGCATATTTGCTGTTTAAATGTGTGCTGCAGTATGCTGTACACATGTGCATCCAGGTCGCTTTGTCTATTGTGATTTGTCTTGCATGCATTGCTTACTGCACTCCTGTTGGCTTACCCATTGTGAGTTTGGTGCTGCATGAGTTTCTCTTTTTGTTGCTGGATGGACAGACAGTGTCAACACACATTACTCTCAACGATGACACCACGTGCAGTGTGTAAGTGGGCCTGGATTTGTGGATGTGGATTTCCTATTGCGTATTTGTGGTGCTCAGACATTGTAACCACCAGCCTACCAACAGTTGCAAATGACAGGGTGATGCGTGTTCGTGTATGTGCCACGCAGCTGTTCACATGGATGATACATGCTGTCCTGGCTCAGATTATTCAATGCATGGCTTTGCGTGTGGGTGTTATCAACCATGACTGCATATTTGTTCACTGACACCGTTGACTTAACAAACAGATAGGTTTACATGCACATTATGTTGTGATGTGCAACTCACCCCAGGACTGATGTTGAATGGTGTTTTATGTATGGCATATGTGTACACTTGAGGGTGTAGGTGTGCAAATCGGCCTAAGGGGTGTGTGCGCCATTTGGCTATTTGTCATTATTAGTTGCAACTTTGCTATCCCTGCTTGTAGTCATACTTTGTTTGTCATACTTCTTTACAGGGAAATTGTAGTTCTGTGAGTCTGGCACACAGACAAGTCATGCAGTGCATATTTTGTTGACACATTCCTGATAGGCATTGTCCCTGCACTGTGGTGTTGTAGGCATTGCCGCCCTGCTCATTGTATTACATCGTGTTTTGTGTGTAGTCTGCTGTTTGTGTGCATTGTGGGATGTGCACCTTTGAGCCAGTAGGCTGCTTGCTCATTTATTCGTGACATTACATGTGTTTCTAGTATGCAGACTCAATAGATGGTTTCTCACATGGTGTACACACAGTGACGGCTCAGGGTGGGAGTGCTGCAAGGCATTGGTGCGGTGCAGTGGTGCAGGTAGGGACAGTGGCAGGATGGGGTGTGGTGGATTTGGACATACGGGGGCTGGAGTTAGGTTAGTAACTAAATGATTTCGAGTAGTTACCTTGCACTTGCTGCCTCGCAGAGTTGGCAATGCAGCAAGCGCATGGTACATAGTTAGATTTATTTATGGACTTACCTAACTCCAGCCCGTCGTGTGTCTGACTCCAATACCCCCCATCTGGCCCCTCCCCCGCACCGCACAATTGCCCCACAGCACTCCCACTGCGAGCTGTCAATGTGTGCACAGGACTGCATCTCATGGACAAGCAGGCAGACACATTTACTGGAGATGTGGCAGGATGTCTACATGGCCCCCTTGCCTCATCAGCACACATGTACATATCGTCTGCACAGGGCCACATCTCTCTGATACTAAACATGGGGATGCAGTATGTGTGTGACTGATCATGTGCATGAGTGGGCATGCCACCACCAATGTCAGCAGACATGCAGCATTGTGCACGTGTGTCTGGGTTGTGTGCAAGATTGTGTATGTGCAGTTGTGTCACCCTTGATGCACATGCACAATCTTGCACACAACTCCAACATATGGGCACATGCATATGCATGGTGTTGAGGTGGGAGGGCCTTTTTTACAGCCTGCCGCATCTCAAATAAATGTGTGCCTTTGCTCTTTCACGTAGGCCTTATTGTGTGTTGTGAAATTATACTTGGACTATATTTGTTTGACTTTTCAGAGCACATTTCCAGGTCTGTGGGCCCACTAATATGTGTCTTGGAATTTATTGGTTGAGTAGGGTGTTATGAGTCTATGCCATCTTGGCCAAGGGGATCTGTGACAAGTTCCGCATTTATTGTGGGTGTGCACTGCAATGTATTTAATTGTGCATGGGTGCCATTGGGCCCATATCCCCCGTCCCCCCAGTCCCTGGTTGGTACTCACCCTGTTGCTGTTGTGACTGCTCCTGTTCAGCAGTATCCTGTCCCGGAACTCCAACCACCGTCTCCTCGTTGATGACAGCGGACACCTGTTCCTCCAACGGATCCAGCTTCTCCTGTGGTGCTGGACTCCCTCCTCCAGTCTGCATTGCTGCTTTCAGGTTAGCTGCAAGTTTCAACTTGGTTTTGCGCTTGACATCATGTCAGCGCTTCTTGCAATCGTCCACTGTCCTCCTCACCTCTCCTACAGCATTCACCTTGGACACGATGGACTGCCATATAGCATTTTTGGTTGCCAATGGCACAGTGGAGGTGACAAAAAGTTGTTGTTGGTGTTGGGTCACCTCAGCAATCAGAACCTGGTTTTCCTGCTGACTGAACCACGTCTTCCTCTTCCTCTTCTCCTTGGACTTCCCCAGGGTCTCTGGCTGGTCCTCCTGGGTGTTTGTGGGGTTGTTGTTGGCCTCTGTGCTTGGTCCAGCTTCCTCCATGGCTTCTCTCAACACTTCCAGCTTTTTTTATTTTATTTTTGGTGTTTGGGCTGCTTAGCGGGCGTTTTATAGTGATTTTTCCTGCCTCCCTTGGGAAATACAAGCCTGGCGGTGGTTAGCGATCAGTTTCGGATCGCTAATTGGGCCATCGCCACTTTTTTCACGTTAGCGTGAGAATATTTATCGCCGTAACGCTGATCTTATCGCTTGGCTTTTGACCCGGTACAGGAAATTATTGCCTGCTAGCGGCGTGTTGTGAATACGCCGCTAACAAGGCGATAATTTCCGGCGTTACACAGCGATAAAAAAAGTCACGCTAACCGAGTTTAGCGATAATTATCGCTGTTTGTTGTGAATATCCCCCATAGTGTCATATCGCCCAGATGCGGGATCAGGGAAGATGTTGTCCCCAAGAATATATGAGGCAATGTGTCGCTAAAGCCAAAATTCAAAAGAGCATTAAAAAAAAATCAATAATAAAGAATGACTCAAAAGTGAGTTGACATCAGTAATTTAGAAAACCATGAAGGTTTATTAAATTAATAAAAAGTGCAATACAGGAAATGGAAAATTCAGCAGTCTCAATTACGCAGTCAAATGAAATAGAAATCAATTGCCATGATACAAAGTACAAAGTACAAAGTACAAAGTGCACCGCTTCAGCCTAACATTTACCCAATATCTCAGGTAAAACCTTTGCAATAACTAAACATTGACTATGAGCTTTAGTACAGAATTAAGTGGGATCCATACCTTAACAATACCCTTCTTAAAAAGAACTTCCTAGTAAATGAAGTGCAGAGCTATCTACGAGTCCCCAAAACCAAGGAAGCTGCTCATGTGTACCCATTGTGAGTCCAAGCCTGTGCTTAAATCAAGTCTACTAATTTGTGTGTAGATAACTCCACTAGCAACTGTTGTACACAACCATGTGGTCTTTACTATTTCTTGTGTTTAGTATCTCTTTTTGGTGTGGTTAAAGTATTTCTCTTTTTAGTAAAAGAAAAGTACTGGGCTGAAAAGGTATTTATTATGTTTGTTGTTTGACTGAGTTCTGAGTCTCTACCTCTCCCACTACCTACCTGAGAATAATTTGATTGCTCACCTTCACTACTCTGAAAGTCAAATGTGGAGACAGTGTACTTGTCCCAGTTTGCAGAGCCATGGAATGACAGACCACAGGGCACCAGAGGCAAACAAATCCAACTACTCTAGTTGCCCAGTAGCCTCCGCTTTCAGCTGTGGCCCTCCGAGTGGGGTTTGACAGAGTGCAAGTAAATGTGTGAGAGTGAGTGAGAAGGAATGAGAGTGAGGGAGTGTAAGGGAGTTAGAACGAATGTGAGTGAGAAGAAATGTGAAAGAGTGAGTGAATGTAATTGAGCATGATTCAGTGAGTACGTGTATGTGACTGGGTATTTAGACAGTATATCGAGTTGGAAATGTCGACTTACACAAATATCGAGTTGGAAATATCGTGACACAGAAATATCGACAGCAAGAATATCGTGGTCAAGAATATCGAATTTAAGGTAAGAAATATCATTAAAAAAATATAGAAGTCATTAATATCGTTTGCAAAAATAAAGTTGTTTAAAATATCGAGTTTCTAACTAGTGTTAGTATTTTAGTTTATATTTTGAATGTATGTGATGTATGTTTTTGTGTATAAGTATTGTTTATGTTTTTTAATATATGTGTTAAATTTTTAGTAGCTATCAATTTTTTTAAATTAAATTTCGTTTTTTTGTTCCGTAGCGGGTTTTGGGTTTATAGGGAATAGGGTGGGAAGTAATTTAATTATAATAAATTAATGATTATTTTTTATTAATTAATATTTATTTAATTGAGATGTTATAGTGTTAATTGTGGGAAGTAATTTATTTGTAATTAATTATTAATTGGTTGTTAATTAATATAAATTAATTAATTGGAATTAATTATGGTAATTGTGTAATTTTGTGTAGGTGTGGGTTGTGGGGTCTATAGGGGTAAAGGATTGGAAGTAATTTATTTTTGAGTAATTAAGATTTAGTTGTTAATTTATATTAATTAATTATGGAAATTGTGTAATTCATTGTCGGTGCAGGTTGTGCAATTTATAGGGGTAAACGGGTGGGAAGTAATGTATGTTTAATTAATTAATAATTAGTTGTTAATTAATAATAATTAATTAATTGAAACTTAAATATGGAAATTGTGTAATTAATTTTAGGTGTGGGTCGTGGGGTTTATAGGGGTAAAGGGTGGAAACAAATTTATTTTTAATTAATTAATAATTAGCTGATCATTAATATTAATTAATTAATTGATATTTAATTAGAGTAATTGTTTATATTTTGTGTGTGTGGGTTTTACTTTTATAGGGGTAAAGGGTGAGGAGTAAATTAATTTTACTTACTTTATAATTAGTTGTTAAATACTATTAGTTTTTTTAATTGAAAATATGTTTTAATTGTGTAATTAATTTTTTTACAGTTTAAGTTTAGTTGTGGGTTGTGGGGATTATAAGGGTAAAATGTGGGAAGTTGAGTAATTTTTATGAGTTTTAATTTGTTTTTTAATTAATAATATTTCTTTAATTGGTAACTAAGGGGCACATTACGATACCCGGCGTAAATAAATCCGCCAGGCATGGAAGCGGCAAAAATCCGCCCGCACACACCGCCTGAACACCGACCACGCCATTATGATTACACAAACCGAAAACCGCCATCGGCGGAAAAATCACACAAAATACCGCCCGCCATCGTCCGAGTCTGAGTCAAACCGCCCGCCACGGACGGAAACACGCACGACAACACAAAACCGCCCGCCCACACGGCCGACACACCGCACGTGAAATTACGATCGCACCGCCATGAGCGCGGAAAAACCACAAATATACCGCCCGCCAGCGCAAACAACGCCGATGAGAATCGACACGGCAGAAGCCATGGCGCCAACGTACCTGCACAGAAACCCTCCGCACACAAAACCAATAGCACACAACATGGCCAACAAGTCCACACAGCAAGGCACGCACAAATACACAAGCACAGTACACATCCCGAAAACACCCCCCGGACAAACAAAAAATACAAAGGCCAGAACCCCAGACACAACACACCTGAAAACAACAGACCATGAGGACACACCCACATAGGTGAGTACAAAAGCAGCACTCCCACAGACCACAACCCCTTGCTACATTGCAAACCAGAGAGGAGAGGAGAGGACACAGTGACACAGCAAGGACAGCAGCACACCACAGAAACGCACACATCACTACCACCACCACCACCACCACCACCACCACCACCACCACCAAACACCACCACCACCACCACCACCACCACCACACCCCGGCACCACAAACCCCCTGCACATTACACAACACACACCGCACCAGCACCACAAACACCATGGCACCACAAAGGATGCCCAAGTTCACGCCCATGGAGCTGACGGTCATGGTCGACGAGATCATCAAGGTGTACCCACAAATCTATGGGAACATGGTCCAGCACACACCACTAGCCACCAGAAACAGAATGTGGAACCGGATCGTAGACCAGGTCAATGCAGTCGGGACCCTGCCCAGAAACAGAGTCGAGATTAACAAACGTTGGAATGACGTAAAGAGCCTGGTCAAGAAGAAGGAGGGCAAAAACAGAGAGCTGGCTGCCGTCACTGGCGGAGGGAATCCCGCGCTCTTTAAGACCTTCAAAGCGTGGGAGGAGAAGGTGCGAGTCGTAATCCATCCGGAGATCCTCGCCGGATTAGCAGGGGAGTGGAGGCTGGTAAGTACAAACTAATGTATACCAGCACACCGCTATGTACTCACATGCGCAACTACCATGCCACAGCTCCCAGGGACAAACACCCCCATGTCCAGCACACAATACACAACACATCACACGCACATGCAACAGACACTACCACACACAGCCCAAACCGAACAACTGTAAGATGCGTGGGGACATGTGTACACTAAGCCAGCCACGTAACCACCAACAGGTCCCCAAATATGCCAGAAGCGCCACAACGAGCACCCACCACACCCATGTGTCCGCCACAGCTGCACTAACCGACAAGTAACAGGTAAGTGGCAGGAACACAAAGTGCAGTGGGTGGGACGGTGGACAGCCCAAGTACAACACACACCAGGCCCCAGTCCCACAGCACAGCAAGGAGGAGCATCCCCCACACCCCACAGCCACGTGTCAGCCACCGCAGTGCACAACGACAGCCGAAAGGCAGACATCACGGTCCACAGCAATCGGTGTCAGTGGGTGTACAGCCACCCCCACGACCCACAACACCCCCCCACCCCCACAGACCTGCAACATGGAGCACCCCCGCTTAGAGCCATGTGGCATCCAGTACAGTGCACGCACGAACAACTTGCAGGTGGGAAACTGGACAGGGCTGGATTACTGGAGGCATGAGGACCATAACACGACCAACACATGGGACATGTCACGTAGCAGACGAACACGCAGCACCGCCCACCGTCACGAACAAGTGAACAATGTGCACACGGACATGAACAACAGACTCACACCCCACATGACCCATCACAGACATAGCAACACCCAAGGAGCCACGTCTGCATGCACAAGCCACACTGAATATAGTCCCACACGGCAGCCACTGTGCAACTCATCACACACAACCGAAACACCATTGAAGTCCTGTCCATGTAGCCCCCACTGCCTGTCAACCCCACACCCCACAACTACGCCTATGTAAGACAAACAACACTAGACGCAACAGAGCGGAACAACATAAATGCACACGAACACCACTGAACCCATCAAACTCACAGACACACCATGCACATACAACATACCATCCATCCCATCCGTCAGCCCCAGTCTCATGAAAGGCATGTCATCCGCACAGCTGCCACACATACAGCAGTCACGCTAAGACACATGCCCATGACCAACCATGTGCCAGAAGTCAATTAAGCGCACGACACACTGTGAGCAACAACACACAACATGGGCCACACCCCCCGAGCACTGCAGTGATGCACATGGCACAGGGCAGCACGCACACCAAGGAGATGGGACAACTGCAATACGTTGGCTGGCACACAACCATCACTCACTCATAACGATGCGTCCAATGCCATGTCCAGTAATCACAACAGACAGCAAATATGCAGGGCATGTCAGGCATGCACACACCTCAGACCATGCACTGTCATGCTGCCACAACACATGTCACGTTCGGCACCCATGGCTCACAGCATGTACCCCAAAAGCATATCCCCTCCCAAATGCGAATCTGGGGCATGGCCCCCATGTTGCCATATGCGTTCCTAAGCGTTCCATTTGAACCCCAAAAGCATATCCCCTCCCAAATGCGAATCTGGGGCATGGCCCCCATGTTGCCATATGCGTTCCTAAGCGTTCCATTTGAACCCCAAAAGCATATCCCCTCCCAAATGCGAATCTGGGGCATGGCCCCCATGTTGCCATATGCGTTCCTAAGCGTTCCATTTGAACCCCAAAAGCATATCCCCTCCCAAATGCGAATCTGGGGCATGGCCCCCATGTTGCCATATGCGTTCCTAAGCGTTCCATTTGAACCCAAAAAGCATATCCCCTCCCAAATGCGAATCTGGGGCATGGCCCCCATGTTGCCATATGCGTTCCTAAGCGTTCCATATGAACTCCAAAAGCAAAGTACAAACCAGACCCAGGATGGGCCAGGAGCCCGCATACACCAGAGTCACAATGAGTAGGGGCACAGCAACACACCCATCGGCATGGCCAATCCGTCCCATGCCACATGTGCACAGCACACAGTCCCATTGCCTAGCACACACAACTACAGATGCCACAGCCACACACTCGCCTCCGGGAAACCCATGTACGAGATTGCACGAACTGCCAATGTCAGACGACTAATACATACTTCGCCAGGTGCAACACAATAACAAATCTCATTCTCTCCACAGGTGACGAACTGCCGGATGCTGGGGATGGAGACAGCAGCCAGCACAGCCAGCCCACAAGCCCCCAACGAGGACACACGGATCTGGAGGATCTGTCCTCCTCTTCGGACACGGACCACCAAGCTGGCCCATCTGGCGTGGCAGGGCCCAGCCGCTCCCCAGGACCCCTCCTACCCACCAACCCATCATCCAGGGATGCTGAACAGTCCCAGTCCCCTGCTGCCACTGTCGTTGCGGCCACACCCACGGTCATTGCGGCCACTACCACTGCCGCAACCGCCACCATCGCCGCACCGACCACCACCGCCGCCGCCACCACCACGTCTTCGCTGGCACCAGCCCCAGCGCAGGTGGTGGCCCGGCCGACTGGATCCACCCTGGGAGCCACAGCGAGGACCGTGGTGTGCAATGTGGCTAGTGGGCAGGCCGGTGGCAGCAGGACTGGTAGGAGGAGCAGGGTCAGGGAAACGCCAGCCTCCCCTGGGAGCCATGCCCTGCCTCAAATGGCCAGAGTCCTTGGGGCCTATGAAGAGGCCCAAGGACAATGGGCCAGGTCTGCTACTGACACGCGGGAGGTGCTGGGGGTGCTGAGGTCCATGGACGCCCATATGGGCCAATTCGTGTCCCGTATGGACCAACTCGTGGACCTCATGGGCCAGCTGGTGGTGGCGGTGGGGTCACAGGCAAGGCCAGCAACACCACCTCCGCCACCACCTGCTAGGGCGCAGGGTCGGGCAGCAGTGTCCACTTCCCCTGCGTCCACAGCCAGTGAGCACACCTCACCCACCACCAGCAGGTCGCCACCACACACCCCCTCCCAAACGTGGAAGGGGCCGTCCGAAGAGGAAACAGATCTCCCGGGAGGACTTCGCACGCTCCAGTCGCAAGTGAGGCAGCCAGCCAGCCTTCCGCCAGCCTTCCTTGACCAGCCACTGCATTGACTTGCTCTACGATCCCACTCCACACAGCCATCTGGATGGCATGTGTGTGTTGGACTATGGACATAGAACCAGTGGGTACACCCTGATCATCACGCAGCCATGACCGACAGCTCATTGTCACTGCACGCACCACTTTTGTCATCACCTTACACACAATCACATGTCACAGTTTGTAATAAATGCACCTTTTTCACTAACTGCTGTTTGTGCCCTGTGTTTTATTTGTACGGAATACAACGGCCACCTTGGGCGGAAAGGCACCTGATGCGTGGCATGGCAATGGAATCCGGAGGGCCTGTAGGGACCTAGGGGTGGGAGACAGAACAGGAGCACATTCAATGAGTGTGTCACACACCCATCACACAGTACATGTCAACAACTACAAGCAATGTACACACATCGCACAGAGCAATAGGGCACAATGCCACAGTCACCAACAGTGGCATACTACCCTGGCCATGGAGCGTTGACACACTGCACGCAGTGAACATACGGCCACCCTGACACAGCACACACACACCTGCACAGATACAGACACATCATCCGTCGTACATGGACACTCACCGTCAAGTGAAGTAGCGGGCGATGAGCTGCTGCCGCACATTCCCAGCTTCCTCCTCTCCGCTGTCCACCTCACTCGAGCTGTCCTGGTCTGCGGGCTGGGGCCCTGGTTGATCTCCGTCATCCACAATGAGGGGGATCTGCTTCCGAATGGCCAGATTGTGCAGCATGCAGCACGCCACCACTATCTGGCACACCTTCTGTGGGGAGTACGCCAGTGCACCCCCGGTGCGGTCCAGGCACCCGAACCTGGACTTGAGGAGGCCAAAGGTACGCTCGACCACACGTCTGGTCCTTCCATGTGCCTCATTGTATCGATCGTCTGCTGGGGTGCGAGGATTCCTCAATGGACTGAGCAGCCATGCCCCATTCGGATACGCAGAGTCACCTGGGTGTGAGGGACACAGAGAACCGTTGCTATTCCAACTGGACAGGGGACAGCATCGCACAACCAGCACGCTACACCACTCCACATACTCACCGACAATACAGCCACGATCCTGTTGCAGATTGGCCATCAGTCGTGGCAAGATGCTGTTGCGCATTATGTGTGCGTCATGTGCCGAGCCTGGAAACTTGGCACACACGTGGGTGATCACCATGTCCGCAAGGCACACCACTTGCACATTCAGGGAGTGTGTGTGCTTCCTGTTGCGGTACAGGTGCTCAGTGGCCTGTGGTGGAACAAGGCCAACATGTGTGCAGTCAATGGCTCCCACGACGTGTGGGATTCTGCCAAGGGCATAGAATGCACCCTTCACTGCCGCCAATTCACGAGCCCTGGGGAAGCGGATGTACCTGTTCCGGTACAGCATCATGGCTGCCAGTACATCCCTCAGCACCTTGCTGAACATGGGCTGGGACATCCCTCCTCCACTGCCCACTGTGTGCTGGAATGACCCAGTGGCGAAGAAATGCATGGCGGCCATCACCTTAGCCGTGGGGGTGACAGCAGTCGGATACACCCTGCGGGGACGGAGATGGGGCTCTAACATGGCACACAGTCGATGCAGAGTTGGCCTGTCCAGCCGAAACTTCCTGATTACCTCTGTATCGTCCATGTCCGCCAGCAATTGGTATGGGCGGTCAATGTTCGGTCTCCGCCTGGGTTAAATGGCAGAGGACACATGTCAAAGCAACACGGCACATAGCAATTTCGCATACACATCACTGACATGACTGAGCAAGCACATGAGCCACAGCCCAGCTGTCAAGCTGGGACGGCACGGCCACAATACACTTACACAGGTCTCCCAACAATGGCAATGGCAAGTGAGACATACCACTGCCATGTGCATGCACATGGTGATCTAGGCCCCAATGACTTGCGGGGCGTGCTGATGGGGACTGACTGCATATTCGTCAAGCGGCAACGCCACGGCAACATGAGTGTCTGCTGAGCATGGAACTGCTTCCGAGGCTGGATGAGTATGGCACACGACGACGACGATGTGGGCACGGGCTGAGCGGCCAATACAAGTGGGACCTGTGGCACGAGGGGATATGAGACAGTAGTAGGTGTCAGCACTGCACCCTATGTACAGCACTGTACGGATCACAGCTCCCGAAACATTGACTGGTGTCCACATTGACAGCCCCATGCCAAGACGGCTGTGTGCTTGCAGTCACACGTCACTGGTGAGAGGTTACATTGCACGTGCCAGGTGGCAGACGTACATAGTGGGAGCTGGCATGTGTGTGCATGTGTCTCCTGTTCAGGATCCACCAGATGGGCGCTGACTCTGTACTGACCATTGGACACAGCATGTTCCGTGGAAGGCTTGTGTGTGTGGGATGGTGGCACTGGATGTGCCTCCGTTGGGTGGGGGGCCATGCACAGGGCGGGTACGTCGATGATTGCGCATTGTTGGTCACGGTGGGTGCACCAACTAAGATGTGTTGCCCTGTGTTCAATTCCTATGTCCGCATGATGATGGACTGTGGATGTGGGCAGACTACACATTGGTCGATGTGCTGTCTATATGCATGTGCCTTCACACCAGGCACAGCTGCCCCTGCACATGTGACCCCTGCTGGACTCGCTGCTGGGTCTGTGGAGCTGATGCACCTTCTGCGCGTGGGGCGGACAGCTCTCCTCACTTCCCTCATTGCGCATGTCATGTCTTTGCCGCAGGTGACATGGATCATGGAGGGCCCACATGTACGCGTGGGTAGGCTACACATGATTGTTCACTGGTCGCCACCCCCAGTCAGTGTTTCGAATGGGAAGGTTGTCGTGCTGGTGGTATGTTCGATGTGGCGGATGGGCGGGCCTAGGTGCGGGCTTACATTCCGGACATGGGGGGTAGTTGGATTGGCGACTAGTTGCAGTACACACGGGACACGTCTCTTCCTTTCCACATCTGGGTCATCCCTTGTACTAACTGACAGTGATACAGTCATCTTCGCCCCAGCCCTCATGTCCTCCCCTCGCCCCCCAATATGCATGCTCACCTGCGAGGCTAGCGCTTGCACAGGCAGCCCCAAGCTCGCACCAGAGAGGGCAAGGAGTGTATGTGTGGGTCCAGTTGCACGAGTGGGCTGTCTCAGGGTATGATGTGTGGCGGGACGCCGTCCACCTGCGTGGTGCCCCAAATGGAGACCCGGCCTGCATGGACTATGCATCACAGTCTTCGCCTTCCGGATCCGCCACCTGCGACACCCAGTGGCTGTGGCTGCCCTTGCGGCCAGGCCGCGTCCGTCTGTGGCTGTTGGCCCACACATTCACTCTTTGGCCTCTCTGGGGAGGGCTCGGGGGTGGTGGCGCACGCGCTTGCACTTAGTCGCAATGGCATGTGTCGTGGTTGGTATGATGGGCAATGGATGGGATGGTGCGAGCCACCTCCCGTGACGTCAGTGCTGCTCGTGCTGTGGTGCGTCCCCCTACACTTCCATCTGACTTGTGCCATGCTAGACGTTGAGGTTCTATTGCCTGCGTGATATGACCAGGAGGAGCGCGAGGAGACCTCACACACACCATGCTCCACTGCCATCCCGTGCCCTGTATCGCCTGTGCGGATTGACTATGTTGGGGTTACACCTGGTCGACTGGGGCTGTGTGTGCCTTGTCAAGGGGCATGGCGGGCGCACAACAGGATCCAGCTTGTCCACAGAGGGTGGGCTGAGGTGCGCCTGGTACCGCTTTGTACGTGTGCCCGGCTGCTGTGCACACACGTGTTCACTCCCCCCGACAGGTGTCCTCTCACAATGCCCAGGGAAGCGGTGGTGTACTGTTCATGACCCCTCCCAACACGGCGTGCTCCAACTTGGCATGTGCGCATCTACCCGTCGCACCCACCCACCTGAGCACTGCGTCCATACGACTTCACACGACACATGTGTGTCTTCCACAGTAGTGCTACTCATTTGCGTTGACATCCAATACCAGTGGACTACATGGTCATGTCACGAATGCCGTGTACTTCACATACTCTCATCCTCTCTCATTCGTACTTGTGAAATGAGTCAGCGGAGACAGTTTTGGTTTCAAACATTATATTGAGTCTTCTGTCCTCTGTGATGCAGTATAGTGGACACTACTGGCAGCGGAATACATGTTGAGGATATACTGAGCATGATTACAAATGGGATAGGGTGTGGGGTTACATCTGCTTGGCCAAGGCTGTGCTAATGTACATTTACGTATAGCTGCGGAGCTGCGGACTTTGACACAGACGGTATACATGTAGCCTACCAGACCGCTCGGCATCATGGGCACAGTCCATCTCAGTTCCATGTGACAGGTTTGCTGCGGTTGTTCCTCATGCACGCGTGCATGTGAGATGACATCAGGGCATGTGCTTGCGTGCATGCAGCGGCGTGCCACTTGTTGTTGCACTGTGGTGGTTACTGGACATGTCACAGTCACTGGGGTCGTTTTGTTGTTGTATGCACTTGTCGTCCATGCAAAGGTCCTGGTATGGGATTCCCGGGGCGGGGGTGGGAGGGGTGCAGCACCCACAGACTCCAGGCGACCTATTCATGTCCACTGAGCGGTGTGTGTGTCCATGTGCGCTGGATCCATGTCGTGTCCTGGTTGTTCGTGCAGTTCCGTCCATGTGGGTGCGATACACAGAGCCCATGCCACTGCCTCCCACGATGCATGCGGTGTTCCTGGATGTGATGGGGAACAGTGTGCATGTCCCGGTCATATCCGATGTCATGGCGATGTCGTTGATGGTGTGGTTACAGTTGCCGGTCGTTTGGTATGGCTGTTGTGGTGGTGACTGGCCAGTCCGTGCGGAAGCTGAGCATGGGTGCGAGGTTGGACTTCATAGGTCACTCGGGGAACCTGCGTTGTGGTCCGACGTATTTACAGGTTGTCAGGTATGCGATGCCGTCCAGCAGGGCTTCCATGTCATTGGTGGTGTACATGTTTGCCAGCCAATGAAGCGGATGGTGGCTGTCAAGGTGTTGTTCGTAGGTTGTCCCTTGGAGGACCATGATGGGGCATGCTGGGTGACATTCGATGTAGCTGTTCTCGATGATCCGTCGTGTGGAGGCACAGTGGTTCCATTTCAGTGCGGGTGCGATGTTGGCCACATACGCCATGCCCCCATAGGCAGAGCAGGCCCTGTCGTGTGCGTCCAGAGGGAGGAGTAGTGGTAGCAGGTCCGCCTTCAGACATGCCGGGTTGGAGAGGCATATCTCGACGGGATGCTGGTAGGGACACCTCCGACAGTAGAAGACGGGCATGACGCAGCTGAACAATGTGATGCGGTAAGTCAGTCGGTAACTTACGTTCAGCAGGGACAGGAGATCGCATCCCAATGTATGTATCGTGTTGGTTTTGTACAGCTTGAGCTGTTCGGCGTAGTTGGGTAAGTGTGTTGCGGTTGCCATTTCGCAGCGGTTCGTTGAGGTGGCGTGCTCCGGCTCTGTGTGCAGTCTGCAATGTGCACGCTCCGGGGTTGCTGTGAGCTCTGTGTAGTCGTAGGGAGACAGGACTTGTGTTCTGTTGGCTTGTTTGGAGGACACGGGCCCTCTTCCCACATGCTTCTCAGACAGTTCAAGGTCAGTGCTGTGTGACTCCTTCCAATTAACTTGCATGTGGCCGACATGGGGGAGTGTTTTCTTCTTTCTTCCCCGTCCATTGTGTGCTTCTGTGATATGCGCTATCTGCCCTGTGGTCGGTCTCCTCGGCATGCCTGTGTTAGTCTATTCTTGGACAATGGCTGTATTCACCGGCTTCTGTCGTAGGGCTGTGGTTTCGGAGTTGGAATGGAAGGTCATTCAGTGCTGTCTGCTCTCCCTTGTGTGGGCGGCAGCCTGCCTTTCCGCTCTGCGTTGGGCCTTGTGTGTGGATGTTATTCTTGGGCCACGTGTTGTCGGTCCCCGGGCTCTTTGGTGTTCCGTTTCATATGTCTTGTTCATATGTGCAGGGTGGTATGGGTTTTTCAGTGTGGTACTGGCGTTCCTCTTCCCGAAGGGGCCCTGCTTCTCCTAGTTGGTGTTGCCGCCGCTGTGTGCTATGCCATGTTTGTTACACTGGGGTGTGTCCTGCAGTTGCGTGTCTTCACTGACATGTGTGCGTCGGTTGTGTGGCGTTGGGAGTTGTCCGTGAATTGGGCGTTGGGGACATGTCTGTGGCCAGCCTGTCACGTGTCATGTGCGTTCGGGGTGGGGCTGATGTGTGTGCTGCTTGGTTGTGTCCCTGTGTCTGTGTGCGACGCATGCATGGCGCTGCGGTTGGCCTCTGCGTTGTGCGCATGTGTGGCGGCGTCATCGGCGCTTTGGGGCCGTGACGAGGTGGTTGGTTCCTAGTCCCAGGTGGTGTGTACACATGTGTTCCGCGATGTTAGGATTTGGCCTGTGTGTCATATGTGGATGCAATGGTGGATGTGTGGTGTGCACGCGCTGGTGGGGGGTTGTCCGCTTTTTCCGCCCTTGCACTGTGTGCGCTGTTTGCGTGCACTTGTTGTGTGTGTGCCTACCTGCGTCTCCGCGGTACGTTGCGTCCTTGGTGGTGCATCAGCAGAAGCATGGGAAGGGCCTGCAGTGCTGGATTCATGCCCGGGGTGCCGCTTCTTCGTTGTCCGTGCTCTGCGTCCGTGTTTCCGCCTCTCTTTCACGTGCGGTGTCTCTTTGCCGTGGGAGCCGTTTGTTTGCGGCATCGTAATTTATGCGCCGGGCGGGACGTGTTTCGTCGGACGGTGTGTGTCAGTTGTGCTGCGCCGCTACGTGTGCGGGCGCACTTTGATGGCGGACGGGTGTTGCTGGCTTGCCGGCGGTGTTTGGCCTGCTTTTCGCATCGTAATTGGGCGGGCGTGTGGACTGCTGCGTGCCGGCGGTAACTGGTGGTTTTTGCATCCGCCAGCACGGCGGTTGTGCTTCCGCCCGCCATCGTAATGTGCCCCTAAGTATGTTAATTATGGAAGTACATTTAAAAAAAAATTAGATGTGGGTTGTGAATTGTGTGGTGTTGTAGGGTAGGGAATAAAAAAAGTAAATTTGTGACAACAATATGGCTGGCATATTCGGCGGACATATATATATTCGGTCTAGTGCCAAATCCACCTAGAGGAGGTGGTGATCTCATCAGGGAGAGTAACGTGGACCATGATTTGCAGGGATTTGGCACTAGACCGAATTCATATATCCGCCGAATATGCCAGCCATATTGTTGTCACTAGAGCTATGATAGCGCCAACTTGGGCGTTTATTTACTATATAACGGTTGTCATTAAGTCTTGCAATATGATTGTAAATTTTAAGTCGTCATATTGTTTTGAGAATGAAATACGAAATGAAGTTATGTTTTGTTAAACTGGCGCATACATATTTGTATGTATATTAGTACTTACATTTATAATTCGCTCATTACAAGATGTCTGCCATTTCACAATGATGCTGATGGTTACTTGAAATGTAGTCCCTTGTCGACTTTCACAAATGTGGGTGTTTTTTTACTTTATTTAAACATGCAAGGAATGCTTTTTTGTTCGTGTGATCAAGACTACGGTCGAAACGCGTAACGAGCATTAAATAGCTATCAATTGCTACCTGATCTCCGAGTGTGCGTTTATTTTGAATCTTCGTGGATATATATATATATATATATACAAATCGATATTTTGTACAACTATATTTTTGACATCGATATCTTTTTTCTTGATATTTTTGTACTTACCTGTATAAGTACATGGAGTCGATATTTTTGCATTCTATATTTTTTCATCGATATTTTTTACATCTATATTTTTTACATCGATATTCTGTCAGTGAACCATGTGACTGTGTTAAAACTTGTGAGTCTGTTACTGGCCTAAGCATACTTGAGGTAATTCTTGGCACATGGGTTAGCCATGGCAAAAGGCTGCCACTGGCACACTAGAATTAATTCTTGGCATATTAGAAAGCATGGGCAATATACTGCCATTGGCATAACAAACGGAGTTCATGGCATAACGGTGACACATGGCAAAATGCTGCTGCTGGCATACTGAAGTAAATAAAAAAGTGATGAATGGAATGCTTTAATTAATCTCAGCCATTGGTAATTACTCGGGCCGCATCACAGTCCATCATTATTTTGCACACTGTAGGAAAGTAGGATCTGCTTCTTATGGTTACCCCCACTTTTTGCTTTTTGCACCCACTGTTTTGACTAGTCTAGCTAGGATCCTACTATTCAGGACCCCAGCATATCTGCTTTCTTCTTTAAATTGCTAAGCATGTACTTTGGTACACTCCAGATTGGATACTGGGCACCCTTGTAAGTCCCTAGTATATGGTACACATGTACCCAGGGCATAGGTACCCCAGAGGCCTCCTATGGGCTGATGCATTTATTATGCCACCCATGAGAGGCCATGCAAAATGGAACTACAGGTGTGCTACTGCAACCTGTGTAAGCTGGTGCTTGCACCACTTACGAGAGATATAGGTTCACTATATCTGTATATATCACTACACTTAAAACTTATAAGTCACCCCTATAGCAGGCCTTACCAATCCTGAAGGCAGGGTGCTGGGTTTTATGTGAGAGGGTGCTCCTGCATGAGCAGGGCCCCTCTGCAGCCTTCGGAGAAGGTCTCCAGGGTTGTCTGTGATACAGCCAGACATATAGGTAGAGGTGCATTATAACCTTGCGGTAAATGCTATCTCGAAAATGGCTGCAACAAAATATGTCGTGTTTGGTATCAAACACCTTGGAATCATACCTCCACACCAGTAACTGGTGTGAGAGGTATGATTCCTCCCCTCAGAACCAAGCTTCTGGGGGTACCTAGTATACTGGTACCAGCTTTCTCGACCCGGACAGCACAAAATGGATGCTGCCAGCCACAGACACGATTCTGCCCTCCTGCTGCTGAGCCAAGCTCAAGCAGGGGAAGGCAGCATAATAGGCATCCTGTCACAGGGAGGTGTGACCACCTCCCAGACAGGATTTAGTGTATTGGGGCTGGGTGGGTGCACTGTCTCAGTGCCAGAAAGTTTGCACGAGGGGCACATTTGGTGTCCCTGTGCATAGTCCAGCTCAAACCAGTTCTGGGAGCCATTTGCTCCTGCTCTGGCGCGAAACTGGACAAAGGACATGGGAGTAGCCTCCCCCCTGTCCTGACCCTCCCCTAGGAGGGTCCCCTGAATCTGTCCGACCCTCTCCCGTGGGTATAAAATGGGTTACCTGGCTACAGGACATTGGATTTTACGTGGACAAGATTCTACAAGAAGAAACCACTAAGCTTCGACCGTCTGGACACGCTGGACTTTACTGTACCTCCATTGGGCTCGACTTCGTCTCCCTTTCCGTCCAAAGCCTCGTCTGTGTCCGTGCTCCATACAGGCTCTGTGCAGGACCCTGTGGACCTCCAAGACATCAGACGAATCTCCCTTGGGGTGAAGGAGTCACTCCCCTGCATTCGCAGGCACCATAACGCAACTGACCGGTCTGCTGATCCTGAGCTCCTGCAGACTCTAAAGGCTCTAGCAGCACAGGAGGTGGGTTCCGAAGGTCTCCGAGGTTGAGCTGCCCTCTCACTGAGCTTGAGGCCAGTATCCCTCGTGGGGACCGTATAACCCATACCTCTGTGCACTGTGTTCATTTGCAGCAGCACATGCTGGTTGTTGTGCAACAATTCCGTGCATTGGGCTAATTGTAGCCCTGACCCCAGTGCACTTTTTCTACAAAGAACTCCAGCCTCTTTGCACTCTGTGCCCTACTAGCTGTTGTTCTGTGAACTCGCCTGAGGTCCCCTCGCGACTCCTGTGCCTCCAGCCTGTGGGTCCACTTGAGGGTCAACACTGCTTTAATTGGGCTCCCCTGGTTGCTCCAGGCCTGCCCTAACTCCCCTTGCTGTGGTGAGTCTCCTGGTCCTTTCTGGGCCAGCTCGACACTGAACTTGACCATCTTCGTGGGTTGCCGCTGCCAAATCTTGTTGGTGCTCCAGCCAGACACTGACCCCTCAGCACACGACATCCTTTGTGGGACAGCTTGCCTCCAGCTCCTGGTTGTCCTAGACATCTCCTGGTCCTCGCAGCTGAAGAGTCAAGATCCCTGTCAATGCACCTGAAGCACCTGACATTGGTGGGCATTCGTCTACCGAGCCCCTGGTCACTCCAAAGTGACCCAGACTCTGTCCCCTCTGCTTTCAGGTTCTTCTCATCTAGAATCCACATTTGGATTCCACCGGACATTCTTCTTACTTCCAGCAGTGGCATTTCTTTGAAGTCTTCCAGAGAAAATGACTAGGGTTTCCGACGCCACTTTGTACCTATGCACCCGGCTCCTCTGGGATAGGTAACTCTGATACAAAGGTATCCACGGGTGGGGTGGCTCTCCAACCTCTTAAGTTCCAAGGGAATTCCTCGACATCCACTGGGAAGGGTCCTTAGTCTTTAATTTTCCAACTGCGACTTCCTCATAGAATTGTACGGAGCACGCGGTCATATTCTCACTCTGCACCCGTCCTCCGTGGGGTCCCTAGTTACTCACCTTGGGTGGTTCCTTGGGGTCCCAGCAATTCTACACCTCCTAGACTAGGTCTAGTCCTGAGTCGTGGTTCCTATACCACTATTTTAGTATATGATTTGGTCTCCCCCTGGAGCCCACTGTGTATTGTGCTATTTACGATTGTTTCTTTGCAACTGTATTACTCGATTTGGGTCGTACCCTCGTGTAGAGGATATTAGAGAGTGTTATATATAATAAATACATATTTTTATAATTACTGTGTGGTTTCCCTTTCATTTAACCAATACAATAAGGTTGCATTCTGGTAAAACAAGCTGCTTAACATTCCTTCAAGACTTAGGGGCCGATTCCGATTCAGGCCGGAAAACGTACCGACCGACTCGGTACGGGAATTTAGTCCGACCGACACGTACCGGCGCTGCCCGATCCGCGTAGTACGATGCAATGCATGTGAATTACGACCGACTCGTGCGGAACACAAGCCGAACGACCAAACCGCACGGAAACCAGCTATCCGGCCGGAAAACCACGCAAATCGAACCGACCGACACGCACCAGGAATGAACCCGACAGAAACGTACCCACGAACTCCGACCCGCGAAAGTACGATGCAATGCGTGTAAAACCAGACCGAGTCGCACGGAGCTCAAGCCGTACGACCGACACGCATACAAAACAGGTTTCCAAAGCAACCCAATACTCCGCGACCGACGCGTACGCCGCACATGAAACACAGCAGAAACACAGCTTGAAAGACTCGGAGAAGCTCGCACGAGCCAACTGCAGCTTCCTACTCGGTCAGAAGAACGTCTCCTACATGCCTAAAAACTACAAAGGAAAAAATACAAAAAAAAGGGCCAAACAAACAATGACAAAGTCAATAAACACTGGGGGAAAAAAACATGGAACAAAGACACACCCACAACTCCACCCATATAAAGGCCACAAATCCCTACCATGATCCTTTGCAAATTCAAATGACCTGCCAGCACAGAACACCATCAGACAGCAACCACAGACACACCCACAACTCATCCATCACACAAGCCACACACCATTAGCACCTCCCAAATAGCACCCTCACATATACCCAGCAAAACCTACACTCACCCACCCTCACTTGCACACACACACACACATCAATCCCCACCACCACCCATCACCATGCCCCCAAAGAAGAATCCAAAGTTCCTAGACAGTGAATTGGAAGTCCTGGTAGATGAAATCCTCAGGGTAGAGCCACAGTTGTTTGGTACATTGGTCCAACAGACCCCCATGTCGCAGAAAACCAAGATGTGGGAAAGGATCGTCGACAGGGTGAACGCACAATCACCATGTTTGCGCACAAAGGAAGACATCCAGAACAGGTGGTATGATGTGCGCAGGAGGGTCAAGGCCCTACTCAAGAAGGATTACGCTTTGAGTCATCGTACCGGCAGTGGCCCTCCTGCCAAACCAGTATACCTCAGGCCCTGGGAGGAGAAGGTGCGGGCCATCCTACCACCAGAGAGCGTACATGGACTATCAAACATCCCAGAGCCTGGTGAGTACACAACCAATATACCCAATATTGTGTGACAATACACACACATCACTGTCAAGGGGATAGTGAAACCATGCACCGTTAGCAAAGCCACAGTAACCAAAACATAATCATCCCAAGATGTGTATGTTAGTCAGACAAACACAATACCTGCCATCTCATAGTGATATGTAACTGTGTCATGACATGTACAAACCTAACAACAAATAGAGCAAGGCAGTGGCACAAATCTAACCAACAAACACTGTCAGACATTTTGCCACCACTAGAACACCACCTCACAGGGAAGCTCACTGAAAGGAAGGAATTCTGTGTATGCTGGTGAAGTCAGTGTAGCCAATAGCATGATGGGAGTTGTAGTCACAGATATTGGTCACCCTCACAATTGGCCCATCAACACCACTCTGAACCATGCTCACATCACAGGGAGTGGAAAAGAACTGACAAGATGGCTGACACTGGGTACTGCTGTGGGGAGCACAAGGCCCTGCTGGGAACTGTGCACCAACCAACAGCAGGACACCACTGACTGACATCCTGAAAGCCAACTTGCACTCCCTGCAATGGAAGCACGTTCCATGGTGGGATATCTGGCTGGGTGGGAAGGAGGACTGACAGCACTGACCATAGTTACCAGCAGCTTTTCTCACACACACCCTTAACACAAACTCCACACAACTCACCTGGGAGAATGCATTGCCTCACACTCTAATTAAATATCCCACAAAGAACCACCACCCTGGGTTATGCTGTGTGAAGCACAGGGACACTTTTGGGACTTGTAGCCAAACTAACGCCAGGACAACACTGTCAGCCATCCTGTCAGCACAGGCACACTACCCCACAGGGAAGCAGAGTCAAAAGGAAGGAAGTATGGGCAAGCTGGGAAGGGGGTGTAGGCAATAGCATGATGGGAGTGGAAGTCACAGCTCAACATCCCCACCCACATGGCCCAGCAAGCTCACACTGAAGCATGCACACCTCACAGGGAGTGAAAAGCCACCTCAAAGATGTCTGACACTGGCCTCAGCTGTGGGGAGCACAAGGCCCTGCTGGAAACTGGGCACCAACCAACAGCAGGACACCACTGCCTAACATCCTCTAAGCCAACTTGCACTCCCTGCAATGGAAGCACGTTCCATGGTGAGATATCTGGCTGGGTGGGAAGGAGGGACTGACAGCTCTGACCATAGTTACCAGCAGCTTTTCTCACACACCCCCTAACACAAACTCCACACAACTCACCTGGGAGAATGCATTGCCTCACACTCTAATTAAATATCCCACAAAGAACCACCACCCTGGGTTATGCTGTGTGAAGCACAGGGACACTTTTGGGACTTGTAGCCAAACTAACAGCCAGGACAACACTGTCAGCCATCCTGTCAGCACAGGCACACTACCCCACAGGGAAGCAGAGTCAAAAGGAAGGAAGTATGGGCATGCTGGGAAGGGGGTGTAGGCAATAGCATGATGGGAGTGGTAGTCACAGCTCAACATCCCCCACCCACGTGGCCCAGCAAGCTCACACTGAAGCATGCACACCTCACAGGGAGTGAAAAGACACCTCAAAGATGTCTGACACTGGCCTCAGCTGTGGGAGCACAAGGCCCTGCTGGGAACTGGGCACCAACCAACAGCAGGACACCACTGCCTAACATCCTCTAAGCCAACTTGCACTCCCTGCAATGGAAGCACGTTCCATGGTGGGATATCTGGCTGGGTGGGAAGGAGGACTGACAGCTCTGACCATAGTTACCAGCAGCTTTTCTCACACACCCCTTAACACAAACTCCACACAACTCACCTGGGAGAATGCATTGCCTCACACTCTAATTAAATATCCCACAAAGAACCACCACACTGGGTTATGCTGTGTGAAGCACTGGGACACTTTTGGGACTTGTAGCCAAACAAACGCCAGGACAACACTGTCAGCCATCCTGTCAGCACAGGCACACTAACCCACAGGGAAGCAGAGTCAAAAGGAAGGAAGTATGGGCATGCTGGGAAGGGGGGTGTAGGCAATAGCATGATGGGAGTGGTAGTCACAGCTCAACATCCCCCACCCACTTGGCCCAGCAAGCTCACACTGAAGCATGCACACCTCACAGGGAGTGAAAAGCCACTTCAAAGATGTCTGACAATGGTGCTCTGTTGTGGGGAGTACCAGGCCCTGCTGGGAACTGGGCACCAACCAACAGCAGGACACCACTGACTGACATCCTGAGAGTTAACCTGCACCCCCTGCAAGGGTGGCATGCTTCATGGTGGGATAACTGGGCTGGGGGGAGAAGGAGGGCCGGATGTCAACCAAATACCACCAATGCGGGTCATGCACACACTTCAACATTCACATTGAAATGCTTCAGGTTGGCAGGACAATGTGCTACACCAATATCAACCTCTGACTGTGACAACTTAGGACAATGCAATGTACAGGCCCGCATCCAGAGGTACAGTCACAACTGTCAGGTGTTTGAACCATTGATGCCTGTAGAAACATAACATACATTGTGTGTCTCTTCCAAAAGCAGGTGATGATGGGGACACAGCAGCAGATGATGAGAGTCCCTGTCCCAGGCTCCGGGGGCCCCTGAGTTCTCTGGTGTGGAGACAGCCTCTGCCCTCCTCGGATGGCGAAGTCCTACCTGGCCCCTCCGGTGTGAGTCATCATGCAGCACCAGCAGGACCACCATCTGCACCCCTGCACTCCTCCAACATCTGCCAACACACAGACCACCCCCGCCGACACGGACAGAACAAGGACACTCAATGACAACAGCACAGGGACCCCGGCCCACCGTGAAGCAACGGACAACAACCCCAGTACCAACCCCCAAGGGGCCCTAGAGCTCACCTGTGCGTGCCACCGCAGGTCCCGCACATGTGGCCAGGGGTGGTGGGAGGAGTGGTAGGCAGAGGTCGCTGTTTGCAGAGGGTCTGGACTGCATGATGACCCACAACTGGTACGCATTGCTGATGCGTGCCAGAATAGCACCGGAGAGGTCAGCCAGGTAGTGGGGATCCTCAAGGACATTCAACAGCAGCAGGCTGCCCATCATGCCCGTTTGGACTCCCACATGTCCCGTGTGGAGACACACATGTCTCGCATGGAGTCCAAGTGGGACACATTGGAAGAACTGACAGCGGTGCAGAGGGACATATTGACATGCCTCCGCCAGATTAGCACCAACATGGCCACACCTCCCTGTGTGCCCACAACATCTGGTGCCGCAACAACCGCAACTGCCACAGGGAGGGAGGGTGACTCTGGTGGAGAGTCCTCTGCACCGCATCGGCCTGCACGTGAGGGTCCCCCCCGAAAGAAGAGGGGTCGTCCGAGGAAGGAAAACTGAGAGGCCGATGGCCATGTACATCCCCCAGGAACCCAAAACCTGTTCTGGAAATTCTCCTTTGTGTGCAAACTGTTCACCCTGTCGAATGCAACCCAACTCTCCCACATGACATGCGAAGTTTAAGTTGGACCAATGTATCAGTTGACTGTGGACTTTACTCAGGACATTTCTGCTACCGACACTTCCAACTCATCTGGGAACTTTGGATTCCAATCCCAATGTACAGCACCCACCATCCTGTGCACTATCCTCACACATGTATGTAAATAAACTCACTAATACACCATACTTGCCTCTGTTGTGATTCCAACGTTGTTTTTGTCATGGAGATGATGATCTGCTAAATGACACTGTGCATGCTAACTGCTACAGCAAGTTCAACACCGTCATGTGAGTCATGGCGACGTGACACATATGAGGGAGACACACCACTAGGGCTACACAACACACACACACCAGGGCCATCTGACTCATCGCCTACACTGATGTTGCCAGGAAATACAGTGGAATGCACAGATTCCACACCTATTCAGAGTCTGTGTTAACTAGCCCACAGGTGAAGTAAGCAAATGTCAGTCAGATGTGTGACCACAGACAACGCACATCCCAAAGTGAAGCACAGGTTTATTACACATTTGCAACATGTTGTTTCCACTACAGATGCAAGGTAATCCCACGTGGCAGTGGCCACACAGTCACCAAGTGTAGCGGAAATAAAGTCCAGGGGTGTGTGGCACATCACCTGCAGGGAAACGACTGCTTCCACCCTGGAAGTTGAATCATGGTGTCGGGGGATCCGAGTTGACCAAACAACTCTGAAAGTACCCTGTGAAGGACAGACATGACACACAGTCAAAAGCACTGAAGAACAGGACAGAACTGCAATACTCATGCCCAATACATGTCACAAGATACCTACACAAAACCAAGTTAGCATGTCAACACTGTTGGGGAGTACAGACTACCTGTAATGACACATCGCTGCACGCATACAGTCAAGTAGCACATGGCCACACTCAAACAGCAACAGAGCACCACCAACACATATCATGCAAACTCAAATCATTGACATACCAACTCTGTATACTCACATTCAGCTGAAGAAGTTGGTGATGAGCTGTGTGCGGACATCCCCCTCATCATCATCATCATCACTGGCATCGTGGCCCAGGCCAGGATCCTCCACAGGTGGCGGATGTTGGTCATCGTCATCCAGGATGAGAGGCAACTCCTTCCGCACTGCCAGGTTGTGTAGCATGCAGCAGACGATGACAACCTTGCACACCTTTGCAGGGGCATATGGGAGGGCCCCTCCTGTCTTGTCCAGGCAGCGAAGCGGCTCTTCAGGAGACCAAATGTCCGCTCGATCACTCCCCTGGTCCGACCATGTGCCTCATTGTAGCGCATCTGGGCTGGTGTCACAGGGTTCCTGAGGAGTGTCAGCAACCACGGCATGTTGGGGTATCCGGAGTCACCTACATACAGACAATTGCACATTAGCTGAGTTGGAAAAGAGGGTGGAATACAACATTGCAGAACACACACAATGGTACAAAGTCAGCACACACCGACAAGCCAGGCACGCTGGTTCTGCATCTGTGACATCAACCTCGGGATGCGACTACTCCACATTACGTAGGCATCGTGTGCAGAACCGGGGAAACGTGCACACACATGTGAGATGCTCATATCTGCAAGACATACCACCAGGGCATTGATAGAATGGTAATGTTTCCTGTTCCTGTATGCCTGCTCATGTGCTGTGGTGGTACCAAAGCCACATGTGTCCCATCAATGGAGCCGATGACATGTGGTATCCTCCCCAGGGCATAGAAGTCACTCTTGACGTCAGTGAGTTGTTGACGTTTAGGGAAATAGATGTACTGGTTCAAGTATCTCAACATCGCCTCCAAAACATCGCGTTGCACACGGCTGAACATGGTCTGTGACATCCCACCAGCAGACGCCACAGTGTGTTGAAAGGTACCGGTGGCAAAGAAGTGTAGGGCTGCCATCACCTTCACCTTGGGGGTCAGCGCTGCAGGGTATGGCCGGCCAGGTTGCAAATGTGGGGCCAACTGCACCGCCAATTCCTCAATAAGCGGCCTGTTGAAGCGGTACCGTCGGATGCAGTCACGTTCAACCATGGTTGCAAGGTCAGGGAATGGTCTATGGACAGCTGGTGCCCTGCAGTGCATAGGTGAACAAAGAAAGATTGTCAGTCACCCCACATATGTGGCATTGACCATACTCAATATCACATGATACATCATTACGAGACACAAGTACTTGATGTGTGTGCCATTCTGTATGGACATATATGGCACCTACATGGCCAACATCTAACATCTCAGTTCAACATGTGTTGACAACAAGTTCCAGGTTGTGCTATGGGAAATCATTCGGCTGTGTCACAGTACCCATGTACTGCTGTCACGTTCCAAACACACACCACAGTGACAAGTGCGGACAGATGTGCCCCAGGCATCACAGCTCTTTGACAGGTAGATTCCCAGGTACCCTGTATTGCCACATGGACACTGGCATGACATGGCGTATCATGTACATGCCAGCAAAACAACCATGACTCCCACATGTAGTGGTCCCTGTTGCCTCTGCAGGACAGACATGGACGTCTATGACACACACACGCACAACATCAAAGTCGATGCACAAACAACGTGGATGTGGAGACTGTCTCCCATTGTGCACATGGAATCCGAAACATCTGAAACACAACATGCACACAGATTGTGGAGGGCCATCACAATTGTGGCAATGGGTCACCCTTTGACGTACATACCATCCCACATGGGACTCAGGGTGTATGTGACATAACATACACATACACAACCTGGAGATGTGACCATGCCACATGCTCTGAACTGAATAGTTGCACATCACAGTGGTCATGTGCACAACACACAAAGGATTCTGTCCCCATGAACACGTGCACAGCCTGGGAGTGGCTCCCCCCAAGTGCCACCCAACAAACCACATGTTGATCCCCATACACACACAGGTAATGCAGCCATACATGCCTTAGGATACAGTGTGGACAGGCTGTGGTGTTGTAGGTGTGCCCCTGAGTCCCTGGCAAGTAATTGTGGCTGGCATACGTTCACCAGTGACAACCATGGTGACATATGCGAGTGACTTGTACAGGGACGCGTCGTACAGCAATGGACCGATCCGTGTGCACGCATTGGCCATTGCATATGATGTGGACGGATGCGTGTTGTTTTCCGAAATACGCGTTGTACAGCAATGGACCGATCGGTGCGCACACATTGGCCATTGCATATGATGTGGACGGATGCGTGTCGTTTTCCAAAATACGCGTTGTACAGCAATGGACCAATCGGTGCACACGCATTGGCCATTGCATATGATGTGGACGGATGCGTGTCGTTTTCCGAAATACGCGTTGTACAGCAATGGACCGATCGGTGCGCATGCATTGGCCATTGCAACTGGTGTTCTCTATCAACAACTCACCTGAGTCGATATCTGAATTCCAGGCAACAATGTTGCACATTCACGACTGGATGAATAACAACCAGCTAAAATTAAATCCGGACAAAATAGAAGTGATTCTGTTGGGTGGTCCCCTGAACCCATGGAATGCACAGTTTTGGCCGAGTGAACTGGGTTCCCCACCCAACACTTCTCCCTCAGCCAAAAGTCTGGGAGTGATCATCAATAGTGATCTCACCATGAAAGCTCAGATAGGAGCAGTAACTTCCACTTGTTTTTTTCAACTGAGGAAAATAAGAAAGATCAGGAGATTGCTCACACGGGAAGCCTTAATCCAGGTGGTCCTAGCCATGGTGATATCACATCTGGACTATGCCAACTCTTTATATTTTGGCATACCACTCTACCTCACCAAGAGACTGCAAATGGTACAGAACCAGGCAGCCAGACTGATATCCCAACAACCTAGATGGGAACACATCACTCCCACCATGAAAGAACTACACTGGCTTCCCATCCCACAAAGATGTGCATTTAAGGTTGGTTGCCTTATCTTTAAAACTTTGTATGGTGCTAGCCCAAAATTTATATCCAGACTCGTTCAGAAATACGTACCTGCACGTAGTCTACGCTCTGCCCATAAGAACCTCTTAGCCATTCCTCCCTACAGACGGAAGCGAATTGGAGGCTGCAGGTTTGCAGTATTAGCACCCAGTTTCTGGAACACTCTTCCTTTGGACATAAGAACTTGTAATGAATTCACAAGGTTCCGTAGGCTTCTTAAGACTTGGCTGTTCACCCAAGCGTACAACTAGTTCTTCAGACAATTGAATGCAGTGGGCCCCAACAATTCCTTAAGTTTAGCGCCAAGAAACCAACTGGTGTACGTGCGCTTTATAAGAAATGTTAACATAACATAACATTGCATATGATGTGGACGGATGCGTGTCGTTTTCCGAAACACGCGTTGTACAGCAATGGACCGATCGGTGCGCACGCATTGGCCATTGCATATGATGTGGACGGATGCGTGTCGTTTTCCGAAATACGCGTTGTACAGCAATGGACCGATCGGTGCGCACGCATTGGCCATTGCATATGATGTGGACGGATGTGTGTTGTTTTTCAAAATACGCGTTGTACAGCAATGGACCGATCGGTGCGCACGCATTGGCTATGGACTGACATGGTAACGGACGCGTTTTCGAAGCTTTTACGAGTCGGATGCAGTGAATTCAGTTGGCCACCCACAACAATGTTGCAAATTCATGGGTGTCATGAAGTTGAACTTTTGAAGGATGCTATGGGCGTGTATAAGTGGTGCAATTCCATGGATTGGCCAGATTCAGAAGATGCAAACGACTTGGACCTATCACTTTGGACACATGGGACAGTATCTGCCTCTGCAGCACACATATAATGATGGCTGTTCTCCTGAGAGCTCACTTGCCTGCACTACATGCTCCAGGACGACATCTGCCACCACCACTGCTGCTGTCTCTGCATCCTCTGGCTACGGCAATGGCACGTACTGAAAAGAGAGCCCCAGCCTTCAGCACTGAGGAGAACCAGGCCCTGCTGGACAGCCTCCTTCCACAGTACAGCAAGCTGTATGGGAGAACCAGGGGAGCAGGTGAGTGTGCTGTGCTGTCCACTGCCTTACTAATTGTGCATGTTGTCTGACTAGCAAGACTAGCAAGACTTACAGTGTGTACACCAGTGGCTAGCATGCTCACTGAGTAGTTGGCACCCCCCAAAGTGTGTAGTTACATGCACTGAACAGGTATAGTGCAGTAACAGTGCATTCCAACAAGGTTTTACTTCCCAGGCAATGATACCATCACAGCCATAGTTGCACTACCTGTGTACATCATATGCCCCTGTGATTGAGACATGTATATCCAACTGTGTGATGCACGGATATGTTGCATGTGTAGTAATGGCCTTTTCACTTTGTCATCCTCACAGGTTGATGCCCACCAGAAGCAGGACATCTGGCTGACCATCGTCCAGGCAGTAAGATCTGTGGGGGTCTACGGGCGCAGGATCCGCAACTGCCAGAAGAGGTGGCAGGACCTTCGTGGCTGGACCCGGAGGATCGCAAGGGTCCAGCTGAAGCTGTTGTCTCCTCGCAGGAGGGGCGGACACCGGACCCTGACCCCCCACATGCTCTGGATTCTGGCGGTGGTCTTCCCTGACCTGGATGGGCAGCTGAAGGCCAGACAGCAGCAAGGAGGGGGTAAGTGCTAGCCTTTTCTGTGTACTATGACTAACATGCTCTATGCACTCCTTTAGCCTGGTTCCACTTCCACAGTACAACTGTCTTGTCGTCCTGGACTCATGTCCCTCACTTGTGTCATGCCCCCTCCTCATCTGATACACAGGTGTGGCCCTTACAGTCTGTGACTTAGGTCACTTGGGTACTGTGTACTTGCAGTTACCTGTGGTTCAAGTTGGGGACAGCATCAGTTACAGGAACTTTGTTGTGTGCTGCATGGGTGGTACAATTGCTCACACAATGCCTGTGATCTGACATGTACTCTGGGTATGGCTTCACAATGTGTTCCAATTGCTGCTCTGACTCACCACATGTCTGGGGTATGTGCCACACACCCATGCTGCAGCAGGGACCAAGGCGGGAGCCTCAGAAGTATGTACATCATGTGTGTGACACATGCATAGCCACCTGCCTAGTGTTCAGGGTAATACCATGTTGCACATGGACCAGGACTGTAATGCCTACTCCGTACATCGAAGGCACTCTGTTCTCCGACTCCCGTGTGTCAGCATACATATTGGGCATTGTGAAGAGTGCACTCAGGTGTCTGCCTCTGTGTCACCGTGGTGTGGCCTTGCTTTTTTGACTCTTGGAGTGTTTAAAAATTTGGGGTGGCCAGCCATCTGAGTTGTGACTATAGGATCTGCACATTGGTTAATGCATAGGTCTCTGATCCCTTGACTGTGCACAAAGGTGTATGAAACATTGAGGTGCAGGCAGCTTTGGTTCATTCTCATCAGACGGTGAAGTGCCCATGTGTATGGATTTGTGTTTGCAGTCACTCAAATGTCTCATTTGATTGACGTGGGATCATCTTAGTCCTCATGATGTGGGTGGCCAGGGGTGCACATGTGCACCTGTCAGCTACAGGGCTTGCATGCCCAAAACGTCCATGATTGTGACACAGTGTAGACTGGTGTTGTGTGTATGCACTGCCCCTGTGACAGGAGACAGTTATGACTGACTTGCCAGACAGGCCTGTGCCATGACATTCAACTCGCAAAGGGTGATCCAGCAGTAGTGTGATATGTCCTGCAAGCACACCATTGTCGCATTTTCTATCAGGACATGAGGACATCATTGTGTCTGGTGATGGAAGCAAAACCCGCATATCGACAGAGACTCTGCCCGTCACTTTTCCTGACACATGTACTGAGTCAGTGGCAGGAGATGGCATATGTTTGGAGGGACACATTTCCACATGTTCTCTTGGATGTCCAACAACTGTGTATGTGGTGCATGTGTGTACATATGATTAGTCGCATACAACAGGCACCAGACAGATGGGTGCATGGACAGGTAGGATATGTGTGGCATGAATGACTGTCAGGCAGACAATGGGCTTCTTCAAATCAGTGTCAGCACTTATTGCAATGTCTAGCAAATGATGGCAGGAGCTTGCTCTGTGATGTGCTGTACTTACTGTGGCGTGTGTGGTCAGTACAGGTGACTAATGTTGCTCTGTTTATCCTGATTCTTTGCAGATACATCCACGGCCACAGGAGGAGACAGCTCCAAGGAGGAGCGGCGGAGCCAGACTGGGTCCACTGCAGGGGAGACCGAGGGACCCAGTGGCACGGAGGGTGAGGGGAGCCCCACTGAGGAGACCTCAGCTACGACCACCTCGGCTGAGGACCACAGCACTTCCAGTGAGGACTCCCTTGTGGAGGCGGGTGTCAGCAGACCAGAGACAATATCAAGCAAGTCTGCCCCCGCCACCACCACCATCTCCACCCTCCCATCTGCTCCCATCCCACATGTCCGTGGAGGCTCCCGTGTAGGGGAGCGTGTCTCCTTCATGCCAGGCACCGCACCCCCTGCCTCTGTCTCCCCTGCTGCCCTGAGTGTGGAGTCTGTGGACTTGCTTAAACAGATCCATGTAGGGCGACATCAGTGCTGAGTGTTCTCCATGCACACACGGGTCTGTTGACACAACTGGTGTCATTCATGGAGGGCATGTCATCTGGCATGTCTGCCCTACATCGGACCAATCAGTCCATGGCCTCCTCACTGACGGCAGCAGTGTCCCTCCTGCAACAGTCCCTCACCCCTCCTACCTCTGCCCCATCCACAATCCCCAGCACCCTGCCTGTCCCAAGCACACACACACCGGCACAGGCACCCACCAGCACAGACACAAGCAGCACACAGACACACACGCCAAAATCCAGACGCACACGTATGCACAGTCAGGGGACTGATACCTCACTCACAGGGGATGGGGCCCAGGAACACACACACGCATCCATGAGTACTGCACAGTCCTCAGATACCTCTCCCTCCAAAACCCCTTCCCTTGCCTCACCTGCAACCCCCCCTCCCAGAAGCTCTTCCTCTGTGAGCTTGGCCTCTTCCCCACAGATCCATATCACCTAACACACAGGCGGAAGAGGCGACCACCACACACAGAGGGGAGTGCCCCTCACACCCGGACACCCTCCCCCAGGCACAGGCAGACTGAAGACCCCATTCAGAAGTCCCCCCGGACCAGGAAGGGCAAGACCCCACCACCACCACCACGCAGCTCCACCACACAGTCTCTCTCCTTCATCCCCCAGGCCACCACTCCATAGGTTCCCCCACCACACCCTGCCCCAGGTTCCCCCACACACCCATACCGCATCCCCAAAATGCTTAGGCCCTCCCCCTACCACTTGCTCTTCCACCCCCAAGCCCAGGCGCTCGGCCTGTTTGTGCCACTGGTGTGGAGACCGGGTCCCCCTCTGTCCTGCCCACCTCATCTGCCCCCTTCCACTCCCTTGGAGTTATGCACTGCAATGGAGTCCACAACCACCCCGTCTGACTTGGGCACTGCAGTGGGGACCCAGTCCACTGCATCTGACCGGCCCACTGCAGTGGTGCCAGCACCCACACCATCTGACTTGTGCCCTACAGTGGTGCCGGCCCCCACTGAGTCAGACACCTCCACTGCAGTTGCCGGTGACACTCCTGCACCCACCACCCCTTCACTGCCTCCTTCTGGCATCCCCTGATCGTGTCCCTGCGGTGCCTGGCCTGCCCCTTGTATGCCCCTCCGAGGGGGATGTCCCCTGTCCGTACCAGTGCAGGCAAGCAATGGGTGACAAGTTGTCACATATCACCCTGTTTGGACTGTGTATGTGGACTGGCCATTGGCCTTAGTTTCTTTTGGACTTCAAATTTTTCTCAACATTTGCTGAGTAAAGCCTCTTTTTGTTTACTAGTGGTTTTTCTTTTGATGTACATGATGTAGATGAGTATCATCATGCATTTGCTGTTGTAATAGTGTTCAGATCAGGTAAATGAAGTGTTGCTGTGATGGACTCCATGTGGTCCATGGGATATGTGTCCTAATCTAGTCTGGATCCATAGCATCCTTTGCTGCAGTCTGAGGGTGTAATGTTCTGCATTTGACACAGGGATGTACGTTTTGCATTTGTAAATTGACATCTGTTGCTTACACTGATGCACATCTGGTGGGCTTACCACTGTTCAATGTTTCTATTTCCCTGACTGTGTGCCCATCTCCACTGGACATGCAGTTTAGCACATCAATGTTGAAGGACTCATCTGTGTATACAGTGCAACTTGCTTGACACGTGTTTTGGGTATATGCAGATGACTGATGTGACACTCCCGTACCCAGGCTGATGTGAGCAGAGCCTTCAGTGTGTTGTGATTGTTGACTCACTGACCGAGTGTTTTGCTGACATGTTTGAGTGGTGCACAGACAAGGTTTGGCACAGCGGACCTTCCACAGGAGTGGAGTGCCCTCATGGCAGTGTGTAATCCCGTGACATTGCCTGGGCCCGTGTTGTGTGTTGTGTAAGCATGTCTGTGTGTGTTCCCTTCCCTTTTCCTTCACCGGCTGTGCCCCTACGGATGTTCCTGTTTGTGATGCTTGCTGAGTTGTCCTGTGTTCATCCAGCATCTTGTACCTGGTTTCTCCGTGATGTGGGTGCATGGCAAACTAATGTTCATCAGGTTGTCATCCCTAGTTGTCTTTGTTGTCAGGGCTGGGGATGTGGGCAAACGCAGATGAGACACAGTCAGGATTCCCCTTGGCACTTGTTGGTTACACAAGTCATGTAATTTACAGTTTGTGGTAGCTTTCAGTGATTGTGACACGTTGTGTGTGTGACTGCTGCCACTCCTCAGGGTCAGAGCTGCAATGTTGGAAGTTGTCTACGTGTGTTCTTTGTGGTTGACCTTGGCTTCTTCATTGGTGTGTGACTGTGGCTGGTATCCCATTGATTGGGGTGGAGTTCACATCATGCCCATGTACGGCATACTGTGCAGTGTGTCAGACATTCACGAGTCTTGTTGACTGGCCAGGTGTGATGGGTTTCTGCACCTTAGTTCCCACAACCACCCTGGGATTGTCATGGGTGCATGTGCAATGTCACCTGTCCATGTGAGCTTCACTGCTGCACATTGGTGGAGATCAAGGTGTGTGGTGTTGAGTGTGTGCAAATGTGAGTTGTTGCACGGCTAGACCCCTACCTCCATATTGGCCTTGGCTGACAGGCCGTGCTGATTGATTTGTGCTTGTGTAGGTGTGATGGTAGTTTGTTGCTCAGGAGACATGGCTGTGGTTCACAGTGTGAACGACATCTACCTTTGTCATCACAGTGGGATTATCATGCAGGCTAGTGTCACCACAATGTGGGGTCCCTGGGGGTAGTGCTGTGGTGGGTCTGTGTCTTGCTGTGTTAGTTGCTGTTCCTACAAGCTTGTGTGACATGTGTAATTTGGGCTCCCTCTCATCTAACAATGCCTGATTGCCCACATAGGGAATCCGATCCATGAGTTACTTTTGTATGGCACTGTATACACATCTGTGTAATTGGAATTCAGGCCTCCTCATGTGTTGTGTGGTTGCCTGGGGACACTGGCACACCCCCATCACCTGTTGTGTTTGATATGCAGTGTGAGGCTGCCTGTTTGTGTTTGTGCATCTGCACCACTGCATTGGCATATCTTTGGTGTGCCATTGCCTGTATGTTGTTTGGAGGATTTCCCATGCTGTCCCTGGGACTCCTAGGTCATCAGTCAGCAGAATAATCATGGTTCGTATGTCCCATTGCTGCCATGGTATGGTATTTGTTCACCTCACATCTACAGTCTCCCCAGGATATCTACATTTGTGTGTCCATTAGTGCAGATATGTGGGTCTGCATTATGATGGTCACTTCTGGCATTGTGTAATTGATAAATGGAGACGATGTCAGTCCCCATGGGTGATGTTTGTCTGCACATGGCCAAAGGTATGTTTTATTTGCACTGCACTGTTTGCCTCACCCAATCTATGTTGCTATGGGACACAACCACTACTTTGCCACTGATGTGTTTGTTGTTCTGTGACCAGGAATCATCCATGCTGTTTGGCAGTTGCAGCTTTTTCCATGACAACACTTACCTTTTGGTCACTGTGATGATGGGGGTTTGGACCCCATTGCCACAATGTTCAAAATGTGCTTCAGCTATGGACCCCACACTTACCTTTTGGTCACTGTGATGATGGGGGTTTAGACCCCATTGCCACAATGTTCAAAATGTGCTTCAGCTATGGACCCCACACTTACCTTTTGGTCACTGTGATGATGGGGGTTTAGACCCCATTCCCACAGTGGTCATGGTCTGCTTGCATTGTGAAGGCCACACACATTTTTGTGTGACACATGTGATAGGTGGTCACATTGTATGTTCAATGTCATGTTCAGTGTTGTAGGCATTTGACACAGACTACACACTCTTGTCATGATGTTGGGGGATGTCTTTTGCTGACATTCCTTATGTTGGAGTATGCTGGTTGTGTCATGCATTACCCGTCCTATGAGTGGGGATGGTAGTTGTGACAGGCATCCAGCCCCCATGAGTAGGGGTGGTGGTTGTGGTAGGCATCCAGGCCCCCTGAGTAGGGGTGGTGGTAGTGACAGGCATCCAGCACCCCATGAGTAGGGGTGGTGGTAGCGACAGGCATCCAGCCCCCCATGTGTAGGGGTGGTGGTAGTGGTAGGCATCCAGCTCCCCTGAGTAGGGGTGGTGGTAGTGGTAGGCATCCAGCCCCCATGAGTAGGGGTGGTGGTAGTGGTAGGCATCCAGCCCCCCTGAGTAGGGGTGGTGGTAGTGGTAGGCATCCAGCCCCCATGAGTAGGGGTGGTGGTAGTGGTAGGCATCCAGCCACCCATGAGTAGGGGTGGTGGTAGTGACAGGCATCCAGCCCCCCTGAGTAGGGGTGGTGGTGGTGGTGGTAGGCATCCAGGCCCCCATGAGTAGGGGTGGTGGTAGTGGTAGGCATCCAGCCCCCCATGAGTAGGGGTGGTGGTAGTGGTAGGCATCCAGCCCCCCATGAGTAGGGGTGGTGGTAGTGGTAGGAATCAATTCCCCTATGAGTGGGGATGGTAGTAGTGACAGGCATCCAGCACCCCATGAGTAGGGGTGGTGGTAGTGACAGGCATCCAGCCCCCCCTGAGTAGGGGTGGTGGTAGTGACAGGCATCCAGCCCCCCTTGAGTAGGGGTGGTGGTGGTAGGTATCCAGGCCCCCATGAGTAGGGGTGGTGGTAGTGGTAGGCATCAATTCCCCTATGAGTGGGGATGGTAGTAGTGACAGGCATCCAGCACCCCATGAGTAGGGGTGGTGGTAGTGACAGGCATCCAGCCCCCTGAGTTGGGGTGGTGGTAGTGGTAGGCATCCAGCCCCCTGAGTAGGGGTGGTGGTAGTGGTAGGCATCAATTCCCCTATGAGTGGGGATGGTAGTAGTGACAGGCATCCAGCACCCCATGAGTAGGGGTGGTGGTAGTGACAGGCATCCTTCCCCCCTGTGTAGGGGTGGTGGTAGTGGTAGGCATCCAGCCCCCCCTGAGTAGGGGTGGTGGTAGTGACAGGCATCCAGCCCCCCCTGAGTAGGGGTGGTGGTGGTGGTAGGCATCCAGGCCCCCATGAGTAGGGGTGGTGGTAGTGACAGGCATCCAGCCCCCCATGAGTAGGGGTGGTGGTAGTGGTAGGCATCCAGGCCCCTATGGGTGTGTATGGCATTGGTGATAGCCATCCCGCCCCTATGGTTCTGATGTTGCTAGTGTACGTCATTTCTGCATCCCTATGTGTGTGTGACATATGTCGGGTACGTGTCGTTTGTTTGTGTAGTGGGTGTTTGACTTACCGTCTGCGCCGTACGCGTCCGTACCGGTTCCAGTAATAGATGTAGAGTATTGGTAGGACCTGTGCGATGTGATTCATGGTTGGTTCATCTCGTTCGGGTTTCTCGTGGCTTCGACTCGTACTCGTAGCTGGCTTGTTCGTCTCGTAGCCGTGGATCGTCTTGTGGCGCGAATCGGAGCTTATGTGCTGCTCTCCCGGATGCTCTGACGTGCCGGACGTAGCGACCAGTTCGGCGCGTACGGATTGCGCATCGTACTTGTCCGGCCGGAAGGTGCTGTGTATTTACTTCCGTGCGACTCGAATCGGCGTTTCCGGATCCAGCTCGGTCGGGGAACTGGAGATGGAATGGGTACGTACGGCTCGCTCGGAATTTTAGCAGTAATGCGCAGCGTACTTGCTCGCTCGGACGACTGTTCGAATCGGTCGGGAAAAACACGTTGGGCTCGTATTTTTTCCGGACGAATCGTATTCGGTGCGCTTCCGGCCGAGATCGGAATCGACCCCCAAGCCTGAAGGCTGCTCTCCATAGCTACCACTAGGATAGCTTTCTATAAAGGTTATCTTTAACCTAATCACCATAAGGGTTGTTTGGATTGGTGCAAGGTGCCCACTTTAACGAGTGGACAGCATATACCAGGCTAACTTCTCACACACACCATGGCACATCATTTTGGATCCAGCCCTATGCAAATCAGTCTTGACCCTGCTCCACTGGGAAAAGTCCACCGCAAACTGTGAGGCAGCCCTCCCTGAACCGGAACACAAGCAACCCACGACCGATTTCACCCCAGTTTGGGCTCATCATACAGGTAGAGTTTGGGTCCAGTGACAGAGTGTACACAGGACCCTCGTCTGGACATTCCCATCCATTTACGATGACACACTAAAGTACACAATAAAGTGATGGATGGAATGCTTGAATTAATCTCAGTCACTGGTAATTAATCAGGGCTGTATCCAGTATATCGTTATTTTGCACACCGTGACACCTCAGTTTGGACCCAACCATCATCTTGACCCTGCTCCAAGGGAACAGTCCAGCTTGAACTGCCAGTCAGGTCCCCGTACTGGTTTACATATGGCTTGGTCCAAACTAAGGTGGCATGATGTGCAAAATAACGATGGACTGGGATGCACCCCAAGTAGTACCAGTGGCTGAGAATAATTCAAGCACTCCATTCATTATTGTTTTGTATACTTTGCTGCTGGGAAGCTGCCCACCCATAGCAAAAAGCTGATACAGCATATTGGACCTAATTCTTGTGATATGGGGTACTGTGGTATCTCATTAGACTAATGTGTTATGCCAATGCTTAGTGTATAGAAGGTTCTTGTAGAATTTAGAATGCTTATTACAATGAGACCCGGGTCAGTTGCTCCCTTGCTGGTGTGGTAGCTGTGACTTTTCGTATGTACTGCTGTACTTCAATAAACTGCCTGTTTATACTCTCCTCCTGGTGTGTGTACTACCTCCTCACAGGTACACGTGGTAATATCTTGGTGCTTAAATATTAGAGGTAATTCTTGGAATGAGGGGCACTCATGGCAAAATGTTTGTGCTGTCACACTGGATCACTGGATGTAATTGTTGCCATTATGAAGGATAACCATGGGGCAGGTAAATGCTGGCACTGAGATACTAGAGCTAATTTTCTGACATATGGGTCAGATATGATATATCTGCATAGGCATAGCACAGGTCACCACAGCCCCTGTGCCACAGGAGGGCCCCTAACTTTCATGTCCCCTATTCAGAGCAAGGCATATGAATATTCATGAGATATGGAAATCAAAGTGGCTCCTTATCCAATTCTGCATAGGTGCAACATTTTGAGTTAAGCCACTGCTTATACGGATGGCATCAACAGAAAAATTATGGCACTAGCATTTTGTATATACTTCTTGAAATAGGGAGATACCCGTTTCACATGAAAGTACTTCCATGACAAAATACTGCCACAACACAATGGGGGTGATTGTTGCCATATGGGTGGTGGGGCACCAACTGCATGCTTTTAAACACATTGGTTCAATTCCTGGGGAGCCTCCAGCAGCATTGGCCTGGCCCTATAAAGTGTTTAATAAGTGGCCTTTCTGAATTTTAAGGCTGGTATGACGCCCCGCCACTTTCAAAGATCACCTGCAGTCTCCGATCACTGCTTCCCAGCATTTCGTGTGCTCTTTTAGCCGTCTCAAAATGCACAGATGCCACAAAGCATTCCACATATTACGGTGCTGCATCTGGCTTTTCTGTATCTGGGAAAGCATTTTTAATATGTTAAATTATTTATCGGTGTGGCCTGCCCATACCATGGCCTTGTATTAATGGAAAGTTTCACTTCATATTATGTGCTGCATATCATATTTCCTCCAGTGAACGCTTGTATGGCATTATTAAAAGCAAATACTTTAATAAAAGTGTACAGAAACCCACTGGATGATTACATATTGATTTTTCCAACAGATGATAGCTTTCAGTGGAGCTTAGCAAATAACTTGCCAAGTTTAATTGGTGTTATTTATTTGATTTCTTTATTTTTATATTCAATCGAACTAGACCCATCTTTACATCGTGATATAAATAAGCTTTTAATATGCACACAGAAGACAGCATGTACATCTATTATATATCAAAATGAATGTACAGTTGCCAGTAGTGGCTAACAAGCGTTTAGTTGAGTACATTCTTATTTTTGATGTATAATTGTGTTTTATGTGGTGTTGTGTTGCCTTACATGGACAGTTTTGTGTATATTTTCTTGCCACTTTCAATGATTTAATTGCAGCGACCCGGTTAACTGAAAAAGGATGTTTAATATTTCCTCCTGGATTGTTTATTTCCTTCAGCTCAGTGCCTTCTGGCACATATAGTTCTAGTTTTCTATTATAAAGCAGGATTATAAATGTCTGGAAAGGTGATTTGAAATGGGTGTTGTAGATAGATGTGTGCTTGATTGTGTCTTTTCATTTTGAACTGACGTAGTTTTAGCATGTTTATAACAAAATAATATCCATTAGGGACTTGCATAGGATCTAAGTGGCACCAAGTCATGCATGAGACCTTAATCCAGGCCTGGCTTTTTTCATCATCAGCATTTGGCATGCTAAGCTTTTTACGCATGTATTCATAATGTAACAGCAAAAAGTGATGGATGGAAATGTAGAACCATTACTTGATTTGTTAAAAATAAGCTCAGGGGCACTAAGTTTTTCTTCAGATGCCCAACGCAGAGACTCAAATTTTGTGGTTGCTGAATACCAGTGCTAGCTAAATTGTATTCCACCTCATGCCTCTTTCTTCCACCACGCTGCACTTCAGTCTCGTTAAATCAACATTTTGGGTTCTTTTTCATCCGAGCTTCTTTCCTTTGTTGCTGTTTTTATATGATCCTCTAGTTTCTTCATTCTCACTTTTCTGCCATTCACTCTTGCTCAGAGCCAAATGTCTAATGATAAACAATAAGTACCAATCTCTAAAGAATGATAGTGCCCACCACCTACAACCAACAGTATATTAAGTACTCGGTAGAACCCCATTACATTCTTTTTAGCTAGTCTGCTCTATTTCAGAACGGTACCTACTGTAAGTACGAGCACCCTGGCCATTCGTACACTCTACCATTTTCCCAGTGAGCTGCAAGCTCAAGGGCTGCTTCAAAACAGAATGGGCTGGCTGACATGACCCAGTCGTGCCACCATGTCTCCCTTCTTGTCATGACCTCCTGCAATATGGTCGTTTTAAGATGTTTGCTGCCAGGGTTGATTTTGGTCTCCAGTCCAAACCTGACCATATGCACCACTTGACACTTTCACAAAATGGCAGTCCGGCCAGAACTGCTAGACCATGATTACTCTACGTAGGAGAACAAGCAGACTCCAATATTTGAGTATTATAGGGCAAAATTCCTTTGATATGCTACTTGAAACCCCGTGTACAACAAGCTCTGGACGAATAGGCTACGTTACAACGCATGTGATACATCGCATGCCATTACAACGCGGTCGTTACATTACTATTCCAACTCCAGTTTGTGCAACAGTAGGGAAGGTGTTGGATTTTAAATCCAACACATTCTGCCCCCTACAGCAAGTCATTGTAACGACTTGCGTTGTAATGGTTTGTAACAACGCAGTCATTGTAACAACTGCGTTGCAATGGCATGCGATGTATCGCATGTGATGTAAACGATGTTTCCCGCTCTGGACCCACATCTGCTCATGCACCAATTGCATAGGGACCCATAGACTACATAATATTGCTAATTGGAAAAGCTTTCAGTACAGAATCTCAGCCGCTGTGGATTTCACCAAGCACCATTTAATTACAATGTGTTTTTGCTTGTGCCCGGAGGTAGTAGTTCAACCATCTGCAAACCCCTCAAATCCCTAGTTACCGTATCCAAAATGAAGCAGCCCAATTTAAACAATGTTTCATATTAAAGCTTAATCTTTCTCAGATTACAGCATTCTTTAATACATAAAATGGGAGAGTAAAATTACTACTTCTTGAATGCAATTTGTTCACCAAAAAGCCTGACTGGGTAGAAGATTCACAGTGTCACTTAACAGCACAGCAGTTAGGGCAAAAATATATGTGAGAAAGTACTCACTGATGTACATTATAGGATATTTCAAGCCAACAAAGACTTCCGTCATCAGAAAGGGGAACGAGACAGAAGGCTGAGTTCTTTACATGGTCAATCGAACTCTAAGGTGACAAGCAGTATCTGCATAATATATGGCAAGGAGTACTTTATTCCTTATAATATACGGTGACACCATTACCTTTTCATCACACTCCTTATGTTATTGCTTTGTTGCTCTTTCATGTGAAAGAGATAAGATTTTTTCAGACATGAAGAATAAAAAGAATAAAGCAGTTATATATTTTTTGAAAGAAGATATTAGAATCAGTTTCATACAAGTCAGATTAAAAAAGAGCTGTAGCTCAGAATGTATAGAAAAAGGAGAGATTCTCTCTAAAACATAAACATGAAAGGAGTGGCAGAATCATGTTTCATATCTTTGTAATAGTGGTGATAAATTCTCTTTAGTGGTAAACTTTTAGAAAGTGGTATTATCAAAACACAAATGCAACCCTACTCAAAAAGAACCAGGGCTATCAATCATTATTTGTAAAAACAAACGGTTCCTTTTGGAAAAAATTGTTAGTATACTGAAATACAAAAAGCACAATCGCATAACTCAAAATATGGGAGATAGAGTCAGGAAACCTCCACACTTGAAAGCATACACAAATAATAATATTTACACAGCAGACAGTTGTGATGATGTCTAGTATGTATTGTACAAAACCATATATACAATATTACATGTCCCATGTAAAAAAGAACCCAAGAGAACATAAATACAAAAAGAATTGTAATCGTACAAAAATAAAAACAATGGTTTCCAGCACCAAAGACAACTGACTTCAATTTGATTTACACAAAGTTTTACATCAAACCTTTCCATTCAAAGGATTTGAATGTAGAGCTTGTTTCGTATTGTTGATGATGTTTCAACCCACTATAGAATATGGGGCCTCATCAGGACAATATAATAAGAGGGACACCGAATAAAACAAAAATGCACCACCCAAAAAGTGCACACCATTGAAAAGTGACCAAATTTAAATTATTTACATAGGGACCCAAAAGGGAACCCATGCAGGAGAAACCCGGAAACGATACTACAGGATCCGCATGTCACCAGGACAAAGAAAGTCACAGCAATCCGTCCGTGACACAGTCAGGCAATTTTGCATTAAAAAATGCCTATAGGGAGAATGCTGCCACCGTCCCTCTTGGGACAATTTGATACTCAGAGGTCCGAGTGGTAATGAACAGTACAGCCATAGCCACAATCATACAGTCAGCGAAGGCGGGCTACATCCATTAGCCACGCCTCTTCTGCGGGAGTACGCCATACTCGCTGACCGTCCAATTGTGGCTACAGCTGTATCAAATTGCCCAAAGAGGGAGGGTGGCAGCATTCTCCCTGTAGGCATTTTTTAATACAAAATTGCAGGAAGGGAGAGTAGTGGCTCACACTTACATCAGAATAGGCTGTGTCCTTTCCTCGCACAAAGGGCTGATTACCCCCCACAGATAGCCTGGCAGACAGGACTGGGTTAAAAAGGATCATTGTGCACTTCAGAGAGTTCCTTTGAAGCCACCCCCACATCAAAGGCACTTTTGGGTATATGTACTGGGGCTCTGACTTTACCAAAGCAGCACACTACCGGACTTGGGAAGAACTCTGCTGGAGTACAGACTGCTGTGCTGTAAAGATTGCCACTTTGCTGTGACTGACTGTTCTGAGGAACTGCTTCTCTACTTTGAAGAGCTACCATGCTGATCTCTGCTTTGCTTAGGACGAGGACTGGACCCATCGTACTTGAACCCAGAGTGACTCCAAGGACTTACTGGCTTGTCTCTGGTTTTCTGAAGTCTCAGGGACACAACAGACTTCCTGCAATCCTGCTGGTGCTGTTGGACTCTACCAGCTGTGAGTCCTACCCTTGTCTGAGGTGCCTCCTCAGTCCTTGGCATCAGAAGTGGGTTCTGCAGCTGATTTCTGCAAAAACCAACCCATCGCCTTGCCTGCTTGAGTAATTGCACCTCATTGGCCTTCGACGCTGATACAAAGGCTTCTCAATGGCATTGGATACGCAGCCTGCATGACTCGATGACGACACTCTGCACAGCTCGATGACGATGCATTGCATTCACTTCAACGGAGCTCGATAACAATTTAGGACCCCCTTTGCACGGCTCGACAATGACACAGTAGGCTCTTGACATCAACAAAAGCTCCATCCAAGGTATTTCTTCAGCGGGACCTGTCTGGGTTCTGTAGCCGGCCTGCCAGCATGCTGTCCATTGCGGTAGGCCTAAACTTTGAATATGCACCGGTTCCTTGCGACCTTAAGTAACCTTTTGACCGCTAGTGAATTCTAGGCACTGTTTTCACAGATAATCTTTACAAATTAATTTCTTAACTTCTACTTATTGGATTTTTGTTGCCTTGGTCTTGTTTTAATCAGATACATAATCGCTAGTTTGCTAAACCTGTGTGGGGTCTTTTTGTGGTGTTTTCAATGAGTTACTATAATTTAAGTGTTGCACAACATTGCCTCTCCAGTTGAGCCTGACTGCTCTTTGCCAAGATACCAGAGGATGAGTACAGGTTAATTTAGGGTGTGTATCTGACTTACTCTGATTAGAATGGTGGTCCCTACTTGGACAGGGTGCAAACCTCTGCGAACTGGAGACCCTGGCCCTCATTAACAGGGATTTCACGTAAGGCAGTACAGCAAGTCAGCTTGCTGTGCTGCCCTACGCCAAATTGAAAGGGCAGGAATGCACTGTATTTATGCAATACAGTGCATTCCTGTCCTTTCCCCCTGTGCTGGAACCATTTCAGAAGCCTAGCACCAATGCAGGCATCCTTGCACCAGTGTGCAAGGGTTCCTGTGTTGTCAGCAGGATTGTTTTTGTGCAGGAAGTGGCACCTTCCTGCACAGAAACAATCGTAAGAGGCATTTTCCTCTTCACTCTGCAGTACACATAGAAATAGTTCCCTAGGTTTACATGCTCTCGTAAATTTAGGGAAGTGTCAAAATCCATGGGTGTTGCATGGGAAAACCCACCACAACACCCATCAAACACCTCCTAAGTGCAGAGTAAGGCAATGCAGATGATATTCTGACAATGATATTCTGGTACCATACCCTTGAAGCATACCTCAATATATGCTTGGTAAAATTCTGCAACCTGACCATCCTGTTGCAGGGATCTGGTGGTATTCAATGATTTATTGGCAGTGAGTACATTATCGTTGTCCAGGTGTGGTGTGGTGATGGACAAGGTGGACCAGCAAAAGAGGACATCAGTATTGGAAAAGGGAACCTTTAACCACCAATTATATATAGAACGAGCAAAAGCAGCAATATACTTCACTCTTCTATGTAACAGTTCGCTTTTGTGGTGTGATCACTCCTGAATGAGCTTTGATCATCCATCTAATTTGAAAAGACTGTTCTTAGCCCCTCCCGTCATTTGCAGAGAACTGTAATGTCCTAACAGCAAATTTGTTCACGTTATTCCGAAACTGCATTGTCTGCATTTCAATATCTGTTTAAAGACAGGATCAGGATGCAGAGAAAGCAAATGTCGATTCATGTACTTGATGCTCTAGAGCATGGCATATATATCAGAGATCAATAGGCCATACTGCCACCATATACACCGATTCTCAAATAGAGCACTTGAAGGCCTTTCATTCTGTTGCTCTTAAGGATGATGAAAAGGAGTTTGTCAAAAAAATTGTAATAATTTACAGATAGCCTTCTTTCCTATGTGTATTCTGTATGCTCTTGTAAGCATTCCAAATTTGGAGTTCAAACCCAGCTTAAAAGACATAGAGAAGTGCTCAGAAATGCATTGGTATTGGCATTCACTGTTGCTTAGACTATCAAGGTGTTTTGTATTTGTATTTGTATTTAATGAGTTTTATATAGCGCTGGCTAGACCCGTAGGTATCAGAGCGCTTTACATTAGGTTACACAATGTTACAGAAAATGATAACAATTACACATTATGTCAAAAATAAGCAACACATTGAGAGAGGAAAGAAAGGTGAGACAAATAGAGCGGAGGGGGGGAAGGGGGAAGTGTGAAGGGGGAGGATGAGGGAAAGACGGCCCGAGAGACGAAAGGAAGTCTGCCCAAAGTCCGACGGGGTAGGTGACGTCTGAGGAGGGAATCCACAGCCTGTCTCCCCTATAGCTAAACAAGGTAGCTCCATCGGGCAGTAGTCAAAATAGCTAGGTCTCAACTGGCGAGGGAAAGTTCACAGAAGAAAGTCCAGTGGATAAACAGGGTGGGAACTATGAGCAAGGACGGGTGGGGGCAAAGGTCAATAGCTGGAAAGAGGAGAAGAGTAGAGTGGAGAGGGGTAGGGGGTGGGGTGAAGGGGGAGGAGGGAGATAAGGTCAGGAGAGACGCAGGAGAGTTTGCCCAAAGACCGGCTATGTAGGTGATGGTCAAGGAGGGAATCCATAGCCCATCTCCCCTTTAGCTCGCGAGGTAGCTCCACCGGGCATCAGTCAAAATGGCTAGGTCTCTGCTGTCGAGGGAAAGTTCTCAGAGTAAGGTGGGCCAGTGGAGTGATGATGTAGTTGATGACGGTTATTGCCAAGTGCACTGGAATAATAGAAGTCAAGTGTAAAACTGGGGGTTGGGAAATCTTCATAGTTTTGATCATGGCACAGTCAGAACATGTTGTATGAATGAAGATCTCTTAGTTTGCAGGTTGCGAGTATAGGATGATTTCTTAAGCCTTAGGTCCATGAGACAATTAAAGCTTAAGACTCAAGTAATGGGGCATTTCATGATGAGTTGTTTTTATACAGGGACGTCATCTATGTTGGGAGCATTTGTGTACCAGAGGCAGACATATATGAAATAAACTTTGCCTACCACCAGGATATATCATCCATAGGATCATCAGGAATAGAATAGATAATAAATGGGACCAAGTTAGAAATCAGGATTTGAGCTCTGCTAGAACAGGATATGAATGAGAAAAAAAAGATCCCCCTGCACCGCATCTAAAGTTTTGTGCATTTCAATGCTCCTAAATGAGTCTCTTGTAAAAATCTGCTACGGGTTCATTTCAGAAGAAAGGACTAAACACTGCAGGAAGGAGAAAACAAAAACACGTCTTTTTAGCCTATGCCCCCACTACCTGCAACAACATCCTCTGTGGCATCAGAACATCACCAACCCTCCTACGATTTAGGAAGACATTGAAATCTTCATCCTTCAGGGAACACTACCTTAGATAGACTACCTTCTCACCCCTTCCTCTACTTCTACCTCCTCCCTCTGTGGCCTCCCCCTAGCTATACCCACTGGGGCTTGCCCCCTGTACAGTGCTCCATTGCTGTCCAGCTAGGTTTGAGCTTTAGAAATACGAACATATACATATAAATTACCAATACTTCTGTAGTTTATTGTAGAAGTTAAGGGCTCTAATATTTCAAGACAGCTGCTTGCAACCATTGTCTTTGCCAGAGATTAGCTCAATTCTACAAACATTAGTAAAGCAAACACAGAGACCAATTGGCTTTGCCTTTGCTGGTTTCTCATTCTCACCTGGCTGGAGGAGGTCGTATTGATTCACAGTGGAGGAGCTCGAGTTACTGATGTCCGTGTCAGAACCCTTGTCCTCTCTTCCGCCATTTAATGACATTTTGAAGAGCTAATTATTGCTTTTGCTTCTCACAATTGTCCATATCAGTACTAAAGGCAGTTGATGGTCAGGCTGAAGATTTGAACCCAAGGGATAAAGTACTACAGAAGCTTTTTGGGAAAGGTATCTGCCTACAGACAAGGTGCCACATCTGCTGTGTTCAAGAAGCATCAGTCGACTTGCTAGATCAAGAACTCGTTTAGGACCAGCGCATTAATACTGAGTGAGAAAGCAGGAACCCATTCAGGATTTCTTTTGGGCCAGTGACATACACTTCTGTCTTCACGTTAGAGTACCTATTGTGGGCAAACTATGGGCCACAATTAGAGTTTGGCAGACGTGTACTGAATCAGAACCCTGATGGAGATCCCATCTACATTATTACAAGTGCATTGGGATATTATGCACTTATAGTAAAGTAGACTGTCATCCATCACGTTTGTGACAGAATACTCGTCCTCCAAATTCTAAATCAGGTCCTATGTCTGGAAATTCAAAAAGGGAATAGTAAAAGAGACAAATAAAGAGAATGGAACAAGATATAGAAAGAGAGAGAAAGTTAGAGAGGGAGCCAGAGGGGAGATGTAGTGTGAAACAAAGCTTGCAATATATGTGGGAGAGGTGATAAATGTCCTATTCAAAAATATTGCAGACTTAGTTCCAACAAAATTACTCATACTCTTTTGTTCCAATAGTAGTTGCTCCAGCTTATCTGTGAGGGTTGTCTACTCATGGGTCCTAGCCAGAAAGAAGTTACAAGTCATCCCTTAGAGAACTTTAACGTAATGTCACAAAATAAAAAAAATTAGACTACGCCATGGTTACAATTAAAGTGGTGTTCCCGTTAAGGGCACCAGCTACCCTATGCTACCCTATGTGCCTGAAAGTGAATTACAAGAGATGCAAATTACACCTGATGCAGTAATTTGTTACTGCAGAATTAAAATGTGATTTCAGCTTGCGCTTTACAGACCAGGTGAAATCATGTGCAATATCCAGGTAATTCCCCATTCTGGTGAGTGCAACAGGGAATCAGGTGCAAATCTCATAGAAATTAATGCACCCCACATTATCAGTATTTGGAGGGTCTCAATTTGTGCCCACAAGATGTGGCTCATTCGAAATTGACCCTTGTTAGAGGAAAGAAGGAAAAAAACACCAAAATCAATCTCTATACAAAGTATATTATATAGCCATCAAAAGCAAAGTACAACAGCCCGGTAGTGTTTCTTCTCTGTAAGAACAAGTATCCATGTTGAGATGAGTTCTAACTGAAGGATCCTCATTACCTTAAGGTATGGGAATGCATTGATAAAATGCATGTTGAAACTGCAGCATGACAAAATCTGACACCTCTTTAAATGGAGAGCACGCAGCAACATCCATAGTTAGATTAGTTATTTGAAATTATTGTGCTAAGAATTAGTCTCACATATCCCAAGCTGAACACCCGCTGGATCTGTGCAGAATTTGTGGATCCTTTAAAATGCTAATATATTCCAGTATGTCCTTTACCAGCTTTTAATTTTAAGAGGCTGAAGTGCCGAGTTCCCTGACTATCAACTGAATGAATTACACTCAATGTCTCTCTTTGCTTGGAATTTCAAATACCTTCTTAAAACTTGTGGAAAGATTTGGGGGCATATTAGCAAGACCCACGTTAAAATTATCGCCGTTTTAGCGGCAGGAAACTGCCGCTAAAACGAGCGATAATGGGCTTGCTAATATGCGTTTCTGGAATTCCAATAGAAGCCCAGGTTAGATGTGCAGGACATCTAACCTGGGCTTCTATTGGAATTCCATAACGCATATTAGCAAGCCCATTATCGCCGTTTTAGCGGCAGTTTCCTGCCGCTAAAACGGCGATAATTTTAACGTGGGTCTTGCTAATATGCCCCTTGTTCCCTTCTAATGCACTGTATTCTTGCCCTTCAGCATTCTGCCGAAAGACATATATTTCCGCGGTTCCTGCTATGCTCTTATAAGGATTGAAAATATTGTTATTCCAATCAAGAATCCTGAATGTTTTAATAAACGAATATTCTTGCAGGGTGAATTCATGTGACTGGAATTTTTCTGTGATAAATAGTGAGGTTTTGGCAAACGCTGCACGTCAGTGCTGATAATGAAAACACTTGCATGATGGCGTTTCTCTCCACCTTGGAAATGTTGAGAGCAGGCCCCGGCCTTTGGCAGTGGTGACAGCTGCGAGATACTTCTCTCTCGCCACCTCCTCTTCCCCAGGGGTTCTGAATGTGATAGCGCTGCAGTATTCCCAAACTAGGTCAGTGGAGAGAAAGTAGATTATTCGGCCTGTAGAGATTCAGAAACAAATCCCTGTTCTGCAGTGGAGAAAAACCAGCTCAACCGAAGTTGAAATTGTCATGGTATTAAATTCACGGTGAGAATCAAGGTGAGCTAGTGTATTTGTTCCAAACCCTTATTTGTATAGTTAATATAATCCATTTATCAAACTACCAAGAGGGAAAATATATCATTTAAGAATATCAGACAGCCTATGTATAGACTGTTCTATTATTTAGAGTTATATTCTCAACTTCTGCCTCACTTTGAATGCATGTAAAAATAAGTTAACTAATTTGCTTCCTTAAATGATTCGTACTATTGTGAAACTTTTAATTACACTATGCATGTTGTATTATTGAATTTGATCGGTGCCGACATTCCGTTTTAACTTCGGGCAGCAATTGCTGTTTTTGTACTTGTAACACATGTGATGTCACCAATGTAAACACTGCTCCATTAAAAATGGTTGTGCTATTACCTTTTGTGAGTTGTACTATGTGCTTGTGTCAGTCAACATCATTGTTCGTTAGTACACTGCAGACTCGAGCTATCAATGAAGTAAGTTAAAAGCCATACGGTGAGTGAAATGCTATGTGATGTCACTTCCTATCATGTCATGGGGATCAATGAACATTTGATATCACTTCCACTACCTCCATGATTGCTTGTGCAATGACACTACTTGCTTCAGCTTAGAAAGGTTTAGTTGATTTTTTTGTCATCAGCATCACTTCTACACTGAAGGGTTTAATTAGAATCTGGATTTTGGTGGTGGAGAAACACAAGGGAGAGGCTGCTGTGATGCGGCTGTAGCAGGTAAATCACTCCCACTCGACAATTGTAATTTCCTTGTTCAAAAGTCAAAGCTTTACCTGTCAGGATATCTAGAGATCTCCTGAGGCCGTATTATATATGTGTCGCATTTTCCTGGTTAGCGCTGGGCGAACCTTTCAAAAGGTGCGCCCAGCGCTAACCAGGAAAATGCACCATATTAACATGAATGCGCTGACCCCAGGGGAGCCGTAAACTCGCGCTGCCCTGGGGTCAGCGCATTCAGGTGAAAAGCAGAGCGGCTTCTTGGAAGCCTCTCTGTGTTTCACAGTGCAGGTGGCAGCCGCCTGCACTTTGAAGGAGGATTAGAGATCGCCTTGCAGGCGTGTGCAGTGAGTGACTGCACACGCCTGCAAGGGGATGTCGGGGACGATCATGGGACCTTCTTTCCCGCCTCTCGAGGGCTGCTATCAGGGGATACACTGTCAATGCGCCCCCACTGACAGCTTCTTTGCCTCTGCGCCTGCGTCTGTTATACAGCGCGGGCGCAGATGCAAAGGGATTACCTCATTTGCACAGGGCCTCGCCTCCATGCAATTTAGGGAGCACCCTCTGAAGATAGAGATGGTGCCTCAAGAGTGCCAGCGCTATCAGTATTACAGAAAGGGATGCACAAGAGTCTGCGGCCCCTTCTGTAATACCAAAGTGCACCGGGGTGCACAAAGCGGGTGCAAACACCCTTTCCGCCCCTGGGGCACTTTCATAATACAGCCACCTGGTGTGCAGTGAGAACCAGGCCAAAATCAAATTAGGACACTCCTTGTGAGTCTATATTTTGCATCTGGCAAAGTCGGATGTAGTCAGGAAACTTCGCTTACTTTTATAATGTGTGAAGATCCCATCTTTCGCTCGCTTCATGGATAAAGATTACTTTACACCCACCACTACCACACATCTCCTAAGAAGGTATGTGTAGATGGTAACAGTGCCATCCAATTTGAAGGAAGCTGCTAGTTGAAGCCCACACCTTGTAGCGGGCTGATAAACATGATAACATTTATTGTGCACCATATACATATTGCGGTACAATGACAAATACACAGTTGCAACAAATCAAAAACTGGGAAAATATTGACACAACACATCAGACCCAGGCCAGAGGGAATCACAAGGGCACATAGAACATCATACTCTATTGCTGTCATAAGGTACCAACACACTGACACAGACAGTTGCCAATTAGCAGACTCAAAACAAGGGCACAATGGGCACAGTACCCTAAATGTCTATCTAGTTGGTATTAATTAATTTATTTATGTATTTGGTGTTTTATAGAGCACGAACGTGACCCGTTAGGGTATCAGAGCGCTTTACAGGGATAACACGTTGTATACAAGTATGAAATAGTCAAAGAAAAAAAACATAAGTAGGGGTAGAAGGAAGTGAAACATTTAGGGAACAACAGGGTGTATACAATGTTCAGATCATAATTCAGAGAAATCCAGCAATTACATTTGTGGGAGTTCAAGGTCAGTACAAGATGGACAGCAGCCAGTCAGTCCAAACTCTAGCGGCAACTAAAATAAGCAAAGCCACTGAGCGGTGTGTGCAATGCATGATTTATCGGAGAAACTTGCCCATTAGGAAGGTTTTGGCTTCCTTTTTAAATATTGACAGAGAGGGAATTTGTTATACCCTACTTAGTTGTATAACATGTACTGCAGCCCTGCTGCCTCTAGCTGCTCAGCCAGAGTGTGAGTTGGTTATGGAATGTTGGTGTGCCTGTGATGCGTGGAATGCCTGGGTGTCTGAGTGGATGAGTGTTGGGAGTTAGAGATGGGCTGAGCAGCTAGGCAGGCTGCTCCTGGTGGGGCTGGTACCACACCAGTGCTGGCTGGTTACAAGACTGATGTAACATGGACTGATGGATGAAATAAAGACGACGTGAAAATGCATCCTGGCTCCTGGTGTCTACTTGCTGAGAACACAACATATTTTTGGCGACGAGCGGACCTGGACCCTAAAGACTCTTGGTTCAGCACAGAAACAAAGGGACCACAAAGAAACTTCAAGAGAAACCAAGAGATTACGCAAGCAACCACATCTAGGAAGAAACTATTTCCAGGCAAGCCAGCGCCAGCCCCACCAGTGTCTTTACCAATGGACAGCCCCACCGACCAGTGTCATCACCAATTGACACCCCAGCCTGGGAATACTACAGCCACAAAAAGGATTCAGTGAGTTGGAGGAGTAGTTAAACTACAGATACATAAGGAGTTCCATCCACATCATACTCAAATGGACTTACAAAGCTACAGTGAGTTGGAGGAGTTGTTCTTTATAGCCACATCTGGTGTTCCAACCACATCAAATTAGAAGGTTTACAGTGACTTTTAAGAGAAAGCATCTACACATCATCTTACAAGGATTAAATTGATTTCAAGAAAAAGGCACCGCCATTTTCATCAAGAAGACACAGCAATCTGCGTGCAGTGGCTGCACAGAGGGACATTTCAGGTTCCATTTCTGTCTTTTGCGACATCGTTGTTGTTGAACCAACGTTAGTGCACACTGGTTCTACACAGGAATGGTGTGGATCAACAAGTTCTTCAAACTATCTCAGTGAAGTGTACCACGTAGATATGATGCTGTGGAGGAATAACAATTACGTATGCCTGCTGATAAGTCTGTTTTTTTTTCAAGTGGATATGACGCGCTGTTACTTCAAACTGAGTGGAGTGGTTAATTTGTGCCAATTTAGGTCTGATTCCACGTGAGGATGTCCGTGGGGCCACACAGGAGCGGTATGGTTTGCCAAGATTAGTGATTTGATGGCATATGGAGGGCACTGTTGTGGACTTTTGACATTGTGGAGGTGTAGTGCCTGGGGAGTTATTTCCACCTACGTGTTACTTCACATGGGGTCTTGCACAAACACTGACCCGTGAAAATCACAAGCCCTGGGACAGATATCATGGCTCCGAACAACCGCACCTGATGAGCTTTTCTGTGGAGTACTTTACGTCTGTTATCTGGCACTAATGTGCAACATATTTGGCACGGTTATTGTTCTACCCAGGTGGCGGCGCACGGAGCAGGTCCTTAGGGTGAGACATTTTTGGTCAATTATTTTGTTTGTCCTTTGAGGCCTCTCCCTTGACAATTACAGTTTAACTGCTGTTAGTCCGGTTTAAAAAACGTGGCGCGAGTCACTTACAGCACGCGCTAGCTTACCTGAAGTTTCTTCGTGTAATCTTGCATGACGCGCTGCTCTTCGTAGTTTGCTCTGTGCCAGACGTTTTTAAGCACCTACGTGCCTGGAGCCACCCGGCGTGTCGCCCAAAACGTGCCGCCATTTTGGGATTGTATGCTCCTGCATACTCGAAATGGTGTGGTTCATGTTTCTTTGCCAACCACGCTTTTAGTTTGCTAATAAAGTTTTTTTTTTTTTTAAACTGAAACTGACCGGGAACGTCGCTGGTGAAAATCCACTGAACATTTACGAAGTATGAGGAAACTCCTAATGGGATTTTGAAGCCGTTTTTTTTTCTCGTGTGAAATGTGCAGTGTTGTCTTTCTTCCTTGGAGAGTAACATTGTTCATAATTGTTTGCTGAATGACGGTGAGTCATCTTGGGCTGTGACGATCTGCGGAAGTATCATCTTCGAATGGAAGCTTACCACATTGTTGGGGAATTTTAATTATTTTTGCTACTTTTAATTCTGGGTGTGCTTGGTGCAGTGTTTAATCGTGTGAGACATCGCTCACAATAGGTCTTGCTGTGGCTGCATTGGTTAGAGTTTAGTTTACAGCAAATGTCTAAGTTTAAGTTGTGTAATACTCTTGCTTGTGTTTTTGTGTGATGCCAATTTACATCTTCGGGTGAGAGATCGCTCACCGGCGTGGGGCACAGGTCATTTGTGCTTACTCTAGTTGGAAGAGTATTAACAATTTATTTGTTTTATTTGTAGTGATGCCACAGTGTTACACTTATGGTTTGGACGTCCTAGTCTCTGAGGGTGGTCATCACAGTTTATCCCTTAGGTGAGGG